>CM077670.1:381626122-382876122 GCA_039707655.1 Elymus sibiricus | reverse complement strand
GCTCGCTACCCCGTGGATGATATCAAAGAGAGGACAAATTGTGAGCTACACCAAAAAATGAAGAACATATCCATGAAGGTGGCGGTCAGCGTTGCTTTACCGAATGCACCTGAAGCAACCATCCATGGCAATCCGATTCCAGCTGGCTATGCTCGTGTCGGGGTGGATGAAGTTCTGCCGGGATATGACTCACTAGAGCTTGACATTCCTGGAGATGAAGGGGAGCAGACACTGGGAGAAGTCATACATGGTGTCATTGTATGGAGAAAGGAATGCATCGTGTTTCCAAACTAGGCGCTAAGGCCACCGGCTCCTCCGAGTAGCAATACACCTCTAAGTCCACCCCACCTCGAGAGGGATCCCAGCGCGAGTCCACCATATCGATCTCCGCCGCGTCAGCCGACTCCACCCCCTATGTCCCAGCAGCAGGGCCAAAAGCGGAAGAAAGCTAGAAAGAATAAAGCCAACGACGAGCCTCCTGCCAAAAAGAAGTTAGCTTACGATATGACTGATGAGGAAGCCAGAGCAGTCGTGGAGTCCGAAGTGAAGTCCCATTTTGCACCGAAACCGCCCCCGCCGCCAAAGGAGAAAATACCTACGAAAACCGTAAAGCACTTTGTGGAACTTCTTGAGCGACCCCCGGCACATGTGCAGAATAGGCCATCAGACTATGACCGCTCTATTAGGAAGTCATATGAGGAACAAATGCAGCAGTCGAGATGTAAAAGTAGTAATAAAAACAGGAAAACAGTTCCCCAGCTCGGAGAACAGGCAATGCAATCGATCCCCCCGCTCAAGGTGATTACCGATAAGGTAACCGACACTGCTAGAGAGTTTGGTATCAGTGTTGATCAACTCCTAGGCACCGAGGAAGTCCCCGTGGCTGATGTAGCATGACAATATGCCCCTGGGAAAACTCTGGTCAGACCTGAGCAGGTCCCGCATCTATCAACACAAATGCAAAGATTGCATGAGTGGTACATGAAAGAAGTAAAGAACGGGCGAGAGATGCTCATGGTGAAAGTCAAGGAAGAGCATTACTTCTATGAAAATGACCTATGCATTGCGTTTCCAGAAATTTTTCAGTTATACAATCAAGACGCACTCGACAAATCTATCGTCAGTTGCTATTGTCTGTAAGTGATTTCTTTCTGTAATCTAAGTCTCTAGCTCAGCTCGTTCATTGCCTGTAATTATCCTCACTATATTCTTTTGTACGCTATTATGCAGAATGAAGATTCTCGAATGCAAAAAAGAGGGAATCTATGACATTGGGTTCGTTGACCCATATATCATTAATGAAAAAATGATAAAAGACTACCCCAAAGACACAGAGGCTAACTTGCTAAGGTTTATGAAGGCACAAAATACCAAAACAGAAATACTATTTCCTTACAACTTCAAGTGAGTGTTTTTTTTAAACCTAACTTCAAGTGAGTGTTATTGTCTTGTACTACAAATTCTATTTTGCTTACTCGATGTTAAGTGTAGTTGATGAGTTATGCATGCCTGTTTATATAAACGTGTGCGCAAGTTCCACTGGATCCTGCTAATCATTAAAGTTGACGCTGAAACTGTTGAAACCCTGGACTCACTATGTAAAGACCCTCGAGAATACACCAGCGTGGTTTTGATGCTCGACAGGTAATTTCATTCATTATCGCACTATATCGGCCTCTTTCGTTCATTTCCTGATATCAAGTAATTAATAACTCCTTTATTCATTTTCTTTGCCGGGCAGGGTTTGGAAACGGTTCATCAATGATGTTGTCGGTGAATGGAAACGAGAGTTGCGATGGCGACAGACCAAGGTAATTAAGTAGTACTAGCTAGGTCCGCGCACTTCTTTAATTCTAGTATCAATACCATTATCATGCTTGATTATTATCTGATTGAATTCTATTCTCGCAAAGTGCATGAGGCAGGAACAGGGGACTAATTTATGTGCATACTATGTTTGCGAGAACATTCGCATGACGACCGAATGGCGCAGAGACGTAAGACAACTTCGGGTACGTAAACACTATTCACAATTTTTTTATGATGATCTAATATATATACACACAACTAATATATTCATATTGATCTCCTTCTTTAAAGATGGAAGAGATGCGGGAGAAGCTCCTACCAGAGAACCGCATACGAGCAATTCAAGAGGAATTTGCGGGATTTTTGCTTAAGAAGGTCATATCTGAAAGCGGAGAATACCATTGCCGCTAATGCCTACATGTAATGATCTCCAAATTGTAGGAGAAATTGTATATACCAAATTGTATATATATATATATATATATATATATATATATATATATATATATATATATATATATATATATATATATATATATATATATATATATATGTATGTATGTATGATCGTACGAGAAATTATATGATATATGTATGGTCGTACTAGAAATTATATTAATTATATATGCATAACGTGTACAGTATGTTGTAGCGTAAAATATGTTTGAAATGAAAAAGAATTGAATGGAAAAAACAAAATGAAAAGAAAAAATAAATCATAAACCCTAAACCCCAACACATCCTTAGTCCCGGTTGGTGCAACCAACCGGGACTAAAGGTCCTCCAGCCCCCGGCGCTAGCTCGCGGCCACGTGGAGGGGCCTTAGTCCCGGTTGGTGTCCCGGCGCTAGCTCGCGGCCACGTGGAGGGACTTTAGTCCCGGGTTGTGGCCAACCGGGACTAAAGTGTGGGGGCCTTTAGTCCCAATTTCGTTGTCCCGGTTGGTGACCCGGGACTAAAGGCCGTTTCCAACCGGGACTAAAGCCCCGTTTTCCACTAGTGACGTGCGTACAAAAGCTAGCCAAATTAGCAATCGATGTGCACGTGACCGGGGCCGGGGGTCGTCTCCTTGTCCATGGGCTCAACGGCGGGGAAGCTGCCGCCGCCAGGGACCCTCCCCGGAGCCGTGGTTTCCGCTGCACCCCTCGCGCAGTGAACTACCCCAGGCATGGAGATGGAGTGCGCGACCAGGAGGAGGGCGATGGCCATGGCGGCAAAGGTCGACGCAGACGATGATTTGTTGGCCATATTGAAAACTATTATGCTTCTTGGCAAGATTAGTCGCTAGGTTCATGGTCTTTGAGGTGAGTGTTGAGATGGTGGAGCGTTCATTCGGCGCCTTATATAGCCGTCTGGTGAAGTGAAGTGGTGATTACGGAAGCTTAGTTTTGGTTAGTGACGCAAAAGGGTTTGCACATGCATGCAAGCACACGATGCTTTCTTTTCATGAGACGATAAACATATACTAGTACAACTCAATCAGATGTTCCATCTTATTTACAAACAAAGTGATGGCGCCAGTATTTTTAGAAACCACAAGCACGAAACGGTAAAAAAAGATGTGCCTATCTGATAAATCGTGGAGACAGCACAATATACTGTCACACAGAATGCCGCATAGTTGTGGTAATTTTCTGTCCATGGTTTCCCTCAGATCGATGGGTGCTGTCACCTGTACCTAACCTTGTCTTTCGAACCTTGTACTCCCACTTCGACGTTGTTTTTCGTCATAATTAAAGTTCATGGCTCCATCACTTTGTTTGGAGTAGTCCACATGTTGTTTCGCGGGATGGCTTTTGTGGCGCGCCATCTGCGGTGTCCTTGTTGGCTTGTTGGGTCTGTGTGTGGGTTTGACCCTTGATGTATCGGTTTTCGCACGGTTTTCCTGTAATTAACCGGGCAACTATATTCTTCTTTATTAATGAAAAAAGCAAAGCTTTTGCCTCTGTTTCAAAAAAAAAAAAAAGTTCATGACTCCGGAATCATTAAGGAACTCCTATATATATGTCACACTCTCGTGTGCCCATGAATCACTTGACCATTCTCGACCGAATCTTACTTTAAGAACAACATATCTATTTTGTTTTTATTTTTCTCTACTTTATCTACGTGGGAAATGGATCCCAAGGTCTTACATAAGTTCTCATCATAATTTCAAGAAAAAAATAATAATTTCAAGTGATCTACACCATTTTATCATTTTGTCTCTACTGCATCACTAAGCCATACTACATTACTTAATTGTACCTAAAATGTACTAGGGTGACAAGGATATGGTATTAGCAACTATGAATAAAAAATTGCACAAAGAATAATATTTTTACCCAAGGTTTCTCTCATATGGGCGCGGCAATTCTAACTAACCTTTTGTTTCGAATATTGAAATTGCACTTCAACAAAGTTTATCATCATAATTAAATTTCATGTTTTCCTTAGATCGTAAATCCATGCCTCCGGAATCATTAAGGGACTCTTAAACACTACCGCGTGCCAAGCTCTATTATAGTTTGAATGAGTAATACAATAAGTTTCCCCGTAAAAAGAAAGAGTAAGACAATAAGTTGCAAGGTGAAACTTATTTTGTAGAACAGAAAGTACAACTGGAGATTTTTGTCAAAGTTTGGAAGCTGCGAGGAATGTTAATGCTGAATTTCGAGCACATAACTAAGAATACATGGGCCCCTCTTAATTTGTACCCGTGGAAATATAGGCCAGAAACTATGAAGTAGCAGCTTGTTTTCAACAAGGTCAATATTATGAATAACAAATCGATTGCTCTGCAATAACATATTATCAAGACCAAGTCAAGATATCGAGGATGCAGCGAAAAATTATAACAACGGAGCTTTCAACTCACCGCACACATGCTCCACAGCTGCAGAGGCCGACGACGAGAACAGCACCGAGACACGCGTCAACCCCATGGTGGCACCACCTTTGCCCCGTCGCCGCAGCACCCGTTGCCACCGCCAACTAGGCTGCCAACAACCGACGGCCACATCTAGGCACTGAAGTTCGTACATGCCGGCCACCGCCGCCCATGCAGCACCACGGCTCGGCCACCCCGGAGAGTGTCCGGGGTCGTCCCGGACGGAGTATCAAGTACTCCCCCCATCTCAGGGTGGACGCGGTCCGGGCCGGTCCGGTCTTTGACCGAGCCTTGCTTTGGACCGGCCGCGGCCGGTCCGGACCGAACCGGACCGAACTGTCGAGCGGTCCATTTTCTCAAGACCGGACCGGCAGCACCCCAGCTCGGTGAGGGCCGAGAGGACCGAATGGACCGGCTGCTGGATCGATTCATTTGAAGCGTACGTGCAAGCTAGCAGAGTAGAAGGCAGTTGGATCGATTCATTTGAAGCAGTACGTGCAAGCTAGCAGAGTAACAGGCAGCTGGATCGATTCATTTGTACGTGCAAAGCTAGCCTCAAGCAGGCAAGCACACAGCTTAATTGATGAACAGTGCCGTAGCACATGCACGCCTAGCCGGACGTACGTGTACGTACGCGAACTTGGCTGCACTAGCGACGATAGGATCGATCGATCTCGACGGGAACCCTCGGCGTCTCGGCGAAACACTGTGATACTTGGCGACGGAAGAAACGGATCTTTCTTTGTTGCTTTTTCTCTGGTACAGATTACAGGGGGCTACGTACAGAAGACAATGAACAGGAGACTCGCAGCTTCGCTTATTTCACTAACTGAAGAAAATCTTAACTGACGAAACTGAACTTTAACAGCTCGTCTGACGAAACTGAATTTTAACAGCTTGTCTGACGAAACTGAACTTTAACACCCGAGCACCTCGCCGCCGTGGACGTGCAGTTACTCGCTGAGCGCGCCGTTCTCGGCGAACTTGAACACCACTCGAGGTTCACCTCGACGGCAGCTCCCACGTCGCCGGGCACGCCCTTCACGGTTGTCCTGTTCTCGATCGGCGGGTACGCGGCCAACTCAATCCAGTTCATGCCGCGATGGATGGTCAAGTACAGGGGCTGTCCAAGTACAACGCCGTGGACATGGACGGCGAGGGTGTCCGACTCGACAAGGAGCAGCATCCCCGAGCTCTCTCCATGTCCGGAGGAGGAGGAAACGGGCGACGGCGCCGGCGGCAGTTCTCGGTCCGCTCGGTCGGACCGGGCGAAATCCGGACCGGACCGGTGGTGTTTTCGGGCCGAATTATACAGACCGGACCGGCCAAATATGCCAGCGGGCTGGACCGTTCGGTCCGGTCCTTAGCGGGCCACGAGCGGGCCAAAAAGCCCGCTCGGTACGTCCACCCTGACCCCTCCCATAATATAAGAGCGTTTTTGACACTAGTGACGGAGGGAGTAGCATCTTGTCTTCACGTACTATCTGCGTCCCTGACAAGCCTTCTTTTCTTGTTCTTGGAGGTTTTAGTATATGCCCTCAGCAGCTTCTTCTTGTGGTCAGACAGGTGCGCTACCTTCTCGGTGAGAGTAGAACAGCGGACGGCGAGCTTCGACATCAAGTCCTTCAACAGAGCCGGGCAGCTTTTGGATAGATGATCAAAGTCGTCAGTTGCCATGGCATGGTATAATTTTATGGGGGAGTTTAGAAGGAATTCAAAGCACGCGTCCTTGAGCCCTGGCAGTGATGCTGCTCAGCCAAGGCCAGCGTGGTTGCGACGCTGCTCACGTCAATGTGTCTGCACAACCTATCCTCGCAGACCAGCCTGAGCCTCTCCATGCTACCTGTCGGCCGCTTCCATGAGATGTTGAGCCATGGCGACCCCATCCCCTTCTTCCTCTTGCGGCAGCGAGTCGGTGTAGGCGAAGTGCAGCAGATGTCTGAAAACCTCCGCTCGCATGCCGTCGATCTGCACGCAATGCTTGGCGCTCTCTTTCATTGCGCCATACAGCTCCGCGCTAAAGACCGGCGACCGTGCCGCAAGCACGCACCGGTGGGCGGCGAAGGTCTCCCCGGCGACTCGGAACTTGACGTCCGTGCCCACGCCGCTCTGGAGGAGGCCAAGGAAGTACTGAGGCCAATCAGACGGAGGCACGGCCACACCCACGAGTGACTGTGGCGTCAGAGGCAGGTCATCGTAATCATATGCGAGGACCTGGATGACCGTGATGCTGCACCTCACCGTGAAGCAGTCGTCCTTGAGGAGGTGGCGCTCGAGCTCGGCCCTCTCGACGAAGTCGTTGCAACTCCAGTAAGCTCCCGCACCGGCGAACTCGCGCACCTCGCCGCTAGTCCTAGCGTACCGCGGCATCGGGTTGTCGTCGAGGTCGAGCATGTCGAATGCGACCACGGCCTTGATGGCGGCGTAGGCGGCGTCGAGGACGGCCTTTTTTTTTTTTTGCGAAGAGTCGAGGATGGCCTTGACAGACACGAAACCGGTGGCTTCCGGGGTGGTGCCGTTAGGGTAGAACCCGACGTGCCATCTGGTGCCCTTTCCGACGCGGAAGGATTGAGATGAGAAGCCACGGCTGTTGTGGTTGGTCTTCCTCATCCACGAGTAGCCTTGGATCTTCATCACGTGGCACGTCGTCGGCGTCGTGGCACAAATTAAGTGTGGAGGCTGAGTCGTCGCTCCGAGCCATGACGGTGTGTAGCTCTTTGTGTCCGCCGACCTTGTAGTTCGGATCGACTTGATGAGGCAGGGTGTCGCGGCCGGCCTTCTATTCAATCTACCAGATACGTTACGTTCTCGCTTCATAGCTAGCTTATATATAAGGAAAACGTTTAGATACAACCGGCTGATTTCTCTAGAAATCAGCCGTGTCTCCCGCATGCCACGCGTCATGGGTCCACGCACCCACGCTGCTTATCTTATCTCTTCTCTTTCTTTTAGCTTGCTGCCTACCTTATCTCTTCCCCTATCGGAGCCAGACCCAACTCTACTTCGTCTCCTACATCTGTCTCGAGGCGTCGCCCGTCCTTATCGCCATGACTCTCGTCGGAGTAGCCCGCGGGGTGGCTTCTGCAGCACCCGGCGGTGAGCTCACACTCCACGCACCCACGCTCCTCCGGCCTATCACACTCCAGCAGCCAACGACTAGCAGCACCGGCGTCGACCTGCAGCTTCCTGCATGCCGCCTTGCTGCTGCCGATGTTGCAAAGTGCGGCGGTGATGCGTCGCCGGTGCTCCGGGGGAGCGCCCGGTGTTGCATAAGAGCGCCGATGCAGCGACCTCTCGAAGCTGCAATGGAGCGTCGCCGACGGTGACCGCGGCGAGGAGCCGACGGTGGGAACTGCAACTCCGGCGATGTTGCCTTGAAGCTGTTGGGAGCACCGCCGGAGCTGCAATGGAGCAACGCCGGGCCGCTGGAGCTGCAATGGAGCAACGCCGGGCCGCCGGAAGCATCGCCGGAGATGCAATGGAGCTTCGCCGGAGTTGCAGTGGAGCTTCGCCGGACGCCGTCGGTGCTGCGTTGGAGCTCCGTCGGGGTTGCAATGAAGCTTCGCCGGACGCCGTCAGTGCTGCGTTGAAGCCCTGCCTGGGCTGCAATGGCGCTGCGTTGAAGCTGTCGCATGCTCGCTGCTGCTGTGGCGTTGCTGCGATCCAACGGCCACCAGCGCGTTAATCGGACGGCTGGCTAGGCGGATGATTTCTCTAAGAAATCATCCGGCTGATTTGTAGCAGCCGCCTATAATGGATGCCCCCTCACTTGTCCGATTCTATCTCCTCTCTACCTCTATCGTTTTTATTTTTTATAAAGTACCTCAATCAATCATCAAAATTTATGGTTTAGGTGTGGCTAGTTCTCAGTCAAGTGACATAGTAGTATATAAGAAGAAAAGAAACTAAAAGAAAAAAGTTATACGAATATCCATGCAAGATCAAAGGAATATAGCATCGACTAAGACATAACAAAGTCTCAGTCGACTGAGACTTAGCAAAACTGTTATGGGATTGCTAAATCTCAGTCGACTTTGAGACTTGGATGATATATTCATGAGATCTTACATGGAGATCCGTGCAAAAAAAATTAAAATTTTCTTCCTCTTTTTGGTATGTTCTGTCGCTTGACTGCGACTTGATTAAATCTCAGTCGACTAAAATCTAGCCACACCTTTTTTGTTATCCAGAACGTACACTTTCTGATTTCTATGTACCTTTTCGGTTTTTGTTATGAGATAGAAAGTAGATTTCGCTGTTGTTTATTAGATGTGTCATGTCTATACTTCATGAGACCGCAATAACAATCTGACGTTCCATCTGCAAGGCTCGATGGAGCGAACCCTTTCGCCACAAACCGTACCTAGCGCATCAAGCACCAAATACAGGCTTATCCACAGATGGTTTGCTCCACATCGTAACTAACGGGCGAGACCATATAAGAGTCGTTCGAGTTCGGTTTTGGGAAACTTCCAGAAGTTCCCAATGGGTTTTTGAATTCATGAACATCTTTTTTGGTTTTCCTCATATAAAAGTTGTTCAAGTTCGGTTTTTCATAAGCCTCTTTACAACACGATAGCTCAGCAAAGCGTGAGCGGGATTTCCGAAGTAAAGGCCCCTCCGGTTTTGGGAAACTTCCAGAAGATCCCAACCGGTTTTTCCTTTTGGTTTCACTCGGTTTTTCTCTGCTTTTTTTTTTCTTTTTTCGTTCTCTTCTTTTCATTTTCATTTTTCGTTTTTATTTCTTTTGAAAAAAATGCGTGAACTTTTTTTCAGTTTCAATTTTTTTGCAAATTCATGAACCTTTTACAAATTTCATGAATTTTTTCCATATTATGAACTTTTTCAATTTTTTGTGAACTTTTGTTTTGAAATCCGTACCTCAATAAAATCAAAGGAGAAAGGATGCGTAGCCGCCGCCTCCTCTCAAAAAGCTTAGGGTTCTTGCCCCTCGCTGGCGCCGTCACCAGTCTGCCTCGTCTCCGGTGGCCTTAGGGCCATGGGAACGCGGTGGATCTCGGCCCATGCCATCGGGAGGGCTCCGTTTTTTATGTTTCTTTGAGTTTTGTTATGGTTTGTGTCCTGCTCAAGAAGGCGAGATGGCGGCGGCTCCTTAAAGATGGAATAATGTTCTCCCCGCCTAGCCCCCGTCCCAGTGGTGCGTCTAGCATCATCGGAGGGCGTGTGGAGGTGTGTCTCCAGCGGATCACGAAAGATTCGGTCAATTCTTGTCTTTGGTGGATCTACTCGGATCCGGTCTTTGTTCGTCTATGCTCGTGTGTCTTCAGGTTGAATCCTTCAGATCTACGCGTCTTTTCATCGGCGGAAGTTGGTGTCCTGGTGCGCTGGTCCTATGGGCCTTAGCACGACAACTTCCTGACTGTCTACTATAACAAGTTTTGCCCGGCTCCGGCGAGGGAGGGGTGATAACATTGGCGCGCCTTCGGCTTCAATGCTTGTAGTCATCGCAAGGTGGTCTAAATTTGGATGTAATTTTTTATTATTTCTAGTGTTCGTTGTACTGCCATGATTAACGATGAATAGATTGGAAGTTTTCCTACAAAAACAACGTGAAAATTGATCTGGTGTTTGTACAGCACGCAAAAAACAAAATTACGGAAAAAAGAAAAAAAAATGACATGGTAAAATTTAGGAAAAATACCCTGGGTATTGCCATCCCACTACCGCATTATTAAAAAAACTTTTGAAAGATGCCATGTGACCATCAATATGTATAGGGGGGAATGTAAAAAATGCCATGTCTTACAATATACCATGATGAAATAGGGAAAATGTAAAATTGTCATCTAATCAATACCAAAAAATTGTCATGTCTTAGAAATTTCCTAAAATTTACAATGTTGTATACATGTGTCAAGTTATGAAATGCCAACAAGAATCATATAAGTAACCATGTGAATATTGCAAAAAATCATTGTCAAGTTGCTTTATAATCAAAAACTGCCATGGTAGTTTATTGACGAAACTACCATAGTCTAATTAAAAAAGTTGCCATGTTGCTTATAATAAAACTACCATGATATAGTAACTAAAATTGCCATGGCATAATTTATAAAAATGCCGTGCTACCTACAATAAAACTATACCATGCTCTAATTAAAACAACCATAGGCTAATTAGATAGAAAATGCCATGGTCTAATTAAATATAATTTCCATGGCCCAAATAATAAAAGTGCCATGGCACATACAATGAAACTGCCAGGGCCTTTAAATGAAAATGTCATGCTACCCACAAATAAAAATGCCATGGCCTTATTTATAAAAATGCCATGCTACCTATAATAAAACTATGCCCAAATTAAAACTATCATAGACTAATTAGATAGAAAATGTCATGGCCTAATTAAATATAATTGCCATGGACCAAATAATAAAAATGCCATGACACATACAATCAAACTACCATGGCCTACTTAAATGAAAATGCCTGCTATCCACAAATAAAAATGTCATGGCCTAATTTCTAAAAATGCTATGCTACATATAATAAAACTAGCATGCCCTATCTAGCGCGTCAAGCGTGAAATACAGGTTTATCGACATCTGGCGCACACCCTGTCACGCCACATCGTAACTAACGGGCCGATCCATATAAGAATCGTTTGATTTTGGTTTTTTTAGAAGCCTCTTTACAACGTGATAGGTCAGCGAAGCGTGAGCGGGCACTCCGAAGTAAGGGCCCGGTTTTGAGAAACTTCCAGAAGTTCTCGACGGGTTTTTTCTTTTTATGTGTGTTTGGTTTTCCCTGAGTCTGGTTTCACTCGGTTTTTCTCTGGTTTTTTCTTTTTTTTCTTTTCATTTTCTTTTTTCGTTTTCATTTTAATTTTTTTGTTTTTCGTTTTTCGTTTTCTTTTTTTCCGTTTTCATTTATTTTTAAAAAATGCGTGAACTTTTTTTAAATTATTTTTTTTTTTGCAAATTCGTGAACCTTTTCCAAATTTCGTGATTGTTTTTTCCATTTTATAATTTTTTTCGAATTTTTGTGATTTTGTTTTCAAATTCATACCTCAATTCAAATCAAAGGAAAAGCGGCAATTTCTCCCATCCGTGTCGTCCCCTGCACCACCTGGGCGTACTGTTTATGGTTTTTGTTACCCATGAGCGTAGAATTTCCGGTTTCTATGTACACTTTCTGGTTTTACTTATGTGATAGATCTGCCGCAACGTGATGGAGATGGATACTTTGCCAGGATGCTTAATTGGATGTAGATTTTATTTTTCTTAACACAGTACAGACGCAGATACTCGTACATTCGCACGTACACTTATCTTTATGAACGCGCGCGGACACACCCATTATCCCTATGAGCACCTTTGAAAGACTCACATGACACATCTTCTTGGGATTGATGAAGTCGCCTTAAGCGTCAAATACAGGCTTATCGACAACTGACGCACACCCCCTCGCTCCACATTGTTCCTAAAGGGTCAGCCCATGTAAGAGTCGTTCGACTTTGGTTTTTTCATAAGCCTCCCGGTTTTGGGAAACTTTCAGAAGCTTCCCAAAGTTTTTCTTTTCTTTTTTATGTGTTTTGGGTTTTCCAGTAGTCTGGTTTACTCGGTTTTTCTCTTGTTTTTTTGTCAACTCTCGCTACCCGCAAAAAAAAAAAACCCTCTCGCTATCAACTTTCAGTGCCCCAGCAAGGCGAGCAAAGCGTGCGAGTGAGGCGAGCCTAGCGCGTAAGCGCTATGGGCCACGGCCGGGTAAGCTGGGGTGCGAGCGCCAAATCCTCTAGCTGGCACTAAAGGCGTCTAGGACGGGAGCTCCTATGTGCCGCATTTTGCGGCGAATAGTGCGCCCGACGCACAGGAGGCATGCGACTGGGCCGGCCCACTGAAAGGCTCCGCGCGAGTTGTTATATATCAGAAAAAATCGCAAAATAAATACACAACACGAGGGATCGAACACGCAACCTTGCTGTCCGCCATGAACGCAGCTAGCCACCTGACCTAACAGCTACTAGCGAAACAAAACACATCGCAAATGTATTTAACACCTTAATGTTGCGGTATATTCCCTTGTACCATGCTATTTTCTTTGCGTGTACTGTAGCATATATGTTTATGAAAACACGAACTAATTGATGTGAAGAAAATCAGAAATTCCAAAATAGTATATGAGAAACACTATTTTTTGAATTTCGAACAAAATTTGAAAATAAATGCGGACGTGAATTTTTCAAAATTCCGAAACATTGTTTCAAAAAATTTGAACAATTTTTGTAGATTTCAGAAGAAGGGGTAAATTTTGAAATCCCGAATATCTTAAAAAGCATAAAAAAATGGAAATTCCTAATGTTTTTAGTCATTTTCGAACAAATTTTGAAGACTTGCAGGATTTTTGAAACATGAACTTCAAATATGTGAAAACGCGAACATTTTTTGGGCATCTCAAACATATTTTGAAATTTGCGAACAATTTTGGAAACGGGAACATTTATTGAAACTCCTAAAAAATTGTAGACATGAACATTTTTTGAAATGTTGTAAAAATTGGGAACAAAAAAATTATGTAGAATTTTTGGAACATGCGAACATTTTTTGAAATTTGCGAACAATTTTGGAAACGGGAACATTTATTGAAACTCCTAAAAAATTGGAGACCTGAACATTTTTTGAATGTTGTAAAAATTGTGAACAAAAACATTATGTACAATTTTTGGAACATGCGAACAATTTTCGAAATTTTTGAACAATCTTTGAAACAGGAATGTTCTTTGAAACTCCTAACAAAAATGGATACAAGAACAATTTTTAAAATTTGTGAACAAATTTGGAATGCTGGAACATTTTTTGAAATCCTGAACAATCTTCTTAAAAGTACTGAAACTGCTGAACCAAAACATTCTGAACAATTTTTGAAAAACTCGAACATTTTTTGAAAGTACCAAACATTTTTTTTGAAAACCAAACATTTCCTTAAATTTTGAATGACATTTGAAATCACGAACATTTTTTGAAATGTCCGAACATTATTCGAAAAGATAAACTTTTTTTGAAAAAATAAAATTGAAAAAGTACAAAGAAACAAAAAAAAAAGAAACAGAAAACAAAAAAATAAAAGAAGAAAAAGGAAAAAAGAAATGAAAAAAACAAAAAAGGAAAAAGAACGAAAAAAACAGAAGTAAAGAGGAAAACCGGAAAAATAAAAAAAAACTAGAAGGTTCCCAAAACCGGATTATGTTGTACGTGTACTGTGTACACAAAATGGGCCAGCCCATCGCGCCGCTCGGTCGCTTCGCCTGTGCGAAGCGCCGGCAGTTTGACGCAGTGCGCGTCAAATAGGAAATCCCGTCTAGGACGTCTCTTCACTCGCGATACGTCCCCAGGGCAACATATCCCTTGCAGGACCTTCCAAACACCAGGCTGTTGGAAACAACCAGCCTCACCTTTTTTGGATGGGCTGCCTGACCCGATCAGAATCATGCAAACGGCTACCAACCAGTAAAAAGTTATCCCTCAAAAAAAAAAAAAAAACGAGTAAAAAGTTGCTCCCACTCCCCACTCTACAAAAAAGCTCTGAAAAATTCCTACAATCTGAACCTGCTACTCCAAGGGAAAATATCACAAACAAAATTGCGGGTATTTTTGCTTTATAAAGTCATACGATTAGCCGGCAAAAACATGTGTCATTTGCGAGGGCAAACACTTGCAACTTATCCATACAAAGATCGGTTGCCACCGGGGAAGGGAGAATTTTGCCATGGCAAAACAAACATCCAATAGATTCTAGAGAGCAATGTAAAAACTTGTGTGTCCCCCTTTTCCCACTGGATCACCTAGCTATAAGTTCACTGATCGTTATATACGAAGGTGTGGGCTATGGCCAGAAACACACAAAACCACATTCAAACAAATTGTTGGCAAAAAGTTAAAAAAAATGTAAGAAGCACAAAAAATCAATCGTTTTGCATAGACTATGAGGCCTTGACCATACTTGACATACAACATTAAATTGATAGTTAGCAAACAAGGTTTAGAAAGAAGAGTTGCCCTCTGATCCCCTGTATTGCATGTTAGCACAGAAAATTAGGTTCTATCTAAGATTTACATTCTTATCCAAAAACCATATCTATAGTTTGAAATTTGGCAAGCTAATTCTCTTGGAAATCCAAACCCAATCACTGCCCCCCCCCCACACACACACACCCACACCCACCAACCAGTGCTATCGTCCCCGCCATTACGGTGAACTCCTCCTCACAACGGCATCCTTGTGAGCTTCCTAGAAAAATTACTCCTTGTCGCCATTTGGTGCCCATGTTGTTGTCATCATCGTTGTTGCGCAATGCTCTTCTTTTATACTCCGCGTGGCCTACGACCACCCTTCCTCTGGAGATATATTTTCATCAGTGACACTCTTTTAGATCATGTCATTTTTCATCGCTTGTTCTCCCGACACCGTTGGCAAAGATCACCCTTCTGGTGGAGAATTTGTGCGTCCTTTCGACATGTTCAACGAGCCAGAGTCTCTTCAATCTCCATTTGCAGTCGTCATTGGGCAATTACGACCCTTCGGTACAAGGTTGGCACTGGCACAACTGCTTGATGATGACTACTCGTGGTCCTTGCCGGTGGTTTTGGTGTTGCCTTTTGTAGATCTCTCATGTGGCTCTTTCGGACCGACCCCTCAGATCTGACGGTGCATGATCCGGTTAGTACCCTCGGTAAGGTTGCTAACGTGACCAGAGGTACCATATCGGAGGTCGCACGGGGGTTTTACCCAGGTTCGGGCCTCCGACGAGGAATGATACCCTACGTCCCGCTTTGTGTTGATATTCATGGTGGGTATACCTCGTGCGAGGGGTTACAATGGATTGTATGAGTTGCTACCGAGAGTCTAATCTACGGGAGTAGATGGGAATGGGAGCCACACAGACACCTCCTTATATGCACATGGGTTTTACCCAAGATGGTCCCTAGATGTTTATCCGTTCCTCCAAGCTCCTTCCTGCTGCTAGGCCTACGGTGGGCCTTTTGGGCCCCTTGGCAGGCCAGCTCTTAGCCTGTAGAGAAGCCACCTCCGGTGTATTACACCGTCAGTAGCCCCCGAGCCCGTCGGAGGTTGAACTAGCCGATCTTCAAGATCTCTGGCAGGCTCATTGCCTTCGCGTTGGTCTTCAAGACATACCTTGGGGAGCTCGGCCTTGAAGATTCTTCCTGGCCTACTCATCACGAGGGCTCTAGGAGAGCCTCTGTTGTGGGTGCCACTATGGGGCAGGGCTCTTTGGAAGTCGAGGCCCCGTAGGCTAAGCCTTATCGCCAGATCTTTTGCGGATCAGAACGTCGCAGGCCTGCCCCGTCTGTTCTTGTCAAGTTGGATTAGTAGACCGCCTGCTCCGCCTTGCCATGATGAGGTTGCCTGGAATTCCGTGCCCGCGTCTCGTGAAACGGGAAACCACAGGGGACGCGTGTCGCGTCGCGAGTGTCCGTCTGTTCAGTTTTACTGTAGAGGTTATAAAGAGGGGAGTGATACGTCTCAAACGTATCCATAATTTATGAAGTATTCATGCTATATTTACATCATTTATTTACGTTTTTGACAGAATATTTATTTGAACTAACCTATTAATCCAGTGCCAGAGGCTAGTTCCTGTATTCAATTGTTTTTGTGTTTTTAGGTCAAAAATTCACGGAGCCGAAATAAATTGAATTTTTTTTGTGAATTGTTTATGGAATTCTGAAGCAAGCACGCCACTGTAGAATTGACAATTGGTACGGTTGTCAACTGCATCTTGCAACTGGTAGAGGTCAAGCTCGTCCCTCGGCTTTGGGGCATTCTGAAGCTTTTCTTGCCAAACAAAGCAAGAAAGCAGAGCAACATCTGATCTCTCGTAACATCCTTCAATGTACCACTGAACATAAGCAGTTCGAAGCAAGCACGCCACTGCAGAATTGACAATTGCAATTTACAACCACTATCTACAAATCAAATATATATAGCTAACCAAGATGTTTTACTGAACTGTGAAGAAGCAGGTGTATTGCCACAAGAACAGAAAGAAATAGCTAAGGCAATGGCAAGTTACTACTCCCACCGTTCCAAAATACAAACTAAAACCACGGCAAGTATTTTGCAAAGGAGGGAGTAGTAATACAATGTAAAAAGAATGCTTGCATAGGTTCTAAAAATGTTTATTTCCCTTCAAAAAATGTACACAACATTTTAAATAAATATACACGTGTTTCCAAAAATGTTTATTCAATATAAAAAATGTTCCTGTAGTTTTAAAAAATGTTTATTTCCATTAAAAATGTACTACGTGTATTTGGAAAATGTTCCAGCGTATTCAACAAAGTGTTCAAACATGTATTTAAAAAAAATGTACATCATGTTTTTATTAAATGTCCAACATGTATCGGGAAAATGTTTCACATGTGCTCTAAAAATACTAAGAAAAAGTATACTTGTGTTGAAAAAAACCGACAAGGAAATATAAATAGAAAAAAAAGAAAAAGAAACAAGAAAACGAAAGTATAGAGAAGAAAGAAAGAAAAATGATAAAACAATGAGAAAATAAAAATAAAACCAAAGTAAAAGGAAGGAAAAAAGAAAAAAAGAAAATAAAACCAGTAAAACACAAAAAAAATCCAAAGAAAACAAAAAGGGAAAAGACAAGGAAAACCAACCGAGGGAACCTACAACGACTACTAGGAGCGGCAGCGACCAACCACGCTAAATGGGCCAGCCCGCTAGTGGTTGCCTGTAGGCGATTCTGTTGACATCAGTTTTTGGCACGGCCAAATACATGATTAAGAAGGCATCAAATGAAAAAGTTGTAGGGTAACGCAGTAGAAAACAAAATTTTTCCGACCTACGCACCAGCCCAGGACCACTATGGAGACTGCATACAAGGTTTGATCATTTTTCGTTACCGACTCGTAGCGCAGCGGAAGTAGAGTCGATGACGAACGGCGGTGCAGATCCCCGCAGCTAGGATTTTACAACCTCCCAACCGCGAGGATGTATACCCTCATCTGCCCCGCGGACAGCCCTCCGGGAGGCGGTCGCACAGTCCCCCGGACGGTGTCGCGGACAGCCCTTCGGGAGGACCTCCGAAACTCGGACTGTCACTCGGACAGCCCTTCGGGAGGACCTCCAAAACTCAGACGGTCACACGGACAGCCCTTCGGGAGGCACTCTCGAACTAAGACCGAAACTACGATCTCTCTACAGAGTTGCACACATACGGTGTCATCTATCCGGCAGGGCTTCGCCGTCCAGAACTAGTTCCCACCGGAACCCAGACAGCCTTTCGGCTCTACGAAACTATTTCGTGGGAGGGAGAGAAGAAAGGCAGATCATGCATGCCATGTGTGTGAGAGTTAGAGTGAGGATGGAGAGCTCCTCTCCACCTCCTTATATAGTGGTGGAAGGGGTGAGGGGGGGGCTGAAATTTCAGCCCACAAAACAAGCACCCACCAAACAAGGAAACATGTTCCCACCAAACATGGAGAAAACATGTTCCCTTGTCCATGCTGTTCCCCCATGGGGCCCCACCTTCCTCCCAACACTCTCCACCATTTGTGGGGGCTGCCCCCCACCATGGGGGGGCCCCCCAACACTTTGTCCAGCCACAAGGGGGCTGTCCCCTAAAGGGGGCGCCCCCAAAAACAGCCCAAAAACAGCCCCCACGATCCGTGGGATCTTGTCCCCTCTCGCTGGGACAAGATGTTTTCTGAAACTATTTCTTCTGAAAAATTCCGGAAGGTCCCAGAACATTTCCGACACCCTCTAAAATTATCTGGACGCGCTCCGGAACATTTCCGGTATGGTGGTTTAATTTAAAACCATCTTCGTTTACCCGGTAAACAATTCCGGCAGCTCCGAAAACCTTTTTCAGTTTTTTCTCCGGAAAAATTCCAGAAATTACCAGACCAATCTGGCAACCTCCAAAACTTTCCCGGTGCTTGCCGAAACCTTTTTGGATCAATGGTTTTATCCGAAACAACTTTTTGGTTTTACCGAAACTTTTCCGGTGTTCTCTCCGGAACTTTTCCGTTGTCTCCAAAACTTTTCCAGTGACTTTCTCTCGGACTCCTTGTCTAGTATTCAGCAGATAGATGACCCTTAAGCGTGTGACCCTATAGGTTCGGTGAAGCATAGACATGACCCGGAACCCCTTCCGATCAATGATCAACATCGGAGCCGTGGACACCCATATTGACCCCTATACCCACACGAATGAATATTCGAGTGAACCTCCAGTTGCCGTGTGCTATTCCTGTTGCTTCGCGATATGTTACAAATACCCGAGGTGAGACATGTTGGCATCCCCGTGGATCAACACCTTGTCCACTATGCCAGTTACCTTGTTGCCGGTATTGTTCTCTTTTCTCGTTCCCGTGTTCCGGCATCCCTGTGATCAAATCACCCTGTGTCTGGCCAGACGATGATGGATACCGTAACACCGAGAGGGCCCAGAGATATCTCTCCATCGTCGGAGGAGCAAATCCCAATCTTGAGCTATCAAGTTACTTGACATACTTTTCCATGAACCCGTAAGCCGCCGTAATAGCCACCCATTTACGGATGACGTTTAACAAACCCCAAAGTTCATGAAGCAAGCATGAAGAAACTCGATACTCTCATGGTCTAAGGAATTATGCAAACATTAACTTCTTGTGTTATTAACCATTAACTTATGACGAATGTATCTCATAGCATAACATCAATATTGGGTCGATTCAACACAAGTGTTCTACCAACAATTGTGCCCTCAAAATTGCCGGCATAGCCATGCCCATGATCAGGAAAACAGGATCATCATGCAATACTTGAGCCAGTCATAGAGGCTTGACTAGGAATACATTTTACCGTTTATTATCCCACACGTGCAAATGAGTCTTCCTCCGAGCCTCGTTTTATTTGTAGACTCGAGAATCATTGCAGTTATAGCATGGAACATAAACATAATTATGAACAGGGAGATAATCAATAACATTTATTATTGCCTCTAGGGCATATCTCCTACAGACTCCCACTTGCACTAGAGTCAATAATCTAGTCAATGCTAATGCACTTTACACCTATGGCATACTGGTGTAAAATATGCTTCGCATGTGGTATAGCCTGATGTCCAACGGATCTGACAACTTCAGCTCCGTGTGTAACTTTGCATATCCTCGCGTTTTCACGCTTTCACAAAATTCATATTTTGTGTGGACTTGGCTTTGCATATGTGTGAATCATTGGTCGAAACCTGATTCCTCAGACTGAGCTATGGAGCAACTATCTGCTATAGTGTCCCATAGACCAAAGCCTTCTTGGAACCATACTAAGTTCATGAATGAACTATATGATTCAACAACTTCTTTGTCGCTTCTCAAGCGTCAACATACTTAGCCTTTGTTATAGAATTCGCCACAGTATCTTGTTTGGAACAATTTCCAACTACCGTGCCACCATATTGTGTATTACACAAAACCCTTAACTTAAATCGAAAATCGCATGGAGCATTGATGAAGAATGTATCGATGTAATTACTTACAACGAGCACTTCATAATCTCTGCTTGCGAGAAAGCATGTCATCAGTACTGCTCTAGTACTCAATGACATCTTTCACTGTTGTCCCATGATCAGTACTTTGATCACTTTGGTATCTATACTCGCAACAACTTTGGAGTATTGGACATATCTGGTTGTTTTTACATACCACGGAATACATGATTAATCCAAACACAAGAGTGTGTGGAACCTCTATCATGTATTTCACTCATCAGTGTTTTGGGACACTGAGTCTTGCAAAAACTCTTTCCATGTGACTTCGGCAAGAATCACTCCTTGGCGTTTTAAATGCTAAAAAGTTTTAGCATCTTGTCAATATGTATTCATTGCTTAGCCCCATTTAGGTAAATCTATCTCCATAGATCATCATGCCTAATATTGAGGCCATTTTAGCCTAAGCACTTCATCGAAAAACTATTTTCAAATGAAGTCCTAATTTGTGTCAAGAAATTTATTTCCAATTAACAATGTGTCAAGTACACACGGTTTTTAGAAATATTATTATGCTCCCACTTACTTTCTTGAATCACAAGCATCTTCGATACCCATTTGATGAAGTCAAACTCTTTTGACCATTTCATCAAAAACGAAGATTCCAACCCCACTTTGCTCTCTTCTGTCCATCGCTGGAACTCTGAAGTTTGCATACTTACTAGCATCCTCTGGATCGACAAATTACTTTGGACTGTATCACATATAAGTCCTAGGTTTCATTTCCATCAGATGGAAGTCTCTTTGTCATCCATGTTTCATATCTCATGATTGAAATATGTATTAATTGCTAGTTCAACCCGAACCGACTTCAAGCATCGCTACGGTGAAACAACCTCATCGTAGTCAACTCCTTGAACTTGTTATTTCAACAAGTCGAGCTTTATGGATAAAACATTTTTATCCGTATCAGTTTTTAGTTCCATAAATATTCGTTAGACTCTAAGTCTTCCGAAAGGTGTATCAAGGTTTTAATCTTGAATCACTTATATGGAAACTATCTCGGATTGTATTGGCATTTAGCCAATTCCGGAGTCAGGGCCCATCACCGCTTCCTTGTGTATTGTAGGTATACTGTTGTCCAACTACAATATCTCGTTAGCGCACCTGAGAGGTTTGGACGAGCCTTGCCTACGAGGTTCAGCTGCAAGTTCGACTGAAGTCCATACATTTTATTGTAGAGACTTCCGTATCAGTCGCAGTAGGAAACTCCGAAATCACTTCCAAGGTTTCTTTCCTTTGATCTGATGACGAAGATATTGGTTATCTCGTCGAGTTGCACTGTCCTCCCACTCGCCTTTTGTAAGAACTATTCTCTTTAAAAGCATACCGTTTTGCGGCAAAATCCTTTGCCTCGGTATAGTGGTGGGGAATACCCAAACGACTTGGCATAACCTTACAAAGTAGCACTTGTCTGATTTGGAATAGGTTTGTAACCTTTTACACAAGCCCCATATTCCAAATGTTAAGAAAAGATATAACATGGTTGGGCGTACCATACCATGGCATCATTTCAACAGACCTGATGGATCTCTTTTCAGTGTAAAAGCCGCAGTCTCTAAAGCATTACTCTTTAAAAGGGATAATGGCAAATTTATTTATGTCATCTTTGATCTTACCATGTCATAAATGGTTTGATTACATCTTCACGGACTTTTCACTTGCAGTGGTGTTCCGGGAGGTGCAAGTTATGAAACTCTTTTCACAACTCATCAGACATTCGCTAAACTTGTAACTCAAATATTCCTTTCTGCAATCGAATTGTAGAAACATAATTTTCTTGTTACAACAACTTCTACTTCATTTTTGAAAACCTTATGAATGAATTCAAAAGATCCAGACTTACGTCTCAACAAGTAAATATCCATATATCTACTTGAGTCATTTCTGAAGATAGATAAATCCACTACTTGCAACAACATTTGTTGGACTTTCACACATCATAATGTATGATCACCAATATGTTCTTTGCTCGTTCCTTATGGCCTGTGAACGGTATTTCAGTCACTTCACTTTTCAGAGGAAAGTTGCAAGTGTCAGATGATTCAAAATCAAATGACTTCAAAAATCCATCATAATGGAATTTTCCATGCGGGTTTCTCCAATGTGACCAAATGCAGTGCCACACTTGTGTGGTATTCTTTTAGTCTTGCGACATTTAGCGTCAGTGTTATGGATGTATCATATTACCATCAATATTCATAGCATACATCCCATCCTGTATGGAAGCATGGCCCTTCATGTTATTCATAACACCGAACATCAAAAGTTCTCTTATGAATAACCTTCTTGCAAAATACCTTATGCAAAGGGCTAGAGTGTATGAAACTCTAAATGAATTATGAAAGTAAATACAGAGGCAATGTATTAATATCAATATTCATAACATACGTCTCATTCATAATGAAAGTATGGCCCTTATGTTATTCATAACACCGAACATTAAAAGTTCTCTTATGAACAACCTTCTTGCAAGATACCTTATGCAAAGGGCTAGAGTGTGAAACTCTAAAATGAATTATGAAAGTAAATACATAGGGAATATACCTATGGAAGGCATAGTAACATTTACTATGTTCCCTGCGTGTATCTAACCTCATTCCTGGCTAGTCTTTCAGGCCATAGTAGTTCTTACATCGAGTTGCAACAGAATGCAATTGAGCGGGTATCTTTGTGATTAACTCACAATACCCAAGAATTAGTGATTAACATGTTTAACCATAATTCCCAAGAACTATATCTTTGACCAGCCTTCTATACATCAAAAACCTGTATGACATTCATACATGGGCTGGATATTCCAGTCTTCTTTCCTTTTGCCATTATACTTCTAACAGTTTCACTTTCAGTATTTCTCCTACTCTCAGAAGAAGCACCCAACTTAAGAGTGGCGATAGCCCCGGACTTCCTAGGCGTGAAAGTTTCACTAACACCCTTCGGACACTTCCTTTCTCTTTAGGTTGTTGTTTTATTCACCTTTCATCATATGACAGGCGTTCTCCTGGATCCCTCTCTTATCAGTCTAATGCATAGTAAACTCCTTTACTAATAGTTTGCAAACAAACATTGCTTTGGATATCTCATATCTTTTAGCCTTTGTCTGTCTCTGAAAATGATTTTCAGATTCCATGAATATCACATAACTATCCAAACTTTCGAAGTTCGGGTATCATGGAAGCAAACATATTGCACTTTGACTGAAAAGGAATTCTAGCTTTTGGATCGAAGGACGAGAGTCACATGATCCATAGCTTTAGCGGGAGAATACCGAAAACATGCGATAGGACAAAGTCCTTCTCGGCACTCTTGAGGACAATCCTCACATTACGTTACCAACCGTAAAGTTTTAACCAGATATTTAACAGCTATTCAATTTTAATAGGGAAGGTGAAAACGCGAGCCATTATTCTACAACTATTATGCAAACCACACTTAGACAGTGTTCAAAATTAATTGCACTGAGAATTAAACAAGTTAATTCTATAGTGCGCTCCCACTCAAATCAATATCTCTCATAATTGATTGTGAGTGATTCAAGACCCGCATATCCATTCAACGTCACGGTTCGAGATGAACACCCATGGCGTGAACTTCAATCGGTAGGCAAACTTGCCGATCACATCTCTATGCGATTCTTGTTCATCTTTCGATGCGTGTGTTCCGAGCTCATGACTTTCATGCCTGAACGTCAAGACAACCAAGTGATCTCGCTGCGAGGTCTCAACTCACCCGCCTCACACATCCCTAATCGTTCGCACCCATGGAGATCATGCAATGCCCCGAAAAGTTAGGTGCCGTGACGGTGCTACACTTGGGAGAACACTAACTACTTGATATTTCAGTGAGAGATCACCCTAATAAAAAGCGACTACTGCGCAATCAAGAAGGGTGCATCATAAGGGATAAACATCTCAGGCAATTCAAAATAGCAAGATATGGTATAGCCCTTTGTGACGGAGAAGTCTTTCATTTCTTCGTCTTTGGCATTCGTGTCGGTGTTCACCTTCGCGAAGATTGCCACCACCTTGTCGATGCACCAGATAATATTGCTATCTCTATAGCTAATAAAATAAGTGCATTACATAAGGTTGACACGCAGGTCATTAAAGTGCAATCATATGGCTCCAGCCATCATGCCGAATCATGACACGCAGGTCATGTTAATCAATTTACATCATATAGTCATCTCATACATAATCAAATTATTATGAACACTGCTATACCACATCACATGCACATGCAAACTATCCTGCAAAACCAAGTTAGACGCCTCTAATCGGTTCATGCGAAATTAGTTTTACGTGGCTTCTAAGGTTTCGAAACAAACCGAAGCTACCAACGTCCATCATCAAGTATGATACTTCAAGTTGCTAGATTAACATTCCAGGGTGTATGAAACACGAGATAATAAAATCTCGAGCCCCATACTAAACTTCGTCATACGCCTGACCCCCGTGCAGATCATATCTGCATTGCCCTTTCGTCTGCGAAATTTCATCTTTCTTTTTAACTACGGTGGAATTCAATGAACTGTTAGCACTTCGTTGATCAATCAGGATCGCGGATTGCCAGAACATTGAAACTCCACCATACTGTTATCAAGATCAGAAATATGCAAATTCTAGGGAAGCAACAAGAACATCGGGTAACAGACTTCATCTGCTACCCGCACAAATAATTTTCAGCAATAGATCTCATCTACTACCTAATTATATTGTGCAATACCCATACATCTCTATGTATTCTAGATCGCAACCTGCATCTACGCATAGCACGGCTCTTGATGCCACTGTAGGGTAACGCAGTAGAAAACAAAAATTTTCCGACCTACGCACCAGCCCAGGACCACTATGGAGACTGCATACAAGGTTTGATCATTTTTCGTTACCGACTCGTAGCGCAGCGGAAGTAGAGTCGATGACGAACGGCGGTGCAGATCCCCGCAGCTAGGATTTTACAACCTCCCAACCGCGAGGATGTATACCCTCATCTGCCCCGCGGACAGCCCTCCGGGAGGCGGTCGCACAGTCCCCCGGACGGTGTCGCGGACAGGTCCCAGAACATTTCCGGTATGGTGGTTTAATTTAAAACCATCTTCGTTTACCCGGTAAACAATTCCGGCAGCTCCGAAAACCTTTTTCGGTTTTTTCTCCGGAAAAATTCCAGAAATTACCAGACCAATCTGGCAACCTCCAAAACTTTCCCGGTGCTTGCCGAAACCTTTTTGGATCAATGGTTTTATCCGAAACAACTTTTCGGTTTTACCGAAACTTTTCCGGTGTTCTCTCCGGAACTTTTCCGTTGTCTCCAAAACTTTTCCAGTGACTTTCTCTCGGACTCCTTGTCTAGTATTCAGCAGATAGATGACCCTTAAGCGTGTGACCCTATAGGTTCGGTGAAGCATAGACATGACCCGGAACCCCTTCCGATCAATGATCAACATCGGAGCCGTGGACACCCATATTGACCCCTATACCCACACGAATGAATATTCGAGTGAACCTCCAGTTGCCGTGTGCTATTCCTGTTGCTTCGCGATATGTTACAAATACCCGAGGTGAGACATGTTGGCATCCCCGTGGATCAACACCTTGTCCACTATGCCAGTTACCTTGTTGCCGGTATTGTTCTCTTTTCTCGTTCCCGTGTTCCGGCATCCCTGTGATCAAATCACCCTGTGTCTGGCCAGACGATGATGGATACCGTAACACCGAGAGGGCCCAGAGATATCTCTCCATCGTCGGAGGAGCAAATCCCAATCTTGAGCTATCAAGTTACTTGACATACTTTTCCATGAACCCGTAAGCCGCCGTAATAGCCACCCATTTACGGATGACGTTTAACAAACCCCAAAGTTCATGAAGCAAGCATGAAGAAACTCGATACTCTCATGGTCTAAGGAATTATGCAAACATTAACTTCTTGTGTTATTAACCATTAACTTTGTTGGAGAACGTTGCATGGGAAACAAAAATTTTCCTACGCACACGCAAGACCTATCCATGGTGATGAGCATCTACGAGAGGGGGATTGTATCTACATACCCTTGTAGATCGCTAAGCGGAAGCGTTAATAAACGCGGTTGATGTAGTCGAACGTCTTCGCGATCCAAATCGCCGAGCGTCCCGCGATCCAATCATGAGCCCTTCCGATCTAGTGCCGAACGGACGGCACCTCCGCGTTCAACACACGTGCGGCTTGATGACGCCTTCACCTCCTCGATCCAGCGAGCGATGATGAAGTAGTAGATGAGTTCCAGCAGCACGACGGCGTGGTGATGATGATGAGTAGCAATCTCAGCAGGGCTTCGCCAAGCACTACGGAGATTATGACGGAGGAACTAGAGGGCTAGGGTTGCCGGCACACGGCTTGGGAAATACTGATGTGTCCCGTGTGCTAGCCCTGTCCCGCTATTTATATGTTGAGCCCCGGGGTCTAAACTTGGACAAAAAGCCTCCACCAGCTCGGTTTTGCCCGCACAAGGTCGGTTTGGCCCGCAAGGAAAGAGTCCAACTCGGATCCTTGCCGAACCGTGCACAGCCGCGCACAAGCGGTAGTACCGCTCGGGAGCGGTAGTACCGCTTGGGCGGTAGTACCGCTTCACCCAAGCGGTAGTACCGCTTAAGCGGCAGTACTGCCTTACTGCTTAAGGCAGCAGCAAAACTCCTTTTTGCACTTTCCAATACCTCGTGGGTTTTATCCCTTTGGCTCATATAAAGTGTTGCTGCACCCGAACACTTCGGTGAACATCCGGAACCCCTTCCGGTGAATTCCGGAACCCTTTCCGAAGATCAAAACACTATTATCACATATATCAATCTTTACCTCCGGACTCTTCCGGAGATCCTCGTCATGTCCGGGATCTTATCCGAGACTCCGAACAACTTTCGGTCATCAACAATAACTCAACTATACTAATCGTCACCAAACGTTAAGTGTGTAGACCCTGCGGGTTCGAGAACTATGTAAACATGACCGAGACACCTCTACGGTCAATAACCAATAGCGGGACCTGGATGCCCATATTGGTTCCTACATATTCTACGAAGATCTATATCGGTTGAACCTCTATGTCAAGGATTCAGTTAATCCCGTATGCTGTTCCCTTTGTTCTTCGGTATGTTACTTGCCCGAGATTCGATCGTCGGTATCTCTATACCTAGTTCAATCTCGTTACCGGCAAGTCTCTTTACTCGTTCCGTAATACAAGATCCCGTGGCTAACACCTTAGTCACATTGCTTGCAAGGCTTATAGTGATGTTGTATTACCGAGTGGGCCCTGAGATACCTCTCCGTCACACGGAGTAACAAATCCCAGTCTTGATCCATGCCAACTCAACGGACACCTTTGGAGATACCTGTAGAGCATCTTTATAGTCACCCAGTTACGTTGCGACGTTTGATACACACAAGGTATTCCTCCGGTGTCAGTGAGTTGCATGATCTCATGGTCATAGGAACAGATACTTGACATGCAGAAAACAATAGCAATAAACTGACACGATCATATGCTATGTTAATAGTTTGGGTCTTGTCCATCACACCATTCTCCTAATGATGTGATCCCGTTATCAAATGACATCTCATGTCCATGGTCAGGAAACCTTTACCATCCTTTGATCAACGAGTTAGTTAACTAGAGGCTTACTAAGGACACAGTGTTGTCTATGTACCCACACATGTATTTGAGTTTCCAATCAATACAATTATAGCATGGATAATAAACGATTATCATGAACAAGGAAATATAATAATAACTACTTTTATTATTGCCTCTAGGGCATATTTCCAACAGTCTCCCACTTGCACCAGAGTCAATAATCTAGTTCACATCACTATGTGATTTACATTGTAATGAATCGAACACCCATGCAGTTCTGGTGTCGTTCATGTTTAGCCCTTGGAAGAGGTTTAGTCATCGGATCTGCAACATTCAGATCCGTGTGTACTTTGCAAATATTTATGTCGTCCTCCTTGATGTAATCGCGGATGGAATTGAAACGTCGCTTTATGTGTCTGGTCCTCTTGTGAAATCTTGGTTCCTTGGCTAGAGCAATGGCACCAGTATTATCACAGAACAGAGTCATTGGGTTAAGTGCACTAGGCACTACTCCAAGATCTGTCATGAACTCCTTCATCCAGACACCTTCCTTCGCCGCCTCCGAGGCAGCGATGTACTCCGCTTCGCATGTAGAATCAGCTACCACGCTTTGCTTGGAACTGCACCAGCTAACCGCACCCCCATTAAGAATAAATACGTATCCGGTTTGCGACTTAGAGTCATCCGGATCAGTGTCAAAGCTTGCATCGACGTAACCCCTTACGACGAGCTCTTGATCACCTCCATAAACGAGAAACATGTCCTTAGTCCTTTTTAGGTACTTCAGGATATTCTTGACCGCCGTCCAGTGTTCCACTCCTGGATCACTTTGAAACCTTCCGGCCATACTTATGGCAAGGCTGACATCGGGTCTTGTGCACAGCATTGCATACATGATAGAACCTATGGCTGAAGCATAGGGGACGACACTCATCTTTTCTCTATCTTCTGCAGTCACTGGGCATTGAGTCTTACTCAACTTCATACCTTGCAAAACAGGCAAGAACCCCTTCTTGGACTGATCCATTTTGAACTTCTTTAAAATCTTATCAAGGTATGTGCTTTGTGAAAGTCCTATTAAACGTCTTGATCTATCTCTATAGATCTTGATGCCTAATATGAAAGCAGCTTCTCCTAGGTCCTTCATTGAAAAACTTTTATTCAAATATTCCTTCACGCTTTCCAACATTTCTATATTGTTTCCAATCAGCAATATGTCATCCACATATAATATTAGAAACGCTATAGAGCTCCCACTCACTTTCTTGTAAATACAAGCTTCTCCGTAAACTTGTATAAACCCGAACGCCTTGATCACCTCATCAAAGCGAAGATTCCAACTCCGAGATGCTTGCACTAGTCCATAAATGGATCGCTGGAGTTTGCAAACTTTGTCAGCATTCTCTGGATCGACAAAACCTTCTGGTTGCATCATATACAACTCTTCCTTAAGAAAACCGTTAAGGAACGCTGTTTTGACATCCATCTGCCAAATTTCATAATCGAAAAAGGCAGCTATTGCTAACATGATTCTGACAGACTTAAGCATCGCTACGGGTGAGAAGGTCTCATCGTAGTCAACTCCTTGAACTTGTGAAAAACCCTTTGCCACAAGTCGAGCTTTATAGACGGTGACATTACCGTCCGCGTCCGTCTTCCTCTTAAAAATCCATTTGTTCTGAATGGCCTTACGCCCTTCAGGTAATACTTCCAAAGTCCACACTTTGTTTTCATACATGGATCCCATCTCGGATTTCATGGCCTCTAACCATTTCTCGGAATCCGGGCCCACCATCGCTTCTCCATAGCTCGTAGGTTCATCGTTGTCCAACAACATGACCTCTAAGACAGGGTTGCCGTACCACTCAGGAGCAGTACGCGTCCTTGTCGACCTACGAGGTTCAATAGCAACTTGATCCGAAGCTTCATGATCTCCATCATGAACTTCCTCTTCAACTGATGTAGGCTCTACAGAAACATCTTTCTGCGCTGTGCTACTCTCTGGTTGAAGTAAAGGTTCAATAACCTCATCAAGTTCTATCTTCCTCCCACTCAATTCTTTCGAGAGAAACTCTTTCTCAAGAAATGTTCCGTTTTTAGCGACAAACACTTTGCCTACGGATCTGAGATAGAAGGTATACCCAACTGTCTCTTTTGGATATCCTATGAAGACGCATTTCTCCGCTTTGGGTTCCAGTTTTTCAGGCTGAAGCTTTTTGACATAAGCATCACATCCCCAAACTTTAAGAAACGACATCTTTGGCTTCTTGCCAAACCACAGTTCATATGGCGTCGTCTCAACGGATTTCGATGGTGCCCTATTTAAAGTGAATGCAGCTGTCTCTAATGCATAACCCCAAAACGATAGTGGCAAATCGGCAAGAGACATCATAGATCGCACCATATCCAATAAGGTTCGATTACGACGTTCGGACACACCATTACGCTGTGGTGTTCCAGGCGGTGTTAATTGTGAAACAATTCCACACTGTCTTAAGTGACTGCCAAACTCATAACTCAGATATTCTCCTCCTCGATCAGATCGTAGGAATTTAATCTTCTTGTTACGATGATTCTCAACTTCACTCTGAAATTGCTTGAACTTTTCAAACGTTTCAGACTTGTGTTTCATTAAGTAAATATACCCATATCTACTTAAGTCATCAGTGAAGGTGAGAAAGTAACGATAACCACCGCGCGCCTCAATGCTCATCGGACCACACACATCAGTATGTATGATTTCCAACAAGTCACTTGCCCGTTCCATTGTTCCAGAGAACGGCGTTTTAGTCATCTTGCCCATAAGACATGGCTCACATGTGTCAAGTGATTCAAAATCAAGTGACTCCAAAAGTCCATCAGCATGGAGCTTCTTCATGCGTTTTACGCCAATATGACCTAAACGGCAGTGCCACAAGAAAGTGGTATTATCATTATCAATCCTACATCTTTTGGCATCAATGTTATGAACATGTGTATCATCACTATCGAGATTCAATAAGAATAAACCCCTCACATTGGGTGCATGACCATAAAAGATATTACTCATATAAATAGAACAACCATTATTCTCAGATTTAAATGAGTAACCGTCTCGCAATAAACAAGATCCAGATATAATGTTCATGCTTAACGCAGGCACGAAATAACAATTATTCAGGTTCATCACTAATCCCGATGGTAATCGAAGAGCGAGCGTGCCGACGGCGATCACATCAACCTTGGAACCATTTCCCACGCGCATCGTCACTTCGTCCTTTGCCAGCCTCCGTCTATTCCGCAGTTCCTGTTTTGAGTTGCAAATATGAGCAACCGCACCGGTATCAAATACCCAGGCACTACAACGAGAGTTGGTAAGGTACACATCAATAACATGTATATCATATATACCTTGTTTGTTGTTGGCCGCCTTCTTGTCAGCCAAATACTTGGGGCAGTTCCGCTTCCAGTGACCAGTTCCCTTGCAATGAAAGCACTCAGTTTCTGGCTTGGGTCCAGCCTTGGGTTTCTTCACGGGAGGAGCAACTGCTTTGCCACTCTTCTTGGAGTTACCCTTCTTACCCTTGCCATTCTTCTTGAAACTAGTGGTTTTATTGACCATCAACACTTGATGCTCCTTCTGAATCTCAGACTCAGCGACTTTCAACATCGCAAACAGCTCGGCGACTGACTTGTTCATCCCGTGCATGTTATAGTTCAACACGAAGCTCTTGTAGCTAGGCGGCAATGATTGAAGAACTCTGTCAGTGATAGCCTCTGGTGGAAGGGGCATCCCCAATTCAGCCAGACGGGTGGAGTACCCAGACATTCTGAGTATGTGATCACTGACAGACCCGTTCTCCTCCATCTTGCAAGCATAGAACTTATCAGAGGTCTCATACCTCTCGATCCGGGCATTCTTCTGAAAGATAAACTTCAACTCCTGGAACATATCATATGCTCCATGACGTTCAAAACGTCTTTGAAGTCCCGGTTCTAAGCCATACAACATTGCACATTGAACTATTGAGTAATCATCAGAACGAGCCTGCCAGGCGTTCACAACGTCTGGAGACTCAACTGGAGCGGGTGGATCACCAAGCGGTGCATCAAGGACATAAGCCTTGTGGGAAGCCGTAAGGATAATCCTTAGATTACGGGCCCAGTCCACAAAGTTACTTCCATCATCTTTCAACTTAGCTTTCTCTAGGAACGCATTAAAATTCAGGGGTGCTACTGCGCGAGCCATGATCTACAACATAAATAGTGTAAAGACAACTTAGACTATTGTTCAAGATAATGAGTTTAGTTAATCATATTACTTAAAAACTCCCACTCAAATTGACATCCCTCCGGTCATTCGAGTGTCACATGATCCAAATTAACCAACTCAAATCCGATCATCACGTGAGTTGAGGTGGTTTCAATGGTGAACATCTCCATGTTGATCATATCTACTATATGACTCATGTTCGACCTTTCGGTCTCTTGTGTTCCGAGGCCATGTCTGTACATGCTAGGCTCGTCAAGTTTAACCCGAGTGTTCCGCACGTGCAACACTGGCTTGCACCCGTTGTATGCGAACGTAGAGTCTATCACACCCGATCATCACGTGGTGTCTCGAAACGACGAACTTTCGCAACGGTGCACACTCGGGGAGAACACAATTTTATCTTGAAATTTAAGTGAGGGATCACCTTATAATGCTACCGTCGTCCTAAGCAAAATAAGATGCATAAAAGGATTAACATCACATGCAAATCATAAGTGACATGATATGGCCATGAACTTGTGCTTTTGATCTCCATCTCCAAAGCACCGGCATGATCTCCATCGTCACCGGCATGACACCATGATCTCCATCATCTTGATCTCCATCAATGTGTCGCCATGAGGTTGTCGCGCCGACTGTTGCTTCCACGACTATTGCTAACTCATAGCGATAAAGTAAAGCAAAACGGCGAAAATAGTTAAAGACAACTCTATGGCTCCTGCCAGTTGCCGTACTCATCGACATGCAAGTCGTGATATTCTATACAACACATGATCATCTCATACATCACATATATCTCATCATGTATTTGGCCATATCACATCACAACATACCCTGCAAAAACAAGTTAGACGTCCTCTAATTGTTGTTGCAAGTTTTACGTGGCTGCTACGGGTATCTAGCAAGAACGATTCTTACCTACGCAAAGCCACAACGTGTTGTAGTGATTGCTTTTTGATCTTTCTAAAAGAACCCTCTTCATTGAACCGATTCAACTAAAGTGAGAGAGACAGACACCCGCCAGTCACCTTTATGCAACAAGTGCACGCAGCGGTGAAACCAGTCTCGCGTAAGCGTACGCGTAATGTCGGTCCAGGCCGCTTCATCTCACAATACCGCGGAATCAAGTATCAACTAGTGACGGCAAGCAATATGTATACACCCACGCCCACAACTCCTTTGTGTTCTACTCGAGATCTCATCTACGCATAGACCTAGCTCAGATGCCACTGTTGGAGAACGTTGCATGGGAAACAAAAAATTTCCTACGCACACGCAAGACCTATCCATGGTGATGAGCATCTACGAGAGGGGGATTGTATCTACATACCCTTGTAGATCGCTAAGCGGAAGCGTTAATAAACGCGGTTGATGTAGTCGAACGTCTTCGCGATCCAAATCGCCGAGCGTCCCGCGATCCAATCACGAGCCCTTCCGATCTAGTGCCGAACGGACGGCACCTCCGCGTTCAACACACGTGCGGCTTGATGACGCCTTCACCTCCTCGATCCAGCGAGCGATGATGAAGTAGTAGATGAGTTCCAGCAGCACGACGGCGTGGTGATGATGATGAGTAGCAATCTCAGCAGGGCTTCGCCAAGCACTACGGAGATTATGACGGAGGAACTAGAGGGCTAGGGTTGCCGGCACACGGCTTGGGAAATACTGATGTGTCCCGTGTGCTAGCCCTGTCCCTCTATTTATATGTTGAGCCCCGGGGTCTAAACTTGGACAAAAAGCCTCCACCAGCTCGGTTTTGCCCGCACAAGGTCGGTTTGGCCCGCAAGGAAAGAGTCCAACTCGGATCCTTGCCGAACCGTGCACAGCCGCGCACAAGCGGTAGTACCGCTCGGGAGCGGTAGTACCGCTTGGGCGGTAGTACCGCTTCACCCAAGCGGTAGTACCGCTTAAGCGGCAGTACTGCCTTACTGCTTAAGGCAGCAGCAAAACTCCTTTTTGCACTTTCCAATACCTCGTGGGTTTTATCCCTTTGGCTCATATAAAGTGTTGCTGCACCCGAACACTTCGGTGAACATCCGGAACCCCTTCCGGTGAATTCCGGAACCCTTTCCGAAGATCAAAACACTATTATCACATATATCAATCTTTACCTCCGGACTCTTCCGGAGATCCTCTTCATGTCCGGGATCTTATCCGAGACTCCGAACAACTTTCGGTCATCAACAATAACTCAACTATACTAATCGTCACCAAACGTTAAGTGTGTAGACCCTGCGGGTTCGAGAACTATGTAAACATGACCGAGACACCTCTACGGTCAATAACCAATAGCGGGACCTGGATGCCCATATTGGTTCCTACATATTCTACGAAGATCTATATCGGTTGAACCTCTATGTCAAGGATTCAGTTAATCCCGTATGCTGTTCCCTTTGTTCTTCGGTATGTTACTTGCCCGAGATTCGATCGTCGGTATCTCTATACCTAGTTCAATCTCGTTACCGGCAAGTCTCTTTACTCGTTCCGTAATACAAGATCCCGTGGCTAACACCTTAGTCACATTGCTTGCAAGGCTTATAGTGATGTTGTATTACCGAGTGGGCCCTGAGATACCTCTCCGTCACACGGAGTAACAAATCCCAGTCTTGATCCATGCCAACTCAACGGACACCTTTGGAGATACCTGTAGAGCATCTTTATAGTCACCCAGTTACGTTGCGACGTTTGATACACACAAGGTATTCCTCCGGTGTCAGTGAGTTGCATGATCTCATGGTCATAGGAACAGATACTTGACATGCAGAAAACAATAGCAATAAACTGACACGATCATATGCTATGTTAATAGTTTGGGTCTTGTCCATCACACCATTCTCCTAATGATGTGATCCCGTTATCAAATGACATCTCATGTCCATGGTCAGGAAACCTTTACCATCCTTTGATCAACGAGTTAGTTAACTAGAGGCTTACTAAGGACACAGTGTTGTCTATGTACCCACACATGTATTTGAGTTTCCAATCAATACAATTATAGCATGGATAATAAACGATTATCATGAACAAGGAAATATAATAATAACTACTTTTATTATTGCCTCTAGGGCATATTTCCAACAAACTTATGACGAATGTATCTCATAGCATAACATCAATATTGGGTCGATTCAACACAAGTGTTCTACCAACAATTGTGCCCTCAAAATTGCCGGCATAGCCATGCCCATGATCAGGAAAACAGGATCATCATGCAATACTTGAGCCAGTCATAGAGGCTTGACTAGGAATACATTTTACCGTTTATTATCCCACACGTGCAAACGAGTCTTCCTCCGAGCCTCGTTTTATTTGTAGACTCGAGAATCATTGCAGTTATAGCATGGAACATAAACATAATTATGAACAGGGAGATAATCAATAACATTTATTATTGCCTCTAGGGCATATCTCCTACAAAAGTGTCCAATATCGTGTGGTTGAAAGGAACAACTTGGATGTTTGGGTCATCACTATCCGGTCTCATCTTGAGGGCCGAAACTGTACTCGAAGTGCCAAAATTTTGTATTCAGAGTACTGTTCGGCCGATTACGCCTCCAAGACGACCTCAAATGAAGCAGTGTTCTATATGGATAGTCTTCGTATCGGCGAGCTAATTGATTTTGATATATAAATCATCTCAATCCGAGGTCGTATGCAAAATTTGGAGCTGATGTACTGCGGACCGGTCATGTGCAAAAACTGGCCTGGGGCATCAGATACCCGTGTGGGGTGATGTCTGATGGGTTGCACGAGAGATTCGTCCCTCAAGATGGCCTTGAATCGAAGAACGTTTAACACGAAAGTTGTTTGCCTCGTCAAAACGGTTAAATTTGCTTTTGGGCCCATCTTCATCCGAGGTCGTTTGTGGTCTGTGGGACTTAAAAACCGAACTGCTGTCTCAGACTTACCTAAATCCAAGTTCGGTTAATTTTGGGAAGATTTGGACGGGATTTGGAGTCCTTTTCTCGTACGGGAAGTCCAACCGCCTCATAAATACATGAGAGGTGACAGCCGATTGAACAACACACAATCGATCAATTCAACTACCACTTTTTACCTTTACTTTTATCTCTCCCTTGTTCTTCTTCTTCCTCGTTCTTCTTGTTGCAGGGCGGCGAACCTCGACGCCCTAGGGGCGATCAGGTCGACCTAGGGCAGCCCATAGCTGCCGCGCGCCCTGACGGGGCCCCTCCCAGGCGTGTGGGGTTTCGGGTCTACAAAAGCGCCCGCCGGATTGCTTGCGTATCGCGCTTCCAGCCGGGCCTCCTTCGACGTGAGCTGCGGTGCATCACCCCCGACGTCGAGGGTACACGGTGACGTGTTCACGTGCGAACAGATTACTATGAGGAATTGGTGAGCGCGGCTATGTCTCGCTTTTAGCGAGACAGTAGCGGCCGGCCCTGATGTATGGCCAGAGGGGCGGCCGCCCAGGGTCCAGGCCTGGGGAGGGCCCCATGATGATGTGGTCTGCATGTATTGATATATACTTCGTATAGCCCAGCAAAAAAATGAGTAGGGAAACGAACGAGATGGGCTAGCTCCAATTGACTTGGCTGGTGACGGCCGCACGTATCGATCAATTACCTTTTTTTTTTTTTTTTGCGAATAAGTCCCAGATCTATTAGGAGATCAGAGTCCAGCACAACACACCCCCCAAAAGCAAGAAATTACACACGGGTCCCTGGGGAGCCGAACACAGCAAACCTCCGATGCGGGCCGAGGACGCGCCGCCGCGCCGCCACCGCCGCTCCCACCTGGAGCCGGCCGAACCTGATCACATGGTTTACCCCTCAAATAAAAAACCTGATCGCTTCGTCTCTTCCTTGACCACGAACCGCTCTGGATTCTTTCTCTAGCCGCCGCTGCGTGCGGCAGCCCGGTCGCTGGTGTCGCACCGTCCGCCCGTGCCGGCGACCCGGCAGCCATACATGAGACCGCGACCGCGAGTTCATCCAGTCTTTCACAAGTACGTATGGATTTCATTTTCAATTCCAGTGTACAAGATTGGGGTTTTGATGTAAAATTTTCTAATTCTTTGTATTCTCTTTTCTTCATAATTTTAGGACATGCTTGTTAGACGCAAGAGAGCCCCGGGTCGCCCCCCCGCGGGCGACACGGGCGCTAACCCTAGCCGCCCCCGAACCCCACCCCCCGCCGCCTCCCTCCCCCGCCGCCGCCGGCTAGCGCCGACGGGCAAAGCCCGCATGGTGTCGGCGGCGGCGGGCCTCTCGGTGTCGGCCCTCTCGTGCGGCTCGGGCGATGCGGGACGCTCGTCTGCAGGGGGGGGGGGGGGGCAGTGGGTGGCGCGGCGAGCTGGCGCTGGTGGAGGCGACGGGGGCGCGCGACTGGGCGCGGCGAGGCGGGCTGGCGCCGGTGGAGGCGACGGGAGCGCGCGGGCTCGCGGAGGCGCGCGGCTGGACGCGGCGCGGCGAGCTAGGCGGACGCGCGTGGCCGGGCATGGCGCGGCGAGCTAGCGCCGGTGGAGGCGGCGGGCGCGCGGGAGCGCTCGGCTGCAGGGGAGCACGGCGAGCGGTGGTTGCGGCATGGGCACGGCGGCCAGATCCGGGGAGTCGCGTGCGCATGGTGCTCAAGCGTCGCCCCCGTGCGGATCTGCGGCGTGCCGGTCGCGGGAGGCGTGCGGACGGCGCCCCCAGCGCAGATCTGCTGGGCGGTGGCCTGATGGCGCCGGTGGACTGGCTGGTGGCTCCGATTGGCGGCCCGGCGGACGGGCGGCCGGTATGTTGCCGCCTCCAGTGCGTGCTTGGGGTGCCCTGCGCGAGGAGGTGCCTGCGGTGGCTCCGGGGCCGCCGGAGGCGTCAGGTCTCCAGCGAGATGTGCAGCCAGCTGGGGACCCGAGGCTGCATGGAAGGACGGCTACATGCGGTGGGCGAGCGCGGGCGGTGCTGGAGCAGAGAGGCTCCGGACGCGGTTGGATGCGGGGTGCAGGACCCGATCTGGTCTCTGCAGGCCCGCCGTCGGGGATGCTTGGTGGTGGCCTTGCACAGCGGTGGCGCGCTTGCTGTGTAGGGGGTGCGCGGTTCAGTGGAGGCACGGGTCGACCTCGGCCTGCTGCGTGGGAGTGGCTGCCCCGGGTGAAAGCCTGGCCGGTGCTGGCCGGCCGGCGGCAACGGCGCCTGTGGGCGTCGCTATCCTCCTTGGAGGCGTCGTCGGGAATCACACAGCCAGATCTCCCGGATCAAGCCCTTCGGGTGAAAACCCAGATCCTGCTGCAGGGTCGGGCGGTGGCGTCGTCTTCAACGTCGTTCCCCTCTTTAGGGCACCGTCTTGAAGACTTTGATCCCTTTGGTGCTTCCTACAACTGGACGTGCACGGTTGTTTCTGTGGCAACGATGACGGCGGTGAGCAATGTCGGAGGTGTGGCCTTGGTCGTGGTAGTCGACTCTTCTTGTCCGGCGTGTCCGTGGGTGTGCCTTGACTGTCTGTTGCTGTGAAGTCGAAGCCACGGTGGGGGGCCGGTGGTATACGATGACGCGTGACAGATGGCTTGTTCGGTGATCCTCCGTGATGCTACCCCTGCCTAGTTTCCTTAGTAGTTCACCGTCGGAGTCGGAGCCGCGCTGCCTAGTATGGATTGTATGGAGTGTTGTGCTGCAGCTATTGGGCTGCTGTTTTTTCTTTTCTTTTTCTTTGATCTTTGGATCTGGTCCTAGGACCTTCACCACCTTGTTGTTTTCCGCTGCTTCTTGCTATTATCAATGAAATGCCAGCGACGCTGGATCTTTCAAAAAACATAATTTTAGGACATAGCATGCCTTACCGTGTTACCTAAGAAGTATTTGTCGGGTACTGAAAAAAGGAGAAAAAAAGAAAGCGATTTGAAAAATTCAATCATAGAAAGGTTTTTTGAAAAGGTACTTTACATCTTCAAGCATGTGTATGTGTATGTATCTCACACACACACATATATATAGTCTTAGGACTTAGGGCCCATGTCGTCGGGTTCGCCCTAGGGCCTTCGGAAACATAGGGCCGGCCCTGGACAGTAGCTCACCTCGCCTGTGGGGAGCACGTGGTGGGCCGACCCTGTAGTCCTCTTTGTTCTATCCCAAGCCAACTTAACTTACATTTTTTTAGATGAACAGGGAGGCAACCTTACCGGCTCTATTTCTCATAGAAAAATGAAACCAGCTCAACACAAAGGTCTCAGTATAAGGCTGCCATGTTTTGCAAGACTTAAAAACAAAGAAGTAAAAGCTATGATCTACATAGTGGTGCTCAACCAAACTAATTTCCACCAAACATCACAAAGAATGCTGCACGCAAGCAAGCAAAAGGATTAAGCAGAGCAGCAGTTCACCCCATAGACATGGGGCAAGACCTCCTTGATCTCTTTTGCAACGTCGCCTCACGGGATGGAGAGTGTAGAGTAAAGGTCAGACATGTGAACGCCAGTTCCAGATCCTTCCCAATGCACGATCACGGGAATTGAAACCCAGATTGAGGCATGAAGGTGGAATCATCTGACAGGATTCCAGTAGAGTTCCGCCACAGTCCAGCAACAGAGGTACCTAAAGGTAACTAACGCAAGAGGGATCCGCTGGAAGAACCCAGCTTCTCCATGGCATGATCTTGTCAGCAACGAGACCAAGCAAAGAAAAGCCGCCCGGCGACGGGAACACCACGCACGAGCGGAAGACGTCGGCCACGCGATCTGGGCAAGCGTGGACAGCTCGGGCAACCTGCATGGGGGCTGAGCGAGGTAGCCACCAGCACCTGGCCATGACCACGTCGCGAGGTGGATGGCGTGCACAGCCCCGACAACTGTGACCACGAACCGGGTCGGAGGACCCCACCGGGCCCCAGATCTGGGTTGAGGCTGGCTCCATGACAGCGAGCCCCTAGGCCAGGCCAAGGCGAGGCGCAGCGGCGGCCCTCCTAGCCGCCAGCACCTTCGCCCGAGGCGGACGACCTCCGAGTCATGACGGGGAAGTCCGACCGGCGGCGACCTATTCTAGGGTTATGGGAAGAGACGGGAGGAAGGGGAAGGAGCGGGAGCTGCGAGACCGCCCCACCGCCGCCAACCCACACCGGACTTTTGCCCCGCAGGGACGACCGGTGACGCCGAGAGAGGAGGGGCGAGAAGGATGCTCCGGCAGCGGGGGGATTAGGAGCCGCCCGAGTCGCCCTCTGGGGACGACGCAAGGGCCAACTTAACTTACATTTTGGGATAGATAGAATACTTCTGCTTTAGTACACGTCCCCTAAACATATCTACTCGTTCCGTTTCAATATAAGTGTCATGGTTTTAGTACCCTCCGATTAAAAATAAGTGTCGTGGTTTTAGTTTAAATTTGTACTAAAATCGCGACACTTGTTTTTGAATGGAGAGAGTACTAGATAGAAGGAGTGCAGACAACGATCAAACTGACATCCTTGTCGTCATGAACAACCATGCATATATAAATTCGTCACGACTCACCAGTAAATGACGGTCATACATACATGCAAACAAACACGCAATACCTGTACACACTCATACCTCGTCCGGACCAAGAAGGACGAAACTGGCCGAAAGAGCAGACCTCTCGAACCTATTATTCTCGATCGTAGTGCAAACACGTAGCACGAAGAGGACGCCGATCGACCCGGGACGCCTCCGTTCATGATATACCATAACTAGCTACGAAAGCCGGGCATGCATGCATGCATGCTACATATTCACTCCGTTCCTAAATATAAAATCTTTTAAAGATTCCCACTATGAACTACATACGAAGCAAAATGAGTGAACCTACACTCTAAAATAAGACTATATACATCTGTATGTAGTTCATAGTAGAATCTCTAGAAGGTCTTATATTTAGGAACGGAGGGAGTACTACGTACGTAGCCACGTAATCGATCGACCGACGGATTACGGTGGACCCCTAGTATTGTACGACCCATCGCCCTGGTGACCATGACCGGGGCCGTGGCTATGGCCGGGAGTCGTCTCCTTATCCATGTGCTCGATGGCGGGGAAGCTGCTGACGGCGTCGCTTCCAACGGGAACCCTACCCGGAACCGTGGCTGCCGCTGCGCCCCTCGCGCAGTGAACCACCCCCGGCATGGAGATGGACTGCGCGACCAGGAGGAGGGCGATGGCCATGGCGGCAAAGGTTGGAGCAGATGATGATTTGTTGGCCATATTGAAGGCTACGCTTCGTGGCAAGACTAGTCGCTACTAGGTTCTTGGTCTGTGATCGAGTCGAGTGTTGAGAGGGTGGAGGCGTTCATTCGTCGCTTTATATAGCCGTCTGGTGAAGTGAGGTGGTGATTACGGAAGCTTATTAGTTTTTGTCAGTGACGACGCAAAAGGGTTTGCACATGCATGCAAGCACACTATGCTTCTTTTCATGAGACGATAAATATATATAACTAGCTGATCAGATGTTCCACCTTATATATAACAAAGTGATGGTCCAGTATTCTTGGCGCCAATATTAGGAAGCACAAGCGCGAAACGGTAAAAAAGATGTGCCTATCCGATAAATCGTGGAGAGAGCACAATGCTGTCACAAAGAATGTCGCATAGATGTGGTAATATTCTGTCCAAGGTTTCCCTTAGATCGGTGTGGTGTTGTCACCCTGTACCTAACCTTCTCTTTCGAACCTTGTACTCCCACTTAATTCGACGTTGTTTATCGTCATAATTAAAGTTCATGGTCGCTTTAGAATGTAAAGCCATGCCTCCGGAATCGTCAAGGAACCCATATATGTCACCCGCAAAAAAAAGGAACCCATATATGTCACACTCTCGTCTGCCCATGAATCACTTGACTATTCTTGACCCAATCTTACTTTAGGAATAACTGGTTTATTTTGTTTTTATTTTTCTGTACTTTATCTACGTGGCAAATGGATCCCAAGGTTTTACATAACTTCTCGACCACTGTCGTGGGTGCAAGCCTGACAGTAGTGTGTAGGGGTACGGATGAGAGGGCAGAGCCTAGCTACGGCGCAGGTGTTACACTCGGATTTACGAGTTCAGGCCCCTCAGCGGTGGAGGTAACAGCCCTACGTCTCGGTGCTCTGGAGCTTGATTACTTGAGTGTATGTGTTACAAATGGATTGCGAACCCTTGGAATGGAGCTAGGGGGTGGCTTATATAGTGTCCGCCAGCCCTCCCATGGATGCCGCCATTACTGTTAAAGAGGGGGTTTAAGGGCGCCAGGTAACGGGCGCATTGATTACAATTAATACGAGCGAGCACACGTCCTGACCGTTGCGTTCCTGGAGTCTCCTGATCTTCTCTGGTCGAGTGATTATCGGGTACTCCGAGTGAAACAGGTCTCTCGAGTGAACTCCTGGTTCCCGAGTGGTTCGTTGGGCTCCGAGTGGATGTCAGGTTGTAGAGGTCCTGACTGCTGATCTGGCCCTGGGGCCCAGTATAAGGCGCGTGGCATCCTAGGGTAGGGTCTGTAGGTCAGGCCTGTTACCCTATCCCTAGTACATGTCCTCGTCATTAGCCCCCGAATCGGTCGAGGTTAAGCGGGTCGAGTCAAGGCGAATTCCCAGGTGAGTTGAGCGCTACAGGGGCGCTCAAGAACTCTTACTGGTATTTAAACGGCCTTGTCTTCGTGTGACACCTTGACGGATTCCGGACCGTATGTCGTCCGAGTGAAATGAGTAGTCTCCATCCGAATGAATAGTCTCCATCCGAGTGAAATGAGTAGTCACATGTCGTGTGTCGGAGCGGATCCGAGCGTACATGGTACGTCTTCAAAGTGAGAGCAATCGGGTTGCCGGACTCCGGATTTCACGGGATTTGAAACCATATTTGAGCGCGCGCGAACGGTTGCAGCGCAGCGAGTGGGGAAAGTGGGGCGTGACGCCTCGATTTTTGCCCCGCTTTCCGCCACGTACCGCTGGATGTTCGACGGCGCGATTTGAGGAGATCTGCGGGCCCACGATTCAGCGGCGCGGATTGGGGAGCGGAGCGGGCGGCGATATAAGGAGCCGCCGCGTCGGAGAGGGAGAGAGAGACAGATCCCCTTTTCCCCAACTTCTCCAGTCCGCCCAATCCCTTCTCCCGCAACCCACTCCACGCGAATCTTCCTCGGTGCTGGAGAGCTCGGCGGCGATGGCGAAGGACAAGACGGCGAAGCTCGAGAAGGCGAAGAAGGCGGCGAAGGGCAAGAAGGCGTCGAGCTCCCGAGTCGCGCCTCCACGCGGGTGGATCCAGGGCGACTGGCTCCCGCCGACCACCATGGTGGACGACATCAGTGGGCTCGTCGTGGACGGGCTGGTGCGTGACGGGACGTGGAGGCTGCCGAAGGAAGGAGAGATCGAGCCTGCGTCGCGCCCCGGGGAGCGCGTGCTCCTCACCACCCACGTGGAGCGAGGTTTCTCCATGCCACCTCACCCCTTCTTCCGCAGTTTCTTGAACTTCTTCGGCACTCAGCTCCATCATTTGCCTTCGAATGCCATAGTGTACCTCGCTGCGTTCGTTTCTTTGTGTGAGAATTTCTTAGGCTGCCAGCCGCACTGGGGATTGTTCAAACACATCTTCACGTGTCGATCTCAGTCGGTTAAAAAGGCTGACCCTGATGGAGAGAGGACCCACGTGACCCAGATGTGCTGCGGCTTAGGTATCCAGATGAGGGGCAAGAGTGCGTTCCCATCTATGTCTTTTCCCGATTCGGTTAGGGGTTGGCAGTCGACCTGGTTCTACTGTAATGACCTGCCTTGCTCTGGCTCGTCGACTGGTCTTCTCCCTTACACGACTGAAAGAGTCAAGACCCCTCCCTCGCTGACGATTGATAAGGAGGAGAAGACTGACGTGGGGATCTTGGTGAGTGCCGTGGTCGGTCTGATTCAGGGCGGAGTGACTGGCCTGGATCTTCTGGAGGTCTTCCTTAGTCGGAGGATCCAGCCGCTGCAGGAGCGGGCTCACCCCATGTGGCGCTACACTGGGGCCAACGACTCAACCCGAGTGCATCCAGAAGATGTCGAGGAGAAAACGGTGGAACAGTGGATCAAGTGCATCACTGGTGCACACGACAATCCGCGAGGGTCAAGACGGATCCCGCCCTACGACGCCAATAACCTACCGTTGGAGGTATGACAAGCATTTCTGAGTGAATTCCTTATGCGCAAATTCTCCGAGTGGACTGGGTAATCCGAGTGAACTGACTGAACCTGCTGTCTCTGATCTTCATGTCTTGCAGGAGTTCCAGAAGATGCTCTTGCCTGTGCCGAATGGAGAACAACTTGCCGGAGGCGTGGAGAGCGATCATGGCAGCGCCGAGGGCAGCTACGCAGAGGACAGCGAGGAGGAAAGCGACGACTCGGAAGAGAGCGACGAGGTCGAGTCTTCCCAGTCTCCGGAGCTGCGCTCCGAGCGCCGCTCCAAGCTAACTCATGATCCGAGTGCTGGCCCGGAGAAGGGGGTGGTTCCGAGTACTAAGGCCCCGAAACGCACTCGGACGTCGTCGCCCGAGCCGACTGAGAAGACCGCCAAGCAACCCAAGGTCGCTTCCCCCAAGCCTCGGAAGGCTCTGCCCAGGATCAAGGTCACTGTGCCTGTCGCCTCAACGTGAGTGTCTTTGTCAGCTTTTCTTTTCTGTCTTTGTCAACTTTCGGGATTCTTCTGACCGAGCGAATCTTATGAACCAGTGTTGCAACCTCGATGACGTCTCCCATGCAGATTGATGGGGATCGCACCGAGGCCGAGTCGGCAGACGCGGCCACTTCTCGAAAAGGTAATAATGACTTCATTTTTACTTCGACCTGTCATTCGAGTGAAATGTCTTCATCCGATTGAATTATGTACTGCGACTGATTGCATCGAGTGAACGTAGCGCTTGCAGAGGTCATCCACGTCGGGGACGACGATGAAGAGCCACCGCGGAAGGACGCCGAGAAGGGGACCACAGCTCCGACTGCTTCTCAGACTACCACGCGGAAGACGCCGCCGAGCAAAGCGCCTCAAGTTCCCCCTGCACCTGCCGTGACCGTGCCTCTGGGGCAGGGTTCTTCTCAGGCTGGAGCTGGTTCTGCTGCGGCTCCGTCGACTGCTCAGGCTTCGGTTCTGACTCCTCCCGTCAATATCTTCAGTCTGTACAAGGTGCCGGAGGACCAAACTAGGGCCAGCAAGGAGGCAATGATCCAGGCGGAGCTGATGACCCAACGACTCAAGGAGATGTGCACAGCTAGCAAGCTGGCATACGATGCCAGTGCTGCCCTCCAGGAGAACGTTCGAGTAAGTACCCTTGTAAGTCGATCTCCGAGTCATTTTTCTTCAGTAGGAATTTCAGTCGGAAAATATCCGGTACACCCACTGGGTGTTTTTTTGTGTGTTCGGCTGTCACTCGGATCGGGTGGACCGGTCCGAGTGGATACCATTCCAGTGGGGGCACGCTGAGTGCACCCACTGGGTGTAGTCCCCGAGACTGCCGTCGACTGCAGGCAGTCGGCGGGAGTCTTAGAACTTAAAACCTGCTCTGTTGTTGTTGCTGTTGGTTTTTATTTTATTTTATTTTTTGTTTTGCCATCACTAGGAGCGGGCGGACCGTTCTGAGTGGATACCATTCCAGTGGGGGCACGCTGAGTGCACCCACTGGGTGTAGTCCCCGAGACTGCCGTCGACTGCGGGCAGTCGGCAGGAGTCTTAGAGCTTTTTCTCTTTTTTTTTGTGTTCGGCCGTCACTCGGATCGGGCAGAATGGTCCGAGTGGATACCATTCCAGTGGGGGCACGCTGAGTGCACCCACTGGGTGTAGTCCCCGAGACTGTCGTCGACTGCGGGTAGTCGGCGGGAGTCTTAGAACTTAGAATCTGATACTGGTCAAGCTTGTTCCTCCCTGTCAAAGGGTACTTCAGGATCTAATACTGGTCAAGCTTGTTCCTCCCTGTCAAAGGGTACTTCAGGATCTGATACTGGTCAAGCTTGTTCCTTCCAGGAGCGTCAGTCTCTGGGCACTCCGAATATTTCTAAACGTTAACTGATCTGCTCTTTCTTGTGTTTCAGAAAACTTGCGAGCTTGGGACTCAGTACGTGGCACTAGAGAAGGAGACGGCTCAGCTCCGATTGGATTTGGAGGTGGAGAGGAGGAACACAGCGCGCGCTCAAGCAGAGCTCAAGACCATGGGAGGTAAGCTTCAATTACTGAGCATTCTGCTTTCACCTTTTTCCATTCTTTGAACCGAGTGACTTCACTCGAACAGATGTGCGTAGTGAAAACCATCGACTCCAAGTGCGGCTCAGAACCTCTGTCTCTTTAGAAACTATGAAGCAGGCACTCGAGAACAAGGACAACGAGCTGGCGGGAGTGCAGAAAGTAGCAAGGGAAAAGACCAAAGCCGCCGAAGAGAAGCTGGCCTCACTCGAGAAACTTGAAGGAGAGAACAAGCTGCTAAAGAAGGAGGTGATCGAGCTCAAGAAGCAGCAGACCGAGTGGGACAACAAGCTCAAGGCCCAGGCGGAAGTCTACGAGCAAGAGAAGAAGACTCTGAATGAGAAGATCACCCAGCTGATCGAGAAGAAGAATGCTCTGGAAAGATACATAGAAGAGTTCACGGAGGAAATGTACACCAAGCTTGCAGGTAACCTGTAACACCCGAGTGAACTTCTATCCGAGTGACCTTCATGCATGCTGATCTTCAACTCTCCTCTTTTCTTGTCCACAGAGTACTGCCGAGACTTCGAGCTGGAAACTGACAGAATCGAGAGGGATCTGGATCCTTCCAGGTCACTCGTCGGTGACAAGGCTGCTCTAGGTGTCTTGCGGGTCGAATCTCGCATTGAAGACGTCCATGGGTACATCATCCGCCTGCGGGGTGCACTCGGGAGAATCAGCAAGGAGCTATGGCCTGAAGACACCCTCGACACCGATCTGGAAGCGATGATGACTCACCTCAACGAGATTCCCAGTCGAGTGCAAGCGTGGAAGAAGTCGGCTACTCGCTGCGGGGTCTACGTGGCGCTTTCTCTCGTCCAAGTGCATTGCAAGGACGCCAAGGAGGAGAAGCTGAAGTCTCTCCAAGTCGCCAACATGAAGAAACCCAAGTTTGAGGACTTCATGGAGACATTCATCGAAGCAGCCACTCGGATCGCTGACAGCATCGACTTGGATTCCTTCGTTGACCCGGCCAGCCCCACAGGGGCGTGAGAAAACTTTAAGTCCAACCCATTATCCTCGGTATGCCGAGTGGAACTGTATTCGTTAAACTCTTTCGGGCTTCGGGCCCGCGTACTCGTATTTGCTTTTGAACTTCTAGAGTTATTCGAATGCTTTCCTTTGAGTCTTTGAAATGGGTTTTAACTTAGGCGAAAGCTGGTTCGCAGCTAAGCCTCCGAGTGAGAGGGACGCTCTCCACTCGGAGTAGGATTTCTAACTTGGGCGAAAGCTGGTTCGCAGCCAAGCCCCCGAGTGAGAGGGATGCTCTTCACTCGGAGTAGTATTTTTAACTTGGGCGAAAGCTGGTTCGCAGCCAAGCCCCCGAGTGGGAGGGACACCCTTCACTCGGAGTAGCGTTTTTAACTTGGGCGAAAGCTGGTTCGCAGCCAAGCCCCCGAGTGAGAGAGACGCCCTTCACTCAGAGTAACATTTTAACTTGGGCGAAAGCTGGTTCGCAGCCAAGCCCCCGAGCGGGAGGGACGCTCTACACTCGGAGTAATGTTTTAACTTGGGCGAAAGCTGGTTCGCAACCAAGCGCCCGAGTGAGAGGGATGCTCTACACTCGGAGTATCATTTTAACTTGGGCGAAAGCTGGTTCGCAGCCAAGCTCCCGAGCGAGAGGGACGCTCTACACTCGGAGTAGTGTATTAACTTGGGCGAAAGCTGGTTCGCAGCCAAGCCCCCGAGTGAGAGGGATGCTCTACACTCGGAGTAGTGTTTTAACTTGGGCGAAAGCTGGTTCGTAGCCAAGCCCCCGAGTGAGAGGGATGCTCTACACTCGGAGTATCGTTTTAACTTGGGCGAAAGCTGGTTCGCAGCCAAGCCCCCGAGTGAGAGGGTCGCTCTTCACTCGGAGAATCGTTTTAACTTGGGCGAAAGCTGGTTCGCAGCCAAGCCCCTGAGTGAGAGGGACGCTCTTCACTCGGAGTAGGTTTTTAACTTAAGGTGAAAGCTGGTTCGCAGCTAAGTTGAAGGGCGAACACCCACTGGGGGTTGTGTAGTCCCCGAGTGAATCTCCTCCAGGATCAATCGACCTTCTTCCGGAGAAATGCAGCGCTGAGTCACACTGGTGACGCTCTTCCTGTATAACTGATCGCCCATCACTGTAAAGGCTTTGGACCTGCGAACAATCTGGCGGGCCTCAGCTTCATCTTCTGGAAGTTTCTGCCTGAGCAGGTATGCAATGTAAGACACTGTCCACTCGGGCGTGATTGCTAGGATCTCCATGACCAAATCAATGACTGCCGGGACCTCGACTTCAGTCGGATCGGACGGACCGACCGCTTGCGGGGGCTCTTCCGTGAAGGGATCTTCTTTCACCGTCGGAGAATGTAAATGCTCGAGGAACACATTGCTGGGTATAGGTTTCCGAGTGGACCCAATTTTTGCCAGATCATCCGCCGCTTGATTCTTGGCTCGGGGAACGTGATGCAGCTCTAGACCCTCAAATTTCTTCTCCAACTTTCTCACCGCGTTGCAGTATCCTGTCATAGCGAGGCTTCTGATATCCTACTCCTTCATCACTTGGTTCACAACTAGATCCAAGTCTCCGTAGACCATCAGGCGCCGGACGCCGAATGAGATGGCCATACGAAGACCGTAAAGGAGCGCCTCGTACTCGGCTTCATTGTTGGAGGAATCGAAATGAATCTGCAGAACATATCTGAGACGATCGCCCTTCGGAGATACTAACACAACTCCAGCTCTTGAACCATTCAGCATCTTGGAACCGTCAAAGAACATGGTCCAGTGTTCCGGGTGACTCTGAGTCGGTTGCTGCTGTTCTGTCCACTCGGCTAGGAAATCGGCTAATGCTTGGGACTTGATCGCCTTTTTCGCCTCGAACTTGATGTCCAGGGCAAGAGCTCAATAGCCCACTTCGCCACTCGACCGGCCGCATCCCGATTGTGCATGATCTCAGACAGCGGGGCGTCACTGACGACTGACACGGTGTGCTCTTGGAAGTAATGGGCTACTTTCTTCGCAGTCAGGTAGATGCCATAGACGAGCTTCTGATAATGAGGATACCTCTGCTTGGACGGAGTCAGAACTTCAGAAATGTAATAGACTGGGCGCTGAACTTTGTAAGTCTTGCCCTGTTCTTTTCGCTCGACTGTGAGCACAGTACTGACAACTTGACCAGTGGCCGCGATGTACAAGAGTAACGGCTCGTTGCTGTTCGGAGCGGCAAGCACCGGCTGGGTGGAAAGCAGGGCTTTGAGTTCAACAAACGCTGCTTGTGCTTCATCAGTCCACTCGAACGAATCAGACTTCTTCATCAATCGGTACAGGGGCAGTGCCTTCTCACCGAGATGGGAGATGAATTGGCTCAGAGCTGCAAGGCAACCCATGAGCTTCTGTACGTCATGAAGCCATTCGGGACGTTTCATTCGTACAATCACCCCGATTTTCTCAGGGTTGGCATCTATCCCTCGTTCGGAAACGAGGAAACCGAGTAACTTGCCCCCAGGAACTCCGAAAGTGCACTTTGCTGGATTCAGCTTGATATCGTACTTCCGCAGATTTGCGAAAGTTTCAGCTAAGTCAGCCAGCAGGTCGGAACTTTTTCTGGACTTGACCACGATATCGTCCATGTATGCTTCAATGTTCCGACTGATCTGTTTTTGCAAACACTTCTGCACCATGCGCATGAAAGTGGCGCCAGCATTTTTAAGACCGAATGGCATGGTGATATAGCAGAAACACCCGAATGGGGTGATAAAAGCTGTTTTTATTTCATCTGGCCCATACAGTCGGATCTGGTGGTACCCGGAGTACGCATCCAGAAAAGACAGTCGCTCACAACCCGCGGTGGAATCTACGATTTGATCTATGCGGGGGAGCGGGAAATGATCCTTGGGGCAGACCCGATTGATGTGCTTGAAATCGATGCACATTCGGAGAGACTTATCCTTCTTAGGGACCATGACGACGTTGGCGAGCCACTCGGAGTGGTACACTTCACGGATGAACTCGGCTGCCAGGAGCCGAGCAACTTCTTCGCCAATGGCCTTCCTCTTCTGTGTAGCAGAGCGACGAAGATGCTCCTTCACAGGTTTTGCCTTTGGGTCGACTCACAAACGGTGCTCAGCCAGCTCCCTGGGTACACCCGGCATGTCGGATGGTTTCCATGCGAAGATGTCCCAGTTCTCACGGAGGAACTGGATGAGCGCTTCTTCCTATTTGCTGTCGAGTGTCGTTGAGATATTGGTGGGCGCAGCATTGGGATCTTCCGGATGGATGTGCACAGGCTTCGTATCTCCGGCCGACTGAAACGCAGATTCTGCAGCTGGCTTCTTAGAGCGCAGCAGATCACTCGGATCAGCATTTTTCTTGTACTACTCCAACTCCACCATGGCCATCTGCTCATCAGCGATCTTGGACCCTTGTTGCAAACATTCCTTCGCGCGCTGCCGACTGCAGTGACTGTGATCACACCTTTGGGGCCGGGCATCTTCAGCTTGAGATACACATAACATGGGCGGGCCATGAAACGTGCGTAAGCCGGCCGACCAAGGATGGCATGGTAGGCGCTGCGGAAGTCGACCACTTCGAAGGTCAGCCTTTCCTTCCTAAAGTTCTTGTCGTCTCCAAAGACCACATCCAGGGCGATCTGCCCGAGTGACTTTGCTTTCTTGCCGGGGATCACTCCGTGGAACTGCATGCTGCTCTCACTGAGACGGGACATCGGAATGCCCATCGCTTTCAGAGTATCAGCGTACAGTATGTTCAGTCCGCTTCCACCGTCCATGAGGACCTTGCGCAATCGGACGCCTCCCATGACTGGATCGACCACCAGCGCCTGCCGCCCAGGGGTGGCAATGTAGGCTGGGTGATCCGACTGATCAAAGGTGATCGGAGTCTTCGACCAGTTCAAAAACTTTGTCGTCATTGGCATGGCCATGTTCACTTCTCGGTTGATAACCTTCAACCGGCTCCTGCTCTCTACATCTGCAAAGATCATCAGGGTTGCGTTGACACTGGGAAAAGGTTCATCTTTGTCTCCATCATCAGCATCTTCTGGGCTCTTCTCACTCGACTGGCCCTCTCGGAACTGCTGTATCAACAGTCTGCACTGTCGAGTGGTATGCTTGGGCAATATCAGATTGCCCTCCTCATCCTTTCTGGTGTGGATGTGACAAGGCAAATCGAGGACATCTTGGCCCGACTGATCTCTCTTTTTCTTCGGGATCCACTTTTCCTTAGCCTTCCCCTTGTTCTTGGCTTGGCCGGCCAGGGCGGTAGCCTCAGCCTGAGCCAAACCATCAGCCTGAGCCAAACCATCAGCCTTGCGCTTCGGCTTCCGACTGGGATTACTGTTTCCGGGGTTGAGCTCACTGGTTTTCCCTTTGCCGTTACGGAGACGGTCTTCCTCTTCTCCGTTTGCGTACCGAGTGGCAATCTCCATCATTCGGCTCATGGTCAAGGACCCTGACCGACCGAATTTCAGGATGAGCTCCCGATATCTGACTCCTGCTTTGAAGGCACAGACTGCTTAATGCTCCGTGACATTCTCCACAACATAATGCAAGGTTGTCCACCGCTGAATGTACTCCCTCAAGGTTTCATTCGGCTTCTGCACACAATGATGTAGCTCAGTTAATCCAGCCGGGCGTTTGCACGTGCCCTCGAATGTTTTGATGAACACTCGGGCCAAATCTTCCCAGCAGTATATGCTGGCCGGGGTGAGCTGATTGAGCCAGGCGCGGGCGGACCCTTCCAGCATCAATGGCAAATGCTTCATAGCCACATAGTCATTTCCTCCTCCAATCTGCATAGCCACTCGGTAATCCTCTAACCAAGTTTCTGGCTTGGACTCACCGGTGAACTTGCTTACTCCAGCTGCCAATCTGAAGTTTGGCGGAATCTCGGCGGCCCTGATGGCTCTGCTGAAACACTCGGGCCCGGAGATGAAGGCTCCACTTCCACTCGGACGATCTCTGTCCAAGTTCTCTCTCAGAGCTCTGCCTCTGTTGACCAGGTTCTGAGCGAGAACGGATCTCGCGTTGAACTGCGGGTCACGATAGTCGACTGGCTCTCTCTGGCGATAACCGTCACCATGGCGGGGAGGGCTGGCCCTCCGATCATTGCCGTATGGACGCCTGGCATCGTACGGCCGGGGCGCGTACGAGCCATCCCGCGGAAGGGGCGACTGCATATGACGACGATCGTCCTGACGCCGCGGAGGCGTATTCCGACTGCGACCCTGCCCCGAGTACTGGTCTCGGTGGCGGTCTTGGTCGTCTCGCCGCGGAGGCGAGTGTCTGTTTCTCCTTGGGGACACTGGGCTGTGGGCCGACTGGACGGTGTCAGCCCGAATGGATCTACTGTGAATCCTGTTGCGCGACTGGGGCACTGCCGAATTTTGCTCTTCAGCCGCCTTGAGCAGGGCCCGGATCTGCCGAAGACCCTCTCCCGCCTCGGATCGGGATGGCTCAATGGAATCTGCTATCCGAGTGGCCGCCGCCAGATTCTGGACAGGAGTGCGGAATACCTGGAAACTCTGCTGCTGGTCATTTGAGAACAACTGCCGCTGCCGCCGACTGGAACTGGGCGGATGCTGCCTGCGGGCGCGGTCGTCGAGTGATTTCTGGAGCGCCTCTAGACGACAGCGCTAAGCCAAGTTGGCCTGGCGCGCGGCCTCCAAAGCCTGAGCCTCGGGGGTCGTCCCAACGATGGGCGTCTGGAGGGTCTGCTCGGTTCTGCGCTGCAGCTCCTCCCTCTGTTGCCGAGTGAGAGGTCGGGGGTAGTACTCGTCGTGACGGTCTCCGCCGCCGCCAAGATCAGTGCGCGACGGGTCACCTGTCTCTGCGCCGCGGCCGTACCCAAGCGGACTGGGCGGGGAATCGGCCATCAGCACCTCTGCAGCGGGATCGCTGCTCTCGCACTCGGACAAGCTTTCCGAGTGCTCATGCACGGAGGCAAACAGATCGAAGACGGGCTCATCGGGCTCGATTGCCGTGATCTGCGGGGCCGCAACCTGAAGGGCCACCGCGTGTTTAATCCACCGCTGAAGCCATGAGCGTCCGGAGCGCTTGCGACGACGGATGGTGGAGAGCAAAGGCGCCGACTGGTACGGAGTCGACGGTTGTCGAAGGAGAACGCCGAAGGAGCTCGCGCGGAAGTGCGATGCGCCACGGATGGACAACGCCTCGACATCCAGCGGGGCTTCCTGGAGCCACGCCGAATTGTCAGCGATGAAGCTGAGGACGCCGAAACGGATCTCGCCCCCCAGGGTCAGTCCGCCGCCGGAAACCATGGTGAAGATGGGAAAAATGCAACTACGCCGGAAGTCGCTAGACGCCTGCCCCACGGTGGGCGCCAACTGTCATGGGTGCAAGCCTGACAGTAGCATGTAGGGGTACGGATGAGCCTAGCTACGGCGCAGGTGTTACATTCGGATTTACGAGTTCAGGCCCCTCAGCGGTGGAGGTAACAGCCCTACGTCTCGGTGCTCTGGAGCTTGATTACTTGAGTATATGTGTTACAAATGGATTGTGAACCCTTGGAATGGAGCTAGGGGGTGGCTTATATAGTGTCCGCCAGCCCTCCCATGGATGCCGCCATTACCAGGGGTTAAAGAGGGGGTTTAAGGGCGCCAGGTAACGGGCGCATTGATTACAATTAATACGAGCGAGCGCACGTCCTGACCGTTGCGTTCCTGGAATCTCCTAGTCTTCTCTGGTCGAGTGATTATCGGGTACTCCGAGTGAAACAGGTCTCTCGAGTGAACTCCTGGTTCCCGAGTGGTTCGTTGGGCTCCGAGTGAATGTCAGGTTGTAGAGCTCCTGACTGCTGATCTAGCCCTGGGGCCCAGTATAAGGCACGTGGCATCCTAGGGTAAGGTCTGTAGGTCAGGCCTGTTACCCTATCCCTAGTATATGTCCTCGTCAACCACCGTATTGTTCTCATGTCACAAGTCCGCGCCTTCACACAATGGCATGGGTGTTCCGTCGCAAGTCCGCGCCTCCACCGTTGCTTCTCGCTAGCATCAAGGAGGAGTCCGCTATTTCGTTAATCGCATGCGCCAAACAACTAGGGAAAATCACATTGCGAGAGTGATTGTTTTGTTGTAACCGTGCCGTCTATAAAACTCTTGTCTCTCTCTTAATTAATGGATGAATCAAAATCTTTTACCTTTGTTTCGGAAAAAAAACCCATAGTTGCCTTAGACTGTAAATCCATGCGTCCGAAATCGTTATGGGCTCCTAAACACTACCGCGTGCCAATCTCAATTGTATTTTGAACGAGTAATCTTCTATATCTAAATAGCTAGCCCCCACTAACTATTTCTCTCAACATGCAAGCATGCCACATCATCGCACAACATGCGTTGAGAAAAGGCCACCCCTACTACCACATGTCTCTCAACATGCAAGCATGCCACTTCATTATGACATGCATGAAAAAAAGACTCATCTCAACATGCAAACATACATGAGAATTTTCATTCTATTATGCTATATGTATTTAATAAACATTTTACAACTATATAGTAATCAAACATAATAAATTGTATTTATTTTTAGTTTTAGTTCTTTATATTACTACTTCAAATATTCATGTTTTATACAACGAATCACATTGAAATATGTTACAAAATATCCCCGCAACAACGTGCGGGGTATCATCTAGTACAAGACAATAAATTAGATAAAGGTGAAACTTATTTTGCAGAACAGCAAGCACATACGTACACTGCCACCAGTGTACCACCCACACAGTGGCAATTGAAGACACGACTCACTGAGCTTCAAGATTAGTGATGTCACCTCAACCGTTAAACTATCAATGGGAGTATCCAGTACCACCGAAAGTAACACACGGCTTAAATTCCAGTTTACATATTCGGAAGACATGCAGAGTTCATCTTCATCATCACACATTTATCCACCGGATAAGGATTAGGCGCTCAAGAAGTTAGCCAAATTAGAATATAGTTGCTTGATATGTGTTATGGTCGCTCTTTTCTATCTAGTACATCCACCGAATCGCTATAGTTGCCGATCAAAACGGACACATAGTTCATCTTCATCACCACACATTTCTCCACTCCTACCTGCCTACCTCTCGTATCAACAGCGGTCCCGTAAGTACATGGCAGCTCACACCTGATCTGGGCCAAGGAAGCATGGGTTGGGGCCATCTTTCTCTTGGGGCCTGGCCCTTGGCGCCCTCCTCTTCTCGTCAGTCAAAGGTACAAAAAATAGAAGTCATTTGCTCTAATCCAAAGCATAAACAAAGACATGTGTAGTCTTTTGAACAAGAACTTTACTATAGCTAGAAAATAAAGCGCTTCTCTGAACCCACCTTCCTCAGTAGTAGACGTATTTGTGTTGTTGCTCTTCCCCTCCGGCTGTTGACATGTAGCATAGTCGCTAACAACATGTCCTGTGCATGGCGGCGCGACTACCCAAAGAAACTAAACTATTGCCACTAACGCCACACCATCTACAACGCCGCAAGGTTTGTGATTGATGAAAATCGTCGGTGCTGCTTTTGCCTTTAGCCCTAGTGCAGTTAGTTTACCTCTCGAGTTCTCGATCGAGCACACGACCACGTTGGGCTGGCTATGCTGTGTTTATACTTTTGGGTTGGATTACTAACCTGACCAGAATTCTGTCTGTGCCATGTCCTTTTTCTTGGGCCCGAGGTTGGGTGTGTACCTAGCAGGCTGGGCTTCTATCCACACCAAATAAACGAAAAAGCATGGATGGAGACACTTCGCTGTAATAAAAAAGATTAAAAAAAATGCACATGAAGACACACCACAACTTGTGCTGCACCATTCCCAGAAAAAAAAAACGTGCTGCAGCAGCCGGCGGCGAGGCAACCAATTATTTGTTGCATGCAGTAGTATCAGCTAGCATACACTGCACTAGTAGCCATCGCTACCACGACGGAATAGCTAGCAACCAGCTGGTCCAATACGATCAGTCGTGTGCACTTGTTTAAAATTGCTCACTTGCTACTGATCAGACGCCTAGAATTTTTCCAGGCCTCTATCACATTCCGCGCAGCTCCGCGGGTGACCGGGGAAGGGGTTGACTGGATCGAATTGGGAGGGTTAGGGTTTAGGATGGAGGTGGGTTCGTGCGGCAGGAGGAAGAAGGTGCGGCGTCAGAGGGGATTCCTGCCGGAGGAGGAAGAAGGTGTGGCGCAGTCAGACTCTGATTGGAGGTGAAGAAAAAATGACCGAAAGCAAAAAAAAAAAAAAAAAAAAAAAAATCCTGTGAAATAGTGAGTCCCTTAAAATTAAAATTGAAGTGCATGCACCGCGGCACGACCTCACGTAGGTCTGCTCATCAATTTGGCACTTGCTTTGATGTGTGCTTGAAGCGGCCTTTCCCCCCTTCCATGGAGAAAGCAACGCTGGCTAAATGCAACTCTAGCAAAATCGTAAAAACCGCAACCTCTAAAACAGTTGTGGAGTGACCTATTTTGCAGCCGGGGACCTTGCATGTAAATTCAGAATCGCCAAGACAGAATCTATATATTTATGGATCCACCCGTCAGCGTATGTGTCGTTTGTACCCGATATTTCTCATGTATGTCTGCGATCCCATCTCTTCTCTTTGTTCCACTCTCACAATTTTTATATGCATGTTCCCCAAAATAGAATGTTCAACACCACATACAATATATTGAAATTAAAGTAATTTCAGTGATCTGGAACAAGAAACTTAAACGCGGTTTTATTTTGCCGGCAACCGCCATTTTGGAGACCTCACGGGAGAGGGACTTTGGCTTCTTCAACCCGTGCTTCGACGCGTTCCAGGTATGAACGAGCGTCTTGGACGCGGGAGGTTGCCATTACGGCTTTGCCCTTCATATCTGCTGCTTCGACTTCACGGCGAATATCGACTCCGCCGGGTAACTTCCATAACAACCACTCAATTCCTATAGTTGGAATTCCTATAGGATAGAACATACACAGGGTGTAACACATTATATATGAATGAAACATATTAATTAACCTAAGCATGCCCTCGGTTTTCTTTAATGAGTTGATATTATATTAACTGAATATCCTTTTTGTTTTATGAGATTTTTGCTGAAGTTTCATTTATGCTTAATTAACATCGAGTAGACCCTGTTATTGTGAGAATTCTTAGTTCAAGAGTTGTAGGGAGGGACTTATGTCACCACAAACAGAAACCCGACGACAACCAGATGCGATTACTTTTTCCAGCCAGATCGCTTTCCATGCGAACTAGAAAATCAACTGAGGCAAGATGTGATTAGTGAGCCGCGAATATTGACTCCGCCGGGTAACATGACGACGAGACGAGCTAAGGCTAGGAAATTCATTCTGTGAAACCGACGTGTTTGTCATGTGGCACTAAATACAAACCAAGACAGAATTGTATGCCTACCTTAGCCACCAGAAACAAAACAAAGCATATAACCATGCTCCTGTATGTAATCCAGCTCGGATAGTTCCTGAACTGGAGGGTGTCCGGCCGTGTGGAAACACCTCAGGCAGGCGGCTTTGGGTTTTGGCATGTGCTGCGGATTGTTCGGCGTTTCAGTCGAAGTGGACACTTCACCCGATCACCATCAGGTCTCCACACTATAAGAAGAGCCCCCCATGGCCATGGAGGACATCGTCATCACACACACACACACACACACACACACACACTCTTCACAAGTTCCCACTGTTTCCTGTCCCTCTTGAGTTGAGTCTCTGCCGTTCGCCCTTTCCCCTCCTGCCAGATGGCCCAGGTACGCCAGTTTGAGAGTGTTTTCACCATCGATTCGTTCAGTTTTTAGCATGTCAGTTGATCGTGGCGTCGATGAAATCCAAGAGTCTTGGGAGCGAGAACATATTCTTGGGGAAATGTTTGTTCACTGCTCGCTTCCTTGTTGATTGTGCTGCTTGCAGAAGGTGGTGCTGAGGATTCCCACCATGACCGACGACAAGACCAAGCAGAAAGCCATGGAGGCCGTCGCCGACATCTACGGTACGTAAGTGCAACCTATGAATCCTTCCGTTGCTGGTTTGTTTGATTTCGCTTGGCGGTTTGATCTCAGAAAGAAGGGGGCAGAAAAAAATGCTCCTATGCTTCCCAGCTCTCGGCCGTTCATCGTCAGTTCATCTTTTCCTCTTGTGGTATATCTGGAAACATGGCCTTCTACAGTTCTACCAATGAAACATAGCTGAATTTCGCAAGGATGCATGAATTATTGCTAGGCGATAATGCGATATTCGATCGCGACGCTTGATCAGACGTGGCCGGCCAAGTAAGTCAATCGTAGGGCCATAAGCTACATGTATGCATGTACGATAGTACGAAAATGGCTTTACTCTTGTGTTTGATGAGCCAGGTTAGTAGAACTACACATGGGTCCTTTCCTCCTCCTCCGTCCTACGTATACGTGTGAGTGAGTGGGCATGACTCGAGATGTCGTCGGTCAGATCCTCGCACAAAAAATCAAAATCCTCAGACTATAATATGCTTGTAATCATAATGCAGATCCAAATCATTAAATGGATTCTAAAAAAAGAGAGATTTACAATCAATGAACATGATTTCTATTGCTTAATCAATGAACATAGTTTTGTTGCATCTAATCATAGTCCAGATGCAACCAATCAACCAGCATAAATGAACTCATTCCCTTTTTGTTTCTACTCGTGGTTGATTGCAGGTATTGATTCGATAGCCGCGGACCTCAAGGACAACAAGATGACCGTCATCGGCGCCATGGACACCGTGGCCATCGCCAAGAAGCTGAAGAAGCTCGGCAAGATCGACATCGTCTCCGTCGGCCCGGCCAAGGAGGAGAAGAAGCCAGCGCCGGCTGCGGAGAAGAAGGGCGAAGAGAAGAAGGATGACAAGAAAGAGGAGAAGAAAGACGACAAGAAGGTCGACAAGAAGTGAAAGCAACCCATTGCAGAAAGTGGAAGAAGGAGAAACCCAACATCATCACGCAAACGGCAACAACAACAACAAAAAGCCTTTGACATCTGAGGCTCTGATGGAGTGCTAGGTAGCTAATTACAATCTCCACTGCGAAATGGGATCACTTTGCGTACTGTACTAGTACAGTGCCCTACAGACATCAAGTCAAATCAAATATCAAATCAGTGTGTGTACATGTCACTCTGGGTTTGCCTGATTGGTGATGACATGAAACTTATTCGATCAGCCAACTTCAGGCTCCCCTGGCAGTTTTTCAGAATTCAGACCACATTGCATGATCTCAATTTTTTAGCCGTGTGGACCTGAGCTGGCCTGTGACAGAGACTGGTTATCTGCCACCTTCTCCAATGGCTCGACAAAAAACGAAGCAGTGTCAGTGTGGCCTTTCCCCTAACTCCAAGTTCCCACAGGCCGAAGTATATCCCGCTTAATTTGCTTACATTCGTTGACTAAATGTCACCATTACTCCTCCTCCGAGGTAGGGGGAAAAAGGAGAGGCTGTCTGTTCGTTCTGCTCCTAGTTTTGGGCGACGAAAAATTGGCTGATTTTAATTTTGTTTGTACGATCTGTGAAATATGTTCATAAATACTAAATAAAATATTACTCTAATGAAAAATATTCCCTATAATCACAATAAAATGACTTTTACATAAACCTTTCTTTCTAAAAAAAAACGTAAACCTTTTTTTTTAATATACTTGAAAATGCCCATGCATTTCAAAACACATGTTCATGAGTATAAAAAAAATAAGGTAATGCATTTACTGTACCAGAAAAAACACAATAAAATTAAAATTTCGTGTATTCCAAATTAAAATTTCCATACATATTAAAATAAATCTTCATGAAGTAAAAAAAATCACATACTTAAAGTAAATGTTCACATACTACCAAAGTGTTGACGTGTTTGCTAAAAAAAGATGTAAATCTAAACAAAAGTTAAACATTTAGAATTATAAAAAATAGAAAGAAATAATCCCTAACCATGCGCTGTGCTAGAGTCCTGCCCACGAGCATCGTGATTTGCTCTATACTCTTTACAATGAGTGCATAATAGGGTTCACCTATGCGCGCCTAATACGAAATACAGCAAGCACTTGCCTATGCGCGCGTGCACATTTACCACAACCCAGCACAACCTGTGTTGGTTTTCTCCTCCTTTCCTTTTTCCTTTTTGGGTTTGTTTTAATCTCCATTTGTACTTTTTGTTTCTTAATTATTATTAATTTTCTCCTTTTCTTATTTCGTCTATTTAATTCCTCGCAATTGTTTTGTATTTTTATTTCCTTTTTGGGTTTTGATGTTTGATCTTCTCTTTTTAGTTTCGGTTTTCCCTATATTGTTTTCGTAAAATACATTAACACTACATGTTTTCAATATTTGAATACTTATTCAAATATAAAGAAATTTCAATAAAAATCATGAACACTTTTGTAAAGTTAAAAGAATTTAACAGAATATGTGAATATTTTTTAAAATTAATTACATGCTTTTAGAATACGTGAGCACTTTATTAAAATTGCATAAATATTTAACAAGAAGTGTGCGCTTTGTAATATTACATAACTCTTATTTATTTACGATTTTTTTTCTAAAAATATGTGAAAACGTTTGTAATGTACATTGGCACTTTTAAAAATATGTGTAAACTTTGTCAGTGACATGATCATTTTTTCGAATGTGTATAGATTTTTTGTTAGATGAATGTTGTTTAGAAAATACGTGTACATTTAAATAAAATATACTAACGAGTTTTAGAAGTATATGATGCATAATTTTTTTTTATACAAATTATTTTCATCTACCAGTAAAATGATTGTATATAAATTAGGAAGATAAATATAATTTTTACAATTTATGAATAAAAGGAGAAATACCTGTTAATAGGACACACCAAGAAGGCCAACCCAACAGCCTTTGCATCTGCGGTAGGATAGCCATTCAGAAATAAAGGAGGAATAAAACTATGCCATTTGGGCCTGACTCACGCGGGGGAAATTTTTCCTTTATTTTTGATTCCTTAAAATCTTTTTTTTTGCTGTGGGCGAGATGCCTTTAATGCTCGCTAAAAGCGAGGCATAAACGAGTCACGAGGTCACCTAGTTATTTGTTATGCCATTAGTTCCTCCTATTTTAGGCGCTTATGGACGACTAGTCACTATAACGCGCAGCAGGGCATTCCAAATATGCTCGTTTCTATCCCTCGGAAAAATACAAAATGATGTTGTTAGCACTCAAGAAAAACTAGTCAAAAAATAACTGCTCCTAACACAGGAAGAAAAAATGCAGAAGAAAAACTACGACTAGTCACTATAATGCATTAAGCGATCGAAGTGGCACCGCTCGCTGAAGCTCCCCCCCCCCCCCCCCCCCCCCCCCATTAGTTCCTCCTATTTTAGGCGCTTATGGACGACTAGTCACTATAACGCGCAGCAGGGCGTTCCAAATATGCTCGTTTCTATCCCTCGGAAAAATACAAAATGATGTTGTTAGCACTCAAGAAAAACTAGTCAAAAAATAACTGCTCCTAACACAGGAAGAAAAAATGCAGAAGAAAAACTACAACTAGTCACTATAATGCATTAAGCGATCGAAGTGGCACCGCTCGCTGAAGATCCCCCCCCCCCCCCCCCAACCCCTGCTCCTAACACAGGAAGAAAAAATGCAGAAGAAAAACTACAACTAGTCACTATAATGCATTAAGCGATCGAAGTGGCACCGCTCGCTGAAGATCCCCCCCCCCCCCCCAACCCCCCCCCCCCCCCCCGCGTACTGGGCAGGCCCGTTAAGCGTGCGCAGTGTTAAAAATAGAAAGAAGGAAATGGGATAACCTGGGTTTCGATCCCTGGTCTCCAGGGCGTAGTGCAGCGCTGGTAGCCACTACGCTACACTCAAGCTCGTGTTAAACAACCAGGGCGCCTCGTACTTGAGGTATAAAATAGCTGGGCGCGCCCTATTTTTCTTTTCTTTCTCCATTTTCTTCTACGTTATTCGGTTTTTCTTCCTTTTCTCGATTTTTTGTTCTTTTTCTTTTTTCTTCTCCATTTGTTTTCATTGTTTTTTGTATTTGTTTCTTCGGTTTTAATTGTTTTTCTCGTTTTATTTTGTTTCTTTTATTATTATTCTCCAGTTTAGTTTAGTTTTCTTTTTTTAATTCTTTCTATATTTGTTTCTTCCATTTTTTCTTTTTATTATTTTTGTTTTCTTTTGTTTCATTTTTTTTCTCCTTCTTTTTTCCATTCTTCTCAGATTTCTTTCATTCTTTTTCGTTTTCTTTTGTTTCATTTCTTTTTTCTTCTCTGATTTTTTTATTTTTTTCTTTGTTCTTCTCCATTTTTTGTTTGGTTTTCTTTTTTGGGGGGTTCTTTTTTCTTCTCCATTTTTTCTGTTTCTTTTATGTTTTCTTATGTTGGTTTTCATTTCAGTCTACATTTTTTTAGATGTCAAAAACATTTTTTGTATACACGTTCAACATTGTCCGAACGCTTATTCAACATTTTTCAAATACTTGTTCAACATTTTAATAGTAATTCAACATTTTTTTTAAATACTTGTTCAACATTTTTAATACTTATTCAACATTTTCAAACACTTGTTCAACATTTTTCATATACTCGTTCTACATTTTTTAATACCTATTTCAACATTTTTTAAAATACTTGTTCAACATTTTTAATACTTATTCAAGATTTTTAAACACTTGTTCAACATTTTTCAAATTCTTGTTCAACATTTTCAAATAGTTGTTCAACATTTTTCATATACTTGTTCAACATTTTTTTAATACCTATTCAACATTTTCAAATACTTGTTCAACATTTTTAATACTTATTAAACATTTTTCAAATACCTGTTCAACATTTTTTAAATACTCGTTCAACATTTTTTAATACTTATTCAAAATTTTCAAACACGTGTTCAACATTTTTAATACTTATTCAACAATTTTTAAATACTTGTTCAACAATTTTTAATACTTATTCAACAATTTTTCAAATACTTGTTCACCATTTTTCAAATGTGTTTTCGAAGAGTGTTTTTCAAATACTTATTCAACATTTTTTCACACACACACACACACACACACACACACACACACACACACACACACACACATATATATATATATATATATATATATATATATATATATATGGATGCAAGAAATTTGTACTTTTCTTTATACTTTAAAAATATTCTACAGCCAACATAGTTCATGTCCCCTTGATCTATTGCTAGAGCATGTTCCAAGCACTAGCTGGGATGGCTAGCAGCAGCAGCTCTTAGCGAAGCGACCAGGGTTTGAATCCTGAAACATGATTTTTAGTTTTTTGGTTTTATGCATTTACGCTGTATAAAACCTTGCGGGCCGGCCCATCTGAGGCACCTCCCCGACGCGAGGCTTCCCCTGCGCTCGCGTAAGGCGACAAATAGGAGCGCCCCATTTACGTGGCCCGGGACAATGTACGAGTGACTGATGGAGCTAGCCGCCCAGCCGTATCAATCAAAGAATAAAAAATCATGTCTAACTAGTTTGGTTAGGTAGACAAAAGCTCCCAGTTTCTTGTTAGGGAATCGTTTGTGTGCGGCGCGCCAGCCGAACTTTGCGTCGGACGCGTCCACGCACGCACGCTACATCGATTCAAGTCGCGACACGTGGGGCAGCGGGGGACACACATACGTTATCTCTTTCCCCCATCTCGCGCAGGTGTCGCCGAAGGGCACGAGGCGGAGCTCACCGTCGTCGGCCTCCATCCCGCGCGCCAGCTTCTCGGAGGCCTCGGGGCCATGGCAGTGAGCGGCTGCTCCATCCCCTGCCGCGCGGCCACCACAGCCGCCGCCGCGACGCACATCTACTCGGGACTACGCCGATGATCCTAGTAGCTGTGGAGCGGCCACGACGGCGCCTCGCATGCCGGTTGCCACGAGCGACCGCTGTTGGAGAGTGCACGCGATGTTGCGGTCCTGCCACCCATGGCCGCTGCTGCCAAGGAGCGCCGTATCCCGGCGAACCTGCAGGCGCCGACGTGCTGCACAGGATGCTTCAACCGGCTACGGCGAAGTTGTCCACGGCATTCGGCGAAGCTGCAACCAGTGACGTAAACTGCTACCTGCACCATTTTTTTGCAGGGACAAGAGAAAGCAGGTGTTACAACCGGTGCACATTGGAGCTACAACCATCAACGCCAAATGCTATGACCGGTGGCTTTTTTTGCTGGAACCAGAGAAAGAAGGGGCTTCGACGGATGTGCGTCAGAGCTGCAACCAGTACTGAAAAATGCTACGCCCGACAACCAAAAAAGCTACAGCCGGCTTTGAAAAAAGCTTCAACTGGATACGGGGTAGCTGGAGGTCGGCCACCGCGCAGCCGCAAAACGCTGCAACCGGCGGCGAGAAAGCTACAACCGGCTTCAAAAAAAGTATCAAACGGATACGGGGTAGCTGGAGGGCGGCCACTGCGCAGCCGCAAAAAGCTGCAACCGGCGTCGAAGAAAAGCTACAACCCGCTTCTAAAAAAGCTTCAAACAGAGAACGGCTAGCTAACAATGGCGAGTGGCGACGACGGAGCTGCGTGGCGGTGCTGCATTTGGCGCGGGGCGAGCTATGACGGCGGCTGGTGGCGATGCTGGAACCCTCACCCGGCGGTGCTGCAACCAGGGGGTGGGAGACACGTCGAGATGCAAAGGCATGAGGCCCGGTGGAGCTGCATCCGGCGAGCGGCACCGGCGAGCGGCCCCGGCGAGCTGCGGCGGGGGCGGCCAAGGGCGAGCACGAGGAGGCTGACCTGCGGATCCCTTCCCTTTTTTGTTCTCGCGCATGTCAAGAAGAGGAAGACGACCTGGGTCGCGGCAATCTGCCCGTTGATGCGTGTAAACCCGATGCTTGGCAGCGGACCAGCCCAAATTTGGAATAAAAGTGCCATGAGCTTCCCCTTTAACAAAAAAGCATGCCAAACAGAAGAGTGGGACCCAGCTAACAGCGTATGAGTACTGCTGATTGGTCTCCTCTGGGACTCAGGTTCCCGCATAAAATGACACCATATACATAGCTGCATTTTCTGAACTGTTAGCGGCAGAATTTTTAAGACGATCAACACACTGATCAGTACCTATTTTAACCTGAAAACCGTACAGCAATCCTTCACGGTAATTTTCTATATAAGGTAAGCTACGTAGAAAAAGGAAGTGAGAGAAGTGCATATTACACCCCCCCCACACACACACACACTCTAGACCTAGTCTAATATACACCCCCCAACTCCAATACCGTCTAATATACAACCCCCAACTCTTAAAACCAACCAGAATTCAACCCTTCCCTCCCCGTTGACCGGTTTTGACCCGTTGACTGAGGTGAACAGTAATTTGAAAAAAAAATCATTTTTTTCACCGGGTGAACAGAAATACTGAAACAGTTTTTTTTTTGAAATTACTGTTCACCCGGTGAAAAAAACAGTTTTTTTTAAAAAAAATTATTTATTTTTCATTTTTTTAAAATTTACTCTTCACCCAGTCAACGGGTCAAAACCGGTCAACTAGGTCAAAACCGGTCAATGGGGAGGGGAGGGTTGAATTCTGGCCGGTTTTGAGAGTTGGGGGTTGTAGATTTGACGATATTGGAGTTGGGGGTGTGTATTAGACTAGGGCTAGAGTTGGGGGTGTAATATGCACTTCTCTCAAAGGAAGTAAATGTATGCTATATTACAAAGATATATCCATCCAATTCCTGATTTGGGAAGGGTTGCATGCATCATTCTGATGCAGAGGCCGGGGGTAATCCACCTTTTCTAAAATAAAATAAAAAATCCTGATTTGGGAAGCATTGTTAGGTTTTGATTTGTGTTCTGCGATCAACACCTAATTTGCCACATGATCAGAACACGTGGCATTTAAGATATCTGGTGGAAGAAGAAGACCTTTAGATCGAAGTAAAGCATCACGAGAATAATATTTCCATCGAAAACAGCATCATGGAAATTATAACAAGGCCAAGAATAGGTGGAGGCATATGCACTTGAGCAAGGACGTGTGCGTGTTGATATGGGGTGCCGATCAGCTAGATAACATGGGAGTTCGGTTGAGACGTGGCTTGGATACCATGTTGCCTATACAGATAAGGATATATCTCTACCTCAACCGAATCAAGATTACAACAAACACAGAACACATGCATTACTGCCTGCCCTAGACTCTTCTAGAAGCCCATGGTTTACACACCATCTTGGTTTGTACAAATTCCAACACTCTTCCTAAATCTCAACTTTATCAAGTTGAGATTGTTCCTAAAGTTCTATAGTTGCCTGTTAGACAATGGCTTGAGAAACACATGTACAACTTGTGCCGGGATGTGTGCATGTTGATATAAGGTGCCGGTTGGCTAGATTACAGAGGAGTTCGGTTGAGACGTGGATTGGATCCCAAGTTAGCTATATATAGATAAGGATCCTATCTCTCTCCCAATCAGATCTGCATCATGCGTGTATGGTATAAGGCCGCAACCGATGATCTCAATCCTTGAAGCTTGGCCGTGTGTGGTAAACAAAACCAAAATCAGTTCACAAAGCGCCCTTTCTGACTGGACATGTTTATTTCTGACATATATCTGATTGGAAAGCTAGGTTCACCGTTGGCCTCGCATCTATGGAGACATCTTTTTCATAGTATAAATAGACCCCTTAATTAAGCTCTCTGCCATATCGAACAAACCATTTGAAGTTGTAGGGCATCATCCATAGCCAGCATCCACAATGGAGGTGAACGTGAAAGACAACTATGTCCAAGTCTACGTCATGCTCCCTGTAAGCTCCACCCATTCAACTCAGATCGCTAAGCACCACACACTAAAACCCTTTCAAGGATCTAATGCGCACATATATTGTTGTACATATAATATTGATATTTGTAATAGTCTAGTTCAAAGGTTGAAGTCAACAGGATCTGAGGCCTCAAATGAGTATTTTTTTTGTACTAACCTTGACTACACTTTCATTGTCGAAATAAATAGCTGGATACCGTGAGCGTGGAAAACAGGTTCGAGAAGGGCGACGAGCTCAGGGCGCAACTGAAGAGGCTGGTAGAGGCCGGTGTGGACGGCGTCATGGTAGACGTATGGTGGGGCTTGGTGGAGGGCAAGGGCCCCAGGGCATACGACTGGTCCGCCTACAAGCAGTTGTTCGAGCTGGTACAGGAGGCTGGACTGAAGCTACAGGCCATCATGTCATTCCACCAGTGTGGTGGCAACGTCGGCGACGTCGTCAACATCCCGATCCCACAGTGGGTGCGGGACGTCGGTGCGAGTGATCCGGACATTTTCTACACCGACCAGCACGGGACTAGGAACATTGAGTATCTCACCCTTGGAGTTGATGACCAGCCTCTCTTCCATGGAAGATCTGCCGTCCAGGTTAATTTAAACCACCACTCTAGCTCTCTCGTACTTATATTTTTTCATTCAAATGTGTGTTGTTTTGTGTATATTAGAGAGAAATTTCAAGATGAATCCAAATACAAGCAAAAGGCCAAAAGGTGCCAAAAATATATAATAAAAGAAAATAAATCTAGCCAGTGAAAAGAGTCTAGAGCCTAACCAACAAAAAATCGAGAAGGTGCCTAGAGCGGATGAGTCTTGACAACACTCCAGCTCTCATGCATTTTTTGGGGGAAGGGTGAAAAACACCGGCCTCTGAATAGATTGATGCAGACAATATTCTATTGTAAGCTATGAGGAAGAAAAAATAGTTGTGATTTTGATAGGTACAATGTGCTAATGGTAGAAAGCTTTGATTCTTCTTTGTGGCTGTGACAGATGTATGCCGATTACATGGCAAGCTTCAGGGAGAACATGAAAAAGTTCTTGGATGCCGGTGTTATTGTAGACATTGAAGTCGGACTTGGCCCAGCTGGAGAGCTGAGGTACCCATCCTATCCTCAGAGCCACGGATGGTCGTTCCCAGGCATCGGAGAATTCATCGTGAGTGTTTTTTTTCCAAATAAAAATGTTTCCACTTCTGTTCCGACCAAATATACTTTTGCATGTAACATGAGATGACCAAAGGCGGTTTAGTATTTGTCCAAGTGACGATCTACATTGGAAAAAAAAATTCAACAGACCAACACCCAAATGAAAAGTGATTCTTATAAAAAATGCAAGGATAAATGGCAATTTCAGATCAGAACAAGGTGTGGCTAAACCTGACTTCATCAGTGCTGCGGCCCCATACCCCTATCCCAATTTTCTCCTTTCTATTTCTTCCTAAATAAGACATCATACAAACTTGACACATTCGAACTACAATATGAGAAAAATATAGGATTCATTTGTGCAACATATATAAATACTTAAAATGATATTTTTATTGGGAAAAGACTAATTTCATATATTTATGCTATACCAAAAAACTCCAAAATGGTTTTTTGCACACTGTAGTCCCAATGATTCATTGACCTGCAATATTTCATGGTCATATATTATTTTTTGGAAGAAACAAAAAAGAAGTATCTATATGGTGAGAATAGTGAGCTAGCACATACCTTGATGCAAGGCTAGACGACACAGATAGGGGGGGGGGGGGGGGGGCACCTGAATCCAAGTTTAGGAAGGTTACCATTACTTTTGTCTTCTGAGAGACAATATTATTGTTCAAGACCATCTAAATAGATGACATGAAATAATTAAAACAAATGTAAAATAATCAATACCATCACCATTAAAGACAAAAGGACTCCACTTAACTGTTTTAACTAATATTACAAATAAAAAAAATCTGCAGTGCTATGATAAGTACCTGCAAGCAGACTTCAAAGCAGCAGCAGCGATGGTTGGCCATCCTGAGTGGGAATTTCCTGACGATGCCGGACAGTATAATGACACTCCCGAGAGAACTCGATTCTTCGTGGACAACGGAACATACCTCACTGAGCAGGGGAGGTTTTTCCTTGCATGGTACTCCAATAATCTGATCAAGCACGGTGACAAGATCTTGGATGAAGCAAACAAGGTCTTCTTGGGATACAGAGTGCAACTGGCAATCAAAGTAAGTACTATCATCCCAAAGATCTCAGTTTGTTACAATAGTAGAGAGGATTTGAGAAACCATGATTCAGTTGAGAAGTCGTGTATGATAAACAACAACAACAAAAAAATGATTCTAACACTCTAGGCTAAAGGAACTTGCATTTCTTAATCTAGAATGTAAATGAGACATGGCCAAATGTTTGGTTGCAGATCTCTGGCATTCACTGGTGGTACAAGGTTCCAAGCCATGCAGCCGAGCTCACAGCTGGGTACTACAACTTACATGATAGAGACGGCTACAGACCCATAGCACGCATGCTCAAAAGGCACCATGCTAGCCTTAACTTCACTTGCGCGGAGATGAGGGACTCGGAGCAAAGCTCACAGGCGATGAGCGCACCCGAAGAACTAGTCCAACAGGTAGGTAACTTATGCCTCCAGATTTTACGCTTAGATATCTCTGATAGAAACATCTAAAGTACCTTTTTTTTGCGGGGTAACATCTAAAGTACTTGTCGTCGAAATTCTCAGGTGTTGAGTGCTGGATGGAGAGAGGGCCTAAATGTGGCATGCGAAAACGCACTTGCTCGATATGATACAACTGCTTACAACACCATACTCAGGAATGCGAGACCGCATGGCATCAACAAGAGTGGCCCTCCTGAGCACAAGCTGTTTGGATTCACCTACCTTCGGTTGTCGAATCAGTTGCTGGAGGGACAAAACTATGTCAATTTCAAGACCTTTGTTGACAGAATGCATGCCAACCTGGTTAGTGCCACAACCACTTCTTCATGCATGTCAAAAATTAAACAGAGGAATCATTAATTTGTTGATTTGCACCGGCCTATTATAATAAAGTAATTTGATTCTTTTCAGCCTCATGACCCAAGTGTTGATCCAGTGGCGCCTTTGCAAAGATCAGAGCCAGAAATGCCGATTGAAATTATCGTACAAGCAGCGCAGCCAAAACTGGAGCCATTCCCCTTCGAAGTGCACACCGACCTGCCAGTTGAAGGCCTCACTGGTGGCATCGGTGGGGAGGTTGAAGACCCCACTGGTGGCATGGGTGGGGAGCCCCCTGCCACCGTGTAATGAAACCTTTATGATCTACCTTTTATGTTGTGTGTGACAGAGAAACCTTTCTCTGCCTTATTAATAATAAATAAAAGCGCATCACTCGTGCGTGTTCTGGAAAAAATATCTCAGTGTTGTAGTCTATGAGAAGGGTTAATTGTCGCTTTGTGGGAATTAAGGTGCACTAAAAATAAGCTGATGAGGATAAATATAATGTGATGCTACAATGTTATAATAATATAGTGTGGCAACAATATTGGATATTTGGATTACTCATCAAGAGGATGCTTTCCCAATGAACTACAGTACATCAAACCTCACACACCTCCGTTGTGAGCATATGAGTGAATGATAAATTATTTTGTGAGTTGATCCAGTGAACAGTTTTCGTAGGGTTCCTTCAGGAGGCGATTAGAAGGCGGCGGCTTCTCCTTTCCTTCAACCTTTCGCACCTCCGCGGGTTCCCCTAGCTTCCGTTGGCTGCTGCAGTGGCGGGAGGACGGGGGGAACCCTGGATCCGAATGTTTGGGTCTGTAGTGGAGGTAGGAATTGTGTACGGTTTTTCAACAATCGGAGGTGGCGAGATGATGGCGATGTCGACGTCTTGGAATAAAATCTCCCATGCTTTGTCCTTGTTCTGGTAGTGCTTTGTACCGTCAGACGGCGTGTGGAGAAAGTGGTCCTCGCTGTTTCGGTGCTCGGCGGATGGTGGTGCTTCATCTTCGAGATGGTCTTCTGGACTCCAATCCACCTCGAATTCATCCGGCGAGGTTAGGCTTCTTGTCAGGCGTACACGCCGACGAATCCTGGTCAAGTGCTTCGGATCGATTCAGAGGTTCAACGATGACAACTGCAACTCCAGGACCCTGGTCTCTCGGGGCACGTTCACGACGACTTCACGGCTATCATCGACAAGGTCAGGCCGGCTCGAAAGGGGAGCGGCGACAGCGGCGCATCATCGGCTCGCTCTGGCGGCGATAGTAGTCGTTCGGTGTTCTAGGGATATGAATGTAATTTTTAATATGTCTGGTATGTTTTGTAGTACTTTTTGTGAACCTTTATAATTGAATAAAATATTTTGTGCTCATTTAATTATTGTATATGGAACCATCGTTTTTTATTTTGTCGCGATCTGGTAATCCGGTGGACAAGATTCGTGGTGCACGTCATTGATTACGACTCGGGTGGTTTTGACTTCACCTGGCATCATCTACCTCCCCGCAGAAGGTTAGGTGATATCTTACTAAGTGTCGAATCTACTTCGATGGATTTTTTTGGCCATTTTCGATGAAGAGTTTTACAAAAAAGTTTCATCTTCGAAATCCAGCCGTAAATTTCTTTTGTAGGTTGGGTCACAGTTTACGGGGCTACTCAAGATGATCATAAACTAGCTTTTCTTCCTGACCGGTCAATCTTGCTAAAGACAACCTATATCCATTGCTCACGGGATGCGAATTTAACATCCTATGTTTTCAACAACGAAAAATAACGTCTAGCTTGGCAGTTCTTTCTTATTCACCATTGCCATCGACAGTTTGGATCTACACGAGATCGATATGTCTGACACCAATTCACCCGGGCTAACAATCAGCCAGAGCCGACATTTGAAAAGATGGATCCGAAATCCTATTTGACGCGCTCTGCGTCAAAGTGCTGGAGTTTCGCACAGACAAGCGGCCGAAGCGACACATTGTACCTACAACCTCATCCGGTTTTGGGAACCTTCTAGAAGGTTCCCTGAACCGGTTTTTGTTTATTTTACCGGTTTCCTTTTTTTCTTTTTTTTCTGTTCCTGTTTCCTTTTCTTTTTCTTTTCGTTTTTTCTTTTATGATTCTTTTTCAAGTTTATTTTATTTTTTCAAAAAATGTTCAGATATTCAAAAACTGTTCCTTTTTTTAAAAAAGTGCAACATTAAAAAATGTTTGTGTTTTCAAATTTTGTTCATAAATTCAAAAAATGTTCCCATTATTCAAAAAATGTTCGTGTATTAAAAAAATGTTCATCTTTTTCAAAAAATGTTTGAAATGTTTGTGCTAAAAAATTTCACAAATTTTCAGAAAATATTCAGGATTTCAAAAAATGTTTCTGTTTTTAAAAAATGGTTCATAAATTTTAAAAAATGTTCATGTTTTCATTTTTTCTGGAGTTTCAAATTTTGTTCGGGAGTTTCAACAAATGTTTGCGTTTGCCCAAATTTTGTTTTGGAATTTCAAAAAGTTTCTGTTCCATTTCTAAAAACAATTCGCAAATTTGAAAAGTGTTTGCGTTTCACAAAACACTCAATTTTTCTAAAAAAAATTGCATTCGAAATTCCAAAAATAATTCGGATCTGCGTTCTGGATTGGTTCTTAAACTTTGATGCTGCTAAATTATCAGTAATGCTCCTAGCTCAGCCGGTTGTAGCGCGTGGTCTCTAGCACGAGAACCATGGTTCGATCCCCTGCTCGGTAGGCTTTTTTTAGGAGCTACAATACAAGTTCGCTGGCGGTAATAGGCCGGCCCAGCGGCAATGGTCAAGAAAAGATGGTTATGGTATGGAACTGTGGCATAGCGTAATGTTCATGTGTTGAACAATTACAAGGGCTTTTCTTTCCTCTCTTGCAAGGTGACTAGGGAAAGCCTTCCTCCCCTCGATCCCCATCGGCGAGCCCGTGGATTCGCCTCCCCTCCGCCTGCCGCTCCGGACGGTGGCGGGGAGGGGATTTCTGGTGGCTCGTCTCCGGCTAGTAGATAGGTAGGGTCTTAGTTCTCGCAGGGGCGGCGTTTGGACGGATGGCGGCGCTTCTTTTTCCAGTCAGTCTTCCGGGCTCCGATCCTCATCAAATTCGTCCACTGGGACGGATTAGACGGAGCTCCGGCGTAGATTCCTGCCAGCTCCTCGAGGCGGCGAGGTAAGGGTTTCTCGTCGTGCGTACGCAACGGCGATATTTGGTGTCAAATTTTTCAGATCGGTTCAAGGATTCAACGGCGACGACTGCGGCTCCGTGACGCTGATCCTTAGGGGCACGTGCACATAGACTTCCCGGCTGTCATCGACAAAGTCAGGCAGCCTCCAGTATGGGAGCAGCGACAGCGGCAATGGTCGTTCGGTGGTCCATGGATCTCGATGTAATTTTTATTATGTTTGAGGTGTTTTGTACTTCCGGTGAATCTTTATAGATCTGATCTTTTAAAAAAAAAAAAGTAATGTTCATGTATTAGTCTTCATATGTACACCTGTTGTGAGCTGCGTATAGCGATTTGCGTTGTTTACGAGATGGTTGTTTGTTCTGCTCCTAGTGTTGGGCTGCGTACTGTCTGTCCCCTCCTAATAAGGACAACGTTTTGGGCTGTTTGTAGGCATTGGACTCGTACGGAATTATGGGCTCCGAAGAAACATGTCTCTCTGTACGTGGGCCCGGACAAGGAGCATGTTATTATGGTATAATAGTGAAAACGTACGTACGTTGACCTAAAAAAAGGAACGTGCATGCACCACGCTGTAGTACACACGGCGCCAGACGGAAACATCGCGGAGGTGACGCAGAAGACGAGCGTGTTTGGACGCTTCGCATCACCTTTGGATGATGCGCATGAATGGAGTCGTCTGCTAGCCTTTCGCCTACCGCCCACCGAGTCCGAGCGGGCAACCAACATCGGCGAACCACCCAGCTGACCTCTACCGACGAGACTTGAATGCACAAACTTCGTCGGCGGCGATGGCCGCGTACGCTGGCTACGTGGCGCCGCACGCATGGCGGCACATGGCGAGCTCGGACCGTGCGTGGCCAGCTATAAATACGTATCCCGGGAGTCCCTAGCTAGAAACACCTGCCACTGCGAGAGCGAGCGTGTGAGCAGATCCACGACGACGACAGCCATGGCGATGAGGAAGGAGGCAGTGGTGGCCGTGATGCTAATGCTGGTGGTGCTGGCGCCGGGCGGGGCGCACGCGCAGTGCCAGGCGACGCAGCTGGCGGTGTGCGCGTCCGCGATCCTGGGCGGGACGAAGCCGAGCGGCGAATGCTGCGGCAACCTCCGGGCGCAGCAGGGGTGCTTCTGCCAGTACGTCAAGGACCCCAACTACGGGCACTACGTCAGCAGCCCCCACGCGCGCGCGCGCGAGACCCTCCAGACCTGCGGCATCCCCGTCCCGCATTGCTAGGCACCAGCCGCCCTAGCTAGCTGAGTGCGTCCAGCCACGCATATTCCTGTTATGTGGCTCGACCAATGATGTTGGAATAAAATGATGGTGATCGAAGCTGCTAGTAAGAAAATTTGTGTTGCAACTTTGATGAGATCGGCTAACTTGTGTGCCATTTGGGAGTATCTATTAGTCACGTACCTGAAAAGAAGTGTTGCATCAGTCCCTTTTCATCTGAACCGTCAGATCTTCATCCAACAGCCCAAAACATATCTACACTGTTCATCTTCTTCCTCCCTTCGTTCTTCCTCCTCACCCACGCCCCCAGCCTGCCCCGCCCCAACCGCCGGCCTCGACCACCCGCGGCTCTCAATCCATCCTCTCACTTTTGACCGTAGTCTGTCTTTGATATACTTAAAGGACCCATTTTTTTATCGTCCCACATCGGAAGGCAGTCCTAGGTATCTCTCTGAGAGAGATTCATTGGGCACATCTAGGACCCCCTTAATTATAGTTCTGCGATCATTAGGACAGCCCTTACCAAAGAATAAATATGACTTTGCAAGGTTAACTCGTTGTTCGGAGGCCTCATAGTATTTCTGAATAATACCTTTAGCTAGAAGGGCAGCATTCTCAGTGGACTAGAACATCAATAAACAATCATTAGCAAATAATAGGTGGTTTACCGGAGGAGCATTTGGTGCAACCACTGAACCACCACCCCCTTGACATCTTCATTTTAGCTTGCACTTCGATCGGGTCACCTTGGCGAATACCCCGAGTTGGTCTAACACTACTAGGGAAAACCTTATAGGTAGAAGCTTAACAGTAGCGCGGGTAACAGGCACGCGCTACTGCTACTTAACAGTAGCGCGGGTAGAAGACGCGCGCTACAGGTAAGCCAGTAGCAGTAGCGCGGGCGTGCCAAACGGCGCTGCTACTAAGTGGTACCCACACTGCCCACCAGGCTAAATATAGTAGCAGCGCGGCCAGCCAAAACGGCGCTACTGCTAAGATGATAGCAGTAGCGCGTGTAACGTGCCCACCGCTGCAACATTTGTTGCACTGTACGTGGGCCCCACTTAGCAGCAGCGCGGGCCGCAGGGGCCGCGCTACTGCTATGGCACTTAGCAGTAGCGCCGGTCCTGGACCTGCGCTGCTGCTAAGTCAACCTTATCGTCTCTCCCGCGCCCGTCCACTTTCCCACTCCCCTCACTCACTCCCTCTGCCTCTTCCTCCTCCCTCCGTTGCCGCCGTCGCCGCCGCATTGCCGCCACCGTCCTCCCTCCTCCTTCCTCGATCGGTAAGCCGCCGCCCTTCTTCCACCGCCCTCCTCCCTCCTTCGGCATCCTTCCTCTCCCTCCTCCGGGCGCCATCCTCCCTCCTCCTGCTCTCTCCTTTCTCCTCCCTCCTGCTTCCTCCCTCCTCCCTCCTCGTCCGGCCGCCCTCCTCCTCTCTCTCCTCCCTCCCTCCTCCCTCCTGCCTCCCTCCATCCCTCCTCCCTCCTCCCTCTGTTCTTGTAGAATGTAGGTTTTTTTTAATGTTTTTCAAATACAATAGAATGTAGAATGTAAATTTTTAGTAAATGTAGGGGTTATAAGATATTTAGTATTGTAAATTATTTGAATAGAATAGAAAATTTTCAATAATGTAGATTATTTGAATAGAATAGATTTTTTTTAGTAATGTAGGGGCAAAAGAACCAAATACCTTTAAATATTTAGGTATGCTTGCTGTACAAATGAAATGTTAGGGTTATAAGATGTACTGCAAAAATTTAGGTATAGAAAATTTTCAATTATAGAAATGTATTGGAATGCTATATGAGAAATTTTTAGGTATCAAATTTAGTAATAAAAAATTTTAGTAAGAAAATTTAGGTATAGAAATTTTTAGTAATTTTTTTTCAATATAGAAATGTATTGGACAATTTAATTATTTTTATGTCATTATCACTTTGTCATCAAAGAATGATATATGAGATTTGATGATCTAAAATTTTCACTCGGTGGAATATGCAAGCTTTGTAGTGTCGCGTCTCCCTGGAGTGATCGTCGTCGAAGCTACCTCTACTTCCTCTACACCCGAGTCGGTGAGCTAAAAGTCCACCTCCTCCTTCTCTACTCCTCGGTGTTGAATAGAGTAGAACTAGGGTATTTAGTTATGCTTCTTAACCAAATGAAATGTTCGGGTTATAAGATATATTGAAATGTTTTTGTCAATATTGAACCATTGTATGTGTATGGACATCTTTGTATCGCATGGAAAATCCGAGTGGCCTATGTTTTGCCGGAATGTTGATTCATTTCCGTCCCGGTAAATTTCAGGCGCTCGATATGTCTATTTTAGCAAAGGTCATGCCGGATTTTTCCGTGAATTTTAGCATGACTTGTGCTAGTATGTAGGAAATATCGAGTGCCTTGGATTTGCCGGAAAGAGAATTAAACGACATTTCGGGTTGACTTTAACTCTGTCGGGGCTCAATACATGACAGTCAGAAAATTAGTGAGGGAGAGTGTCCACCATATATGAGAGAACAAGAATGCCGACTGTTGTCACAACATTATTTGCCGTCGATTTTCAATCTTTGACTTATGAACACAGGAAATGTCTGATGACGATATGATTCCTGAGTGCGACTACTGTGAAGACGACCGGGGTTTGTGCGACAGGATGCCTTATCTGCAAAACGGTAGGTACTTCACCATCGTGCTGAAGGAGACTTTCGACGTTTTTACGGTACGTAAGGACGACAAGTATTTTTCCGTAATTATGCATGACTTGTGAATTTTGGCTTCAACGTGTAATTTTCCATTTTTTAATTGAAATAGTTCATCCCATGTCATGCAAGACCATATGTCTTGGAAAAGCTCGGTTTTGAAGCTAGGGAGAGAACAGAGACGAAGAGTCCTCACCTTAGGCCGAAGCATGGTTTCACTTTTTTGGTTAAGCTATTTAATGCACCAAATAGCTCACATTTCGGTTGCTCAACTTGGAGAGGATTTTGCAAGGCCTATGAATTTAAGGAGGATATGCAAATCACCTTCGATCTTCGGCCCGAAGATGAAATTGACGATAATATCGACATTTGGGTGGATGCCGAGACGCTTCCAGTTCTACCTCTTTGTGAGTTTGTCAAATAAATTTGTTAAGTAATTTATATTGTTTATTTAAAAATCATTGACGGCTTATTTCCATTGACAGCTTATTTCCATTCATCAAAAAATGTACGGAAGATAGTAGACAGAACCTACTACCCTGATGGCTCTGAACTAAGTTACCAGGAGAAAGATCATCTTATCTCATTTATTATTGATGTTGAGAATTTCAATATCAATTATGAAACTCCTCCACATTATGGTCAATACGTGCCACTAGTGCACGTGTTGAACTACGGTAACATCCATGGAGATGGCATGGTAAGATTTTTTACTATTACGACATCAGTGCATCTTTTGCATATATTCTTCTAAAGCTAAACTACATTGCTAACTAAGTTATTATTATGTTCTTCAACAGAAAATCCCGAAGGATTGTGTGCCTCATCTGATGTTTACGAAAGGTCGCATTGATGTTATTAGATTACGGCCAAGTCCGCCTCGGGTTCACCGCTGTTCATACAAGATTTCTCAAACCGATGAAGACATCACAATCAAAGAATGGAAAAAAGTTATGAATAATGAAAGGGAGCTACTTGGAAGCAACATTGTGCGAAGCGCACGAATTGGAGACAGGATAATCTCCATTCTTCATAATGGAGAGTCAGGGGCTATGTTGTTTTATGCTATTTTACCTTAGAGAGCGTAGCAGGTCCTAGCTAATACTCATGATCATGTGCTAAGAACAATTAACTAGGGTTGGTTATGACTATGATGATGATGAGTATGACTTGTTATTATGATAACGAGTAGAAGTTGTTAGATGACTATATATGATGATGATGATGAGTATGACTTGTTATTATGATAACGATGATGAGTTATTATTATGATGATGATGCTGAGTTGTTATATGAGCATGATGAGTTATTATATATATATAAGTGGGTGAAATAAACGTGGATTAGATTCAAGTGGAGGCAACATGGTGCAGATCGAAAGTACTACTAATCCAAACTAAAGTGATCAAGTTTGGATTAGTAGTACTTTCGATCTACACCATGTTGCCTCCACTTGAATCTAATCCATGTCTCTTTCACCCACTGATATAATAACTCATCATGATCATAAAATCATATGATGAAACTACTGTATAAAACCTGTAGAAATACAGGGCCAATATGTTGCAGAAAAAAAATACAGGAAAAATTAGCAGTAGCGCGGGTATGCATGTAGCAGCAGCGTGCTATTATCATCAGCGCGCTCTGGAAAGGGGCGCTGCTGCTATTAGCAGCAGCGCGGTTTAATGAGCACGCTACTGCTATGTATAGTTAGCAGTAGCGCGGGTAAACCCACGCTACTGCTAAAGTTTAGCTGTAGCGCCTTAGCAGTAGCGCCGGTGCCCGCGCTACTGATAAGGTAAAACCCCGCGCTACTGCTAGCCTTTTCCCTAGTAGTGTAAATTTGTCCAACTTACACCCGTTGAGGAGAACATTAAAAGTTACCGTCGTGACACACTGGATGACTTTTGCTATCCAATTTGGGCTAAAACCCACTATGACTGCTTGCAGGTAGTTCCATTCCACCCTATCGTAAGCCTTCATCATATCCATCATATCCACCTTTAGAGCACAGAAAGAATTGTTCTTGCTCCTAGTTAGCGTCATAAAATGCAAGCACTCATACGTGGCAATTATATTGTCAAAGATGAGCCTTCCAGGGACAAACGCAGACTGTTCTGACGACACAATTGTAGGAGATATGCCCTAGAGGCAATAATAAATGTTATTATTTATCCCCATGTTCATAATTATGTTTATGTTCCATGCTATAACTGCTATGGTTCTCGAGTCTGCAATAACCACGAGGCTCGGAGGAAGACTCATATGCACGTGTGGAATAATAAACGGTAAAAAGTATTCCTAGTCTGGCCTCTAAGACTAGCTCAAGTGTTGCATGATGGTTCTGTTTTCCTGATCATGGGCATGACTATGCCGGCAACTTTGAGGGCACAATGTTAGGATAACACTTGTGTTGAATCGACCCGAATTGATGTTATGCTATGAGATACATTCGTCACAAGTTAATGATTAATAACACAGAGAAGTTAATGTTTGCATAATTCCTGAGACCATGAGGGTGTCGAGTTTCTTCATGCTTGCTTCATGAACTTTGGGGTTTGTTAAACGTCATCCGTAACTGGGTGGCTATTACGGCAGCTTACGGGTTCATGGGAAAGTATGTCAAGGGACTTGATAGCTTAAGATTGGGATTTGCTCCTCCGACGATGGAGAGATATCTCTGGGCCCTCTCGGTGTTACGGTATCCACCATCGTCTGGCCAGACACATTGTGATTTGATCACAGGGATGCCGGAACACGGGAACGAGAAGAGAGAACAAAACTGGTAACGAGGTAACTGGCGTTGTGGACAAGTGTTGATCCACGGGGATGCCGATAAATCTCACCTCGGGTTTTGTAACATATCGCGAAGCAACAGGAATAGCACACGGCAACTGGAGGTTCACTCGAATATTCATTCGTGTGGGTATAGGGGTCAATATGGGTGTCCACGGCTCCGATGTTGATCATTGATCCGAAAGTGTTCCCGGTCATGTCTATACTTCACCAAACCTATAGGGTCACACGCTTAAGAGTCATCTATCTGCTGAATACTAGACAGGGAATCTGAGAGAAAATCACCGAAAAAGTTTCGGAGACAACGGAAACGTTCCGGAGGGAACATCGGAATAGTTTCGGTGAAACTGAAAAGTTGTTTCAGGGTATTCCATTAAGTCATATTGGTTCCGGCACACGCCTGGAAATTCTTGGAGGGTGCTAGAATTGTTCTGGTAACTTCTGGAATTTTTCCGGAGAGAAAAACCGGAAATGTTCCGGAGCAGCCGGAACCGCAATGGTAGCTTTTCGTTGAAGAAAAACATTGTTCCGGAATTGTTTCAGAATGCGTTCAAAATTGTTTTAGTGGGTACTGGAATTATTCTAGGCACACAGAAATAATTTGGGTTTTAACAGACGCAGAAAAATGTCTTCGTGAATAGTGAAAGTGCTTTATGGATATTTTTTGGAAAGCACCTTTTGGGATATTTGCCAAAAGGCTTCTAGAAGGGCTTGGGGGCCAAGGAAGCCCCTCATGGGGGGGCCCCAAGGGGTGGCCGGCCAAAGGAGGTGGAGCTCCTTGGAGCTCCACATGCCATCCCTTTTTGCTTTATTCTTTTATGTAAAGACATAAAGTGGGGGTACTTTTGGTATTTTTGAATGCCAACTTTACCCCTTGGCTTTCCTATAAATAGAGGTGGAGGGGTGCTCTCCAAACCTCATCCTTGCTCTCATACACATGCCATAGACTTTTCTGGCTTCTCTCTCCTTCCCAGCGAAATAGTTTCGTAGAGCCGAAAGGCTGTCTGGGTTCCGGTGGGAACTAGTTCTGGACGGCGAGCCCTGCCGGATAGATGACACCGTATGTGTGCAACTCTATAGAGAGATCGTAGTTTCGGTCTTAATTCGAGAGTGCCTCCCGAAGGGCTGTCCGAGTGACCGTCCGAGTTTCGAGGGTCCTCCCGAAGGGCTGTCCGAGGATCCGTCCGGTGGGACTATCCGAGGGACTGTTCCGAGGCCTCCCGAAGGGCTGCCCGGTGATCCGTCCGGTGAGCTGACGAGGGAGTACATCCTCGCGGTTGGGAGGTTGTAAATCCTAGCTGCGGGGATCTGCACCGCCGATCGTCATCGACTCTACTTCCGCTGCGCTACGAGTCGGTAACGAAAAAGATCAAACCTTGTATGTAGTCTCCATAGTGGTCCTGGGCTGGTGCGTAGGTCGGATTTTTTTTGTTTTCTGTTGCATTACCCTACAGTGGCATCATGAGCCATGCTATGCGTAGATGCAGGTTACGATCTAGAATACATAGAGATGTATGGGTGCACAATATAATTTGTAGTAGATGAGTTCTACTGCTGATAATTATTTGTGTGGGTAGCAGATGAAATCTGTTACCCGATGTTCTTGTTGCTTCCCTGGAATTTGCATATTTCTGATCTTGATAACATCATGGTGGAATTTCAAAGTTCTGGCAATCCGCGATCCTGATTGATCAACGAAGTGCTAACAGTTCATTGAATTCCACCATAGTTAGAGAGAAAGATGAAATTTCGCAGATGAAAGGGCAATGCAGATATGATCTGCACGGGGGTCATGCGTATGACGAAGTTCAGTATGGGGCTCGAGATTTTATTATCTCGTGTTTCATACACCCCGTAAAGTTAATCTAGCGACTTGAATAACCATACTTGATGATGGACGTTGGTAGCTGTGGTTTGTTCGAAACCTTAGAAGCCACGTAAAATGAAATTTTGCATAAACCGATTAGAGGCGTCTAACTTGGTTTTGCAGGATGGTTTGCATGTGCATATGATGTGGTATAGCAGTGCTCATATTAATTTGATTATGTATGAGATGACTATATGATGTAAATTAACATGACCTGCGTGTCATGATTCGACATGGTGGCTGGAGCCATATGATTGTCACTTTAATGACCTGCGTGTCAACCTTAAGTAATGCACTTATTTTATTAGCTATAGAGATAGCAATATTATCTGGTGCATCGACAAGGTGGTGGCAAACTTCGCGAAGGTGAACACCGACGCGAATGCCAAAGACGAAGAAATACAAGACTTCTCCGTCAGAAAGGGCTATACCATATCATGCTATTATGAATTGCCTGAGATGTTTATCCCTTATGATGCACCCTTCTTGATTGCGCGGTAGTCGCTTTTTATTAGGGTGATCTCTCACTTAAAATATCAAAGTAGTTAGTGTTCACCCAAGTATAGCACCGTCTGAAATTCGTATCTTTTCGGGGTGCGCCATGTACACATGAGCACGAACGAATCGAGAGGAATGAGGCGGGTGAGGTCAGACCTCGCAGCAAGATCACTTGGTTATCTTTGACGTTCAGGTAGGAGAGTCCTGAGCTCGAAACACGCCCATCGAAAGATGAACAAGAATCACATAGAGATGTGATCGGCAAGTTGGCCTACCGATTGAAATTCGCGTCATCAGTGATGAACCCGTCAATGGCGTCGAATTGAAATACGGATCTTGTATCACTCGCAATCAATTTTGAGAGATATTGATTTGAGTGGGAGCGCACTGTAGAATTAACTTGCTTAATTCTCAGTGCAATTAATTATGAACTTTATCTAAAGTGAAATTTGCATAATAGTTGTAGAATAATGATTCGCGTTTCCACCTTCCCTGTTAAAATTGAATAAGCTGTTAAATATCTGGTTAAAACTTTACGGTTGGTAACGTAATGTGAGGATTGTCCTCAAAAGTGCCGAGAAGGACTTTGTCCTATCGCATGCTTTTGGTATTCTCCCGCTAATGCTATGGATAATGTGACCCTCGTCCTTTCGATCCAAAAGCTAGAATTCTGTTACGGTCAAGTGCAATATGTTTGCTTCCATGAGACCCGAACTTCAAAAGTTTTGGGATAGCTATGTGATATTCATGGAACTGAAAATCATTTTCAGACACAAACAAAGGCTAAAAGATATGGGATATCCAAAGCAATGTTTGTCTTGCAAACTATTAGTAAAAGTGTTTTCTATGCATTTGACTAATAACAGAGGGATCCAGTAGAACGCCTGTCATATGATGAAGGTGAATAAAACAACAACTTAAAGGAAATGTCCAAAGGGTGTTAGTATGACTTACACACCTAGGAAGTCCGGGGCTAACGTCACTCTTAAGTTGGATGCTTCTTCTGAGAGTAGAAGAAATACTGAAAGTTAAACTGTTAGAAGTATAAAGGCCAAAAGAGAGAAGACTAGAATATCCAGCTCATGTATGAAAATCATACAAGCTATTGATGTATAGAAGGCTGGTCAAGGAAATAGTTCTTGGGAATTATGATTAAACATGTTAATAACTGATTCTTGGGTATTGTGAGTTAATCACAGAGATACCCGCTCAATTGATTTCCGTTGCAATTCGATGCAAGAACTACTACGGCCTAAAAGACTGGTCGGAGTGAGGTTCAGATACGCGCTGGGAACTTAGTAAAAGTTACTATACAGTCCATCGGTGTATTACCCATGTATTTATTTTCATAATTCATTTAGAGTTTTACACACTCTAGCCCATTGCATAAGGTATCTTGCAAGAAGGTTGTTCATAAGAGAACTTTTGATGTTCGATGTTATGAATAACTTAAGGGCCATACTTTCATTATGAATGAGATGTATGTCATGAATATTGATAATAATACATTACCTCTATATTTACTTTCATAATTCATTTTAGAGTTTTTATACACTCTAGCCCATTGCATAAAGTATCTTGCAAGATGGTTGTTCATAAGAGAACTTTTGATGTTCGGTGTTATGAATAACATAAGGGCCATGCTTCCATCATGGATGGGATGTATGTTATGAATATTGATGGTAATATGATACATCCATAACACTGACGCTAAATGTCGCAAGACTAAGAGAATACCACACATGTGTGGCACTGCATTTGGTCACATTGGAGAAACCCGCATGGAGAAATTCCATAGTGATGGATTTTGAAGTCGTTTGATTATAAATCATCTGACACTTGCAACTTTCCTCCGAAAAGTGAAGTGACTGAAATACCGTTCACAGGCCATAAGGAACGAGCAACGAACTTATTGGTGATCATACATTTTGATGTATGTAGTCCGATAAATGTTGTTGCTGGCAGTGGATTTGTCTATCTTCTGAAATGACTCAAGTAGATATATGGATATTTACTTGATGAGACGTAAGTCTGGATCTTTTGAAATCATTCGAAAGGTTTTCAAAAATTAAGTAGAAATTATTGTAACAAGAAAAATATGTTTCTGCAACTAGATTGCGGAAAGGAATATTTGAGTTACAAGTTTAGCGAATGTCTGATGAGTTGTGAAAGGAGTTTCATAACTTACACCTCCCGGAACTCCACTGTGAGTGGTACGTCCATGAAGATGTAATCAAACCATTTATGACATGGTAAGATCAAAGATGACATAAATCAATTTGCCATTATCCCTTTTAAAAGTAATGCTTTAGAGACTGCAGCTTTTACACTAAAAAGAGCGCCATTAGGTCTGTTGAAATGACGCCATGGTATGGTACGCCCAACCATGCTTTGTCTTTTCTTAACATTTGGAATATGGGGCTTGTGTGAAATATTTACAAACCTATTCCAAATCAGACAAGTACTACTTTGTTGGTTATCCCAAGTAATTGGGAATTCCTCCACCACTATACCGAGGCAAAAGTTTTGCCACAAAAAACTGGTATGCTTTTGAAGAAAATGGTTCTTGCAAAAAGGTGAGTGGGAGGACAGTGCAACTCGATGAGATAACAATATCTTCGTCATCAGATCAAAGGAAAGAAACCTTGGAAGTAATTCCAGAGTTTCCTACTGCGACTGATACGGAAGTCTCTACAATAAAATGTATGGACTTCGGTCGAACTTGTAGCTGAACCACGTAGGCAAAACTCGTGCAAACCTATCAGGTGGGCAAGCGAGATATTGTTGTTAGACAACAGTATACCTACGATACACAAGGAAGCGTTGATGGGCCCTGACTCCGGAATTGGCTAAATGCCAATATAATCCGAGATAGTTTCCATACAAATGATTCAAGATTATATCTTGATAAACCCTTCGAAAGACTTAGAGTCTAACGAACATTAATGGAACTATAAACTGATGTGGATAAAATGTTTTATCCATAAAGCTCGACTTGTTGCAATAAACAAGTTCAAGGAGTTGACTACGATGAGGTTGTCTCACCGTAGCGATGCTTAAAGTCAGATCGGGTTAAACTAGCAATTAATACATATTTCAATCTTGAGATATGATACATGGATGCCAAAAGGATTTCCATGTGATGGAAATGCAACCTTGGACTTGCATGTGGTACAGTCCAAGGTATTTTGTCAATCCAGAGGATGCTAGTAAGTATGCAAACTTCAGAGTTCCAGCAATGGATAGAAGAGAGCAAAATGGAGTTGGAATCTTCGTTTTTGATGAAATAGTCAAAAGAGTTTGTTTTCATCAATGGATAACGAAGATGCTTGTGGTTTCAAGAAAGTAAGTGGGAGCGTAATAATATTTCTAAAAACTTTGTGTGCTTGACACATTGTTGATTGGAAATTTCTTGATACGAATTAGGACTTCATTAAAAAATAGTTTTTCAATGAAGTGCTTGGGCTAAATAGCTTTGACATTAGGCATATTTATTTACGAGATAGAATTGCCTAATAGGCTAAAGCCCAAAATACATATTGACAAGATGCTAAAAAAGTTTAGCATTAAAACGCCGAGGAGTGATTCTTGCGAAAGTCACATGGAAAGGGTTTTTTGCAAGACTCGGTGTCCCAAAACACTGATGAGCAAAATACATGATGGAGATTCCACACACTTTTGTGTTTGGATTAATCATGTATTCCATGGTATGTAAAACAACCAGATATGTCCAGTACTCCCAAGGAGTTGCGAGTATAGATACCAAAGTGATCAAAGTACTGATCATGGGACAACAGTGGAAAATGTCATTAAGTACTAAAGTAGCACTGATGACATGTTTTCTCGCAAGCAGAGATTATGAAGTGCTCGTTGTAAGTAATTGCATCGATACAGTCTTCTTCATTACTCCATGCGATTTTCGATTTAAGTTAAGAGTTTTGTGTAATACACGATATGGTGGCACGGTGTTTGGAAATCATTCCAAACAGGTTACTGTGGCGAATTCTATAACAAAGGCTAAGTATGTTGCCGCTTTCAAAGCGACATAGAAGATGTTGAATCGTACAGTTCGTTCATGAACTTAGTATGATTCCAAGATGGCTTTGGTCAATGGAATACTATTGAAGATAGTTGCTCCATTGCCTAGTCTGAGGAATCAAGGTTTGACCGGTGATTCACATATATACGAAGCCAAGTCCACACAAAATATGAATTTTGTGTAAGCGTGAAAACGCGAGGATATGCAAACATACACACGGAGCTGAAGTTGTCAGATCCGTTGGACATCAGGCTATACCACATGCGAAGCATTTTTACATTGGTATGCCATAGGTGTAATGTGCATTAACATTGACTAGATTATTGACTTTAGTGCAAGTGGGAGTCTATAGGAAATATGCCCTAGAGGCAATAATAAATGTTATTATTTATCCCCATGTTCATAATTATGTTTATGTTCCATGCTATAACTGCTATGGTTCTCGAGTCTGCAATAACCACGAGGCTCGGAGGAAGACTCATATGCACGTGTGGAATAATAAACGGTAAAAAGTATTCCAAGTCTGGCCTCTAAGACTATCTCAAGTGTTGCATGATGGTTCTGTTTTCCTGATCATGGGCTTGACTATGCCGGCAACTTTGAGGGCACAATGTTAGGAGAACACTTGTGTTGAATCGACCCGAATTGATGTTATGCTATGAGATACATTCGTCACAAGTTAATGGTTAATAACACAGAGAAGTTAATGTTTGCATAATTCCTTAGAACATTGAGAGTGTCGAGTTTCTTCATGCTTGCTTCATGAACTTTGGGGTTTGTTAAACGTCATCCGTAACTGGGTGGCTATTACGGAAGCTTACGGGTTCATGGGAAAGTATGTCAAGGGACTTGATAGCTCAAGATTGGGATTTGCTCCTCTGACGATGGAGAGATATCTCTGGGCCCTCTCGATGTTACGGTATCCACCATCGTCTGGCCAGACACATTGTGATTTGATCACAGGGATGCCGGAACATGGAAACGAGAAAAGAGAACAAAACCGGTAACGAGGTAACTGGCGTTGTGGACAAGTGTTGATCCACGGGGATGCCGATAAATCTCACCTCGGGTTTTGTAACATATCGCGAAGCAACAGGAATAGCACATGACAACTGGAGGTTCACTCGAATATTCATTCGTGTGGGTATAGGGGTCAATATGAGTGTCCACGGCTCCGATGTTGATCATTGATCCGAAAGTGTTCCGGGTCATGTCTATACTTCACCAAACCTATAGGGTCACACGCTTAAGGGTCATCTATCTGCTGAATACTAGACAGGTAATCTGAGAGAAAATCACCGGAAAAGTTTCGGAGAAAACGGAAACGTTCCGGAGAGAACACCGGAATAGTTTCGGTGAAACTGAAAAGTTGTTTCAGGGTATTCCATTAAGTCATATTGGTTCCGGCACACGCCTGGAAATTCTTGGAGGGTGCTAGAATTGTTCTGGTAACTTCTGGAATTTTTCCGGAGAGAAAAACCGGAAATGTTCCGGAGCAGCCGGAACCGCAATGGTAGCTTTTCGATGAAGAAAAACATTGTTCCGGAATTGTTTCGGAATGCGTTCAAAATTGATTTAGTGGGTACTGGAATTATTCTAGGCACACAGAAATAATTTGGGTTTTAACGGACGCAGAAAAATGTCTTCGTGAATAGTGAAAGTGCTTTATGGATATTTTTTGGAAAGCACCTTTTGGGATATTTCCCAAAAGGCTTCTAGAAGGGCTTGGGGGTCAAGGAAGCCCCTCATGGGGGGGGGGGGGGCCAAGGGGTGGCCCGCCAAAGGAGGTGGAGCTCCTTGGAGCTCCACATGCCATCCCTTTTTGCTTTATTCTTTTATGTAAAGACATAAAGTGGGGGTACTTTTGGTATTTTTGAATGCCAACTTTACCCCTTGGCTTTCCTATAAATAGAGGTGGAGGGGTGCTCTCCGAACCTCATCCTTGCTCTCATACACATGCCATAGACTTGTCTGGCTTCTCTCTCCCTCCCAGCGAAATAGTTTCGTAGAGTCGAAAGGATGTCTGGGTTCCGGTGGGAACTAGTTCTAGACGGCGAAGCCCTGCCGGATAGATGACACCGTATGTGTGCAACTCTGTAGAGAGATCGTAGTTTCGGTCTTAATTCGAGAGTGCCTCCCGAAGGGCTGTCCGAGTGACCGTCCGAGTTTCGAGGGTCCTCCCGAAGGGCTGTCCGAGGATCCGTCCGGTGGGACTATCCGCGGGACTATTCCGAGGCCTCCCGAAGGGCTGCCCGTAGATCCGTCCGGTGAGCTGATGATACGTCTCCAACGTATCTATAATTTATGAAGTATTCATGCCATGTTTATAACAATTCTATATGATTTTGGTATGATTTGATTAGAACTAACCCGGACTGACGCTGTTTTCAGCAGAACTACCGTGGTGTTGTTTTTTGTGCCGAAATGAAAATTTTCCAAATGAGCTGAAACTTTTTGGAGATTTTTTATTGGACAAATAAAGAATATTGGCACCAAGACCTACTGGAGGGGGGCCACCCAATTCCCACGAGGCACCAGGGCACGCCACCCCCCCAGGCGCGCCCTGGTACCTCGTGGGGCCCACATGGCTCCGTTTTGCGTGATTCCAACGCTGAAAAATCGTATATATTAAGAAACCCCGGAAAGTTAACCTAGATGAGTTTTTACGCCGCCGCAAGCCTCTGTACCAGAGAGATCCCATCTACAGCCCTTTTCCGGCACCCTGCCAGAGCGGGGAAGGCATCACCGGAGGCCATCTTCATCATCCCGGCGGTCTCCATGACGAGGAGGGAGTAGTTCACCCTCGGGGCTGAGGGTTTGTACCAGTAGCTATGTGTTTGATCTCTCTCTCTCTCTCTCTCTCTCTCTCTCTCGTGTTCTTGAGATGGCACGATCTTGATGTATCGCGAGCTTTGTTGATATAGATGAATCATATGGAGTTTTCCCCTCTCTATCTTCTTGTGATGAATTGAGTTTTCCCTTTGAAGTTTTCTTATGGGATTGAGTCTTTAAGGATTTGAGAAAACTTGATGTATGTCTTGCGTATGGATATCCGTGGTGACAATGGGATATTCACTTGAGTCACTTGATGTACATTTTGGTGATCAACTTGCGGGTTCCGTGACCTTGGGGATTTATGCATAAGGGTTGGCACACATTTTCGTCTTGAATTTCCGGTAGAAACTTTGGGGCACTCTTTGAAGTTCTTTGTGTTGGTTTGAATAGATGAATCTGAGATTGTGTGATGCATATCGTATAATCAAACCCGCGGGTACTCGTGGTGACATTGGAGTGCCTAGGTGACATTAGGGTTTTGGTTGATGTGTATCTTAAGGTGTTATTTTAGTATGATCTCTAGGGCTGTTCGTGACAATTAATGGGGATGGCTCATAAGATTGATCGGGAAGGATAACTTTGAGGTGGTTTCGTACCCTACAACAATTTCTTCGTTTGTTCTCCGCTATTTGTGACTTTCGAGTGAACTCTTTGTCGCACGTGAGGGATTTACATATGATTCAACTAAGTCAACAATGTTGGGAGATCGCACTAGTGAAAGTATGAACCCTAGGCCTTGTTTCTAAGCATTGCAATACCGTTTTTATGCCCGTTTACTATTTGCTACCTTGCTGTTTTTATATTTTCAGATTACAAAAACCTATATCTACTATCCATACTACACTTTTATCATCATCTCTTCGCCGTACTAGTGCACCTATACAATTTACCATTGTATTGGGTGTGTTGGGGACACAAGAGATTTCTTGTATTTGGTTGCAGGGTTGTTTGAGAGATACCATCTTCAACCTACGCCTCCCACGGATTGATAAACCTTAGGTCATCCACTTGAGGGAAAATTGCTACTGTCCTACAAAACTCTGCGCTTGGAGGCCCAACACGAGTCTACAAGAATAAGTTGTGTAGTAGACATCAAGCTCTTTTCTGGCACCGTTGCCGGGGAGGTGAGTGCTTGAAGGTATATCTTTAGATCTTGCAATCAAATCTTTTAGTTTCTTGTTTTATCACTAGTTTGGTTTATTAAAGAAAACTACAAAAAATGGAATTGAGGTTGCCTCATATTATTCGTCTTTATCATGTCTTTCTTGAAAATAAGGATTCCGATAATTGTGCTCAATTGATAGAAGAAGAATTCAATGAAATGTTTGGCATAAAATCTTTGAATGATGAGCATGATTGCAATGTTGTTAATATGAATTCTTTGAATACCCATGATGCTAATGATATGCAAACTACAAGCTTGGGGATGCTATGTGTGATGAAGATGATATTTTTAGTCCCCCAAGTTTTGATGAGAAAATCTATTATGATGATAACATGCCTCCTATTCATGATGATTATTGTGATGACTTGTATGCTATAAAGAATAATGATAACCATGAAACTTGTCATCATGATTTTAATGTTCAATTTGATTATGCCAATCAAGTATCTCATGATAATTATTTTGTTGTGTTTGCTCCCACTATTATGAATGAGAAGAAAATTGCTTATGTGGAGAGTAGTAAGATTTCTATGCTTATGTATCATGACAAGAATGCTTTGTGTGATGGATATATTGTTGAATTTCTTCATGATGCTACTGAAAATTATTTTGAGAGAGGAATATATGCTTCTACATATTTTAATAATATCAAGTTTCCTCTCTATGTGTTGAAAGTTTTGAAGTCATGCTTGTTTTGCCTTCCTATGCTAGTTGATTCTTGCTCCCATAAACTATTTACTCAAAAAATCCCTATGCATAGGAAGTGGGTTAGGCTTAAATGTGTTTGATATAATTCTCATGATGCTCCCTTTACTTTTCAATTCTTTACTTCTATGTGAGCATCATTCAAAATTATCATGCCTAGCTAAAAGGCTTTAAAGAAAAGCGCTTGTTGGGAGACAACCCAATATTTATACCTACTGTTTTTGTGTGTTCACATCATTAAGATACTGTAGTAATCATGTTTTATATGTTTTCTTTCAATAAAGTGCCAAGTAAAACCTTTAGGATAGTGTGGATACTTGTTGATTCAATTCTGTGCAAAAACAGAAACTTTTGCCTCCAGTGTTTAAATTCCCAGAATTTACTGGAGCGTCAAAAAATTCTGAAATTTTATACAGTATTTATATGCAAATTGTTGACGTTGTCCTAATTTTTCAGAATTTTTAGAGCTCTAGAAGTATGGTAGTTGCTCAGATCATTACAGACTGTTCTGTTTTTGACAGATTCTGTTTTCAATGCATAGTTTGCTTGTTTTAATGTTTCCATAGCTTATATTATGAGATATAAATTGTGGAAATGATAGAATACAGTAGGCATTATATGGGAACAATTGTGAATCTTGTCTTGGACAGTACCTAAGTGATGGTTTATTCTTTATCATACTAACCGTTCTCACGAAGTTCCTTTAAGTTTTGTGTGATTGAAGTTTTCAAGTTTTGGGTGAGATATCGATATGAGGAGAATAAGGAGCGGCAAGACCCTAAGCTTGGGGATGCCCAAGGCACCCCAAGGTAATATTCAAGGAAGACCCAAGCAACTAAGCTTGGGGATGCCCCGGAAGGCATCCCCTCTTTCGTCTTCAACATTATCGGTAACCTCACTTGGAGCTATATTTTTATTCGTCACATAATATGAGTTTTGCTTGGAGCGTCATTTTATTCTGTTGCTATTTTCTTGGTGCTATCAATAATCATGTTTTGTATCTCTTAGTTCAATAAAAAGCCAATTATAGCCTTTACCATGCTTATTTTGCAAGTTCATGAGCTGCTGTTTCAAAACAGAAAGTTTGCTGCTATTGATTAAATTGCCTAGAAATGTAAGAATGTGATAAAATATTGAAATTTTTATACAGTCAACTTTGATAAATTATTTCCAGTGTGGTAAATTTTCAGAATTTTTTGAGTTATTTAAGTATGGATTCTTAATTATCCTTTACAGACTGTCCTGTTTAGGCAGATTGCTGTTATGTTTGCATTGTTTGCATATGTTGGCTTGTTTAATGATTCTATTTGAGAGGGATTTACATATGATTCAACTATGTCAACAATGTTGGGAGATCGCACTAGTGAAAGTATGAACCCTAGGCCTTGTTTCTAAGCATTGCAATCCCGTTTTTATGCCCGTTTACTATTTGCTACCTTTCTGTTTTTATATTTTCAGATTACAAAAACCTATATCTACTATCCATACTACACTTTTATAATCATCTCTTCGCCGAACAAGTGCACCTATACAATTTACCATTGTATTGGGTGTGTTGGGGACACAAGAGATTTCTTGTATTTGGTTGCAGGGTTGTTTGAGAGATACCATCTTCAACCTACGCCTCCCATGGATTGATAAACCTTAGGTCATCCACTTGAGGGAAAATTGCTACTGTCCTATAAAACTCTGCGCTTGGAGGCCCAACACGAGTCTACAAGAATAAGTTGTGTAATAGACATCAGCTGACGAGGGAGTACATCCTCACGGTTGGGAGGTTGTAAATCCTAGCTACGGGGATCTGCACCGCCGATCGTCATCGACTCTACTTCCGCTGCGCTACGAGTCGGTAACGAAAAAGATCAAACCTTGTATGTAGTCTCCATAGTGGTCCTAGGCTGGTGCGTAGGTCGGAATTTTTTTGTTTTCTGCTGCGTTACCCTACAACAATCTCCGGTAAAATCCTCTTCAATCGATTAGCATAAACTTTTGAAATAATCTTAAAGATTACGTTACAAAGGATTATTTGTAGGAGATATTCCCTAGAGGCAATAATATATGTTATTGATTATCTCCCTGTTCATAATTAGGTTTATGTTCCATGCTATAACTGCTATGGTTCTCGAGTCTACAATAACCACGTGGCTTGGAGGAAGACTCATATGCATGTGTGGAATAATAAACGGTAAAATGTATTCCTAGTCTGGCCTCTAAGACTGGCTCAAGTATTGCATGATGATCCTGTTTTCCTGATCATGGGCATGGCTATGCCGGCAATTTTGAGGGCTCAATGTTAGAAGAACATTTGTGTTGAATCGACCCGAATTGATGTTATGCTATGAGATTCATTCGTCATAAGTTAATGGTTAATAACACAGAGATGGTTTACATTTGCATAATTCCTTAGACCATGAGAGTATTGAGTTTCTTCATGCTTGCTTCATGAACTTTGGGGTTTGTTAAACGTCATCTGTAAATGGGTGGCTATTACGGCGGCTTACGGGTTCATGGAAAAGTATGTCAAGTAACTCGATAGCTCAAGATTGGGATTTGCTCCTCCGACGATGGAGAGATATCTCTGGGCCCTCTCGGTGTTACGGTATCCATCATCGTCTGTCCAGACACTTTGTGATTTGATCACGGGGATGCCGGAACACGGGAACGAGAAAAGAGAACAATACCGGTAACGAGGTAACTGGCATAGTGGACAAGTTGTTGATCCACGGGGATGCCAACATGTCTCACCTCGGGTATTTGTAACATATCGTGAAGCAACAGGAATAGCACACGGCAACTGGAGGTTCACTCGAATATTCATTCGTGTGGGTATAGGGGTCAATATGGGTGTCCACGGCTCCGATGTTGATCATTGATCGGAAGGGGTTCCGGGTCATGTCTATACTTCACCAAACCTATAGGGTCATACGCTTAAGGGTCATCCATCTGCTGAATACTAGACGGGGAGTGTGAGAGAAAATCACCGAAAAAGTTTCGGACGAAACGGAAACGTTCCGGAGAGGATATCGGAATAGTTCCGGTGAAACTGAAAAGTTATTTCAGGGTATTCCATAAAGTCAAATTGGTTTCGGCACATGCCTGGAAATTATTGGAAGGTACCAGAATTGTTCCGGTAACTTCTGAGATTTTTCAGAGACAAAAACCGGAAATGTTCCGGACTGCCGGAACCGCTTTAGTTGCTTTTCACAGATGAAAATCACTAAACCGAAAAGTTGTTTCGGAGTACACCATAAAGTCAAAATGGTTTCGGCACATGCGTGATAATTCTTGGAGGGTGCCAGAATCGTTCTGGAAACTTTCTGGAACTTTCCGGGATGAAAACCGGAAATGTTCCGGAGCTGCCGGAACCGCTTCAGATGCTTTTCGCAGATGAAAATCACTAAACCGGAATTGTTTCGGATCGCGTTGAAAATTATTTTAGTGGGTACTGGAAATGTTCTAAGCCCACATGAATATTTTCAGTTCGAACGGACGCTGAAATATGTCGTCGTGAATAGTGAAAGTGCTTTTTGGATTACTTTTTGGAAAGCCACCTTTTTGGGCTTTTGCTCCAAAATATCTTGGAGATGACATGGATGGATGTGGCTGAAATTTCAGCCCCTCCACCCCTCCTTCTCCTATAAATAGAGGTGGAGGGGGCAGCCCAAATCTGAATCCTTGCTCTCATACACATGCCATAGACTTGTCTGGCTTCTCTCCCCCTCCCAGCGAAATAGTTTCGTAGAGCCGAAAGGCTGTCTGGGTTCCGGCAGGAACTAGTTCTGGACGGCGAAGCCCTGCCGGATAGTTGAGACCGTATGTGTGCAACTCTGTAGAGAGATCGTAGTTTCGGTCTTAGTTTGAGAGTGCCTCCCGAAGGGCTGTCCGAGTGACTGTCCGAGTTTCGATGGTCCTCCCGAAGGGCTGTCCGAGTGACTGTCCGAGTTTCGATGGTCCTCCCGAAGGGCTGTCCGTGACACCGTCCGAGGGACTGTCCGACCGCCTCCCGGAGGGCTGTCCGGGGGCGGATGAGGGTATACATCCTCGCGGTTGGGAGGTTGTAAATCCTAGCTGCGGGGATCTGCATCGCCGATCGTCATCGACTCTACTTCCGCTGCGCTATGAGTCGGTAACGAAACAGATCAAACCTTGTATGCAGTCTCCATAGTGATCCTGGGCTGGTACATAGGTCGGAAATTTTTTGTTTTCTGCTGCGTTACCATACAGTGGCATCAAGAGCCGTGCTATGCGTAGATGCAGGTTGCGATCTAGAATACATAGAGATGTATGGGTGTTGCACAATATAATTAGGTAGTAGATGAGATCTATTACTGAAAATTATTTGTGCGGTTAACAGATGAAATCTGTTATCCGATGTTCTTGTTGCTTCCCTGGAATTTGCGTAGTCCTGATCTTGACGGCATGGTGGAATCTCACAAAGTTCTGGCAATCCGCGATCCTTTCATGCTGCTCCTGAGTATGCTGATTGACAGATCAACGAAGTGCTAACAGTTCTTTGGGTTCCACCATAGTTGAGAAAGATGGATGTTTCGCAGACGAAAGGGCAATGCAGATATGATCTGCACGGGGGTCACGCGTATGACGAAGTTCAGTATGGGGCTCGAGATTTTATTATCTCGTGTTTCATACACCCCGCAATGTTAAATCTAGCGACTTGGATTATCATGCTTGATGATGGACGTTGGTAGCTTCGGTTTGTTTCGAAACCTTAGAAGCCACGTAAAATAAATTTTTGCATAAACCGATTAGAGGCGTCTAACTTGGTTTTGCAGGATGGTTTGCATGTGCATGTGATGTGGTATAGCAGTGCTCATATAAATTTCATTATGTATGAGATGACTATATGATGTAAATTAACATGACCTGCGTGTCATGATTCGGCATGATGGCTGGAGCCATATGGTTGCACTTTAATGACCTGCGTGTCAACCTTATGTAATGCACTTATTTTATTAGCTATAGAGATAGCAATATTATCTGGTGCATCGAGAAGGTGGTGGCAATCTTCGCGAAGGTGAACACCGATGCGAATGCCGAAGACAAAGAAATACTTGAATTCTCCGTCAGAAGGGGCTATACCATGTCATGCTAATTATGAATTGCCTGAGATGTTTATCCCTTATGATGCACCCTTCTTGATTGCGCGGTAGTCGCTTTTATTAGGGTGATCTCTCACAAAAAAAAATATCAAGTAGTTAGTGTTCTCCCAAGTGTAGCACCGTCACAGCATCCTTCCTTTCGAGGTGCGCCATGATCTATATGGGTACGAACGATTGTACGGGTGTAAGGCGGGTGAGGTCAGACCTCGCAGCAAGATCACTTGGTTATCTTGACGTTCATGGCAGGATCGTCCTGAGCTCGGAACACACGCATCGAAAGATGAACAAGAGTCACATGGAGATGTGATTGGCAAGTTTGCCTACCAATTGAAGTTCGCGCCATCAGTGTTCATCTCGAACAATGGCGTTGAATGGAAATGTGGGTCTTGAATCACTCAAAATCAATTATGAGAGATATTGATTTGAGTGGGAGCGCACTATAGAATTAACTTGTTTAATTCTCAGTGCAATTAATTTTGAACACTGTCTAAGTGTGGTTTGCATAATAGTTGTAGAATAATGGCTCGCGTTTCCACCTTCCCTATTAAAATTGAATAGCTGTTAAATATCTGGTTAAAACTTTACGGTTGGTAATGTAATGTGAGGATTGTCCTCTAGAGTGCCGAGAAGGATTTTGTCCTATCGCATGCTTTCGGTATTCTCCCGCTAATGCTATGGATCATGTGACTCTCGTCCATCGATCCAAAAGCTAGAATTCCGTTTTCAGTCAAGTGCAATATGTTTGCTTCCATGAGACCCGAACTTCGAAAGTTTGGATAGTTATGTGATATTCATGGAATCTGTAAATCATTTTCAGAGACAGACAAAGGCTAAAAGATATGAGATATCCAAAGCAATGTTTGTTTGCAAACTATTAGTAAAGGAGTTTACTATGCATTAGACTGATAAGAGAGGGATCCAGAAGAACGTTGTCATATGATGATGGTGAATAAAACAACAACTTAAAGAGAAAGGAAATGTCCGAAGGGTGTTAGTGAAATTTTCACGCCTAGGAAGTCTGGGGCTAACGCCACTCTTAAGTTGGGTGCTTCTTCTGAGAGTAGGAGAAATACTGAAAGTTAAACTGTTAGAAGTATGAAGGCAGAAAGAAAGAACACTGGAATATCCAGCTCATGTATGAATGTCATACAAGTTTTTGATGTATAGAAGGCTGGTCAAAGATATAGTTCTTGGGAATTATGGTTAAACATGTTGATCACTAATTCTTGGGTATTGTGAGTTGATCACAAAGATACCCGCTTGATTGCATTCTGTTGCAACTCGATGTAAGAACTATTATGGCCTGAAAGACTAGCCAGGGATGAGGTTTAGATACACGCAGGGAACATAGTAAATGTTACTATGCCTTCCATCGGTGTATTCCCTATGTATTTATTTTCATAATTCATTTTAGAGTTTCACACTCTAGCCCTTTGCATAAAGTATCTTGCAAGAAGGTTGTTCATAAGAGAACTTTTGATGTTTGGTGTTATGAATAACATGAGGGCCATACTTTCATTATGAATGAGATGTATGTTATGAATATTGATAATAATACATAACCTCTGTGTTTACTTTCATAATTCATTTTAGAGTTTCATACACTCTAGCCCATTGCACAATGTTTGTTGCAAAAGAGTTGTTCATAAAAACAACAATTGTTGTTCAGTATTATGAATAACATGAAGGGACATGCTTCCATCCTAGATGGGATGTATGTTATGAATATTGATGGAAATATGATACATCCATAACACTGACGCTAAATGTCGCAAGACTAAAAGAATACCACACAAGTGTGGCACTGCATTTGGTCACATTGGAGAAACCCGCATGGAAAATTCCATTATGATGGATTTTGAAGTCGTTTGATTTTGAATCATCTGACACTTGCAACTTTCCTCTGAAAAGTGAAGTGACTGAAATACCGTTCACAGGCCATAAGGAATGAGCATAGAACATGTTGGTGGTCATACATTATGATGTGTGTAGTCCAATAAATGTTATTGCGAGTAGTGGATTTATCTATCTTCAGAAATGACTCAAGTAGATATATGGATATTTACTTGATGAGATGTAAGTCTGGATCTTTTGAAATCATTCGAAAGGTTTTCAAAATGAAGAAGAAAATATTGTAACAAGAAAATTATGTTTCTACTATTCGATTGCAGAAAGGAATATTTGAGTTACAAGTTTAGCGAATGTCTGATGAGTTATGAAAGGGGTTTCATAACTTGCACCTCCCGGAACACCACTGCAAGTGAAAAGTCCGTGAAGATGTAATTGAACCATTTATGACATGGTAAGATCAAAGATGACATAAATAAATTTGCCATTATCCCTTTTATAGAGTGATGCTTTAGAGACTGTGGCTTTTACACTGAAAAGAGCTCCATCAGGTCTGTTGAAATGACGCCATGGTGTGGTACGCCCAACCATGTTATATCTTTTCTTAACATTTGGAATATGGGGCTTGTGTAAAAGGTTACAAACCTATTCCAAATCAGACAAGTGCTACTTTGTAAGGTTATCCCAAGTCATTGGGTATTCCCCCACCACTATACCGAGGCAAAGGGTTTTGCCGCAAAACGGTATGCTTTTAAAGAGAATAGTTCTCTCAAAAGGTGAGTGGGAGGACAGTGCAACTCGACGAGATAACCAGTATCTTCGTCATCAGATCAAAGGAAAGAAACCTTGGAAGTGATTCCGGAGTTTCCTACCGCGACTGATACGGAAGTCTCTACAATAAAATGTATGGACTTCGGTCGAACTTGCAGCTGAACCACGTAGGCAAAGCTCGTGCAAACCTATCAGGTGCGCAAACGAGATATTGTTGTTAGACAACAGTATACCTACAATACACAAGGAAGCGTTGATGGGCCCTGACTCCGGAATTGGCTAAATGCCAATACAATCCGAGATAGTTTCCATATAAGTGATTCGAGATTAAAATCTTGATACACCTTTCGGAAGACTTAGAGTCTAACGAATATTTATGGAACTAAAAACTGATACGGATAAAATGTTTTATCCATAAAGCTCGAGTTGTTGCCATAACAAGTTCAAGGAGTTGACTACGATGAGATTGTCTCACCGTAGCGATGCTTGAAGTCGGTTCGGGTTGAACTAGCAATTAATACATATTTCAATCATGAGATATGAAACATGGATGACAAAAGGATTTCCAGCTGATGGAAATGAAACCTAGGACTTGTATGTGATACAGTCCAAAGTAATTTGTCGATCCAGAGGATGCTAGTAAGTATGCAAACTTTAGAGTTCTAGCGATGAACAGAAGAGAGCAAAGTGGAGTTGGAATCTTCGTTTTTGATGGAATGGTCAAAGGGGTTTGACTTCATCAAATGGGTATCGAAGATGCTTGTGATTCAACAAAGTAAGTGGGAGCATAATAATATTTCTAAAAACCTTGTGTACTTGACACATTGTTAATTGGAAATAAATTTCTTGACACGAATTAGGACTTCATTTGAAAATAGTTTTTCGATGAAGTGCTTAGGCTAAATAGCCTCAATATTAGGCATGATGATCTATGGAGATAGATTTACCTAATAGGGCTAAGCTATGAATACATATTGACAAGATGCTAAAACTTTTTAGCATTTAAAAACGCCAAGGAGTGATTCTTGCCGAAGTCACATGGGAAGAGTTTTGCAAGACTCGGTGTCTCAAAACACAGATGAGCAAAAATACATGATGGAGATTCCACACACTCTTGTGTTTGGATTAATCATGTATTCCATGGTATGTAAATCAACCAGATATGTCCAATACTCCAAAGTTGTTGCGAGTATAGATACCAAAGTGATCAAAGTACTGATCATAGGACAACAGTGAAAGATGTCATTAAAGTACTAGAGTAGTAGTGATGACATGTTTTCTCGCAAGCAGAGATTATGACGTGCTCATTGTAAGTAATTACATCGATACAGTCTTCATCAATGCTCCATGCGATTTTCGATTTAAGTTAAGAGTTTTGTGTAATACACAATATGGTGGCACGGTAGTTGGAAATTGTTCCAAACAAGATACTGTGGCGAATTCTATAACAAAGGCTATGTATGTTGACGCTTAAGAAGCGACAAAGAAGTTGTTGAATCACATAGTTCATTCATGAACTTAGTATGGTTCCAAGATGGCTTTGATCTATGGGACACTATTGCAGATAGTTGCTCCATAGCTCAGTCTGAGGAATCAGGTTTCGACCAATGATTCACACATATGCAAAGCCAAGTCCACACAAAATATGAATTTTGTGAATGCGTGAAAACGCGAGGATATGCAAAGTTACACACGGAGCTGAAGTCGTCAGATCCGTTGGACATCAGGCTATACCACATGCGAAGCATATTTTACACCAGTATGCCATAGGTGTAAAGTGCATTAGCATTGAGTAGATTATTGACTCTAGTGCAAGTGGGAGTCTGTAGGAGATATGCCCTAGAGGCAATAATATATGTTATTGATTATCTCCCTGTTCATAATTAGGTTTATGTTCCATGCTATAACTGCTATGGTTCTCGAGTCTACAATAACCACGAGGCTCGGAGGAAGACTCATATGCATGTGTGGAATAATAAACGGTAAAATGTATTCCTAGTCTGGCCTCTAAGACTGGCTCAAGTATTGCATGATGATCTTGTTTTCCTGATCATGGGCATGGCTATGCCGGCAATTTTGAGGGCACAATGTTAGAAGAACATTTGTGTTGAATCGACCCTAATTGATGTTATGCTATGAGATTCATTCGTCATAAGTTAATGGTTAATAACACAGAGATGGTTTACGTTTGCATAATTCCTTAGACCATGAGAGTATCGAGTTTCTTCATGCTTGCTTCATGAACTTTGGGGTTTGCTAAACGTCATCTCTAAATGGGTGGCTATTACGGCGGCTTACGGGTTCATGGAAAAGTATGTCAAGTAACTCGATAGCTCAAGATTGGGATTTGCTCCTCCGACGATGGAGAGATATCTCTGGGCCCTCTCGGTGTTACGGTATCCATCATCGTCTGGCCAGACACTTTGTGATTTGATCACGGGGATGCCGGAACACGGGAACGAGAAAAGAGAACAATACCGGTAACGAGGTAACTGGCATAGTGGACAAGTTGTTGATCCACGGGGATGCCAACATGTCTCACCTCGGGTATTTGTAACATATCGCGAAGCAACAGGAATAGCACACGGCAACTGGAGGTTCACTCGAATATTCATTCGTGTGGGTATAGGGGTCAATATGGGTGTCCACGGCTCCGATGTTGATCATTGATCGGAAGGGGTTCCGGGTCATGTCTATACTTCACCGAACCTATAGGGTCACACGCTTAAGGGTCATCCATCTGCTGAATACTAGACGGGGAGTCTGAGAGAAAATCACCGAAAAAGTTTCGGACGAAACGGAAACGTTTCGGAGAGGATATCGGAATAGTTCCGGTGAAACTGAAAAGTTATTTCAGGGTATTCCATAAAGTCAAATTGGTTTCAGCACATGCCTGGAAATTATTGGAAGGTACCAGAATTGTTCCGGTAACTTCTGAGATTTTTCAAAGACAAAAACCGGAAATGTTCCGGACTGCCGGAACCGCTTTAGTTGCTTTTCACAGATGAAAATCACTAAACCGAAAAGTTGTTTCGGAGTACACCATAAAGTCAAAATGGTTTCGGCACATGCCTGATAATTCTTGGAGGGTGCCAGAATCGTTCTGGAAACTTTCTGGAATTTTCCGGGATGAAAACCGGAAATGTTCCGGAGCTGCCGGAACCGCTTCAGATGCTTTTCGCAGATGAAAATCACTAAACCGGAATTGTTTCGGATCGCGTTGAAAATTATTTTAGTGGGTACTGGAAATGTTCTAAGCCCACATGAATATTTTCAGTTCGAACGGACGCTGAAATATGTCGTCGTGAATAGTGAAAGTGCTTTTTGGATTACTTTTTGGAAAACCACCTTTTTGGGCTTTTGCTCCAAAATATCTTGGAGATGACATGGATGGATGTGGCTGAAATTTCAGCCCCTCCACCCCTCCTTCTCCTATAAATAGAGGTGGAGGGGGCAGCCCAAATCTGAATCCTTGCTCTCATACACATGCCATAGACTTGTCTGGCTTCTCTCTCCCTCCCAGCGAAATAGTTTCGTAGAGCCGAAAGGCTGTCTGGGTTCCGGCAGGAACTAGTTCTGGACGGCGAAGCCCTGCCGGATAGTTGAGACCGTATGTGTGCAACTCTGTAGAGAGATCGTAGTTTCGGTCTTAGTTTGAGAGTGCCTCCCGATGGGCTGTCCGAGTGACTGTCCGAGTTTCGATGGTCCTCCCGAAGGGCTGTCCGAGTGACTGTCCGAGTTTCGATGGTCCTCCCGAAGGGCTGTCCGTGACACCGTCCGAGGGACTGTCCGACCGCCTCCCGGAGGGCTGTCCGGGGGCGGATGAGGGTATACATCCTCGCGGTTGGGAGGTTGTAAATCCTAGCTGCAGGGATCTGCACCGCCGATCGTCATCAACTCTTCTTCCGCTGCGCTACGAGTCGGTAACGAAACAGATCAAACCTTGTATGCAGTCTCCATAGTGATCCTGGGCTGGTACGTAGGTCGGAAATTTTTTGTTTTCTGCTGCGTTACCCTACATTATTGGACGGTATTGAGTGAGGGAGGTTGGGTTGGATACCTCAGGGATCAAAACTATGAACGTCCTATTTATAACTTCCGAAGAATCTTCACCATTCAGAACACGTAAAACCGCCTTAGTTACCTCATCGCCACAAATCCCCCAATTCTTCTGAAAAAACTGTGTCGGGAAACCATCCGGTCTGCAATGCGCATTAATGGGAGCATCTGTTTAGGTGGCCTTTGTTTGGGCTGCAGCTTCTGATTCTTAGATTCTAGGCCTTCTAAAATCAGAATCCCAAACAAACACACCAAATCCTATCTAGCTTCCTAGAATCTGATTCTAAAAATGAACTAGCAGGCAAGTGAATCCAGAAGCAGCGATTTCGATGATTCTACAGATTCCACAGCTTCCCACAAAAGAAAACGATTCGTTTTGAGCCCTTGCCCCTATTTCTAGTCGAAATTACGACAGAACTGCCACTGCTAAGATTCGTTACCCTTGCCCCTCTCGTGTTCTTCTCCACCCCGACCTCTTCTCCATCTCGAGCGAACAGAGCGAGGATTCCGGCGGATCCACCTGCCACGGCACCTCCCCTTCCTCCAGCCAGCATCCTCCGCCCGGCGCCCGAACTATATCTGCGCCGCCCCCTTTGAAGAATGGCTCACCACCAGATCCACTGCCTCGCGCTCAAGCTTCAGCTGCGCCCCCCTTTGAAGACTACCTCGCCACCAGGTCCGCCTCCCAGCATCCTTCACCCGGCGCCCGAGCTCCAGTTGCGCCACCCCTATTGCAGACTGCCTCAGGACCAGGTCAGCCGCCTGGCACAGCGACCCCTAGCTCCATAGCCATTATAGACATTTCATGTCTCTGAAAATTTCTACAGCTATCCAAAATCATGGCAAACAAACAGTTGGATTTTGATTCTTAGGAATCTGTAGCTGCAGCTGATTCTCAAAATCCACATCCAAAGCGATTCTCAAAAATCTGTAGCTCAAACAAAGGGGGCCTTAATGCTCTATGCGCACAGTGAGAAGATGTGTCCTCAACCCATTAACCGGAGCATCTATTTGACGCTCAGTGTGTCAAACAACATCGTGGTAATACAAAGAGCGCTCAGATAGGCCGGCATGATATGGCGCTGAGCCTTGAGAGTGTTAACGCTAGTTACCTTCTGTTTCGTCTTTTCTTCCTGGCTTTTTTTTGTCCGGTTTCTTTTTAAAACTGATTGTTCAATATCTTATAACTAAAAGGCTATTTATAAGATACTTTTTTTAGAAATTTTACAAAATGTTCTATGTTTGGAAAAATAGTAATGTATTCGGAAAAGTTCTAAAAAATTAGAAAATCCTCTTGAATTTGAAAAATATTTTAAATATAAAATGTTTTGAATACAAAATTATTTTCAAATTGGAAATCTTTCTAGAATACCAAAATTGTTTCAGAATTCTAGAAAGTATTCTAGAAAACAATAAATGGTCCAGATTTAAAAAAATGTTTGCAAAATAAAAAAATATTGAATAAAAAATGTTTCTTCATTTTTTTAAAAATTTCCCAGAGGTTACAAAATGTTCCCGTTTACAAAAAATGTTCCCATATTTTAAATTGTTTCCCAAAATTCAAAAATGATGTCAAATACAAAAAATGTTCTCGGCATTTGAAAAATGTTCTCAAAAATAAAAAAAGCTGAAATACAAAATCGTTAGGAAATACAATATTTATATCAAATTTAAAACTTGCAAAATAATTTTTAAACATGAACATCTTTAGAATTTTGAACACTTTCGGAAAATGTTAACATGTTTTCAAATGTTGAATTATTTTCGAAAACACAAACATTTTTTGGAACTATGAACATTTTTGAAAAAATCGAACATTTTTTCAAATTTTAATATTTTCTTGAAAAACAGAAATGATTTGTTTCAATTATTTGAAATACTTTTGATACGAGGAAATTTATTCAGATTTGCGAAAGTTTTCTGAAAATGCGACCAGTTTTGCACATTTTTTGGAAACATGATCAATATTTCATACAAAAATGAACATTTTTAAAAAACACGAACGTTCCAAAAAATGTTCGCAGCCTAGAAATTTTTCATAGATTTGGAACCTCTCCTACTGTATTTTACCTTTGAAAGAAGCGAACATTATTAAAAAATCTCAACATTTTTTTTGGATTTTTTTAAAAACGAATAAGAAAAGAAAACCAAAAATAATCCTGTACAGAAAAAAGGACAATAAAATAAGATTTTTTTTTTTTTGTAAAAACCGGTAGAAAAAAAATTAAAAAACCTAAATAATCAGGCTGGAAAATTCTAGAAGGTCCTAAAACCAGCAAAAAACTGGGGATGAAATCTTCTCAAAACCGGTAACCCCACCACCACTGTGCACGGTACCTAGTTGGGCCAGCTCAAGTCGCTAGTGTGTGTGTGTGTGTTTCGTCCACATTTTGACGCGGGGAGCGTCAAATAGAAAACACACCCCATTAACCCCCCCCCCCCCCCAAAATTTCATTGTGGGGCCCACCAGTTTGGTGAATCCAAATGATCTGAGCCATCGAGCCACCTATGTCCAAAGTCTCACGATGTTCTAATGATGTATCCATTACATCATCAATAATTTGGAAATATGTTATTTGCCATAATCATAAACTGAAATCAACATTAACTGCATTGAATGCAATTAATCTTGGAATTAATATTAATTGTGGTTAATCTTGGAAATAATATTATTGTCAAACTGGACGTGCTAGTTCCTCCATAAACCACAACTTCATCTTGTAATAGAACACTTATAATAAAAGGCTTGTGAGTGTAGGCATTGCTCCATGGATGAGTGTTGGGTCTTCGCGATTTCGACTTGTCTCTGGATCCATCATAAGGGGTTGTTCTACAATGGAGTGTTGACAACTTTACATGAAATTTGAGAATACTAAAACAAGTTCGAATCAATCTACTAGTATTTTTTATGGAAATCAATGTACTAGTTAGACTGAATTAAAAGTGCTAAGAAAGAATATGTTCTTGAGCAAACTCACGGTGATGCCCCAGACAAAAAAAGCCACTCAAGATGAGGTAAATGTATACCAAACCAGGAGTGATGATTCCATAGCAGTGTAGTGTATCATGCTTACATCCATGGAGCCTAAACTTTTCAAATGTTTTGAAAATAATGCTGCTTAGGACATAATCATGGAGCTGACATCTTTATGTTAGCAGCAAGCAAGAGCCAAAAGATATGAGATATCCAAGGTCTTGTTTGAATTCAATATGAAAGAGGAAACTTCAGTGAGCCAACACTTGCTCAAGTTAGCTAGGTATTGGCAAAAGCTGGAGGCTTTGAACCTTAAATTTCCCAGCAAGCTAGGCACTAATCTCGTCCTTGCATCTCTCCCTCAGACCTATAATGTCTTTATCATGATTTATAACATGAATGGAATGAACGAGAGTGTGAATGAATTTTTCAATATGCTCAAGACTGTGGAATGTGAAATACAGAAGGAAGCCAATGATGTGATGATGATGAACAAAACTACTAGCTTCAAGGAGGAGGGTAATCAAGGCCAAAAGAACGGGCAACACCAAGGGTGTTGGTAAGACCAACACAGCTGGAAAGCCTAAAGGTGGCGCCTTCCTCGTATGGTGAGTGTCTTTTCTGTAAGCAAAAGGTCACTGGTAGAGAAACTGCAAGAGATATCTGGCAGAGAAAGAAGACTGGAGTGTCAAGCTGACGTATGAGTGTCATAAACGTTGTTGATGCTTTCCTTTCCGACCCTCACTGTAATTCTTGGGTATTTGATACCGGATTGGTTCATCACATTTACAGCTTGACGCGGGAGCTGAAAATGCTTATAAGACTGAAAAAAACGAGGTGGTGATGCACGCCGAGAATGGCGTAGAAGTTGCTGTCAAAATCGTAGGTGTCTTACCTCTGCAAATACCTTCAGGATTTATATTAGAACTTAGTAACTGTTACTATGTTCCGCCTTATACAAAAACATAATAATACATCACGCTCAAATTGTTGCAGTAGACGATGGTTGCAGTATCAGGATTCAGGATCTCTCTCAAGCGCGTATTGTTGCTGAAACAGGAACAAGGCAGCGGAGCCGCGATGAACGTTGACACCGAGCGATCGAGGAACTTTGTAAATGGGTGAACGAAAGCACACCTCTATGCTGCCGAGCAAGAAAACGTACGTTTGTACTTTGTACTACACGGCACCAGCTGGTGGCAGACATGGTCGCGCCAGGTGCGGGTCGAAACAAGAGACGGAAACATCACAGTGTGATGCAAAAGACTAGGGCATTTGGATCCTTGGCATCAGCGAACATGGATCGGACGAACTACTCGGCTGACCTCTATCAACTGGACTTGAATGCACTACGTCCATGCTCCATAAGTGTGCCCCTGCGTGCGTCAACCAGTTTGCTGACCATCCCTAGTCATGGCCAACTAGTGCAGTTCTGCATGCATTTGGGCGTTCAACCGATCGAGCGGGAGTGATTAACTAGCCGGCTCGTGGCAGGTGGGGTGTTAATTCGCTAGGTTGCCAGTGATGGATCGACCTGCGTTTCGCTTGGCGGCACATGGCGTGCCCATCTATAAATACCCCGGGCGTCCCTAGATCCCTCTCCTCTCCACACCACCATCACAGATCACACTCAACACTGCGAGAGCGAGAGCAAGAGTGAGCATACGTACGACGACGGGCATGGCGATGAGGAAGGAGGCAGTGGTGGTGGCGGCGCTGATGCTGCTGGTGCTGGTGGTGGGGGCGCGCGCGGCATGCGAGGTGGGGCAGCTGACGGTGTGCATGCCGGCGATCACGACCGGGGCCAAGCCGAGCGACGCGTGCTGCGCCAACCTCCGCGCGCAGCAGGGCTGCTTCTGCCAGTACGCCAAGGACCCCGCCCTCGGCCGCTACATCCGCAGCCCCCACGCCCGTGAGACCCTCCAGTCCTGCGGCCTCGCCGTCCCCCACTGCTAGGCGACAGCCGCCTAGCGCGTATGGCTTAGCTAGATCTGCCTGACGACTAGCAAGCCTTAGCTGAGAGTGCGTCCATGCACGCATGCATGTTCTGTTATGTGGCTCGAATTCGATGATGTTGGAATAAAATGTTGGGTGATAACTTGTGTTGCAACTTTTATGAGATCCATTGAACGGTGTCACTACTCACTATAGATAGCTAGCAGCTGGTGATCACTTGACACTGCATCCCGTACGTGCACATGGCCGCTGGGGTGCCACACCCTATCCTGTGGATTGAGGAGGCGACACAATCGTAGCAGGAGAAGACTAAGAGGGGGTCAACGACGAAGCTAGATAGGGACCAGTGATGCATAACGGAAATTAATGCAAGATCTACACAACTTTTCCTCAAAGTCACACCCCCGTTCGGTCTCCCGCAACTTGAGTTTCGTGAATAGTTGTGATCACCTTTTAGCTTCTCCCATTTGTTTTTAAATCAGATATGTTTGTATTCGAGCCCGATTCACATCTTGAATTTCCTTCACACCTCCTCAAATGCATTTGGCGTCAGGTAATTGTTTGGCCTATTTGCAGCCTTCACTTGCTCCACAAACAACTCAGTGAGAATCCTTCATCGGTCCATTCGGTGGCCATGCTCAACACTCGTTTAAGAAAATCCATGTCACTTTGGTGCTCACATGTAATATACATGGATTGGAGCGAAGGTACTTCTGTGCATAGCCAAACTCATGTAATATAAATTGATGATGCTCCGCCCGTTGCTCCGGGAAGCTTGTTAAAAAATGCATACATAGTTGCTAAAAAACAACCAGAACTGATGAAAAGTAAATGTAAGCTTGAAAAACAATAGAAAATGAGAAGCGTGTAAAAAGAAAAAAAATCAGTTAAAAGAATGCCATTTCTAACAAAAACATGAAGGATGTACTAAATAGGTATGCTGCAATCTCCTAACACATATATTGTCAATAAAAAGTCTAGTGTGGAAACTTAGCTTATGACTAACATGTATTAATTGATGATGTGGCAGTGCTGCATGCATAGATTGGTGAAAAAAAGTAACTTATGACTTACATGCATGACTCGTACTTTTTCCTAATATGTTTCTCCTACAACACGACGCAATTGGGTCGGCCCAATACTGTACTTGTGCACATTTTTTTCCTGTGGTTTTTTAGACAGTTTTCACTACTTTTTATCGGTTTTCTTCTGTTTTTCTAGGGTTTCTTTGGTTTTTTCCTTTTCCTTGTCCTTCAATTTTCTTTCTTTCTTTCCTCTGTGTTCTTCGGTTTTTATTTTTATATTTCTTTTTCTCCAACACATGATTAATTTTTCATACACATTGTGTATTTTTTGTATATATCTAAAACATTTTTATATACTTTACAAAAATCAAATGCATGATTCACATTTTTTCAAACACATGCTTTGAACATTTTCAAATACATGTTAAACATTGTTTCAAACACACCTTGAAACATTTATTAATTGATCCAAAATATAAATTTTAAACTATGCAAACATGTTTTTACATTGCATAACATTTTCTTAAATGTCACGAATATATTTATTGAAGTTTGTAAACATTTAAAGAAATGTAAAGTACATTTTTTGAATGGTATGGAACTTTTATTTAAAATGTCACATACATTTTCTGAATGGTACAAAACTTTTATTTAAATTGTCACGTACATTTTTCAAAATGTTTTTCTGACATTGTATGAACTTTTTCTGAAACTATCATGTACATTTTATTAACGTATGAATATTTTTAAAATTTTACAAACATTTGTTTTTGAAAGATATCAATTTAAAAAACTACGCAAATAAAATATTACACTGCTTTACCATTTTTTTAATTCATATTTTTGCTTTTTTGAAGTAAAATAAGTTTTGGAATACATATATTTTAGATTTTAGAAAATATATACAAAAGTAAGGAAAAAAAAGAATGAATGAAGAAACATAAAAGAAAAACGAACTACCAAGAAACTGGGACGGCGCTCCTTCTGGTGAGACCTTAATCGGTCTTGCATGAAGCGATACATAACCCAACTAGATAAGCGCGTGTGTGGTGCTCTCTTTTTGTCCTCATACCAATCACTTAGTGATGTAGGAGGACTCCACTATTTAAGTTGGCCTCTCACCTCCTCCATTAGCAAGGTGGTACTAAAGATCACACCTCCACTTGCCATTTATTAATTGGCCTTTGAGCATTACTTAGGATTTTTCAGAAAATGCACATGGGCCAAGCCCATCAATTCTAACAAAAGCTTCCGACCACGGCGCACGGTGTTACCCTATGTCGAGATTCTTAAAGATGACCCCTGTAGGGATGCACTAGATAAGGACAAAAAATGGGGTGGAGAGCCAATGTTAGCGAGTAAGCAAAGGATAGGGAGGCGGTGGTGACGATATCCTTGCCCTGAACATAGTCACCTTTGCCTCCCTCTCTATCGAGAGAGGAGTATAGTTTTATTGTTGGATTTGACAAAACGACGGATTTTTCTCATGCCTAATACAGCCATCCAAGTATACCTTTTTGATTCCTATGAATTTTTCCGGGGCCCTTTGTTACACCAGTTTGGAGCCATACAACGGTGAAGCAAGTGCGCCCTTATGGGTGTTTTATTCACTGTTAAGATTTTTCTCAGAGTCATCAAAGAGAAAATAATCATTATATGTTGTATACCATCTTCTCATGATTTGTCACAACGTTTTTGAAGGAGTTTTGACAGCATATAAAACATTAATTTTCTCACATTTTCCCCATGGAATTTTGGGGTAAATTCTCAGCATTATACAAAGGATTCGAGATAATACATACAAACAAAAAGATACGTCGTATAAGGGGGGGGGGGGGGGGGGGGGGTGTTAAGATTATCATTCGGTGCTTATTAATTAAGTAGCTTATTGCTTACTCCATAATGATTGAATTCATCCATCCACATTAACCTATCTCCCTCACTCTTTACTTTCTCTTCTAATAACAGGACGACCAAAGAGAAGGGGATGCAGATGGAGATATCTATTTATCCGTAACCTTGAGGCACCACAATAAATATACGAAAATGTTAAAAATCTGAAGTGGGACTTTTAAGCATGGCAAATCAAATGTTTTTTTATTGCAAATTATGTTGCAGCGAGGATGACAAATTCTTGTAGCAAGCATGACAAATCCTGGTAAAAAACTGAACATGGCAAAAGAAAATTGCCATCCTCGAGATAACATAATTTGCCATGCTAAAAAAAAATCTGACATTCGATTTGTGTGAAATCCATATATCCATGCTGAGTACAGGCGTGTATTCAATCGTACGGCGCCAGCTTCTGTGTTCGGTCGGCAGACATGATCGATCGCGCTAGGTCCAGGTCGAAACAACAGAGAGAAACATCACGGCGGTCACGTTTGGATGGTTTGCATGAATGCACTCGTCCGCCTACCGCCGACGGAGCGAGCCAGCGGCCAACCAACATCGGCCAACCACCCAGATCCAGCTGACCTCAACGCTCTGGATTTCAATGCAGGACGACCAAAATTGTTCCCCTAAACCCTTCTCCAGACCGTAGTCATGGCGATCCGGTAGGTACTACATGCCGGGGCGATTAATTGGACGGCCTACCGCGGGTGGGGTGTTAATTAGGTTGGCAGTGATCGACGTGCATTTCACTTGTGTATACCTCGTACAGTCTGTCCCTCTGACAGACGGCCCCAACGTCTTTAATCGCGCACCTGCTCCGTCGGCGTTGATGGCCGCGTACGCATCGCATGCACATGGCGAGCTATAAATACCACGGAAGGTCCTAGATCCAGTGCCCACACCGCCATTGCAGCACTCCATAACACACAACACTTGCGACAGCGAGAGTGAACCATGGCGACCATGAGGAAGCAGCAGATGGTGGCCGTGCTGATGCTGGCGCTGGTGGTGCTGGCGGCGGCGCCGGGTGGGGCGCGCGCGGCGTGCCAGGCGTCGCAGCTGGCGGTGTGCGCCTCGGCGATCCTGACCGGGGCCAAGCCGAGCGGCGAGTGCTGCGGCAACCTGCGGGCGCAGCAGGGTTGCTTCTGCCAGTACGCCAAGGACCCCAACTACGGGCAGTACATCAGCAGCCCCCACGCGCGCGACACCCTCCAGTCCTGCGGCCTCGCCGTCCCGCACTGCTAGGCGCCATCCACGTACCCTAGCCCATATGGCTCAGCTAGATCTGCCTCCGTGACCATGCATGAGAGTGTCACACTATAGCTAGCCTATCTGAGTGCGTGTTGCGTCCATGAACGCATCTTCCTGTTGTGGTTCAACTTTGATGATGCTGGAATAAAATGTTGGGTGATGATCTACGGCTGCCAGGTTGCTTCCTGGCGGCGGCTGCTGCTGCTGCTGGTAATTTTAGGAGATATGCCCTAGAGACAATAATAAATGTTATTGATTATCTCCCTGTTCATAATTATGTTTATGTTCCATGCTATAACTGCTATGGTTCTCGAGTCTACAATAACCACGAGGCTCGGAGGAAGACTCATATGCACGTGTGGAATAATAAACGGCAAATGTATTCCTAGTCTGGCCTCTAAGACTGGCTAAAGTATTGCATGATGATCCTGTTTTTCTGATCATGGGCATGACTATGCCGGCAATTTTGAGGGCGCAATGTTGGTAGAACACTTGTGTTGAATCGACCCGAATTGATGTTATGCTATGAGATACAATCGTCACTAGTTAATGGTTAATAACACAGAGATGGTTAACGTTTGCATAATTCCTTAGACCATGAGAGTATCGAGTTTCTTCATGCTTGCATCATGAACTTTGGGGTTTGTTAAACGTCATTTGTAAATGGGTGGCTATTACGGCGGCTTACGGGTTCATGGAAAAGTATGTCAAGTAACTCGATAGCTCAAGATTGAGATTTGCTCCTCCGACGATGGAGAGATATCTCTGGGCCCTCTCGGTGTTACGGTATCCATCATCGTCTGGCCAGACACTTTGTGATTTGATTACGGGGATGCCGGAACACGGGAATGAGAAAAGAGAACAATACCGGCAACAAGGTAACTAGCATAGTGGACAAGTTGTTGATCCACGAGGATGCCTACATGTCTCACCTCGGGTAATTGTAACATATCGCGAAGCAACAGGAATAGCACACGGCAACTGGAGGTTCACTCGAATATTCATTCGTGTGGGTATAGGGGTCAATATGGGTGTCCACGGCTCCGATGTTGATCATTGATCGGAAGGGGTTCCGGGTCATGTCTATACTTCACCGAACCTATAGGGTCACACGCTTAAGGGTCATCTATCTGTTGAATACTAGACAAGGAGTCCGAGAGAAAGTCACTGAAAAGGTTTCGGAGACAACGGAAAAGTTCCGGAGAGAACACCGGAAAAGTTTCGGTAAAACCGAAAAGTTGTTTCGGATAAAACCATTGATCCAAAAAGGTTTCGGCAAGCACCGGGAATGTTTTGGAGGTTGCCACATTGGTCTGGTAATTTCTGGAATTTTTCCGAAAAAAAAACCGAAAAATAAGTTTCGGAGCTGCCGGAATTATTTACTGGGTAAACGAAGATGGTTTTAAATTAAACCACCATACCGGAAATGTTCCGGAGCGTGTCCAGATAATTTTAGAGGGTGCCGGAAATGTTCTGGGACCTTCCGGAATTTTTCAGAAGTAATAGTCGCGAAAAACATCTTATCCCAGCGTGAGGGGACAAGATCCCACGTTACGTGGGGGCTGTTTTGGGCTGTTTTTGGGGGCGCCCCCTTGTGGCTGGACAAAGTGTTGGGGGGGGGGGCCCCATGGTGGGGGGCAGCACCCACAAATGGTGGAGAGTGTTGGGAGGAAGGTGGGGCCCCATGGGGAACACCATGGACAAGGGAACATGTTTTCTCCATGTTTGGTGGGAACATGTTTTCCTTGTTTGGTGGGTGCATGTTTTGTGGGCTGAATTTCAGCCCCCCCCTCACCCCTTCCACCACTATATAAGGAGGTGGAGAGGAGCTCTCCATCCTCACTCCAACTCTCTCACACAAGCCATGCATGATCTGGCATTCTCTCTCCCTCCCACGAAATAGTTTCGTAGTGCCGAAAGGCTGTCTGGGTACCGGTGGGAACTAGTTCTGGACGGCGAAGCCCTGCCGGATAGATGACACCGTATGTGTGCAACTCTGTAGAGAGATCGTAGTTTCGGTCTTAGTTTGTGAGTGCCTCCCGAAGGGCTGTCCGAGTGACTGTTCGAGTTTCGAAGGTCCTCCCGAAGGGCTGTCCGCGACACCGTCCGGGGGACTGTTCAACCGCCTCCCGGAGGGCTGTCCGAGGGGCGGATGAGGGTATACATCCTCGCGGTTGGGAGTTTGTAAATCCAAGCTGCGGGGATCTGCACCGCCGATCGTCATCGACTCTACTTCCGCTGCGCTACGAGTCGGTAACGAAAAAGATCAAACCTTGTATGCAGTCTCCATAGTTGTCCTGGGCTGGTGCGTAGGTCAGAAATTTTTGTTTTCTGCTGCGTTACCCTACAGTAATCAAATAAATTCGTGTTGCAACTTTGATCAGATCCGCCTGAGTTGTGTGCCCGTCGAGACTATGATGAATGATCTCCGGCCGTCCACCGCCGTGTCGCCGGTGCCTTAGCTTCCGTGCATCTGTGCGGAACCCTCTACCGCTACAACCCATTCTGCTCTGTTTCCTCTGTCTCTCACTTGTTGTACGCTTTGTAATCAATCAAACTGCACGAGGAACCTCCCAAAGAACATCTGTAAAAAGGAATCAAGTTAGCAAGTCATGAATCGTATAGGCTGTTTGGTTTTCGCCAGAGGTAACCCTAGCAAACGTGGGCACTTCCGATTATTTGCCGGTCAAATTCGCCACCCCAGTTTCGCCAGCGGATTGGCGTGGATATGAACTGGTATGGTCGAGGTGGGCTGGCCGACTCATGGATTCAAAATATTAGTTTCACACACTGAAAGAAGCAACTTCACAAATTGTAAATCGGTTTCACTCACTGGAAATGTGAGTTTCACTTCACTAAAAAACCCGGTTTTACATTTTTGAAATAATCGTTTCAAATATTTGAAGAAAATCAATTTCACAGTTAAAAAAATATGTTTCCCAAAGAGAATCAATCCATTTAACATATTTGAAAAAAAATGTGTTTCACAAATTGAAAATATCAGTTTAACACACTAAAATAAGCATGCAGCATCCCAAATTGTAATTCAGTTTCACCAACTGACAAAAAGCACTTTCACATTTTTCAAATAACTAGTTTTGCACATTTGAAAACACAAATAAGGATTGGGAAAAATATATATGCTTCACACTTTGAAACAATTTATTTCATACATTTGAAAAATATCAGTTTCACGTACTTTAAATAATCAGTTTTACAATTTTAATAAATCTGAAAATAATTTAGGATTCTGATTGATTTCACAAATTTCAATTTAACAACAAATTTCTTCAGTAAGAATTCAAATATTTTAACCCATATCACAAGTCCTGTTTTTTGATCTTTCACATATTTCATTAATTTCAATAAAGTGATTTTAAATATCACTATTCACACATATATCAAAAACATTGTCCGTGCTTTTTTTTTATTATTTCAAAAACATGATTTCAATTATTTTACACAATTTTAAAAAAGGTCTTATCCCAGAAGTTCAAATGTATACAAATATTGAAAAAATAAAGTTTTTCTTTAAAAGCTAAATTATCAACAAAAAATAAAAATGAACGAATTTTGATGTGGTCAGGAGAGGGAGAGAGTAAAGCCATGTGTGCAATGCGTGTTTTGTATTAGTTGATGCGCTGTCATTTTCTCATTGTCTAGCTATCTACCGCTAGCTAGCCTAAAAAAAAAAGGCTATTTAGAGCTAGCTAGCGGAACCGCTAGAAACCTCTCTGCACATACCGCTTCCGTGTGCTCCGCCAAGCGCACACAAAGTCGAGGATCCGCAATCCGTTCTTCACAGAACATGTGTCCTCATCCCATTAATGTGAGCACCTATTTGAACCGAAGTACAAGACAAGATTCAACTTCCCGTCCCCCGCGTCGCCCCTCTCTGGCGACACGGGGGAAGCCCAGCTCGCCGGCGCCACTAGCTCCTCCCTCTCCCTCTCCTCTGCGTCGCCGCCGCCGGAGGGCCTGCAGGAGAATCCCGTGCGAGGCCCAGGGAAGGTGGCGGAGGGGCATCCCGTTCGGTGGCATGCAGCGCGGTGGCCGCGGCCGCTTGGTGGCGCGGGGCGCGCCCAGATCCGGGGCGGAGTCCTTCTTGCGGCGGCGGGGGAGGTCCTCGGCGCTGTCGGGCTCACCTGGGTGGGCGCGCGGCAGTCGTCGTGCGGTGGTGCCCATGCGGTGGCGGCTGGGGACGCGTGGGCTCGATCTGGGCCCTCGGCTCTTGGCGTCGGCTGCGGGCGGAGGGTGGGGCGCCGGGGCGGCGGCCTCGGTCCGGGCTCCGGCCGTGACCTGGGCGTGGACGGCGCGCGTGTGCGAGGCGGCTCTCGGCTCGGGATGTGTGCGCGGGGAGCAGATCCCTGGTCGGGCGCGGGGACTGGCGCGGCGCGGAGGGCGTGGCATCTCCGGAGCTCGAGGTGTTCTGCGGTGCAGGCCTGCTCGTCTGCCCTGCTGCTTCGCTGGAGCATCTGGATCTGGCCGTGGTGGTTCGCTGATCTTGGTGCTGCTCCTTGCGATGTGTTGGTTGCTGCGGTGCTGGTGGTCATGGTGGTGCTGCGGTGGTGGACGGCGGCTACGGCCAGGGGGCGGTGCGTGCCTGGGCGCGGTGGATCGTGGGATCCCGCGGCCAGGGTGAGGTCGGCCTCAGCAGGGATGGGGATTGGTGGGCGGCGGTCGGTGGGGGCGGTGGTCTCCGGGACAAATCTTTGCTCCGGTCTTCATCGGAGCCGGCGACGGCGGCGCCCGCGGGTGCCGTGATCTTTCTTGGAAGCGTCGCCGGAGGGAAACCTCAGATCCGCTGGATCGGGCGATGGAGGCATCTTCGCGTCTTTCTCCTCCTTGGGGGCATCGTCTCGGAGCCGGCTACGACCGGGAGACTGGTGGATTGTGGCATCTTCGCCGTGGATGGCGGCATCTTCGCCGCGTGGTTTGCTGAGGCGGGGCGCTGGTTTCTGGTTGGCAACGATGATGGCGTCGAGAGGAGCTCGGGTCACGGCGTGGACTTCGGTAGTCGGTTCTTCCCGGCGTGTCCGAGGTGCTCTTCCGTGGGTTGCTTGGTTGCTTTGAAGTCGGAGCTGCGGTGGAGCGGGTCCAGGTGGTGACGATGACAGGCGCTCGGTGCTCGTTTGCGGTGGGCACGGTCGGCGCAAGTCCTGCATATTTCCCTTGTGAGGCTCGTCGTCAAAGTCGGAGCTGTCGGTTGCTGGCGCGCGTGGCCATCCGGTGGCATGTGCCGTTGTGGTTTCTCTGCAGCTGTTTGCGGGTTGGCTTCGCTGTTGGAGCTCTATGGTGAAGTCGGAGTCGCCCGGTGATGACGATGACGCTTGCGACTCCTCGGCGGACGCCTTTCTTCTTTGCGGCTTTGGGTCCCATGTCGGTGGCCAGGTTGGTCGGTGGTGCCCATGTTATGTGGGTTGGGTTGTATCGGTTTTAGCCCGGTTTTCCGCCAATTAACCGGGCAATTCTCTTCTCCTTAATCAATGAAAATGGCAAATCTTTTGCTTCGTTTAAAAAAAAAAGCACCTATTTGACGCTCTGTGCATGAAACAACATCGTGGAGCGCAGAGAGCGCCCGGATGGGCCGACCCGATATGACGCTAGCGCTGAGAGCGTTAACTTGGGTTTCCTTCTGTCTTGTCTTTTCCTTGCTTTATTTTTCAGATGGTTTCTTTCTATAACCAACAGTAGGATATTTTGCAAATAAAACAGATAAGAAATATTACAAAAAGTTTGTAAATCTAGAAATTTTCTCAGATTGAAAAAAATATATTCATGTTTTCAAAAAAAAATCTAAAACATTAATAAATCTTCCTGAATTGAATTTGTTTTTGAATACAAAAATTGTTCTCAAATTTTAGAAATTGTTCTTAAAAATTGAAAAAATTCTCGAATAGAATTTTTTTTAGAATCCTATTACATGTTCTCAAATATAAAAAATGTCCCGCACTGCTAGGTGCCAGGCCGCCTAGCGCATATGGCAAGCTAGCTGCCTCAGTGACCATGGAAGCGTCAAACTATAGCTAGCCTAGCTGAGTGCGTGTTGCGTCCATGAAAGCATCTTCCTGTTAACCATGTGGTTCGACTTTGATGATGCTGGAATAAAAATGTTGGGTGATGATCTACGGTGGCCATGTTGCTTCTTGGCTGCTGCTGCTGCTGGTAATAAAACTTGTGTTGCAACTTTGATGAGAGATCGGCTGAGTTGTGTTCAACGACCAATGTTTTGGTCGGGCAGCCGAGGGCTCCAAACCAAACTGCCCCTATCTTAGAATTGGTAAATCTAGTGGTGCAGTATGTAACGTTGGTGAAGAATCAGTCGTTGGTGTTATGGTGAAGATTGGTGCAGTGACTTTAGGTATAAGAGGTGTGAATGGAATACATAGAAATGCTTGTGGCCATCTGCATGCACCATAACTTTTTTCAAGAAAGAGTGGAGGGCTTTCTCTCTATCCTGTACAAAATACTTTTATTTTATTTATTGTAAAAGAAATTTATTATAGATCTTTTCTAAATCAAAAGAATATTTATTGATTTTTTAGTAACATTTTAATTTATAGCGAGAAGACCTTCGAAACAAGACCAATCATGGATATTTATTTTATTGTTGCTATCTTATTTGAAATCAATTTTAGTAATTTACTCTTTCAATCATATTTGAAATAATTTTCACATATTTAAAAAAAATTCATAGATTAAAAATTATTAGTTTCACACACTGAAATAAACAGTTTCGGAAAATATAAATAAGTTTCAAACATAAAAAATATGTTTCATATATTAAAAAATATAAGTTTACATACTGAAATAAGAAAATTCAGAAAATATAAATAAATTTCACAAACAAAAAATTTGTTTCATATATTGAAAATATCAGTTGCACGCACTCAAATAAGCAGTTTCAAAAATGTAAAATTCAGTTTCACATTTATGAAATAATCAGGTATATTTTAAGAAAATTCACTTTAACATAGTGAAATAAATTCACGTATTGAAACAACCTATCTCACATATTTGACAAAAAAAATGTTCAATGGATTATAAATATCAGTATCACACACTAAAGTAAGCAGCTTCCCAAATTGTAAATCACTTTCACTCGCCACAAACAACTTTCACTATTCTGAAATAAAAAGTATATAAGATTTGACGAAAATCAGTTTCACCTATTAAAAAAAACGTTTCAAGCATTGAAACAGAAAATCCGTTTCGTGGATTCAAAGTATTAGTTTCACACACTGAAAGAAGTAGCTTAAAAAATTGTAAATCAGTTTCACAGCATTTTCATATTTTTGAAATAACTTGTTTCACACATTTGAAAACACAACACTTTCACAACCATTCACACTTTGAAACAATTTGTTTCATATATACGAAAACTATCGATTTCACATAATTTAAATAATCAATTTTAAAATAATTATTATTGTGAAATATTTCATAATTTTGATTGATTTCACATATTTCGGTTTCCTGACAAATTTTCTTCAGCAAGAATTCTAATGTTTTAAGCTAGATCACAAGTCTTGTTTTAAATCTTTCACATATTTCATTAATTTAAATAAAGTGATTTCGAATATCACTAATCACACATATATCAAAAAAGTTATTTCTACTACTTTTTTGTTATTTCAACAACATGATTTCATTTAATTTACCCAATTTTAGAAGAACAAAAACTGATGCAAATATCAGTTATTTCACTCGATATAAGAAAACACATGTTTCAAATAATTAAAATGCGATTGAAACAATGAATTTAAAGATGTTTGAACTGTATCCTTGATTGGTCTTGTCTAACGGCCTTATCGTCAGGAATTCAAATATATATAATTATTAAAAGTAGAATTTTCGGTTAAAAGGTATGAATTATCCATATTATCAAAAAATAAAAATAAATGAATTGTATTGTGGTGGAGAGAGAGAGAGAGAGAGAGAGAGAGAGAGAGAGAGTACAATGTGCATTCTGTATAGGGTTACTTGAAACAGTATCATTTTTCTCATTATCTAGCTATTTACCGCAAGCTAGCAGAACAACTAGAACCCTCGCTGGGCCTCACACAAAAATGGGGATCACCACTTGGATTAAATTTTGTATGGATTCGACCTTGAATCTGCAAAGGGTGTGTCCCATTAATCCCCCCCCCCCCCCCCCCCCCCCCCCTCCACAAATCCTATTTGGTGCTATAGGCAAAATTGGTACAGGGTGCCCAATACCACCTACCTACGTCCTAAGTTGGCTGCCAGCCCATGTTATCTCTCCCCCACCGGTTTTGGGAACCTTGTAGATGGTTCCTTTTGGTTTTTTGGCCTGATTTTATTTGGTTCTATTTTCATTGGTTTTTGTTCAGTTTCTGTCTGTTTTTTGTTTTTCATTTTTCTTAAATAGAGAGTTGTATCAACTAAAAGAGAAAACATTGTTCTTACAATCTCGCAAGGCCACGCTCAAGGCGCAACTTGGCTCTGTACCTTGCATAACTCCACCATGCAACTCTCTACGCCCAAATTGGGCAAAACTATGAGCTAAGCCATTATCCTTTCTGTCTACTTTGCAAACTTAACTGCTCGATTTTCTTGCCTGATATTGTGAAATTCCCAACTTTGTTTTTCGTTTTTCTTTCTGTTTGTTTTTTCCTTTATCTTTTAAGTTTTTAGTTTTTGTTTTTCAGTTTTTCCCTTTTTTCCATTTTAAGCTTCCTGAACTTTTTTTTCAATTTTTCATTTTTTTTTCAAAATCGTGAACAATTTTCAAATTCGTATTTTTTTCAATTTCGCGAACCTTTTTCAAACTCACCATTTTTTCTTCCAATTTTCAAATCCTTGGCAGCACCGAGCGGGCAGCCATGGACGAACTACTCGGCTGACCTCTACCGACTGGATTTGAATGCACTAGGTACGTCCATACTCCATAAGTGTAGCCATGCATGCATCAACCTTTTTGCTGACCCTAGTCATGGCGAACTACGCAGTTCAGTAACTAGCCGGCTCGCGGCAGGTGGGACATTGAAATAAGCAGATTTGAAAATTGTAAATCAGTTTCACTCACCGACAAAAAGCACTTTCATATTTTTGAAATAACTTGGTTCACACATTTGAAAACACAACACTTTCACAAACTTTCACACTTTGAAACGATTTGTTTCATATACAGGAAAACTAACGGTTTCACATAATTTAAATAATAAATTTTACATTTTTAATTATTGTGAAAATATTTTGTACTTTTGATTGATTTCACATATTTCAGTTTCCCAACAAATTTTCTTCAGTAAGAATTCAAATGTTTTAAGCCAGATCACAAGTCCTGTTTTAGATCTTTCACATATTTCATTAATTTGAATAAAGTGATTTCAAATATCACTAATCACACATATATCAAAAAAGTGATTTGTACTATTTTTTTATTTGAAAAACATGATTCATTTAATTTACCCAATTTTAGAAGAACAAAAAATGATGCATGTATCAGTAATTTCACTCGATATAAAAAAACACATGTTTCAAATAATTAAAATGAGATTGAAACAATGAAATTTAAAGATGTTTGAAATGTGTCCTTAATTGGTCTTGTTCTAACGGTCTTATCGCCTAGAATTCAAATATATAAAATTATTAAAAATATATTTTTTGATTAAAAGATATGAATTATCCATATTATCAAAAAATATAAAGAAATGAATTGTATTGCGGTGAGGAGACAGAGAGAGAACGATAGAGAGAGAGAGAGACTACCCAACCTGACCCCTCGCTTTTCCCCTATACGTCTGGATTGTCTGGCACACCTCAAACCCAACCCATATGTGCGGAGAATGGTTGTCCAGGTGAGCCCTTGCTGGGTATAGGGTTACAATGCGCGTTCTGTATAGGGTATCTTGAAACACTATCATTTTCTCATTATCTAGCTATTTACTGCTAGTTAGCACAACAACTAGAACCCTCGCTGGGCATATCGCTTGGTTTTCAGTGTGCTCTGCCAACCGCACACAAAGTTGGGGATCAGCACTTGGATGTGCAAAAATCCTGGACTTGCGCAATTTTTTTTATGGGTTAGACCTTGAATTTACAAAGGGTGTGCCCCCCACCCCTCCGAAATTGTATTTTCCACTTATAGGCAAATTGGTACAGGGCACCCACTACCCCCTGGCTACGTCCTAAGTTGGCTGTCGACCCATGTTATCTCTCCCCCCCCCCCCCCCCCCCCCCCCCAACCGGTTTTGGCAACCTTGTAGGAGGTTACTTTTGTTTTTTTGGGCCGGATTTTCTTTGGTTCTGTTTTCATCGGTTTTTGTTTGGTTTCTGTAGGTTTCTTGTTTTGTCTTTTTTTTGGGGGGGTTTAAATTTCTTTTTGAAATAGAGAGTTGTATTAACTAAAAGAGAAAACATTGTTCTTACAATCTCGCGGCCACGCTCAAGATGCAGGTTGGCACTGTACCTTGCATAACACCACGGCGCAACTCTCTATGCCCAAATTAGGAAAGACTATGAGCTAAACCATTATCCATTCTGTCTACTTTGCAAACTTTAACTTCTCGATTTCCTTGCCTGATAGTGTGAAATTTCCAACTTTTTTTTCATTTTCTTTCTGTTTGTTTTTCCTTTATCTTTTTCTTTTTAGTTTTTGTTTTTCAGTTTTTCCCTTTTTTTCCAATTTTATAAGCTTCATGAATTTTTTTTTTAAATTATTTGATTTTTTTAAATCATGAACAATTTTCAAATTCACATTTTTTTCAATTTCGTGAACCTTTTTCAAATTCGTGAATTTTTTCTTCCAATTTTCAAATCCTTGGCATCACCGAGAGAGCGGGCAGGCAACATGGACGAACTACTCGGCTGACCTCTACCGACTGGATTTGAATGCACTAGGTACGTCCATGCTCCATAAGTGTAGCCATGCATGCATCATCCTTTTTGCTGACCCTAGTCATGGCGAACTACTGAAGTTCAGTAACTAGCCGGCTCGCGGCAGGTGGGGCGTTAGTTAGCTAGGCTGCCAGCCATCGAGCTCGGAGTCCCGGACCGTGCGTGACCGCCTATAAATACCCCGGGAGTCCCTAGATCCATGTCCATTGCAGCATTCCATCACACTCAACACTGCCACTGCGAGAGCGAGGAGCAGACCAACGTACGTACGTACGACGACGGCCATGGCGATGAGGAACGAGGTCCTCCTGGCGGCCATGATGCTGGCGCTGGTGGTGGCGGCGCCGGATGGGGCGCGCGCGGCGTGCGAGGTGGGGCAGCTGACGGTGTGCATGCATGCCGGCGATCACCACCGGCGCGAAGCCGAGCAAGGCGTGCTGCGCCAACCTGCGGGCGCAGCAGGGGTGCTTCTGCCAGTACGCCAAGGACCCCAACTACGGGCAGTACATCAGAAGCCCCCACGCTCGCGAGACCCTCGTCTCCTGCGGCCTCGCCGTCCCGCACTGCTAGGCCGGCCCCTAGCGAGCGAGTATGGCTCAGCTATAGGTAGGCTATGTTAGAGTTAACCTTGTTGCGAAGTGTCATGTTTATTTTGTTAGTCATGCATTTAGTCCAAGCTGCGGCAGGGTGTGTACATCAAGTTGTGATCACGTACACACAATGCAAAGCTGGACAATAGAGTCAGTGAGTTAGTTGAGAGAAAGTCAGTACAGAATGGATGCATGTGCGGCGTCCATCAGGTTAGTAGCATGCACGTACGAGTATGCCGTTGCATGGCAGTGCTGTATAGCCGGTAGTGGCTTAGATGTGGACCGAGTAATTAGGGATAAGCGTGACGCCGGCTGAATCGTGTGGCTGCGTCAAAGAGGTTGTTACTCGTGGCCATGTTACCGGCTAGTGGAGAGAAAGTAGCGGATCTCAAGCAGCACGTAGTTGGCAGTAGTACGTGTGTGTCTCTATTAAGGGACTTTGTAATCAGCTATGTGAGTGAGAAAAAGAGTAAGAGAAGAGGCAGAAGTGTGTTGCCGGAAAAACTCTGTGTGCTCTTGTGTCCAGTGTGTGTTGTGTGAGTCTTCTTCTACCTTGGGCTGCGCCAACATTTGGTATACAGAGCTTCGTTGCGATCCTGTTGGTGGCCATGTCCCTCGTCCCGTACGGCGCCGGAGGGAGTACGGTGTCACTCCCCGTGGCGATGCTCACCGGTGACAACTACACAGTGTGGGTGATCAAGGTGGAGGCGAACCTCGACGCGCAGGGGCTATGGGAAGCGGTGGTGCCGGCGGAGGACGCGGCGGTGGCGGTCATCGCGAAGAAGGACAAGCCGGCGAGGGCATACCTCCTCGGAGCGCTCTCCGAAGACATCCTGCTGCAGGTGTCGTCGAAGAAGACGGCGGCGGAGCTGTGGGCGAGCCTCAAGACGCGGTTCGTCGGCGCGGATCGGGTGAGGGCGGCGCGGCTCTCCACTCTCCGTGGCGAGTTCGATCGCCTACGCATGGAGGACGGCGACGAGCTGGACGTGTACGCCGGGAGAATCAGCGGCATGGCGGCAAGGTACGCGGCTCTCGGAGCGACGCTCGACGACGCGGCAAATGGTGAAGAAACTGCTCGACACCGTGCCGGACCGGCTGTACGCAGCAGTGGCCGGAATTGAGCAGTTCTGCGACGTCGACAAGATGCCGTTCGAGGAGGCGCTCGGACGGCTGAAGGCGTTCGAGGAGCGGACGAGGCGGCGCACTCAAGATAGCGGCGGACGGGGCGGCGACCAGCTCATGCTCACGGCAGCGCAGTGGGAGGCGCGAAAAGGTGAGCGCGGTGGCGCCGGCAAGAAGAGGAGCAACTTCGACATCCGCAAGGTGCGCTGCTACAACTGCCAAGACTACGGGCATTACGCGAAACACTGCACCGTGCCAAGGAAGGAGCAGGCCCATCTCGCCGCCGTGGACGCCGACGACGAGCCGGCGCTGCTTTGAAGGTCGACGTGAAGGTGATCAAATAAATGACAACAAGGTTAAGGGGGTGAATGTTAGAGTTAACCTTGTTGCGAAGTGTCATGTTTATTTTGTTAGTCATGCATTTAGTCCAAGCTGCGGCAGGGTGTGTACATCAAGTTGTGATCACGTACACACAATGCAAAGCTGGACAATAGAGTCAGTGAGTTAGTTGAGAGAAAGTCAGTACAGAATGGATGCATGTGCGGCGTCCATCAGGTTAGTAGCATGCACGTACGAGTATGCCGTTGCATGGCAGTGCTGTATAGCCGGTAGTGGCTTAGATGTGGACCGAGTAATTAGGGATAAGCGTGACGCCGGCTGAATCGTGTGGCTGCGTCAAAGAGGTTGTTACTCGTGGCCATGTTACCGGCTAGTGGAGAGAAAGTAGCGGATCTCAAGCAGCACGTAGTTGGCAGTAGTACGTGTGTGTCTCTATTAAGGGACTTTGTAATCAGCTATGTGAGTGAGAAAAAGAGTAAGAGAAGAGGCAGAAGTGTGTTGCCGGAAAAACTCTGTGTGCTCTTGTGTCCAGTGTGTGTTGTGTGAGTCTTCTTCTACCTTGGGCTGCGCCAACATTTGGTATACAGAGCTTCGTTGCGATCCTGTTGGTGGCCATGTCCCTCGTCCCGTACGGCGCCGGAGGGAGTACGGTGTCACTCCCCGTGGCGATGCTCACCGGTGACAACTACACAGTGTGGGTGATCAAGGTGGAGGCGAACCTCGACGCGCAGGGGCTATGGGAAGCGGTGGTGCCGGCGGAGGACGCGGCGGTGGCGGTCATCGCGAAGAAGGACAAGCCGGCGAGGGCATACCTCCTCGGAGCGCTCTCCGAAGACATCCTGCTGCAGGTGTCGTCGAAGAAGACGGCGGCGGAGCTGTGGGCGAGCCTCAAGACGCGGTTCGTCGGCGCGGATCGGGTGAGGGCGGCGCGGCTCTCCACTCTCCGTGGCGAGTTCGATCGCCTACGCATGGAGGACGGCGACGAGCTGGACGTGTACGCCGGGAGAATCAGCGGCATGGCGGCAAGGTACGCGGCTCTCGGAGCGACGCTCGACGACGCGGCAAATGGTGAAGAAACTGCTCGACACCGTGCCGGACCGGCTGTACGCAGCAGTGGCCGGAATTGAGCAGTTCTGCGACGTCGACAAGATGCCGTTCGAGGAGGCGCTCGGACGGCTGAAGGCGTTCGAGGAGCGGACGAGGCGGCGCACTCAAGATAGCGGCGGACGGGGCGGCGACCAGCTCATGCTCACGGCAGCGCAGTGGGAGGCGCGAAAAGGTGAGCGCGGTGGCGCCGGCAAGAAGAGGAGCAACTTCGACATCCGCAAGGTGCGCTGCTACAACTGCCAAGACTACGGGCATTACGCGAAACACTGCACCGTGCCAAGGAAGGAGCAGGCCCATCTCGCCGCCGTGGACGCCGACGACGAGCCGGCGCTGCTTTGAAGGTCGACGTGAAGGTGATCAAATAAATGACAACAAGGTTAAGGGGGTGAATGTTAGAGTTAACCTTGTTGCGAAGTGTCATGTTTATTTTGTTAGTCATGCATTTAGTCCAAGCTGCGGCAGGGTGTGTACATCAAGTTGTGATCACGTACACACAATGCAAAGCTGGACAATAGAGTCAGTGAGTTAGTTGAGAGAAAGTCAGTACAGAATGGATGCATGTGCGGCGTCCATCAGGTTAGTAGCATGCACGTACGAGTATGCCGTTGCATGGCAGTGCTGTATAGCCGGTAGTGGCTTAGATGTGGACCGAGTAATTAGGGATAAGCGTGACGCCGGCTGAATCGTGTGGCTGCGTCAAAGAGGTTGTTACTCGTGGCCATGTTACCGGCTAGTGGAGAGAAAGTAGCGGATCTCAAGCAGCACGTAGTTGGCAGTAGTACGTGTGTGTCTCTATTAAGGGACTTTGTAATCAGCTATGTGAGTGAGAAAAAGAGTAAGAGAAGAGGCAGAAGTGTGTTGCCGGAAAAACTCTGTGTGCTCTTGTGTCCAGTGTGTGTTGTGTGAGTCTTCTTCTACCTTGGGCTGCGCCAACATTTGGTATACAGAGCTTCGTTGCGATCCTGTTGGTGGCCATGTCCCTCGTCCCGTACGGCGCCGGAGGGAGTACGGTGTCACTCCCCGTGGCGATGCTCACCGGTGACAACTACACAGTGTGGGTGATCAAGGTGGAGGCGAACCTCGACGCGCAGGGGCTATGGGAAGCGGTGGTGCCGGCGGAGGACGCGGCGGTGGCGGTCATCGCGAAGAAGGACAAGCCGGCGAGGGCATACCTCCTCGGAGCGCTCTCCGAAGACATCCTGCTGCAGGTGTCGTCGAAGAAGACGGCGGCGGAGCTGTGGGCGAGCCTCAAGACGCGGTTCGTCGGCGCGGATCGGGTGAGGGCGGCGCGGCTCTCCACTCTCCGTGGCGAGTTCGATCGCCTACGCATGGAGGACGGCGACGAGCTGGACGTGTACGCCGGGAGAATCAGCGGCATGGCGGCAAGGTACGCGGCTCTCGGAGCGACGCTCGACGACGCGGCAAATGGTGAAGAAACTGCTCGACACCGTGCCGGACCGGCTGTACGCAGCAGTGGCCGGAATTGAGCAGTTCTGCGACGTCGACAAGATGCCGTTCGAGGAGGCGCTCGGACGGCTGAAGGCGTTCGAGGAGCGGACGAGGCGGCGCACTCAAGATAGCGGCGGACGGGGCGGCGACCAGCTCATGCTCACGGCAGCGCAGTGGGAGGCGCGAAAAGGTGAGCGCGGTGGCGCCGGCAAGAAGAGGAGCAACTTCGACATCCGCAAGGTGCGCTGCTACAACTGCCAAGACTACGGGCATTACGCGAAACACTGCACCGTGCCAAGGAAGGAGCAGGCCCATCTCGCCGCCGTGGACGCCGACGACGAGCCGGCGCTGCTTTGAAGGTCGACGTGAAGGTGATCAAATAAATGACAACAAGGTTAAGGGGGTGAATGTTAGAGTTAACCTTGTTGCGAAGTGTCATGTTTATTTTGTTAGTCATGCATTTAGTCCAAGCTGCAGCAGGGTGTGTACATCAAGTTGTGATCACGTACACACAATGCAAAGCTGGACAATAGAGTCAGTGAGTTAGTTGAGAGAAAGTCAGTACAGAATGGATGCATGTGCGGCGTCCATCAGGTTAGTAGCATGCACGTACGAGTATGCCGTTGCATGGCAGTGCTGTATAGCCGGTAGTGGCTTAGATGTGGACCGAGTAATTAGGGATAAGCGTGACGCCGGCTGAATCGTGTGGCTGCGTCAAAGAGGTTGTTACTCGTGGCCATGTTACCGGCTAGTGGAGAGAAAGTAGCGGATCTCAAGCAGCACGTAGTTGGCAGTAGTACGTGTGTGTCTCTATTAAGGGACTTTGTAATCAGCTATGTGAGTGAGAAAAAGAGTAAGAGAAGAGGCAGAAGTGTGTTGCCGGAAAAACTCTGTGTGCTCTTGTGTCCAGTGTGTGTTGTGTGAGTCTTCTTCTACCTTGGGCTGCGCCAACAGGCTACCTCCGTCCATGAGAGATGGGAGACTATAGCTTAGCCTAGCTGAGACCTGAGAGAGTGCATGCGTCCATGCACGCACGCATGTTGCTGTTCGATCCATGGTGCTGGAATAAAATGTTGGGTGATGATCGGGAAGAGGATTTGTAGCACATGCGTGCTCCAACCCCCTATATGAACATTGAGTTCAAAAAAATACTAAGAAATTTGAAAAAAAAAACTGAGATTTTGGGATATCAAACTTGGGTGTCCGATCTACTTTCGTGTGAAATTTCGTGAAAAAATACCAGGAAACGTATCCGTGGCAAAAAAGACAAAAAGTCCGATGTATAGAAAAAAAACTGTTTGGATGGATTTTTGTTCGGACAATATTTCCTTCGCCACGGATACGTTTCCTGGTATTTTTTCACGAAACTTCACACGGGAGTAGATTGGGAACCCAGACTTGATATCCCCAAATTTCAGATTTTTTTATTTTTTTTTGGTATTTTTTACATTTAATATTCGTATAGGGGTGTGGAGCACCCAGGATCTCCGGTGTATTTTCCGTGATGATCGGTGCTGGAATAAAATGACTTTTCCTACCTTCTCCTCTGTTTCCTCTCTCTGTCACTTGCTGTAATATTTTCAACGAAAACCATGTAAAAGAATGGGCAACCGTCCAAAATACACCCGAAATTAAGGCGAGTCACTCACAAATAAGCCGCTGGTGAGGCTGCACATTGCAGCACAAAACATGACATGCTCTACAAGCTAGTGATTGCTTTGTTGTACTGTTGGTTCCAACGGGATTGAGAACAAGAAGGGCATATCTTTGATTACTTGTGTGGTGTGGCTTTAAACACTGTGGCACCTGCTCATTAACTCGTGTGCATTGAATTCATTTATCAACCTTTAGTTTGGTGATATACATCCCAAGTTCAGCTCCATACAATCAAGCCCGCACTTTTTTTTTGAGAAGGGCAAAAGATTTGACACATTCATTAATTAAGAAGGAGTTTAACAAAGTCATTAACCCGAAGGCGAAACAAATGCCTACTCTCCCGACATAATATCACTCAAGTGCTGAGCCCCGGCTAACACCCACTTGCACGTTTCATCTCGGATCTTGCGGATGACTCTCAAGATGTTGTTGAAGACTCTCGAGTTAAAAGACTAGAAAACTTTTCCCCTCTCGCTAGGGCTCCTTCCTCTCGACGACCTTGCCGTCGTTGAGATCTAAACCCTCGTCGTTCCCCTCCTCTCTCCCTACACTCGGGCTGACTTCAGGGCAACTTAGGTTGCCGCCCGGCCTTGGTGTGGTGTCGAGGGTTAGGGTTTTCCTGGAAGCCGTCAACCCCAGGTTCGCCTAGGGTTTAAGATGGCGGAATCTTCATCGTCGTGACCGCAGGAGGAAAAGGAATTGGATGCACTTATGGCGGAGCTTGGGATTGCAGAAGATGCGTTCGATGATCTTGTTTTTGAGGACGTGATGCCTGATACGACAGCTAGTCCTCGGTGTCTGGCGATTGGTAAGGTACATACCTCAAGGGAATATGGAGATTTCTGGTTCTATAAGAAGATGAGAAGTGCATGGGACCTTGCGCAGACTGTCAAATTCAGATCGTTGGGAGATAACTTGTACACCATGCAATTTTCGTGTTTGGGAGATTGGAACAAACACTACCGGAATTACTGTCTATGCCGACGGCCAAAGCCGTCGGCATAGGCCAGATTCCCGTCGGGATAGGCCTATGCCGACGGCCACCGTCGGCATAGCCCCATCGGCAACATTTGCGTCGGTGTACCCCGGCCAGGCCGTCGGCATAGACTAGCCGTCGGCATAGAATCACCGTCGGTATAGATTTGAATCTATGCCGACGGCCTCCCCGTCGGCATATCTGCGCACTAGGAAGAGCCCAGTTGCCGCCACGTGTCAGATGTGCCGACGGCTAAGCCGTCGGCGTATATATAAATCTATGCCGACGGCCTTGCCGTCGGCATATGGGACACGTGGCAGCCACTGGTAGCTCGGCCTTGCCCTATGCCGACGGCAAGGCCGTCGGCATAGTTTCTTTCTGATTTTTTTTTCTTTTCTCTGTTTTAATTCAAATCAATTCAATTCAAATAGACAGCAGATATATATGATGAAATAGACATACACAGCCATCTAGAGGAGCATAAATATCATCACAAACATAAGCATCACATCCTCACAACCAACATCACAAGAACATAAATATCATCACAAACATAAGCATCATCGCAAACAACATAAGCATCATCGCAAGTCATCTAGAGGAGCATAAAAGACCAGAAGTCATCTAAAGACCCACAGGCTTAAGTGCCAGGACGTCCACCACCACCGCCATGGTCATCACCGCCAAGTCCGCCAAAGCACCGGTCGTCACTGCTAGCGGTAGTGCTACCGCCACCGCCACCTCCTCGGTGGATGGGAGTGACCGGGCTCCGTGACCACCACCAACGGAAGATCCACCGGTTGCCTGGATGTTTGAAAAGACATGTTCAGGGGATATATGATTGTGTTGAATAAACGGTAAGCGGTGGTTGAATAGTTTGGGGATATACTAACCACCGTAGTCCCCGGGTGCTGTGCCAGAAACTCCTCGAAGGTAAGCAGCACTGGTTGTGGTCCAGCAGGTGGTGGTGGTGGTTCCATTACGGGAACCGTGCCTGCCGCCATGCTCTCAAAAATGAGCTGCATGTTAATTGACAAAGCAAACACGAATGTCAGAAGAAATGAAAGTGCAAATATGGAAATGAAATGAAAGGGGCTAAACTAACCGTCATCATGCGAGTGCTGTGGTCCTGGACGGCTGCAACTCTCGCACTCCACGCCATGGTCTCCTGGCGTGTGTACTCCATGTAGGCCTACAATATGACGTGATGGAACTCATTAAACATCTCAACGCGGAAAATAAAGTGAGGAATGAAGATAAGAGGGAAAATACTTACAGAGTGCCGCTCGGCTAGGAGGGAGTGTGACTGCGCACTGGTCGTGGTCGTGCTCGTGCGCTGGCTCAGGCTTGGGTCGGTAGCTCGGAGCAGTGTGAAGGAGATAGAAGGAGTACACACGGCATCCAGAACCGCCTGCCGACCATGAAGCTTCGGCCCTATGCCCACCACCGCCCTCTTGTCCGTAGCCTGCTTTAAGGGGTCAGGTGTGCTAGGATTTACCTTTAGATACACCTCCTCGTAGGCCTTCAGGTTCTCCCCGCTATTGCCGTAGTAGTCGCCCTTGCCCTCCTTGGACTTACTCCGCGTATGGGCGATCTGCCACGCCTCTATGTCAGAGAGCGGCCGCTTCAGTTTCTCCTCCTGCACCACCAAACAGAGGTTAGTGATACATAAGAAAGTGACGGTAAATAGAAGAAGAAGAATGTTTCATGTAAATAGATATACCTGAACTTTCTTGTGGCTAAAGTGGTTCCGGTTTCCCTGACCATGTGTTCCGTCGGTCCCTCGGTTAGCCCAGTTTTTCTTGCTCTTAGCAGCCCACTCTGCATCCTGACCGAGCCATAGATCCACCAATGCCGCCCATCCATCGGCCTTTCCATAACACCAACCAGGACACACCTACATAATGAAAGCATAATGGCATGTCAACACGAAACGATAAAATTTAGCACAAACGCCGGAATGAAAAGTTTGTTATACTTACGGCCAAGTACTCCTCCCTCTCCAAGGTAACATGCATCCTCCGCGCGTCTTCCTTGGTCATCTTCGTCTCAAGAGCGTCGTGATGATATTGCGAGATGGCCACCCAGCGCACCTCGTACTACATCTGACGAGCCTTCTTCCTCGCTTGGCGCAGCACGATCTCGTCGGCAGTGGACTTGTGCTCCTCAAGAACTCGATAGTATCTCTACAATCATTCAGAAAACCAGAATGAAAGAAGCCATGAGTGAAACCATTCGATGATAAACTACGAACGAAACTCAAGACTCGTGCTTCTGAAGAGAACTTACCCAAAAATTTGTGATCACGGCCTTAGCATACGTGGTATGGTCCGGGTGGGGGGCCGCTTCCCAGTGGTCCCAGCTGGTGGCCAAAACCCGGTGCTCAGGCTGCCTGACTGGATCCGGACGGAACAGCCCCGGCCAGTGTTCCTTCAGCAAAACGGTGATGACGCCGTTTGGAAGACGGACCCCTTTAAGAATTATCCAGTTGCTGCAAAAGATAGAAAGAATGAAAATATGAGCATGTGTACAATCAAAAGAATGAAAATATTGGCATGTGTACATGCAAAAGAATAAATTATGATTAAGTGGCACTTACTCTTTCCCCTTGGGCTCAATGAGCCACTTCTGCTCCTCAGTAGCAGGAAGGGGAGGGAGCTTTGCATTACCACGCAGCCACCCCTTGTTGTGGGCAACCCCCTCGCTGCCACCACCATCCTCCCCGCCACCACCATCCTCCTCCTCCTCGTCCCCCTCCCCAACCTCCTCATCCTCCTCCTCCTGAACCTCCTCCTCCTCGCGAACCTCCTCCTCCTCCTCCTCCTCCTCCTGAACCTCCTCCTCCTCGCGAACCTCCTCCTCCTCCTCCTCGGTAGAGGAGGGCCTTGAAGAGGACACCCCTAAGTCGGTGAGGGAGCGCTGTTTCTGGCCCCGACCCTGTCCTCCTCTAGGGGCACCTCTCCCTCGACCTCCCTGTGAGGAGTCATCCTCAAGTAGTCGGGAGGGAAGAGTACGGGGTCGACCACTCCGACTAGTCATCCTGGTGAGCTTCGATAGGAAACCTGTGCCGTCGGCCTTCCCCTTGCCCATGTTTAGCGAACCTGCATTGAAAAGAGAATAAACAATTAGTACATTAATAATGAAGAAAAAAGCATAATAATAACGAATAAAAAACACATTAATAAATAAGCATAAAAAGGCATATTAACAAACCAAAGAAAAAAAAAGACATGAAACGTACATCTGCTAGAACCCATACGAATCATCACTGTTGTAACCGATTCCTCGATCAGTCTCATCATCAGTATCACGCATATCATCTTCGTTGTCTGACGGAGGTGGAGGCTTTTCCTCGTCGTCAGCGTCTTCGTTTAACTTTTCTAGCATAAGTATGTCATTTTCATTAACAATGGTCTCACCATCATTCCGTGCATCTGTAGGGTAACGCAGCAGAAAACAAAAAATTCTGACCTACGCACCAGCCCAGGACCACTATGGAGACTGCATACAAGGTTTGATCTTTTTCGTTACCGACTCGTAGCGCAGTGGAAGTAGAGTCGATGACGATCGGCGGTGCAGATCCCCGTAGCTAGGATTTACAACCTCCCAACCGCGAGGATGTATACCCTCATCCGCCCCTCGGACAGCCCTCCGGGAGGCGGTCGAACAGTCCCCCGGACAGTGTCGCGGACAGCCCTTCGGGAGGACCTTCGAAACTCGGACAGTCACTCGGACAGCCCTTCGGGAGGCACTCACAAACTAAGACCGAAACTACGATCTCTCTACAGAGTTGCACACATACGGTGTCATCTATCCGGCAGGGCTTCGCCGTCCAGAACTAGTTCCCACAGGAACCCAGACAGCCTTTCGGCACTACGAAACTATTTCGTGGGAGGGAGAGAGAATGCCAGATCATGCATGGCTTGTGTGAGAGAGTTGGAGTGAGGATGGAGAGCTCCTCTCCACCTCCTTATATAGTGGTGGAAGGGGTGAGGGGGGGCTGAAATTCAGCCCACAAAACATGCACCCACCAAACAAGGAAAACATGTTCCCACCAAACATGGAGAAAACATGTTCCCTTGTCCATGGTGTCCCCCATGGGGCCCCACCTTCCTCCCAACACTCTCCACCATTTGTGGGGGCTGCCCCCCACCATGGGGGGCCCCCCCAACACTTTGTCCAGCCTCAAGGGGGCTGCCCCCTAAAGGGGGCGCCCCCAAAAACAGCCCAAAACAGCCCCCACGTAACGTGGGATCTTGTCCCCTCACGCTGGGACAAGATGTTTTCCGCGACTATTACTTCTAAAAAATTCCGGAAGGTCCCAGAACATTTCCGGCACCCTCTAAAATTATATGGACACGCTCCGGAACATTTCCGGTATGGTGGTTTAATTTAAAACCATCTTCGTTTACCCAGTAAATAATTTCGGCAGCTCCGAAACTTATTTTTCGGTTTTTTCTCCGAAAAAATTCCAGAAATTACCAGACCAATGTGGCAACCTCCAAAACATTCCCGGTGCTTGCCGAAACCTTTTTGGATCAATGGTTTTATCCGAAACAACTTTTCGGTTTTACCGAAACTTTTCCGGTGTTCTCTCCGGAACTTTTCCGTTGTCTCCGAAACCTTTTCAGTGACTTTCTCTCGGACTCCTTGTCTAGTATTCAACAGATAGATGACCCTTAAGCGTGTGACCCTATAGGTTCGGTGAAGTATAGACATGACCCGGAACCCCTTCCGATCAATGATCAACATCGGAGCCGTGGACACCCATATTGACCCCTATACCCACACGAATGAATATTCGAGTGAACCTCCAGTTGCCGTGTGCTATTCCTGTTGCTTCGCGATATGTTACAATTACCCGAGGTGAGACATGTAGGCATCCTCGTGGATCAACAACTTGTCCACTATGCTAGTTACCTCGTTGCCGGTATTGTTCTCTTTTCTCGTTCCCGTGTTCCGGCATCCCCGTGATCAAATCACAAAGTGTCTGGCCAGACGATGATGGATACCGTAACACCGAGAGGGCCCAGAGATATCTCTCCATCGTCGGAGGAGCAAATCCCAATCTTGAGCTATCGAGTTACTTGACATACTTTTCCATGAACCCGTAAGCCGCCGTAATAGCCACCCATTTACAGATGACGTTTAACAAACCCCAAAGTTCATGAAGCAAGCATGAAGAAACTTGATACTCTCATGGTCTAAGGAATTATGCAAACGTTAACCATCTCTGTGTTATTAACCATTAACTAGTGACGATTGTATCTCATAGCATAACATCAATTCGGGTCGATTCAACACAAGTGTTCTACCAACATTGCGCCCTCAAAATTGCCGGCATAGTCATGCCCATGATCAGGAAAACAGGATCATCATGCAATACTTGAGCCAGTCTTAGAGGCCAGACTAGGAATACATTTTACCGTTTATTATTCCACACGTGCATATGAGTCTTCCTCCGAGCCTCGTGGTTATTGTAGACTCGAGAACCATAACAGTTATAGCATGGAACATAAACATAATTATGAACAGGGAGATAATCAATAACATTTATTATTGCCTCTAGGGCATATCTCCTACAGACTCCCACTTGCACTAGAGTCAATAATTTAGTCAATGCTAATGCACTTTACACCTATGGCACACTGGTGTAAAAAATGCTTCGCATGTGGTATAGCCTGATGTCCAACGGATCTGACGACTTCAGCTCCGTGTGTAACTTTGCATATCCTCGCGTTTTCACGCTTTCACAAAATTCATATTTTGTGTGGACTTGGCTTTGCATATGTGTGAATCATTGGTCGAAACCTGATTCCTCAGACTGAGCTATGGAGCAACTATCTGCAATAGTGTCCCATAGACCAAAGCCATCTTGGAACCATACTAAGTTCATGAATGAACTATATGATTCAACAACTTCTTTGTCGCTTCTTAAGCGTCAACATACTTAGCCTTTGTTATAGAATTCGCCACAGTATCTTGTTTGGAACAATTTCCAACTACCATGCCATCATATTGTGTATTACACAAAACCCTTAACTTAAATCGAAAATCGCATGGAGCATTGATGAAGACTGTATCGATGTAATTACTTACAACGAGCACTTCATAATCTCTGCTTGCGAGAAAACATGTCATCACTACTACTCTAGTACTCAATGACATCTTTCACTGTTGTCCTATGATCAGTACTTTGATCACTTTGGTATCCATACTCGCAACAACTTTTGGAGTATCGGACATATCTGGTTGTTTTACATACCATGGAATACATGATTAATCCAAACACAAGAGTGTGTGGAATCTCCATCATGTATTTTACTCATCAGTGTTTTGGGACACCGAGTCTTGCAAAAACTCTTTCCATGTGACTTCGGCAAGAATCACTCCTTGGCGTTTTAAATGCTAAAAAATTTTAGCATCTTGTCAATATGTATTCATTGCTTAGCCCCATTAGGTAAATCTATCTCCATAGATCATCATGCCTAATATTGAGGCTATTTAGCCCAAGCACTTCATCGGAAAAACTATTTTCAAATGAAGTCCTAATTCGTGTCAAGAAATTTATTTCCAATTAACAATGTGTCAAGTACACAAGGGTTTTAGAAATATTATTATGCTCCCACTTACTTTCTTGAATCACAAGCATCTTCGATACCCATTTGATGAAGTCAAACCCCTTTGACCATTCCATCAAAAACGAAGATTCCAACTCCACTTTGCTCTCTTCTGTCCATCGCTGGAACTCTGAAGTTTGCATACTTACTAGCATCCTCTGGATCGACAAATTACTTTGGACTGTATCACATACAAGTCCTAGGTTTCATTTCCATCAGATGGAAATCCTTTTGTCATCCATGTTTCATATCTCATGATTGAAATATGTATTAATTGCTAGTTCAACCCGAACCGACTTCAAGCATCGCTACGGTGAGACAATCTCATCGTAGTCAACTCCTTGAACTTGTTAATGCAACAAGTCGAGCTTTATGGATAAAACATTTTATCCATATCAGTTTTTAGTTCCATAAATATTCGTTAGACTCTAAGTCTTCCGAAAGGTGTATCAAGATTTTAATCTCGAATCATTTATATGGAAACTATCTCGGATTGTATTGGCATTTAGCCAATTCCGGAGTCAGGGCCCATCAACGCTTCCTTGTGTATTGTAGGTATACTGTTGTCTAACAACAATATCTCGTTTGCGCACCTGATAGGTTTGCACGAGCTTTGCCTACGTGGTTCAGCTGCAAGTTCGACCGAAGTCCATACATTTTATTGTAGAGACTTCCGTATCAGTCGCAGTAGGAAACTCCGGAATCACTTCCAAGGTTTCTTTCCTTTGATCTGATGACGAAGATACTGGTTATCTTGTCGAGTTGCACTGTCCTCCCACTCACCTTTTGTAAGAACTATTCTCTTTAAAAGCATACCGTTTTGCGGCAAAATCCTTTGCCTCGGTATAGTGGTGGGGGAATACCCAATGACTTGGGATAACCTTACAAAGTAGCACTTGTCTGATTTGGAATAGGTTTGTAACCTTTTACACAATCCCCATATTCCAAATGTTAAGAGAAGATATAACATGGTTGGGCGTACCATACCATGGCATCATTTCAACAGACCCGATGGAGCTCTTTTCAGTGTAAAAGCCGCAGTCTCTAAAGCATCACTCTTTAAAAGGGATAATGGCAAATCTATTTATGACATCTTTGATCTTACCATGTCATAAATGGTTCGATTACATCTTCACGGACTTTCCACTTGTAGTGGTGTTCCGGGAGGTGCAAGTTATGAAACCCCTTTCACAACTCATCAGACATTCGCTAAACTTGTAACTCAAATATTCCTTTGCGCAATCAAATTGCAGAAACATAATTTTCTCGTTACAATAACTTCTACTTCATTTTTGAAAACCTTATGAATGAATTCAAAAGATCCAGACTTACGTCTCAACAAGTAAATATCCATATATCTACTTGAGTCATTTCTGAAGATAGATAAATCCACTACTTGCAACAACATTTATTGGACTACACACATCATAATGTATGATCACCAATATGTTCTTTGCTCGTTCCTTATGGCCTGTGAACGGTATTTCAGTCACTTCACTTTTCAGAGGAAAGTTGCAAGTGTCAGATGATTGAAAATCAAATGACTTCAAAATCCATCATAATGGAATTTTCCATGCGGGTTTCTCAAATGTGACCAAATGCAGTGCCACACTTGTGTGATATTCTTTTAGTCTTGCGACATTTAGCGTCAGTGTTATGGATGTATCATATTTCCATCAATATTCATAACATACATCCCATCTAGGATGGAAGCATGTCCCTTCATGTTATTCATAATACTGAACAACAATTGTTGTTTTTATGAACAACTCTTTTGCAACAAACATTGTGCAATGGGCTAGAGTGTATGAAACTCTAAAATGAATTATGAAAGTAAACATAGAGGTAATATATTAATATCATTATTCATAACATACATCTCATTCATAGTGAAAGTATGGCCCTTATGTTATTCATAACACCGAACATCAAAAGTTCTCTTATGAACAACCTTCTTGCAAGATACCTTATGCAAAGGGCTGGAGCGTGAAACTCCAAAAGAATTATGAAAATAAATACATAGGTAATACACCGATGGAAGGTATAGTAACATTTACTATGTTCCCCGTGTGTATCTTAACCTCATTCCTGGCTAGTCTTTCAGGCCATAGTAGTTCTTACATCGAGTTGCAACAGAATGCAATCAAGCGGGTATCTTTGTGACCAACTCACAATAACCAAGAATTAGTGATCAACATGTTTAACCATAATTCCCAAGAACTATATCTTTGACCAGCCTTCTATACATCAAAAACTTGTATGACATTCATACATGAGCTGGATATTCCAGTCTTCTTTCTTTCTGCCTTCATACTTCTAACAGTTTAACTTTTAGTATTTCTTCTACTCTCAGAAGAAGCATCCAACTTAAGAGTGGCGTTAGCCCCGGACTTCCTAGGCGTGTAAGTCATACTAACACCCTTTGGACATTGCCTTTAAGTTGTTGTTTTATTCACCTTCATCATATGACAGGCGTTCTACTGGATCCCTCTGTTATTAGTCAAATGCATAGTAAACACTTTTACTAACAGTTTGCAAAACAAACATTGCTTTGGATATCAAATATCTTTTATCCTTTGTTTGTGTCTGAAAATGATTTTTAGTTCCATGAATATCACATAGCTATCCCAAACTTTTGAAGTTCGGGTTTCATGGAATCAAACATATTGCACTTGACCGAAATGGAATTCTAGCTTTTGGATCGAAGGACGAGAGTCATATGATCCATAGCATTAGCGGGAGAATACCGAAAGCATGCGATAGGACAAAGTCCTTCTCGGCACTCTTGAGGACAATCCTCACATTACGTTACCAACCGTAAAGTTTTAACCAGATATTTAACAGCTATTCAATTTTAATAGGGAAGGTGGAAACGCGAGCCATTATTCTACAACTATTATGCAAACCACATTTAGACAGTGTTCAAAATTAATTGCACTGAGAATTAAACAAGTTAATTCTACAGTGCGCTCCCACTCATATCAATATCTCTCATAATTGATTGTGAGTGATACAAGATCCACATTTCAATTCAACGCCCGGTTCGAGATGAACTCAAATGGCGCGAACTTCAATCGGTAGGCAAACTTGCCGATCACATCTCTATGTGATTCTTGTTCATCTTTTGATGCATGTGTTCCGAGCTCAGGACTGTCCTGCCTGAACGTCAAGACAACCAAGTGATCTCGTTGCGAGGTCTCAACTCACCCGCCTCACACTTCTCTAATCGTTCGCACCCATGGAGATCATGTGATGCCCCGAAGAAATAGGTGCCGTGACGGTGCTACACTTGGGAGAACACTAACTACTTGATATTTTAAGTGAGAGATCACCCTAATAAAAAGCGACTACCGCGCAATCAAAAAGGGTGCATCATAAGGGATAAACATCTCAGGCAATTCATAATAGCATGATATGGTATAGCCCTTTCTGATGGAGAAGTCTTTCATTTCTTCGTCTCCGGCATTCGCATCGGTGTTCACCTTCGCGAAGATTGCCACCACCTTGTCGATGCACCAGATAATATTGCTATCTCTATAGCTAATAAAATAAGTGCATTACTTAAGGTTGACACGCAGGTCATTAAAGTGACAATCATATGGCTCCAGCCATCATGCCGAATCATGACACGCAGGTCATGTTAATCAAATTACATCATATAGTCATCTCATACATAATCAAATTATTATGAGCACTGCTATACCACATCATATGCACATGCAAACCATCCTGCAAAACCAAGTTAGACGCCTCTAATCGGCTCATGCAAAATTTTATTTTTCATGGCTTCTAAGGTTTCGAAACAAACCGAAGCTACCAACGTCCATCATCAAGTATGATAATTCAAGTTGCTAGATTAACTTTCCAGGGTGTATGAAACACGAGATAATAAAATCTCGAGCCCCATACTAAACTTCGTCATACGCGTGACCCCCGTGCAGATCATATCTGCATTGCCCTTTCGTCTGCGAAACATCCATCTTTCTTTAACTATGGTGGAACCCAAAGAACTGTTAGCACTTCATTGATCTGTCAATCAGCATACTCAGGAGCAGCATGAAAGGATCGCGGATTGCCAGAACTTTTTGAGATTCCACCATGCCGTCAAGATCAGGACTACGCAAATTCAGGGGAAGCAACAAGAACACCGGGTAACAGATTTCATCTGCTACCCGCACAAATAATTTACAGCAATAGATCTCATCTACTACCTAATTATATTGTGCAACACCCATATATCTCTATGTATTCTAGATCGCAACCTGCATCTACGCATAGCACGGCTCTTGATGCCACTGTAGGGTAACGCAGCAGAAAACAAAAATTTCTGACCTACGCACCAGCCCAGGACCACTATGGAGACTGCATACAAGGTTTGATCTTTTTCGTTACCGACTCGTAGCGCAGCGGAAGTAGAGTCGATGACGATCGGCGGTGCAGATCCCCGCAGCTAGGATTTACAACCTCCCAACCGCAAGGATGTATACCCTCATCCGCCCCTCGGACAGCCCTCCGGGAGGCGGTCGAACAGTCCCCCGGACATTGTCGAGGACAGCCCTTCGGGAGGACCTTCGAAACTCGGACAGTCACTCGGACAGCCCTTCGGGAGGCACTCACAAACTAAGACCGAAACTACGATCTCTCTGCAGAGTTGCACACATACGGTGTCATCTATCCGGCAGGGCTTCGCCGTCCAGAACTAGTTCCCACCGGAACCCAGACAGCCTTTCGGCACTACGAAACTATTTCGTGGGAGGGAGAGAGAATGCCAGATCATGCATGGCTTGTGTGAGAGAGTTGGAGTGAGGATGGAGAGCTCCTCTCCACCTCCTTATATAGTGGTGGAAGGGGTGAGGGGGGGCTGAAATTCAGCCCACAAAACATGCATCCACCAAACAAGGAAAACATGTTCCCACCAAACATGGAGAAAACATGTTCCCTTGTCCATGGTGTTCCCCATGGGGCCCCACCTTCCTCCCAACACTCTCCACCATTTGTGCGGGCTGCCCCCCACCATGGGCCCCCCCCAACACTTTGTCCAGCCTCAAGGGGGCTGCCCCCTAAAGGGGGCGCCCCCAAAAACAGCCCAAAACAGCCCCCACGTAACGTGGGATCTTGTCCCCTCACGCTGGGACAAGATGTTTTCCGCGACTATTACTTCTGAAAAATTCCGGAAGGTCCCAGAACGTTTCCGGCACCCTCTCAAATTATCTGGACATGCTCCGGAACATTTCCGGTATGGTGGTTTAATTTAAAACCATCTTCGTTTACCCAGTAAATAATTCCGGCAGCTCCGAAACTTATTTTTCGGTTTTTTCTCCGAAAAAATTCCAGAAATTACCAGACCAATGTGGCAACCTCCAAAACATTCCCGGTGCTTGCCGAAACCTTTTTGGATCAATGGTTTTATCCGAAACAACTTTTCGGTTTTACCGAAACTTTTCCGGTGTTCTCTCGGGAACTTTTCCGTTGTCTCCGAAACCTTTTCAGTGACTTTCTCTCGGACTCCTTGTCTAGTATTCAACAGATAGATGACCCTTAAGCGTGTGACCCTATAGGTTCGGTGAAGTATAGACATGACCCGGAACCCCTTCCGATCAATGATCAACATCGGAGCCGTGGACACCCATATTGACCCCTATACCCACACGAATGAATATTCGAGTGAACCTCCAGTTGCCGTGTGCTATTCCTGTTGCTTCGCGATATGTTACAATTACCCGAGGTGAGACATGTAGGCATCCTCGTGGATCAACAACTTGTCCACTATGCTAGTTACCTCGTTGCCGGTATTGTTCTCTTTTCTCGTTCCCGTGTTCCGGCATCCCCGTGATCAAATCACAAAGTGTCTGGCCAGACGATGATGGATACCGTAACACCGAGAGGGCCCAGAGATATCTCTCCATCGTCGGAGGAGCAAATCCCAATCTTGAGCTATCGAGTTACTTGACATACTTTTCCATGAACCCGTAAGCCGCCGTAATAGCCACCCATTTATAGATGACGTTTAACAAACCCCAAAGTACATGAAGCAAGCATGAAGAAACTCGATACTCTCATGGTCTAAGGAATTATGCAAACGTTAACCATCTCTGTGTTATTAACCATTAACTAGTGACGATTGTATCTCATAGCATAACATCAATTCGGGTCGATTCAACACAAGTGTTCTACCAACATTGCGCCCTCAAAATTGCCGGCATAGTCATGCCCATGATCAGGAAAACAGGATCATCATGTAATACTTGAGCCAGTCTTAGAGGCCAGACTAGGAATACATTTTACCGTTTATTATTCCACACGTGCATATGAGTCTTCCTCCGAGCCTCGTGGTTATTGTAGACTCGAGAACCATAGCAGTTATAGCATGGAACATAAACATAATTATGAACAGGGAGATAATCAATAACATTTATTATTGCCTCTAGGGCATATCTCCTACAACATCGTCATCGTTTGGATCCACTTCATCACCACCCAAGCCGTCAGCGTCATCTTTTCTGACCACATCATCATCAGGTTGCTCTTGATAGAACACTCCCTCGTATGTCATGGGGTTAATGTTGTAGTAATCGTCATCGTTCGGGTCCGGTAGCTTACCATGTGGCGACACCTTGAACACAACTTCCCAACCCTTTAGGTACTCTTTCTGGCATGGGTAAGGCAGATAATAAACTTGTGTGGCTTGGGTAGCCGCAATAAAGAGATCGGCTCCGGCATACACGGTTGATGGTTTAACTTCGACCAAACCAACAGAAGGCGTATGTCTCAGCCCCTCTACTGGGTCGAACCATCGGCATTTGAACACAGGGAGACATAGGGTTTCGCGCCCACGGCTGAATGTAAGCTCGTATATTTTTTCTATCCTTCCGTAGTAGTCAACTGAATTTTGACCTTGCGTGTACACTCCGATATTTATAGTCTTGGGATCAGGCCGACTGTTCTGGTGCTCCTCTGTATGGAAGCGATACCCATTCACATCATACTTTTCACATGTCTTGACCCGAGGGTCAAAACCCATGGAAACCCATCTCAATTCGTCATCCATGGATATGTTCGGATCTTGTCCCTACAAGTTTAATTGAAATTGCTGGGTGCATTAGTTCGGTAAACAAATAAATGTTGAACTAGGTATTTAATAGGGGAATGTGAAAGTTTACTTTCTCCATGAACCAAGCAACAAAATTTTTCCTTCCAGGGTTTCCATGCCGAAGAAGAGTAAGTTCCTCCGCCTCAGTAGGAGGAATCATTCCCGTCCACTCCTCACGAACGAATTGACTAAAAGAAGAAAAGCGGTGTTAGACCGGGACTAAGTGAACATAGAACATGAGGTCCTCCCACTTCGGTGTAGTGGTATTACCTCATCCACACATCCTCAACTTCCTTGATGTTGTGCAAGACATAGAACATGACGTCCTCCCACTCTTGTTGTGGCATGTTATAAGATTTCGAGCCCCCAGCCCTGCCACCTTGCCCGCTTAATAGATGGAGCTTGGGTTTATACTTCGGCTCTTCTATATTGTATCGAGGCACCTTATTATGCAGAGTGGGAACGTGGTCTGGATAGTACGATGTCCTGAGGTCTGACACCTCCTCTAGGATAACTGCCTCAGCTATGGAAGCTTCAATTTTAGCTTTGTTTCCACATTTGTGTCGGAGATGCTTGTTCTGTCTCTCAGGGCCGTACTGCCAACGATTCTGCACAGCCCCCCCCCCCCCAACAATACCTCGTTCGCGAGGTGCAAAATGAGATGTGTCATCGGAGTAAAGAAGCCTGGCGGAAAGATCTTCTCTAGCTTGCATATCAACTCCGGTGCCTTCTTATGCAATTGTCTAATCACCTCGGGACATACTTCTTTAGCGCAGAGCGTGCGGAAAAAATGGCTTAGCTCCGCAAGCACTCGCCAGACATGCTCGGGGACATAACCTCGAACCATCACCGGCATTATCCGCTCAATCCATACATGATAGTCATGACTCTTGAGCCCGGTCACTTTGCCCCTTGAAAGATTGACTCCCTTACTTATATTCGATGCATAACCATCAATGAACTTCACTATGTGTTTGAGCCACTTCAATACCTTCATCTTTTCTGGTTTTTTAAGTACGAAGTCAGCATCTGGCTTGAACCAGTTTCTTCGACCGCCTGTGGGAGGCTTCATGTTTAGACGTGGTCTATCACAAATTTTCTGTTGATCGGCTCTAGCTTTAACGTTATCCTTCGTCTGATCAGGAATGTTGAGGATCGTGCGGAAAAGGGACTCTGTGACATTCTTTTCGGTGTGCATCACATCAATGTTGTAATTCTTGGGTATTTGATAACGGATTGGTTCATCACATTTACAGCTTGACGCGGGAGCTGAAAATGCTTATAAGACTGAAAAAAACGAGGTGGTGACGCACGCCGAGAATGGCGTAGAAGTTGCTGTCAAAATCGTAGGTGTCTTACCTCTGCAAATACCTTCAGGATTTATATCAGAACTTAGTAACTGTTACTATGTTCCGCCTTATACAAAAACATAATAATACATCACGCTCAAATTGTTGCAGTAGACGATGGTTGCAGTATCAGGATTCAGGATCTCTCTCAAGCGCGTATTGTTGCTGAGACAGGAACAAGGCAGCGGAGCCGCGATGAACGTTGACACCGAGCGATCGAGGAACTTTGTAAATGGGTGAACGAAAGCACACCTCTATGCTGCCGAGCAAGAAAACGTACGTTTGTACTTTGTACTACACGGCACCAGCTGGTGGCAGACATGGTCGCGCCAGGTGCGGGTCGAAACAAGAGACGGAAACATCACAGTGTGATGCAAAAGACTAGGGCATTTGGATCCTTGGCATCAGCGAACATGGATCGGACGAACTACTCGGCTGACCTCTATCAACTGGACTTGAATGCACTACGTCCATGCTCCATAAGTGTGCCCCTGCGTGCGTCAACCAGTTTGCTGACCATCCCTAGTCATGGCCAACTAGTGCAGTTCTGCATGCATTTGGGCGTTCAACCGATCGAGCGGGAGTGATTAACTAGCCGGCTCGTGGCAGGTGGGGTGTTAATTCGCTAGGTTGCCAGTGATGGATCGACCTGCGTTTCGCTTGGCGGCACATGGCGTGCCCATCTATAAATACCCCGGGCGTCCCTAGATCCCTCTCCTCTCCACACCACCATCACAGATCACACTCAACACTGCGAGAGCGAGAGCAAGAGTGAGCATACGTACGACGACGGGCATGGCGATGAGGAAGGAGGCAGTGGTGGTGGCGGCGCTGATGCTGCTGGTGCTGGTGGTGGGGGCGCGCGCGGCATGCGAGGTGGGGCAGCTGACGGTGTGCATGCCGGCGATCACGACCGGGGCCAAGCCGAGCGACGCGTGCTGCGCCAACCTCCGCGCGCAGCAGGGCTGCTTCTGCCAGTACGCCAAGGACCCCGCTCTCGGCCGCTACATCCGCAGCCCCCACGCCCGTGAGACCCTCCAGTCCTGCGGCCTCGCCGTCCCCCACTGCTAGGCGACAGCCGCCTAGCGCGTATGGCTTAGCTAGATCTGCCTGACGACTAGCAAGCCTTAGCTGAGAGTGCGTCCATGCACGCATGCATGTTCTGTTATGTGGCTCGAATTCGATGATGTTGGAATAAAATGTTGGGTGATAACTTGTGTTGCAACTTTTATGAGATCCATTGAACGGTGTCACTACTCACTATAGATAGCTAGCAGCTGGTGATCACTTGACACTGCATCCCGTACGTGCACATGGCCGCTGGGGTGCCACACCCTATCCTGTGGATTGAGGAGGCGACACAATCGTAGCAGGAGAAGACTAAGAGGGGGTCAACGACGAAGCTAGATAGGGACCAGTGATGCATAACGGAAATTAATGCAAGATCTACACAACTTTTCCTCAAAGTCACACCCCCGTTCGGTCTCCCGCAACTTGAGTTTCGTGAATAGTTGTGATCACCTTTTAGCTTCTCCCATTTGTTTTTAAATCAGATATGTTTGTATTCGAGCCCGATTCACATCTTGAATTTCCTTCACACCTCCTCAAATGCATTTGGCGTCAGGTAATTGTTTGGCCTATTTGCAGCCTTCACTTGCTCCACAAACAACTCAGTGAGAATCCTTCATCGGTCCATTCGGTGGCCATGCTCAACACTCGTTTAAGAAAATCCATGTCACTTTGGTGCTCACATGTAATATACATGGATTGGAGCGAAGGTACTTCTGTGCATAGCCAAACTCACGAATATAAATTGATGATGCTCCGCCCGTTGCTCCGGGAAGCTTGTTAAAAAATGCATACATAGTTGCTAAAAAACAACCAGAACTGATGAAAAGTAAATGTAAGCTTGAAAAACAATAGAAAATGAGAAGCGTATAAAAAGAAAAAAAATCAGTTAAAAGAATGCCATTTCTAACAAAAACATGAAGGATGTACTAAATAGGTATGCTGCAATCTCCTAACACATATATTGTCAATAAAAAGTCTAGTGTGGAAACTTAGCTTATGACTAACATGTATTAATTGATGATGTGGCAGTGCTGCATGCATAGATTGGTGAAAAAAAGTAACTTATGACTTACATGCATGACTCGTACTTTTTCCTAATATGTTTCTCCTACAACACGACGCAATTGGGTCGGCCCAATACTGTACTTGTGCACATTTTTTTCCTGTGGTTTTTTAGACAGTTTTCACTACTTTTTATCGGTTTTCTTCTGTTTTTCTAGGGTTTCTTTGGTTTTTTCCTTTTCCTTGTCCTTCAAATTTCTTTTTTTCTTTCCTCTGTGTTCTTCGGTTTTTATTTTTATATTTCTTTTTCTCCAACACATGATTAATTTTTCATACACATTGTGTATTTTTTGTATATATCTAAAACATTTTTATATACTTTACAAAAATCAAATGCATGATTCACATTTTTTCAAACACATGCTTTGAACATTTTCAAATACATGTTAAACATTGTTTCAAACATACCTTGAAACATTTATTAATTGATCCAAAATATAAATTTTAAACTATGCGAACATGTTTCTACATTGCATAACATTTTCTTAAATGTCACGAATATATTTATTGAAGTTTGTAAACATTTAAAGAAATGTAAAGTACATTTTTTGAATGGTATGGAACTTTTATTTAAAATGTCACATGCATTTTCTGAATGGTACAAAACTTTTATTTAAATTGTCACGTACATTTTTCAAAATGTTTTTTTGACATTGTATGAACTTTTTCTGAAACTATCATGTACATTTTCTTAACGTGTGAATATTTTTAAAATTTTACAAACATTTGTTTTTGAAAGATTACACTGCTTTACCATTTTTTTAATTCATATTTTTGCTTTTTTGAAGGAAAATAAGTTTTGGAATACATATATTTTAGATTTTAAAAAATATATACAGAAGTAAGGTAAAAAAAAGAATGAATGAAGATACATAAAAGAAAAACGAACTACCAAGAAACTGGGACGGCGCTCCTTCAGGTGAGACCTTAATCGGTCTTGCATGAAGCGATACATAACCCAACTAGATAAGCGCGTGTGTGGTGCTCTCTTTTTGTCCTCATACCAATCACTTAGTGATGTAGGAGGACTCCACTATTTAAGTTGGCCTCTCACCTCCTCCATTAGCAAGGTGGTACTAAAGATCACACCTCCACTTGCCATTTATTAATTGGCCTTTGAGCATTACTTAGGATTTTTCAGAAAATGCACATGGGCCAAGCCCATCAATTCTAACAAAAGCTTCCGACCACGGCGCACGGTGTTACCCTATGTCGAGATTCTTAAAGATGACCCCTGTAGGGATGCACTAGATAAGGGCAAAAAATGGGGTGGAGAGCCTATGTTAGCGAGTAAGCAAAGGATAGGGAGGCGGTGGTGACGATATCCTTGCCCTGAACATAGTCACCTTTGCCTCCCTCTCTATCGAGAGAGGAGTATAGTTTTATTGTTGGATTTGACAAAACGACGGATTTTTCTCATGCCTAATACAGCCATCCAAGTGTACCTTTTTGATTCCTATGAATTTTTCCGGGGCCCTTTGTTACACCAGTTTGGAGCCATACAACGGTGAAGCAAGTGCGCCCTTATGGGTGTTTTATTCACTGTTAAGATTTTTCTCAGAGTCATCAAAGAGAAAATAATCATTATATGTTGTATACCATCTTCTCATGATTTGTCACAACGTTTTTGAAGGAGTTTTGACAGCATATAAAACATTACTTTTCTCACATTTTCCCATGGAATTTTGGGGTAAATTCTCAGCATTATACAAAGGATTCGAGATAATACATACAAACAAAAAGATACGTCGTATAAGGGGGGGGGGGGGGGGGGTGTTAAGATTATCATTCGGTGCTTATTAATTAAGTAGCTTATTGCTTACTCCATAATGATTGAATTCATCCATCAACATTAACCTATCTCCCTCACTCTTTACTTTCTTCTTCTAATAACAGGACGACCAAAGAGAAGGGGATGCAGATGGAGATATCTATTTATCCGTAACCTTGAGGCACCACAATAAATATACGAAAATGTTAAAAATCTGAAGTGGGACTTTTAAGCATGGCAAATCAAATGTTAAACATCGGCCAACCACCCAGATCCAGCTGACCTCAACGCTCTGGATTTCAATGCAGGACGTCCAAAATTGTTCCCCTAAACCCTTCTCCAGACCGTAGTCATGGCGATCCGGTAGGTACTACATGCCGGGGCGATTAATTGGACGGCCTACCGCGGGTGGGGTGTTAATTAGGTTGGCAGTGATCGACGTGCATTTCACTTGTGTATACCTCGTACAGTCTGTCCCTCTGACAGACGGCCCCAACGTCTTTAATAGCGCACCTGCTCCGTCGGCGTTGATGGCCGCGTACGCATCGCATGCACATGGCGAGCTATAAATACCACGGAAGGTCCTAGATCCAGTGCCCACACCGCCATTGCAGCACTCCATAACACACAACACTTGCGACAGCGAGAGTGAACCATGGCGACCATGAGGAAGCAGCAGATGGTGGCCGTGCTGATGCTGGCGCTGGTGGTGCTGGCGGCGACGCCGGGTGGGGCGCGCGCGGCGTGCCAGGCGTCGCAGCTGGCGGTGTGCGCCTCGGCGATCCTGACCGGGGCCAAGCCGAGCGGCGAGTGCTGCGGCAACCTGCGGGGGCAGCAGGGTTGCTTCTGCCAGTACGCCAAGGACCCCAACTAAGGGCAGTACATCAGCAGCCCCCACGCGCGCGACACCCTCCAGTCCTGCGGCCTCGCCGTCCCGCACTGCTAGGCGCCATCCACGTACCCTAGCCCATATGGCTCAGCTAGATCTGCCTCCGTGACCATGCATGAGAGTGTCACACTATAGCTAGCCTATCTGAGTGCGTGTTGCGTCCATGAACGCATCTTCCTGTTGTGGTTCAACTTTGATGATGCTGGAATAAAATGTTGGGTGATGATCTACGGCGGCCAGGTTGCTTCCTGGCGGCTGCTGCTGCTGGTAATCAAATAAATTCGTGTTGCAACTTTGATCAGATCCGCCTGAGTTGTGTGCCCGTCGAGACTACGATGAATGATCTCCGGCCGTCCACCGCCGTGTCGCCGGTGCCTTAGCTTCCGTGCATCTGTGCGGAACCCTCTACCGCTACAACCCATTCTGCTCTGTTTCCTCTGTCTCTCACGTGCTGTACGCTTTGTAATCAATCAAACTGCGCGAGGAACCTCCCAAAGAACATCTGTAAAAAGGAATCAAGTTAGCAAGTCATGAATCGTATAGGCTGTTTGGTTTTCGCCAGAGGTAACCCTAGCAAACGTGGGCACTTCCGATTATTTGCCGGTCAAATTCGCCACCCCAGTTTCGCCAGCGGATTGGCGTGGATATGAACTGGTATGGTCGAGGTGGGCTGGCCGACTCATGGATTCAAAATATTAGTTTCACACACTGAAGGAAGCAACTTCACAAATTGTAAATCGGTTTCACTCACTGGAAATGTGAGTTTCACTTCACTAAAAAACCCGGTTTTACATTTTTGAAATAATCGTTTCAAATATTTGAAGAAAATCAATTTCACAGTTAAAAAAATATGTTTCCCAAAGAGAATCAATCCATTTAACATATTTGAAAAAAAAATGTGTTTCACAAATTGAAAATATCAGTTTCACACCCTAAAATAAGCATGCAGCATCCCAAATTGTAATTCAGTTTCACCAACTGACAAAAAGCACTTTCACATTTTTCAAATAACTAGTTTTGCACATTTGAAAACACAAATAATTTCAGGGATTGGGAAAAATATATATGCTTCACACTTTGAAACAATTTATTTCATACATTTGAAAAATATCAGTTTCACGTACTTTAAATAATCAGTTTTACAATTTTAATAAATCTGAAAATAATTTAGGATTCTGATTGATTTCACAAATTTCAATTTAACAACAAATTTCTTCAGTAAGAATTCAAATATTTTAACCCATATCACAAGTCCTGTTTTTTGATCTTTCACATATTTCATTAATTTCAATAAAGTGATTTTAAATATCACTATTCACACATATATCAAAAACATTGTCCGTGCTTTTTTTTTGTTATTTCAAAAACATGATTTCTATTATTTTACACAATTTTAAAAAAGGTCTTATCCCAGAAGTTCAAATGTATACAAATATTGAAAAAATAAAGTTTTTCTTTAAAAGCTAAATTATCAACAAAAAATAAAAACTAACGAATTTTGATGTGGTCAGGAGAGAGAGAGAGTAAAGCCATATGTGCAATGCGTGTTTTGTATAGGGTTACTTGATGCGCTGTCATTTTCTCATTGTCTAGCTATCTACCTCTAGCTAGCCTAAAAAAAAGGCTATTTAGAGCTAGCTAGCGGAACCGCTAGAAACCTCTCTGCACATACCGCTTCCGTGTGCTCCGCCAAGCGCACACAAAGTCGAGGATCCGCACTCCGTTCTTCACAGAACATGTGTCCTCATCCCATTAATGTGAGCACCTATTTGAACCGAAGTACAAGACAAGATTCAACTTCCCGTCCCCCGCGTCGCCCCCCTCTGGCGACACGGGGGAAGCCCAGCTCGCCGGCGCCACTAGCTCCTCCCTCTCCCTCTCCTCTGCGTCGCCGCCGTCGGAGGGCCTGCAGGAGAATCCCGTGCGAGGCCCAGGGAAGGTGGCGGCGGGGCATCCCGTTCGGTGGCGTGCAGCGCGGTGGCCGCGGCCGCCTGGTGGCGCGGGGCGCGCCCAGATCCGGGGCGGAGTCCTTCTTGCAGCGGCGGGGGAGGTCCTCGGCGCTGTCGGGCTCACCTGGGTGGGCGCGCGGCAGTCGTCGCGCGGTGGTGCCCATGCGGTGGCGGCTGGGGACGCGTGGGCTCGATCTGGGCCCTCGGCTCTTGGCGTCGGCAGCGGGCGGAGGGTGGGGCGCCGGGGCGGCGTCCTCGGTCCGGGCTCCGGCCGTGACCTGGGCGTGGACGGCGCGCGTGTGCGAGGCGGCTCTTGTTGGGGAACGCGACAGAAAACAAAAATTTTCGGTATAGCGAGCACGCCCAGGATCACTATGGAGATGGCATACAAGGTTTGATCTGATCCGTACCGACTCGTAGCGCAGCGGAAGAAGAGTCGGTGGAGATCGTTGGTGCAGATTCCCGCAGCTAGGATTTTACAACCTCCCAACCGCGAGAATGTACTCCCTCGTCGGACAGCCCTTCGGGAGGCGGTCGGACAGTCCCACGGACGATGTCGCGGACAGCCCTTCGGGAGGACCCTCGAAACTCGAACGGAAACTCGGACAGCCCTCCGGGAGGACACACGAACAACCCCTCGGGCAAAAGATCGAACCTACGACCTCGCTACGGGGTTGCACACATACGGTGTCATCTATCCGGCAGGGCTTCGCCGTCCAGAACTAGTTCCTGCCGGAACCCAGACAGCCTTTCGACTCTACGAAAAACTCTTTTCGTGTGAGGGAGAAGAGAGAGCTTGCAAAGCAAAGCATGTGTATGAGAGCAAAGGATGAGCAAGTGGGCTGCCCACTCACCTCTTATTTATAGGAAAACCAAGGGGTAAAGTTGTCATACAAAAAACCCCAAAGTGCCCTTGGAATATCTCTTTCATAAAAGGAATATGCCATATGGGAGTGCCATGTGAAGCACCATGGTGCCCCACCTCCTTGGCCGGCCACCCTTGGGGGGTCCCCCATGAGGAGCTTGCTTGCTCCCCAATCCCTTCTAGAAGCCTTTTTGGAAATATCCAAAAAGGTGTTTTTCCACAAATATCCAAAAAGTACTTTCACTATTCACGACGACATTTTTCAGCGTCTGATCGAACTGAAAATATTCATGTGGTCTTAGAACAATTCCAGTACCCACCAAAATAATTTTCAACGCGAGCTGGAACAATTCCGGTTTAGTGATTTCATCTGCGAAAAGCATCTGAAGCGGTTTCGGCAGCTCCGGAACATTTCCGGTTTTCATTCCAGAAAATTCCAAAAAGTTTCCAGAACGATTCTGGCACCCTCCAAGAATTATTAGGCATGTGCCAAGACCAATTTGACTTTATGGTATCCCTTGAAACAACTTTTCCAGTTTCACCGAAACTCATCCGGTGACCTCTCTCTGCGGAACTTTTCCGCTGTCCGAAACTTTTCCGGCGTCCAAAACTTTTTCGGTGTTTTTCTCTCAGACTCCCTGTCTAGTATTCAACAGATAGATGACCCTTAAGCGTGTGACCCTATAGGTTCGGTGAAGCATAGACATGACCCGGAACCACTTCCGATCAATGATCAACATCGGAGCCGTGGACACCCATATCGATCCCTATACCCACACGAATAAATATTCGAGTGAACCTCCAGTTGCCGTGTGCTATTCCTGTTGCTTCGCGATATGTTACAATTACCCGAGGTGAGACATGTTGGCATCCCCGTGGATCAACAACTTGCCCACTATGCCAGTTACCTCGTTGCCGGTATTGTTCTCTTTTCTCGTTCCCGTGTTCCGGCATCCCCGTGATCAAATCACAAAGTGTCTGGCCAGACGATGATGGATACCGTAACACCGAGAGGGCCCAGAGATATCTCTCCAACGTCGGAGGAGCAAATCCCAATCTTGAGCTATCAAGTTACTTGACATACTTTTTCATGAACCTGTAAGCAGCCGTAATAGCCACCCTTTTACGGATGACGTTTAACAAACCCCAAAGTTCATGAAGCAAGCATGAAGAAACTCGATACTCTCATGGTCTAAGGAATCATGCAAACATTAACCATCTCTGTGTTATTTAACCATTAACTTGTGACGAATATATCTCATAGTATAACATCAATTTGGGTCGATTCAACACAAGTGTTCTACCAACATCGTGCCCTCAAAATTGCCGGCATAGCCATGCCCATGATCAGGAAAACAGGATCATCATGCAATACTTGAGCCAGTCTTAGAGGCAAGACTAGGAATACAATTTACCGTTTATTATACCACACGTGCACATGAGTTTCCCTCCAAGCCTCGTGGTTATTGTAGACTCGAGAATCATTGCAGTTATAGCATGGATCATAAACATTCATTACAAACTCTGAGATACAAAAGTAACTGATATTACTGCCTCTAGTGCATATCTCCTACAGTCTCCCACTTGCACTAGAGTCATAATCTAGTTACATGGCTTCCCTAACACCAATGGCAATCCGGTGTTGCTCATGCTTTGCTCGTGGTAGAGGCTTCGTCATCGGGTCTGACACATTCAGATCCGTGTGAACTTTGCGTACTTTCACTAAACCTTCTTCGACATGATGTCGAATGAGTTTAAATTTGCGTTGAATATGCATTGTCTTATGGTGCGAACATGGCTCCCTTGCCTGAGCCACGACGCCACTATTATCACAATAGATCTCCACCGGGTCCAGAGCACTTGGAACCACACCAAGATCTTCAAGAAATTGCTTGATACCGACAGCTTTCTTGGAGGCTTCTGAAGCAGCAACATATTCCGCCTCCGTCGTAGAATCCGCCACAGTCTTTTGTTTGGAACTTTTCCAATCAACTGCGCCGCCGTTCAATATGAAAACGTAGCCAGATTGAGATTTGAAGTCATCTGGGTCAGACATGAAGCCTGCATCAGTGTAACAACTTACAATGAGCTCTTCATCACCTCCGTACACAAGGAGTAAATCCTTGGTCCTCCTGAGGTACTTAAGAATACCCTTGACTGCGGCCCAGTGTTCCAATCCTGGATCACCTTGGTACCGGCTGCTAACACTTAGCGCATAGGAAACATCCGGTCTTGTACATAGCATGGCATACATAATAGAACCAACTGCCGAAGCATATGGAATATCATTCATTTGTACTCGCTCATCAAGGGTCCGAGGACTCTGATTCTTGCAAAGCACTGTGCCAGGTGACATGGGGAGTAGGCCTTTCTTGGAGTTCTCCATGTTGAACCTTTTCAACACCTTGTCAATGTACGTGCTTTGGCTTAGCGCTATCAGGCGTCTTGATCTATCTCTATAGATCCTGATGCCTAATACATATGCCGCTTCGCCTAAGTCTTTCATTGAAAAACTCTTCTTCAATGAGTCTTTTATTTCGCTAAGAAAATTCACGTCATTTCCAATCAACAATATGTCATCCACATACAAGATTAGAAATGCTTTTGCGCTCCCACTAAACTTCTTGTACACACAAGATTCTTCATCGTTCCTGATGAAGCCAAACTCTTTGACCACTTCATCAAAACGAATATTCCAGCTCCTTGATGCTTGCTTCAGACCATAAATGGCTTTCTGAAGCTTACATACCTTTCCAGCATTCTTAGGATCGACAAAACCTTCTGGCTGTATCATGTATACATCCCTATCAAGGTTTCCATTTAGGAAAGCCGTTTTGACATCCATCTGCCATATTTCATAATCGAAATAAGCAGCAATTGCTAGTAATATCCGAACAGACCTAAGCATAGCTACGGGCGAGAAAGTCTCGTCGTAGTCCTCTCCTGGAACTTGCGTGAACCCTTTCGCGACAAGTCTAGCTTTGTGGATAGTAATGTTACCATCCGCGTCCGTCTTTCTTTTGAAAATCCATTTACAACCAATGGGTTTTACGCCATCTGGAAGTTCTTCCAAGTTCCAAACTTGGTTTTCGTACATGGATTCCATTTCGGATCTCATGGCTTTGTGCCATTCCCTTGAGCTAGGCCCCGCCATCGCTTCCTTGTAGTGCGCAGGTTCATCGTCTTCAAGAATGAAGATTTCGTTATGAAACCACTCAGGTGGCTGGATAGATCTACCTGATCTGCGCGGTTCAGTTACAACAGTGTTTGAAGTTTCCGCATCATATGCGACAACTTCCGGCTTAGTTGTAGGGATAATTAGCGGAATTTCTTCCGGTTCCTTAGCCATATCAACGGTTGCCGAAGATTCACTAATCTCATTAAGTTGTACTGTCCTCCCACTTAATTCTTTGGTGAGAAACTCTTTCTCGAGAAAATGTCCAACTTTTGCGACAAACACTTTGCCCTCGGACTTGTGGTAGAAGGAATACCCAATGGTGTTAATTGGATAACCTACAAAGTAACATTTGTCTGCTCTGGGGTCGAGTTTGCTTGGTTGTAAACATTTTACATACGCTTCACAACCCCAAACCTTGAGATGCGACACATTGGGTTTCTTCCCATACCATAATTCAAATGGCGTCGTCTCAACAGACTTAGACGGTGCTCTGTTTAATGTATAAGCGGCAGTGAGTAGTGCGTGACCCCAAAAAGATATCAGAAGATCTGTAAGAGACATCATCGACCTTACCATGTCTAACAGGGTTCGGTTACGCCGTTTTGACACTCCGTTTCGCTGTGGAGTTCCGGGAGGCGTAAGCTGTGAAACGATTCCACGGTCACTCAGATGTTGGCCAAACTCGTGACTAAGATATTCGCCTCCGCGATCAGACCGCAGAAACTTAATCCTTTTTTTACGATGATTTTCTACCTCATTCTGAAATTCTTTGAACTTTTCAAAGGTTTCCGACTTATGCTTCATTAAGTAGATATAGCCATACCGACTTAAATCATCAGTAAAAGTCACGAAGTAAAAATACCCACCCCGTGCGGCCGTGTTCATTGGACCACATACATCACTATGTATTATTTCCAATAATTCACCCGCCCGTTCAGGATGACCCGTGAACGGCATCTTGGTCATTTTTCCCATCAAGCAAGCTTCACATGTGTCAAATGATTCAAAATCAAGGGACGGTAAAACTCCATCTTTATGGAGTCTTTGCATGCGTTTCTTTCCGATGTGGCCAAGCCGACAGTGCCACAAGTAAGTGGTGGTGGTATCAGCCTTCTTAAGGCGTTTAGCATTCACGTTAAAGACATCATTTCCACATTCAAGATTTAGTATGAAAAGGCCCCCAACAATGGGTGCAAATCCATAAAACATATCCTTACAATAAAGTGAACAACCATTGTTCTCAGACTTGTAGGAGTACCCATCGTGTACTAAACATGATCCAGAGATAATGTTTCTACACAGCAACGGAACAAAATAACAGTTACTAAGTTCCAAAATAAATCCTGAAGGGAGACGTAGAGGCATAATGCCGACGGCTTGAGCGGCGATCCCAGCGCCGTTCCCGACACGCATCACGACTTCATTCTTTGCCAGCTTGCGCACCTTCTGAAGCCCCTGTATCGAGTTGCAAATGTGAGCAACCGATCCGGTATCAAATACCCAAGACTTAGAATTTTCGCTAGCAAGCAAAACGTCAATGACATTAACTTGTATAACAATTATACCTTTTCCGGTTTTCCCGGACTTCTTATCTTCCAGATACTTCTTGCAGTTTCTCTTCCAGTGTCCTGTGCCCTTGCAGTAGAAGCACTCAGTTTCATTCTTGGCTCCGCCCTTAGATTTGCGTTGGAAGCCGGTCTTATCGGCGCCCTTGCCCTTCTTTGGCTTGCCTTTCTTTTTGAAACTGGCAGTTTTATTCACAAGCAACACTTGCTTGCGATTTTTCTGCAGTCCTCCTTCAACAGTTTTCAGCATGGCAAGCACCTCATTAGGCGTTTTGTTCATCCCATTCATGTTGTAGTTCATGATAAAACCGCTATAAGACGGGGGGAGTGAACCTAGCAACAAGTCCATAACATGCTCTGGCGGAAGTGGAAATTCCAGGGTTTTAAGCCTTTCAGCGTAGCCAATCATATTGACTACGTGCTCGCCAACTGAACTGCCCTCAGCCATCTTGGTCCCCGCCATCATTTTCATGATATCAAAACGTTCAGACCGTGCATTAAACTTGTACAGAGCATCCAGATCCTTGATCATATCAAAGGAGTTATGGAATTCAAAACGTTTTTGAAGCTCTGAACTCATGCAAGACAACATGAGGCACTGCACTAAGTTGAAATCATCATCCTTAGTGGCCCAGACATTTTGTATGTCTGCCGCGGCTGTTTCCGCCGGCTTAGGTGGAAGAGGTCCGTCAAGCACGTACACTTTCTTAGCGCTCCTGAGGACAATCCTCAGTGCACGGACCCAGTCCGCATAGTTGTTTCCATTCGCAGCTAACTTCTCTTTCTCTAACATCGGGCCTAAGTTGAACGCGCTGTTGCGAGCCATTTGATCTACAACGGAAAACACAATTTCACTTAGACTTTGTTCATAATGATTTTTGCACTAGTGAATAAACAGTTTTATTCTAAAGTGCGCTCCCACTCAAATCAATATCTCTCATAATTGATTGTGAGTGATTCAAGATCCGCATATCCATTCAACGCCATTGAACGAGATGAACACTGATGGCGCGAACTTCAATTGGTGGGCAAACTTGCCGATCACATCTCTATGTGACTCTTGTTCATCTTTCGATGGGCGTGTTCCGAGCTCAGGGAGATCCTTCCAGAACGTCAAGACAACCAAGTGATCTTGCTGCGAGGTCTCAACTCACCCGCCTCACACATCCCTAATCGTTCGTACCCAGGGAGATCCTGTGATACCCCGAAAAGTTAGGTGCCGTGACGGTGCTACACTTGGGAGAACACTAACTACTTGATATTTTAGTGAGAGATCACCCTAATAAAAAGCGACTACCGCGCAATCAAGAAGGGTGCATCAAGAGGGATAAACATCTCAGGCAATTCATAATAGCATGATATGGTATAGCCCCTTCTGACGGAGAAGTCAAGTATTTTTTCGGCATTCGCGTCGGTGTTCACCTTTGCGAAGATTGCCACCACCTTGTCGATGCACTAGATAATATTGCTATCTCTATAGCTAATGAAATAAGTGCATTACATAAGGTTGACACGCAGGTCATTAAAGTGCAATCATATGGCTCCAGCCATCATGCCGAATCATGACACGCAGGTCATGTTAATTACATCATATAGTCATCTCATACATAATCAAATTTAATATGAGCATTGCTATACCACATCATATGCATAACCATCCTGCAAAACCAACTTAGACCCCTCTAATCGGTTTATGCAAAAATTTATTTTACGTGGCTTCTAAGGTTTTGACTCAAACCGCAGCTACCAACGTTTATCATCAAGTATGATACTTCAAGTTGCTAGATTAACTTTCCAGGGTGTATGAAACACGAGACAATAATATCTCGAGCCCCATACTAAACTTCGTCATACGCGTGACCCCCGTGCAGATCATATCTGCATTGCCCTTCGTCTGCGAAACATCCATCTTTCTTTAACTATGGTGGAATCCAAAGAACTGTTAGCACTTCGTTGATCTGTCAATCAGCATACTCAGGAGCAGCATGAAAGGATCGCGGATTGCCAGAACTTTGTGAGATTCCACCATGCCATCAAGATCAGGACTGCGCAAATTTAAGGGAAGCAACAGGAACATCGGGTAACAGATTTCATCTGCTACCTGCACAAATAATTTTCAGTAATAGATCTCATCTACTACAAAATTATACTATGCAATACCCATACATCTCATGTATTCTAGATCATAACATGCATCTACTCATAGCCTGGCTCTTGATGCCACTGTTGGGGAATGCGACAGAAAACAAAAAATTTCGGTATAGCGAGCACGCCCAGGATCACTATGGAGATGGCATACAAGGTTTGATCTGATCCGTACCGACTCGTAGCGCAGCGGAAGAAGAGTCGGTGGATATCGTTGGTGCAGATTCCCGCAGCTAGGATTTTACAACCTCCCAACCGCGAGAATGTACTCCCTCATCGGACAGCCCTTCGGGAGGCGGTCGGACAGTCCCCCAGACGATGTCGCGGACAGCCCTTCGGGAGGACCCTCGAAACTCGAACGGAAACTCGGACAGCCCTCCGGGAGGACACACGAACAGCCCCTCGGGCAAAAGATCGAACCTACGACCTCTCTACGGGGTTGCACACATACGGTGTCATCTATCCGGCAGGGCTTCGCTGTCCAGAACTAGTTCCTGCCGGAACCCAGACAGCCTTTCGACTCTACGAAAAACTCTTTTCGTGTGAGGGAGAAGAGAGAGCTTGCAAAGCAAAGCATGTGTATGAGAGCAAAGAATGAGAAAGTGGGCTGCCCACTCACCTCTTATTTATAGGAAAACCAAGGGGTAAAGTTGTCATACAAAAAACCCCAAAGTGCCCTTGGAATATCCCTTTCATAAAAGGAATATGCCATATGGGAGTGCCATGTGGAGCACCATGGTGCCCCACCTCCTTGGCCGGCCACCCTTGGGGGGTCCCCCATGAGGAGCTTGCTTGCTCCCCAATCCCTTCTAGAAGCCTTTTTGGAAATATCCAAAAAGGTGTTTTTCCACAAATATCCAAAAAGCACTTTCACTATTCACGACGACATTTTTCAGCGTCTGATCGAACTGAAAATATTCATGTGGGCTTAGAACAATTCCAGTACCCACCAAAATAATTTTCAACGCGAGCCGGAACAATTCCGGTTTAGTGATTTCATCTGCGAAAAGCATCTGAAGCGGTTTCGGCAGCTCCGGAACATTTCCGGTTTTCATTCCATAAAATTCCAAAAAGTTTCCAGAACGATTCTGGCACCCTCCAAGAATTATCAGGCATGTGCCAAGACCAATTTGACTTTATGGTATCCCTTGAAACAACTTTTCCAGTTTCACCGAAACTCATCCAGTGACCTCTCTCTGCGGAACTTTTCCGCTGTCCGAAACTTTTCCGGCGTCTGAAACTTTTTCGGTGTTTTTCTCTCAGACTCCCTGTCTAGTATTCAACAGATAGATGACCCTTAAGCGTGTGACCCTATAGGTTCGGTGAAGCATAGACATGACCCAGAACCCCTTTCGATCAATGATCAACATCGGAGCCGTGGACACCCATATCGATCCCTATACCCACACGAATAAATATTCGAGTGAACCTCCAGTTGCCGTGTGCTATTCCTGTTGCTTCGCGATATGTTACAATTACCCGAGGTGAGACATGTTGGCATCCCCGTGGATCAACAACTTGCCCACTATGCCAGTTACCTCGTTTCCGGTATTGTTCTCTTTTCTCGTTCCCGTGTTCCGGCATCCCCGTGATCAAATCACAAAGTGTCTGGCCAGACGATGATGGATACCGTAACACCGAGAGGGCCCAGAGATATCTCTCCAACGTCGGAGGAGCAAATCCCAATCTTGAGCTATCAAGTTACTTGACATACTTTTCCATGAACCTGTAAGCAGCCGTAATAGCCACCCTTTTACGGATGACGTTTAACAAACCCCAAAGTTCATGAAGCAAGCATGAAGAAACTCGATACTCTCATGGTCTAAGGAATCATGCAAACGTTAACCATCTCTGTGTTATTTAACCATTAACTTGTGACGAATATATCTCATAGTATAACATCAATTTGGGTCGATTCAACACAAGTGTTCTACCAACATCGTGCCCTCAAAATTGCCGGCATAGCCATGCCCATGATCAAGAAAACAGGATCATCATGCAATACTTGAGCCAGTCTTAGAGGCAAGACTAGGAATACAATTTACCGTTTATTATACCACACGTGCACATGAGTTTCCCTCCAAGCCTCGTGGTTATTGTAGACTCGAGAATCATTGCAGTTATAGCATGGATCATAAACATTCATTACAAACTCTGAGATACAAAAGTAACTGATATTACTGCCTCTAGGGCATATCTCCTACAGCTCTCGGCTCGGGATGTGTGCGTGGGGTGCAGATCCCTGGTCGGGCGCGGGGACTGGCGCGGCGCGGAGGGCGTGGCATCTCCGGAGCTCGAGGTGTTCTGCGGTGCAGGCCTGCTCGTCTGCCCTGCTGCTTCGCTGGAGCTGCTCCGATCTGGATCTGGCCGTGGTGGTTCGCTGATCTTGGTGCTGCTCCTTGCGATGTGTTGGTTGCTGCGGTGCTGGTGGTCATGGTGGTGCTGCGGTGGTGGACGGCGCCTACGGCCGGGGGGCGGTGCGTGCCTGGGCGCGGTGGATCGTGGGATCCCGCGGCCAGGGTGAGGTCGGCCTCAGCAGGGATGGGGATTGGTGGGCGGCGGTCGGTGGGGGCGGTGGTCTCCGGGAGAAATCTTTGCTCCGGTCTTCATCGGAGCCGGCGACGGCGGCGCCCGCGGGTGCCGTGATCTTTCTTGGAAGCGTCGCCGTGGAGGTGCTCCCCGCGGCTTTGGCTCCGGAGGGAAACCTCAGATCCGCTGGATCGGGCAATGGAGGCATCTTCGCGTCTTTCTCCTCCTTGGGGGCATCGTCTCGGAGCCGGCTACGACCGGGAGACTGGTGGATTGCGGCATCTTCGCCGTGGATGGCGGCATCTTCGCCGCGTGGTTTGCTGAGGCGGGGCGCTTGTTTCTGGTTGGCAACGATGATGGTGTCGAGAGGAGCTCGGGTCACGGCGTGGACTTCGGTAGTCGGTTCTTCCCGGCGTGTCCGAGGTGCTCTTCCGTGGGTTGCTTGGTTGCTTTGAAGTCGGAGCTGCGGTGGAGCGGGTCCAGGTGGTGACGATGACAGGCGCTCGGTGCTCGTTTGCGGTGGGCACGGTCGGCGCAAGTCCTGCATATTTCCCTTGTGAGGCTCGTCGTCAAAGTCGGAGCTGTCGGTTGCTGGCGCGCGTGGCCATCCGGTGGCATGTGCCGTTGTGGTTTCTCTGCAGCTGTTTGCGGGTTGGCTTCGCTGTTGGAGCTCTATGGTGAAGTCGGAGTCGCTCGTTCGAGGCAACCGGTGATGACGATGACGCTTGCGACTCCTCGGCGAACGCCTTTCTTCTTTGCGGCTTTGGGTCCCATGTCGGTGGCCAGGTTGGTCGGTGGTGCCCATGTTACGTGGGTTGGGTTGTATCGGTTTTATCCCGGTTTTCCGCCAATTAACCGGGCAATTCTCTTCTCCTTAATCAATGAAAATGGCAAATCTTTTGCTTCTTTTAAAAAAAAAAGCACCTATTTGACGCTCTGTGCATGAAACAACATCGTGGAGCGCAGAGAGCGCCCGGATGGGCCGACCCGATATGACGCTAGCGCTGAGAGCGTTAACTTGGGTTTCCTTCTGTCTTGTCTTTTCTTTGCTTTATTTTTCAGATGGTTTCTTTCTATAACCAACAGTAGGATATTTTGCCAATAAAACAGATAAGAAATATTACAAAAAGTTTGTAAATCTAGAAATTTTCTCAGATTGAAAAAAAATATTCATGTTTTCAAAAAAATTCTAAAACATTAATAAATCTTCCTGAATTGAATTTGTTTTCGAATACAAAAATTGTTCTCAAATTTTAGAAATTGTTCTTAAAAATTGAAAAAATTCTCGAATAGAATTTTTTTTAGAATCCTATTACATGTTCTCAAATATAAAAAATGTCCCGCACTGCTAGGTGCCAGGCCGCCTAGCGCATATGGCAAGCTAGCTGCCTCAGTGACCATGGAAGCGTCAGACTATAGCTAGCCTAGCTGAGTGCGTGTTGCGTCCATGAAAGCATCTTCCTGTTAACCATGTGGTTCGACTTTGATGATGCTGGAATAAAAATGTTGGGTGATGATCTACGGTGGCCATGTTGCTTCTTGGCTGCTGCTGCTGCTGGTAATAAAACTTGTGTTGCAACTTTGATGAGAGATCGGCTGAGTTGTGTTCAACGACCAATGTTTTGGTCGGGCAGCCGAGGGCTCCAAACCAAACTGCCCCTATCTTAGAATTGGTAAATCTGGTGGTGCAGTATGTAACGTTGGTGAAGAATTAGTCGTTGGTGTTATGGTGAAGATTGGTGCAGTGACTTTAGGTATAAGAGGTGTGAATGGAATACATAGAAATGCTTGTGGCCATCTGCATGCACCATAACTTTTTTCAAGAAACAGTGGAGGGCTTTCTCTCTATCCTGTACAAAATACTTTTATTTTATTTATTGTAAAAGAAATTTATTATAGATCTTTTCTAAATCAAAAGAATATTTATTGATTTTTTAGTAACATTTTAATTTATAGCGAGAAGACCTTCGAAACAAGACCAATCATGGATAAAAACTTGAACCAGTTTTTATTTTATTGTTGCTATCCTATTTGAAATCAATTTTAGTAATTTACTCTTTCAATCATATTTGAAATAATTTTCACATATTTAAAAAAAATTCATAGATTAAAAATTATTAGTTTCACACACTGAAATAAACAGTTTCGGAAAATATAAATAAGTTTCAAACATAAAAAATATGTTTCATATATTAAAAATATAAGTTTACATACTGAAATAAGAAAATTCATAAAATATAAATAAATTTCACAAACAAAAAATTTGTTTCATATATTGAAAATATCAGTTGCACGCACTCAAATAAGCAGTTTCAAAAATGTAAAATTCAGTTTCACATTTATGAAATAATCAGGTATATTTTAAGAAAATTCACTTTAACATAGTGAAAAATAAATTCACGTATTGAAACAACCTATCTCACATATTTGACAAAAAAAATGTTCAATGGATTATAAATATCAGTATCACACACTAAAGTAAGCAGCTTCCCAAATTGTAAATCACTTTCACTCGCCACAAACAACTTTCACTATTCTGAAATAAAAAGTATATAAGATTTGACGAAAATCAGTTTCACCTATTAAAAAAACGTTTCAAGCATTGAAACAGAAAATCCGTTTCGTGGATTCAAAGTATTAGTTTCACACACTGAAAGACGTAGCTTAAAAAATTATAAATCAGTTTCACAGCATTTTCATATTTTTGAAATAACTTGTTTCACACATTTGAAAACACAACACTTTCACAACCATTCACACTTTGAAACAATTTGTTTCATATATACGAAAACTATCGATTTCACATAATTTAAATAATCAATTTTAAAATAATTATTATTGTGAAATATTTCATAATTTTGATTGATTTCACATATTTCGGTTTCCTGACAAATTTTCTTCAGCAAGAATTCTAATGTTTTAAGCTAGATCACAAGTCTTGTTTTAAATCTTTCACATATTTCATTAATTTAAATAAAGTGATTTCGAATATCACTAATCACACATATATCAAAAAAGTTATTTCTACTACTTTTTTGTTATTTCAACAACATGATTTCATTTAATTTACCCAATTTTAGAAGAACAAAAACTGATGCAAATATCAGTTATTTCACTCGATATAAGAAAACACATGTTTCAAATAATTAAAATGCGATTGAAACAATGAATTTAAAGATGTTTGAAATGTATCCTTGATTGGTCTTGTCTAACGGCCTTATCGTCAGGAATTCAAATATATATAATTATTAAAAGTAGAATTTTCGGTTAAAAGGTATGAATTATCCATATTATCAAAAAATAAAAATAAATGAATTGTATTGTGGTGGAGAGAGAGAGAGAGAGAGAGAGAGAGAGAGAGAGAGAGAGAGAGAGAGAGAGAGAGAGAGAGAGAGAGTACAATGTGCATTCTGTATAGGGTTACTTGAAACAGTATCATTTTTCTCATTATCTAGCTATTTACCGCAAGCTAGCAGAACAACTAGAACCCTCGCTGGGCCTCACACAAAGTTGGGGATCACCACTTGGATTAAATTTTGTATGGATTCGACCTTCAATCTGCAAAGGGTGTGTCCCATTAATCCCCCCCCCCCCCCCCCCCCCCTCCACAAATCCTATTTGGTGCTATAGGCAAAATTGGTACAGGGTGCCCAATACCACCTACCTACGTCCTAAGTTGGCTGCCAGCCCATGTTATCTCTCCCCCACCGGTTTTGGGAACCTTGTAGATGGTTCCTTTTGGTTTTTTGGCCTGATTTTATTTGGTTCTGTTTTCATTGGTTTTTGTTCAGTTTCTGTCTGTTTTTTGTTTTTCATTTTTCTTAAATAGAGAGTTGTATCAACTAAAAGAGAAAACATTGTTCTTACAATCTCGCAAGGCCACGCTCAAGGCGCAACTTGGCTCTGTACCTTGCATAACTCCACCATGCAACTCTCTACGCCCAAATTGGGCAAAACTATGAGCTAAGCCATTATCCTTTCTGTCTACTTTTCAAATTCACCATTTTTTCTTCCAATTTTCAAATCCTTGGCAGCACCGAGCGGGCAGCCATGGACGAACTACTCGGCTGACCTCTACCGACTGGATTTGAATGCACTAGGTACGTCCATACTCCATAAGTGTAGCCATGCATGCATCAACCTTTTCGCGGCAGGTGGGACATTGAAATAAGCAGATTTGAAAATTGTAAATCAGTTTCACTCACCGACAAAAAGCACTTTCATATTTTTGAAATAACTTGGTTCACACATTTGAAAACACAACACTTTCACAAACTTTCACACTTTGAAACGATTTGTTTCATATACAGGAAAACTAACGGTTTCACATAATTTAAATAATAAATTTTACATTTTTAATTATTGTGAAAATATTTTGTACTTTTGATTGATTTCACATATTTCAGTTTCCCAACAAATTTTCTTCAGTAAGAATTCAAATGTTTTAAGCCAGATCACAAGTCCTGTTTTAGATCTTTCACATATTTCATTAATTTGAATAAAGTGATTTCAAATATCACTAATCACACATATATCAAAAAAGTGATTTGTACTATTTGTTTATTTGAAAAACATGATTCATTTAATTTACCCAATTTTAGAAGAACAAAAAATGATGCATGTATCAGTAATTTCACTCGATATAAAAAAACACATGTTTCAAATAATTAAAATGAGATTGAAACAATTAAATTTAAAGATGTTTGAAATGTGTCCTTAATTGGTCTTGTTCTAACGGTCTTATCGCCTAGAATTCAAATATATAAAATTATTAAAAATATATTTTTTGATTAAAAGATATGAATTATCCATATTATCAAAAAATATAAAGAAATGAATTGTATTGCGGTGAGGAGACAGAGAGAGAACGATAGAGAGAGAGAGAGACTACCCAACCTGACCCCTCGCTTTTCCCCTATACGTCTGGATTGTCTGGCACACCTCAAACCCAACCCATATGTGCGGAGAATGGTTGTCCAGGTGAGCCCTTGCTGGGTATAGGGTTACAATGCGCATTCTGTATAGGGTATCTTGAAACACTATCATTTTCTCATTATCTAGCTATTTACTGCTAGTTAGCACAACAACTAGAACCCTCGCTGGGCATATCGCTTGGTTTTCAGTGTGCTCTGCCAACCGCACACAAAGTTGGGGATCAGCACTTGGATGTGCAAAAATCCTGGACTTGCGCAATTTTTTTTTTGGGTTAGACCTTGAATTTACAAAGGGTGTGCCCCCCACCCCTCCGAAATTGTATTTTCCACTTATAGGCAAATTGGTACAGGGCACCCACTACCCCCTAGCTACGTCCTAAGTTGGCTGTCGACCCATGTTATCTCCCCCCCCCCCCCCCCCCCCCCAACCGGTTTTGGCAACCTTGTAGGAGGTTTCTTTTGTTTTTTTGGGCCGGATTTTCTTTGGTTCTGTTTTCATCGGTTTTTGTTTGGTTTCTGTAGGTTTCTTGTTTTGTCTTTTTTTGGGGGGGTTTTAAATTTCTTTTTGAAATAGAGAGTTGTATTAACTAAAAGAGAAAACATTGTTCTTACAATCTCGCGGCCACGCTCAAGATGCAGGTTGGCACTGTACCTTGCATAACACCACGGCGCAACTCTCTATGCCCAAATTAGGAAAGACTATGAGCTAAACCATTATCCATTCTGTCTACTTTGCAAACTTTAACTTCTCGATTTCCTTGCCTGATAGTGTGAAATTTCCAACTTTTTTTTTCATTTTCTTTCTGTTTGTTTTTCCTTTATCTTTTTCTTTTTAGTTTTTGTTTTTCAGTTTTTCCCTTTTTTTCCAATTTTATAAGCTTCATGATTTTTTTTTAAAATTATTTTATTTTTTTAAATCATGAACAATTTTCAAATTCACATTTTTTTCAATTTCGTGAACCTTTTTCAAATTCGTGATTTTTTTTCTTCCAATTTTCAAATCCTTGGCATCACCGAGAGAGCGGGCAGGCAACATGGACGAACTACTCGGCTGACCTCTACCGACTGGATTTGAATGCACTAGGTACGTCCATGCTCCATAAGTGTAGCCATGCATGCATCATCCTTTTTGCTGACCCTAGTCATGGCGAACTACTGCAGTTCAGTAACTAGCCGGCTCGCGGCAGGTGGGGCGTTAATTAGCTAGGCTGCCAGCCATCGAGCTCGGAGTCCCGGACCGTGCGTGACCGCCTATAAATACCCCGGGAGTCCCTAGATCCATGTCCATTGCAGCATTCCATCACACTCAACACTGCCACTGCGAGAGCGAGGAGCAGACCAACGTACGTACGTACGACGACGGCCATGGCGATGAGGAACGAGGTCCTCCTGGCGGCCATGATGCTGGCGCTGGTGGTGGCGGCGCCGGACGGGGCGCGCGCGGCGTGCGAGGTGGGGCAGCTGACGGTGTGCATGCATGCCGGCGATCACCACCGGCGCGAAGCCGAGCAAGGCGTGCTGCGCCAACCTGCGGGCGCAGCAGGGGTGCTTCTGCCAGTACGCCAAGGACCCCAACTACGGGCAGTACATCAGAAGCCCCCACGCTCGCGAGACCCTCGTCTCCTGCGGCCTCGCCGTCCCGCACTGCTAGGCCGGCCCCTAGCGAGCGAGTATGGCTCAGCTATAGGTAGGCTACCTCCGTCCATGAGAGATGGGAGACTATAGCTTAGCCTAGCTGAGACCTGAGAGAGTGCATGCGTCCATGCACGCACGCATGTTGCTGTTCGATCCATGGTGCTGGAATAAAATGTTGGGTGATGATCGGGAAGAGGATTTGTAGCACATGCGTGCTCCACTCCCCTATATGAACATTGAGTTCAAAAAAATACTAAGAAATTTGAAAAAAAAAACTGAGATTTTGGGATATCAAACTTGGGTGTCCGATCTACTTTCGTGTGAAATTTCGTGAAAAAATACCAGGAAACATATCCGTGGCAAAAAAGACAAAAAGTCTGATGTATAGAAAAAAAACTGTTTGGATGGATTTTTGTTCGGACAGTATTTCCTTCGCCACGGATACGTTTCCTGGTATTTTTTCACGAAACTTCACACGGGAGTAGATTGGGAACCCAGGTTTGATATCCCCAAATTCCAGATTTTTTTATTTTTTTTGGTATTTTTTACATTTAATATTCGTATAGGGGTGTGGAGCACCCAGGAGCTCCGGTGTATTTTCCGTGATGATCGGTGCTGGAATAAAATGACTTTTCCTACCTTCTCCTCTGTTTCCTCTCTCTGTCACTTGCTGTAATATTTTCAACGAAAACCACGTAAAAGAATGGGCAACCGTCCAAAATACACCCGAAATTAAGGCGAGTCACTCACAAATAAGCCGCTGGTGAGGCTGCACATTGCAGCACAAAACATGACATGCTCTACAAGCTAGTGATTGCTTTGTTGTACTGTTGGTTCCAACGGGATTGAGAACAAGAAGGGCACATCTTTGATTACTTGTGTGGTGTGGCTTTAAACACTGTGGCACCTGCTCATTAACTCGTGTGCATTGAATTCATTTATCAACCTTTAGTTTGGTGATATACATCCCAAGTTCAGCTCCATACAATCAAGCCCGCACTTTTTTTTTGAGAAGGGCAAAAGATTTGACACATTCATTAATTAAGAAGGAGTTTAACAAAGTCATTAACCCGAAGGCGAAACAAATGCCTACTCTCCCGACATAATATCACTCAAGTGCCGAGCCCCGGCTAACACCCACTTGCACGTTTCATCTCGGATCTTGCGGATGACTCTCAAGATGTTGTTGAAGACTCTCGAGTTAAAAGACTAGAAAACTTTTCCCCTCTCGCTAGGGCTCCTTCCTCTCGACGACCTTGCCGTCGTTGAGATCTAAACCCTCGTCGTTCCCCTCCTCTCTTCCCTACACTCGGGCTGACTTCAGGGCAACTTAGGTTGCCGCCCGGCCTTGGTGTGGTGTCGAGGGTTAGGGTTTTCCTGGAAGCCGTCAACCCCAGGTTCGCCTAGGGTTTAAGATGGCGGAATCTTCATCGTCGTGACCGCAGGAGGAAAAGGAATTGGATGCACTTATGGCGGAGCTTGGGATTGCAGAAGATGCGTTCGATGATCTTGTTTTTGAGGACGTGATGCCTGATACGACAGCTAGTCCTCGGTGGCTGGCGATTGGTAAGGTACATACCTCAAGGGAATATGGAGATTTCTGGTTCTATAAGAAGATGAGAAGTGCATGGGATCTTGCGCAGACTGTCAAATTCAGATCGTTGGGAGATAACTTGTACACCATGCAATTTTCGTGTTTGGGAGATTGGAACAAACACTACCGGCATTACTGTCTATGCCGACGGCCAAAGCCGTCGGCATAGGCCAGATTCCCGTCGGGATAGGCCTATGCCCACGGCCACCGTCGGCATAGCCCCGTCGGCAACATTTGCGTCGGCGTACCCCGGGCAGGCCGTCGGCATAGACTAGCCGTCGGCATAGATGGCTATGCCGACGGCTTCCGTACAGCCGTCGGCATAGAATCACCGTCGGCATAGATTTGAATCTATGCCGACGGCCTCCCCGTCGGCATATCTGTGCGCTAGGAAGAGCCCAGTTGCCGCCACGTGTCAGATGTGCCGACGGCTAAGCCGTCGGCGTATATATAAATCTATGCCGACGGCTTTGCCCTATGCCGATGGCAAGGCCGTCGGCATAGTTTCTTTCTGATTTTTTTTTCTTTTCTCTGTTTTAATTCAAATCAATTCAATTCAAATAGACATCAGATATATATGATGAAATAGACATACACAGCCATCTAGAGGAGCATAAATATCATCACAAACATAAGCATCACATCCTCACAACCAACATCACAAGAACATAAATATCATCACAAACATAAGCATCATCGGAAACAACATAAGCATCATCGCAAGTCATCTAGAGGAGCATAAAAGACCAGAAGTCATCTAAAGACCCACAGGCTTAAGCGCCAGGACGTCCACCACCACCGCCATGGTCATCACCACCAAGTCCGCCAAAGCACCGGTCGTCACTGCTAGCGGCAGCGCTACCGCCACCGCCACCTCCTCGGTGGATGGGCGTGACCGGGCTCCGTGACTCGGGAGTCATGCGAAGACCGGCACCACCACCAACGGAAGATCCACCGGTTGCCTGGATGTTTGAAAAGACATGTTCAGGGGATATATGATTGTGTTGAATAAACGGTAAGCGGTGGTTGAATAGTTTGGGGATATACTAACCACCGTAGTCCCCGGGTGCTGTGCCAGAAACTCCTCGAAGGTAAGCAGCACTGGTTGTGGTCCAGCAGGTGGTGGTGGTGGTTCCATTACGGGAACCGTGCCTGCCGCCATGCTCTCAAAAACGAGCTGCATGTTAATTGACAAAGCAAACACGAATGTCAGAAGAAATGAAAGTGCAAATATGGAAATGAAATGAAAGGGGCTACACTAACCATCATCATGCGAGTGTTGTGGTCCTGGACGGCTGCAACTCTCGCGCTCCACGCCATGGTCTCCTAGCGTGTGTACTCCATGTAGGCCTACAATATGACATGATGGAACTCATTAAACATCTCAATGCGGAAAATAAAGTGAGCAATGAAGATAAGAGGGAAAATACTTACAGAGTGCCGCTCGGCTAGGAGGGAGTGTGACTGGGCACTGGTCGTGGTCGTGCTCGTGCGCTGGCTCAGGCTTGGATCGGTAGCTCGGAGCCGTATGAAGGAGATAGAAGGAGTACACACGGCATCCAGAACCGCCTGCCGACCATGAAGCTTCGGCCCTATGCCCACCACCGCCCTCTCGTCCGTAGCCTGCTTTAAGGGGTCAGGTGTGCCAGGATTTACCTTTAGATACACCTCCTCGTAGGCCTTCAGGTTCTCCCCGCTATTGCCGTAGTAGTCGCCCTTGCCCTCCTTGGACTTACTCCGCGTATGGGCGATCTGCCACGCCTCTATGTCAGAGAGCGGCCGCTTCAGTTTCTCCTCCTGCACCACCAAACAGAGGTTAGTGATACATAAGAAAGTGACGGTAAATAGAAGAAGAAGAATGTTTCATGTAAATAGATTTACCTGAACTTTCTTGTGGCTAAAGTGGTTCCGGTTTCCCTGACCATGTGTTCCGTCGGTCCCTCGGTTAGCCCGGTTTTTCTTGCTCTTAGCAGCCCACTCTGCATCTTGACCGAGCCATAGATCCACCAATGCCGCCCATCCATCGGCCTTTCCATAACACCAACCAGGACACACCTACATAATGAAAGCATAATGGCATGTCAACACGAAACGATGAAATTTAGCACAAACGCCGGAATGAAAAGTTTGTTATACTTACGGCCAAGTACTCCTCCTTCTCCAAGGTAACATGCATCCTCCGCGCGTCTTCCTTGGTCATCTTCGTCTCAAGAGCGTCGTGATGATATTGCGAGATGGCCACCCAGCGCACCTCGTACTACATCTGACGGGCCTTCTTCCTCGCTTGGCGCAGCACGATCTCGTCGGCAGTGGACTTGTGCTCCTCAAGAACTTAATAGTATCTCTACAATCATTCAGAAAACCAGAATGAAAGAAGCCATGAGTTAAACCATTCGATGATAAACTACGAACGAAACTCAAGACTCGTGCTTCTGAAGAGAACTTACCCAAAAATTTGTGATCACGGCCTTAGCATACGTGGTATGGTCTGGGTGGGGGGCCGCTTCCCAGTGGTCCCAGCTGGTGGCCAAAACCCGGTGCTCAAGCTGCCTGACTGGATCCGGACGGAACAGCCCCGGCCAGTGTTCCTTCAGCAAAACGGTGATGACGCCGTTTGGAAGACGGACCCCTTTATGAATTATCCAGTTGCTGCAAAAGATAGAAATAATGAAAATATGAGCATGTGTACAATCAAAAGAATGAAAATATTAGCATGTGTACAAGCAAAAGAATTAAATTATGATTAAGTGGCACTTACTCTTTCCCCTTGGGCTCAATGAGCCACTTCTGCTCCTCGGTAGCAGGAAGGGGAGGGAGCTTTGCATTACCACGCAGCCACCCCTTGTTGTGGGCAACCCCCTCGCTGCCACCACCATCCTCCCCGCCACCACCATCCTCCTCCTCCTCGTCCCCCTCCCCAACCTCCTCCTCCTCCTCCTCCTGAACCTCCTCCTCCTCGCGAACCTCCTCCTCCTCCTCCTCGGTAGAGGAGGGCCTTGAAGAGGACACCCCTAAGTCGGTGAGGGAGCGCTGTTTCTGGCCCCGACCCTGTCCTTCTCTAGGGGCACCTCTCCCTCGACCTCCCTGTGAGGAGTCATCCTCAAGTAGTCGGGAGGGAAGAGTACGGGGTCGACCACTCCGACTAGTCATCCTGGTGAGCTTCGATAGGAAACCTGTGCCGTCGGCCTTCCCCTTGCCCATGTTTAGCGAACCTGCATTGAAAAGAGAATAAACAATTAGTACATTAATAATGAAGAAAAAAGCATAATAATAACGAATAAAAAACACATTAATAAATAAGCATAAAAAGGCATATTAACAAACCAAAGAAAAAAAAGACATGAAACGTACATCTGCTAGAACCCATACGAATCATCACTGTTGTAACCGATTCCTCGATCAGTTTCATCATCAGTATCACGCATATCATCTTCTTTGTCTGACGGAGGTGGAGGCTCTTCCTCGTCGTCAGCGTCTTCGTTTAACCTTTCTAGCATAAGTATGTCATTTTCATTAACAATGGTCTCACCATCATTCCGTGCATCGTCATCGTTTGGATCCACTTCATCATCACCCAAGGCGTCAGCGTCATCGTTTCTGACCACATCATCATCAGGTTGCTCTTGATAGAACACTCCCTCGTATGTCATGGGGTTAATGTTGTAGTAATCGTCATCGTTCGGGTCCGGTAGCTTACCATGTGGCGACACCTTGAACACAACTTCCCAACCCTTTAGGTACTCTTTCTGGCATGGGTAAGGCAGATAATAAACTTGTGTGGCTTGGGTAGCCGCAATAAAGAGATCGGCTCCGGCATACACGGTTGATGGTTTAACTTCGACCAAACCAACAGAAGGCGTATGTCTCAGCCCCTTTACTGGGTCGAACCATCGGCATTTGAACACAGGGAGACTTAGGGTTTCGCACCCACGGCTGAATGTAAGCTCGTATATTTTTTCTACCCTTCCGTAGTAGTCAACTGAATTTTGACCTTGCATGTACACTCCGGTATTTATAGTCTTGGGATCAGGCCGACTGTTCTGGTGCTCCTTTGTATGGAAGCGATACCCATTCACATCATACTTTTCACATGTCTTGACCCGAGGGTCAAAACCCATGGAAACCCATCTCAATTCGTCATCCATGGATATGTTCGGATCTTGTCCCTACAAGTTTAATTGAAATTGCTGGGTGCATTAGTTCGGTAAACAAATAAATGTTGAACTAGGTATTTAATAGGGGAATGTGAAAGTTTACTTTCTCCATGAACCAAGCAACAAATTTTTTCCTTCCAAGGTTTCCATGCCGAAGAAGAGTAAGTTCCTCCGCCTCAGTAGGAGGAATCATTCCCGTCCACTCCTCACGAACGAATTGACTAAAAGAAGAAAAGCGGTGTTAGACCGGGACTAAGTGAACATAGAACATGAGGTCCTCCCACTTCGGAGTAGTGGTATTACTTCATCCACACATCCTCAACTTCCTTGATGTTGTGCAAGACATAGAACATGAGGAACTCCCACTCTTGTTGTGGCATGTTATAAGATTTCGAGCCCCCAGCCCTGCCACCTTGCCCGCTGAATAGATGGAGCTTGGGTTTATACTTCGGCTCTTCTATATTGTATCGAGGCACCTTATTATGCAGAGTGGGAACATGGTCTGGATAGTACTATGTCCTGAGGTCTGACACCTCCTCTAGGATAACTGCCTCAGCTATGGAAGCTTCAATCTTAGCTTTGTTTCCACATTTGTGTCGGAGATGCTTGTTCTGTCTCTCAGGGCCGTACTGCCAACGATTCTGCACAGGCTCCCCCAACAATACCTCGTTCGCGAGGTGCAAAATGAGATGTGTCATCGGAGTAAAGAAGCCTGGCGGAAAGATCTTCTCTAGCTTGCATATCAACTCCGGTGCCTTCTTATGCAATTGTCTAATCACCTCGGGACATACTTCTTTAGCGCAGAGCGTGCGGAAGAAATGGCTTAGCTCCGCAAGCACTCGCCAGACATGCTCGGGGATATAACCTCGAACCATCACCGGCATTATCCGCTCAATCCATACATGATAGTCATGACTCTTGAGCCCGGTCACTTTGCCCCTTGAAAGATTGACTCCCTTACTTATATTCGATGCATAACCATCAGTGAACTTCACTATGTGTTTGAGCCACTTCAATACCTCCATCTTTTCTGGTTTTTTAAGTACGAAGTCAGCATCTGGCTTGAACCAGTTTCTTCGACCGCCTGTGGGAGGCTTCATGTTTAGACGTGGTCTATCACAAATTTTCTGTTGATCGGCTCTAGCTTTAACGTTATCCTTTGTCTGATCAGGAATGTTGAGGATCGTGCGGAAAAGGGACTCTGCGACATTCTTTTCGGTGTGCATCACATCAATGTTGTAAGGAAGTTTAAGGTCCTTGAAATAGGGAAGCTTCGTGAAGGGGGTAATGTGAGTCCAGTTGTGCGTCTCACCATATCCCTCGAAGCCTTTGGCTTTGGCTTTGGCTTTGCCTTTGCCTTGGCCTTGGCCTTCGCCTTCGCCTTCTCCTTTGGCTTTGGCTTTGGCTTTGGCTTTGCCTTTGCCTTCGCCTTCAGGCTTGAGAGCTTTTAGCTGTGCAAGAACATTTGCCCCTGAAAACGTTGGAATCTCATTTACTTCATGTATAACCCGGCCTTTCGTGAAGTTCTTCTTGTCTTCCCTGTCTGGATGGTCTGGAGGGAGGAACTGTCGATGCAGGTCAAATGCTACATACTTGCCACCCTTCTTCAGCCAAATGAAACGTAGAGCCTGCATGCACACTGGGCATGGCATCTTCCCACTTGTACACCATCCGCAGAAAAGGGCATAACCGGGAAAGTCATGCATGCAATAGTGCAACCAAACTTTCATCAAGAAATTTCTCTGCAGATCTCGGTCGTATGTCAACCTCGGGAAGTACCAAGAATGTTGCAAATCATCCCCCAGCGGCTGCATAAACACACCCAAATTCTTCCCCGGGTATTCAGGCCCCGGAATGATGAGCGACAAGAACATGGTCTTGCGTTGCATTAGGGCACCGGGAGGGAGATTGAGCGGAATAACAAACACGGGCCAGCAGCTGTATGCATTGGACGACATCCCATATGGATTGAACCCATCACCTGATATGGCAATTCTGACATTCCCAGCCTCGGCTGCTTCCTCGGGGTATTCTTCATCGAACGACTTCCATGCTTCGCCTTCTGATGGATGTACGATTTTATTTGGATGGTACCTTATACCTTCCTTGTGCCACTTCATCATTTTGGCAGACTCCTCCGTGATGAAAAGGCGCTGCAGTCTTTCTATGAAATGCAGATACTGAAGAACCTTTGCAGGGATGCCTAGCTGCCTCTTCTCACCATCCTCACCGACCACCTCAAGGTACCGAGAGGAACCACACTCCCTACAGTACTTGTCATCCGCATACTCGTGCCTAAACAAAAGGCAATTCTTCGGACAAACATGTATTCTCTCATAATCCATAGAGAGTGCCTTCATGAGTTTCTTCGTGGCGTACATGCTTGTCGGCAGTTCATGACCCTCAGGGAGGCTGTTAGCCCATACTCCCAGAAATGCTTCAAAGCATTTCTGGCTACAGCCATACTCAGCCTTGACTGCCATCAGTTGCGAGATGGCATCCAGCTGAGAGACTTTGGCACCCGCATAAAGAGGTTTCTTTGACGAGGCCAAGATCTCCAAGAAGGCCTTTGCGGTTGCCTCCGGCTCCTCCGGTTCATTCTCTGAAGGTGTCGCATGTGCCATCTCTGCAGCAATGACATCATCTAGCATGTCTCTGACCCCGTCGTCTGCATAACCACCGATGCGTTGTCGCATCACCTCCTCTCTACCACGGTCCCGCTCGGCAAAGTTTATCGCCGGCATGTCAAAGTTTGGCATATATCCGTGCGTGCGAAGGTGCTCAGACATGTCCTTCTGATTTTTACGGAGACGTCTTTCACATTTCTCACAGGGGCATTGTGGGATAATTCTCATTGGACGACGGAATATCTCCTTCAAAAACACATCGGTTCTCGCGACCCACTCTGGTGTAACTCGATTCCGGCGGATAAAACCACTGTACATCCACAGATTATCTGCCATCTTCTGTTTTATTGGGAGCCACACAACAAAATTAAGAATTCATTTAAATTAATCACATCAAATTTTTATTTTCTACCGCGTTGACGGCATTGAATCCACCTACATCTCTAATAGGTAAAGATAGGTCCTAATCCCACCCGAGGATGTGTAGATTGAGTACGTTCTCCATGCTCTACCCCGTTCCGAGACAAAATTTTGGCAGCACCTCCCCGCTGTTCTCCAGATACACGTCTCGGCAATAAGCCGAGAGAATGTGCATCCGGAGAACAACGGGGAGGCGCTGCCGAAATCCTGTCTCGGAACGGGGTAGAGCATGGAAAACGTACCCAATCTACACATCCTCGGGCTGTCTGTGGAAAACGCTGGACAATCCGAAAAAGTTGCGGTGATAAATATGCAATTGAATGCATATTTATTGATGCAACCCTTTCGGACGGGAGACGCCTAGGTTACGCGACTTGACGTGAAAATAAAATCTAGTGACATGAAAAAATACGGAGGAGGAGATGGATTTGTAGCTCACCCTCGGCTGTAGAAGATGAAGTCGAACAGCGGCGGGATGATCAGGGACCAACAGCTCCGACGACGATGACTCCACGGAGATGCAACACAAGAAAGTCTGTAAATTCAAACAAGATAGAGTGAACAATTTAGATCATCATGATATTTCAAATCCTTACTTTTCTCAAGTGTCAAACTTTTTTCTTCACATTCATACAACAGTAAATATAGTACCAACAAAAGAAATAATTGAAACAACAAAGTATTTATAGTACCAACACATTCATACAATAGTAAATATTGATAGTACCAACATATATGCAATAGCAACATAAATATTCTATGAACAAAAAAAAATCATCATATGAACATTTTCTATATATATACATCCATCCATCCATCCATACATACACATACATACATATATACATCCATACATCCATCCATCCATACATACATACATCCATCCATCCATACATACATATATACATGGACAAAAAAATGCTATATGAACAAAAAAAAATTGTATGAACAAGGCGGCGGTGGCGGCTAAGCAGAGCAGAGCAGGGGCGGCGGCGGCTAGCAGAGTGCAGGGGCGGCGGCGGCGGCAGCGCATGGGAAGGGGCGGGGAGCTCACTGGGGGTTGGCGTTGGGGCAGGGAGCGGCCGCGGGCGTCGGGGCAGGGAGCGGCGGCCGGCGTCGGGGGCGGCGGAGCAGCCTGGCGGCATCAGGGCAGGGACGGCGATAGGGAGCGGCGGAGCAGCCTGGCGGCGTCGTGCGTTTCGGCGTTGGGGGAGAGAATGGGGAGAAATTCTCTAAGTGCTGCTTATATAGTCACACCTTTGGTCCCGGTTGGTGGCACGGACCAGGACGAAAGGCCCCCCTTTCGTCCCGGTTCGTGCCACCAACCGGGACCAAAGGTGTATTTCACCAGACGAAAGGGCGGGAAGCCCAGACCATTGGTCCCGGTTGGTGGCTCGAACCGGGACGAAAGGTGGGCCTTTCGTCCCGGTTCGAGCCACCAACCGGGACCAATGGTCTGTGCTGCCGCATCCAAAACTTTAGTCCCACCTCGCTAGTTGAGACGGGCTCGGAGTTGTTTATAAGCGCTGCTGCCGCTTCCCTCTCGAGCTCCTCTCTACTGCAGGCAGTAAATGCCTATCTGACACCCTGTTGGGCCTGCTTGCACTACGGGCCTGCATCCTGGCCCATCTCTAGGGTTTCTAGTCGTATGCAGGCCGTGGTGGCTAGTAGGTGGGCCTTTTTTTTAATTTTTTGCATATGTTATGTTTTTAAATTTTTAATGTTATTTTTTGCATATGTTATTTTTAGTTATATAATTTTAGTTGCATAAATTTTATATAATTTTAGTTGCATAAGTTTTATTTTTTATTGATTCTTTTTAGTTGATTCCTTTTGTTATTAGAGTTTTGTAAAAGCTTTTTAGTTTTCTATTAAAGTTTGAAACAAAAAATACTTTATGAAAATTCTTTTTACTATTAAAGTTTTTAACAAATAAATACTTTGATAATTTTAGTTAATATTATTTTGATTATTTTTAGTTGATTCTTTTTGCTATTGAAAAATATTATATTTAATTGATTCTTTTTAGTTCATTCTTTTTGCTATATAGGCAAAACGTTAGCCCCGGTTTGTGTCTAAAACCGGGACTAAAGGCCAACCTTTAGTCCCGGTTCCAGCCACCAACCGGGACTAAAGGGGCTGCGCCAGGAGCGAGGCCCTTTAGTCCCGGTTCGTGTTTGGAACCGGGACCAAAGGGGTCCTGCCGAGGTCCGGCCGGCGTCCTGGTCTCACGAACGGGGACTGATGCACCCATTGATCCCGGTTCGTAGCAGAACCGGGACTAATGCTCTTATCTGGCCTGGACCAAAGCCCTGTTTTCTACTAGTGAAGTGCCGGCGGCAGCGCAGTCCGTGAAGGGGGTCACACTCCAGAGCCGCATGCGGGGTGTTTGCACCTGCCACCACACTTCCAGACATGTATGAGGGCCCAACGCAAGATTTGGTGGCATAGCTACCCCCCGAAGGCCCCCGGCCACACTAGTAGACATGCGAAGAACAATCCGCACAGAGGGAATTTTTCAGATACTTCTTCATATCAAAAAATCTTGAAAAAATACCACACATCCTGTATCACATGTGCCAGCACCGTGTAAAAAATTCATGATTTTATCACCCTCCGGGTGTTCAGGAATATTCAAGCAGCACCGAAACCTGCAGGACGTCACTTCGGTGCCATCGCCGTCCGTGAGGGGGCCCACACTACGGAGACGCGTATTGACTCTTCAGACATGCCACCACACCTTAAGACATGTATGAGGCCCCGGCGCGATGATATGGTGCCATTGCTACCCCCGAAGGCCCCCGGCCTGCCTAACCCTGGCCCCGTTGACCCGGAGATCTACCCCTTTGACTTTCGCCGGACGGCCTTTGACCGATGGACTTCTTCACCTGGTTCCCATAGGCCAGCCCAAGGGAACACTTCAGAACAAGGTCTGGGCCAAACCAACCACAAGATTCCCTCCGTGTGGGCCCGACTCGGCTGTTTCCCCCCTCCAAGTGTCGGCGGCAGCGCAGTCCGTGAAGGGGGTCACACTCCGGAGCCGCGTGCGGGGTGTTTGCACCTGCCACCACACTTCCAGACATGTATGAGGGCCCAACGCAAGATTTGGTGGCATAGCTACCCCCCGAAGGCCCCCGGCCACACTAGTAGACATGCGAAGAACAATCCGCACAGAGGGAATTTTTCAGATACTTCTTCATCTCAATTTTTTTTGAAAAAATACCACACATCTTGTATCACACTTCGGAGCCGCGTGCCGGGTGCTTGCACCTGCCACCACACTTCCAGACGTGTAAGAGGGCCCAGCGCAAGACCTGGCGGCATAGCTACCCCCCCCTAGTACCCCGTCCCGTCTAACCCTGGCACTGTTGACCGGGCAGAACTAGGCCTTTGACTTTCGCCGGACGTGGTTTGACCGATGGACATTTTCACCTGGCTGTGATAGTCCAGCCCATAGGTACACTTTGGATCAAGGTCCGGGCACAACCCACCGCAAGATTCCCTCCGTGTCTGCCCGACGTGGCCGTTTCCCCCCTCCGTGCGACGGCGGCAGCGACGTCCGTGAGGGGGGTCACACTACGGAGCCGCGTGCTTGCACCTGCCACCACACTTCCACACACGTAAGACGGCCCACCGCAAGACCTGGCGGCATAGCTACCCCCCCCCCCAAGTACCCCGTTCCGTCTAACCCTGACACAGTCGACCTGCGGATCTAGGCCTTTGACTTTCGTCGGACGGGGTTTGACCGATGGACCTTTTCAGTGGGTTGTCATAGCCCAGCCCATAGATACACCCCCCAACACGGTCCGGGCCCAACCCACCGCAAGATTCCCTCCGTGTCGGCCCGACGTGGCCGTTTCCCCCCTCCGTGACACGGCGGCAGCGACGTCCGTGAGGGGGGGCAATCGACATATAATTTTGGTATGTTTTTTGTTTAGATAAGGCACATTTAAGTTAATCAAATTAGTTTTGAAAAAAAAAAAAAAAAAAAAAAAGAGAAAATAAATAAAAAAGAAAAAAATTAACACAGATCAAGGCCGTCGGCATAGCTACGCCCCCGGCTCCATGAGGGCCTGGATCGATGACGTGGCAGATGCCGCGGATCGATGACGTGGCAGAGGCCGTGGGCCAGGCCTATGCCGACGGCCAGGCCGTCGGCATATCTCTGCCACCCCACGGACCGACGAGGGGCTCGGATCGGTGACGTGTCACGTCCCACGGATCGCTGGCGTGGGCTCACCCACTATGCCGACGGCCCCCGTTAGCACCGTCGGCGTAAATTTGACGCCGTCAAACGGCCGTCGCCCACCGGGTAGCCGGGCCCATGGATATGCCGACGGTCTAGCCTATGCCGACGGCCACCGTAGGCATAGAACCTGTACTGCCGACGGCCGAGCTATGCCGACGGCCGTCGTCGGCATATGTGGATGTATGCCGACGGCTTTTCTACGCCTACGGCTTGACCTAGGCCGTCGTTATACCTCCATGTATGCCAACGGCTGCCGTCGGCATATATTGGGCCGTCGGGATTTGGCCAAATTCTGGTAGTGAAAGTGATGGAGGGTGGACCTTGGGCCTTCGGGGGACAGCCTGTGGTACTTTCGGTGTATGATGGATTCACAAATCCTTCGTTGATTGATCTTAACTCATTTAAGATATGGATTCAGATTCATGATCTACTAGATGGGTACGGGCCCTTGGTGAAGCTTTTAGCAGGAAAGGTTAGGAAGGTGTGTGAGGAGGAAGATGACCCTGGTGATTATGCTGGGAACTTTTACAGGGCTAGGGTTACTTTGGATGTGAGGATGCCGCTCAAGAACCATGTGTCTATAGCGAAGCAGAAGAAGAGGCAGATTTTTAAGGTGAAGTGTGAGCGTCTTCCCGACTGGTGTGCTGTCTGTGGCATGATAGGACACCTGCATACGGAACATGGAGATGGTGTACAGAATGCTAGAGAAAGGGATGGAGAGAGATAGAAGGTGCTGACAAGTGGGCCAACATCAATTTAACGTTCCATGCAAACGGTGTCAATTTTCTTGCCACGCCATCACTTACAGGTGGGATCCATCGGTCAGATTCCGTGTCAAACGGCTCTAATCGAGCGACCAGTGCTTTTCACAAACTGTCAACCCAATGATGTCGGTTATTTGCAAAATAAAAAAAAAGAAAACATGGTGGGTTTTTGATCTAGGTCCACAAATGTGGTGTTTTTTTTTTGTAATTTACTCGATTATACAAGATGTGATGTTGTACTGTTAAAGAGTGTGATTAGTTGATTATTATTAATTAGGTTGCTTATTGCTCATCAATAAAGACTAGATTAATTCCTTCGTCTATCTCTCTCGTTCTTTACTTTTATCTTCTATAACACAACCAAAGAGAAAGGGAAGTGGATGGAACTACATGATTTCCCGTAGCCTCAAGGGGCTCAAGGCGCCACAATATACTCATATGGATAATCGTACATGCGTGTATTCAACCGTACGAGGCAAGCTTGTATGTACGTTTGGTGTGATGCACGAGACGAGCGCGTTTGGATCCTTGGGATCAAATAATGCCGTCGTCTCTGCTTCGGCCTGCCCGCGGGCAGTCAACATTGACGAACTACCCAGCTGACCCTCTACCCTCTGGATTTCAATGCAGGACGCCATAAGTGTAGCCATGCATGCATGCATCAACCTTTTTGCTGACCTTATACTACGGAGGCCGGGAGCGATTGATTAGAAGGCTCACGGCAGGTGGGGTGTTGAGTAGGCTGGCAGTGATCTACGTGCGTTTCACTTGTGTAAATACCTCGTACAGAGTACTGTCTTAATCGCCCACCTGCTCCGTCGGCGGCGATGGCGAGCTGGGACGGTGCGTGGCCAGGCCAGCTATAAATACGCCAGGAGTTCCAGCATCCCTCTCCTCACCACCATCACTCCCATTCCCATCACACAACGTACACCTCTGCGACCCGACCCGACCGCGAGAGCGAGAGTGAAGAGTAGATGGACGGGCATGGCGATGAGGAAGGAGCTACTCCTGGCGGCCATGATGCTGGCGCTGTTGGTTGTGGCGCCAGGCGATGCGCGTACGGCGTGCGAGGTGGGGGAGCTGACGGTGTGCATGCCGGCGATCACCACCGGCGCCAAGCCAAGCGACGCGTGCTGCGCCAACCTGGGCGCGCAGCAGGGGTGCTTCTGCCAGTACGCCAAGGACCCCGCCCTCGGCCGCTACATCACCAGCCCCCACGCGCGCGAGACCCTCGTCTCCTGCGGCCTCGCCGTCCCCCACTGCTAGGCCCGGCTCGCCTAGCGCGTATGGCTCAGCTATAGGTAGGCTACCTCCGTCCATGAGAGATGAGACTATAGCTAATAAGCCTAGCTGAGTGCGTGATGCGCCCATGCACGCACGCATGCATGTTCCTGTTCGATCGATGATGCTGCAATAAAATAAGAGATGTTGGGTGACGATCGATGCTGGAATAAAATGACCGACTTTTGCTAACTTCATTCTCTTCTGTTTCCTCTGTCCGTGGTCACTTGTTGTAAGCTTTTCAACCAAAATCACGTAAAAGAATGGGCAACCGTCCGTCCAAAAAACTCACGAAATTACTACGATCGGGTTTCGCAGACACAAATAAGCCACTGGTGATTGCCTGATACATTGCAACAGCTAACATGACATGCTCTACAAGCTAGTAATTGCCTGCTACTACTGTCGCTTTCGACGGGATTGCTTGTGTGTATATGCGATGTGTGGTGTGACTTTAAACACTGTGGCGCGTACTCATGTGCGTTGAATTCATTTATCAACCAGCAATCAAGTTCAGCTCCATACAATCAAGCCGGCACTATTTTTTTTCCGAAAAGGGCAAAAGATTTGACACATTCATTCATTAAGAAGGATTTTAACAAAGTCACTAGCCCGAAGGCGAAACAAAAGCCTACTCTCCCGACGTAATATCACTCAAGTGCCGAGCCCCGGCTAACATAATACAACTACAACTACACGCTTCGTCTCAGATCTTGTGGATGATGATGTGAGGGTGCGTGGAGATGTTGTTGAAGACTCTCAAGTTGCTCTCATTCCAAATTTCCCCCACGGATGCTACTCCACGGCCTCTGCTTATCAAAATGCGTGGGGCAGGGTCACTTCGTGTAAGCCTACCATTTGTCAATTTTGGGCACTATATCGAGCCGACTGTAGCCAGCTAGGGTGCCGTGAGACTAGCTGAGTACGTGCGTCCACGCCATCCATATGGTACACCAGTATGTTGCTATTATGTGGTTCAATCGTGTGTTGGAATAAGATGGCGATGACGATCCACGGCGGCCAGGTTGCTTGATGGTTGCTGCTAACCAAACTTGTTTAAAAAATTCCCGAGAAAAAGAAAAAAAATACTTATGCCGAAACTTTCGTCAGATCGATTGAGCTATCTCACTACCGATCACTAGCTAGCAGCTGGTGGTCACTCATGACACTGCCGTAGGCGCACATGCATGTCGGTCGAACCAGTTCCTTTTTTTTTTTTGTGTATGTGATTGTGATAGATAGCTCTAAAAATTTACCCACTTTTCGAGGTCTTTTGAAGCTGATTTGGTGCAGATTATGTTGCCAAATGACGGCTCATTTATGTGGTATAATGCCCCTGGGGGCAATTTTGATAATTCCACCACGAAGATTGGGGCTATTAGGCCATGCATCTAAAAGGCATGATTAGGTGCAGACCATGTTGCCAAATGAAGACCCACTTATGTGGTAATGCCGTGGACGCAATTTTGATACTTCCACTATGAGAATTTGGAGCTATTAGGACATCTCACACGCGGATGATCAAACGGATGCCCCCAAATTTTCCGTTGACACACAAAGACGTGTCCGCGGACATACGGTAGGGCGGCGGCCATCCAACCGTAAACCTTGAATGCCCTTCCTTTTTTATACTCTGAATATTAAAAATAATTAAAGATAAATGCCACAATGCATCAATAACTCAAAAATAAATATTTCAATGCAATAATAATTCAAACAAAATATTATAATCCAAACATAAATTTGGGAAAAAATTAGCTCAAATTTGGATTCAACTTATTCGGACCCGTGTTCTAATTGTTCAGATGAAACACCCACAAATGCTCAACCAGATCATTCTGAAACTGTGTATGAGTTCCTCGATTGCGAATCTGAAGATGCATTTGGAAAAATTGCTCAAACGCCGTCGGGATTCTGCTCTGCAAGCCATACCTGTTCACCCATCTGTTGAAAAATCCAGACCCTGGCGAACTGGTTCAATAATGATGGTGGACTTTTTATGATGACCCTGGCACTACCCTTGTTGAGCAGGAAGTTCTTTCATTTCTAGTGCATGCAATTTAGGGATCCAAGCATACCTGGAAACCTTCTTGATTCTCCAAGTGCCATGAACCTTATTGTGTCTCTGACATTTGGTTCTCTCAAGTACTCCGGTCCAAACACCTTAACCACTATAGTAGCAAATCTAAACATGACATCCAAGCATGTGTTCTCATACATCCGGAGGTAATCATCCCACTGGTCTGCAGCTGTGCCATGCGCAAGCATCCTCATAGCAGTCGTGCACTTATAGAGACCAGGGAACCCAATGCGGCTAATGGCATCCTTTTTCAGCTTAAAGTAAACATCATAGGCCCTGTCAACTTCCACGATGCGCAGGAACAATGGTCGTTGCATCCGATATCGACGTCGGTAATAGTGTTCAAATAACTCATCTGGAGCAAAGTAGTCCTCGTAGAGATCAACATGCCCTCATGTCGGACACTGATTCAACACTCGATGTGCCTTCTTGGACCCTTTAAGTAGAGAACATGCTCCTCCGCATGCTCTGTTTCCTCAAGAATCATCATGATTATAGCCGTTTCATTCTCATCTTCGTCATCCGACGAAGAAAAATATACGAACTCGGTATTGAAGTTCCCCTCGTTCGAATACATCATGTTTGCCTCAAAGTGAACAAATGTGACACCCCTTGGGTTAAAATTATTTGAGAATTCAACTATTAGCCTGACATGTCCCGTTCAATGTTTCAAGTTCATATATTACTTTGTTTGAAAGAAACAAAAAAGGTAAGTATCTATATAGTCAGAATAGTGAGCTAGCACATATCTTGATGCAAAGCTAGACAACACAGATAGGGTGGTGCACGTGCACCTGAATCCGGGTTAGAAAGATTATCACTACTTTTGACTTTCGAGAGACCATACTATTGTTTTGAGCAAAGTATCATAAGCAAACACAAGACCAGCTAAATAGACAGGACATGAAATAAAATGAATGTAAAATAATCAATACCATCACCATTAAAGACAAAAGGGCTCCACTTGTTAGACTGTATAGCTTCTGTATACGTGTACGTATGTTGTAACATTGTATACCTTCTCATTATATATATGTGATAGGCCACCCCTAGAGGGTTGTGCCGGTTCTCCCCTAAACCTATTATCTTACATGGTATCACGCTAGGTTACGTACGCTTCCGCCCAAACCCTAATCACCCGACACCGCCGCCGCCGCTCCACTCCCGATCGCGTCGCCGCCATGTCTTGCGCTGCCGCGTCCGGATCCACCAACGCCGGTTTCCTGCCGGCCTCCCTCGCGGCGCTGCTGTCCCGGCCGCTGGACGCCGCCGCCATGCAGTCTCCGCTCGCGACGAGGAGCGTGGGCTCCTTCTTGGCGCTCCCGCCGGCGGCCTCGTCGCCCGGGCAGGTGCTCGCGGTGCACACCGTCGCCGCCTCGTCCGCCTCTTCTGCTGCGGTCGCTGTCCCGCCTCTACCGCTGGTGGCGCCCGCGTCCGTCCTGATGGCGGGGCTTGCGGCGTCGGTCCCGGCCGCAGCGCCACCTGCTCTCGCGCCGTTTGCGCCTCTGGCCACATCCACGGTGCCGCCGACTGTCTCTACGGTGTCCTCACCTCAGGCAGTCTTCTCGATGGAATCGCAGGCGCCGCCGCCGTTTCACTTCGGCCATCTCATCACCATCAAGTTGTCGTCGGACAACTACATCTTCTGGCGTGCGCAGGTTCTTCCGCTTCTTGGGAGTCATTACCTGCTTGGCTACGTCGACGGCTCTCTCCCTTGCCCCCCTGCGCTGGTGGACAGCGTTTACGGTCCGGTCTATAATCCGGCCCACCGTGTTTGGACGGGGCAGGACCAGGCGAACCTCTCCTCCATCCAGGGGTCGCTCTCTCCGGCTGTCGCTGGGCTTGTCGTCTTCGCCAAGACATCTCATGAGGCATGGACTATACTCGAGCGCTCGTTTGCGGCGCAGTCACAGGCTCGTGTCTCCACGCTTCGTCGTCAGCTTGGCGAGTGTGAGAAGCTCGACTCCACGGCCACGGAGTTCTACAACAAGGTCAAGGGCCTTGCTGACACGTTGGCCTCCATTGGACAGCCGCTCACTGATTCCGAGTTCAACTCCTTCATCGTCAACGGGCTCGACGAGGAGTATGATGCTTTGGTCGAGATCATAAACGAGCGGGGCAACTCGACCCCCATGATGGCACATGAGGTCTACTCCCGCCTCCTCCTCACCAAACAGCGTGTCGAGGCGCGCCGCGCCAAGGCCAGTCACGGCCCCCTCTCCGTGAACGCCGCCACCAAGGGTGGCCGCAACTCGTCTAAGGCGCCGCCCCCTGCATCATCTTCGTCACCCTCGGCTCCCCCCCCCCCCCCCGTCCGCAACTCTACCAGGGGCTGGTGGTAAGCGTGTGTGTCAGTTGTGTGGCATTGAGGGGCACTGGGCCTCCAAATGTCACAAACGCTTTCTGCGGAGTTTTCTTGGCCTCGGCAATGATGGCAAGGACACACGCAACTTTGCGCGTCAGGTTGCCATGGCTGATCGTCCGGCGCCGCCGAAGCAACAAGGACACACTCAGTCCTACTCCATCGATCCCCACTGGTACATAGATTCTTGGGCAACGGAGCACCTGACAAGCGAGATGGGAAAGCTTCACACTCGTGAAGCCTATCATGGCTCCGACAAGATCCACACCGCCAATGGAGCAGGTATGCACATCTCTCATATTGGTCAATCATCTCTTCTCACTAGACATGCAAATAGGAGTCTTCAGCTTCGCAATGTTCTTAGAGTTCCATCTGTGACACGTAATCTTCTCTCAGTTCCTAAACTCACACGTGATAATAATGTGCTTTGTGAATTTCATCCTTTTGATCTTTTTATTAAGGATCGGGGCACGAGGGACATTCTTCTTAGCGGGCGGTTGTGCCAGGGCCTCTATCGTCTGGAGCATCCTGGTGTCGCTCGCGTTTTCAGTGGAGTTCGGGTATCTCCGTCACAGTGGCATGCTCGTCTTGGTCACCTAGCCACACCTATCGTCCGTCATGTTTTGCGCCGTCATGAGCTTCCTAGCATGTCTAGTAATAAAGATGTAGCAGTGTGTGATGCTTGTCAGCAAGGGAAGAGTCATCAACTTCCTTTTTCGGAGTCTAGTCGTGAGGTGAAACATCCTTTAGAACTTGTGTTTTCAGATGTATGGGGTCCTGCTCAGACTTCTGTCAGTGGTCACAATTATTATATCAGTTTTGTTGATGCTTACAGTCGCTTTACCTGGCTTTATCTTATTAAGCGCAAATCTGATGTGTTTGATATCTTTGTTCAGTTTCAAAAACATGTTGAACGCCTTCTCAAGCATAAGATTGTTCATGTTCAGTCGGATTGGGGGGGTGAGTATCGCAACCTCAATTCCTTTTTCCAGTCGCTTGGGATCGCTCATCGTTTAGCATGTCCACATACACATCAGCAGAATGGTTCTGTAGAACGTAAACATCGTCATATTGTCGAAACTAGTCTTACTCTCTTGGCCCATGCATCGGTTCCCTTTCGTTTTTGGAGTGATGCTTTCACCACTGCCTGCTTTCTTATCAATCGCACTCCCACTCGTGTCTTACACATGAAGACTCCCATTGAACTTCTCCTTAATGAACAGCCCGACTACACTTTTTTCAAAGTGTTTGGGTGTGCTTGTTGGCCGCATCTACGCCCATACAACAAGCGCAAGTTAGAATTTCGGTCTAAAAAGTGTGTCTTTCTTGGCTATAGTTCTCTTCATAAAGGATATAAATGTCTTCATGTTCCCACTAATCGTGTCTATATATCTCGGGATGTCGTATTTGATGAGCATGTTTTTCCCTTTGCCAAACTTCCTGTGTCCACCACTGAACCACCATCTATGCATTCATCCTCCATTGCCTCTGACCAATTTGATGATGTTGCATACTCTCCTGTATTATTGCCTAACCATGGTGCATGAACTGGACGTGGAGCTCGTTTGGAAATCTTGGAGGCACCATCACCTCCCTCATCGACGTCATCAGCTGATGTTCACGTCGATCATGCCGTGTCTATGCATGGCCTCGCTCCGCGTGCCCATGCACGCCAGGCCGATGCGCCCGTGATGCCAGCGCCCACGGCGTCTGGGCCGGCCTCGCCTCCCGAGCGGCCGGTCACGCCCACTGAGACTGGGCTGCCTCCCTCGCCCAGGAGCCCAGTGACGCCCCCGGCTGGGCCGTCGCCCAGTCTCTCGTCGACTGGGCTGTTTTCGTCGCCGTCACCCAGTCTCTCGCCGACTGGGTCCGCTTCGCCGTCGCCCAGTCCCTTGTCGAATGGGCCCTCTCCGTCGCCTTCTCTCAGTCCCGCGTTGACTGAGTCTGCATCGCCTAGCCCCTTGTCGGCTGCACCTTCGACATCCACGGTTCCTGCTGCTATTCTACGACCACATACACGCAGTCGTAGTGGCATTGTGCAGCCCAAGCAGCGCACTGATGGTACAGTTGCTTGGCTTGCTGCATGCATGACGGCTGTTCTTGCTGATCCGTCCTCCGAGCCGCGTTCGTATCAAGCTGCCCTGAGTATTCCTCATTGGAGAGAGGCCATGGAGCAGGAGTATCATGCTCTTCTTCGCAACAAGACATGGACTCTTGTTCCTCCTCCACCCCGAGCTAATGTTATTGATTCTAAATGGGTCTTCAAGGTGAAGAAGCATTCTGATGGGTCTATTGAGCGCTACAAAGCGCGTCTTGTTGCCAGAGGATTTCGTCAGCGCTATGGTCTTGACTATGAAGACACCTTCAGTCCAGTGGTTAAGCCTACCACCATCAGGCTTCTTCTCTCTCTTGCTGTTACTCGAGGTTGGTTTCTTCGTCAGCTTGATGTGCAGAATGCTTTTCTTCATGGCGTCTTGGAGGAGGAGGTTTATATGCGGCAGCCTCCTGGTTTTTCTGATCCTAATCAGCCTGATCATATCTGTCATCTCACCAAAGCACTCTATGGACTGAAGCAAGCTCCCCGTGCTTGGCATGCTCGTCTTGCTACAGCTCTTCGTGCTCATGGTTTTACACCGTCGACTGCTGACTCATCATTGTTTCTTCTACAGAAACCTGAGGTTACTATGTACCTCTTGGTCTATGTGGATGATATTATTCTTGTCAGCTCATCTCAGCCAGCTGCTACTGCTCTTGTTCGCTCTCTTGGTTCTGACTTTGCTGTCAAAGATCTTGGGATGCTACATTACTTTCTTGGTGTGGAGGTTACTTCTTGTGCTAATGGCCTTGTTATGACGCAGAAGAAGTATTCCTTGGATTTATTGCAGCGGGCTAGGATGCTTAAGTGCAAACCGACGACGACTCCTATGTCTACCACTGACAAGATCACTGCTGTTGATGGTGAGCTTCTGACTTCTGCTGATGCGACGGAATACAGGAGTATTGTTGGTGGTCTGCAGTATCTAACGATCACGAGACCAGATATTTCTTTTGCTGTCAACCAAGTTTGTCAGTATCTGCAGGCGCCTCGCGACACTCATTGGTCTGCTGTTAAGCGCATCTTGCGCTATGTCCGATTCACAGTGTCTCATGGGCTGCATATTCGGCCAAACCCCTCTGGGGTTCTTTCGGCGTATTCTGATGCGGACTGGGCTGGCAGTCCGGATGATCGGCGATCCACGGGGGGCTATGCTGTGTTCTATGGCTCTAACTTGATCGCCTGGAGTGCTCGGAAACAGGCTACTGTTTCACGTAGCAGTACTGAAGCTGAGTATAAGGCTGTGGCCAATGCTACTGCAGAGATTATCTGGGTACAGTCTTTGCTTCAGGAGTTGGGTATATCCCAATCACAGCCTCCTATTCTTTGGTGTGATAACATCGGTGCTACATACCTCTCTGCAAATCCAGTATTTCATGCCCGAACGAAACACATTGAAGTTTACTATCACTTTGTGCGGGAACGGGTCTCTCAGAAGCAACTACAGATCAAGTTCATCTCCTCTAAGGATCAACTTGCAGACATCTTCACCAAGCCTCTACCTCTACCACAGTTTGAGTCTTGTAGGCGCAATCTTACCCTTCTAGATTCTTTAGGAAGTGGCTAAGATTGAGGGAGGGTGTTAGACTGTATAGCTTCTGTATACGTGTACGTATGTTGTAACATTGTATACCTTCTCATTATATATATGTGATAGGCCACCCCTAGAGGGTTGTGCCGGTTCTCCCCTAAACCTATTATCTTACACCACTTAACTGTTTTAACTACTAGTACTAATCAAAAAATCTGCAGTGCTATGATAAGTACCTGCAAGCAGACTTCAAAGCAGCAGCAGCGAAGGTTGGCCATCCCGAATGGGAATTTCCTAACAATGCTGGAGAGTACAATGACACTCCCGAGAAAACCCAATTCTTCATGGACAACGGAACATACCTCACCGAGAAGGGGAGGTTTTTCCTTGCATGGTACTCCAACAAACTGATCAAGCACAGTGACAAGATCTTGGATGAAGCAAACAAGGTCTTCTTGGGATACAGAGTACAGCTTGCAATCAAAGTAAGTACTATATATGATCCTAAAGATCTATAGTAGATAAGATTTGAAAAACCATGATTCAGTTGAAAAGTTGAGTATGATAAACAACAAAAATGCACAAATTCATTCTCACACTCTAGGCTAAAGGAACTCATATTGCTTAATCTAGAATGTAAATGAGACATGGCCCAATGTCTGGTTGCACATCTCTGGCATTCACTACTGGTACAAGGTTCCAAGCCATGCAGCCGAGCTCATAGCCGGGCACTACAACTTAGATGACAGAGACGGCTACAGACCCATAGCACGCATGCTAGCCTTAACTTCACTTGTGCGGAGATGAGGGACTCGGAGCAAAGCTCACAGGCGATGAGCACACCAGAAGAACTAGTTCAACAGGTAGGTAACTTGTGCCTCAGGATTTTACAGTGATATATCTCTGATGGAAACACCTCAAGCACTTGTCATCAAAATTCTCAGGTGTTGTGTGCTGGATGGAGAGAGGGCCTACGTCTGGCATGCGAAAACGCACTCGCTTGATATGATGCAACTGCTTACAACACCATACTCAGGAATGCGAGGCCGAATGGCATCAACGAGAGTTGCCCTCCTGAGCACAAGCTGTTTGGATTCACCTACCTCCGGTTGTCGAATGAGCTGCTGGAGGGACAGAACTATGTCAATTTCAAGACCTTTGTCTACAGAATGTATGCCAACTTGGTTAGTGCCACATCAACTCACTCATGCACGTCGAAAATTAAACAGACGAATCATTTGCAACTGCCTATTATAATAATCTACTGTAGTTCTTTTCAGCCTCATGACCCATGTGTTGATCTAGTGGCACCTTTGCAAAGATCAGAGCGAGAAATGGCGATTGAAATGATCCTACAAGCAGCGCAGCCAAAACTGGAGCCATTCCACTTTGATGAGCACACCGACCTGCTAGTTCAAGACCTCACTGGTGTCATGGGTGGAGTGCTCCTTGCCGCCGTGTAATGAAACCTTTATGATCTACCTTTTCTTTTGTGTGTGACAGTGAAACCTTTATCTACCTTAATAATTAAATAAAGTGCATCACTTGTGCGTGTTCTGGCGTGGCGCATTAATAAGCACACTTTTTTCGTTTTTAGAAATCTCCAAAAATTTATTCTTTGCAATGAGGGTACAATAGGGTTGACGGGGAGCTTGTATTTGTCAGCCCACTAGTAGAAAACAAGGCATCTGTCCCGGTTCCAGATGGCCATTAGTCCCGGTTTTGGAACCGGGACAAAACGATCGGGACTAATGCCCATCACTTTTAGTCCCGGTTGGCTTACGAACCGGGACTAAAGGTGCTCCACGTGGACGCTGTGGGGCGCCCAGGCAGGAGGACCTTTAGTCTCGGTTGGTAACACCAACCGGGACTAAAAGGTAGCCACGCGTCAGCAGCTCCCAGGCGTTGGGGTTTTTTTTTTTTTTGAAAGGGGGGGTTTAGGGGTTTTGGAGGGTTTAGGGGTTTCATATTGTGTTAGCTAGCTACTACATATAAAGAGAAGTGACCTCTCTTTCTCCGTGCTTGGTCGACGCTAGCTACTACATATAGAGAGAACTCGACGCTAGCTAGTAAGCAATGAAGGAACCATTAATTACACAACATCATCATGCATGATCAATATATAGAGAGAAGTGACCTCTCTTTCTCCGTGCTTGTTGGTCGAACAACAAGTTTTCGTATATCTATTCGACGCTACTATAGATAGTACACGTTGATGCATATATATATATATATATATATATATATATATATATATATATATATACAATATAACATCTGTTATGATCCCTAACATCATCGACGACCAAAATTGGTTTGCAATTCCCGATGGCATTTTCCGTCTTTAGGAATGACGTGGTCAACAAAGAATCCCGCCAACTCCTCTTGAATTGCGCGTAGGCGATCAGCTGGTAGGAGTACGTCCCACTTTTGCCAGGTCTAATTTAAAGAAGGGGGGTCAATATATATATATATATGAATGAAATCAACACAATTGATGGTGATAAAATAAAATTATGAATATTGTTTACGTACTTCAAATTGTTGTTTAGTGAAGCCCCTCTCAGTGGTCTTTTGGTGAATGAACTCGCAAACGTAGTATCCACAGAAATCATTTCCGGGTTGCTGCCACATGCACTTTACGAGAATAGAGTTCAATCAAAATGATAATCAACCATGATAATGGTATTGAAACTAGAATCAATGAGAGATGCGCGGAACTAGCTAGTACTACTTACTCTGGGTTGTGTAAATTGCAGCTCCGGTCTCCCTTAACCCGCGTGATGAACTTTTTCCAAACCCTGCCCGGCAAAGAAAATGATTACTTGATATCAGGAAATGAACGAAAGTTGCCGATATAGTGCGATACTGATTGAACTTACTTCTGGAGCATTTCAATCATGTCCGCATACTCCGTAGCCTCTTTACGTCTCGAGTCCAAGACAGTTACTGCTCCCTTGTCAAGCTGAATGGCTAGCAGAATAAAGTGGAACCTGCGCGCACATAACTCATCAATTACACTTAACCTCGAGTCAGCGAAACAGAATATGCAGAAGACAGTAACACTCACTTGAAGTTGTAAGGAAAGAGTATTTCCCTTTTGTTTTGGTGTCGAAGGAACGCCATTAGCAAGATTTTCTCAGTCTCCTCGGAGATGTTCTGTACCGACCATTCATTCACGATATTTGGGTTAATGAACCCAATGTCATAGATTTGTCCTCTTTTAAATTCGACGATCTTCAATCTGCATAATATTTTGGGTAACGCAGCAGAAAACAAAAAATTTCCGACCTACGCACTAGCCCAGGACCACTATGGAGACTGCATACAAGGTTTGATCATTATCGTTACCGACTCGTAGCGCAGCGGAAGTAGAGTCGATGACGATCGGCGGTGCAGATCCCCGCAGCTAGGATTTTACAACCTCCCAACCGCGAGGATGTATACCCTCATCTGCCCCGCGGACAGCCCTCCGGGAGGCGGTCACACAGTCCCCCGGACGGTGTCGCGGACAGCCCTTCGGGAGGACCTTCGAAACTCGGACTGTCCCTCGGACAGCCCTTCGGGAGGACCTCCAAAACTCGGACGGTCACACGGACAGCCCTTCGGGAGGCACTCTCGAACTAAGACCGAAACTACGATCTCTCTACAGAGTTGCACACATACGGTGTCATCTATCCGGCAGGGCTTCGCCGTCCAGAACTAGTTCCTGCCGGAACCCAGACAGCCTTTCGGCTCTACGAAACTATTTCGCTGGGAGGGAGAGAAGAATGCCAGATCATGCATGGCTTTGTGTATGAGAGCAAGAGTGTGTCTTATGGCAGCCCACACACCTCCTATTTATAGGAAACCCAAGGGGTAGGGTGGTTTTACAAGAAAACCCAAAACCCACATGGAAAGGAGTCCTTCCCAAGGACCTAAAAGGTGAAACCAAGGAACAAGGGGGACTCCATGAAGGAGTCCACCATGTGGCCGGCCACACCCTCATGTGGGGCCCCAAAATTGGCCCCTATCCATCCATGTCATCCCCAAGATCTTTTGGAGCAAAGCCCCAAAAGGTGGCTTTCCAAAAATATCCCAAAAAGCACTTTCACTATTCACGACGACATTTTTCAGCGTCTGATCGAACTGAAAATATTCATGTGGGCTTAGAACAATTCTAGTACCCACCAAAATAATTTTCAATGCGAGCCGGAACAATTCCGGTTTAGTGATTTCATCTGCGAAAAGCATCTGAAGCGGTTTCGACAGCTCCGGAACATTTCCGGTTTTCGTCCCGGAAAATTCCAGAAAGTTTCCAGAATGATTCTGGCACCCTCCAAGAATTATCAGGCATGTGCCAAAACCAATTTGACTTTATGGTATCCTCTGAAACAACTTTTCAGTTTCACCGGAACTCATCCGGTGACCTCTCTGTGGAACTTTTCCGCTGTCCGAAACTTTTCCGGCGTCCGAAACTTTTTCGGTGATTTTCTCTCAGACTCCCTGTCTAGTATTCAGCAGATAGATGACCCTTAAGCGTGTGACCCTATAGGTTTGGTGAAGCATAGACATGACCTGGAACCCCTTCCGATCAATGATCAACATCGGAGCCGTGGACACCCATATCGATCCCTATACCCACACGAATAAATATTCGAGTGAACCTCCAGTTGCCGTGAGCTATTCCTGTTGCTTCGCGATATGTTACAATTACCCGAGGTGAGAAACATCGGCATTCTCGTGGATCAACACTTGTCCACAATGCCAGTTACCTCGTTGCCGGTATTGTTCTCTTTTCTCGTTCCCGTGTTTCGGCATCCCTGTGATCAAATCACCCTGTGTCTGGCCAGACGATGATGGATACCGTAACACCGAGAGGGCCCAGAGATATCTCTCCATCGTCGGAGGAGCAAATCCCAATCTTGAGCTATCAAGTCCCTTGACATACTTTTCCATGAACCCGTAAGCCGCCGTAATAGCCACCCATTTATGGATGACGTTTAACAAACCCCAAAGTTCATGAAGCAAGCATGAAGAAACTCGACACTCTCGTGGTCTAAGGAATTATGCAAACATTAACTTCTCTGTGTTATTAACCATAAACTTATGACGAATGTATCTCATAGCATAACATCAATCGGGTCGATTCAACACAAGTGTTCTACCAACAATTGTGCCCTCAAAATTGCCGGCATAGCCATGCCCATGATCAGGAAAACAGGATCATCATGCAATACTTGAGCCAGTCATAGAGGCTTGACTAGGAATACATTTTACCGTTTATTATCCCACACATGCATATGAGTCTTCCTCCGAGCCTCGTGGTTATTGTAGACTCGAGAACCATAGCATTTATAGCATGGAACATAAACCTAATTATGAACAGGGAGATAATCAATAACATTTATTATTGCCTCTAGGGCATATCTCCTACAGACTCCCACTTGAACTAGAGTCAATAATCTAGTCAATGCTAATGCACTTTACACCTATGGCATACTGGTGTAAAATATGCTTCGCATGTGGTATAGCTTGATGTCCAACGGATCTGACGACTTCAGCTCTGTGTGTAACTTTGCATATCCTTGCGTTTTCACGCTTTCACAAAATTCATATTTTGTCTGGACTTGGCCTTGCATATGTGTGAATCATTGGTCGAAACCTGATTCCTCAGACTGAGCTATGGAGCAACTATCTGCAATAGTGTCCCATAGACCAAAGTCATCTTGGAACCATACTAAGTTCATGAATGAACTATATGATTCAACAACTTCTTTGTCGCTTCTTAAGCATCAACATACTTAGCCTTTGTTATAGAATTCGCCACAGTATCTTGTTTGGAACAATTTCCAACTACCGTGCCACCATATTGTGTATCACACAAAACCCTCAATTTAAATCGAAAATCGCATGGAGCATTGATGAAGACTGTATCGATGTAATCACTTACAACGAGCACTTCATAATCTCTACTTGCGAGAAAACATGTCATCAGTACTACTCTTAGCACTTAATGACATCTTTCACTGTTGTCCCATGATCTGTACTTTGATCACTATGGTATCTATACTCGCAACAACTTTGGAGTATTGGACATATCTGTTTGTTTTTACATACCATGGAATACATGATTAATCCAAACACAAGAGTGTGTGGAATCTCCATCATGTATTTTACTCATCAGTGTTTTGGGACACCGAGTCTTGCAAAAACTCTTTCCATGTGACTTCGGCAAGAATCACTCCTTGGCGTTTTAAATGCTAAAAGGTTTTAGCATCTTGTCAATATGTATTCATTGCTTAGCCCCATTAGGTAAATCTATCTCCATAGATCATCATGCCTAATATTGAGGCTATTTAGCCTAAGCACTTCATTGAAAAACTATTTTCAAATGAAGTCCTAATTCGTGTCAAGAAATTTATTTCCAATTAACAATGTGTTAAGTACACAAGGTTTTTAGAAATATTATTATGCTCCCACTTACTTTCTTGAATCACAAGCATCTTCGATACCCATTTGATGAAGTCAAACCCCCTTGACCATTTCATCAAAAACGAAGATTCCAACTCCACCTTGCTTTCTTCTGTCCATCGCTGGAACTCTGAAGTTTGCATACTTACTAGCATCCTCTGGATCGACAAATTACTTTGGACTGTATGACATACAAGTCCTAGGTTTCATTTCCATCAGATGGAAATCTTTTTGTCATCCATGTTTCATATCTCATGATTGAAATATGTATTAATTGCTAGTTCAACCTGAACCGACTTTAAGCATCGCTACGGTGAGACAATCTCATTGTAGTCAACTCCTTGAACTTGTTATTGCAACAAGTCGAGCTTTATGGATAAAACATTTTATCCGTATCAGTTTTTAGTTCCATAAATATTCGTTAGACTCTAAGTCTTCCGAAAGGTGTATCAAGATTTTAATCTCGAATCACTTATATGGAAACTATCTCGGATTGTATTGGCATTTAGCCAATTCCGGAGTCAGGGCCCATCAACGCTTCCTTGTGTATCGTAGGTATACTGTTGTCTAACAACAATATCTCGTATGCGCACCTGAGAGGTTTGCACGAGTTTTTCCTACGCGGTTCAGCTGCAAGTTCGACCGAAGTCCATACATCTCATGTAGAGGCTTCCGTATCAGTCGCAGTAGGAAACTCCGGAATCACTTCCAAGGTTCCTTTCCTTTGACCTGATGACAAAGATACTGGTTATCTCGTCGAGTTGCACTGTCCTCCCACTCACCTTTTGTAAGAACTATTCTCTTTAAAAGCATACCGTTTTGTGGCAAAAAACCTTTGCCTCGGTATAGTGGTGGGGGAATACCCAATGACTTGGGATAACCTTACAAAGTAGCACTTGTCTGATTTGGAATAGGTTTGTAACCTTTTACACAAGCCCCATATTCCAAATGTTAAGAAAAGATATAACATGGTTGGGCGTACCATACCATGACGTCATTTCAACAGACCCGATGGAGCTCTTTTCAGTGTAAAAGCCACAGTCTCTAAAGCATCATTCTTTAAAAGGGATAATGGCAAATCTATTTCTGTCATCTTTTCTATTACCATGTCATAAATGGTTTGATTACATCTACACGGACTCTCCACTTGCAGTGGTGTTCCGGGAGGTGCAAGTTATGAAACCCCTTTCACAACTCATCAGACATTCGCTAAACTTGTAACTCAAATATTCCTTTCTGCAATCGAATTGTAGAAACATAATTTTCTTGTTACAACAACTTCTACTTCATTTTTGAAAACCTTATGAATGAATTCAAAAAGATCCAGACTTACGTCTCAACAAGTAAATGTCCACATATCTTCTTGAGTCATTTCTGAAGATAGATAAATCCACTACCTGCAACAACATTTATTGGACTACACACATCATAATGTATGATCACCAATATGTTCTTTGCTCGTTCCTTATGGCCTGTGAACGGTATTTCAGTCACTTCACTTTTCAGAGGAAAGTTGCAAGTGTCAGATGATTCAAAATCAAACTACTTCGAAATCCATCATAATGGAATTTTCATGCGGTCTTCTCCAATGTGACCAAATGCAGTGCCACACTTGTGTGGTATTCTTTTAGTCTTGCGACATTTAGCGTCAGTGTTATGGATGTATCATATTACCATCAATATTCATAGCATACATCCCATCCTGTATGGAATCATGGCCCTTCATGTTATTCATAACACCGAACATCAAAAGTTCTCTTATGAATAACCTTCTTGCAAAATACCTTATGCAAAGGGCTAGAGTGTATGAAACTCTAAATGAATTATGAAAGTAAATACAGAGGTAATGTATTATTATCAATATTCATAACATACGTCTCATTCATAATGAAAGTATGGCCCTTATGTTTATTCATAACATCGAACATCAAAAGTTCTCTTATGAATAACCTTCTTGCAAGATACTTTATGCAATGGGCTAGAGTGTAAAACTCTAAAATGAATTATGAAAGTAAATACATAGGGAATACACCGATGGAAGGCATAGTAACATTTACTATGTTCCCTGCGTGTATCTGAACCTCATTCCTGGCTAGTCTTTCAGGCCATAGTAGTTCTTACATCGAGTTGCAACAGAATGCAATCGAGCGGGTATCTTTTTGATTAACTCACAATACCCAAGAATTAGTGATTAACTTGTTTAACCATAATTCCTAAGAACTATATCTTTGACCAGCCTTCTATACATCAAAAACTTGTATGACATTCATACATGAGCTGGATATTCCAGTCTACTTTCCTTTTGCCATTATACTTCTAACAGTTTAACTTTCAGTATTTCTCCTACTCTTAGAAGAAGCACCCAACTTAAGAGTGGCGTTAGCCCCGGACTTCCTAGGCGTGAAAGCATCACTAACACCCTTCGGACACTTCCTTTCTCTTTAAGTTGTTGTTTTATTCACCATCATCATATGACTGGCGTTCTTCTGGATCCCTCTCTTATCAGTCTAATGCATAGTAAACTCCTTTACTAACAGTTTGCAAACAAATATTGCTTTGGATATCTCATATCTTTTAGCCTTTGTCTGTCTCTGAAAATGATTTTCAGATTCCATGAATATCACATAACTATCCAAACTTTCGAAGTTCGGGTCTCATGGAAGCAAACATATTGCATTTGACTGAAAAGGAATTCTTGCTTTTGGATCGAAGGACGAGAGTCACATGATCCATAGCATTAGCGGGAGAATATCGAAAGTATGCGATAGGACAAAATCCTTCTCGACACTCTAGAGGACAATCCTCACATTACGTTACCAACTGTAAAGATTTAACCAGATATTTAATAGCTATTCAATTTTAATAGGGAAGGTGGAAACGCGAGCCATTATTCTACAACTATTATGCAAATCACACTTAGACAGGGTTCATAATTAATTGCACTGAGAATTAAACAAGTTAATTCTACAGTGCGCTCCCACTCAAATCAATATCTCTCATAATTGATTTTGAGTGATATAAGATCCAGACTTCAATTCATCGCCATAGAATCATCATCTCATGACGGGAATTTTAATCGGTAGGCCAACTTGCCGATCACATCTCCATGTGACTCTTGTTCATCTTTCGATGCGTGTGTTCCGAGCTCATGACACTCATGCCTGAACGTCAAGACAACCAAGTGATCTCGCTGCGAGGTCTCAACTCACCCGCCTCACACATCCCTAATCGTTCGCACCCATGCATCCATGGCGTACCCCGAAAAGTTAGGTGCCGTGACGGTGCTACACTTGGGAGAACACTATCTACTTGATATTTTTTGTGAGAGATCACCCTAATAAAAGCGACTACCGCGCAATCAAGAAGGGTGCATCATAAGGGATAAACATCTCAGGCAATTCATAATAGCATGATATGGTATAGCCCTTTCTGACGGAGAAGTCTTTCATTTCTTCGTCTTCGGCATTCGCGTTGGTGTTCACCTTCGCGAAGATTGCCACCACCTTGTCGGTGCACCAGATAATATTGCTATCTCTATAGCTAATAAAATAAGTGCATTACATAAGGTTGACACGCAGGTCATTAAAGTGCAATCATATGGCTCCAGCCATCATGCCGAATCATGACACGCAGGTCATGTTAATCAATTTACATTATATAGTCATCTCATACATAATCAAATTATAATGAGCACTGCTATACCACATCATATGCACATGCAAACCATCCTGCAAAACCAAGTTAGACGCCTCTAATCGGTCCATGCAAAATTTTATTTTACGTGGCTTCTAAGGTTTCGAAACAAACCGAAGCTACCAACGTCCATCATCAAGCATGATAATCCAAGTCGCTAGATTAACATTCCAGGGTGTATGAAACACGAGATAATAAAATCTCGAGCCCCATACTAAACTTCGTCATACGCCTGACCCCCGTGCAGATCACATCTGCATTGCCCTTTCGTCTGCAAAATTTCATCTTTCTTTTTAACTACGGTGGAATTCAATGAACTGTTAGCACTTCGTTGATCAATCAGGATCGCGGATTGCCAGAACATTGAAACTCCACCATACTGTTATCAAGATCAGAAATATGCAAATTCGAGGGAAGCAACAAGAACATCGGGTAACAGACTTCATCTGCTACCCGCACAAATAATTTTCAGCAATAGATCTCATCTACTACCTAATTATATTGTGCAACACCCATACATCTCTATGTATTCTAGATCGCAACCTGCATCTACGCATAGCACGGCTCTTGATGCCACTGTTGGGTAACGCAGCAGAAAACCAAAAATTTCCGACCTACGCACCAGCCCAGGACCACTATGGAGACTGCATACAAGGTTTGATCATTATCGTTACCGACTCGTAGCGCAGCGGAAGTAGAGTCGATGACGATCGGCGGTGCAGATCCCCGCAGCTAGGATTTTACAACCTCCCAACCGCGAGGATGTATACCCTCATCTGCCCCGCGGACAGCCCTCCGGGAGGCGGTCACACAGTCCCCCGGACGGTGTCGCGGACAGCCCTTCGGGAGGACCTCCGAAACTCGGACTGTCACTCGGACAGCCCTTCGGGAGGACCTCCAAAACTCGGACGGTCACATGGACAGCCCTTCGGGAGGCACTCTCGAACTAAGACCGAAACTACGATCTCTCTACAGAGTTGCACACATACGGTGTCATCTATTCGGCAGGGCTTCGCCGTCCAGAACTAGTTCCTGCCGGAACCCAGACAGCCTTTCGGCTCTACGAAACTATTTCGCTGGGAGGGAGAGAAGAATGCCAGATCATGCATGGCTTTGTGTATGAGAGCAAGAGTGTGTCTTATGGCAGCCCACACACCTCCTATTTATAGGAAACCCAAGGGGTAGGGTGGTTTTACAAGAAAACCCAAAACCCACATGGAAAGGACTCCTTCCCAAGGACCTAAAAGGTGAAACCAAGGAACAAGGGGGACTCCATGAAGGAGTCCACCATGTGGCCGGCCACACCCTCATGTGGGGCCCCAAAATTGGCCCCTATCCATCCATGTCATCCTCAAGATCTTTTGGAGCAAAGCCCCAAAAGGTGGCTTTCCAAAAATATCCCAAAAAGCACTTTCACTATTCACGACGACATTTTTCAGCGTCTGATCGAACTGAAAATATTCATGTGGGCTTAGAACAATTCTAGTACCCACCAAAACAATTTTCAACGCGAGCCGGAACAATTCCGGTTTAGTGATTTCATCTGCGAAAAGCATCTGAAGCGGTTTCGACAGCTCCGGAACATTTCCGGTTTTCATCCCGGAAAATTCCAGAAAGTTTCCAGAATGATTCTGGCACCCTCCAAGAATTATCAGGCATGTGCCAAAACCAATTTGACTTTATGGTATCCTCTGAAACAACTTTTCAGTTTCACCGGAACTCATCCGGTGACCTCTCTGCGGAACTTTTCCGGCGTCCGAAACTTTTTCGGTGATTTTCTCTCAGACTCCCTGTCTAGTATTCAGCAGATAGATGACCCTTAAGCGTGTGACCCTATAGGTTCGGTGAAGCATAGACATGACCCGGAACCCCTTCCGATCAATGATCAACATCGGAGCCGTGGACACCCATATCGATCCCTATACCCACACGAATAAATATTCGAGTGAACCTCCAGTTGCCGTGAGCTATTCCTGTTGCTTCGCGATATGTTACAATTACCCGAGGTGAGAAACATCGGCATCCTCTTGGATCAACACTTGTCCACAATGCCAGTTACCTCGTTGCCGGTATTGTTCTCTTTTCTCGTTCCCGTGTTCCGGCATCCCTGTGATCATATCACCCTGTGTCTGGCCAGACGATGATGGATACCGTAACACCGAGAGGGCCCAGAGATATCTCTCCATCGTCGGAGGAGCAAATCCCAATCTTGAGCTATCAAGTCCCTTGACATACTTTTCCATGAACCCGTAAGCCGCCGTAATAGCCACCCATTTACGGATGACGTTTAACAAACCCCAAAGTTCATGAAGCAAGCATGAAGAAACTCGACACTCTCATGGTCTAAGGAATTATGCAAACATTAACTTCTCTGTGTTATTAACCATAAACTTATGACGAATGTATCTCATAGCATAACATCAATCGGGTCGATTCAACACAAGTGTTCTACCAACAATTGTGCCCTCAAAATTGCCGGCATAGCCATGCCCATGATCAGGAAAACAGGATCATCATGCAATACTTGAGCCAGTCATAGAGGCTTGACTAGGAATACATTTTACCGTTTATTATCCCACACGTGCATATGAGTCTTCCTCCGAGCCTCGTGGTTATTGTAGACTCGAGAACCATAGCAGTTATAGCATGGAACATAAACCTAATTATGAACAGGGAGATAATCAATAACATTTATTATTGCCTCTAGGGCATATCTCCTACATAATATAGTGAGGATAATTATATACATGCAATGAACGAGCTGAGCTAGAGACTTAATTACAGAAATAATACTTACAGACAATAACAACCCACGAGACTTTTGTCGAGGGCGGCTTGATTGTATAACTGAAAGAGTTCGTCAAATTCAACGTAGATCGAGTCGACTCCAACGAAGTCGTGCTCATCCTTAATTCCCACCAAGATAGTGCCCGTCCCATCCTTGCAGGTTTCCAAGTACCATTTATGTAATCTTCGCATCATCGTTGGTAGATCTCGTTCCAGATCATCACTTCTGACGAGACGCTTCCCGTGCTGGTATTTAAAGGTGTCTACCTTAGCGATTTCAAAATGTACATCATCGCCTAGGTAATCACCAGGATTGAAACCAGGAGCAACGGCCGCTACCCCCGGGGTATCGGTAAACACCTTGAGCGGGGGGCACGATTGCTTTTCCTGTTCGCCAAGCTGGGGAATTGTTTTCCCAATTCTTGCACCAGTACTGCTACTTCTCGACCGACTCATAGCTTCGTCATATGTCTTTGCAATAATGCGGTCATAGTTTGATAGCGGCGGAGGCGGAGGTGGTCGCGTAAGGGCATCCAGAGTGCGATTCGCCTTTACCGGATCTATTTTTTCCTTTGGAGGTGGAACTTTCCGTGCAAATTGGCGTTTCAAATCGGCAGCCACGACCTCATCGGTTTCCTTGTCACTCAGCTCATATGGTAACTTGGCAAGAGGCTTGAGGCTTGGACCAAATTTGAATTTCTTCCCACCACCTCTTGTACTGCTAGCCGCCGGAGCGGCGGCGGCTCTCTTCTGCCGTTGCTGACGAGGCGGAGTTCGCTGACGCGGCGGAGGAGGCGGAGTCCGCTGACGCGACGCAGGAGGCGGAGTCCGCTGACGCCGCGGAGGAGGCGAAGGAGGATTCTGCTGAGGGGCCTCCTCCGCCGGAGTCGGCTGACGCGACGGAGACAGCTGAGGCGGCGGAGACAGCTGACATGCCGGAGACGAATGAGGTAGCGGAGTCTGCTGAGGGGCCTCCTCCGGCTGAGTCTGCTAAGGCGGCGTCCAGTTTGGAAGCTTGATGTTCTCCTTTCTCCATAGGCAGGTACTCCTTAAGGCATTTTCCAGAAACATCTCCCCTTCACCTGTAGGGTACTCAAGCTCCAGCCCCTCAAATCCCTCCATTATTTCATCCACCCCGACAATAGCAAAGCCATGTGGAATCGGACGGCAATGGAAAGTTCCCTCAGCTCGAGGAGGTAAGACATAGCCGAGCGCCACCTTCAAGGTCAGGTTATGGCATTTGGCCATTAGCACACAATGTTCATTCTCCGTGATACTATCCACGGGGTAGCGAGGAGCCATGATATCAGGCTGAAAGAGCTCCGTGGAAGCCACGCTGCTTCTCCGCTGAGATGGTGGGGTAGCTTCGGGGCCAGGGTCGAACGAAGGATCTTCGTGCCGCTGAGATGGTTGGCCGGTAGCTCGCTGGCTCTCAAGTTCCTCTAGTTTCGCTAATCTTGCATTGATCTTCTGCATTTCGCTTGCTTCCGCTTTCTTCTTTCTCTCTCGGCTTCTATAACCACCGCTGTCGGGAAACCCATACACCCACGGAAGGGAGCCTGATGTGCCTCGTGTTCGTCCAGGGTGTTCAGGATTCCCAAGGGCCTGTGTCAGCTCGTCATTCTCTCTGTCGGGATGTAACCTCCCTTCCTGCGCTGCCTGGATTGCTTCCTCAAGCTTCTTGACGGGTATTGCAAGTTGAGCTTTCGTCCAAACACACTTCCCTGTGTCTGGGTCCAAAGTTCCCCCAACCCCGAAGAACCAAGTCCTTGACCGATCTGGCCAGTGCAATGTCGCTGGTTGGACCCCTTTAGCAAGCAGGTCTTGCTCAGCTTTGTCCCACGTAGGCCGGGCTTTGCTGTAGCCACCTGACCCCGTAACATGGTGATACTTCTTCTTTGCAGCATTTAGCTTATTTGTCGCTGACCTTTGCTTGCCCTTGTCCGATTTCTTGTAGGCCACAAATGCGGGCCAGTGATCTTTTATCTTCTCATACGGACCAGAGTCTTGTCTTTCTCGACAAACTTTTTGTTCAAATCTTTCTTCCAGTTCTTGAATAGTTCTGTCATCTTCTTCAGAGCAAACGCCTTGACCTTATTCGGATCCGCCTCTGGTGGTAGGCTGAAATTTTTCATCAGCGAGGTCCAAAGATCATCTTTCTGTCTATCCTGGACATAAGAAACTTCAGGGTCCTTCTTCTTATTCCATTCTTGGATGCTGATCGGGACGCTGTCCCTAACAACCACTCCGCACTGATGTATAAATGTGTCCCTGCTCCGCTTGGGAGCAATCGGTTGGCCATCTCGACCGACTTCTTCGATCGTGAACCTTTCATCCAGGCGCAACCTTTTCTTCGGGCCTCATCTCCTTACGGAAGTTTGGCTCGATCCGGAGGGCTAATTAAAAGAAGAAAGAAGCGTTAATATATGTACATACAAAACAATTAATGCATCAAGTCAGCAGAGGCTTAATTAATATATGTATATATACCTCGCCGGACTTTGCAACAGTTAAGGCTCCCTCCTCCGTTCGGTCACCGGAGCCGTCATGATCTCCTTCCTCCTCCGTTCGGTCACCGGAGCCGTCATGATCTCCTTCCTCCTCCATTGGATCACCGGAGCCGTCATCCTCTCTTTCCTGACCATCGGTGTCGTTGGGAAACGACAAGGTGATATCACCTCCGTCGCGGATTATATCCCCCAACAACTCTTCCTTTTCTAAGTCTCTGTCCATAGTTTCTGCAAATATTACAACCATGAGAGATGGATTAGTGGCAAACATAGACCTAGCTAATCACAACAAGGAATCATATGCATATATAAGCATTGGATTAGTCGCAAACAACATGCAAAGTTATCGGGGGTTATACTTTCGAGAGAGGATACTTTGCGGACCGCCTCTCTCATGGTCGTCGACGATACTTGCGGACCCCCCCCCTCATGTCGAAGTTATCGGGGATATGTTGAATTCCCGAGAGAGTTAGGGGTGTTCTAACGCGGCACTACACGATATAGGTGAAGGGGGATAACATCCGGGAATGTTTTCCCGAAGTCTGCATTTTCGGACAGATGAACCGGAGGGGGACGGTTCCAGGTTCGCTATGCTAGCTGCTTGTGACAGACGAACGGAGGGCATATTCGGATTCGTCATATTTTCTATATACATCCATCCATACATACATACATACATATACATCTACATTATATATACACTAAGCATCTACATATACATCTACATTATATATACACTAAGCATCTACATAAACATAAACATAATTAATAAACATATACATGCCCGCAAAAAAAATAAAAATAAACATATACATACATACATATACATACATACATACATACATCTATCATCTATCATCATATCATACATACATATACATCAACATATACATACATATATACATAAACATAATTAAAAAAACAAACAGCGGGCCGGAGCGGCGGCGGCTCACAGCGGGGGCGGCGCGGGCTCGGGGGAGCTCGGGGGCGGCGAGCGCGAGCTCAGGGGCGGCGCGGGCTCGGGGGAGCTCAGGGGCGGCGCGCGCGAGCTCGGGGGCGGCGCGGGCTCGGGGGCGGCGACGGCGACGGCGGGGCAGGGGCGCGGCGACGGCGGGGCAGGGCTCGACGGCGACGGGAGCGACGGCGACGAGGAGCAGCCTGGGGGCGTCGGGGAAGAAAGAACTGGTCTTTCGAGAAACTGCTAAGTGCTGCTTATATACAAAAAGCATTGGTCCCGGTTGGTGTCACCAACCGGGACGAAAGGCCCCCCTTTCGTCCCACTTTCGTCCCAGTTGGTGACTCCAACCGGGACTAAAGGTCAATTTCAGCAGCCCAAAAGGCGGGAAGCAGAGACCTTTGGTCCCGGTTGGTGGCTCGAACCGGGACGAAAGGCCCCCCTTTCGTCCCGGTTCGAGCCACCAACCGGGACCAATGGTCTGTGCTGCCGCATCCAAAACTTTAGTCCCACCTCGCTAGTTGAGAGGGGCTCGGAGTTGTTTATAAGCGCTGCTGCCGCTTCCCTCTCGAGCTCCTCTCTACTGCAGGCAGTAAATGCCTATCTGACGCCCTGTTGGGCCTGCTTCCACTGCGGGCCTGCATCCTGGCCCATCTCTAGGGTTTCTAGTCGTATGCAGGCCGTGGTGGCTAGTAGGTGGGCCTTTTTTTTTGCATATTTTATGTATTTAATTTTTTAATGTTATTTTTTGCATATGTTATTTTTAGTTATATAATTTTAGTTGCATAAATTTTATTTTTTATTGATTCTTTTTAGTTGATTCCTTTTGCCAGTAGAGTTTTATAAAAGCTTTTTAGTTTTCTATTAAAGTTTGTAACAAAAAATACTTTATGAAAATTCTTTTTACTATTAAAGTTTTTAACAAATAAATACTTTGATAATTTTAGTTAATACTATTTTGATTATTTTTAGTTGATTCTTTTTGCTATTGAAAAATATTATATTTAATTGATTCTTTTTAGTTCATTCTTTTTGCTATTAGAGTTTTATGAAAGCTTTTTAGTTCATTCTTTTTGCTATTAGAGTTTTATAAAAGATTTTTGATTCATTCTTTTTACAATTAATTCATTCTTTGAGCTAAATGAACCTGAAATTGAAAAGCAGTACAAATGAACTCTGAAAAGGTTGAAAGTTGGCATGGTATCATCATTTCACCCACATAGCATGTGCTAAAAAGTTGAGAGGGTTACGACAAAAACTGGATGCACTTCGTGTACAAAATGGACAATCTCTTTCGAAGTATCACGGTTTCAGACGAAAACTCATATGTTACAAAAGGCATTTCATTTCTTGACATGTAACTGCAGTGATATTCTAGATCAAAGCCATCATCAGAATAGTTGTGGAGAGAAAGTCTTCACTTTTTCTTCGCGTGTGTCCCTTGCTTATTGCGTCGTAACCATGGATAATCTTCATCGTTTAACAGGGTGCTTGGGCCAGCCTTCACTTTGAAGGAAGGAATTTCATGAAACTTTTCATAATCTTCAGACATGTCTGTCTTGCCCTCCACTCCCACGATGTCTCTTTTCCCTAAAAGAACTATGTGGCGCTTTGGCTCATCGTATGATGTATTTGCTTCCTTATCTTTTCTTTTTCTCGGTTTGATAGACATGTCCTTCACATAGAAAACCTGCGCCACATCATTGGCTAGGACGAATGGTTCGTCTGTGTACCCAAGATTGTTGAGATCCACTGTTGTCATTCCGTACTGCGGGTCTACCTGTACCCCGCCTCCTGACAGATTGACCCATTTGCACCGAAACAAAGGGACCTTAAAATCATGTCCATAGTCAAGTTCCCATATGTCCACTATGTAACCATAATATGTGTCCTTTCCCCTGTTGGTTGCTGGATCAAAGCAGACACCACTTTTTTGGTTGGTGCTCTTTTGATCTTGGGCGATCGTGTAAAATGTATTCCCATTTATCTCGTACCCTTGGTAAGTCAATACAGTCGAAGATGGTCCCCTGTCCAACGAGTACATCTCATCTCCAACAATGTTGTTACCCATGAGATGTGTTTGCAACCAACTGCTGAAAGTCTTGATGTGTTCACATGTAATCCAGTCGTCAGACTGCTCCGGGTGTTTGGAGCGCAGAAAATTCTTGTGTTCATTGACATACGGGGTCACCAAGGTAGAATTCTGTAGAACTGTGTAGTGTGCTTGAGCCCAAGAATGCCCGTCCCTACATATTATTGCATCCGCTCCTAGCGTGCCTTTTCCAGTCAGTCTCCCCTCATACCGCGATTGAGGGAGACCAATCGGCTTAAGGTCAGGAATAAAGTCAACACAAAACCCAATGACCTCCTCTGTTTGATGGCCCATGGAGATGCTTCCTTCTGGCCTAGCACGGTTACGAACATATTTCTTTACGACTCCCATGAACCTCTCAAAGGGGAACATATTGTGTAGAAATACAGGACCCAGAATGGCAATCTTGTCGACTAGATGAACTAGGACGTGCGTCATGATATTGAAGAAGGATGGTGGGAACACCAGCTCGACACTGACAAGACATTGCACCAAATCATTCTTTAACCTTGGTAGGATATCTGGATCGATTACCTTCTGAGAGATTGCATTGAGGAATGCACATAGCTTCACAATGGCTAATCGAACGTTTTTCGGTAGAACCCCCTCAATGCAACCGGAAGCAGTTGCGTCATAATCACGTGGCAGTCATGAGACTTTAGGTTCTGGAACTTTTTCTCTGCCATATTTATTATTCCCTTTATATTCGACGAGAATCCAGACGGGACCTTCATACTGAGCAGGCATTCAAAGAAGATTTCCTTCTCTTCTTTGGTAAGAGCGTAGCTGGCAGGACCTTCATACTGCTTTGGATGCATGCCGTCTTTTTCGTGCACACATTGCTGGTCCTCCCGTGCCTCCGGTGTATCTTTTGTCTTCCCATACACGCCCAAGAAGCCTAGCAGGTTCACGCAAAGATTCTTCGTCACGTGCATCACGTCGATTGCAGAGCGGACCTCTAGGTCTTTCCAATAGGGTAGGTCCCAAAATATAGATTTCTTCTTCCACATGGGTGCGCGTCCCTCAGCGTCATTCGGAACAGATTGTCCGCCAGGACCCTTTCCATAGATTATTTGTAAATCCTTGACCATATCAAGTATGGCATCACCAGTACGGAGGGCAGGCTTCTTCCGGTGATCTGCCTCACCTTTGAAATGCTTGCCTTTCTTTCTTAAGAGATGGTTGGTCGAAAGAAATCGACGATGTCCCAGGTACACATTCTTCCTGCATTTGTCCAAATATATACTTTCGGTATCATCTAAACAGTCCATGCATGTGTGGTATCCCTTGTTTGTCTGTCCTGAAAGGTTACTAAGAGCAGGCCAATCATTGATGGTTACAAACAGCAACGCATGTAGGTCAAATTCCTCCTGTTTGTGCTCATCCCACACACGTACACCTTCTCCATTCCACAGCTGTAAAAGTTCCTCAACTAATGGCCTTAGGTACACATCAATGTCGTTGCCGGGTTGCTTAGGGCCTTGGATGAGCACTGGCATCATAATGAACTTCCGCTTCATGCACAACCAAGGAGGAAGGTTATAGATACATAGAATCACGGTCCAGGTGCTATGATTGCTGCTCTGCTCCCCAAAAGGATTAATGCCATCTGCACTTAAACCAAACCATACGTTCCTTGCGTCACCTGCAAAGTCCCCCCACCTTCTCTCGATGTTTCTCCACTGCGACCCGTCAGCGGGTGCTCTCAACTTCCTGTCTTTCTTACGGTCTTCTTTGTGCCATCGCATCAACTTGGCATGCTCTTTGTTTCTGAACAGACATTTCAGCCGTGGTATTATAGGAGCATACCACATCACCTTGGCAGGAACCCTCTTCCTGGGGCGCTCGCCCTCAACATCACCAGGGTCATCTCGTCTGATCTTATACCGCAATGCACCGCATACCGGGCATGCATTAAAATTCTCGTACTCTTCACCGCGGTAGAGGATGCAGTCATTAGGGCATGCATGTATCTTCTGCACCTCTAATCCTAGAGGGTAGAGAACCTTCTTTGCTCCGTACGTACTGTCAGGCAATTCGTTATCCTTTGGAAGCTTCTTCTTCATTATTTTCAGTAACTTCTCAAATCCCTTGTCAGATACACCATTCTCTGCCTTCCATTCCAGCAATTCTAGTGTGGTACCGAGCTTTGTGTTGCCATCTTCGCAATTTGGGTACAACCGTTTTTTGTGATCCTCTAACATGCGATCGAACTTCAACTTCTCCTTTTCACTCTCGCATTCTCTCTGTGCATCAACAATGACCCGGCGAAGATCATCATCGGGCACATCGTCTGGTTCATCTTGATCTTCAGCTTCCCCCGTTGCAGTATCACCGTATTCAGGGGGATAGTTGCCATCATCCTCTTCTTCTTCGTTGTCTTCCATCATAACCCCTATTTCTCCGTGCTTGGTCCAAACATTATAGTGTGGCATGAAACCCTTCTCAAGCAGGTGCAAGTGAAGGGTTTTCGAGTCAGAGTAATCCTTCGTATTCCCACAGACAGTACATGGACAATACATAAAACCATTCTGCTTGTTTGCCTCAGCCACTTCGAGAAAATTATGCATGCCATCAATGTACTCGGAGGTGCGTCGGTCACCGTACATCCATTGCCGGTTCATCTGCGTGCATTATATAATTAAGTGTATCAAAAACCATTACAGAACATCATGAATAGAGAAGTGACCAAATTAATACAAGTTCATCATCACATTAAAACCAAAGTACTGTAGTGATCAAATGTTATTACTGAAAAAATAAATACATAAAGTTCATACATAGTTCTCATTATCAACTATGTAAAACATTTAAATGCAACAACAAATGCGATCATAATCGCAACGAAGGTAACAATTGATCCAACAGCATAATGATACCAAGCCTCATTATCAATGGCATATTTTCTAATCTTTCTAATCTTCAAGCGCATTGCATCCATTTGCATCTTGTGATCATCGACGACATCGGCAACATGCAACTCCAATTTCATCTTCTCCTCTTCAATTCTTTTCAATTTTTCTTTCAAATAATTGTTTTCTTTTTCAACTAAATTTAACCTCTCGACAAGAGGGTCGGTTGGAATTTCCGGTTCACATACCTCCTAGATAAAAACATCTATGTCACGTTGGTCGGCATAATTCTCATAAACACTAAATGAAACAAATAGTTATAAAAGATAATATACCACCTCCGAATCATAGACCGGACGAGAGCCGACGGGGGCGGATACCAAAACCATGGCACTATATAATAACAAACAATAATAAAAGTAAGAAAATTATACAAGTAGCTATATAACTCATACAACAAGTAAGAATTTTTTTCTTTTAAAAAGAAGATAAGAACAAGAGGCTCACCACGGTGGTGCCGGCGACGAGATCGTAACGGGCGATCGACGGCGGTGAGGACGGGGACGGGGACAATGGTGCACCGCCAAACCTAGACAAATCTTGAGGAAAATGGAGCTTGGAGGTCGAGCTTGGAGAGGAGAAAGCTTAAGTGTGACTCGGGCATTTCATCAAACACCTCATGTGCATAGGAGGTGAGAGCAGAGCAGCACACACCTCCCACACCGGCCGGCCAAAAAACAGAGGAGTGAGCGGGCAGGGGAGAGCATATATATAGGCATCTCTTTAGTCCCGGTTCGTGGCCAGAACCGGGACAGAAGACACACATTTAGTCCCGGTTCCAGCCACCAACCGGGACTAAAGGGGCTGCGCCAGGAGCGAGGCCCTTTAGTCCCGGTTCGTGTCTGGAACCGGGACCAAAGGGGTCAGACGAACCGGGACTGGTGCCTGCCGTGGCCCGGCCGGCGCCCTGGCCTCACGAACCGGGACTGATGCACCCATTGGTCCCGGTTCGTAACAGAACCGGGATTGATGCTCTTATCTGGCATGGACCAAAGCCCTGTTTTCTACTAGTGGCCTTAAGCTGGCACTATTGGAGCGAACGTCGGAAGGCAACCATAATGAGCCCCCCCCCCCCCCCCCCCCCCCGCGCGCCAACAAACCCAAATCTCCAAAATTATATTTACTCTACAAAACGGTTTTAAATTGTTGGTATGCGTGGTTTTCTAAATTATGTGTTTTTTCCCTGTTGTTTTTAGTTCTTTACGCACCCCACTGCTGCTACTCCTTTTGTTCCTGCTGCAAGATCCGCTGTGAATCGTCATAAGCGAATGCTTATTTGGGATCATCGTGCTTCTGTCAAGAAGGCCATGTCCAGCAAATTCTCCACCTCCTGAGACAACACCAGAGAACCACTTCGTCAAGAAGGCTATGTGCAGTGCAACCAAGATCCACAGAACCGTCCATGATTTATCTTAGTTTTTGATAGATAGAGATAATTGTGAGGTCTACAAGGTGACGTGAATTTATGTCTTGCTTTGGTTTGGAATTTTAGGATGCTAGATGGCAATCTGTTTCAATTCTGTACCATCAAGCATCTCTTTGTAACTGATTCTGCTCAAGTTTGAGAATGACACAACAACTCCTAGCAAGCTTTGCTGCAAACATCGAGTACTGTTTAAAATTTGGTGTCCACAAGAAGCTAAATATTTTATTTGGTTGATGCACAGTGCCACGTATAGGTTGCACTCTTATATTCAGAGTTGGTGCCTCCAGATGTTGTCTTGATTGATTCTTGGACGTCCGCAAATTCAGCGTTGAAGGTAAATGTAATGGTATTGTACATACATTTATAATATACATGTGGGTACAGATCAGAAGTTCTCACACATACATTTATGAAGATTTCATCGTAGCAAGCAAAATTTGCATGTTCATGCACATATTGAATGTGTCTTATGGTAAGTGACTACTCATATCATATACAGCCATGTCAAACCATCTATTCGATTGGACTGGGCATTTTACCAGCATGTTGCACATGACAGGATTAACCAGTTAAAAACACATACTTACATGATAAGCATCAGGTGTGTTAACTCAAATTTGAGTGTCAGCTCACTCTAATTCGATGGACCGAAAGCTTCCAGATTTATCACTCCGGAAGTTAGAAGTGAAAGTTATAATATGTGTACAAAAATTAGATTTTCCATTGCATTAATCTTTTTTCCATGTCATTTGTTTTCAAAATACCCATTACTGAATGAAATTTGCTAAAATTGTCGGTCTTATGTTTTTTCCATGCTAATATTCTATATAGTTTCTGGAGATGGAAACCAATCATTAAGTACTGTAAAGATGCTTTTCCCAGCCATGTTACTTTGAAACTGGTTGCTTATTAGGATAAAGTGGTGACGTGTGTTGGTGGTGGAGTAATATTATGACGATATTCAATTTTTCTTTCTTGATATCTCCCACCTGAACAGCTGAGCAAGTTTGTACTGAATATACTCTTATTTACATTGGCATCGTTGTCGATTAAAAATAAAATAGAAAACCAACATATGAATTTTCTCAAGCAGGGTGGAACACTGGAACCGCACAAGGTGTTATCCCATCGGATAAAATGAGAAAATTCAAGAACAATATTTGAGAAGGAGTAGTCTACATGATTCAGCACTACCTGATTAGTTTTTCTAAAATTATTTTTTTCTCATTGCACCTGTCAGAAAAGATGACTTTGATACCTCTCTGCAATCATTTTGACATGGGGTAGGTATAGTGCAAGTATGCAACATAGTGCTTAATTCCAGCCACCAATTTCTCTCCTCGGGATATGCTAAGAGGACATGGTCCTCTAATGTAGACAGAAGTTGGAAGTGTCAAATAATAAACAACTGATTCCAGATCCTAATTATGCTTACATGGTTTGCCAATGTGTAATGAAATTTTTTGGAAGCTGTCAAAAAGACTTCTTTGTATTCGAAAAAAAGACTTCTTCGCAACCAGCTCACCCCAATACCACTGTCACCCCTTTTCTTACTTTAAAATAAAAAACAACACACACACAGGCTCAGCCAAGGGCGCGGCTATATATATATATATATGTGTGTGTGTGTGTGTTCTGAGCGGCTGCCACGCTTGTGTGACACGCAGCTTTGGAAAACATGCGTATATACGCTATTCTTGCGAGGGTTTACACATATTGTATAATTTACTTCTTGAGAGTTTTCTCATAGCGCGTTGAACTCGCTTCTTCCCTTTCCCGCTTCCTGTATCCCGTTAAGCTCTGGCGATGTATTTTCGTTATGTGAGTAATCAGTGGCATAGCTAGGATTGAGCCGAGCCCCAAGCCAGCTAAGGCTGAACAATGTGAAATAGTGCAAAATGGGCCAGGTAAATCGTCGCCATGCCCTGGGCCGTGCCCCCCTAGGCTTGGGCATGTCTACGCCCTGTGAGTAATGAAAAGGGGAATAGCCCGGTTTGAAAAAAATCACTTGTCGAGGGATAGCTGATTCAGCTTTAGATTGCTATGTGTACGTTTTTTATATGGTAACGATTTCAGAGAGCTCCTATGTGACACATTAAGCGTCAAATTGCCGGCGTTTCCAACAGGGCGTCCCTGACTAGGCCAGTCCATGTAGCAAACACGCTTAGCAAGCGCCCCCTACTGTTTTTTTTAGGTTTTTTATTTTTTTCCTTTTTAATTTCGTTTTTCTAGAAAAAACATGATTTTTGTAAAGTGAACATATTTTTAAAAGTGTGAATATTTTATGAAAAATGGTAAACAATTTTTTACAACTTTTAAAAACATTCTTTAAAAATTCTGAACATTTTTTGAAAATATTGAACAGTATTTTAAAAACATGATTTTTTTTAAACACGATCAATTTTTAAAATTCTGAACAATTTTTGACATTCTTAAACAATTTTTTTTAAATCCAAACATTTTTTTGAATTTTGAACATTTTTTTAAATTCTGAACATTTTGTAAACTCGAACATTAAAATCCAAACCTTTTTTTAAAATTTTCAAAAAGAAAGGGAAAAACGAAAAAGGAAAAAAAAGTAAAAACCGAGAAAGAAAAAACAGAAAAGGAAAAAAAAAACCAGACTGGAACCTTCTAGAAAGTTCCCAAAATCGAATTTTGTAGCTAGCTAAATGAGCCGGCTCATCTCAGGTTTCCTTTGATAGCTCCTCGTGCGAAAGGGCGACATTTTATCGCTTAATGAGACAAATAGAAATCGGCAAGATGTCTTGTTGCCAAACCGAACATAGCCTGACTGCGGCAACATTTTGGCGAGGAATATCCTATTGGACGCACACTGAGTCAAACTGCCGGCGCTTCGCATGGCGAGCGACCGAGCAGCGACGCGATGGGCCGGCCAGTGCACCTACAACGCCAGCCGGTTTTGGAACCTTCTAGAAGGTTCCCTGAACCGGTTTTTTGTTTCTTTTACCGGTTTTTCTGTTTCTTTTTTTCTTTCGTTTTTCTGTTTCTGTTTCTTTTTCTTCTTTCTTCTTTCTTTTCTTTTTTTCGTTTTCGTTTTCTATTTCTTTTTTCTTTCTTTTTCCTTTTTCTTTTTCAAGGTTATTTTATTTTTTTAAACTAAGTTCATATTCAGAAATTGTTCTTAATTTTCAAAAAATGTTCCTGCTTTTAAACAACGTTCAAAATTTCAAAAAATGGTCGTTTTCAAAAATTGTTCATAAATTCAAAAAATGTTTGGGATTTTCCAAAATGTTCTTGTTTTTCAAAAAATATTGCGAAAGCTTTTGTTCAAAATTTGCACAACTTTTCAAAAAAATGTTCGGGCGTTAAAGAAAATATTCCTGTTTTCAAAAATTGTTCGTAAATTGCAAAAAATGTTCACGTTTTCATTTTTTCCAGAGTTTCAAAAAATGTCCCAGTTTCATAAATTGTTCACAAGTTTCAAAAAATGTTCGTGTTTTCAAATTTTGTTCAGGAGTTTCGAAATATGTTCGCACCTCCAAATTTAGTTTTGGAATTTGGAAATATGTTCCCGTTTCAAGAAATTTTCATGATTTCCAAATAATGATCCTGTTTTTCGAAAATGTTATAGTTTTTTAAAAATTTGTTCAGAAATTTTGCAAAATGTTCCTGTTTTCAAAAAAATTCCAAAAATGCAAAAATGTTCATGTTTTCAAAAATTGTTCGTAAATTAAAAAAATGTTTGAGGAATTTGATAAAATTGCTCATTTTGAAAAATTGTTCGTAATTTCGAAAAATGTTCGCGTTTTCAAAATATGTTCCATTACCATGAGTAGGGAGTATGGGGGCTTAGGAATTACTAATCTTGCTGATTATGAAGGGAATCACAAGTATCATTTAGCTTCCTGGGGCTCCATTACCATGAGGAGGGAGTATGGGGGCTTAGGAATTACTAATCTTGCTGATTTAAATTTGTGTCTTTTAGCCTCTTGGTCTAAGAGGTATTTCAATGATGATGGAAAAATATGGAAACAAATCATTGATGACAAGTACAGAACTTCTCAGCCTAACATATTTGCTTGTCCTAACCAGGGTGCTTCCCCTCTTTGGAAGGGAATCCTTGGTGCTATCCAATCTTCTAAGATGGGATAGTTTTGGAAAGTAAGTAATGGGAGGCAAATTAGATTTTGGGAAGATCAGTGGTGTGGTGTAGCACCACTGTCCACCCAGTTTTGGAATTTATATTTTATTAATAATGAGCATAATATTACTTTGGAAAATGTCTGGGATGGCACTAATCTAAAACTTACTTTTAGGAGGTGCCTGTCACCAGATCAAAATGAATGATTGGTTGGACTTGGTGGCTATAGTTAACTCTGTTAATTTTAGTGAAGCTGAGGATGAACCTAAATGGAAATATACTCCAAATGGTATTTACACTGTTAAATCCTTCTATAGTGTGGTGAATTTTGGGGGTTTATTCCTTTAAACACCCCAGATGTCTGGAGACTGAAAATTCCCCCTAGGGTACAGATCTTTCTTTGGTTGCTTTATAACAATAAGGTTCTGACTAGAGACAACTTGTCCAAAAGACAAGAGGTCCCTGACAAAACCTGTCTTTTTTGTGCTGAGTTAGAATCCTGTCAACATTTGTTTTTTGACTGTGTTGTTGCGGTTGAACTCTGGAGAGTGGTTGGCTCCATTACAGGAATTAGAGAGCTGCCTGATATGGGGAGCCTCTCTTCTTGGTGGAAAGGCAATAAAAATCATACAGCTCGTAATGTTGTTCACTCTGCTGCTGTGTGGACTCTCTGGAAACTAAGGAATAACCTTTGTTTCAACCGTGATGTTTGGATGGGGTTTCAGGTGGTGTGGCGAAACCTGGCTCTCACTTTGGCACCCTGGGAGGTTCTTTCCTCAGGTCCTGCCCGTGGAAAACTGGTGGGGGCGGTTGCAAAGCTAGAAAAGCTGGCAAGAGATCCTCCGCTCATTCTGTGGCCGGATCCAGGCTGAAGAACTCTGGATACGCTCTGGCTTTCAAGCTGGTGTAGTGGAGCACGCTGGAACAACAAAACAGATGATTTCCTCTCTGTAGAAGATTGAGCATTAGTGATTTGTTTACTGTGTATGTGAATGGAGGTCTAGTTTGGTATTTTGTGTTGCCTGAGTTGCTAAACTTTGAGTAGTCTGTTATTTTGTGTCCATTATGGATGAGCTGAGATAGCTGGGCTGCTAGCCTTCGCGTGCTGTAATAAGAAGATGTTGTATGAATCTGGTTTCATTGATGGAATGGAGCCGGGGTCTTTGACCCTTTTGTTAAAAAAAAACCATTTATTTGCTTGAGATGCGTGCTATTTTGGGGAAGACAGATCACCTATATGTGCATATAAGGCAAGTGGGACACGATGCCCAGTTTGTATTTTTAGAGATTTCTCAATACATATTCTACTTGGATATCAAGTGCAGAAAGCAAGCAGCCAAAATCAGTTAATCGCACATGCAACGCAATGCGCGAGTAATTTCTATGTGCCTGGAAGAAGCTAATTTTACTACGGGGAAACGAAAGCACCGACAAAGATGGCAACGGGCGACTCCAGAGGCGATTTGAATTGCGCCGTCGGGGTGGGCCCTAGTGCCGCCGGGAGCCCGCCGGCGATGGCCGTTGCGTCCTCCGTGGCTGGGTCCGGGGCCGGCGGCGGCAGCGGGCCTGCCTGCCGGACCTCTGCCGTGTCTCTGTGGATGCCGGCGTGGGCCCCCTTCGCGTGGGGGGATGTCGAGGACGACGAGGAGGGAGATGGCCCCGTGGAGGTCTCGGTCTCCCTCGCCTCGCCGTGCCTGGGGGAGTTCTTGGCGACGGCGAGGCGGGGCGTGGCCGGCAGGCTGCGGGCCGCTATGCTCTGGTGGCCGCCCGCTCCCATGCCACGGTGAGCTCGTGCCAGGAGGCCGTGCGTCAACTGGTGGCTTCGGTGGCTGCCCCTGTGGGGGGTGCCGGGCTGGCTGGCGCGTCGGTGGCCGCCGCGGCGGCGCCGGCGGCAGAGAAGGCTCGTGGAGGCGGCCGTCATGCCCTGCCGGAGGGGGGGCACCGCCGCCACCTGGCTCGTTGCTCGAGACTGGGAGAGAGACTGCTCTGCCCTGGTCTGGGCTGGCTAGGGCTAGGCTGCTGCGTGGGCCGAATTCGGCCGGCGCGGCGGCCTGGGCGAGTTTGGCCCGCGGTAAGGGTCCTAGCTGGGCCGCACCTGCAGTTGGGCTGCAGGCCCGGTTGGATCCGTTTGGGCCTCTGGCTAGGGCGAATCGGGAGTGGAGCCTATCGCCGGCCGATCTAGATCATTGGATCTGGATCCGACACGGGGCTTCCTCGGTTGTGGGCTGCTGCCCAGCCTCTAGGGCTGAAGTCCATCGCCTTAGTCAATCCGCCCGTTCCATTCGCATCTCCCAGCCGCCGCCGCCCCTTCGGTGTACGTTTGATCAGGTCGTGACACCCAGGGAATCCGGCGATGGTGCTCCCCACCCGAAGCGTGCCCTGGACGCGCTGTCGTCCTCGCAGGGAGCGCGTTGCCGCTCCCCTCACCGTTTGGAGCCGAGCCGCGCACCTTCCCGCCTCCCTCCCCGTTGGTTGGATGCCCACGCCCCTTGGCGGCGCCGGCGCGCTACCCCTCACCGCCCCAGGCTGCCGCGCGGCCCCGCTCGCCGCCCTGTGCGCCGGAGCACGACTGCCGCCTCGTGCTCCCTGGTTCGGTTAGCGACCGACGCCGGCAAAAGGCGGAACGCCTGCGTGCGGATACCTGGCCCAGGAGGAGTCCCTGCGGCGGGAACAGGAGGCGCGGACATCTCGCGACCAGCCGGCTACGGTGCCGCGGCCAAGGCAGGAGGCCCCTACTGCGGCCGTCCACGGGCATGCGGGACAGGGGCATCTTGGCGCGCCTCGGGAGCGCTCTCCTGCTCGGGATTGTCGGTGGGAGTGGTCGGCCCCTGTCGCGTGGGAGGCTAGGGGTCGCGGGAGGATCTGGACTGGCGCAGTGAGAGTGAGCCGAGGTCTTCTCGCTACTCCCTCCCGTGGCGTTTCCCAGAGGCCCCGGGTTTCTCGGAGCAGGAAAAGAAGAAGAAGAAAAAGCTAAGAAGAAGAAGGTTGGTGGTGGGGGCTTCTCCAGTGCAGTAGCCGGACTAGAGATTCTGGTGGGTCTTAGGACTGGCGAGATCCCAGAGGGTGGCTTGCCGGCTCCCCCGGCGGCTCGGTCCTAGGGCCGAGCGAAGTCACGTGAGGCCCAGTTGTGCTTCAACTGTGGCATCGCGGGACATTTTCGCAGTGATTGCCTGGCGCCTCCCCGGTGCCCGCTCACTTTGGAGTACCTGGGGAACATGGCCGATGGGGGCTTCTTCTTCATCAACATGCCCCTACCGACGCACACCACCACTCCGCACCTTGCCACCATCACGGTGGTGCCTGACCAGGATCCACCCCCTGGCTATGGTGGTTACGGCTGAGATCATCACCGAGGAGCTCCGTGACTTTATCCACAATGTCCATGATGTGTCATTCACTTGGGAGGTCCGAGAGATTTCCTCGTCGGTCCTCTTGGTGCCGTTCTCCTCTGAGGAGATGTTACGGCTGTGCACCCGCTTTGATGTGATCCCGTTTCGTTTGCACAAGTTCATGGTCATCGTGAAAGAGGCTTCTTCTGCGGCCGGGCCGGATTTCTTCCTGTCGCGTGTCTGAATCTCCATCTCGGGTCTTCCGGCTGAGGCCAAGCTGGATCACATTCTCAAGATGGTCTCAGAGCTGGTGGGCAAGATGGTGGCTGTTGATGTGGGTTTGCTGGAGGGTGAGGGCCCAGCCCGCATCCAAATCCTCTGCCCGGACCCTGCGCGGATCGATGGCCTTATTCTGCCCTTCTACTTTGACACTACGAGGGTGAGGCTAACTTTCGAGCTGGACACGGAGGATCCAGAGGTTGTACTGGAGGGGTCCTCTCCCTGCCCCTCCCCCCCCCAGCGCACCCAGGCCCCGACGGCGGCCGGGATGATCCCGCCTCTTCTGAGGAGTCCTCAGATGTGGGGCGGGGGGCAGCCAGGAGTCGCGTCCTCATGCACCTCCGGGCACCGTGACCTCGTCTGCGGCAGCGCAGGCATCTTTGCCCGCTGCCTCCCTCGTGCTTGGACCTGTGCTGGCATCTTCGCCAGTCGTCCCAGGGGCCAGGCCCTCTTCTCACGTGCTGGTCCTTTGTGTGGGCTTGCCTCACACCCAGGCCGGTGCCGAGGAGGAGGATTCTCTAAGTATCGGGATGAACGGACATGGACTGTCGACCCCTCACTCCCTGGGGGTAGTTTGTTACTCTCGCTTGCCTGGATCCCCTCCTTCACCAATCCAGGGGGCCCTGGCCACGATGGTGCCAGTCACGCCGACACCGCCTGGTATGGGGTTATCCACGGCCCACTCCGACACTCTCGTGGGTGATCCCAAGGGCCGCCCTTCCCTCCGTCCGTCCCCCGCTCCGCCCATCGCATCCCGTCAAAGCGGACGTTTGGGCCATTCCAAGGTCTTGTCGGGCACACAGGTCCCGACGATCCAGGAGAAGGCGGCCCTCCGGGCCACGGCCCATAACCTGGAGACAGGTATGTCTTCGTCCCCTCCTCCTGCCCCCATCCTGGGTTCTAGGTTTGCCGTTCTTGGTTGTGTTCCTCTTGAGCATTTGGCCGACGTGGCCTCGGACTGCGACATTGTATTCCGAGGTGAGCGTGGACCACGTCTGGAGCAGATTGTGGCGATTTGCGCCAAGGAGCAGCTCGATGGGGCTCTTGCTGAGGCCCGTGCGCTTGTTGAGCGAGGGCGTGTGAGGGCCTCGGCCATCATTGACCCTGGGCATAGAGAGACTGGGGATGAGGGTGGCCCAGGCCCTAGTTCCATTGGAGGGTCCTCTGCTGCAGCTCCCTCTCTGGCGAGGGCTCTACGCGGTAGACCTCCGACGCGCTTAAACCCCACGGAGCACTAGCTTTTGGTGTGCGGGTTTAGTGCTGATAGCCTGTCTAGGGTGGTTGATATCGATGGGCCCCCTAAAGCGGGGGCGCGTCGTGGGAGACCACCCAAGAGCTCGTCCAGGCCCTCGACTTGTGGGAGGGCCCGCTCGGCCCCACGTAAAGGTTCCAACAAGCCATTGGTTTACCCATGAAGTTGCTCTGCTGGAACATCCGCGGGTTCGGCCACTTGGGACGGCGCCGCCAGTTGATTGAATACATGAGAGAGGAAGACATTGATATTGTGGGTTTACAGGAGACGATCCGTCAGGACTTCTCCCTCGCGGAGTTGCAGGGCCTCACTAGGAGGCCTTTTCCCTGGCAATGGCTGCCCGCGATGGGCCACTCAGGCGGTATTTTGCTCGGGGTCAGGGAGGACTCATTCATCATTGACGACATGGACCAGGGGGAGTTTTTCCTCAGCATGTCGCTAAATGACCGTCGGTTGAACCTCTGTTGGGAGGTTATAATCGTTTACGGCCTGGCTGACCACAGGCGGTCAGCCGCGTTCCTGGCGGAATTGCACCCTAAGGTTGCTCAGTGCCACACGCCGGTTGTGGTGGCTGGTGACTTCAACCTGATTAGGCATCAAGCGGACAAGATCTCTTCAAATATAGATCTTCCCCGGATGCGGTTGTTTAAAGATTGCATTGCGGAGATGGCACTACGTGCTATAGCCCGTGTAGGGACTAGGTTCACGTGGACTAATAAGCAGCTGGACCCTATCCGGAGTGTGCTGGAGTGGGTTCTGGTTTCTGTCCAGTGGGAGGTCATGTTCCCGATGTGCTCTCTTAAGGCGGTCACACGTATTGGGTCTGACCACTCCCCCCTGCTTTTCTCTTTAGGGGAGGCTGCTACATGTGAATGCGTTGGGATTTCCCCGAAGAGGAAGGGTGAAGTAATATAGTAGCGAAAAGTATTTCCCTCGGTTAAGAACCAAGGTTTATCGAACCAGTAGGAGAACACGCCAAACAATGGTCAACAGCACCTACACACAAAAGAGAAAATACTTGCACCCAACGCGGGCAAGAGGGTTGTCAATCCCCTTGTACTCGTTAATTGCAAGGATTAAATTTGATAGTTGTAGATATATAAATTGCAAAACAAAATAAAAGTAAATAAAATTGCATCAAGGTAACTAGGGTTTTAGTAATATGATTTGGATGGACCCGGGTCCCATAGCATTCACTAGAGGCATCTCTCTCAAGAAGATAGCATACGATGGGTAGACAAATTACTGTTGGGCAATTGATAGAAAAGCGCATAGTTATGATGTTATTCATGGCATGATCATGTATATAGGCATTACGTCCATGACAAGTAGACCGACTCCTGCCTGCATCCACTACTATTACTCCACCAATCGACCGCTATCCAGCATGCATCTATGGTATTAAGATCATGACAAACGGAGTAACGCTTTAAGCAAGATGACATAATGTAGACAGAATAAAACCAAGCAATATGATTAAACCCCGTCGTTTTCCCCTTAGTAGCAACAATACAAATACGTGCCTCGCTACCATTTCTGTCACTGGGTAAGGACACCGCAAGATTGAACCTACTACTATGCACCACTTCCACTGAAGATCTACTCATCAACTTCGCCAAAGAGAACTTATAGATCGGAAAGCATTACATAGCTATAACAATCACACATAATAAAGTTCAGAAATAACTCAATTACTTTCAATGAATAATCTGATCATAAACCCACAATTCATCGGATCCCAACAAACACACCGCAAAAGAAGATTACATCGGATAGAACTCCGAAGAGAACATTGTATTGAAGATCAAAGAGAGAGAGAGCCATCTACTGCTATGGACCCGTAGGTCCTGTGAGGAACTACTCACACATCATCGGAGAGGCAACAAGGTTGATGAAGAGGCCCTCCATGATCGATTCCCCCTCCAACAGAGTACCGGAAAAGGCCTCCAGGTGGGATCACGGAAGAACAGAGACTTGTGGCGGCGGACATCTTGTTTCGTCTTCTCTTCTGGGGGTTTTGGAATATTTGTGAATTTATAGCGTTGGAATTAGGTCAATCGGAGAGACGTGGGGCCCATGAAAGGATCGATATGGTTGACTAGAGGGGGGGGGTGAATAGGCAACTACCAATTTTTAGCACTTTTAAACAAATTAGGTTAAGCAACAAATAGGTTGGCTAGATATGCAACTAGGTGAGCAACCTATATGATGCTAACACCAACAACAACAAGAGCAAGCAAAGAATACAACACAATAATAGCTTGCCGAAAGTAAAGGTAAGAGATAACCACAAGTGGAGTCGATGGAGACGAGGATGTGTTTCCGAAGTTCCCTCCCTTTGAGGGGAGGTACTTCTCCGTTGAAGCGGTGTGGAGGCACAATGCTCCCCAAGAAGCCACTAAGGCCATGCTACTTGTAGCTTGCGTTGGTATTATCCCCGAAGAGGAAGGGATGATGCAGCATAGTAGAGATAAGTATTTCCCTCAGTTATGAAACCAAGGTGATCGAACCAGTAGGAGAATCATGCAACACCTCGTTAGCAGCACCTGCACACAAACAACAAATCCTTGCACCCAACGCAAACGAGAGGTTGTCAATCTCTCAGCGGTAAATTGCAAGATTAAATTGTATGTAATAGATAGATAGATTGAAACAAAAATACAAAATAAAATAAATAAAAGAAAATGGCAGCAATATTTTTAGGGTTTTAGTAATATGATTTTGATAGACCCGGGGGCCATAGGTTTCACTAGAGGCTTCTCTCAAGAAAATAGCACACGGTGGGTAGACAAATTACTGTTGGGCAATTGATAGAAAAGCAAATAATCATGACGATATCCAAGGCAATGATCATGTATATAGGCATCACGTCCAATACAAGTAGACCGACTCCTGCCTGCATCTACTATTATTACTCCACACATCGACCGCTATCCATCATGCATCTAGTGTATTAAGTCCATAAGAACGGAGTAATGCCTTAAGAACGATGACATGATGTAGACAAGATAAACTCACTCAGGAATAAACCCCATCTTTTTACCCTTAGTAGCAATGATACATGCGTGTCATGTCCCTTTCTGTCACTGGGATTGAGCACCGCAAGATCGAACCCACTACAAAGCACCTCTTCCCATGGCAAGATAAATCAATCTAGTTGGCCAAACCAAACCAATAGATCCGAGAAGAAATACGAGGCTATAATAATCATGCACAAAAGAGTGCAGCAAAGACTCAAATAATTTCACGGATAATCTGATCATAAACTCACAATTCATCGGATCCCAACAAACACACCGCAAAAAGTGATTACATCGGATGGAACTCCAAGAACATCGAGGAGAACATTGTCTTAATGATCAAAAAGAGAGAAGAAGCCATCTAGCTACTGCCTATGGACCCGAAGGTCTGTGGTAAACTACTCACGCATCATCGGAAGGGCAGCAAGGTTGATGTAGAACCCCTCCGTGATCGATTCCCCCTCCGGCAGATTACCGGAGAAGGACCCCAGATGGGATCTCTCCGGAACAGAAACTTGCGGCGGCGGAAAAAGTATTTTGTGGACTCCCCTGAGGGTTTATGATTTTTTTTCTGAATTTATAGTGCTGGAATTAGGTCAAACGGAGCTGGGTGGGCCCCACGAGGTACCAGGGCGCGCCACCCCCCTGGGGCGCGCCCTGGTGCCTCGTGGCCCACTCCTTCATCTTCTGGCCCTCTCCCGAAGCTTCCAGTGTTTATCTTGTCCAATAAAAAATCTCCAAAAAGTTTCGTGGCATTTGGACTTCGTTTGGTATTGATTTTCTGTAGAACAAAAACAGGGCAGAAAACAGCAACTGGCACTGGGCACTAGGTTAATAGGTTAGTCTCCAAAAATGATATATAATTGCTGTAAATGATTATAAAAACATCCAAGATTGATATTATAACAGCATGGAATAAAAAAAAATTATAGATACGTTGGAGACGTATCAGCATCCCCAAGCTTAATTCGTGCTCGTCCTCGAGTAGGTAAATGATAAAAATAGAATTTTTGATGTGGAATGCTGCCTAACATATTCATCACATATTCTTTTCTTTTGTAGTATGGACATTGGACTTGAATGATTCAAAGCAATAGTCTATAATTTGACATGAACATATAAATACTCAAGCATGCTAACAAGCAACCATGTCTTTCAAAATATCAACGCTAAAGAAAGTTATCCCTAGCCCATTATGCTCAATCATTGATCCATTCATGAAACACACTCAAATATTAGCTACATCCAATGCACAAGTATGGCAATAGTGCTGTCTAGTTGGTGCTTTTGTAAGAGAAGATGGAGACTCAAAAAATAAAAATTGCATAAAAGTAAATAGATAGGCCCTTCGCAGAGGGAAGCAGAGATTTGTCAAATGTGCCAGAGCTCAAAGCTGAAATTAAAGAGATAAAAATATTTTGAGAGGCATGCTTTTCCTGTCAACGAAAATGACCGAGAATTCCCAATATTTTCCATGCTAGACACATCATAGGTGCTTCCCAAACAGAAAGTAAAGTTTATTTCCTTTCCACCATTTCTTTCACAATCCATGGCTAGCCGTATCCATGGGTGCCCTCCATACCAACACTTTCCAAGGAATTTTGTTGTTATTAATTTGATTTCATTGTGGGACTGGGCATCCCTATTATCAACCATTCTCTCGTGCAATGACAAGTGAATAAACACTCATCGTGAGAATAACAGACCTAGCATGGAAACTAATGGCCACCCCCTGCCGCTTCATGAGCGGTACGGGCACACAAAACAGAAAATTATTTTGAAAATTAGAGTTGGCACACGCAAATTTACTTGGAACGGCAATGAAATACCGCATATAGGTAGATATAGTGGACTCATTTGGCACAACTTGGGTTTAAGGAGTTTGGATGCACAAGCAGTATTTCTGCTTAGTACAAATGAAGGCTAGCAAATAGATTGAGAAGCAACCAACCACAAAACGAAAACGGTCATAAACATGCATTGAACATAACTAACACCGAATAATGCACCATAAGTAGGATATAATTTCATTGCATAACTATTGACTTAACGTGCATGCATAGGGAATCACAAACCTTAACACTAATATTCTTACTAAATCACAATTACTCACTAACATGACTCACATATTATCATTTCCATATCGCAAAACCATTGCAAGGAATCACACTTATCATATCCAATGATCTATATGAAAGTTTTAATTTATATCCCTCTTGAATATTCATCACTTTGGGACCAACTTCATATCTTGTGCAAATTACTGTTACTATCATCAACTCTCAAAAAGATTTAAGTGAAGCATGAGAGTGCAAATATTTCTTCAAAATTTCAATCTTATCAATTCTCAAAATAATATAAGTGAAGCATGAGAATTAATTTCTTCAAAATTTTAGTATTGTCAATTCTCAAAATAATATAAGTGAAGCATGAGAATTCATTTCTCCAAAATTTTAATCAACTCTCAAAATAATATAAGTGAAGCACTAGAGCAACTGCCTAGCTCAAAAACTTTAAGTGAAGCACATAGAGTATTCTAACAAATGATGATAAACGTGTGGCTCTCTCAAGATGGGTGTGTTCAGCAAAGATGATTGTGACAAACTAAAAAGCAAACAAAGCAAAGGCTCATATAATACAAGACGCTCCAAGCAAAAATCATATCATGTGACGAATAAAAATATAGCTCCAAGTAAAATTACCGATGGTTGGTAGAAGAAAGAGGGGATGCCTTCCGGAGCATCCCCAAGATTAGACGCTTGAGTCTTACTTGAATATTACCTTGGGGTGCCTCGGGCATCCCCAAGCTTAGGCTTTTACTACTCCTTATTCCTTCATCCATCGTGATCTCACCCAAAACTTGAAAACTTCAATCCAACAAAACTCAACAAAATCTTCGTGAGATCCGTTAGTATAACAAAATAAATCACTACTATAAGTACTGTTGCAAACCCATTCATATTTTATTTTTGCCTTATACCTACTGTACTCTAACTTCACCATGGCTTATACCCCCCGATACAATCCATAGATTCATCAAAACAAGCAAGTAGTGCATCAAGAACAGAATCTGTCAAAAACAGAACAGTCCGTAGCAATCTGAATTATGATCATACTTCTGTAACTCCAAATTTTTTGAAAAATTAGTACGACGTGGGCAATTGAAATATCAATATTGTGTAAAAAATTCAGAAGATTCTGACGTTCTAGAGAAAAACCAGAATTCCAGCACTGGACGCAAAACTTTCTGTTTTCAAACAGCATCAATTATACTATCTTCCAAATCATCCCAATGGCTTTACTTGGCACAAACACTAATTAAAAACACAAAAACACAATCATACCAGTAGCATGACAGTGAAAGCACACAATAACAGAAAAAAAAATTATTTTATTTATTGGGTTGCCTCCCAACAAGCGCTATTGTCTTATAGCCATTAAGATAGGCTTGAGATTTCAATGATGCTCACATGAAAGATAATAATTGAAACACAAAGAGAGCATCATGTAGCATGTGAAAAACATATTTAAGTCTAACATACTTCCTATGCATAGGCATTTGATAAGCAAAAAATTATCAAGGCAAGCAATTTCTAGCATATGCAAAGGAGAAGAATAAAACATTGATAATTTCAACATAACGAGAGGTAATTTAGTAACATGAAAATTTTTACAACCATATTTTCCTCTCTCATAATAATTACATGTAGGATCATACTCAAATTCAACAATATAGCTATCATATAAAATATTCTCATCATGATCCACATTCATAAATTTTTTATTATCTTCCAAAATAGTGGGATTATCATCAACGAAAGTTATGACCTCTCCAAACCCACTTTTAATAGTGTTGCAAATTTTATTATCAATAACATATTCATCATGAGGCTTAAATAAATTTTCAAGATCATAAAAAGCATTATCACCCCAATCATGATCATTGCAATAAGTAGTGGACATGACAAAATTATCATCCCCAAGCTTGTGGTTTTGCATATCATTAGCACAATTGACACTAATAGAATTTATAGTAACATCATTGCAATCATGCTTTTCATTCAAAGAGCTATCAGGTATGGGTGTTATAGCCATAATTTCATTTTTAACATAAGGAACTATAGCAAGTTCATTTTCATAAGCATCGTTAATATTAGCATCATGGCCATAAGAATAGCAAGCATCATGTTCATTAAGAGGGGATATTTCAATCGAATCAACGGAATCACAATTATCTATAGATTCATGCATATCATTATTCTCTTCCAAAGCAGCAGACATTCTCTCAATAAATTCTTTAACATAAGAATTATGAGCATAGTTTTCATAGCAATATTTAAGTATGGCAAAATTTTTAGATTTGTGGAAAGTAATATCATACTTTTCAATCAAAGAAGCAACTTCATAAGCACCCTTAAAAGCAACAAATTCTTCAATTTGTTCGATATCATAGTAATTATAAACACCCTTGGCATAAGAAGACAAGATTTCATTATCATTAAACTCACATAGGTAGGGAAGGTGTTTTTTAGGGTTCTTGGAGCAACAAGTAAAATCATAAATTTCACATAGAATCCAAGCATAGCAAAGCAAACAATTTATTTGACGCCATAAGAGTCTCCCTTTTTCAGACAAACGGTGACGAACAAAATGAGCATGCTCCTTTAAAGATTTTCCCTCAACTAAACTAGTTGGGGTTTCAGCACGAGCACAAATGGATCGAAGACGATTCAAGTGGTAAACTTTAAATGGGTCCATAGAATCTTATATTTTTGCTTTTAGTTTCTGTTCTTGTGTGTTCGACATGAAGGCAATAAAAGCAAGCAAGTAAAGAAGCAGACAAGAAAAAGGCAAGCGGAAATATTTTTGTATTTTTGTAAAAACATTTTAGAAGTGGGGGAGATGAAAACGAGAGGCAAATGGCAAATAAAGTAAATGCAAGGAGATGAGAGTTTATGCAAAGGTACTTGATAAATGTTGATGATGTCTCCCCGACAACGGCGCCAGAAATTCTTCCTGCTACTTGTAGCTTGCGTTGGTATTAGCCCCGAAGAGGAAGGGATGATGCAGCACAGTAGAGATAAGTATTTCCCTCAGTTATGAAACCAAGGTGATCGAACCAGTAGGAGAATCACGCAACACCTCATTAGCAGCACCTGCACACAAACAACAAATCCTTGCACCCAACGCAAACGAGAGGTTGTCAATCTCTTGGCGGTAAATTGCAAGATTAAATTGTATGTGATAGATAGATAGATTGAAACAAAAATACAAAATAAAATAAATAAAAGAAAATGGCAGCAATATTTTTAGGGTTTTAGTAATATGATTTTGATAGACCCGGGGGCCATAGGTTTCACTAGAGGCTTCTCTCAAGAAAATAGCACACGGTGGGTAGACAAATTACTGTTGGGCAATGGATAGAAAAGCAAATAATCATGATGATATCCAAGGCAATGATCATGTATATAGGCATCACGTCCAATACAAGTAGACCGACTCCTGCCTGCATCTACTACTATTACTCCACACATCGACCGCTATCCAGCATGCATCTAGTGTATTAAGTCCATAAGAACGGAGTAATGCCTTAAGAACGATGACATGATGTAGACAAGATAAACTCACGTATGAATAAACCCTATCTTTTTACACTTAGTAGCAACGATACATACGTGTCATGTCCCTTTCTGTCACTGGGATTGAGCACCGCAAGATCGAACCCACTACAAAGCACCTCTTCCCATGGCAAGATAAATCAATCTAGTTGGCCAAACCAAATCAATAGATAACAATCATGCATAAAAGAGTGCAGCAAAGACTCAAATAGTTTCATGGATAATCTGATCATAAACTCACAATTCATCGGATCCCAGCAAACACACCGCAAAAAGCGATTACATCGGATGGAACTCCAAGAACATCGAGGAGAACATTGTATTGAAGATCAGAAAGAGAGAAGAAGCCATCTAGCTACTGCCTATGGACCCGAAGGTCTGTGGTAAACTACTCACGCATCATCGGAAGGGCAGCAAGGTTGATGTAGAACCCCTCCGTGATCGATTCCCCCTCCGGCAGATTACCGGAGAAGGACCCCAGATGGGATCTCTCTGGAACAGAAACTTGCGGCGGCGGAAAAAGTATTTTGTGGACTCCCCTGAGGGTTTCTAATTTTTTTCTGAATTTATAGTGCTGGAATTAGGTCAAACGGAGCTGGGTGGGCCCCACGAGGTACCAGGGCGCGCCACCCCCTGGGGCGCGCCCTGGTGCCTCGTGGCCCACTCCTTCATCTTCTGGCCCTCTCCCGAAGCTTCCAGTGTTTATCTTGTCCAATAAAAAAATCTCCAAAAAGTTTCATGGCATTTGGACTTCGCTTGGTATTGATTTTCTGTAAAACAAAAACAGGGCAGAAAACAGCAACTGGCACTGGGCACTAGGTTAATAGGTTAGTCTCCAAAAATGATATATAATTGCTTTAAATGATTATAAAAACATCCAAGATTGATATTATAACAGCATGGAACAATAAAAAATTATAGATACGTTGGAGACGTATCAGGCCACCGTATTCACCTCACGCCCTCGCACAATGCAAGATACCGTGATTCCACTAGTAGTGCCCTTGAAGGCGGCAACCAGACCTTTACAAACAAGGTTGGGGCTCTGTCCACAACCGAATTGGAGGCTCCCAACACCACCGCGAAGCTTCACCACAATGGAATGTGGCTCCGAGGTGACCTCTTCCGTCTAGGGTGCTCAAACACCCAAGAGTAACAAGATCCGCGAAGGATTAGTTGGGGGAATCAAATATCCTTTGGTGGAAGTGTAGATCGAGGCCCTCTCAACCAAACTCTAGAGAATCAACAAGTTTTGATGGCTATGGAGAGAGAGGATAAGAGGTAGGAGGTCTTGGGGAAGAAGACCCCCTATTTATAGTGGGGGAAAAACCAACCGTTTTCTGCCCTCTACCCGCAGCCAAGCGGTACTACCGCTCCTAGGAGCGGTACTACCGCTTAGGCGGAAGTACCACGCACAGGCCAGAGAGTACGTTAAGTACAGGAGCGGTAGTGCAGTCGGAGTTGTACTAACGCGTAGGGTCCCTGAGAAAGGCGAGGCAGCAGTAGTAGAGGGTACTATGGCGGTAGTACTGCGCCAAGCGGTACTACCGTGCTAGTGCCGCTCTACTACCGCTAAAGAGAAATAGGAAACAGGCAGTAGCACCGAGGGATTTCCTACGACTCACTCTTAATCACCAAAAAGAAATCGTCGGAAAATAACCGTCTTCACTCTTAATCACCGAGGGGAAATAAACCGTCTCGTGCCATCTAATATAATCTCTGAAATACTCAAAGCACACGGTTAGTCCGCAAAGCGCATTGTCATCAATCACCAAAACCACTATGGGAGAAATATGCCCTAACAATCTCCCCCTTTTTGGTGGATTGATGACAACACGGGGTTTGCACAAAGATTAACAAGGAATAATATGCAAACCCAAAGACTACAAAATATAGACGGGCTCCCCCTAGATGTGTGCACTAATTGAGTATGCTTTTGAAATGCAAAGCACACACACTAGGATCAACACTCCCCCTATATTTTATAGACTAGACAATACTTGCAACACAGTAGTAGACAACTAAACATACTTGCAAGTAAGAGCATGTGAGCATAAGTAATAAGGGCACAATAAGCTAAGCAACACATACTAAGGTACTGACATAATAAGATAGCAAGGATCACGTATGTCTTACACCATACAAGTCTCAAGTCTCACACGAAAGCAACTAAGATAAAAGAGTTCACAAGCGAGAAGAAAGCGAGGCAAATAAAACGAGCTTGTGACTCGGCAACACCCTGAGAAAGCAAAAGGCAAATCCCCGGTCCTACACTCTGTCCCCCTTTCGCATCGAGACACCAAAAGGGCAAAGGGTAACACTACACGTCATCAGGTGATAGCTCAGTCTCCTCCCATGGACTCGTCGGAGTCCTCAGTGTTCGAGTCCGCGTCAGGCTCGTCGTGCTCCTCCTCGCGGTCCTCCTCAATCTCCTCATCAGACTCATCATCAAGAGTACGCCGAGCAGACGTTGCGGCGTTGGAATCATCCGAATCAGTCCACCTGCTGTACTTGGAGATCCACTCAGCCTCCTCAGTAATCTTCTTTTCAGATCCACTGGTCACAGAGATATCCAGCTTCCTCATCATTTGTATCTGCCGTTGCCTGGCAACCTTCTCTATCACATGTTCCTTGTACATCTTATGCTGAATGCCAGACTAAAGGCGGAAGAGCTTCCTCACCTTATGCTTGAGCTTGACAGCCCAAGATGGCTGCCCAGAAGAAGGCACAAACTTAGAATCAGCCTCATCGTCCTCCTCAGAGGCAGACGGAATCACAACCTCTCGCCTATGGGCAGGAGCCTAGAGCTCCTAATGACGCAAGTTGATGGTCTCATGTGTAGTCAGAGGCCCGGTCTCAAGGGGCTCCTTAGGGAAGGTGGAGTGCCAAGTGCTCTCAATAAGTCTGTAGATGAATGGGCCATAGATCGGCACATGGTCACCATAGGTAGCACTAACAAGCTCGTTCCACATCACATGTGAGACGTCCAGGACAGTACCAGAGCCCTTCTCAGAGTGGCACATCAACAACATATCAACCAAGTGTCCGTGAATCATATCCAAGTTGCCAACTCGAGGAAACAGAGTGTTCCAAAAAATGCGATGCATAATGTCAAAGAATGGCTTCAGTTCCTTCTTGGGACCCTTCTCCGTCGGAGTGATGATAATATGGGGAAGCAAGTGGTCCTTGTGAGTAGGTCCACCCTCGTGGTGAGGACGAAGACCAAGGGGCTTCCTCGCCCCCTCATCATGGTACCCCAGAAGGACCATGAACGTCCCCCATGAAGCACGCAACTGCCTGCCATGTGTCATCCAAATCATGGTCCTGGCATCATCAGTCCCAAACCACACAGTCGCAAAGAACTGAGCAACCAACTCTGCGTCAAAGTCGTAGCTGAATGTCATGATGGGCACAATGTTGAACTGCGCACAAAGGTCAAGAGCCTCTCCAAAGTATGCCCGGTCCTTCTCCATGTGCTCGATGTTGATGGACTTGGTCCTGACAACCAGATTCTTCCTTGCCTTGATTCTGTCAAAGTACACTGTGGCTTGATCCTTGGTCCAGAAGGGACGGCTCACAAGAGAAGCATCCTGAGGACGGCTGTAGGGGTTCTGCTCTCTGTAACTCCAGTACTCAACTTTCTTTAGTTCAGATGCAGACTTGACTGGAGTCTTCTCCTTGCGAGCAACTGACTTGGCATTGGCCTTGCCCTTGTCCTTGTTCCTAGCAGACTGCCGATGAGCTAGAGGTGGAGGTGGAGGTGGTGCAGCCTCTCCCTCGTCATCGGAATAGGCGGGCTTGGCATAGTGAGTTCGACCATGCTTGGAAGGAGGGTTCGCATTCTTGCGACGAGCCTTGGAGCTACTACGACCTGAAACAAACACAAAACAGCGAGGGAAAGCAGGTGTAAAGACATTGCATAAGCCAAGGAGAAACAAAAGTGAGAAAGGAAGTAGTAGTGTAGAATTCTGGAAGTTAGGGCTGTGGGCGGTAGTACCGCTGGAGCAGTAGTACTGCTCAAGGCAGAGCTGTAGTACCACCCTGAACCCTAGCGCACGACCATGCACAGATCCGGTAGTACCGGAGGCCCCAAATTCAAAAAACCCCATGTTGGGGATATCGCTTATCGGGAACTTATCGGTCGACCCAGGATAAGGGGTAAATCGAACGGTTTATCATCATATCGGCCAATTTATCGGCTGATTTATCTTATCGGTCAGACAACGGTAAGCGATAAATCAGCCGATTTATCGGCATATCGGGGGATATCGTGAACAGTGAAAAAAGCTCCACTAAAACTTCAATCCTCCTATCTAGCAGTCATTCCATGTCTTACTCAAGCCCCGATTTAGCCCAAAATTGAGAAACCACCATGCATTGCCCTAGAAACCTAGATTCAAGAAATAGAATCACAGGAGAGAAGATCGGGGGCAATACCAGGTTCCATGGCGAGAGGAGGTGGTGGGGGACGATCCCACCGGACGGAATCGTGGAATGCGGCACGGAATCGGCCAGCCGGGGCAGCGGCCGGGACTATTCTTCGTTCGCCTGAGAGAGAGGAGAGTGGGGGGAAGAAATTGAAAGGGTATGGGGGAGTTAGAACTCCCCTGCCCGACACTTAACCCACCCATGCGCATCTAAGCGGTAGTACCGCTCGGGGTGAGTGGTAGTACCGCCCCGGTACTACTGCCGGGCTGGAGGCCCAGTAGTACTGCTCAAGCGGTAGTACTAGTGGCAGGAGCGGTAGTAGCGCTTAGAGCGGTAGTACCGTTCCTAATCAGCGGTAGTACCGCGTGCAAGAGACAGAACAACCCAGATCAATGAGGAGAAAAGATGGCTTATGCAAATCTGAGATGTTTGTAGGTGAGAGGGCTTGGGTTGGAGACTCGAAAAACAGCAAATGGGAAGGGATACTCCACGTTCAAGAGACAACAAAAGGGAGAGCAAACATGGAGGGAACCAAACTGCAAACGACCTAAAGCCTAGAAAACTAAACCGAAGAGAACCAAAACCTCTCAAGGAGAGGGCGGTGGCCGAAGCCACCTATGTTTGAGTCAATTGGTATGGCACCGCGAAGATTTTAACCATGGGTCCATGACCAAAACTCATCTTTGAAGCACAAGCACCATTAAAAATGTCTAAAGTGAAAGATTTGGTTTATTTATACATAATAGAGGGAGGGAGAGTTCATTGAGAGAACAACACTCCCCCTAAATTCATGCCAACATCTAGAACAAGATAACATGATGAATGCAGTGTGGTGTACCTAGTCTCAAGCCACATTGCTCAAATCAATGATATTTAGCTCATGCCTTAACTCGCGAAATCTTGCCTCATCCAATGGCTTCGTGAAAATATCCGCTAGTTGCTCAAGAGTGTTACATATATAAGATCAATCTCTCCACGCTTGATGTGATCCCGGATGAAATGATGGCGAATCTCAATATGCTTCGTATTGCTATGTTGCATCGGACTGTAAGAGATCTTGATCGCACTTTCATTGTCACATAGAAGAGGCACTTTGTCACACGTGACACCGTAATCCTTTAAAGTTTGCCTCATCCATAGCAATTGTGCACAACAACTCTCGGCGGCTACATACTCGGCCTCGGTGGTGGAGAGAGACACACAATTTTGTTTCTTCGAAGACCAACTCACCAAAGATCGACCAAGGAATTGGCACCCTCCGGAAGTTGACTTCCTATCCACACGGTCTCCAGCCCAATCGGAGTCCGAATATCCCATGAGATCAAAACTTGCTCCTTTGGGGTACCATAAGCCAAAGTTTGGGGTATGATCCAAATATCAAAAGATTCGCTTGACCACCACAATGTGGCTTTCCTTAGGTGCGGCTTGAAACCGTGCACATATTCCCACACTCAACATGATATCCGGTCTAGATGCACAAAGGTAAAGCAAGGATGCAATCATGGAGCGATATACCTTTTGATCCACCACTTTACTATTGGGATCGATGTTGAGTTGGCACTTGGTTGGCATTGGAGTCTTGGCCGGCTTGACATCTTCTACGTTGAATCTTTTAAGCATGTCTTGTGTATACTTGGCTTGGTTGATGAAGGTTCCTTCTCTTCTTTGCTTGACTTCGAACCCGAGAAAGAACTTCAACTCTCCCATCATAGACATCTTAAACTTCAAGGTCACTAGTGCAGCGAACTCATCATTGAAAGCTTTGTTAGGAGAACCAAAGATAATATCATCAACATATAGTTGGCATACGAACAAATCACCTTTAACCCTCTCCATGAAAAGAGTGGGGTCGATTTTCCCAATTTCAAACCCATGATCTTGCAACAACTCGGTAAGGTGCTCATACCACGCACGTGGGGCTTGTTTAAGGCCATAGAGTGCCTTATCGAGTTTATATACATGATTGGGGAACTTGGGATCCTCGAATCCCGGAGGTTGTTTGACGTATACCAACTCATTAATGGGACCATTAAGAAATGCACTCTTCACATCCATTTGTTGTAGCTTAAAATTATGATGAGATGCATATGCAAGCAACATGCGAATCGATTCAAGACGAGCGACAGGAGTGAAAGTTTCACAGTAGTTGACTCCTTCCACTTGGGAGTAGCCTTGAGCCACCAATCTCGCCTTGTTGCGGACGACGATACCATTTGCATCTTGCTTGTTTTTGAATATCCACTTGGTTCCAATGATATTATGATCCTTTGGCCTTTCCACCAATTGCCTCACCTTATTGCGCTCGAAGTTGTTGTTGAGTTCTTCGGGCATGCATGGCTTCTAGCCAATCCGTGTCCTCAAGCGCCTCATAGACCTTTTGGGGTTCTACACACGAGACAAACGCGTGATGCTCACAAAAGTTTGTTAATTGTTTACGAGTAGATACCTCTTTTCTTAAGGTTCCAAGGACATTCTCCAAGACATGATCTTTCTGCTTGAGTTTAGAAGCTATCTTGGAGACACGACACTCCAATTGCTCTTCAAGTGAGATTTGAGGATTCACATCTTGATCATCTTGAGCGTCTTCTTGAGCTTGCTCTTGATCTAGAGCTTGCTCTTGATCTTAAGCTTTCTCGGTGTCCTGAACATGATCTTGGACATCACTCGGTGCATCACCATCATCATGAGGTTGATCTTGTCCATGATCTTGTTCACTCGGTTGAGGGCCTTCACTTTGTTCTTCGGAAGCGTGTGGGTCAAGTGTCGGTGATGGTTCCACTTGCATAGAACATTGTCCTTCTCCTTCGGCCACAAGGGGCTCCTCAATGGGTAGGATATGACCAACTCCCATTCTTCTTATGGCTTGAGGAGGAATTTCATCACCTACATCACAAAGACCACTTTGCTCCACTTGGGAGCCATTATTTTCATCAAATTCCACGTTACACGTCTCCTCAATGAGTTCATTGGACTTGTTGAGAACACGGTAAGCATGAGAGTTTGTAGCATAACCAACAAATATACCCTCTTGAGCTCTAGTTTCAAATTTAGACAAACGAGCACCTTTCTTGAGAATGAAACACTTACAACCGAACACCTGGAAGTACTTGAGGTTGGGCTTGTTGCCGGTAAGTATCTCGTATAGAGTCTTGTTCAAGCCTTTGTGGAGATAGAGCCGATGGGATGCATGACATGCGGTGTTGTCGTGGTTTTGTCACGGCAGATGTCCTCGTGAAAGGACTTAGTCGTGAGGCCATCGAAGCTAGGTGGTAACTCGAACGGGGTTGATCGGAATCGAGAGACAAGGGTTTACCCAGGTTCGGCCCCTCACGGTGGAGGTAATAGCCTACGTCCTGCTTTGGTTGTATTGATGATAATCTCGATTACAAGGGTGCGACTTGGCTAACCTAGTACTCGAGAGCTTGTAACTTAGTCTTTCTGCCTCAGGGGCTCGCCTTTATATACAGGTCAAGGCCCTAGGTTTACAACAGAGTCCGGGTCGTAACATGACCCGTGATCTAGTCTATTTCTTACTCATCGTCCTCCTCAAGAAAGGAAAACATATCACGTCCTCGGATAAGCCGCCGCCTCCAGTATTGGGCCCTAACCCGGCCTGCTTCATGAGTCGCCGGATGGGCCACCTGATCTTTGAACGCCACGTCCTTCGTCCGTTAAGCCGCCAACGGGTAACCCGGCCCTGAACGGGCGAGTTATACCGGCGGGTTATATCCCCAACATTAGCCCCCAGAGTGAGGTGGATTTATTCACATCAATCTCCAGAAGTCACATTGTCGGGTTATCCTTCCTTTCATTATCGAGGCTCATTCCATGGCCGAGTCGCGCGAGCTTCACCGGCTCATGAAACACTGTTACCTTAACATCTCTGACCCCTCTGTCATGACATCACCTTCCGGAAATCGCGGGGTTCAAGCCCGACCTCATAGCGAATCTTTTGAGTATATCTGTCCGGCCCAAAAATCGAGGCGTCATCTACTCATAAAAGTTACTGCGCTCCTCTGTTTTCGCACCTGCCTTTTCCCGTTCTACTTTTTATAAATACGACCGAGGGGGTTTTCATTTTCAGTTTACCGCTTCGACCACCCCACTTCTTCTTGTTGGGGAACGTTGCATGGGAAACAAAAATTTTCCTACGCACACACAAGATCTATCCATGGTGATGAGCATTTACGAGAGGGAGAGTGAATCTACATACCCTTGTAGATCGCTAAGCGGAAGCGTTAAGAAACGCGGTTGATGTAGTCGAACGTCTCCGCGATCCAAATCGCAAGTCGTCCCTCGATCCGATCACGAACTAGTGCCGAACGGACGGCACCTCCGCGTTCAACACACGTACAGCTTGATGACGCCTTCACCTCCTCGATCTAGCGAGCGATGGTGAAGTAGTAGATGAGTTCCGGCAGCATGACGGCGTGGTGATGGTGGTGAGGAACAATCTCTGCAGGGCTTCGCCAAGCACTACGGAGATTATGACGGGAGAACTAGAGGGTTAGGGTTGCCGACACACGGCTTGGGAAATCTTAATGTGTCTCGTGTACTAGCCCTGCCCCTCTATTTATATGTTGAGCCTTGGGGTCTAAACTTGGAGTAAAAGCCTCCTCCAGGTCGGTTTTGCCCGCACAAGGTCGGTTTGGCCCGCAGGGAAAGAGTCCAACTCGGATCCCTGCAGTACCGCGCACAAGCGGTAGTACCGCTCACGAGCGGTAGTACCGCTTGAGCGGTAGTACCGCTTCACCCAAGCGGTAGTACCGCTTATGCGGTAGTACCGCTTCACACAAGCGGTAGTACTGCCTTACCAGCAGTAGTACCGCTTAAGGCAGCAGCAAAACTTCCTTTTGCTCTTTCCAATACCTCGTGGGCTTTACCCCTTTGGCCCATATAAAGTGTTGCTGCACCCGAACACTTCGGTAAACATCCGGAACTCCTTCCGGTGAATTCCGGAACCCTTCCGGAGATCAAAACACTATTATCACATATATCAATCTTTACCTCCGGACTATTCCGGAGATCCTCGTCATGTCCGGGATCTTATCCGGGACTCCGAACAACCTTCGGTCACCAACAAAATAACTCAACTATACTAATCGTCACCAAACGTTAAGTGTGTAGACCCTGCGGGTTCGAGAACTATGTAGACATGACCGAGACACATCTACGGTCAATAACCAATAGCGGGACCTGGATGCCCATATTGGTTCCTACATATTCTACGAAGATCTTTATCGGTCGAACCTCTATGTCAAGGATTCAGTTAATCCCGTATACTGTTCCCTTTGTTCTTCGGTATGTTACTTGCCCGAGATTCGATCGTCGGTATCTCTATACCTAGTTCAATCTCGTTACTGGCAAGTCTCTTTACTCATTCCGTAATACAAGATCTCGTGGCTAACACTGTAGTCACATTGCTTGCAAGGCTCATTGTGATGTTGTATTACCGAGTGGGCCCTGAGATACCTCTTCGTCACACGGAGTATCAAATCCCAGTCTTGATCCATGCCAACCCAACAGACACCCTCGGAGATACCTGTAGAGCACCTTTATAGTCACCCAGTTACGTTGCGACGTTTGATACAAACAAGGTACTCCTCCGATGTCAGGGAGATGCATGATCTCATGGTCATAGGAACAGATACTTGACATGCAGAAAACAATAGCAATAAACTGACACGATCATATGCTACGTTCGTAGTTTGGGTCTTGTCCATCACATTATTCTCCTAATGATGTGATCCCGTTATCAAATGACATCTCATGTCCATGGCTAGGAAACCTTCACCATCTTTTGATCAACGAGCTAGTTAACTAGAGGCTTACTAGGGACACAGTGTTGTCTATGTACCCACACATGTATTTGAGTTTCCAATCAATACAATTATAGCATGGATAATAAACGATTATCATGAACAAGGAAATATAATAATAACTAATTTATTATTGCCTCTAGGGCATATTTCCAACAGTCTCCCACTTGCACTAGAGTCAATAATCTAGTTCACATCACTATGTGATTTACATTGTAATGAATCGAACACCCATGCAGTTCTGGTGTTGTCCATGTTTAGCCCTTCGAAGATGTTTAGTCATCGGATCTGCAACATTTAGATCCGTGTGTACTTTGCAAATATTTATGTCGTCCTCCTTGATGTAATCGCTGATGGAATTGAAACGTCGCTTTATGTGTCTGGTCCTCTTGTGAAATCTTGGTTCCTTGGCTAGAGCAATGGCACCAGTATTATCACAAAACAGAGTCATTGGGTTAAGCGCACTAGGCACTAATCCAAGATCTGTCATGAACTCCTTCATCCAGACACCTTCCTTCGCCGCCTCCGAGGCAGCGATGTACTCCGCTTCGCATGTAGAATCAGCTACCACGCTTTGCTTGGAACTGCACCAGCTAACCGCACCCCCATTAAGAATAAATACGTATCCAGTTTGTGACTTAGAGTCATCCGGATCAGTGTCAAAGCTTGCATCGACGTAACCCTTTACGACGAGCTCTTGATCACCTCCATAAACGAGAAACATGTCCTTAGTCCTTTTCAGGTACTTCAGGATATTCTTGACCGCCGTCTAGTGTTCCATTCCTGGATCACTTTGAAACCTTCCGACCATACTTATGGCAAGGCTGACATCGGGTCTTGTGCACAGCATTGCATACATGATAGAGCCTATGGCTGAAGCATAGGGGATGACACTCATCTTTTCTCTATCTTCTGCAGTCACTGGGCATTGAGTCTTACTCAACTTCACACCTTGCAAAACAGGCAAGAACCCCTTCTTGGACTGATCCATTTTGAACTTCTTCAAAACTTTGTCAAGGTATGTGCTTTGTGAAAGTCCTATTAAGCGTCTCGATCTATCTCTATAGATCTTGATGCCTAATATGAAAGCAGCTTCTCCTAGGTCCTTCATTGAAAAACTCTTGTTCAAATATTCCTTCACGCTTTCCAACATTTCTATATTGTTTCCAATCAGTAATATGTCATCCACATATAATATTAGAAACGCTATAGAGCTCCCACTCACTTTCTTGTAAATACAAGCTTCTCCGTAAACTTGTATAAACTCGAACGCTTTGATCACCTCATCAAAGCAAAGATTCCAACTCCGAGATGCTTGCACCAGTCCATAAATGGATCGCTGGAGTTTCCAAACTTTGTCAGCATTCTCTGGATCGACAAAACCTTCTGGTTGCATCATATACAACTCTTCCTTAAGGAAACCATTAAGGAACGCTGTTTTGACATCCATCTGCCAAATTTTCATAATCGAAAAAGGCAGTTATTGCTAACATGATTCTGACGGACTTAAGCATCGCTACGGGTGAGAAGGTCTCATCGTAGTCAACTCCTTGAACTTGTGAAAAACCCTTTGCCACAAGTCGAGCTTTATAGACGGTGACATTACCGTCCGCGTCCGTCTTCCTCTTAAAGATCCATTTGTTCTGAATGGCCTTACGCCCTTCAGGTAATACTTCCAAAGTCCACACTTTGTTTTCATACATGGATCCCATCTCGGATTTCATGGCCTCTAACCACTTCTCGGAATCCGGGCCCATCATCGCTTCTCCATAGCTCGTAGGTTCATCGTTGTCTAACAACATGACCTCTAAGACAGGGTTGCCGTACCACTCAGGAGCAGTACGCGTCCTTGTCGACCTACGAGGTTCGATAGAAACTTGATCCAAAGCTTCATGATCATCATCATTAACTTCCTCTTCAGCTGTTGTAGGCTCTACAGAAACATCTTTCTGCGCTGCGCTACTTTCAGGCTGAAGCAAAGGTTCAACAACCTCATCAAGTTCTATCTTCCTCGCACTCAATTCTTTTGAGAGAAACTCTTTCTCAAGAAATGTTCCGTTTTTAGCGACAAACACTTTGCCTTCGGATCTGAGGTAGAATGTATACCCAACTGTCTCTTTTGGGTATCCTATGAAGACGCATTTCTCCGCTTTGGGTTCCAGCTTTTCAGGCTGAAGCTTTTTGACATAAGCATCACATCCCCAAACTTTAAGAAACGACAGCTTTGGCTTCTTGCCAAACCAAAGTTCATATGGCGTCGTCTCAACGGATTTCGATGGTGCCCTATTTAAAGTGAATGCAGCTGTCTCTAATGCATAACCCCAAAACGATAGTGGCAAATCGGCAAGAGACATCATAGATCGCACCATATCCAATAAGGTTCGATTACGACGTTCGGACACACCATTACGCTGTGGTGTTCCAGGCGGTGTCAGTTGTGAAACAATTCCACATTGTCTTAAGTGACTGCCAAACTCATAACTCAGATATTCTCCTCCTCGATCAGATCGTAGGAATTTAATCTTCTTGTTACGATGATTCTCAACTTCACTCTGAAATTGTTTGAACTTTTCAAATGTTTCAGACTTGTGTTTCATTAAGTAAATATACCCATATCTACTTAAGTCATCAGTGAAGGTGAGAAAGTAACGATAACCACCGCGCGCCTCAATACTCATCGGACCGCACACATCAGTATGTATGATTTCCAATAAGTCACTTGCCCGTTCCATTGTTCCAGAGAACGGCGTTTTAGTCATCTTGCCCATGAGGCATGGCTCACATGTGTCAAGTGATTCAAAATCAAGTGACTCCAAAAGTCCATCAGCATGGAGCTTCCTCATGCGTTTTACGCCAATATGACCTAAACGGCAGTGCCACAAGAAAGTGGTATTATCATTATCAATTCTACATCTTTTGGCATCAATGTTATAAACATGTGTATCATTACTATCGAGATTCAATAAGAATAAACCCCTCACATCGGGTGCATGACCATAAAAGATATTACTCATATAAATAGAACAACCATTATTCTCTGATTTAAATGAGTAACCGTCTCGCAATAAACAAGATCCAGATATAATGTTCATGCTTAACGCAGGCACTAAATAACAATTATTCAGGTTCATCACTAATCCCGATGGTAATCGAAGAGCGAGCGTGCCGACGGCGATCACATCAACCTTGGAACCATTTCCCACGCGCATCGTCACTTCGTCCTTTGCCAGCCTCCGTCTATTCCGCAGTTCCTATTTTGAGTTGCAAATATGAGCAACCGCACCGGTATCAAATACCCGGGCACTACAACGAGAGTTGGTAAGGTACACATCAATAACATGTATATCATATATACCTTGTTTGTTGTTGGCCGCCTTCTTGTCAGCCAAATACTTGGGGCAGTTCCGCTTCCAGTGTCCAGTTCCCTTGCAATGAAAGCACACAGTTTCTGGTTTGGGTCCAGCCTTGGGTTTCTTCACGAGAGGAGCAACTGCTTTGCCACTCTTCTTGGACTTACCCTTATTACCCTTGCCATTTTTCTTGAAACTAGTGGTTTTATTGACCATCAACACTTGATGCTCCTTCTGAATTTCAGACTCAGTGGCTTTCAGCATCGCAAACAGCTCGGCGACTGACTTGTTCATCCCGTACATGTTATAGTTCAACACGAAGCTCTTGTAGCTAGGTGGCAATGATTGAAGAACTCTGTCAGTGATAGCCTCTGGCGGAAGGGGCATCCCCAATTCAGCCAGACGGGTGGAGTACCCAGACATTCTGAGTACGTGATCACTGATAGACCCATTCTCCTCCATCTTGCAAGTATAGAACTTATCGGAGATCTCATATCTCTCGATCCGGGCATTCTTCTGAAAGATAAACTTCAACACCTGGAACATCTCATATGCTCCATGACGTTCAAAACGTCTTTGAAGTCCCGGTTCTAAGCCATACAATATTGCACATTGAACTATTAAGTAATCTTCAGAACGAGCCTGCCAGGTGTTCACAACGTCTAGAGACTCAACTGGAGCGGGTGGATCACCAAGCGGTGCATCAAGGACATAAGCCTTCTGGGAAGCCGTAAGGATAATCCTTAGATTACGGGCCCAGTCCACAAAGTTACTTCCATCATCTTTCAACTTAGCTTTCTCTAGGAACGCATTAAAATTCAGGGGTGCTACTGCGCGAGCCATGATCTACAACATAAATATAGCAAAGACAACTTAGACTATTGTTCTAGATAATGAGTTTAGTTAATCATATTACTTAAAAACTCCCACTCAAATTGACATCCCTCCGGTCATTCGAGTGTAACATGATCCAAATCCACCAACTCAAGTCCGATCATCACGTGAGTTGAGGTGGTTTCAATGGTGAACATCTTCATGTTGATCATATCTACTATATGACTCATGTTCGACCTTTCGGTCTCTTGTGTTCCGAGGCCATGCCTGTACATGCTAGGCTCGTCAAGTTTAACCCGAGTGTTCCGCACGTGCAACATGGCTTACACCTGTTGTATGTGAACGTAGAGTCTATCACACCCGATCATCACGGCGTGTCTCGAAACGACGAACTTTCGCAACGGTGCACACTCGGGGAGAACACAATTTATGTTGAAATTTAAGTGAGGGATCACCTTATAATGCTACCGTCGTCCTAAACAAAATAAGATGCATAAAAGGATTAACATCACATGCAAATCATAAGTGACATGATATGGCCATGAACTTGTGCTTTTGATCTCCATCTTCAAACCACCGGCATGATCTCCATCGTCACCGGCATGACACCATGATCTCCATCATCTTGATCTCCATCAACGTGTCGCCATGAGGTTGTCGCGCCGACTGTTGCTTCCACGACTATTGCTAACTCATAGCGATAAAGTAAAGCAAAACGGTGAAAATAATTAAAGACAATTCTATGGCTCCTGCCAGTTGCCGTACTCATCGACATGCAAGTCGTGATATTCTATACAACACATGATCATCTCATACATCACATATATCTCATCATGTAATTGGCCATATCACATCACAACATACCCTGCAAAAACAAGTTAGACGTCCTCTAATTGTTGTTGCAAATTTTACGTGGCTGCCACGGGTTTGCAAGAACCGTTCTTACCTATGCAAAACCACAACGTGGTGTAGTGATTGCTTTTTGATCTTCTAAAAGAACCCTCTTCATTGAAATCGATTCAACTAAAGTGAGAGAGACAGACACCCGCTAGCCATCTGTATGCAACGAAGTTACATGTCAGTTGAAGGAACCGGTCTCTCGTAAGCGTACGAGTAATGTTGGTCCGGGCCGCTTCATCTCACAATACCGCCGAATCAAGTATCAACTAGTAACGGCAAGCAATATGTATACACCCACGCCCACAACTCGTTTGTGTTCTACTCGAGAACTCGTTTGTATACATCCACATCTTGATGACGCCTTCACCTCCTCGATCCAGCGAGCGATGGTGAAGTAGTAGATGAGTTCCGGCAGCACGACGGCGTGGTGATGGTGGTGAGGAACAATCTCTGCAGGGCTTCGCCAAGCACTACGGAGATTATGACGGGAGAACTAGAGGGTTAGGGTTGCCGACACACGGCTTGGGAAATCTTAATGTGTCCCGTGTGCTGGCCCTGCCCCTCTATTTATATGTTGAGCCTTGGGGTCTAAACTTGGAGTAAAAGCCTCCTCCAGGTCGGTTTTGTCCGCACAAGGTCGGTTTGGCCCGCAGGGAAAGAGTCCAACTCGGATCCCTGCAGTACCGCGCACAAGCGGTAGTACCGCTCACGAGCGGTAGTACCGCTTGAGCGGTAGTACCGCTTCACCCAAGCGGTAGTACCGCTTATGTGGTAGTACCGCTTCACACAAGCGGTAGTACCGCTTACGCAGTAGTACTGCCTTACTAGCGGTAGTACGGCTTAAGGCAGCAGCAAAACTTCCTTTTGCTCTTTCCAATACCTCATGGGCTTTACCCCTTTGGCCCATATAAAGTGTTGCTGCACCCGAACACTTCGGTAAACATCCGGAACTCCTTCCGGTGAATTCCGGAACCCTTCCGGAGATCAAAACACTATTATCACATATATCAATCTTTACCTCTGGACTATTCCGGAGATCCTCGTCATGTCCGGGATCTTATCTGGGACTCCGAACAACCTTCGGTCACCAACAAAATAACTCAACTATACTAATCGTCACCAAACGTTAAGTGTGTAGACCCTGCGGGTTCGAGAACTATGTAGACATGACCGAGACACATCTACGGTCAATAACCAATAGCGGGACCTGGATGCCCATATTGGTTCCTACATATTCTATGAAGATCTTTATCGGTCGAACCTCTATGTCAAGGATTCAGTTAATCCCGTATACTGTTCCCTTTGTTCTTCGGTATGTTACTTGCCTGAGATTCGATCGTCGGTATCTCTATACCTAGTTCAATCTCGTTACTGGCAAGTCTCTTTACTCGTTCCGTAATACAAGATCTCGTGGCTAACACTTTAGTCACATTGCTTGCAAGGCTCATTGTGATGTTGTATTACCGAGTGGGCCCTGAGATACCTCTCCGTCACACGGAGTAACAAATCCCAGTCTTGATCCATGCCAACCCAACAGACACCCTCGGAGATACCTGTAGAGCACCTTTATAGTCACCCAGTTACGTTGCGACGTTTGATACACACAAGGTACTCCTCCGATGTCAGGGAGTTGCATGATCTCATGGTCATAGGAACAGATACTTGACATGCAGAAAACAATAGCAATAAACTGACACGATCATATGCTACGTTCGTAGTTTGGGTCTTGTCCATCACATTATTCTCCTAATGATGTGATCCCGTTTTCAAATGACATCTCATGTCCATGGCTAGGAAACCTTCACCGTCTTTTGATCAATGAGCTAGTTAACTAGAGGCTTACTAGGGACACAGTGTTGTCTATGTACCCACACATGTATTTGAGTTTCCAATCAATACAATTATAGCATGGATAATAAACGATTATCATGAACAAGGAAATATAATAATAACTAATTTATTATTGCCTCTAGGGCATATTTCCAACACTTCTTCATTGCGACGCGCTCGCCCGTGCCAGGAGCTCCGTCGCCGTACGACTCCGACGCGCACCGGCGACCTTAACCGCATCCTCCTCTTTGTACGCGCCGTCGCCGAGGCTGCTCAGGATCATCTCAGAGCCATTCACCGCATCCAGGTATACCTCATTGCTTCCATAGATCTGTAGAAGTCGTACATCCATTTACCTAGTTCGTCGGTGTTCATCTGTTCATCCCATCATTGCTGTTTTAGATCTAGATGCTAGTGAACTTGTTGTAGAAATACTCCGATGTCGGCCGTAGTATCATTTCTGCATCCAGGAACCTCAGATCCCCACTAAATGCTGCAATCAAATCAAACCGTGCTTCCACTGTACGCGTTAGGAATAGCAAATATTTTTCCTTTTCGCATATTTTGTAGATCCATAATCATAGCCACTGTGTTTGAAATCTGTTCGTGCAATACTTAGCAGAAAATGTAGTCTCCATATAATTCTAAGCCGGCTCATGATGTTCCAACCCGTCAATGCTTTATCATGGCTTGCATAACTTTAGTCATAACTTGAATAAGCATGCTCACCTTTATTGTAGCCGGCTTAATCCTGGCGACTCATCATTTTTGATTAGAAATATCAACTTATCGCAAGGCGTAGCTGCCTCTTATTTTTGGAGCTGATATCAGAAACAACCGGGCGGCTTATTGCTTATGAATATGACTCGCCAATTTACCTTTATTATTCCGCTTCGCAGTTTCAATTCCAAGGCGTCTCATTATGGCCAAGACTGATAAAGCCTGCAACTGGGTCAAATCCCAAGTGTCCAAACTTGTCCTTGAGGATCTGGTAGAGCAAGGCCTTTTGCCGGCTTAGGATGTAATTAGCTGGCGGGCGCCTGAAGAGGAGAGCACACCTCAGCCTGCTCAAGGAGAAGTGGTCGTTTTTGTAGACCATCTGCAAAGGGGCTTTCCACCACCCGAGTCAAAATTCTTCCGGGAGTTTCTTCACTTCTTCAACCTTCATCCTCAAGACATTGGTCCCAATTCATTAACCAATCTTTGTCAATTCCAAGTCTTCTGCGAGGTTTACCTTCAGATGGAACCAACTGTCCCACTCTTTTGAGAGTTTTTCTACATCAACCACACCGACTTAGCAGACGGCCCTAGTATAGAACTTGGTGGAATTTCCGTCCAGAGGTGGAAGAACACTCCCTTTCCAGAAGCCAAACTGGCGAGTCATCCAAAAGGGTGGAACCGGACATGGTTTTACTGTAAGAACACTGCCCCCGAAGGCGAGAATCCCCTGCCGAGTTACAGGTTGGACCGGCTTGATGCAACGACCATTTTCCCGGGTTGGCCGACGAAAGAAGAACGGGAACATGTTGCCTCTATTTATCCCAGGGTGCGAGCTTTACAAGCCAACGGGCTCACAGGAGTCGACCTAACCCGGTGTTGGATAAGCTGGCGCATTCAACCCTTGAGCCGGCGTGGCGACTTGATGTGCAATTACACCGGCGACTCAAGCGACGGGCAACGCTTCAGTCAGGTCAACTTATCTGCTGGAGAAGTAAGCAAACCCACAAAGAGGCTTTTGGGCGAGTCGTTGGACAAGTGCAAGACAACTGGAGTTGCTCCTTTCTGTCTGACCCGTCCCGTACCCCCTGTAAGTGTACTTTGTATTTTTTCTTATTCCCCCTTGTTTTTTTAATTCATCTTCCTCCTGATATCCGACTCATTTAATGTGTAGGCTGACGACAAGTTCTGGAAGAAGAAACTTCGCCGCCCAACTCCTGCTAAAGTGGAACAAGAAAACGAGTCGGCTGACGCGGATGAGCCGGCAGCTGACGACGAGGCTGAGGTAAGGCTCGATTTACTTTGCCATTTTTTCATTCAACTTTGCTGACGCCCCTTCTTCTCAGGACAACTCCGACACCAGTCGAGCTGGCATACCAGAGGTAACTTTGAGATCTTCAGATTCCGACTCTCCAAAACCTATCCCCAAGAAATCCCGTATCGCTATTCGCAAAATTCGAAGAAAACCCCGGACTACCATCCGTAAGGTCCCTTTTTCTCATCAAGATGCTCACTTAGATCCCCAATTTCTTCTGAAGAAATCTCAACAAGTCGGAACATCCAAGCATAAGCTTCGAAGCAGCTCTGGGGAGTTATCCACCGGCTTATCTGACGAGCCAGTCGCCCGCAAGCGACGAACTGAGGTGCCTCATAGCCCAACTCCATCGCTACCTCGAGCCGGCCTTTTCAAGCAGCCTCTTAATCCTTCTGACCCAAATTATCAGGAGACATCGCCCTCCTCTGGAGAGTCAACTGCCTCACAGCTTCCTCCACTGGTCATCAAGCCGGGGTAAGTTGGTAGTCATTCACTTTTTCCATGGTGAAATTTCTCTCTTGATCTGAATATGTTCATGTGTTCGTAGGGCCAAAGCCATCAAGAAAAAATCAGCCATTAAGAAGAAGAAAGCAGGCGGGTCATCTGGTGAAGACGCCAGCCCTGAAGCTCAAAACCTGCCAAGGACGATTCCTGAGGCTCAGGTTGAACCTGCGAGTGAGGACAACCCGGACCAAAGGGTTGAACCGGCTCATTTTAACGAGCCGGTGATGGCAGAAATAATCACAGGACAAGGCAAAACAGGCAACCCGGCGGAGGATGTCAACCCGCCAAGCCCTGCTCGAGACCTCAGTCCTACGGAGATGGAGGATGTCCTTCCGTCTCATCCATTGGGTGACGCAGAAATGACCATCACAGGAGAGGCTTTCAAAACTTCAGAGTCGTTCAATACTTTGGCAAAAATTCCGGCGAAAGATGAGCCGTCCCCTTCTGTGAAGGGCAAGATGAAGCTGGAAGTTCCCAATATCAATGAGCTGGGCGTGGAAGAACTTCATCCGCAATATTTGACCCGGTTGTCCCAGAGCCGGGATGTTGAAGCGAGCATGATCCACATGCTGAAAAGAAAATATGAGGTACCAATCTACTCCTTTATGTCATATCGTCTGTATATACTTAAGTAGCCCCCAAGTCTTGAGCACATGACGATATGGAATGTGCTTGAGGTTTGCAACTCTTGTCAAATGATCACACTATAGCCCTCAAGGACCGGCTTAGCATAATATACCGAGCTGGGACTTATGAAAACTGAAGATGTGATACTGTAGCCCCCAAGGGCCGGCTCGTCTCAGTGAGCGAGCCGGGTCTTTTGTAAGTAGGCCATCTATACTCGATAAAATCAACCTGTAGCACCCAAGGGCCGACTCGTCTCAGTGAGCGAGCCGGGTCTTTTGTAAAAAGTGTATACTTGAGAAGCGACGGGTAGCCCCCAAGGGCCGGCTCATCTCCTTGAGATGGCCGGGTCTGTTGACGAATTTGCATAGTTGAGAAACGACCTGTAGCCCCCATGGGCCGGCTCATGTGTGTGAAACGGCCGGGTCTTTCCATGATTCCCAATAAAAAACGACGAGCATTAGCCCCCAAGTGTCATGGGGTATGCCTGCAACGTCATGAGACTTGTTGTCAAAAAATAATTTGAGTGGTGTAGCCCCCAAGTGCCGGGTCATGCGGCCTCGCTGGCTCGGGACTATAAATAGTAAACTAAACAAAATGCATCTGTGATGACAGGAGATGCTGGAGGAGGCCGAGTCAAAAGCTGATGTCTTGCAGAAACAAGTGAAGCTTGAGCGGCGGCAACGTGTCAAGGCAGAGGCATCGTCTACATTCTTGCAAAAATCGGTGGCCCTTGCGAAGGACAACTTGCAAACTGAGAGAGCCGCCCACGAAGGTGAAAAAGAACAACTACTGAAATGGGCACAGGCTGCAGAAGACCGACTTGAGCCAGTGTCACAAGAGTTGAATACCCTGAAGCGGCATATCACAGACATGACCCTTGCCATCTTTGGTAAGTAACAGCAGAACCACAGTGAAATTCCGGGTTAATGACTGGCCAGCTTATTGATGCATACTGGTTCCTTTGCAGGTAGAAAGAATAATATTGGGCTCCAAATCCCACTCATCAAATTGAAGGCCATCTACACATACCTTGAGCAGCTCTATACCGGTGGTATGTATGCAATTATGACAGTGAAGGACGGCGGGTCACACCCTGTGAGGATTAAGGACATGCTGAACGACCTGTCAACTGTGCCAGAAAGGATCCATGAAAAGCTGAGGTCGGCTGCTCGTGCAGGGACTGGTATGGTTCTTGCGAGGGCCAAGGCCTTTCTACCGGAGATGGATCCGAACGAGCTGGTTGGCGGCTTTCCCCAGTACAATGTTGATGGGGAAGAATTTTTTCAAGAGGACTTTGCACAGTGTGTGAAGGACACTCGAGTGGCCGTGACGCAAATGGTTGAAGAGCTAGATTTAGTCAAGTATCAACCCGGCTATTCGGAAGATAACAAACGTCTCCGCCCGCCAGAGTATAAGCCGTTTGAACTCTCGCCACCACGCAGTAAGAAAACCTTCGCACCTGATGTTGACCCGTCTGGAGTCATTACTGCCGACTCAACTTTCGAGAAACTCTCTGCCATCCAGTGGATCCCAAGAAGCCGCCAGACTGAGGAGCACGCGCAAGCCGCCCCGGGGAACTCCGGTGCTGAGGAGCAGCAAGGTGTCAACCCGGAAGACGCGCACGTCGACGCGAGCGAGTTGCCTGTGCGAAAACTTGCGAATAAGATGTTGCTCTCAGCCCCCGAGCGGGGTTTGTAATAGAAGTAGGAAAACACTTTTTCCATTCTGCAGGGCCATCGTGCACTGGACATATTTTGATAGCTGTGTTCTTAACCCGCCAACCTAGCTTCGTTGAGTAACAGTGTGGCGGCTCATATTTGAGTGAACCATCAATAGCTTATCCTTATCTGTATAATGCAGGAGAAAACTTGAGGCACGTAATAGCTGTCCGGCTTGTGGTTAACACCAGTTTGGAATAAACTACTGTGATTGGACTCATAGTTAATAGGCATCTGTTTTGTCTTTAAACTGGCTTATCCATGATCCGGCGGCTCATGGCCATAAGAAAACAAAGATAACCCCTGTAAAAAGTTGAACATTTTTGTGAACAGAGATCAATGTTTTAAGTCGCCTATCGAGGCACGACAATATAGACCGGTTTCGAGGCTTGAGTCAAGCTTCAATGAAGCTGGCGTGATAGCCCATGGTTTATCCTCGCTCTTTGTAAGCCGGCTCTCACGTGACATCCGATGTTTTAACCAAGACAAGTTCAGGGTCATAGAGATGATTGACTTGTCAAGAGTACACCGGGTCACCTAATCGAAGTAGCATCAAGCAGACAGGCAGGTTTAACCAAGATAATGTGGCGTTAATTGCCCAGTCAAGTGGGTGAGATAGCTAAACTCGGTGAGTTGGAAGCCCCCAAGTGACCAATGATCAAAAAACGAAAAGACTCATGCACAATATTGGAGATGAAACGACAGAGGCCCCGAGTCTCGAGGGTGCCGGCTTATGTTTATTGATCATAATGTATACAAAGGTATGTACAAGTAACTTGAGCCGCTGGCTCTAAGTGTAATAAGGACGGAGATGAGCGATATTTCAAGGCCTGTTGGTCTCCTCCTCCAACGTACGTGACTTATTGTGCTCACGTATATCCATCAGGTAATATGAACCGTTGTTGAGATTCTTGCTGATGACAAAAGGCCCTTCCCAGGGAGGGGAAAGCTTGTGCATACCCGCCTGTTCTTGAATCAGACGGAGTACTAAGTCGCCCTCTTGGAAAGTACGGCTGCGAACCCGACGGCTGTGATAGCGACGTAGGTCTTGCTGATAGATTGCAGAGCGTGCTGCTGCTAAATCACGTTCCTCCTCCAATGCATCGAGAGAGTCTTGACGAGCCTGCTCGTTATCTGCTTCAACATAGGCAGCGACCCTGGGGAAATCATGACGAATATCACTGGGTAAAACAGCTTCTGCACCGTATACCATGAAGAAAGGCGTAAAGCCTGTTGATCTGTTAGGGGTAGTCCGAATGCTCCAAAGGACAGAAGGAAGCTCCTCAACCCAGCAACCCGGAGTGCGCTCGAGGGGGACCATAAGCCTTGGTTTTATACCGCGTAAAATCTCTTGATTAGCACGTTCTGCTTGGCCATTGGACTGAGGGTGTGCAACTGAGGAAACATCAAGCCGGATATGTTCTCTTTGACAAAACTGCTTCATAGCTCCCTTTGACAAATTTGTGCCATTATCAGTGATGATGCTATGTGGAGAACCAAAGAGAAAAATCAACTTTTTCAAGAACTTGACTGCTGTGGCTGCATCACAATTGCTGATTGGCTCGGCTTCAACCCACTTGGTAAATTTATCAACAGCGACCAAAAGATGGGTCTTCTTGTCCTTGGATGGCTTAAACGGACCAACCATGTCGAGCCCCCAGACTGCAAAGGGCCAAGTGATTGGGATCATCCGGAGTTCTTGAGCCGGAACATGAGCCTGGCGTGCAAACTTCTGGCAACCATCACATTTTTGTACGATGTCCTCTGCATCAGCGTATGCCGTAAGCCAGTAAAAACCATGGCGAAAAGCTTTGGCCACCAAGGATCTTGAGCCGGCATGATGACCACAATCGCCAGCATGAATCTCATTGAGAATCGCTCGCCCTTCATCAGGGGATACACACCGCTGGAAAACCCCTGTGATGCTTCTTCTGTGTAACTCGCCATTGACGATTATCATAGACTTGGAGCGGCGGACGATCTGACGAGCCATGAGTTCATCGGCAGGAAGCTCACCTCTAGTCAGATAATCCAGATAAGGAACTGTCCAGTCCGGAATAGCATGAAGAGCCGCCACCAATAGTGCCTCCGGGTCAGGAATAGCGAGATCTTCCTCGGAAGGCAGTTTGATAGAAGGATGATGTAGCACGTCAAGGAACACATTGGGAGGGACCGGCTTACGCTGAGAGCCGAGTCGCGACAATGCATCAGCCGCCTCGTTGAGTCGCCGATCAATATGATCAATCCTTTGAAGTGTCCAGCTACATTGGTGACCTCATGCCGATAAGCCGCCATAAGCGGGTCCTTGGAGTCCCACTTTCCTGAAACTTGTTGAGCGACCAAATCTGAGTCGCCCAAACACCTGACCCGGCTGAGATTCATCTCTTTGGCCATCCGAAGACCGTGGAGGAGAGCCTCGTATTCAGCTGCATTGTTAGCACAGGTAAACATGATCCTCAGGACATAACAAAATTTATCACCTCGAGGGGAAGATATGACCACTCCAGCCCCCGAGCCTTCTAACTATCTGGAACCATCAAAATGTATAGTCCAATATGTATTATCAGGCTTCTCTTCCGGAGCTTGGAGTTCAGTCCAATCATTGATGAAATCAACAAGTGCCTGGGACTTGATGGCCGTGAGAGGCACGTATTTAAGATGATGTGGGCCAAGCTCAATTGCCCACTTAGCGACCCGGCCTATCGCTTCCCTGTTCTAGATGAAATCTCCTAAGGGTGCTGAACTGACCACAGTAATGGGGTGCTCCAGGAAATAATGTCTGAGCTTGCGACTAGCCATGAAAACACCAAACACCAGTTTCTGCCAATGTGGATACCTCTGCTTGGACTCAGATAGAACCTCGCTGACATAATAGACTGGCCGCTGCACTGGATATTCTTTCCCTGCCTCTTTCCTCTCGACAACAACTGCAACACTTACCGCTTTGTTATTGGCAGCAATGTACAGGAGCATAGGCTCTTTGGCGATGGGAGCAGCGAGAACAGGCGGCTCAGCCAATTGCTTTTTGAGGGCTTCAAATGCTGCATCAGCAGCGTCACTCCAGACAAAGTCATCAGTCTTTTTCAGCATTTGGTACAGGGGAATAGCCTTCTCACCAAGGCGGCTTATGAACCGGCTTAGAGCAGCAATACGACCCGCCATGCGCTGAACGTCATTGATATTCTCTGGCTTCGCAAGTGAGGTGATTGCCTTGATTTTATCCGGGTTGGCTTCAATGCCTCGTTCCGATACTAGGAAACCCAGCAACTTGCCTGCAGGAACACCAAAAACACACTTATCCGGGTTAAGCTTCATCTGGTAAGTCTGAAGATTAGCGAAAGTTTCCTTGAGATCATCCAGCAAGGTCTCCTTCTTCAATGACTTGACCACGATATCATCCACATAAGCATGAACGTTGCGCCCAATCTGTTTGTGGAAGCAATTCTGGACACCGCGCTAATAAGTCGCCCCTGCACTTTTGAGCCCGAAAGGCATAGAGACATAGAAGAAGGCCCCCAAAGGTGTGATGAAATCCGTCTTCTCCTGATCCTTGACGGCCATCTTTATCTGATGTTAGCTAGAGTAAGCATCCAGGAAACACAAACTCTCACAACCCGCCGTGGCATCAATAATCTGATCAATGCGAGGGAGGGCGAAAGGGTCTTTGGGACAAGCATTGTTGAGATCTGTGTAGTCAACACACATGCGCCAAGTGCCGTTTTTCTTTAGAACAAGCACTAGATTAGCCAACCACTGCGGGTGAAAAACTTCAACGATGAACCCGGCAGCTAGGAGCCGGGCTATTTCTTCTCCAATAACCTTGCGTCTCTCCTCGTTAAAATGACGGAGGAATTGTCGAACAGGCTTCATTTTTAGATCCACATTAAGATGGTGCTCAGCGAGTTCTCTCGGTACACCTGGCATGTCAGAAGGTTTCCACGCGAAGATGTCCCGATTCTCACGGATGAACTCGATGAGCGTGCTTTCCTATTTAGGATCCATACCAGTCCCAATAGTGAACGTTTTGGACGGGTCGCCAGGGACAAACTCAACCTGTTGGTGTCCTCGGCCGACTTAAACTTGAGTGGCGGGTCAGATTCTGCGATGGGTTTCTTCAAGGGCGTCATATCGGCCGGATCAACATTCGCACTGTAGAATTTCAACTCTTCCGCGGCGCAAGCTGTCTCGGCATAGGCTGCATCCCCTTCCTCACACTCAAGGGCAATCTTTCGATCTCCATTGACTGTGATGGTGCCTGCTGGTCCAGGCATCTTGAGTTTGAGGTGGACGTAGCAAGGTCGAGCCATAAAGCGAGCATAAGCCGGCTGCCCAAACAGGGCGTGATAAGGGCTCTTGATCTTGACCACCTCAAAGGTCAATTACTCACACCTGTAGTTATCATCAGTCCCAAACGCGACATCCAGCTTGATCCGCCTGATAGGATATGCAGACTTTCCGGGAACAATCCCGTGAAACACGGTGGAAGACGACTGGAGCTGTTTCTCAGACAGATTCATCCTTCGGAAAGTGTCGTAGTACAAGATGTTTATGCTGCTTCCTCCGTCCATGAGTACTTTTGTGAGTGAATAGCCGCCCACTTGAGGCGCCACCACCAAAGCCAAGCAACCCGGATTCTCAACCCGGGGAGGGTGATCCTCTCTGCTCCATGAAATGGGCTGTTCCGACCAACATAGATATTCCGGGGTCGCCGGCTCAACAGTATTGACGGCTCGTTTCCGGAGTTTGCGATCTCGTCTGTCAGTATGAGTCATGAACACATGATATTGCCCACTATTCAACTGCTTGGGATTGCTCTGAAAACCAGACTGATTGCCATGCTGATGATTTCCCTGCTGTTGATTTCCTTGCCCTAGATGCTGATTGCCTCCGTTGTTGCCAGATCCTTGGTAACCCGGACCTGAGCCGCCCGGGCCATGAAACCCCGGGTTATGAAAACCACCGGACGAGCCGGATCCTGGCTGCCCCGGGTTGCCTCCGCCTCCTTGACGGTTCTGATAGAACTCCTCGCCGAAAGCCTGCATTATATGACAGTTTTCCCAAGAGTGGGTTGACGGCTTATTTGGGAGGCTGTGTTTTGGGCATGGGGCTTTGAGGGCTTCCGCAAAATTTTGAGGCTTGTTGCCATTATAGGATCTCCCCGAATTATTCCCCTTCGGGTATTTGTAACCAGTGTTGGTATTAGCAACCAAATCTGATCCTCCGTCCGGATTCTTACGCTCCCTCCATTGCCATGATTTCCATTGTTCCCTGAATTGTTCTGCTGGTTACCCTTGCCACCATTGTTTTTCTTTCCCTTGCCAGTCTGGTCATCGTCTGGGCTGGGATCCTTCGTGGTGTCTGACTCGGCATAGCTGGTGAGGACATCCATGAGCTCGCCCATATCCTGAACCTTCCGCTTGAGCCGGCCCAGTTTCTGCACGAGCGGCTCAAAGTGGCAGTTTTTCTCCAAGATCAGGACCGCCTGAGCCACCGTGATGCTGTCGGAGGCGTGAATAATTTCTGCGACCCGGCGCGTCCAGTGATGGGCTGACTCACCCTCACGTTGGATGCAATGCTGAAGATCAACGATCGTCATTGGGCGCTTGCAGGTTCCCTGGAAGTTCTTGATGAAATGGTCCTTCAACTCTGACCAGGTGTTAATGGAGTTAGGGGGCAAGTTTTTCAACCATGTACGAGCCGGCCCTTCCAACATCATCATCAGGTACTTGGCACAGACAGCATCGCTGACATCCAGCATGTCCATGGCTATCTCGTAGCTCTGAATCCAAGCAGCCGGCTCAAGGTCAGCCGTGTAATTTGGAACCTTACGAGGGCCTTTGAAGTCCTTGGGCATGCGCTCGTTGCGTAAAGCTGGCACCAAACATGGTATCCCGATGGTCCTGCTACTGCAAGTCAATTGGGTTGTGACAAGAGGCGCTTGAGCCGCCGCATTTCCCACCTCTGCTGCCCGCTGAGCCCGAGCCGTGTCAACGATCTCCTGGGCGCGAAGGGGCTCACGGCGCGGCGGGTTATGAGGTTGCTCACGATGTCGACGAGCACTGCAAGAGACGGCCGGCGACTCATCATGGGGGCTCCTGCTACGGCTCGGAAGTGGGGTAGAGTGGATTCGCTGCCGACTGTAGGAGTAGTTCGCCTGCTGGGCAACCGCAGTTTTTAACATCTCAATGGAATTCCGGGCCTCAATCTCAACCGGCGAGTTTCCCGTGATTGGGAGCGCGGCCAGGTTGGTCGCTGCTGCCACCAAGTTATCCAAAGGGTTGGTGAAGTGACCCGCCGGTGTGAGGAAACGATGCGGAGGCGTCTGAACCGGTGGGAGTTGCTGGGCCAGCTCTTGCGGACGCTGCTGAGCCTGTCGATGTGGTTGACCCGGCGACGGCTGCCTGCCTCCGCTCGGGGGTACAAACGGAGCTTTCGGGTTGCCTGCCCCAGCCCCCTGAACAGGCGCATCCTGCGGCGTGTTAACAGACGCATGGGCTCATAGTTGGGCGGTAGACGACTCATGTGGCGCCTCTGATGAACCTCCTCTGAGGCATTCTGACGGAGCCCCATGCGCCAGGCTTCGGCTTTCAGGCGTTCTACCTCGGCTTGGACTTGAGACTACAACTCCGCCATGCGAGTGTTTTCAGCGTTGATATCTGCCTGTACCTTAGCCATCTGGTCGCGGAGCTTAGTTACCTCCGTGTTACGTTCTGCCTGATTCTCTATGGTCACCGGTGTCGCAAGGAGCGTCGCCAGGGCGGTTGCCAATTCTGTCAAGGCCTGAGCCGGCGGGACGGCTGAGCAGGCCCCTGAGGTGCCGGTTCCCGTCGCTGCGCCAGCCAACGTGGAGTTAAGGGCCGGGGCTGAGCCGTCCATATAAACAGCAACCCGGGGGGCGCGTTGAAGGAGTCCTGAGCCGGCTGGTCGTCGGAGTAGCCCCCAAGTCTGCCATCGTAAAGTGGGAAGATCGACTCGGTCTCGCCCACCGAGGACTCGCCATCAGAGTAGACGAGGGTTTCGCCGCCGGACGCAGAGTTATCTGCGAGGTCCAACGCTTGAGTGAAATCGACGAAGACGTGCTTCCGGGCGGCTTGAGCCTGGGCGGGTTGCGCGCGCCGAGCCGGCTCAACGAGGTCGGTGCAGATGTCCGGCTCGGGTTCAGATCCGCCAGCTTTGCCGATGAAGACGTGGATGCTGCCGAAGGGGACCCGGTACCCGTACTCGATTGAGTCGGCCTCGGGGCCCCAGCCTGAATCGTCGATGTAGAGCTTGCCGCGGCGACTCTTGGTCATGCGGCCGATCGCGTATCCCTCGATCCCTGCGGGAGTTCCCTTCAAGTACTCAACACCACCGAGCGATAGCCCCACGGTGGGCGCCAACTGTTGTGGTTTTGTCATGGCAGATTTCCTCGTGAAAGGACTTAGTCGTTAGGCCATCGAAGCTAGGTGGTAACTCGAACGGGGTTGATCGGAATCGAGAGACAAGGGTTTACCCAGGTTCGGCCCCTCACAGTGGAGGTAATAGCCTACGTCCTGCTTTGGTTGTATTGATGATTATCTCGATTACAAGGGTGCGACTTGGCTAACCTAGTACTCGAGAGCATGTAACTTAGTCTTTCTACCTCAGGGGCTCGCCTTTATATACAGGTCAAGGCCCTGGGTTTACAACAGAGTCTGGGTCCTAACATGACCCGTGATCTAGTCTATTTCTTACTCATCGTCCTCCTCAAGAAAGGAAAACATATCACGTCCTCGGATAAACCACCGCCTCCAGTATTGGGCTCTAACCCGGCCTGCTTCATGAGTCGCCGGATGGGACTCCTGATCTTTGAACGCCGCGTCCTTCGTCCGTTAAGCCGCTAACGGGTAACCCGGCCCTGAACGGGCGAGTTATACCGGCAGGTTATATCCCCAACAGGTGTTGATGGCTTCGCCCAAAAGTTGTACGGAGATTTGAATTACGCCATCATGGTCCTTGCCGCGTCCATCAACGTCCGGTTCTTCCTCTCCGCTACACCATTTTGTTGAGGGGTATATGGTGCGGAATATTCGTGCTTGATCCCCTCATCACTAAGAAACTCATCCAAGGTGCAGTTCTTGAACTCGGTGCCATTGTCGCTTCTAATCATCAATATCTTTGCTTCATGTTGACGTTGAGCTTCATTTGCAAAGTCGATGACGGTTTGTTGGGTCTCGCTCTTCCTCTTGAAGAAATATACCCATGTGTATCTTGAATAATCATCCACAATCACCAAGCAATACTTTCTTCCCCCAAGACTATCAAATGATGGAGGACCGAAGAGATCCATCTGAAGGAGCTCCAAGGGCCTCTTTGAGTAAATAATAGTCGTGGGTCGGTGAGCCGTCTCATGTAGCTTTCCTTCGATATACGCACCGCAAGCATGATCTTTGGGAAAACTAACATTTGTTAGTCCACGGACATGGTCCCCCTTGAGGAGACTTTGCAAAGATCTCATATTGACGTGGGCTAGACGGCGATGCCAAAGCCACCCCACGTCAACTTTAGCCATTAGGCAAGTCGCGGTCTCAGTGGGTCGCTCCGAGAAGTTAACCACGTAGACAACATTCTCGACATGCCCAACAAAGGCTACTTTAAGAGTCTTGCTCCACAAAAGGCCCCGGTATCAAGATCAAAGAAAGTGGCAAAGCCCATAAGTGCAAGTTGACGAACGGAAAGTAAATTGTATGCAAGGGTCTCAACAAGCATGACCTTCTCAATGGATAAATCTAGAGAAATGATAAAACCTTGCCAAGACCCAATACCTTAGATGTTGAAGCATCATCGAATTGGACATGTGTGGGCATTGAGGGGTTTGGTTGCACGTCCACCACCAAGTCCTTGCTCCCGGTCATATGATTTGTCGCTCCACTATCGAGCAACCATGACACCCCACCGGAAGCAAACTCCTACAAGAGATCAATGCTTGGACTTAGGTACCCATTTTTTAATAGGTCCTTTGATGTTAGCAACAAGGGTCTTAGGAACCCAAATAGACCATTCAATGTACTCATAAGAAGAACCAACAAATTTAGCATAAACATGCCCATCAATAGCACGGCATAAAACATAAGAGGGGTTAAAGTCACCGGCTTTGTTGCAAGGAGTGGTCTTGCCCTTCTTGGCATCACCACCCACAACCTTGTTCTTCTTCTTCTCATGAGCACCCACTCCCTCCTTGACAAATACCTCTTTGAGAGGGAGAGGTTGCTTGGTCTTGCTTTTCTACTTCTTCTTTGACTTGGGTGAAAACCCAAGTCCATCCTTTGCCACAACTTCCTTTTGATTGGTCAAAAGGTCGTTGAGGTTCTTCTCGCCTTGTATGCAAGTCACAAGGCCCTTCTCAAGTTGCTCTTTCAACTTAGCATTTTCCTCCACAAGATGCACATGCTCACAACAAGGGTTAGTAGCATGAGCATTATCAATTAATACAAAAGGAGGACAAGTGGCTATTTCCTTTGTTAGCTTCACTTGGAGTTGATCATGAGACTCCTTGAGTGTAGCGTGAGCACTCTTTAAAGCCTTGTGAGCCTTGTCAAGTAACTCAAACTCCTCTTTGTGTCTAGCATGGCCAAATCCAAGCTCAACCTTCTCGGACATAAGCACACGAGCAAGAACTTGAGCATGATCATGATCTTTCTTTAATTTAGCAAGGTCAACGTTGTGTGACTCCTCAAGAGCCAAACAGAGACCTCGCTCTTCCTCAAGAGCAATAGAAAGATACGCTATTTCATCGGCATAGTCACGACTATGGCCTTCCAAGTTACTGATGGTATCTTCGTGAGACTCAATGATATCATTGGCCTCACCTAGTTGTTCCAAGAGAGCAACAAAGTGCTTCTTAGTCTCACCTTTGAGCTTACCCAAGAACTTGTCAAATTCATTCTCATCCACTGTTACCTCCTCATTTTCATCCACACAATCCAACAAAGAGGAATTAGTAGTGATGGAAGTTTTGATGTTGGAGGTTACCTTGTTGATGCCTTTTGCCATGAGGCACTTGGGGATGAGGTTCTCACACATAATGGTATTGTACATACATTTATAATATACATCTGGGTACATATCAAAAGTTCTCACACATACGTTTATGAAGATTTCATCGCAGCAAGCAAAATTTGCATGTTCATGCACATACTGAATGTGTCTTATGGTAAGTGACTACTCATATCATATACAACTATGTCAAACCATCTATTCGATTGGACTGGGCATTTTACCAGCATCTTGCACATGACAGGATTAACCAGTTAAAAACTCATACTTACATGATAAGCATCAGGTGTGTTAGCTCAAATTTGAGTGTCAGCTCACTCTAATTTGATGGACCGAAAGCTTCCAGATTTATCACTCCGGAAGTTAGAAGTCAAAGTTATAATATGTGTAGAAAAATTAGATTTTCCATTGCATTAATGTTTTTTCCATGTCATTTGTTTTCAAAATATCCATTACTGAATGTACTTTGCTAAAATTGTTGGTCTTATGTTTTTTCCATGCTAATATTCCATATAGTTTCCGGAGATGGAAACCAATCATTAAGTACTGTAAAGATGCTTTTCCCAGCCATGTTACTTTGAAACTGGTTGCTTATTAGGATAAAGTGGTGACGTGTGTTCGTGGTGGGGTAACATTATGATGATATTCAATTTTTCTTTCTTGATATCTCCCACCTGAACAGCTGAGCAAGTTTGTACTGAATATACTCTTCTTTACATTTGCATCGTTGTGGATTAAAAATAAAATAGAAAACAAACATATGAATTTTCTCAAGCAGGGTGGAACACTGGAACTGCACAAGGTGTTATCCCATCGGATAAAATGAGAAAAATTCAAGAACAATATTCGAGAAGGAGTAGTCTACATGATTCAGCACTACCTGATTAGTTTTTCTAAAATTAATTTTTTCTCATTGCACCTGTCAGAAAAGATGACTTTGATACCTCTCTGCAATCATTTTGACATGGGGTAGGTATAGTGCAAGTATGCAACATAGTGCTTAATTCCAGCCACCAATTTCTCTCCTCAGGATATGCTAAGAGGACATGGTCCTCTAATGTAGACAGAAGTTGGAAGTGTCAAATAATACACAATTGATTCGAGATCCTAATTATGCTTACATGGTTTGCCAATGTGTAATGAAATTTTTTGGAAGCTGTCAAAATGACTTTTTCGTATTCGAAAAAAAAAGACTTCTTCGCAACCAGCTCGACCCCAATACCACTGTCACCCCTTTTCTTACTTTAAAATAAAAAAAACAACACACACAGGCTCAGCCAGGGGCGTGGCGTGCCGCCGCACCTTCTACCTGCTAGTAATAGTGTGTGTGTGTGTGTGTTCTGAGCGGCTGCCACGCTTGTGTGACATGTAGCTTTGGAAAACATGTGTATATATGCTATTCTTGCGAGGGTTTACACATATTGTATAATTTACTTCTTGAGAGTTTTCTGATAGCGCGTTGAACTCGCTTCTTCCCTTTCCCGCTTCCTGTATCTCGTTAAGCTCTGGCGATGTATTTTCGTTATGTGAGTAATCAGTGGCATAGCTAGGATTGGGCCGAGTCCCAAGCCAGCTAAGGTCGAACAGTGTTAAATAGTGGAAAATGGGCCAGGTAAATCGTCGCCATGCCCTGGGCCATGCCCCCCTAGGCTTGGGCATGTCTACGCCCCTGTGAGTAATGAAAAGGGGAATCGCCCGGTTTGAAAAAAATCACTTGTCGAGGGATAGCAGATTCAGCTTTAGATTGCTATGTGTACGTTGTTTATATGGTAACGATTTCAGAGAGGTCCTATGTGACGCATTAAGCGTCAAATTGCCGGCGTTTCCAACAGGGCGCCCCTGAATGGGCCGGCCCATGTAGCAAACACGCTTAGCAAGCGCTCCCTGCTGTTTTTTTGGTTTTTTTATATTTTCCATTTTTAATTTCGTTTTTCTAGAAAAAACATGAGTTTTGTAAAGTGAACATATTTTTAAAAGAGTGAATGTTTTATGAAAAAACGTGAACATATGGAAGTCCAGTCTTTAACGGATCACGGAGGACATGCTTTTGTTGAATGGCATGATGGCCTTGAGAAACTTGCGCTTGACCCAAGAGTCATCCGTGTCCTTGCTCCCATGATCACGGAGAGAGACCGCAAGTGTGGTCAACCTCTGGTAAAGCTCACGAGGATCTTCATCATGTTTCATCACAAACTCATCGGCCTCGTCAAGTATGACCTCAAAGTTGGAGCGTTGAATGCTTGAGCTTCCCTTGTACAATGAGATGATGTGCTCCCAAGCATCCTTAGCTCGAGTGAATGGCCGCAAGTGAGAGAGCTCTTCCGGAGGCATAGCGGCTTGAAGAATGAACAACGCGGAATGATTGAGTTGGTTGTCCACTTCTTCTCTCGGAGTCATGTTGTATGGGTCATGAGGATGAAATCCTTGCCCAATGACTCTCCAAAGTTATGTTGAGCTGTGATTCAAATGAGAGTTTATACGGAAAACCCAATCATGAAAGTTATTCAAATCAAGCTTAGGAGGAGGCCCATGAGAATTAATCTGAGGTGAGGGACCCGGTCCTCCATAGACCGGGGAAGGGTTAACCGCGGCATGGGTGCCCGACCCATTGGTTCCTTGAGGCAAAGTAGGTTTATCACTACTAGCCCCCTCCTTACCGGAGTTGGCATCCAAATCCGAAGAAGTGGGTTTCCCCACTTGCAAGGGATCGGTAGAAGTTTTTAGACCCTCAAGGAATTCTTTAAACAAGGATTTGACCTCGGTCGTCATAGAAGTTTTAAGTGAGGCAATGGCTTCATTTAAATCCTCTCGTGTGACCGTGGTCACCGCCTCGGCCGTGGGTAACTCCCCATCCCTTTCTCCATCGTCAACCATACTCTCTAGGCAGTTAAGCCCTTAAAAAGAGACGAGGCTCTGATACAAATTGAAAGGATCGATATGGTTGACTAAGGGGGGGGGGTGAATACGCAACTATCAATTTTTAGCACTTTTAAACAAATTAGGTTAAGCAACAAATAGGTTGGCTAGATATGCAACTAGGTAGCAACCATTATGGTGCTAACACCAACAACAACAAGAGCAAGCAAAGAATACAACACAATAATAGCTTGCGGAAAGTAAAGGTAAGAGATAACCACAAGTGGAGTCGATGGAGATGAGGATGTGTTTCCAAAGTTCCCTCCCTTTGAGGGGAGGTACATCTCCGTTGGAGCGGTGTGGAGGCACAACGCTCCCCAAGAAGCCACTAAGTCCATCGTATTCTCCTCACGCCCTCGCACAATGCAAGATGCCATGATTCCACTAGTGTTGCCCTTGAAGGCGGCAACCGGACCTTTACAAACTAGGTTGGGGCTCTCTCCACAACCGAATTGGAGGCTCCCAAGACCACCACGAAGCTTCACCACAATGGAATGTGGCTCCGAGGTGACCTCTTCAGTCTAGGGTGCTCAAACACCCAAGAGTAACAAGATCCGCGAAGGATTAGTGGGGGGAATCAAATATCCTTTGGTGGAAGTGTAGATCGAGGCCCTCTCAACCAAACCCTGGAGAATCAACAAGTTTTGATGACTAGGGAGAGGGATCGGGCGAAAAAGAGTTTTGGGATGCAATAATGGAGAGAGGGGATAAGAGGTAGGAGGTCTTGGGGAAGAAGACCCCCTATTTATAGTGGGGAAAAAACCAACCGTTTTCTACCCTCTGCCCGCAGCCAAGCGCGCTTAGGCGGAAATACCACGCACAGGCCAGAGAGTACGTTAAGTACAGGAACGGTAGTGCCACCGGAGCGGTACTACCGTACCCACCAGCGGTACTACCGTGTAGGGTCCCTGAGCAAGGCGAGGCAACAGTAGTAGAGGGTCCTATGGCGGCAGTACCGCGCCAAGTGGTACTACCGTGCTAGTGCCGCTCTACTACCGCTAAAGAGAAACATGAAACATGAAGCAGCACAGAGGGATTACTGCAAACGGTACTGGCAGCGGTAGTGGCGAGCGGAAGTACCGCTTAAGCGGTACTACCGTGCCACTACCGTGCAACTACCGTGAAAACGAATAAGGGCAACCGAAAGTTGCACACTCAGGAATCCCCAAGCGGCAGTAGCGCGGCAGTACCCAGCCGTACTACCGCCGGAGCGGTACTACCGTGGATACCAGCGGTACTACCGCTTGTGTGCTACCACACAGTTCAAAGAAAACAGTTGGCACTCCAAGTTGCCGGGAAGGGAATGAGGGTGCAGAAAGGAATGTGTACGTGTTTGATTCCACCCTTACCTTTCCCCTGCGGACCCCCTCTTAATAGTACGGTTTTCCTACGACTCAAATCCACCAAAAAGAAATCGTCGGAAAATAACCGTCTTCACTCTTAATCACCGAGGGGAAATAAACCGTCTCGTTCCATCTAATATAATCTCTAAAATACTCAAAGCACACGGTTAGTCCGCAAAGCGCATTGTCATCAATCACCAAAACCACTATGGGAGAAATATGCCCTAACAATCTCCCCCTTTTTGGTGGATTGAGGAGAACACGGGATTTGCACAAAGATTAACAAGGAATAATATGCAAACCCAAAGACTACAAAATATAGACGGGCTCCCCCTAGATGTGTAAACTAATTGAGTATGCTTTTGGAATGCAAAGCACACACACTAGGATCAACACTCCCCTTATATTTTATAGACTAGACAATACTTGCAGCACAGTAGTAGACAACTAAACATACTTGCAAGTAAGAGCATGTGAGCATAAGTAATAAGGGCACAATAAGCTAAACAACACATACGAAGGTACTGACATAATAAGATAGCAAGGATCACGTATGTCTTACACCATACAAGTCTCAAGTCTCAAACAAAAGCAACTAAGATAAAAGAGTTCACAAGCGAGAAGAAAGCGAGGCAAATAAAACGAGCTTGTGACTCGACAACACCCTCAGAAAGCAAAAGGCAAATCCCCGGTCCTACACTCTGTCCCCCTTTGGCATCAAGACACCAAAAGGGCAAATAGTAACACTACGCGTCATCAGGTGATAGGTCAGTCTCCTCCCATGGACTCGTCGGAGTCCTCAGTGTTCGAGTCCGCGTCAGACTCCTCGTGCTCCTCCTCGCGGTCCTCCTCAATCTCCTCATCAGACTCATCATCAAGAGTACGCTGAGCAGACGTTGCGGTGTTGGAATCATCCGAATCAGTTCACCTACTGTACTTGGAGATCCACTCAGCCTCCTCAGTAATCTTCTTTTCAGATCCACTGGCCACAGAGATATCCAGCTTCCTCATCATCTGTATCTGCCGCTGCCTGGCAACCTTCTCTGCCACATGTGCCTTGTACATCTTATGCTAAATGTCAGACTGAAGGCAGAAGAGCTTCCTCACCTTATGCTTGAGCTTGACAGCCCAAGATGGCTGCCTAGAAGAAGGCACAAACTCAGAATCAGCCTCATCGTCCTCCTTAGAGGCAGACGGAATCACAACCTCTGGCCTACGGGCAGGAGCCCAGATCTCCTTCTGACGCAAGTTGATGGTCTCATGTGTAGTCAGAGGCCCGGTCTCAAGGGGCTCCTCAGGGAAGATGGAGTGCCAAGTGCTCTCAATAAGTCTGTAGATGAATGGACCATAGATCGGCACATGGTCACCATAGGTAGCACTAACAAGCTCCTTCCACATCACATGTGAGACGTCCAGGACAGCACCAGAGCCCTTCTCAGAGTGGCACATCAGCAGCATATCAACCAAGTCTCCGTGAATCATATCCAAGTTGCCAACTCTAGGAAACAGAGTGTTCCGAAAAATGCAATGCATAATGTCAAAGAATGGCTTTAATTCCTTCTTGGGACCCTTCTCTGTCTGAGTGATGATCATATGGGGAAGCAAGTGGTCCTTGTGAGTAGGTCCACCTTCGTGGTGAGGACGAAGACCAAGGGGCTTCCTCACCCCCTCATCATGGTAGCCCAGAAGGCCCATGAGCATCCCCCATGAAGCACGCAACTGCCTGCCATGTGTCATCCAAATCAAGGTCCTGGCATCATCAGTCCCAAACCACACAGTCGCAAAGAACCGAGCAACCAACTCTGCGTCGAAGTCGTAGTTGAATGTCATGACGGGCACAATGTTGAACTGTGCACAAAGGTCAAGAGCCTCTCCAAAGTATGCACGGTCCTTCTCCATGTGCTCGATGTTGATGGACTTGGTCCTGACAACTAGATTCTTCCTTGCCTTGATTTTGTCGAAGTACACTGTGGCTTGATCCTTGGTCCAGAAGGGACGGCTCGCAAGAGAAGCATCCTGAGGATGACTGTAGGGGTTCTGCTCTCTGTAACTCCAGTACTCAACTTTCTTTAGTTCAGATGCGGAATTAACTAGAGTCTTCTCCTTGCGAGGTACTGACTTGGCATTGGCCTTGCCCTTGTCCTTGTTCCTAACAGACTGCCGACGAGCTGGAGGTGGAGGTGGAGTTGGTGCAGCCTCTTCCTCGTCATCGGAATAGACTGGCCTGGCATAGTGAGTGCGTCCACGCTTGGAAGGAGGGTTCGCATTCTTGCGACGAGCCTTGGAGCTACTACCACCTGAAATAGACACAAAACATCGAGCAAAAGCAGGTGTAAAGACATTGCATAAGCCAAGGAGAAACAAAAGTGAGAAAGGAAGTAGTAGTGTAGAATTCTGGAAGTTGGGGTTGTGGGCGATAGTACTGCTCACCAGGAGTGGTAGTACCACTGGAGCAGTAGTACCGCTCAAGGCAGAGCGGTAGTACCGCCCTGAACCCTAGCGCACGACCGTGCACAGATCCGGTAGTACCGGAGTCCCAAAATTCAAAAAAGCTACACTAAAACTTCAATCCTCCTATCTAGCAATCATTCCACGTCCTACTCAAGCCCCGATTTAGCTAAAAATTGAGAAACCACCATGCATTGCCCTAGAAACCTAGATTCAAGAAATAGAATCATAGGAGAGAAGATCAGGGGCAATACCGGGTTCCATGGCGAGAGGAGGTGGTGGGGGACGATCCGACCGGACGGAATCGTGGAATGCGGCATGGAATCGGCCAGCCGGGGCGGCGGCCGGGGCTGTTCTTCATTCGCCTAAGAGAGAGGAGAGTGGGGGGAAGACAGTGAAAGGGTATGGGGGAGTTAGATCTCCCCTTGCCCGACACATAACCCACCCACGCGCATCTAAGCGGTAGTACCGCTCGGGGTGAGCGGTAGTACCGCCCTGGTACTACTGCTGGGTAGGAGGCCCAGTAGTACCACTCAAGCGGTAGTACCGGTGGCAGGAGCGGTAGTAGCGCTTAGAGCGGTCGTACTGTTCCTAACCAGTGGTAGTACCGCGTGCAGGAGACAGAACAACCTAGATCAATGAGGAGAAAAGATGGCTTATGCAAATCTGAGATGTTTGTAGGTGAGAGGGCTTGGGTTGGAGACTCGAAAAACAACAAATGGGAAGGGACACTCCACGTTCAAGAGACAACAAAAGGTAGATCAAACATGGAGTGAACCAAACCACAAATGACCTGAAGCCTAGAAAACTAAACCAAAGAGAACCAAAACCTCTCAAAGATTTGGTTTATTTATGCATAATAGAGGGAGGGAGAGTTCATTGAGAGAACAACACTCCCCCTAAATCCATGACTACATCTGAAACAAGATAACATGATGAATGCGGTGGGGTGTGCCTAGTCTCAAGCCACATTGCTCGAATCAATGATATTTAGCTCATGCCTTAACTCGGGAAATCTTGCCTCATCCAATGGCTTCGTGAAAATATCCGCTAGTTGCTCATGAGTGTTGACATATATAAGATCAATCTCTCCATGCTTGATGTGATCCCGGATGAAATGATGGCGAATCTCAATATGCTTCGTCTTGCTATGTTGCACCGGATTGTAGGAGATGTTGATCGCACTTTCATTGTCACATAGAAGAGGCACTTTATCACACGTGACACTGTAATCCTTTAAAGTTTGCCTCATCCATAGCAATTGTGCACAACAACTCGCGGCGGCTACATACTCGGCCTCGGTGGTGGAGAGAGACACACAATTTTGTTTCTTCGAAGACCAACTCACCAAAGAGCGACCAAGGAATTGGCACCCTCCGGAAGTTGATTTCCTATCCACACGGTCTCCCGCCCAATCCGAGTTCGAATATCCCATGAGATCAAAACTTGCTCCTTTGGGGTACCATAAGCCAAAGTTTGGAGTATGAGCCAAATATCGAAAGATTCGCTTGACTGCCACAACATGGCTTTCCTTAGGTGCGGCTTGAAACCATGCACACATTCCCACACTCAACATGATATCCGGTCTAGATGCACAAAGGTAAAGCAAGGATGCAATCATGGAGTGATATACCTTTTGATCCATGGCTTTACTATTGGGATAGATGTCGAGTTGGCACTTGGTTGGCATTGGAGTCTTGGCTGGCTTGACATCTTATAAGTTGAATCTTTTAAGCATGTCTTGGGCATACTTGGCTTGGTTGATGAAGGTTCCTTCTCTTCTTTGCTTGACTTCGAACCCGAGAAAGAACTTCAACTCTCCCATCATAGACATCTTAAACTTCGAGGTCGCTAGTGCGACAAACTCATCATTGAAAGCTTTGTTAGGAGAACCAAATATAATATCATCAACATATAGTTGGCATACGAACAAATCCCCTTTGACCCTCTTCGTGAAAAGAGTGGGATCGATTTTCCCAATTTCAAACCCATGATCTTGCAACAACTCGGTAAGGTGCTCATACCACACACGTGGGGCTTGTTTAAGGCCATAGAGTGCCTTATCGAGTTTATATACATGATTGGGGAACTTGGGATCCTTGAATCCCGGAGGTTGTTTGACGTATACCAACTCATTAATGGGACCATTAAGAAATGCACTCTTCACATCCATTTGTTGTAGCTTAAAATTATGATCAGATGCATATGCAAGCAACATGCGAATAGATTCAAGACGAGCGATGGGAGCGAAAGTTTCACCGTAGTCGACTCCTTCGACTTAGGAGTAGCCTTGAGCCACCAATCTCGCCTTGTTGCGGACGACGATACCATTTGCATCTTGCTTGTTTTTGAATATCCACTTGGTTCCAATGATATTATGATCCTTTGGCCTTTCCACCAATTGCCACACCTTGTTGCGCTCGAAGTTGTTGAGTTCTTCGTGCATGGCTTCTAGCCAATCCGTGTCCTCGAGCGCCTCATAGACCGTTTGGGGTTCTACACACGAGACAAACGCGTGATGCTCACAAAAGTTTGTTAATTGTTTACAAGTAGATACCCCTTTTCTTAAGCTTCCAAGGACATTCTCCAAGACATGATCTTTCTGCTTGAGTTTAGAAGCTATCTTGGCGACACGACGCTCCAATTGCTCTTCAAGTGAGATTTGAGGATTCACATCTTGATCATCTTGAGCGTCGTCTTGAGCTTGCTCTTGATCTTGAGCTTGCTCGGTGTCATGAACATGATCTTGGACATCACTCAGTGCATCACCATCATCATGAGGTTGATCTTGTCCTTGATCTTGTTCACTCGGTTGAGGGCCTTCACTTTGTTCTTCGGAAGCATGTGCGTCAAGTGTCGGTGATGGTTCCACTTGCGTAGCACATTGTCCTTCTTCTTCGGCCACAAGGGGTTCCTCAATGGGTAGGATGTGACCAACTCCCATTCTTCTTATCGCTTGGGGAGGAATTCATCACCTACATCACAAAGACCACTTTGCTCCACTAGGGAGCCATTATTTTCATCAGACTCCACGTTACACGTCTCCTCAATGACTCCATTGGACTTGTTGAGAACACGGTAAGCATGAGAGTTTGTAGCATAACCAACAAATATGCCCTCTTGAGCTCTAGTTTCAAATTTAGACAAACGAGCACCTTTCTTGAGAATGAAACACTTACAACCGAACACCCGGAAGTACTTGAGGTTGGGCTTGTTGCCGGTAAGTATCTCGTATAGAGTCTTGTTCATGCCTTTGCGGAGATAGAGCCGATTGGATGCATGACATGCGGTGTTGATGGCTTCGGCCCAACAGTTGTACGGAGATTTGAATTTCGCCATCATGGTCCTTGCCGCGTCCATCAACGTCCGGTTCTTCCTCTCCGCTACACCATTTTGTTGAGGGGTATATGGTGCGGAATATTGGTGCTTGATCCCATCATCACTAAGAAACTCATCCAAGGTGTAGTTCTTGAACTCGGTGCCTTTGTCGCTTCTAATCATCAATATCTTTGCTTCATGTTGATGTTGAGCTTCATTTGCAAAGTCGATGACGGTTTGTTGGGTCTCGCTCTTCCTCTTGAAGAAATATACCCATGTGTATCTTGAATAATCATCCACAATCACCAAGCAATTCTTTCTTCCCCCAAGACTATCAAATGATGGAGGACCGAAGAGATCCATGTGAAGGAGGTCCAAGGGCCTCTTCGAGTAAATAATAGTCGTGGGTCGGTGAGCCGTCTCATGTAGCTTTCTTTCGATACACACACTGCAAGCACAATCTTTGGCAAAACTAACATTTTTAGTCCACGGACATGGTCCCCCTTGACGAGACTTTGCAAAGATCTCATATTGACGTGGGCTAGATAGCGATGCCCAAGCCACCCCACGTCAACTTTAGCCATTTGGCAAGTCGCGGTCTCAGTGGGTCGCTCCGAGAAGTTAACCACATAGAGACCGTTCTTGACATGCCCAACAAAGGCTACTTTAAGAGTCTTGCTCTACAAAAGGGCCACGGTATCAAGATCAAAGAAAGTGGCAAAGCCCATAAGTGCAAGTTGATGAACGGAAAGTAAATTGTATGCAAGGGTCTCAACAAGCATGACCTTCTCACTGGATAAATCTTGAAAAATGACAACCTTGCCAAGACCCAATACCTTAGATGTTGAAACATCATCGAATTGGACATGTGTGGGCATAGAGGGGTTTGGTTGCACGTCCACCACCAAGTCCTTGCTCCCGGTCATATGATTTGTCGCTCCACTATCGAGCAACCATGACACCCCACTGGAAGCAAACTCCTACAAGAGATCAATGCTTGGATTTAGGTACCCATTTTTTAATGGGTCCTTTGATGTTAGCAACATGGGTCTTAGGAACCAAAATAGACCATTCAATGTACTCATAAGAAGAACCAACAAATTTAGCATAAACATGCCCATCACTAGCACGGCATAAAACATAAGAGGGGTTAAAGTCGCCAGCTTTGTTGGGAGGAGTGGTCTTGCCCTTCTTGGCATGACCACCCACAACCATGTTCTCTTCTTCTCATGAGCACCCTCTCCCTCCTTGACAAATACCTCTTTGAGAGGGAGAGGTTGCTTGGTCTTGATTTTCTTCTTCTTCTTTGACTTGGGTGAAAAACCAAGTCCCTCCTTTGCCACAACTTCATTTTGATTGGTCAAAAGGTCGTTGAGATTCTTCTCGCGTTGTATGCAAGTCACAAGGCCCTTCTCAAGTTGCTCTTTCAACTTAGCATTTTCCTCCACAAGATGCACATGCTCACAACAAGGGTTAGTAGCATGAGCATTATCAATTAATACAAAAGGAGGACAAGTGGCTATTTCCTTTGTTAGCTTCACTTGGAGTTGATCATGAGACTCCTTGAGTGTAGCGTGAGCACTCTTCAAAGCCTTGTGAGCCTTGTCAAGTAACTCAAACTCCTCTTTGAGTCTAGCATGGCCAACCCCAAGCTCAACCTTCTCGGACTTAAGCACATGAGCAAGAACTTGAGCATGATCATGATCTTTCTTTAATTTAGCAAGGTCAACGTTGTGTGACTCCTCAAGAGCCAAACGGAGACCTCGCTCTTCCTCGAGAGCAATAGACAGATCGGCTATTTCATCGGCATAGTCACGACTATGGCCTTCTAAGTTACTGATGGTATCTTCGTGAGACTCAATGATATCATTGGCCTCACCTAGTTGTTCCAAGAGAGCAACAAAGTGCTTCTTGGTCTCACCTTTGAGCTTAGCCAAGAACTTGTCAAATTCATTCTCATCCACTGTTACGTCCTCATTTTCATCCACACAATCCAACAAAGAGGGATTAGTAGTGATGAAAGTTTTGATGTTGGAGGTTACCTTGTTGATGCGTTTTGCCATGAGGCACTTTGGGGCCGATGAGGTTCTCACACATAATGGAATTGTACATACATTTATAATATACATGTGGGTACATATCAGAAGTTCTCACACATACGTTTATGAAGATTTCATCGCAGCAAGCAAAATTTGCATGTTCATGCACATATTGAATGTGTCTTATGGTAAGTGACTACTCATATCATATACAGCCATGTCAAACCATCTATTCGATTGGACTGGGCATTTTACCAGCATGTTGCACATGACAGGATTAACCAGTTAAAAACACATACTTACATGATAAGCATCAGGTGTGTTAGCTCAAATTTGAGTGTCAGCTCACTCTAATTCGATGGACCGAAAGCTTCCAGATTTATCACTCCGGAAGTTAGAAGTGAAAGTTATAATATGTGTACAAAAATTAGATTTTCCATTGCATTAATGTTTTTCCATGTCATTTGTTTTCAAAATACCCATTACTAAATGTACTTTGCTAAAATTGTCGGTCTTATGGTTTTTCCATGCTAATATTCCATATAGTTTCCGGAGATGGAAACCAATCATTAAGTACTGTAAAGAAGCTTTTCCCAGCCATGTTACTTTGAAACTGGTTGCTTATTAGGATAAAGTGCTGACGTGTGTTGGTGGTGGGGTAATATTATGAAGATATTCAATTTTTCTTTCTTGGTATCTCCCACCTGAACAGCTGAGCAAGTTTGTACTGAATATACTCTTCTTTACATTTGCATCGTTGTCGATTAAAAATAAAATAGAAAACCAACATATGAATTTTCTCAAGCAGGGTGGAACACTGGAACCGCACAAGGTGTTATCCCATCGGATAAAATGAAAAAAATCAAGAACAATATTCGAGAAGGAGTAGTCTACATGATTCAGCACTACCTGATTAGTTTTTCTAAAATTATTTTTTTCTCATTGCACCTGTCAGAAAAGATGACTTTGATACCTCTCTGCAATCATTTTGACATCGGGTAGGTATAGTGCAAGTATGCAACATAGTGCTTAATTCCAGCCACCAATTTCTCTCCTCAGGATATGCTAAGAGGACATGGTCCTCTAATGTAGACAGAAGTTGGAAGTGTCAAATAATAAACAACTGATTCGAGATCCTAATTATGCTTACATGGTTTGCCAATGTGTAATGAATTTTTTTGGAAGCTGTCAAAAAGACTTCTTCGTATTCGAAAAAAAGACTTCTTCGCAACCAGCTCGACCCCAATACCACTGTCACCCCTTTTCTTACTTTAAAATAAAAAAAACAACACACACAGGCTCAGCCAGGGGCGCGGCGTGCCGCCGCGCCTTCTGCCTGCTAGTAAGAGTGTGTGTGTGTGTGTGTGTGTGTGTGTTCTGAGCGGCTGCCACGCTTGTGTGACATGTAGCTTTGGAAAACATGCATATATACGCTATTCTTGCGAGGGTTTACACATATTGTATAATTTACTTCTTGAGAGTTTTCTGATAGCGCGTTGAACTCGCTTCTTCCCTTTCCCGCTTCCTGTATCCCGTTAAGCTCTGGCGATGTATTTTCGTTATGTGAGTAATCAGTGGCATAGCTAGGATTGGGCCGAGCCCCAAGCCAGCTATGGCTGAACAGTGTGAAATAGTGGAAAATGGGCCAGGTAAATCGTCGCCATGCCCCCCTAGGCTTGGGCATGTCTACGCCCCTGTGAGTAATGAAAAGGGGAATAGCCCGGTTTGAAAAAAATCACTTGTCGAGGGATAGCTGATTCAGCTTTAGATGGCTATGTGTATGTTTTTTATATGGTAACGATTTCAGAGAGCTCCTATGTGACGCATTAAGCGTCAAATTGCCGGCATTTCCTACAGGGCGCCCCTGACTGGGCCGGCCCATGTAGCAAACACGCATAGCGAGCGCTCCCTGCTGTTTTTTTTGGTTTTTTATTTTTTCCGTTTTTAATTTAATTTTTCTAGAAAAAACATGATTTTTGTAAAGTGAACATATTTTTAAAAGTGTGAATATTTTATGAAAAAACGTGAACATGTGGAAGTCCAGCCTTTGACGGATCACGGAGGACATGCTTTTGTTGAATGACATGATGGCCTTGAGAAACTTGCGCTTGACCCAAGAGTCATCCGTGTCCTTGCTCCCATGATCATGGAGAGAGACCACAAGTGTGGTCAACCTCCGGTAAAGCTCACGAGGATCTTCATCATCTTTCATCACAAACTCATCGGCCTCGTCAAGTATGACCTCAAAGTTGGAGCGTTGAATGCTTGAGCTTCCCTTGTACAATGAGATGATGTGCTCCCAAGCATCCTTAGCTCGAGTGAATGGCCGCAAGTGAGAGAGCTCTTCCGGAGGCATAGCGGCTTGAAGAATGAACAACGCGGAATGATTGAGTTGGTTGTCCACTTCTTCTCTCGGAGTTGGAGAAGAGGTGGCAATGGCCACAGAGGCCGTTGCAATCCCTTCACCACTTGTATCATCATCATCTTCATCGGAGTTGTACTCTTCTTGTGCCACCAACCCCTTGTGTGGCACCTTCTTGGAGAAGTTGTTTTTGTTGGGGAAGGACTTGGCCTTGTCTTCGTGTATGAGCTTGCCACCATTGTCTTCCCGCTTCTCGTAGGGGCAATCCTCGACGAAGTGACTCACATTGCCACAATTGTAGCAAGTCCTCACCCGTTGCTTGGCCTTGGAGCCACTTGAATTGTTCTTGGAGAAGTTGGGCGTTGAGTTCCTCTTGTTGCCCCAAAATTGCCTTGACGCAAGAGCCATGTGCTTGTGGTAAGCATATTTTGTGTCTTCGGGCAACCCTCTTCTTCATCCTCTTCTTCCACTTCCGGTATAGCCATGGCCTTAAAAGCAAGGTTGGGCTTCCTTGCCCGTTGGACACGAGCTAGAGCATTGTCGGTGGTCTTGTTCAAGATGTTCATAGCAATAAACTCATCCAACACCTCGCTTGAAGTCAACTTGTGGAAGTCCGGCCTTTGACGGATCACGGAGGACATGCTATTGTTGAATGGCACGATGTCCTTGAGAAACTTGCGCTTGACCCAAGAGTCATCCGTGTCCTTGCTCCCATGATCACGGAGAGAGACCGCAAGTGTGGTCAACCTCTGGTAAAGCTCACGAGGATCTTCATCATCTTTCGTCACAAACTCATCGGCCTCATCAAGTATGACCCCAAAGTTGGAGCATTGAATGCTTGAGCTTCCGTTGTACAATGAGATGATGTGCTCCCAAGCATCCTTAGCTCGAGTGAATGGCCACAACTGAGAGAGCTCTTCCAGAGGCATAGCGGCTTGAAGAATGAACAACGCGGAATGATTGAGTTGGTTGTCCACTTCTTCTTTCGGAGTCATGTTGTATGGGTCATGAGGATGAAAGCCTTTCTCAATGACTCTCCAAAGTTATGTTGAGCTGTGATTCAAATGAGACTTGATACGAAAAACCCAATCATGAAAGTTATTCAAATCAATCTTAGGAGGAGGCCCATGAGAATTAATATGAGGTGAGGGAACCGGTCCTCCATAGCCCGGGGGAGGGGCAACCGCGACATGCGTGCCCGACCCATTGGTTCCGAGGCAAAGTAGATTTATCGCTACTAGCCCCCTCCTTACCGGAGTTGGCATCCAAATCTGAAGAAGTGGGTTTCCCCACTTGCAAGGGATCGGTAGAAGTTTTTAGACCCTCAAGGAATTCTTTAAACAAGGATTTGACCTCGGTCGTCATAGAAGTTTTAAGTGAGGCAATGGCTTCATTTAAATCCTTTCGTGTGACTGTGGTCACCTCCTCGGCCGCGGGTAACTCCCCATCCCTTTCTCCATCGTCAACCATACTCTCTAGGCGGTTAAGCCCTTAAAAAGAGACGAGGCTCTGATACCAATTGAAAGAATCGATATGGTTGACTAGAGGAGGGGGGTGAATAGGCAACTACCAATTTTAGCACTTTTAAACAAATTAGGTTAAGCAACAAATAGGTTGGCTAGATATGCAACTAGGTGAGCAACCTATATGATGCTAACACCAACAACAACAAGAGCAAGCAAAGAATACAACACAATAATAGCTTGCCAAAAGTAAAGGTAAGAGATAACCACAACTGGAGTCGATGGAGACAAGGATGTGTTTCCGAAGTTCCCTCCCTTTGAGGGGAGGTACATCTCCGTTGGAGCGGTGTGGAGGCACGATGCTCCCCAAGAAGCCACTAAGGCCACCGTATTCTCCTCACACCCTTGCACAATGCAAGATGCCGTGATTCCACTAGTGGTGCCCTTGAAGGCAGCAACCGGACCTTTACAAACAAGGTTGGGGCTCTCTCGACAACCGAATTGGAGACTCGCAACACCACCACGAAGCTTCACAACAATGGAATGTGGCTCCGAGGTGACCTCTTCCGTCTAGGGTGCTCAAACACCTAAGAGTAACAAGATCCGCGAAGGATTAGTGGGGGGAATCAAATATCCTTTGGTGGAAGTGTAGATCGAGGCCCTCTCAAGCAAACCCTAGAGAATCAACAAGTTTTGATGGCTAGGGAGAGAGATCGGGCGAAAAAGAGCTTCGGGATGCAACAATGAAGAGAGAGCATAAGAGGTAGGAGGTCTTGGGGAAGAAGACCCCCTATTTATAGTGGGGAAAAAACCAACCGTTTTCTGCCCTATGCCCACAGCCAAGTGGTTCTACCGCTCCTAGGAGCGGTACTACCACTTAGGCGGAAGTACCACGCACAGGCCAGAGAGTACGTTAAGTACAAGAGCGGTAGTGCTGCCGGAGCGATACTACCGTACCCACCGGCGGTACTACCGCGTAGGGGCCCTGAGCAAGGCGAGGCAGTAGTAGTAGAGGGCACTATTGCGGCAGTATCGTGCCAAGCAGTACTACCGTGCTAGTGTCGCTCTACTACAGGTAAAGAGAAACAGGAAACAGGAAGTAGCACCGAGGGATTACTGCAAACGGTACTGGCAACGGTAGTGGCGAGCGGAAGTACCGCTTAAGCGGTACTACCGTGCCACTACCGTGCAACTACCGTGAAAACGAATAAGGGCAACCGAAAGTTGCACACTCAGGAATCCCCAAGCGGCAGTAGCGTGGCAGTACCCAGCGGTACTACCGCCGGAGCGGTACTACCGTGGGTACCAGCGGTAGTACCGCTTGTGTGCTACCACACAGATCAAAGAAAATAGTTGGCACTCCAAGTTGCCGGGAAGGGAATGAGGGTGCAGAAAGGAATGTGTACGTGTTTGATTCCACCCTAACCTTTCCACTGCGGACCCCCTCTTAATAGTACGGTTTTCCTACGACTCAAATCCACCGAAAAGAAATCGTCGGAAAATAACCGTCTTCACTCTTAATCACCGATTGGAAATAAACTGTCTCGTGCGATCTAATATAATCTGTGAAATACTCAAAGCACACGGTTAGTCCGCAAAGCGCATTGTCATCAATCACCAAAACCACTAAAAGAGAAATATGCCCTAACAGCCCACAAGATATCAGGGCGCGCCATACCCCCAAGGCGCGCCCTGTTGCCTTGTCACCTCCTCGTCTTGCTTCTGGTCCTCCCCCAAAGCTTCTAGGGTCCCTTCTGGTCCAGAAAAAATCACAAAAAAGTTTCGTAGTATTTGGACTCCGTTTGATAGGGATTTCCTGAAAAATCAAAAACAAGCAGAAAACAGCAACTGGCACTGGGCACTAGGTTAATAGGTTAGTTCCCAAAAATGATATAAAATTGCATATAAAGTATATAAGATTGATAATATAATATCATGAAAACATCAAAAATTATAGACACGTTGGAGACGTATCAGCATCCCCAAGCTTAATTCCTGCTCGTCCTCGAGTAGGTAAATGATAAAAACAGAATTTTTGATGTTGAATGCTACCTAACATGTCTCTATCATGTAATCTCTTTACGGTATGAATATTGAGAAACGATGAAGTAATTGATATCAACATAATAATATCCATGAATACTAACAAATAATCATTACTCTTCAAAATAAACCATGCTTAACGAATGTTATCCCTACTCATTGAATTATGTAAGCATGGCATGACTCCGTCTTCCTAACATAAGTACAAATCATGAGCACCCGAGTGCCAAACCAAGCAATTGTATCATACTTTTTCATGCGCTTCAGCATTTTTAACTTCACTCAATATATGAGCGTGAGGCATGGACTTAGCACTATGGGTGGAATAGAATATGTTGGTAGAGATTTATAAGGGAAGACAAAAACTGAGAAAGTCTCGCATCAACTCGGCGGATCGTTAGGCAATGGAGAGGCCTAGCAATCGATATCAATGCGAGGAGTAGGGATTGCCATGCAACGGATGCACTAGAGCTATAAGTGTATGAAAGCTCACAACTGAAACTAAGTGGGTGTGCATCCAACTTGGTTGCTCATGAAGACCTCGGGCATTTGAGGAAGCCCGTCATCGGAATATACAAGCCAAGTTCTATAATGTAAAATTCACACTAGTATATGAAAGTGACAAATCATGGAGACTCTCCATATGAAGAACATGGTGCAACTTTGAAGCACAAGTGTGGTAAAAGGATAGTAGCATTGCCCCTTCTCTCATTTTTTTCTTTTCTTTTTTCATTTTTTTAGAACAATATCATGGACTTCATCCCCACTTTTTCAAGGACTCATTAGTCTCCATCATTCTTTACCTCACTGGGACAATGCTCTAATAATGATGATCATCACACTTTTATTTACTTACAACTCGATAAACTGGAATGATATGACTCTATATGAATGCCTCTGGCAGTGTACCAGGATGTGCAATGATCTAGCGTAACATGTATTACAATGATGAACGGTGGCTTTGCCACAAATATCATGTCAGCTCTATATGATCATGCAAAGCAATATGACGATGAACACACAAGTCATGTGGATAGTAACCGTGGAACTTGCATGGCAATATATCTCGGAATGGCTATGGAAATGCCATGATAGGTAGGTATGGTGGCTGTTTTGAGGAAGGATATAATGAGGCTTATGTGTGATAGAGCGTATCATATCACGGGGTTTGGATGCACCGGCGAAGTTTGCACCGACTCTCGAGGTGAGAAAGGGCAATGCACGGTACCGGAGAGGCTAGCAATATGTGGATAGGTGGGAGTGCCGTATTAGTCCATGAACTCACATTAGTCATAAAGAACTCATATACTTATTGTGAAAGTTTTATTAGCCCTCGAAGCAAAGTATTCTCGCATTCCCCTAGGTTGGAGGTTTGGAGGAGTTAACCATCGCGCGGCGCCGATTTGACAGCACAAAGGATTTCAATGAGGAATAAATATGCTCCAACTTCCCCGCCATGCCATGACGGACACTTAAATGAGTAATCATAACAAGCTTTAATATCATTTTTTACTAACTAATGATTATGAACTAATACCCTTTCATATTACTACATCAATATAATTAACTCACACGTTTCATATTCATTGATCTCACATGAAAGTTTTATTATATCACTCTTATATACCTATCATTTTTGGACTATTCATTATAACCCGTGCACATTACCACTTCCGAACATTCTCAAAAAGGTTTAAGTGAAGCATGAGAATGCAAAACATTTCTATAAAATATGCCTACCGCCATGCTCTAAAGATATAAGTGAAGCACATGAGCAACTGCCTAACTCAAAAGATATAAGTGAAGCACATAGAGCATTCTAACAAATCATGACGAATGTGTATCTCTCTCAAAAGGTGTGTTCAGAGAAGAATGATTGTGGCAAACTAAAAAGAAAAATAAAACTATAGAACAAGACGCTCCAAGTAAAACTCATATCATGTGATGAATAAAAATATAGCTTCAAGTAACATAACGATGAATTGTGGACGAAAGAGGGGATGCCATCCCGGGGCATCCCCAAGCCTAGACGCTTGGGTCTTCCTTGAATATTACCTTGGGGTGCCTTGGGCATCCCCAAGCTTAGGGTCTTGCCTCACCTCCTTCATCCATCGTAATCTCACCCAAAACTTGAAAACTTCAGCACACAAAACTCAACAGAAACCTCGTGAGATCCGTTAGTGTAATCGATAAACCATAAACTTAGGTACTGTTATAAACCAATTCATAATTGTTCTTGCATAATACCTACTGTATTATAACTTCTCCATGACTTATACCCCCCGATATAATCCATAGCATCATCAAAATAAGCACACTATGCAATAAAAACAGAATCTGTCTAAAACAGAACAGTCTGTAATGATCTGAACAAATCATACTTCTGGAACTCAAAAAAATCTAAAAAATTAGGACAATGTGGGAAATTTGTATCTCAATACTTTTTAGAAATTTCAGATCAAAATAACGTTCTAGGAAAATATAGAAATTCCTGCACTGGGCGCAAAAGTTTCCGTTTTTGCACAGAATCAATTCAACTATCATCCAAATCATCCCAAAGGCTTTACTTGGCACAAAAACTAATTACAAGATAAAAACATAATCATTACAGTAGCAATAATCATGTAATCACACAAAAACAGAAATAAAATAATACAGTAAAGATAAATATTGGGTTGCCTCCCAACAAGCGCTATTGTTTTATGCCCTAGCGAGGCATAATGCATAGTTCCAAGTTTTATCATCCTTGGTATCCAACTCCTTTTGAGCCAAATCTTCAAGAACCTTTCTCAAAAGTTGTCTATTTTCATATTCTAATTTTCTGGTAGGTGAGCTCAAATGATTAAAGGGACTATGTTTAGTGATTTTAACATTCATAATTTCAAAGTCCGGATCATCCCCATAAAGATCCTCATATAAAACAGTGATCTCATTATCAATACGATCTCTAGCGGTACTTTTAAACCACTCCTCACTAAATCCTTCATTAAGTCCTTTGGTAACCCATCCAAATTTATCATAAGTATTACTGAATAACGCTCTAATCAAATCTATATGTGGAACTCTTTTCCTAGCATTTTCACCGAAGGCATAATAATCATTGGATTCCATTCTACGCATGGTGTCTTGATCATGAAGGATCTCTTCTATAGGAGGATGCTCAGAATCTATTTTATAGATGGCAAAGATATCCCTAGCTTCTCGGATTATATAGTCAAATTCATGCATAAGGATAATGGTGGCCATCTTTTTAATTCTAGGATCATGAATGTTGGGGAGCTCAAAGAACATTTTTTGTAATACGGGATGAATATGCAAAATATTCCTTTCAAGCTTAATCACAAGCATAGTAATAGCATCCACATAACTATTTTTTTTTTCAAGAATAGACCCACCAATAAGTGGTACGACTCCCGTGCAAGTAAAGAATTCTTGAATAACATTCTTTCCGATAATATTCCCGCTCCCCACAAGATAAATTTTAGTTTTTAGAAAAGGAGGGGCTTCATGATTATGATATTCATCATTAAGAGGATCATTATCAAGATCATGTGATTTAGGTTTTTCCTCATAAGACTCGCTAGGACTATCTTCACTAGCACTTTCAACAATAACTTTCTCAAATTCAGACATGGTAGAAACTCAAGCAAGATAGCACACAAGATATTTTTGGTATTTTTGATTTTTTAACGGAAACTAGCAAAAGCAAATAAAGGCAAATATAAAGTAGAACAAGTAAATGATAATTTGAATGAAGGAACCTTCACGTTGTTTGAATGATCTCCTCGGCAACGGCGCCAGAAATTCTTCTTGCTACTTGTGAATGCGTTGGGATTTCCCGGAAGAGGAAGGGTGAAGTAATATAGTAGCAAAAAGTATTTCCCTCAGTTAAGAACCAAGTTTTATTGAACCAATAGGAGAACACGTCAAACAACGGTCAACATCACCTACACACAAAAGAGCAAATACTTGCACCCAACGCGGGCAAGAGGGTTGTCAATCCCCTTGTACTCGTTAATTGCAAGGATTAAATCTGGTAGTTGTAGATATATAAATTGCAAAATAAAATAAAATTAAATAAATTGCAGCAAGGTAACTAGGGTTTTAGTAATATGATTTGGATGGACCCGGGGCCCATAGCATTCACTAGAGGCATCTCTCTCAAGAACATAGCATACGGTGGGTAGACAAATTACTGTTGGGCAATTGATAGAAAAGCACATAGTTATGATGTTATTCATGGTATGATCATGTATATATGCATTACATCCGTGACAAGTAGACCGACTCCTGCCTGCATCTACTACTATTACTCCACCAATCGACCGCTATCCAGCGTGCATCTATGGTATTAAGTTCATGACAAACGGAGTAACGCTTTAAGTAAGATGACATAATGTAGACAGAATAAAACCAAGCAATATGATTAAACCCCATCATTTTCCCTTAGTAGCAACAATACAAATATGTGCCTCGCTACCCTTTCTGTCACTGGGTGAGGACACCGCAAGATTGAACCTACTACCATGCACCACTTCCACTAAAGATCTACTCATCAACTTGGCCAAACAGAAGTCATAGATCGGAAAGCATTACATAGCTATAACAATCACACATAGTAAAGTTAAGAAATAACTCAATTACTTTCAATGAATAATCTGATCATAAACCCACAATTCATCGGATCCCAACAAACACACCGCAAAAGAAGATTACAGTGGATAGAACTCCGAAGAGAACATTGTATTGAAGATCAAAGAGAGAGAGAGAGAGAGCCATCTAGCTACTACTATGGACCCGTAGGTCCTGTGAGGAACTACTCACACATCATCGGAGAGGCAACAAGGTTGATGAAGAGGCCCTCCGTGATCGATTCCCCCTCCGGCAGAGTACCGAAAAAGGCCTCCAGATGGGATCGCGGAAGAATAGGGACTTGCGGTGGCGGAGAACTTGTTTCATCTTCTCTTCTGGGGGTTTTGGAATATTTGTGAATTTATAGCTTTGGAATTAGGTCAATCGGAGAGACGCGGGGCCCATAAGACATCAGGGTGCGCCCTACCCCCAGGGAGCGCCCTGTTGCCTTGTCACCTCCTCGCCTGGCTTCTGGTCCTCCCCCGAAGCTTCTAGGGTCCCTTCTGGTCCAGAAAAAATCATAAAAAAGTTTCATAGCATTTGGACTTCGTTTGATAGGGATTTCCTGAAAAAACAAAAACAAGCAGGAAACAACAACTGGCACTGGGCACTAGGTTAATAGGTTAGTTTCCAAAAATGATATAAAATTGCATATAAAGTATATAAGATTGATAATATAATAGCATGAAAACATAAAAAAATTATAGATACGTTGGAGACATATCAGAGGGCACCCTCCCTAGGATGGCTCGGTTTCACTTCCAACCCTCTTGGTTACTTCAGCCGGGTTTTGTGGAGGTCGTCCGTCTTAGATGGGTGGAGGTGGAGGTCTCTCCACCGTGGGTGTTTTGTGCGGTTGACCTTTGGCACCATTGTGCGAAGTCCGCTCGCCAATTCATGCGGGGGTGGGAGGCCAATCTGGGTGTTGAACTCCGGGCCCATAAGGGGGCCCTTTTGGACCAGATTAAGTCTCTAGATGTGATTGTTGATAGTGCTGGCCTCTCTGCCGATGAGTGGATGCAGCATTATAACCTGGAAGCCTCCCTGATGGAGATTTTCAAGGGGGAGGAGCTCTTCTGGCAACGTAGAGGGGGCCAGAACTAGCTCTTAAAAGGGGATGCTTATACTGCCTACTTCCAAGCCATTGCTAATGGTCAATGGAGGAAGTGCTCCATTCCTTGTTTATGGGATGGAGGGGTGCTCCTTGAGCACCGAATGAGATTAAATCCCACATTTATGCCTTCTATAAGGATCTCTTCACCGCGGAACCTCGTGGTGGAGTGTCTTTGGCGGCGGACTTTTGGCCGACTGCGGCCAGGGTCTCCGATTCTGAGAATGGAGGGCGGACACTTCCATTCTTGCCGGAAGAGGTCGGCGGCGTGATCGCGACCATGAAGGCGGGCTCGGCCCCTGGGCCGGGTGGCTTGCCGGTGGCCCTGTTCCAGAAGTTCTGGTCCCAGCTTAAGCCGGTGATCATGAAGATGTTCCATGAATTCTACATTGAGACTCTTGACATGGCGCGCCTGAACTTTGGTGTCATCACCCTGATCCCCAAAATAGTTGGGGCGACGGATATTCATCAATTCCGGCCGATCACGGTTATTAATGTGATTGAGTGGATTTTTGTGAAGGTCTGTGCGATGCGCCTGGCACCTATTGTTGAACGCTTAGCACACCCCTTCCAATCTGCGTTCCTGAAGGGTCGCCGCGTCCACGATGGGATCTTGGCCCTTCATGAAATAGTTCACGAGGTTAGCAACCATCATCATAAAGGTGTCTTTCTTAAGCTTGACTTCCAGAAGGCGTATGATCGCCTTGACTGGTCCTTCCAGCGCTTGGTGTTAGAGCGCAGGGGGTTTGATGACCGGTGGTGCACTTGGATCATGCAGCTTGTTCGGACAGGCAGCACAGCCATAAACATTAATGGGGTGGTCGGTTCCTTCTTCCACTCCTCGGTGGGGGTTAGACAAGGGGACTGTCGTGGGTGCAAGCCTGACAGTAGTGTGTAGGGGTACGGATGAGAGGGCAGAGCCTAGCTACGGCGAAGGTGTTACACTCGGATTTACGAGTTCAGGCCCCTCAGCGGTGGAGGTAATAGCCCTACGTCTCGGTGCTCTGGAGCTGTATTGCTTGAGTGTATAGGTTTACAAAAGATGCGAACCCTTGGAATGGAGCTGGGGGTGGCTTATATAGTCTCGCCAGCCCTCCCATGCACGCCTGCCATTACCAGGGGTTAAGAGGGGTGTCCATGCGCCAGGTAACGGGCGCATTGATTACAATAAATACGACAGAACGTGCCTCCCGACCGTTGTACTCCGGGAGTCTACTGGTCTTCTCTGGTCGAGTGACTTTCGGGTGCTCCGAGTGAAACAAGTCTGTCGAGTGAACTCTTGCCTCCCGAGTGGTTTGATGAACTCCGAGTGAATGTCAGTCTGCGGAACTCTTTGTTGCTGATATGGCCCTGGGGCCCAGTGTAAGACGTGTGGTGTCCTAGGGTAGGGTCTATAGGTCAGGCCTATTACCCTATCCCTAGTACATGCCCTCGTCATTAGCCCCCGAATCGGTCGAGGTTAGGCGGGTCGAGTCAAGGCAAATTCCCAGGCGAGTTGGGCGCTACGGAGGCGCTCAAGAACTCTTACTGGTCGTTTAGACGCCCTTGTCTTCGAGCGGCACCTTGACGGATTCTGGACCATGTGACGCCCGAGTGAAACGAGTAGTCTCCATCCGAATGTGTAGTTTCAATCCGAGTGTGTAGTTCTCATCCGAGTGAAATGAGTAGTCTTCATCCGAGTGGCGGAGCGGATCCGCGCGTTTATGGAATGTCTTCAAAGGCGAGTCATCGAATCACTGGAATCCGGATCTTGCGGGATATGAAATCGGCGACGAGCGCGCGCGAGCGGTTGCGGCGCGTGAGAGGGGAAAGTGGGGCGTGACGCCTCGATTTTCGCCCCACTTTTCGCCACGTACAGCTGCAACTTCGCCAGCGAGATTCAAGGAAATATGCGGGCCCAAGATATGCGGGAGAGGATTGGAGAGCGGAACGGACGACGCCATAAGAGGCCGCCACGTTGGGGAGTGAGAGAGGACAGATCCTCTTTTCCCTTATCCTCCCAGCCCGCTCGATCTTCTCTCCGGAGATCCACTCCGCGTGAATCCCCTTCGGTCGTTGGAGAACTCGGCGGCGATGGCGAAGGACAAGACGGCGAAGCTCGAGAAAGCGAAGAAGGCGGCGAAGGGGAGGAAGGCATCGAGCTCCCGAGCTGTGCTCCCGCCCGGGTGGATCCAGGGCGACTGGATTCCGCCGACCACCACGGTCGACGACGTCAGCGGGCTCGTCGTGGACGGGCTGATCCGCGACGGGACGTGGAGGTTGCCGGAAGAAGGGGAGACCGAGCCCGCGCTGCGCCCCGGGGAGCGAGTGCTCCTCACCACACACGTGGAGCGAGGTTTCCCCATGCCACCCCACCCCTTTTTCTGTGGGTTTCTGAATTTCTTCGGTGCTCAACTCCATCACTTGCCTCCAAATGCCATCATGTATCTTGCTGCATTCGTTTCTTTGTGCGAAAACTTTCTGGGTTGCCCGCCGCACTGGGGCTTGTTCAAACATATTTTCACGTGTCGATCCCAATCGGTTAAGAAGGTTGACCCTGATGGAGAGAGGACGCACGTGATTCAGATGTGCGGTTGCTTGGGTATTCAGATGAGGGGGAAGAGTGCCTTCCCATCCATGTCCTTTCCCGACTCGGTGAGGGGTTGGAAGTCGACCTGGTTCTACTGCAACGACCTGCCATGCTCGGGCTCGTCGACTGGCCTTCCTCCTTACACGACTGAGAGAGTTCAGACTCCTCCCTCGCTGACGGTTGATAAAAAGGAGAAGACGGATGTAGGGATCTTGATGACCGCCGTGGTTAGCCTGATTCAGGGTGGATTGACTGGTCTGGACCTTCTGGAGGTCTTCCTCAGTCGGAGGATCCAGCCGCTGCAGGAGCGGGCTCACCCCATGTGGCGCTACACTGGGGCCAATGACTCGACCCGAGTGCATCCAGAAGATGTCGAGGAGAAAACGGTGGAACAGTGGATCAGGTGCATCACTGGTGCGCGCGACAATCCGCGAGGGTCGAGACGGATCCCGCCCTACGACGCCAATAACCTGCCGTTGGAGGTATGATATGCGTTTCCGAATGAATCACTTATGCGCAAATTTTCCGAGTGAACTGAGTAATCTGACTAAACCGACTGTCTCTGATCTTTGTGTCTTGCAGGAATTCCAGAAGATGTTATCGCCTGTGCCGAATGGAGAACAACTTGTCGGAGGCGTGGAGAGCGAACATGGCAGCGCCGGGGGCAGCTACGCGGAGGACAGCGAGGAGGAAAGTGATGACTCGGAAGGGAGCGACGATGTCGAGTCTTCTCTGTCTCCGGAGTTGCCCTCCGAGCACCGCTCCAAGCGAGCTCAAGATCCAAGTGCTGACCTGGAGAAGGAGGCGGCTCCGAGTGCCAAGGCTCCGAAGCGCACTCAGACGTCATCGCCTGCGCCGACTGAGAAGGCTGCCAAGCAGCCCAAGGTCACTTCCCCCAAGCCTCGGAAGGCTCTGCCCCGGATCAAGGTCGCTGTTCCTGTCGCCTCAACGTGAGTATCTTTCTCAGTTTATCCTTTCTGTCTTTGTCAACTTTCGTGATTCTTCTGACCGAGTGTATCTTACGAACTAGTGATGCAACCTCGACGACGTCTCCCATGCAGACTGACGGGGACCGCGCTGAGGCCGAGTCGGCAGACGTAGCCACTTCTCGAAAAGGTAACAATGACTTCATTTTTGCTTCGACCTGCCATTCGACCGAAATGCCTTCATCCTATTGAATCGTGTATTGCGACTGATTGCGTCGAGTGAACGTAGTGCTTGCAGAGGTCATCCACGTCGGAGATGATGATGAAGAGCCGCCGCGGAGGGACACTGAGAAGGAGACCCCAGTTCCGACTGCTCCTCAGGCCACCACACGGAAGACGCCGCCGAACGAAGTGCCTCGAGCTCCACCTGCGCCCGCTTTGACCGTGCCGCTGGGGCGAGGTTCTCAGGCTGGGGCTGGTTCTGCCGCGGCTCCGTCGACTGCCCTTGCTTCGGTTCCGACTGCTCCCGTCAACATCTTCAATCTGTACAAGGTGCCGGAGGACCAAACTGGGGCTAGCAAGGAGGCGATGATCCAGGCGGAACTGATGACCCAACGGCTCAAGGAGATGTGCGCGGCTGGTAAGCTGGCGTACGATGCCAGCGCTGCCCTCCAGGAGAACGTTCGAGTAAGTACTCTTGTAAGTCAATCTCCAAGTCATTTTTCTTCAGTAGGAATTTCAGTCGGAAAGTATCCGGTACACCCACTGGGTCTTGTTATCTTGTTTTTTTTTTGTGTTTGGCCATCACTCGGATCGGGCGGACCGTTCCGAGTGGATACCGTTCCAGTGGGGGCACGCTAAGTGCACCCACTGGGTGTAGTCCCCGAGACTGCCGTCGGCCGCGGGCGGTCGGCGGGAGTCTTAGAACTTAGACTTTGCTCTGTTGTTGCTGTTTTTTTTTGTGTTTGGCCATCACTCGGATCGGGCGGACCGTTCCGAGTGGATACCATTCCAGTGGGGGCACGCTGAGTGCACCCACTGGGTGTAGTCCCCGAGACTACCGTCGACTGCGGGCAGTCGGCGGAAGTCTTAGAACTTAGGATTTGATACTGGTCAAGCTTGCTCCTCCTTGTCATAGGGTGCTTCAGGATGTGATACTGGACAAGCTTGTTCCTTCCAGGAGTACTGGTCTTTGGGCACTCAAAATATTTCTTGACATTAACTGTTCTGTTCTCTCTTGTATTTCAGAAAACTTGCGAGCTTGGGACTCAGTACGTGGCACTGGAGAAGGAGACGACTCAGCTCCGAGTGGATCTGGAGGTGGAGAAGAGGAACACGGTGCGCGCTCAAGCGGAGCTCAGGACTATGGGAGGCACGCTTTAGTTACTGAGCATTCCGCTTTTACCTCTCTCCGTTCTTTGAACCGGGTGACTTCACTCGAACAGATGTGCGTAATGAAAACCACCGACTCCAAGTGCGGCTCAGAACTTCTATCTCTTTAGATACCATGAAGCAGGCACTCGAGAACAAAGACAACGAGCTGGCGGGAGCGCAGCAAGTGGCGAAGGAGAAAACCAAGGCCGCCGAAGAGAAGCTAGCTTCACTCGAAAAGCTCGAAGCAGAGAACGTATCGCTGAAGAAAGAGGTACTGGAGCTCAAGAAGCAGCAAACCGAGTGGGAGAGCAAGCTCAAGGCCCAGGCTGAAGTCTTTGAGAAAGAGAAGGAGACTCTGAATGAGAAGTTCACACAGCTGATCGAGAAGAAGAACGCCCTGGAGAAGTATATAGAGGAGTTCACGGAGGAGATGTACACCAAGCTTGCAGGTAACTTATAGCGTCCGAGTGTATTTCAACTTATCTCCGAGTGAACTTCTTGCATGCTGATGTTCAACTCTCTTTTTTCCTTCTTCACAGAGTACTGCCGAGACTTCGATCTGGAAACTGACAGAATCGAGAGGGATCTGGATCCTTCCAGGTCACTCGTCGGTGACAAGGCTGCTCTGGGCATCCTGCGGGTGGAAACCTGAATCGAAGACGTCCAAGGGTACATCATCCGTCTGCGGGGTGCACTTGGCAGAATCGACAAGGAGCTATGGCCCGAAGAGAACTTCGACACCGACCTGGAAGCCATGAGGACTCGTCTCAACGACATTCCCAGCCGAGTGCAAGCGTGGAAGAAGTCAGCTACTCACTGCGGGGCTGATGTGGCGCTCTTCCTGGTCCGAGTGCATTGCAAGGAGGCCAAGGAGGAGAAACTGAAGACTCTCCAAGTTGCCAACACGAAGAAACTCCCGTTCGAGGACTTCATGTAGACATTCATCGAAGCTGCCACTCGGATCGCAGACGGCATTGACTTGGATTCCTTTGTTGAACCAGCCAGCCCTACAGGGGCGTGAAAAAACTTTAAGTCTTTCTCATTAGCCTCGGTATGCCGAGTGAAATTGTAATCGTTAAACTCTTTCGGGCCTTGGGCCCGCGTACTCATATTCGCTTTTGAACTTCAGGAGATATTTGAATGCTTTCCTTTGAGTCTTTCTTTGAAACGTATTTCAACTTAGGCGAAAGCTGGTTCGCAGCTAAGCCTCCGAGTGAGGGGGGAGCTCTTCACTTGGAGCGATGTTTTGACTTGGGCGAAAGCTGGTTCGCAACCAAGCCTCCGAGTGAGAGGGATGCTCTTCACTCGGAGTAGGATTTAACTTCGGCGAAAGCTGGTTCGCAGCCAAGCCCCCGAGTGAGAGGAACGCTCTTCACTCGGAGTAGGTTTTAACTTGGGCGAAAGCTGGTTCGCAGCCAAGCCTCCGAGTGAGAGGGACGCTCTTCACTCGGAGTAGGTTTTAACTTGAGCGAAAGCTGGTTCGCAGCCAAGCCCCCGAGTGAGAGGGACGCTCTTCACTCGGAGTAGGTTTTAACTTGGGCGAAAGCTGGTTCGCAGTCAAGTCCCCGAGTGAGAGGATCGCTCTTCACTCGGAGTAGAGTTTTAACATGGGCGAAAGCTGGTTCGCAGCCAAGCCCCCGAGTGAGAGGAATGCTCTTCACTCGGAGTAGCGTTTTAACTTGGGCGAAAGCTCGTTCGTAGCCAAGCCCCCGAGTGAGAGGATCGCTCTTCACTCGGAGTAGCGTTTTAACTTGGGCGAAAGCTGGTTCGCAGCCAAGCCCCCGAGTGAGAGGGACGCTCTTCACTCGGAGTAGGTTTTGACTTAGGCAAAAACTGGTTTGCAGCTAAGTTGAACGGCGTACACCCACTGGGGGTTGTAAGCCAGAGAATGCGCACGAGTGAACTTCAATGTGGAACTGGAAAAGTCATGCTTTTATTCATCAAATGCCACTCGAGTACTTTTATTACATCTCATCATCAAGTATAAAATCGCCGCCAAGTCCCCGAGTGAGAGGATCGCTCTTCACTCGGAGTAGCGTTTTAACTTGAGCGAAAGCTGGTTCGCAGCCAAGCCCCCGAGTGAGAGGATCGCTCTTCACTCGGAGTAGCGTTTTAACTTGGGCGAAAGCTGGTTCGCAGCCAAGCCCCCGAGTGAGAGGATCGCTCTTCACTGGGAGTAGCGTTTTAACTTGGGCGAAAGCTGGTTCGCAGCCAAGCCCCCGAGTGAGAGGATCGCTCTTCACTCGGAGTAGCGTTTTAACTTGGGCGAAAGCTGGTTCGCAGCCAAGCCCCCGAGTGAGAGGGACGCTCTTCACTCGGAGTAGGTTTTGACTTAGGCAAAAACTGGTCTGCAGCTAAGTTGAATGGCGTACACCCACTGGGGGTTGTAAGCCAGAGAATGCGCACGAGTGAACTTCAATGTGGAACTAGAAAAGTCATGCTTTTATTCATCAAATGTCACTCGAGTACTTTTATTACATCTCATCATCTAGTATAAAATCGCCGCAGCAAATCCCAAGCACGGGGCTCGTCTGCTTGCTTCTGAAGGTTGTACAGGTGGTACGCTCCGTTGTGCAGAACCTTTGAAATGACGAAAGGGCCTTCCCATGCAGGAGCGAGCTTGTGAGGTCGCTGCTGATCCACTTGGAGCACAAGATCTCCTTCCTGAAAGGACCGACTTCTGACGTGTCTGCCGTGGAAGCGTCGCAGATCTTGCTGATAGATGGTCGAACGAATAAGAGCCATCTCTCTCTCCTCTTCCAGGAGATCAACCGCGTCTTGCCGCGCCTGCTCTGCTTCAGCTTCGGAGTATAGTTCCACTCAGGGCGAATTGTGGAGCAAGTCACTCGGCAAGACAGCTTCAGCTCCGTACACCATGAAGAAGGGAGTGCGATTGGTGGACCGATTGGGAGTCATCCTCAAGCCCCAAAGAACCGATGGCAACTCGGTGACCCAGGCTCCAGCTGCATGTTCCAGATCGCACATGAGTCGCGGCTTTAACCCCTGAAGTATCAGTCCATTTGCTCTCTCAGCTTGTCCATTCGACTGCGGGTGCGCCATAGATGCATAGTCGACTCGGGTACCTTGGGCGGCACAGAACGCCCTGAACTCTTCTGAGTCAAAGTTTGAACCGTTGTCAGTGATGATGCTGTGGGGCACGCCGTATCTGAACACTATCTCCTTCAAGAACTTGATCGTTGTACGAGAATCTAGCTTCTTGATGGGTTTGGCCTCGATCCATTTGGTGAATTTATCGACTGCGACCAGCAAGTGGGTGAATCCACTCGCCCCTGTCCGGAGGGGTCCCACCATGTCAAGTCCCCAGACTGCAAATGGCCAGATGAGTGGAATTGTCTTCAGAGCGGACGCAGGCTTGTGGGATAAGTTTGCATAGAACTGGCACCCGGCACAGTGTTGGACTATCTCTTGCGCAGCTTCATTGACACGGGGCCAGAAGAAACCGGCTCGGTAAGCTTTAGCCACGATTGTCGGAGAGGACGCATGGTGCCCACAAGTTCCCGAGTGAATCTCCTCTAGGATCAGCCGACCTTCTTCCGGAGAAAAGCAGCGCTGAGTCACACCGGTGACGCTCTTTCTGTATAACTGATCACCGACCACTTCAAAGGCTTTGGACCTGTGAACAATCTGGCGGGCCTCAGCTTCATCTTCTGGAAGTTCCTGTCTGAGCAGGTATGCAATGTAAGGCACTATCCACTCGAGTGTGATTGCCAGGACCTCCATCACCAAATCAATGACTGCCGGGACTTCGACTTCAGTCGGATCAGACGGACTGACCGCTTGCGGGGGCTCTTCCATGAAGGGATCTTCTTTTACTTTCGGAGAACGTAAATGCTCGAGGCAAACATTGCTGGGTATGGATTTCCGAGTGGACCCGATTTTTGCCAGATCGTCTGCCTCCGGATTCTTGGCTCGGGGAACGTGATGCAGCTCCAGACCTTCAAATTTCTTTTCCAACTTTCTCACTGCGTTGCAGTATCCTGTCATAGCGGGGCTTCTGATGTCCCACACCTTCATCACTTGGTTCACAACTAGATCCGAGTCTCCGTAGACCATCAGGCGCCGGACGCCGAGTGAGATGGCCATATGTAGACCATAAAGGAGCGCCTCGTACTCGGCTTCGTTGTTGGAGGAATCAGAGTGAATCTGCAGAACATATCTGAGGTGATCGCCCTTCGGAGATATCAACACCACTCCAGCTCCTGAACCATTCAGCATCTTGGAACCGTCAAAAAACATGGTCCAGTGTTCCGGGTGACTCTGAGTCGGTTGCTGCTGTTCAGTCCACTCGGCTAGGAAATCGGCTAATGCTTGGGACTTGATCGCCTTTTTCACCTCAAACTTGATGTCCAGGGGCAGGAGCTCGATAGCCCACTTCGCCACTCGACCAGTCGCGTCCCGATTGTTCATGATCTCAGACAGCGGGGCGTCGCTGATGACTGACACAGTGTGCTCTTGGAAGTAATGGGCTACTTTCTTCGCAGTCAGGTAAATGCCGTAGACGAGCTTCTGGTAATGAGGATACCTCTGCTTGGACGGAGTTAGAACTTCAGAAATATAATAGACTGGGCGCTAAAATTTGTAAGCCTTGCCCTGTTCTTCTCGCTCGACTGTGAGGACAGTGCTGACAACTTGACCAGTGGCCGCAATGTACAAGAGCAACGGCTCATTTTCATTCGGAGCGGCAAGCACTGGCTGGGTGGAAAGCAGGGCTTTGAACTCGACAAACGCTGCTTGGGCTTGAGCGGTCCACTCGAACGAATTGGATTTCTTCATCAATCGGTACAGGGGCAGTGCCTTCTCACCAAGACGGGAGATGAATCGGCTCAGAGCTGCGAGGCAACCCGTGAGCTTCTGTACATCATGAAGACGTTCAGGACGTTTCATTCGTAGAATCGCCCCGATCTTCTCAGGATTGGCATCTATCCCTCATTCAGAAACGAGGAAACCGAGTAACTTGCCCCCAGGAACCCCGAAAGTGCACTTCGTCGGGTTCAGCTTGATGTCATACTTCCGCAGATTCGCGAAAGTTTCGGCTAGGTCAGCCAGCAGGTCGGAACCTTTTCTGGACTTAACCACTATGTCATCCATGTACGCCTCAATATTCCGACTGATCTGTTTTTGCAAACACTTCTGGATCATGCGCATGAAAGTGGCACCGGCGTTCTTGAGACCGAATGGCATGGTGATATAGCAGAAACACCCGAATGGGGTGATGAAGGCTGTTTTTATTTCATCTGGCCCATACAGTCGAATCTGGTGGTACCCGGAGTACGCATCCAGAAAACACAGTCGCTCACAACCCGCAGTGGAATCTACGATTTGATCTATGCGGGGGAGCGGGTAATGATCCTTGGGGCAGACCCGATTGATGTGCTTGAAATCAATGCACATTCGGAGAGACTTGTCCTTCTTAGGGACCATGACGACGTTGGCGAGCCACTCGGAGTGGTACACCTCACGGATGAACTCGGTGTTGGAGAACGTTGCATGGGAAACAAAAATTTTCCTACGCACACGCAAGACCTATCCATGGTGATGAGCATCTACGAGAGGGGGATTGTATCTACATACCCTTGTAGATCGCTAAGCGGAAGCGTTAATAAACGCGGTTGATGTAGTCGAACGTCTTCGCGATCCAAATCGCCGAGCGTCCCGCGATCCAATCACGAGCCCTTCCGATCTAGTGCCGAACGGACGGCACCTCCGCGTTCAACACACGTGCGGCTTGATGACGCCTTCACCTCCTCGATCCAGCGAGCGATGATGAAGTAGTAGATGAGTTCCAGCAGCACGACGGCGTGGTGATGATGATGAGTAGCAATCTCAGCAGGGCTTCGCCAAGCACTACGGAGATTATGACGGAGGAACTAGAGGGCTAGGGTTGCCGGCACACGGCTTGGGAAATACTGATGTGTCCCGTGTGCTAGCCCTGTCCCTCTATTTATATGTTGAGCCCCGGGGTCTAAACTTGGACAAAAAGCCTCCACCAGCTCGGTTTTGCCCGCACAAGGTCGGTTTGGCCCGCAAGGAAAGAGTCCAACTCGGATCCTTGCCGAACCGTGCACAGCCGCGCACAAGCGGTAGTACCGCTCGGGAGCGGTAGTACCGCTTGGGCGGTAGTACCGCTTCACCCAAGCGGTAGTACCGCTTGAGCGGTAGTACCGCTTCACACAAGTGGTAGTACCGCTTAAGCGGCAGTACTGCCTTACTGCTTAAGGCAGCAGCAAAACTCCTTTTTGCACTTTCCAATACCTCGTGGGTTTTATCCCTTTGGCTCATATAAAGTGTTGCTGCACCCGAATACTTCGGTGAACATCCGGAACCCCTTCCGGTGAATTCCGGAACCCTTTCCGAAGATCAAAACACTATTATCACATATATCAATCTTTACCTCCGGACTCTTCCGGAGATCCTCGTCATGTCCGGGATCTTATCCGAGACTCCGAACAACTTTCGGTCATCAACAATAACTCAACTATACTAATCGTCACCAAACGTTAAGTGTGTAGACCCTGCGGGTTCGAGAACTATGTAGACATGACCGAGACACCTCTACGGTCAATAACCAATAGCGGGACCTGGATGCCCATATTGGTTCCTACATATTCTACGAAGATCTATATCGGTTGAACCTCTATGTCAAGGATTCAGTTAATCCCGTATGCTGTTCCCTTTGTTCTTCGGTATGTTACTTGCCCGAGATTCGATCGTCGGTATCTCTATACCTAGTTCAATCTCGTTACCGGCAAGTCTCTTTACTCGTTCCGTAATACAAGATCCCGTGGCTAACACCTTAGTCACATTGCTTGCAAGGCTTATAGTGATGTTGTATTACCGAGTGGGCCCTGAGATACCTCTCCGTCACACGGAGTAACAAATCCCAGTCTTGATCCATGCCAACTCAACGGACACCTTTGGAGATACCTGTAGAGCATCTTTATAGTCACCCAGTTACGTTGCGACGTTTGATACACACAAGGTATTCCTCCGGTGTCAGTGAGTTGCATGATCTCATGGTCATAGGAACAGATACTTGACATGCAGAAAACAATAGCAATAAACTGACACGATCATATGCTATGTTAATAGTTTGGGTCTTGTCCATCACACCATTCTCCTAATGATGTGATCCCGTTATCAAATGACATCTCATGTCCATGGTCAGGAAACCTTTACCATCCTTTGATCAACGAGTTAGTTAACTAGAGGCTTACTAAGGACACAGTGTTGTCTATGTACCCACACATGTATTTGAGTTTCCAATCAATACAATTATAGCATGGATAATAAACGATTATCATGAACAAGGAAATATAATAATAACTACTTTTATTATTGCCTCTAGGGCATATTTCCAACACTCGGCTGCCAGGAGCCGAGCAACTTCTTCGCCAATGGCCTTCCTCTTCTGTGTAGGAGAGCGATGGAGATGCTCCTTCACAGGTTTCGCTTTTGGGTCGACTCGCAAACGGTGCTCAGCCAGCTCCCTGGGTACACCCGGCATGTCAGATGGTTTCCATGCGAAGATGTCCCAGTTCTCACGGAGGAACTGGATGAGCACTTCTTCCTATTTGCTGTCGAGTGTTGTTGATATGTTGGTGGGAGCAGCATTGGGGTCTTCCGGGTGAACGTGCACAGGCTTTGTGTCGCCGGCCGACTGAAATGCAGATTCTGCGGCTGGCTTCTTGGAGCGCAGCAAATCACTCGGATCGGCGTTCTTCTTGTACTCCTCCAACTCCACCATGGCCATCTGCTCATCAGCTATCTTGGACCCTTGCTGCAAACACTCTTCCGCGCGCTGTCGACTGCCAGTGACTGTGATCACACCTTTGGGGCCGGGCATCTTCAGCTTGAGATACACGTAACATGGACGGGCCATGAAACGTGCGTAAGCCGGCCGACCAAGGATGGCATGGTAGGCGCTGCGGAAGTCTACCACTTCGAAGGTCAGCCTTTCCTTCCAAAAATTCTTGTCATCTCCAAAGACCACATCCAGGGCGATTTGCCCGAGTGACTTTGCTTTCTTGCCAGGGATCACTCCGTGGAACTGCATGCTGCTCTCACTGAGTCGGGACATCGGAATGCCCATCGCTTGCAGAGTATCAGTGTACAGTATGTTCAGTCTGCTTCCTCCGTCCATGAGGACCTTGCGCAATTGGACGCCTCCCATGACTGGATCGACCACCAGCGCCTGCCGCCCAGGGGTGGCAATATAGGCTGGGTGGTCCGACTGATCAAAGGTGATCGGAGTCTTCGACCAGTTCAGAAACTTTGTCGTCGCCGGCACTGCCATGTTCACTTCCCGATTGATAACTTTCAACCGGCTCCTGCTCTCTACGTCTGCGAAGATCATCAGGGTTGCATTGACACTTGGAAAAGGTTCATCTTTGTCTCCATCATCAGCGTCTTCTGGGCTCTTCTCACTCGACGGGCCCTCTCGGAACTGCTGGATCAACAGTCTGCACTGTCGAGTGGTATGTTTGGGCAATATCAGATTGCCATCTTCATCCTTTCTGGTGTGGATGTGACACGGTAAATCGAGGACGTCTTGGCCCGACTGATCTTTCTTTTTCTTCAGGATCCATTTATCCTTGGCCTTCCCCTTGTTCTTGGCTTGACCGGCCAGAGCAGCAGCCTCGGCCTGAGCCGAACCATCAGCCTTGCGCTTTGGCTTCCGACTGGGATTACTGTTTCCGGGGTTGGGCTCGCTGGTTTTCCCTTTGCCGTTTCGGAGACGGTCTTCCTCTTCTCCGTTTGCGTACCGAGTGGCTATCTCCATCATTCGGCTCATGGTCAAAGATCCTGACCGACCAAATTTCAGGATGAGCTCCCGATATCTGACTCCTGCCTTGAAGGCGCAGACGGCTTGGTGCTCTGTGACGTTCTCCACCACGTGATGCAAGGTTGTCCACCGCTGGATGTACTCCCTCAGTGTTTCATTCGGTTTCTGCACACAATGTTGTAGCTCAGACAATCCAGCCGGGCGTTTGCATGTGCCCTCGAATGTTTTGATGAACACTCGGGTCAAATCTTCCCAGCAGTATATGCTGGCCGGGGCGAGCTGATTGAGCCAGGCACGGGCGGACCCTTCAAGCATCAATGGCAAATGCTTCATAGCCACATAGTCATTTCCTCCTCCAATCTGCACACCCACTCGGTAATCCTCTAACCAAGTTTCTCGCTTGGACTCACCGGTGAACTTGCTTACTCCAGCTGCCAATCTGAAGTTTGGCGGAATCTCGGCGGCTCTGATAGCTCTGCTAAAACACTCGTGCCCGGAGACGAATGCTCCACTTCCACTCGGACGATCTCTGTCCAAGTTTTCTCTCTGAGCTCTGCCTCTGTTGACCAGGTTCTGAGCGAGAACGGATCTCGCGTTGAACTACGGGTCACGGTGGTCGACTGGCTCTCTCTGGCGATAACCGTCACCATGACGGGGAGGGCTGGCCCTCCGATCATTGTCGTACGGACGCCTGGCATCGTACGGCCGGGGCGCGTACGAGCCATCCCGCGGAGGGGGCGACTGCATGTGGCGACGATCGTCCTGACGCCACGGAGGCGTATTCCGACTGCGACCCTGCCCCGAGTACTGGTCCCGGTGGCGGTCTTGGTCGTTTCGCCGCGGAGGCGAGTGCCTGTTTCTCCTTGGAGACACTGGGCTATGGGCCGACTGAACTGTGTCAGCCCTAACGGATTTGCTGTGAATCTGGTTGCGCGACTGGGATACTGCTGAATTTTGCTCCTCAGCCGCCTTGAGCAGGGCCCGGATCTGCCAAAGACCCTCCCCCGCCTCGGATCGGGACGGCTCAATGGAATCTGCTATCCGAGTGGCCGCCGCCAAATTCTGGACGGGAGTGCGAAATACCTGGAAACTCTGTTGCTATGTCGCCGACTGGAACTGGGCTGAAGCTGCCTGCGAGCGCGATCGTCGAGTGCTTTCTGGAGCGCTTCAAGACGATTGCGTTCAGCCAAGTTGGCCTGGCGCACGACCTCCAAAGCCTGAGCCTCGGGGGTCGTCCCAACGATGGGCGTCTGGAGGGCCTGCTCGGTCCTACGCTGCTGTTCCTCCCTCTGCTGCCGAGTGAGAGGTCGGGGGATGTACTCGGAGTACTCGTCGTCCTGCCGGTCCCTGCCGCCGCCAAGATCAGCGCACGACGGGTCGCCGTTCTCCACGCCGCCGCGGCCGTACCCAGGCGGACTGGGCGGGGAATCGGCCATCAGCACCTCCACCGCGGGATCACTGCTCTCGCACTCGGATAAGCTTTTCGAGTGCTCATACACGGAGGCGAATAGATCGAAGACAGGTTCATCGGGCTCGATCGCCGCGATCTGCGGGGCTTCAGCCTGAAGAGCCACCGCGTGCCTGATCCACCGCTGAAGCCGCGAGCGTCCGGAGCGCTTGCGACGACGGCTGGTGGAGAGCGAAGAAGTCAACTGATAAGGAGTCGACGGTTGCCGGAGAAGGACGCCGAAGGAACTCGCGCAGAAGTACGCCGCGCCGCGGATGGGCAATGCCTCGACATCCAGCGGGGCTTCCTAAATCCACGCCGAATCGTCAGCGATGAAGCTGAGGACGCCGAAATGGATCTCGCCGCCCAGAGTCAGTCCGCCGCCGGAAACCATGGTGATGATCGGAAAAATGTAACTACGCCGGAAGTCGCTAGACGCCTGCCCCACGGTGGGTGCCATGGGTGCAAGCCTGGCAGTAGTGTGTAGGGGTACGGATGAGAGAGCAGAGCCTAGCTACGGCGAAGGTGTTACACTCGGATTTACGAGTTCAGGCCCCTCAGCGGTGGAGGTAATAGCCCTACGTCTCGGTGCTCTGGAGCTGTATTGCTTGAGTGTATAGGTTTACAAAAGATGCGAACCCTTGGAATGGAGCTGGGGGTGGCTTATATAGTCTCGCCAGCCCTCCCATGCACGCCTGCCATTACCAGGGGTTAAGAGGGGTGTCAATGCGCCAGGTAACGGGCGCATTGATTACAATAAATACGAGAGAACGTGCCTCCCGACGTTGTACTCCGGGAGTCTCCTGGTCTTCTCTGGTCGAGTGACTTTCGGGTGCTCCGAGTGAAACAAGTCTGTCGAGTGAACTCTTGCCTCCCGAGTGGTTTGATGAACTCTAAGTGAATGTCAGTCTGCGAAACTCTTTGTTGCTCATATGGCCCTGGAGCCCAGTGTAAGACGTGTGGTGTCCTAGGGTAGGGTCTATAGGTCAAGCCTATTACCCTATCCCTAGTACATGCCCTCGTCAGGGACCCCATCTCTTCCCTCCTTTTTAATTTGGCGGTGGACAGCCTTGCGACCATCCTCGATAAGGCGTGACTGGCTGGTCACCTCATGGGGGTGGTAGGTCATCTTATCCCTAGGGGAGGGGTCATGCACCTGCTGTATGCGGATGATACCATGATTATGGTAGAGGGATCCGACCTAGACATTGTCAACCTGAAGTTCCTCCTCCTCTGCTTCGAAGCAATGTCGGGGCCTAAGATAAATTTTGAAAAAAGCGAGGTGGTAGTTTTGGGCTATTCTGAGACCGAGCAGCAGCGGATCACAGACAACCTCAATTGCAGGTTGGCCGCCTTCCCCATTGAGTATTTGCGGATGCCACTGTCTGACTCGCGGGCTCTTCTGAGCGAATTCGACCCACTTATGGGGAAGGTCGCCGCGCGGGCTGAACCGTGGTGTGGCCGTTTTACTTCCAAAGGAAGTAAGACGGTCTTGATTGACTCTAACCTCTCTAGCCTACCCATGTATTTGATGGGGTTGTATATGTTACCAGAGGGAGTTCATAGTTCGTTCGATAAAGACCGCTCTCGTTTGTTCTGGCAAGCGATAAACGGTCGTCAGAAATACCACACGGTGAAGTGGGCCGACATTTGCTTGCCCAAGGACCTGGGAGGGTTGGGCATCATTGCCTCCCATCATATGAATGTGGCCCTCATGCTTAGGTGGCTCTGGCGTATCATCTGAGGGGAGGGTGTCCTCTGGTTGCAACTTATTCAGGCAAAGTACCTTCGGGGCATGCCGTTACTTGCTTGCGCTCGAGCGGAGGGCACCCAGTTTTGGAAGTCCATCTAGAAGATCAAGCTTGAGATCTGACTGGGGCTGTCCTTTTCCACTGGCAATGGAGAAGGGACCATGTTTTGGTTGGACCGCCGGGTCAGTGGAGCCCCGTTATGCACGGGGTTCCCAAACTTGTTTGCCATTTGTCTAGACCCGCTGCTCGTGGTCTCCGCGGCGGTCCAAAATGGGCAGTGGAACATCTTGTTCCGCCGCTCATTTGGGCCAACGGAGGTGTTGGAATGGTCCATTTTACAGGAGATCATCTAGCCCGTGCTCGCGGGCTACCCGAATTCGGCATCCTGGAGCCTCACTCCCTCGGGAGATTTTTCCGTAGCGTCGGCCTACCACGCGTTGTGCTGTAGGCCGACTATTACATGGGTCGCACCTCTCTGGAAGGCGCTACTCCCCCTGAAGATTAAATTTTTGTGTGGCAATTGTTGAGGGATCGCCTCCCATCGGGTACGGATGTGCTCAAGAGACATGGCCCGGGTAATGGGCTATGTCCCTTGTGTGGGGTGCCGGAAACAGGGACCCACATCCTCTTCTCTTGCACGGTGGCTCGAGTGTTGTGGAGCTTCGTCCGGGAGGCGCTAGGGCCGGACTGGGAGGCTCTGGACCTGGCCGGCTTCCTCTAGGCCAGAGCGGTCCGGACCGCGAGGAATAGACGTCTCTTTTGGCTAGTTTTCACGGCGTTAGCTTGGACTCTCTGGACGACGCGTAATAAGATGGTGATTGAGCGGGTCTTCCTTCGCAGGGCCTCTGACTCCTACTTTAAATTTCTTGCGTTCTTACAGCACTGGCACCCGCTAGCTAGGCAGCGGGACCGCGACCGGCTGGGGCTGATGTTGGATGCGCTTCACGTCACGGCTTGTCGACTCGCTTCGCCGGCTACCCCTTGATGTACTGGCCACTTGGTGGTCTTTTTTCTGCTTTTCTTTCATGTTTTCTTTGGACGTGCTTGTGCTGAGGCCCTAGCAGACGTTTTATTTCGGTATTGTGCTACTCGTTGTTTGGACTGGTTGGTTGCTTTATTTATAAAGCGGGGCGAAAGCCTATTTCGAGATATCAAGTGCAAGATACTGCGTAAAGTGTATGAGATGACAGTCGATGATCAATGTTTTGGTGGCATCCATCCTTTATGTATCATTGACCCACTTAAAGTGATCAAGGACAGCTCTGGTGGATGCTGCAAGGTGCTGTCTCTTAAAAAAAAAGCCAAGAGGAGCAAATTAGAGACAAGGACAGAGTGACACCAGTGGGGAGCGCACGCACTCTGTTTTGGCACCCCTTGATATTCTCGTTGCCGCAATCACGTCTGGAGCACCCTATCTCACCACCGTGTTCTTCCAAAATACGATAAATAATTGATATACCTGATAAAATTACAATATTGCAAAAGTATTCCAGTACAAAAAAATAAATAAATAGAAATAAACTACTTTTTTTTTTGCACCAAAGATTGTGTTTTTTTTTTTTGCGGGAAAAACTTCCGATCTATTCATCAACTGTCAAGGTAATACAAAGAACACTAGAAGTAAAAATTACATCCAGGTCCGTAGACCATCTAGTGACGACTACAATCACTGGAGCGAGTCGAAGGAGCGCCGCCGTCATCGCCCCTCCATTACCGGAGCCGGACAAACCTTGTTGTAGTAGACAGTCGAGAAGTCGTTGTGCTAAGGCCCCAGAGGACTAGCGCACAGAACAGCAACCGCCGCCGCTGAAGGGAAGCGTAGATCGGAAGGATCCAACCTGTAGACACACGAATATAGACGAACGAAGACCGAATCCAAGCGGATCCACCGAAGACAAACGCTGACCGAATCCCGCGAGATCCGCCGGAGACAAACCTCCACACGCCCTCCAACAACGCTAGAAGCACCACCGGAACGGGGGCTAGACGGGGAGAACCTTATTCCATCTTCAGGAAGCCGCCGCCGCCTCGCCTTCCTGAACAGGACACAAACCCTACTAAAACTAAAAAAAAAACCTAAAACCAGAGCCCTCCCGCCGGCAAGGACCGGGATTCACCGCGTCTCCATGGCCCTAAGGCCACAGGAGACGAGGTAGGCCTGCAGCTGCGCAGTTGGAGGCAACGGAAACCCTAGCGCTGGGTGCGCACCAAAGATTGTGTTACAACACAAAGAGATATCAGAAATAAACTACATGCATATATGCATGCACGCGCTTTCAAGAGAAAAAAGGAAAATAGCATTTTGAGAGGCATATAAGTACGTAGTTCTAGAGTTAGTGGTGCCACTAAACCAAATTTCAAAAGCAATTGCCAATGCTGCTCAAACAATAATGTGGCTTATAATAATGTCCTCCCTAAGGTACAGTCGGTACGGTCTACCTCAGCTTGGGACATTGTAGGCGCATACATAGCAATAGGCTTTTCTTCTTTTACCAAATGTGTGGATTCTGTGCCTCCCTCGAATGAACTTGTCCCAGAAACCACATATCTCGAATATAGCATAAAAACTCAAGGATTAATGATTAAAGAAACCACATATCTCGAATATACAGACTTTTTAAAGATGTATGCCTCAGCTGTCTAGTGCGCCAAGGATGGAATAATCAAACATCACCTAGTGAGAATCTTTTTTCGATCAAGAAAGAAAGAACAGTATGATTACAACCGCGGAAAAGCCGAGACTAGCTCCTGGGCGCAGGCCGGAATCGAGCTTTGCAACACACCCTCGCTCAACACACTTGCTACAACTAAACTTAGCTAGATCATGAGCAGTCTAAGATTTCGCTAGCTAGCAACCGAAGCGCAATCACTTTGAACGTGGACAGGTTTATCCGACACACTGATCGCTTGCCTTCAGGCGGCAACCAACCTCCGCGCCGTGGCATGCAGTTAGACAGGTTAGCCCAGGCAGAAAGGATGATCTGCCCATGCATCTTCATCACGAAGAACTGCACCGGCCTTTAATTAAGGGCATTCTGGGTATACGGTGCTTAACGTATACCCACGCCCGTATGCGACGGCGGCATACAGTTAGAGCCGAGCCGATACGGCCGCCTGGCGCCTACCGTGCCCCTCACAGAAAAAAAAAAAACAGACGCACAGCCCGTCTGGTGATCACGCGCCCCGATCCCACGTCGCCCCGCCCGGCCGGTCGCCGCCGTTGCCCGCCGTACATTACGGCCGCCGGTGCTGCCGGTTGCAGGGGGTCGGTCGCCATCCCCTGGCACGCGACGCGTCTCAGCCCGCTCGGACCGCGTCACCCATTTCCCCGGCTCCCGATCTGGCGTCCGTGCACGTCGTCGCCGTCGGCAAATCGCGCCGTGATCTGGCCGTAGTACATCTAGTTTGATTTTGAATTGAGATATGATTTTTTATTTTAAAATATGCAGTGTTGGTAGTGAGGTTATTCAATGGAAGAAGAAACAGGATTTACGGATGCGCTCTTGCAGACGAGTGAGTGGTATGGTAGCGATAGTGTTGGTCGTACCGATAAGGATCGCAGTACTGAAGATGATGATAGCAGCGACAATGAATCGTGGTCGTCATACGATAATTTACCAGAGGAGGATTTTCAAAAGAATGAGGATGGTGCTTGTAGTGAAAACGTAAGTGACGTGTACATTGATTTCGTCTGACGATCAACCATATGGGTACTTACATGTGCATGTTTTTTTTTATCTGCAGGAAGATATTGATGTCCACAACGAGGAAAATACTTTTCAGGAATCTTTCGCCGATAACATAAGTCAGGTTCGTTCAAATATTTTATACATCCCACAATAATAAGAAGTAAATAATGACAACTTACATGTGCTTATGTGTAATTTTGTAGGCTGATTTGGATGGTTGGAGTGGTGATGATGGCCATGAGCATGACGATGCAGCTGATATGGACATTGAGGAGGCTGAAATCCAGCAACAGGCACTGCAGACACATTGGAAGGTTATGGCTATGACCTTTGGATCACAATGGGAGGCTTACACGTTCTATAATAACCACGCCAGAGAGCGTGGATTCAGTATCAGAAAAGATAAGGTGAAACGAGGAAAAGGTCTTTCAACAACTATACGGTACAGGCGGTACATTTGCTCCAGGGCAGGAAAACGGCTGAGTAAATTCTTAAACCCGGAGGGCCGGACCCGCAGGCTAAGACCCGAGACTCGGTGCGAGTGTGGCGCCCATTTTGTCGTGAAGTTGGACAAAGCACGTGGAGTTTGGTTCGTGGCGGCTTTCATGGATGATCATAACCATTTGCTGGCTAGACCAGACGAGGTGGCATTCCTGCGGTCACATAGAGTGGTAGGAGATCACCAGATAGCTGAGATCTTGGCGATGGAAGCAGCTGGTATCAGAAAGCATATCATCGTCGACAACTTCATTAGCAGGTATGGTTCGTACGATAAGTGTGGGCTTGTGAGGCGAGACGTCTACAACCTATGCTGCAGAGAGAAAATGAAGTTGATTGCAAAGGGTGATGCTGACACGGCAATCGGCATTATGAGAAGCAGAAAGGAGAAGGATCCAGACTTCTTCTTTGAGTACGTGCTCGATAAGGAAGGCCGGTTAAAGAGCATGTTCTGGTGCGATGCACAGTCTCGGCGGGACTATCAGTTGTATGGAGATGTGACTGTGTTTGACAGCACATACAAGATGAACAGATATGGTATGCCCTTCGTCCCCTTTGTTGGTGTAAATAATCACCGTTGCACCACTGTGTTTGGTTGCGCCATTGTGTCTGACGAGACTGAAGCTACGTACGTGTGGCTGCTCCAGACATTCTTGAAAGCAAATTGTCAGAAGAAGCCAAAGTCAGTCATCACAGATGGAGACGCTGCAATGATCCGAGCTATTCGGATTGTCCTTGCAGATGTGTTACATCGTATTTGCTCATGGCATGTGGAAAAAATATGCAGAAGCACCTTAATTACAAGTCACTGAATGAGTTCAGGTCACTCTTGTACTACTCCACCTCTCCTGCTAACTTTGAGGCGAGATAGCTCGCTTTTGTCGGTAAATGGAAGACTGATAAAACAGAAGAGTGGCTGAATAGGATGTACAGGAAGAGGAGTCTGTGGGCAGCATCATATCTTTCAGATGGATTTTTTCTTGGTATGCGCAGCAATCAGAGGAGTGAAAGCCTGAACTCTTGTCTTCACCTTCACCTGGACGGCGGTATGACTATTGTTGATCTAGTAGTGCATTATGAGAACTGCATAGTTCGACTACGTGAGAACGAGGCGTATGACGACTGTCGTTCTAACCAGTCAGTACCACTAGCAGTCACTGAATATAAGGACATTGAGAAGCATGCTGCCAATGTATTCACTATTGCCAATTTTTATATTCTTCAAGAAGATCTAAAGAAGATGGGAGAGCTGGAGATTTTTGAGACGCTAGTGGGAGTTGACTGTCACACCTTCATCGTGACATGGAAAAATAACCGCAAATTTCAGTTTAGAGTTAAGTATCGACCTGGAAACTCAGAGGAAACTATAGAATGCAGTTGTGGACGAATGGTTCGGAAAGGGCTGCCTTGCAAACACATTCTATATGTACTGGTTCATCTGAAAATATCTGAAATACCTAAGTGCTGCATCCTTAAGAGGATGTCCAAAGTTGCGAGAGGTGGGCTGCCTGCACAGCGCAAGAGTGACATGTTTGGCTGGGGTTGGTCAGGGTCAGAGCAGCGTGCTCGGTATAGTCAACTCAGTATAACAGGTGCAGAAGCTTTCCATGTTGCGTCAAATGATTCATTCGTGTTCGATGAGTTGATGCAGTCTCTGAAGAATATAATAGCGAAGAAAAAGGTCCCCGATGATGAAGCTGTTGGTCGTAGAAGGAATGTGCATGACGAGGCACGTGAGCCGGAACGAGGAGTCGATGTTATAGGTGATCCTGTTAAAGTTGCCATGAAGGGTGCACCTAAGCAGAGCAAGACAGGGCGGTCAAAGAATGATCCAAATGTTACAAAAAATGGAAGACCAAAATCTTTTTTCGAGAAAAAAATTGGTCCTCTTTGCGGCCTATGCCGCGAAGAGGGCCATAGACGGCAAACGTGCAAACTGAATGAAAAGTAAGTTTTACATTTGAGTTGTCTGTTTGTATCTTATATTGTTCTTAAAAATTGTCTGACGAGTTGTTTACATTTTGTTGTGTTGGTACCAGGCTTAGAGATGGAGTTTCATTCATCGAAACAAGGCAGAGAGTTAAAATTAGCATGTTATTCAGATGCTAGACATAATATATATGTGTGAGACCTCGTGTGAGACAGTTTTATTGAAGTCTTTTGAGACAATTTTTTCAACGTTTTATTATGTCTTTTGTGTGAGACGAAATGATACATGTGTATCCAACTATTATTGCTGCTATTTTGTGAGACGAAATGTTAAAAGTGTGTGCAATTATTATTACTATGTTATATGTGTGTGAAACTATTATTATTGGTATGTTAATATGTAACAGTTTGTATTACTGCTGTTATTATTATCAGTCTGACTAGCACAACATATATGATCAAAATAACAGTGTCGCTCGCGGCGGTGATGTTTTTTTTTTCCTTTAAAAAAAAGCCCACGCCGTCCCTAAACCTATAAACTGGTGAACGGGAGGGGCCAGCGGCGCCGTGGGGAACAACAGGGCGGGGAACAGCGGGCGATCAAGTGAGCTTACGAGGGAACGGCGACGCGGCTATTTAAGCCGGTCGGTGCGTCCCTCAACTGGCGAGGTGGGACTAAACTGGTGAACCGCCGTCGGGCATAAGCGGGAGTTGCGACGGAGCGGGCCGGTGGGGCGCAGCGCGTGGGTCGGCCCAGTAAGGACGCGCGTCGGCGACGTGGGCTGGCCCATTAAGGACGTTGGCGCGGTGCACGCCTTGTAGTTTTAGTCCCACCTCGCCCGTCGAGGGACGCAAGGACCGGTTTATATACCCAGGTCGCCGTCCCCTACGTAAGCTTAATTCCTTACCCGCCCCTGACTGCCCTGTTGTTCGCCGCCGCTGGGCCGTCCCGCGGCCGAAAGGCCGTCCCTTTCGCCAATTGGCTAGATCGGGGCGGTTCTAGTAACGCTTGTGGTGGGCCCGGCGGCGGCAGGGGTTTTCTTTTTTATTTTTTAGATTTTTAACGTAGATTATTTTTTGTGTTAGATTAAACTTATGACAATAGTCATGACAGCAGTAATACATTACAAAAAAAAATCACAGTTCACGCTTAAACAATAGACATGTTCACTGTGAATCAAATGAACCCGTACAGGAAAGAATTTTAAAGTGCCATGTCTCGTATCCTTTAAAGAACTGACAAGTAGCATAACGAATAAACTCAAAGTGCCATGTCGCATTACAATCCAACAAAGTAACAAGTACCCAACAACGGCAGGGAAACCTTCTGCGGGACGATAACCCTACCGCATGCTAATACTTATGCCCTCTCCATGATTTTAACAATTTTCATCTTGACCTTTTCTAATGTGTTGACCTCTGAAAAAATAATTTCCGCAACAATACGTGGCCTTGACGCATTAATCTCTTGCTGGTCAAATTCAAATGTCCAGCGATCTCCGTCCCAGTGTTCTATGCACCTCAGTACAAATAGTCCACATGACACTCTGGAATAAACACTTGTGGTCAGCTTAGGATGTAACATGCAATTGCTTGTAATAATGGTATCAAGTATGAACTTACGCATCCGTTTGTCTCGGCATTTCGTACTCATTTATTGGCCATGATGACACATCTGGATAATTTTTTGCTTCAATAGTTAAGTTGGCCTCCATAATATCTTTAGCGATTTCAGCTCTCTGAAACAAATTAACGAAACTAGATTAAATGCATGTCCCAATAATTTTGTTCATGTGAGTGCGAAAATACTAGTTTACCAGTGTCTTAATCATATTGCGAACTCTTGAGCTAGTTGCGCCATTAGAATTAGAGTCAAGAACTTGAAACTCCTCCTTCACGGTGTGCATATCACAATGGTTATCCAATGATTGTCGTTCACGTGCATAGGAAAATATGCCTATATAACAATAAAATTATCTTAGTGTAATTAAACACTCCTGCATAACCAAAACTAATAAATATGAAAGCAATACCTTCTCCCGTGCGAAATACTCATCCATCACTCTCGTGACGACTTTCGTTTTCTTTGTAAGCTTCTCTGATTTTATATTCTTTACCGACTTATTCTTTCCTTTAGCCCTATTTAAAAGAAAATTGGGAAACCACGTAGTTGATATGTGACGATCAGCAAAACCACGGGACGCTAGGTGTTTACAATATGTATTGATGACCTGCATACAGTATCAAACATTTTCTCAGAACCTCCGCACTAGAAATGACAATTGTAGTAAAAAAACTCATACTTACAGCGCCATTCAACCATTTATACGTGTGGACGGCATGAAGCATTTCTAGCGTGCATATGTCCCCATCTGGTGGCGGCACATTAACCACAGTTCGGCGCGCATGCTTCTTTGACGATGCGAGAGTCTCAACAAAAACTTTGGCTGCCTCTATGTGCTCCGGAGTCATATTATCTGAACTTGCTAAAATTGAATGTGGTGAAGCAAACAGACCTAGAGCAATGTAATTACCCTCAGTTAAATAATTACAATAATTACATAACACTTACATTGACAATAAAGTAGTATTTGACTTACTTTTTTTAACACGTTTCCTGCGAGTGGCCTGCTCGTACGGGGACTGAAAATATTTTGAAGGATTTCGCTTGCGCTTACCTTCATTCTTCTTACTGCCACTAGCCTTAGCTTTGTTGCAGATTGTCCGGAAACTTTCAATAGTTTCTTCGGACTTTGATGGAGACAAACCACCCGTAGACTCGCCGGATATAGCACCATTTTGCGGGGTTCGGGACATAGACGGGAAGTCTTTTGTCGGTACAGAAGATGACGGAGACGGAGATTTTCCATTCTCCAAAATAATGAAAGGATCATTAGCTTCACCTTTACCCGGTGTAGTGGCTGCAGCACCCGTGTCATCAACGGGCACGGAGGTGGCATTCATACACGTGAAGGATGCTTCTTTTTTCTCCTCCGTGCGTACATGCAAAGTACCAGTTGATTGAGCTTCCGTCCAATATTTTGCCTTGTACTTGCCATTCTCCTTCCGAACTCCTTCACCTACATCATCAAACTCGTCAAAGCTCTCCCGCTTATAGGGCTTGTACATCACACCTTCCGTGTTCAACCTTTCAATGACCCTCTACAAAGACAAATGAAACACATTCAGTAAATGAATAAGTAAAGCACATTCAGTACAAATTCGAAATTACCTCTGCACATTTATCGGGAATAAGCAGAATCTCCTTCTGAAACAGTTTTATGTATGTCATCACACGGTCCATAGTGTAGTTCGTGGTTGATGAAACCACTGAGGTACTTGGCTTTCTTGTTCTGCCACCGCCTTTCCGTTTAGGTGGCTCCGCTTCTGCCTCGGGGATAGTCCCTTCACGTGCAACCTTAGCACGTCTGTACTCTTCGCTTATGCAGTTATCAATCTGTAGAGCAAACAATAAAATGAATTAAATAACGAATATACTTACTTACTACGTGCAATAAATAACGACTATACTTAATGACTTACATTGCCGGTACCACGCCCGTGTATGTTGTCATAGTCGTCTCGCTTTTTCCCTTCAGTTTCTGGCCAGTTAAGCATTAGTGGGTTCTCACGAGACAAAGGATCAAATGTATCCACACCAATTGGCTGCAGTTTTTCCCAGTAGATGTACTGCATAATAGTTAATCTAATTAGTTCCACACACATAACCCATAAAAAATTGTATTTACATATGTACTATTACCAAATGAGCTGCACCTGAACAAGCGCCAAGTTCCCAATCGGCCATTTGAATATTTCAAGATGTTGGACCGTCTTTTTAATAGCATCCATGCACACTCCCAACGTGAAAGCGTTCCAATTGTACGACTTGATAGCGTCAACGTCCTCCACCAACTTGTAATAACGATAAGGAACAAACTTGGCGGACTGCGGTGCTATGACCGTACCCATAAGAACTAGTATGGCTCTTCTCAGAAAATCATCATCATATGCCTGACTATCAACAATTTTTTTTACCAAGTCATCTATCACTATAAGGCCTGTTTTTTTATCTAGAAACCGATTCGGAACAATTTTTTTGGCGTCTAGTTCTACTGTTGCTATCGTGCTCATCATATCATCACCCTCGTTATGTAGCCCGAATATGTGATAAACATCTTCGTGAAGCACAGTGATGCCGTCACTGTTCGGCCGAACAATGAATCGCTTTGTACTAGCATCATATGTTGTTATCATAAATTGCAATAAAAAATTTCTCATTTGCACCGGAGGAATTCTCAACATACTGTCCAAACTAGTGCCACGAAGCCGCATACGCTGTCTAGGAGTGAATTTTTCCACCAACTCACACCACTTCTCAACCTAACAGTAGACATCTCCGTACTCTTCCATTCTACATAAGTATTTTTTAAGTAGCTGTTTAATATAGTAACATGACAGAAAAAAGTATAACAAAACCGTCATGAGTATACCTTCACTGGCAGCACACGTCGCCGCGTCCGGCGATGCTACGCCCACTGGCAGCCTCTGTGGGCGTTGTCCTGGCAGGCGCCCTCTGCCTGAGACGGCTGCGGGGGCCAACGACCCGACCTAGGGTTGTCTGTGCGGCCGACTCTGCAGGGGGCGAGATCTAGTCGGCGCGCTGACGGCGCCAGCGACGGGATTTGTGACGGCGACGGCGGGGCGACGGGATTTCTGACGGCGACGGCGGGGCGATCGGGGGCAGGTGTGGTTTGGGGGGGAGGCGGCGGGGTTAGTCGGTCGCGGGGAAGCAGTGGACGCGTGATTACCGACGCCCATGCATGCACGTACGTCGTTATCCACGTAGGCCACGTCGTCCACCCCCGCCTTGGGCCCCCTTACCGTCCACGCTGCGCCCGTCGGCCCACCTCGCCCCGCCGTCCATGCCAATGCCTATTTTAGTCCCACCTCGCCCCGGCGTCGCGGCGTTGACCACCTTAAATTTTTTTTTCAAGTTACATAAGCATCGGTGTTCATTCTAATATATTTGAAGGTTGATCAGGATCAGTACGACAGTATCGTACTACCGTACTGATCCTGCTCAATCTTCAAAAACACTACATTGATGACCGATGTATTTTTTGAGTGAGCAAACAATTTACATAACTGTAATGCAAGTCCGAAGTACGTTTTTTTTCTCGACTCGGCCAAATGACCCCAAACTCTTTCTACACACCGGCATCACCACGGGCACCATGCATGCGAATTTTCATCTTTTTCCGACACTCCACGCATTTCCTAGGGTTTTCCCGGTGAAAAACCCTAAAACAATGCCCGGTCGTGACGCAACGTGCGTTTGGTGTCGGAATTCGTTCCAATCTTGCGTGGGGGCGTACATTGGGCATGCCCACTTGCTGGCAAAAATTGGGGTCATTTCATGCATGCCACCACGTAACACATGTACAACCAGCAGTGTTCGGTTCTGACGGAGGGCAAGTCCGAAGTGCGTTTTTTTTCTCGACTCGGCCAAATGACCCCAAACTTTTTCCACACACCGGCATCACCATGGGCATCATGCATGCCAATTTTCATCTTTTTCCGACACTCCACGCATTTCCTAGGGTTTTCCCGGTGAAAAACCCTAAAACAATGCCCGGTCGTGACGCAATGTGCGTTTGGTGTCGGAATTCGTTCCAATCGTGCGTGGGGGCCTACATTGGGCATGCCCACTTGCTGGCAAAAATTGGGGTCATTTCATGCATGCCACCACGTAGCACCTGTACAACCAGCAGTGTTCGGTTCTGACGGAGGGCAAGTCCGAAGTGCGTTTTTTTTCTCGACTCGGCCAAATGACCCCAAACTTTTTCCACACACCGGCATCACCATGGGCATCATGCATGCCAATTTTCATCTTTTTCCGACACTCTACGCATCTCCTAGGGTTTTCCCGGTGAAAAACCGTAAAACAATGCCCGGTCGTGACGCAACGTGCGTTTGGTGTCGGAATTCATTCCAATCTTGCGTGGGGGCCTACATTGGGCATGCCCACTTGCTGGCAAAAATTGGGGTCATTTCATGCATGCCACCACGTAGCACCTGTACAACCAGCAGTGTTCGGTTCTGACGGAGGGCAAGTCCGAAGTGCGTTTTTTTTTCTCGACTCCGCCAAATGACCCCAAACTTTTTCCACACACCGGCATCACCATGGGCATCAGGCATGCCAATTTTCATCTTTTTCCGACACTCCACGCATAATGACTCCGAAGTACATACATAATGAAAACACAATTAAAATACATAAATAAATTCCAATTTGAAGGGGGTATTTTACATATTTATTGAACATTTTTTAAATGATAACAAAACAGAATATAAACAAAGTAAACTTTACATATACATACAATTTTATAAAGTATAAAAAAAATTAAATAAATTATGAAGTACATAAATAAATTCCAATTTCAACAGTGTTGTTTTAATAATTAGTAAACATTTTATAAAGTATAAAATAAAACACATAAATAAAGTAAACTTTTATTATGTATCCTTATATAAAAGTCGAAAAAAAAACGAATATGCACCCGCGCGTCAACAGTCCCAGTAACGGCGCGCGTGCATGCGCTGGACGACGCGCGTGGGCCGGCCGGGCCGGCCCATGTGGTTGACGGTGCGCTTGTCGGGGCGGGGGCCGGTGCCGTCACCGCGCAAGTTTAGTCCCACCTCGCCCGCCGAAGGGCGCCCCGACAGGCTTAAATAGCCGCGTCGGTAGTCGTTGTCAAGCTCACTTCAATCGCCCGCTCCCCGCCTCTGCCCCGTTGTGACCCGCTTATGGGCCGTACAGTGACCGAAAGGCCGGTCCTTTCGCCTCCTGGCTTGATCGGGCCGGACCGAGTACGACTGCTACGGCCCGAGATGCTCTGGGTGGGCTAATTTTTTTTTCAACGCCCACACGTTAGGCTCGGTTGAATTTAATTTTGTACCACATTGCTTACCAAGGACGTTTTTTTACGACATCCTTCAAATGGACCCAATTTTGTTTCATAGTCTTGTACCATCATGACAAGCATGCATGCCAAGTTTCGTAGCTTCTTGCCACTCTATGAATTTTATACGGTTTTCCCGGTGAAATAACCCTAAAACACTGTTCGGACGTGACGCAACGTGCGTTTGGTGTCCGAATTCGTTCAATTCTTGGATTGAGTGTTGGGGTGGGCATACCAACTCACTTGCAAATTTTGGGGCCGTTCTGAAGATGACCAAAAATTGACCTTGTCTTGCGGAGGCCGTTCGGGTAGGAGCGAAGGGCCCGTCTCGAAGGAAGTTTTTTACGACATCCTTCAAATGGACCCAATTTTTTTTCATAGTCTTGTACCATCACGACAAGCATGCATGCCAAGTTTCGTAGCTTTTTGCCACTCTATGCATTTTGTACGGTTTTCCCAGTGAAAAAACCCTAAAACACTGCCCGGACGTGACGCAACGTGCGTTTGGTGTCCGAATTCGTTCAATTCTTGGATTGAGTGTTGGGGTGGGCATACCAACTCACTTGCAAAATTTGGGGCCATTCTGAAGATGACAAAAAATTGACCTTGTCTTGCGGAGGCCGTTCGGGGTTTACGGTTTAGGGTCTCGAAGGACGTTTTTTACGACATCCTTCAAATGGACCCAAATTTTTTTCATAGGCTTGTACCAACATGACAAGCATGCATGCCAAGTTTCGTACCTTTTTGCCACTCTATGCCTTTTCTATAATTTTCTCGGTGAAAAAACCCTAAAACGCCGCCCGGTCGTGACGCAACGTTCGTTTGGTGTCCGAATTCGTTCCAATCTTGCGTGTGGGCCTACATTGGGCAACCCAACTCACTTGCAAAATTTGGGGTCATTCTGAAGATGAACAAAAATTGACCTTGTTCTGCGGAGGCCAGCCGGGTAGGAGCGAAGGGCCCTTCTCAAAGGACTTTTTTTTTACATCATTCAAATGGACCCAAATTTTTTTCATAGGCTTGTACGAACATGACAAGCATGCATGCCAAGTTTCGTACCTTTTTGCCACTCTATGCCTTTTCTATAATTTTCTCGGTGAAAAAACCCTAAAACACCGCCCGGTCATAACGCAACGTTCGTTTGGTGTCCGAATTCGTTCCAATCTTGCATGGGGCCTACATTGGGCAACCCAACTCACTTGCAAAATTTGGGGTCATTCTGAAGATGAACAAAAACTGACCTTGTTCTGCGGAGGCCATTCGGGTAGGAGCGAAGGGCCCGTCTTCAACGACGTTTTTTTCGACATCCTTCAAATGGGCCCAAATTTTTTTCATACTCTTGTACCATCATGACAAGCATGCATGCCAAGTTTCATAGCTTTTTGTCACTCTATGCATTTTCTAGGGTTTTCCCGGTTAAACAACCCTAAAACACTTATAACGAAAAATACAATTATAAAGTATAAATAATGAAAAATACAATTATAAAGTATAAATAAAAGTACACAAATATTTATTCAACATTTCATAATCTATAGCGAAAAATACAATTATAAATAATGAAAAATACAATTATAAAGTATAAATAAAATACAATTATAAAGTATAAATAAAAGTACAATTTTTTAAAATATAAAGTATAAATAAAAGTACGCAAATAATGAAAAATACAATTATAAAGTATAAATAAAAGTACACAAATATTTATTCAAAATTTCATAAACTATAACGAAAAGCACATAAATAAAGTACACATTATTAAAGTATCTAATTGTAAGCCCAAAGTTTTTTTTAAATGTTTTTTTATTAAAAGGCGTAAAAAAACAGCACAGGACCAGCAACGACCGGCGTCGTTCCGGTGGGCGCCGCGTGTGTGCCGGCCCAGTCACGGTGGGTTGGGGGTGGGGGTGTGGGGCGGTGCACGACGCCCAGTTTAGTCCCACCTCGCCCGCCGGAGGACGTCCAGACCGGCTTAAATAGCCGCATCCACGCCGTTTCATTAGAAATAGTTCATCCCACCCGTCACTGCCTGCTTTGATGGGGGCCGCCTCCGGCCGGCCCGAGACCTAACGGCGGTTCGACATGTGCTTTTTTTTTTGTTTAGACGGCGGATTCGGCCGTCCAAAGACGTTTTAACATTATTATTTTTCCGTTTACACGGCGGATTCGGCCGTCCAAAAGACGTTTTAACATCGAATTTGCGGAAACAATTCAAATTTCATTCATATTTAGGATATTTTACAAGAGTTCGAATGAAATTTGACTAAAACATTTAAAAAATCCCTAAACTACTCGTCGTCGACGTCGCCCAGCCCCGCGTCGCCGCCGCCCGCGCCGCTGCCACTGTCGCCCGCGCCGCTGTCGCCCGCAGCGCCACCGAAGCCGCCGCCGAATCCCGCGGCCGCCGCGGACAGGCGCAGGGTCTCGCTGAGCCCCGGGCTGTCGTCGGGGTCGTCAGCTGCGCGCGGCGGCACCCACCCCAGCGTCGTCGCCGACTCGCGAATGGCCTAGAAGAGGCCAGGCATGTCTTCGGGGTCGCCGGCGTCGACGACTTCAGGAGAAGGCGGCGGGGCGACGAAGGCGGCCGGCGCCGGGGGAGGCGGTGGCGGGACGACGGGGGCCGCTGGCGGAGGGGGCGGCAGTGGCGCGACAGCACGAGGCGCGCGGCGCGCGGCGAGGTAGCGGCGCCGCGCGTCGGCGATGACTTCCTCGAAGTCCTTCCCCTCCCAGAAATCCCGGCGGCCGCGGGCGTTGAAACGGCCGCCGCGGCCTTCTCGCTGCTGGGCGCGGGGGGCGGAGGGGCCATGGACGGCGTACCCGCCGCCGTTGATATGCCAGCCCGACGGCAGGCGGGCGGCGGGGGGGACGAGGACGCCGTAGCGCGCCAGGTCTTCCGCCTGATCCAGCGTCAGGGACGACGGCCAGGACCCCGCTGCCGCCGCGCCGCGGCGGCCACCGCACCACATCGTCGCCGGGGAGGAGAGAACCGGTTGGAGAGGAGGGAAAGGGTCTAGATGCGGGGCTGAGCGGCGGCAACGCGGCGGGAGCGGGCCCCTTTTATAGCCGAAGGGCGAGCGCGTTGGTGGGCGGCGTCAAGCGCCATAATGCGCCTCGGGAGCCGGCGAGAACCGGCGCCATTGATGCGCCTCGGGAGCCGGCGCATGGCGTCTCGTAGGCGGGAACCGCCCGCCCACACGCCACGCCGCGGCCAGGCCTAACGTGCTGGGCCGGGAACCGCCCGCCGCACGGTCAAATCGGTGTGACGCGGCGCGGACTGAGGCCCGACGTGGTGGGCCGGGAACCTCCCGCCACACGCCACGCCGCGGTCAGCCTGGCTGGTCAAATCGGGGGCGACGTGACGCTGGCTGGTCAAATCGGGCGCGGCGCGACGCGTGACTGAGGCCCGACGTGGTGGGCCCGCCCGTGGCGATCCTGGGACGGCTCGGCTCGTCTCGTGCCGGCGCGGCTCGTCCCTCAGCCCCGTATACGCGGGCGCGCGGGGATCGGCGTGGACGGGCGGGGGCGGGGGGACTTTTTAAATAAGACCATCGTGCCCCTGTTAACGAAGGGGTATGAGCTAATCTCAGCCCTTGATGTGTTTAGGGGGTGTACCGAAGCAGAAGTGCTAGCTTTATTATAACTTCACCCTAGCTACTCACAGTTGTCGTCTCACCTTGCGGCTCTTCACAGCTAGCTAGTACGAGTTCTATAAATAGAGCCTCTACGTACGCCACCCAATCTCAGCAACAACCATCGATCAGTTCAGGTTAGAGTTCCGGCCGGCCTCATTCCTCAAGACTACCTGTTTATGTCGTGCTTCCACTAGCTAGCTACCTGTGGGCTGTAGATATTTGTGTTGGATCATCACCAGCTTTTCAGTTCAAGCAAGCTAGCTAGGCAGTCATGGCAAGGGTGCTGGAGCCTCTCGTCATCGGAAAGGTCATTGGGGAGGTCATTGACAACTTCAACCCCACGGTGAAGATGACAGTCACCTACAGCTCCAACAAGCAGGTGTTCAATGGCCACGAGTTCTTCCCATCGGCAGTCGTGTCCAAGCCACGCATTCAGGTCCAGAGCGGTGACATGAGATCTTTCTTCACGCTGGTTTGCACTTCCTCTCCTCTCATGCCTACACAAAGTAATCTAGCTAGTACTGTAAGTAACATCCAGCTGATAACCGAGTAATTGCTGCTCTTCAGGTAATGACGGACCCAGATGTGCCAGGGCCTAGTGATCCATACCTGAGGGAGCATATCCACTGGTAATTATACTAACCCAAGCTAGCTCGATCGATCATAGTTAGCTAGCTTGGGAAAAAAAAAACTCAGTCCAAGTGAGCTACATGTTTAAGACCAAATTACTGATTATCTATGGACATAATTAAAACCTGTTAGTTTTTGTTTGGTCAACATATATAAATGGTCAGATTTATATGATCAGCTATGCATAAGAATGTGCTTCCTGATCAGATTATGAGTTTTGTATATATGCAGGATCGTCACTAACATTCCTGGCACCACTGATGCTTATTTTGGTAAGTGTTTTTTTTCTGATTGACCAGCTTCATCCTTAATTTGTCTGAATACACACATGAGATGAATGCATGCAGGAAGGGAGGTGGTGAGCTACGAGTGCCCGAAGCCCTGCATCGGCATTCATAGGTTCACCTTCGTGCTGTTCAAACAGAAGAAGCGGCAGGCTGTGCCTGTGAACCCTCCCTCCACCAGGGACTACTTCAACACTCGCCGCTTCGCCGACGAGAACGACCTTGGCCTCCCGGTCGCTGCCGTCTACTTCAACGCGCAGCGGGAGACAGCTGCTCGCCGCCGTTGACGTACGGAAACAATCAGCTAGCCAAACCCCCTTCTTCTCTCGCATGCAACAAGCCTATGGATGATGGGTCGTCAACCTATATATAGCTACTAGCTAATCCTAATAGCTCCATTCAAACGAGAGTTTGCTAGCTTCTGGTCTTGTGTCTGTTTCTGGTAGTCTTTCTACTGTTCAGTTCTTCAGTCAATTTGGTCACTACCAACGTACATCTGCCACTAGAGTGAATTTAGCTCAGCTTCTATTTGTGGAGGCCGGCGAAGGTTATATATATTATATGCATGCATCCAAGGTGAAGACAGTTGGGGGCTGGGAGGCCGATGCATACTAGCCCTTTAAAAAAAAATTTGAGGGAAAGATGCTTACTAGCACTGGCGCAGCCAGGCCCCGGGCTGCCCAGGCCATGGCCCTGGTCGTGGAGAGAAAAGCCTTCGCTGACTGTAGATACAGTACTGCTGTAGCGCCAAGGGTGGCCCGGCGCCTGGCCAGATCCTGCCTACGGCACTGCTTACTAGCTAGTGTTTGACTGGAACTCTGGGACCAGATTGATAGCTAGCTGAAGACCATCGACGTGAAGGTGAAAATGGCAATGGTCCAGCCCAGCCCCTTGTACTCCCTTTGTCATCTGTGTGCATGCATGCATGTGTGGTTGCTAGTTTTTTTTTTTTTTTTTTTGAAAAGGGGAAGGCCAGGCTGAACAAAAAGAATGTCCACTGTCCTTGCCCCCGCGCCGCTCCCTCCCCGGGGCGACACGGGCGGCGACCCCCGCCCCTCCCGCAGCCTCCCCCACCAGCCTCCTCTTCACCTCGCCGTCGCCGGTGGCCTCCGGCAGGCAAAGCCTGCGCGGAGCCGGCGGCGGCGGGGTGCTCTCTGGCTGCTGCTCGCTCGGAAGGGGGGGATCTCGCGAGCGGTTGGCGGCTGTCCGGCGCTCGGCTTCAGGGCGGCGTCCTCGCTCGCGGCCGAGGCGGTCTTCGGCGTGCGGTGCGGCGTCTGGTCGCGGCCGTGGGGGCGCCGTCGCGGTCGTGGCGCTCGTGCGTTCCCGATCTACGATCTCGCGGGCAGCGGCTTGCGTGGACGGTGATGCGGGTGTAGGGAGGCTCGGCTCCTCTGATGCGCGTCCTGGAGTGGCCTCCTGCGGCGTTTTCTCCGGCTAGGTGCCGTGGTGGTTCCGGCTGGTGCTTCGGCTGGTGGGCTGCCAATCTGGTAGCTCGTCCGGCGAGTTGGGGTGGGGTGGCGGCCCCCCCTCCCTGCTCGGAGCTCTTCTTTGGCACTGCAGCGGCGGTGGGTTGCCTGATCTGGCCGGTTTCGGTCGGATTTGGCTCGTCGGCGTCTGGCCGGCGGCGAGGATTGTGGTGGCTCCTGCTTGGTCATGGCGCGGTGGCTTCGTGGGAGGTGTGCGGGTCAGCAAAGGTGCTATGCGTGGGGGGTGTGGGTTTGGGTGGTGCTCCGGGTGAAAGCTTGCCGGGCTCTTGCCGGCCGACGGCGTCGGCGTCTGTGGACGTCGTTTCACCTCCTTGGAGGCGCCGCCGTGGAGTCCACCCTTCGCGCACCCTTGGATCCAGTTCTTCGGGCGAAAGCCTAAGACCCGGTCAGGTCGGGCGACAGCGTCGGCATCGCCGCTTCCCTCTTTCGGGCGTCGCCTGGAAGAACTTTGGATCCTGTTCGCGCGCTCCATGGGCTGGACGCTCGCGACATTGCGGTCGGCAGGTGCCCGTCCGGCGATGTGTTTGTTCTGCGTGGCTTCTTGTGTGGCAACGATGGTGGCTTCGGGCGGAGCTGGCTTGCTGATGGCTCTTGGTAGTCGGTCTCTTCCGGCGTGTTCGAGGGGTCGCCGTGCCTCGCTTTGTCTTCCTGAAGTCGGAGCTGCCAAGTAGGGGCCCTTGCGGTGACGATGACACAAGACGGGTGGTCGGCTCTGGCGCTGGGTCGGCGCAAGCCCAACGCTTTTCTCCTACAATGCTCGTCGACAGAGTCGGAGCTGCCTGGTCACCGGCAATGGCGGAGACGCGGGGTGCCAGCCAGGGCCCTGGCCTCCCCTAACATCTCTGATTTAGGCCTAGTATATGAATAGTAACCATGATTTTTTTGCTAAAATGGTGTTTCTTGATGGATTGGCCCGCCCCAACAAGGTTTAACAATACTCGGCCCCCCTTGTCCTATTTTTCTGGCTCCGCCACTGGTCGCTGGCGCGTGTGGCTGGCTGTTTGGCATCGGTCGGTGCAGGCCTCGACGCTTGTTTGCGGTGAGGTCTTCTTCGGTGGTCGTCGATGGTGGAGTCGGAGTCGCCCTCGCGGAGGCGTGATGACGATGACGCCGGGTTGCAACCTCGACAGCGCTTTTCTCCTCGGCGGCATGTGTGCGTTCTTGCGTGGGTTGCCAGGTCGCCCTGTGTGCCTTGTTTTTGTGGGCGTGATGTAACGGTTTTCGCTTGGTTTTCCTTTAATTAACCAGGCAATTCTCTTCGACCTTTTTTAATGATTCGGGCCCTAACACTACTGGGAAAGGGCTTATAGGAGAACCCCCATTAGTGGCGGGCACAGTTTAGCACTCGCCACTGCTAATACCAGTGGCGGGTGCCAAAAACCGTCCACCACTGCTATTAACTTACCAGTGGCGGGCACCAGTTTTTGCCCGCCACTGGTAACAGGTGTCCAGATTTTTTGTGGGACAAGTATTACCTGTGACGGGCATAAACCAACGCCCGCCACTGCTACATGACTTACCAGTGACGGGCGGTAATACGTGCCTGCCACAGCTTTTTTTTTTTCTTGCAGCAAATCTGTCCAAACATAGCAGTGGCGGGCTCTGATTTGTGCCCGTCACTGTTACTCAAATGACAGTGGCGGGCTCTGTGTTGTGCCCGCCACAGAGTTTAAGAGGTGCCCGCCAGTGCCTAAAAGCCCACCGAAGCCCACTTCGGATCTAATACCTAACCCTAACCCTCCCGTACGTCCATTGCTATCTCCCCCATCCGCCGCCCCAATCCCCTCCTTCCTCCAACTACCCTGCTCCCCTCCATCGATCCACTTCTGCCACCCCTTCGGCCAGATCCAATCGCCCCTCCTCCATGCTCCCCACAGCCTGCACCCTGCCCCGCGGCATGCACCTTGCCCTGCGGCTAGGGTTTCGCCTCCCCATCTTCTTTCCCGGGATCCGCCATAGCCAGCGACGTCGAGGCGAGAGTTCGCCGGATCCGGCACCGCCGTGGCCAAGGTAGGTCCTTCCCCTCCTTCCTGGCCATGATCCAACCTCTTCTCTTCACCTCACCTTCTCCTTCTGCCCTTTCCTCTGCTGCAGTTCAACATGGAGCGTACAGGACGGGGACGACGGCAGGAGGGTGGTCCACTACCGGCCTCACGGCGGCCGGATCCACCGACTATGGCCTCGTTGCGGCCGGATCCGCCGGCTACTGCCTCTTGGCGCCCGGATCCACAGCCGGACAACGCCGCCGAAGCGAGGCCTTCGGGGCTGACATGGCTCGCCGCCGTTGCCAGTTCTCCTCTCTGTCCGCCGCCGTCAGATCGCCACTGGTCACCATCGTCAAACGCTGCAAGCTACATCAGGTACGTGCCCTGCATCAAGTGATTGTTCATGCACCTATATGTTTTTTGTGGGAGACGTACATGCAGCCATGTAGATGGATCGATAGATGGGTGGATTGATGGGTGGGTGCCATAGTTTCACAAGCTAGCTAAGTAGAATTTTGCTGTAGGAATAGGCACTAGGATCTACAACTGTTGGCATATGTCCGGTTTGTTTACGAACATACACATACAGTTCAGAAGTACTATGATCTGAAACTGATGGCATATGTTTTTGCAGCCTTTTAATTCAGTACGCGTAGATTGCTTGAACATACAGGTCCTAAGTCACTGCATGTGTTTTTACAGCCTTTGATTCAATACTGGTACTTTTTTCATTCAAGTTTACAAGAACATCAATTTTTGGCCATGCATATATAACATGTTCAAACATTCCCTATACTTGTGTGTGTACGAACGGATCATATGTACCATTTTGAAACATAGAATGATCAATTGCTCTTTTAATTTGTAGGTGTGGAAACGGACGGCGGAACAGTACCTAGTGATATCTGGTCTACGATACGCAAGTATAAGGTTATCACACAAACTCATTCATTAGCGCTATTTGCGGAATGTCTTATTTCCGCATATTCTGGTTTTGGAGTTTCAGTTCAAGAAAGAACTTTGGGCACCTTGATGTGACCGCGGTGCAGATCGGCTGTGGGGGTGGTGCGAGTCGGGATCCGGCTTCTCAGAGGAGCAGCGGCATCGACACCTCATCCGTGAGCACCTCCTCGCTTGATCCCACACTAGCGTAGGCACTTGCTTTAGATGATTCTAGCAGTTCAATATTCAGTTACTTTGGTTGCAAAGATTGGTCTTAGTTAGGGTCGGTGTGTTCATCAAATAACACCACATGCCTCTTGAGCAGGATCACACTTTCATGTTTTTACACTAGTACAAAACGGGCCTTTTAGTCCCGGTTGGGAAGGGCCTCTAGTCCCGGGTCACCAACCGGAACAGACCAATCGGGACTAAAGGCCCCCACCCTTTAGTCCCGGTTGGTCACAAACCGGGACTAAAGTCCCTCCACGTGGCCGCGCTCGTGCGCTGGGGCTGGGGATCTTTACTCCCGGTTGGTGACACCAACCGGGACTAAATCCCTGCCACTGTAGTCCCGGTTGGTGACACCAACCGGGACTAAAGGTTTAGGGGTTTAGGGTTTATTGTTTATTTTTCCTTTTCATTTTGTGTTTTCTATTTAATTCTTTTTCATTTCAAACATATTTTACGCTACTACGTAATGTACACGTTATGCATATATAATAGAATTTCTCGTAGAACCAATCATATATCATAGAATTTCTCGTACGATCATGCATACACACACACATATATATATATATATATATATATATATATATATATATATATATATATATATATATATATATATACAATTTGGTATATACAATTTCTCCTACAATTTGCAGATCATTACATGCAGGCATTAGGTGAAATGGTATACTCCGTCGGGAGATATGACCTGCTCAAGCAAAAATCCCGCCATTTCCTCTTGAAGTGCTCGTATGCGGTCCTTTGGTAGGAGCCTATCCCGCATCTCCATCATCTTTAAAGAAGGAGATCAATATGAATATATTAGTTGTGTGTATATATATTAGATCATGATAAAAAAAATGTGAATAGTGTTTACGTACCCAAAGATATCTTTCATCGCTGGTCTTTTCGGTAATAGAGCGAATGAACTCGAAATTGTAGTATGCACATACATTTGTCCCCTTTTCCTGCCTCATACAGTACTTTACGAGAATATAATTCAATCAGATAATAATCAAGCATGATAATGGTATTGAAACTAGAATTAAAGAGATGCGCGGACGTAGCTAGTACTACTTAATTACCTTGGACCGTCGCCATTTCAGCTGTGGTTTCCATTGACCGACAATCTCTTGGATGAACTTTTTCCAAACCCTGCCCGGCAAAGAAATTGAATAAAGGAGTTATTAATTACTTGATATCAGGAAATGAACTAAAGAGGCCGACATAGTGCGATAATGATTGAAATTACCTGTCGAGCATCAACTTCAGGCTTCTATATTCTTCAGGGTCTTTAACTAGTGAGTCCAGTACTTCAACAGTTCCCTCGTTAACTCTAATGATTAGCAGGATCCAGTGGAATCTGCGCACACGTTTGTATAAGCGGGCATGCATAACTAATCAACTACACTTAACATCGAGTAAGCAAAAATAGAATTTGTAGTACAAGACAGTAACACTCACCTGAAGTTGTAAGGAAAAAGTATTTCTGGTCTGGTATTTAGGTCCTTCAAAAACATTAGCAAGCTATTCTCTGTGTCTTTGGAGTAGTCTTGTATCATATTTTCATTAACGGTATTTGGGTCAATGAACCCAATGCCATAGACTCCATCTCTGTTCATTTCAAAAATCTTCATTCTGCATAATACCAAAGAAAAGAATATAGTTAGGATAATTACAGGCAATGAACGAGCTGAGCTAGAGACTTAAATTACAGAAAGAAATCACTTACAGACAATAGCAACTGACGAGAGATTTGTCAAGTGCGTCTTGATTGAATAACTGAAAAATTTCTGGAAATTCAATCCACACATCATTTCCATGGAAGTAATGCTCTGGCTTGACTTTCACCATGAGGCTCTCTCGCCCGGCCTTTACTTCTCTCAGGTACCACTGATGCAATTTGCGCATTTGCGTTGGTAGAAGCTCCTCCTCGTCAGGCCTGACCAGAGGCTTCCCGGGGACATATTTCCATGCTAGTTCTTTCTGATCCATCCTGGGAAATTCCTCGATGCCTAGGAGTTGTTTAACAGTGACACCCATCTCTCTAGCCATCTCTCTTTCAGCGTTGGTTACCGCCTTATCGGTGATCACCTTGAGCGGGGGGGGGGGGGGGGTCGATTGCACTGCCTGTTCTCCGAGCTGGGGAACAGTTTTCCCGCTTTTATTACTACCTGTAAGGCTCGACTGCTGCTTTTTTTGTTGATAATATGACTTGCTAATAGAGCGTTCATAGTCTGATTGCCGTTTCTCCACAGCCGGTTTAGCATTATCCAGAAAGTGTTGTAAGACTTTCTCAGGTATTTTCTCCTTTGGCGGCGGGGGCGGTTTCGGTGCAAAATGGGCCTGCACTTCGGAAGCCACTTGGGCTTTGGTTTCATCCTCAGTCATCTCGTAAGCCAACTTCTTTTTGGCAGGAGGCTCGGGTTTCTTCTTTGGTGCTCTCTTCCGCTTTGGAGTCGGCCCACGCGGCGGAGATCAATATCGCGTACTCGTGCTGGGCTCCGTCTCGAGGTGGGATGGATTCGGCTGACGCGGCGGAGATCGATATGGTGGCGGACTCGCGCTGCGCTCCGTCTCGAGGTGGGTTGGAGTCGGCTGACACGGCGGACTTGGAGGAGGAGTCGGTGCCCTTGGCGTCGAGTTTGGAAAGACGATGCAATCCTTTCTCCATACAATGATACCACGTATCACTTCTCCCAGTGTCTGCTCCCCTTGACCTCCAGGAAAGTCAAGCTGTAGTGAGTCATATGCCGACAGAACTTCATCCACCCCGACACGAGCATAGCCAGGTGGAATCGGATTGCCGTGGAAGGTTGCTTCAGGGGGATTTGGTAAAGCATAACCATCCGCCACCTTCATGGATATGTTATTCATTTTCATGTGTAGCTCACAACTTGTCGTCTCTTCGATATCATCCACGGGGTAGCGAGCCAGCAGTGCATCATCGGCCGGGACCCCCGTGGAACCCACGCTGCTTTTCGGCATATATGGGATGGTACTATCCAATGCTGGATCTGGTTGCTCCTGCCGCTGAGACGCCCTTTGCTGGCTAATTGTGTCGATCTGCTCCTGCTGCCGCATGAAAGCGCGTTCCAACTCCGCGTGCTTTGATTCTACCTGTTGAAGCCGGTCTGCATCCTGCTTCTTCTTGTCTTCCTCCTGCTTCTTCTTTCTCGCACGGCTTCTGTAACTGACGTTCCAGTCCACAAACCCCTCAACCCACGGAACAACGCCTTTGCCTTGTGTTCGTCCCGGGTGTTCAGGATTCCCGAGGGCGCGTGTAAGCTCGTCGTTCTCTCTCTCAGGCTGGAACACCCCGTTCGAGACGCTTCTATTGCATCAAGTAAAGCGTCCGAGGCTTCTTTAAGACTTGCCTGCTCAATAATCTCCCCTGTCTTTGGGTCCAACTTTCCCCCATGCGCATAAAACCAAGTCCTGCACCTGTCGGGCCAACCCAATGTTTTTGGAGTGACCCCTGCAGCAATCATCTTTTCCTCAGATTCATCCCACTTAGGCCGACCAGTCTTGTAGCCACCTGGCCCCAGAACATGGTGAAACTATTTCTTCTCAGCATTGATCTTGTTTTTCCTTGACCGTTCCTTAGCTGCTTCCGATTCCTTGAACTCCACAAATAAGTCCCAGTGATCTTTTGCCTTCTCCAGTGCTCCAGTGAATTCTGGAGTCTGCTTTCCTACTTCGACGTACCAGGCCCATAATCTTTTCTTGTGGTTGCGGAATTGTGTGGCCATCTTCTGAAGAGCACTCTTCTTGACTTTCTCCCATTCTGCATCTGTTAAATGCTCTGGTAGGGTGAAATGTGACATGAGCGTTTCCCAAAGCAGATCTTTTGCTCTTTCGTCGACAAAACTAACTCCTCGATCTCCCTTTGGCTTATTCCATTCTTGAACGGAGATCGGGATTTGGTCCCTGACAATAACTCCGCACTGACGAGTAAATTTGTCTGCATTCTTTTTAGGAGCAATCGGTTCGCCATTTGGTTTGATCTCATCGATGTTGTACTTTATGCCAGCCTGCAACTTTTTGGCCGGGCCTCGTATTGCCTTGCTTGTAGAAGATTTGCTCGATCCGGAGGGCTAAAAGAAGAAAGATTCGTTAATATATATATATATATATATATATATATATATATACATATATATATATATATATACAAATCAATTAATACATGTAATGATCACCAGAGGCCTTATATATACCTCGCCGGTCTTTGTTAATTGAAGATCATTGCCTTCGCCATCACTGTTTGTGTGGCCTTCGTCTGTTGGTTCTTCCTCAAATATTCCCTCTCCGGAATTGTTCAGATATTGTGAGCCGTCATCTTCAGGTTCAACCTCTGGGTTTCGGATCATGTTGAACATGATATGCTCTTGATCATGGTCGTCTCTGCCGCTAGCGTCCATAGCTTAACTAATCCAGAAGAAAGATAAAACAATTTAGTATTCAAATTAGAATGCATCTCGAATAATATCACTAATACATCTCGAATAATCCAATTAATGCATCATCGAATATTATCGAATATAATCTCGAATATTATCACGAATACATCTCGAATAATAATCCAGTTAATGCATCATCGAATATTATCGAATATAATCTCGAATACATCTCGAATATTATCACGAATACATCTCGAATATTATCACTAATACATCTCGAATATTATCTTGAATACATCTCGAATATTATCACTAACTAGTAGAATGCCCGTGCGTTGCCACGGGCCAACAGATGAGCTCACAAGAAAAACACTTTCGCCCGCTTTATATATAATAAGCAACGACCGACATACACGCAACTGCATACAACATGTCACCACCACACACAGCACACACACCCAAGTCAAGTTACAAGGGTGTCGAGGAACGGCAACACCACCCAATCAACTGCCAAGCACATTACAAATGGAACTAAAAGAACCGCTACAAATGGACCAAGAAGAACCGCTTGTAGTCGACGGGGATTAAGTTTTCACCCAGAGCAACACGAAGGACACGGAGCGACCGTTACAGAGCCTTCAAGAAGGTAACGACACCCGCGAACAACATCGTCGTCGGCCCGGAATAAACAGGGCAAGTTATGCACCCGACGCTCACACACCTTCACCGAACCAAGGTACCGGCAGATGCCAAAGCAACTACAACACCAACGCCATGCTACGCCAAACATCAATGACCATGCCACCCACGTGGCCATGGCAGCCAGCCCGCACCCGAGACGCATGCTCACCCACGAACACCGCGTCCCTCGCTACTAGGGCCGCTGTCAGAAAATCCCGAGATCATCCAAAGGCCCATCTTTGGCATGACTAACAGCCGCCAACGGCCATCCTAAACATCGTAAAAATCTGAGCCAGCAAGCACACAACCGAGGAAGGAGGAGGAGGAGCAGATCACATCCACGACATGCCAACCCGGTGTCAGCAACCATTGCAATTTTTCATAGAAGTTTCTGATGAAACACTTCTAGTAGAACGCCCATGCGTTGCTACGGGCTACAATGCATACAAATGAATCAAACAAATAATTAAGATCGTCGTCGAGGTTGAAGCTCATTTCTTCCTCATACATCCGGACATGTTCGGACATCAAACAAGCGTCCAGCGGGCTCCTCAAAAGTCAACCATTTTGACAGTCCGAGCTAAACCAAATCCATCCCACGTGTGGAGGAGAAATGTGGTTGTCTAGACTATCCGTCATGTTATCTCCAACACGCAGTCCCAATACAAAAATCTCACCCCACGACGCACCCTTCCCTTTTCCTGTCGGACCTTGCTTGAGCCCTCTCTTTTTAAATCGGATGACGTCCACCTCATCTTCCTCATGACGCCCTCTCTCCTTCACACCATACTTACGCACGGACTGCCAAGGAGGAGTCCCCCGCTAACCACCCGCTCTCCGCCCTCATCTCCCCCCCCCTGTTCGTGCCGATCCGCCACCGCCATCAAGGGGGAGGACGCGTGCACCGCCTATGACGCTCCCCGAGCTAAGAAGGTAGATCCAATGTCTCCTGAGCCATTACCACATTGTAACATACCCTGAATGCTGGCTACCACGAAACAAAAATGTAATGTCTGCTGTTGGTCATGCAACTAATACACCCAATGTCCGTTATTAACTCTTGAAGCAACCAACAAATGCATTTACCTTTCTATTCTAATCAAAAACTTGTACACTTAATGAAGAAAAACTGCTCGCTCATGCAATGTGTTGCAAAGTCATCTCTAATGAAATGCAATTTGCCATACTTTCTAAAATATAAAAATTATTCCACTTAGACTGCCATAACTGAGCAGACCAACCCCATTCTCCATCATGCTCACTCTCAACCCTCATTCTTATCACAAAATCCACTAACTCACGTTCTAAGTGAGCCAGTGATCAACGTCGCAAGCCAGCAAACAAGTGCGGCAACCACCTTCAGATGTTATTAACTACATACCTGTAGCAAAGTTCTAGATAAAACATACATAATGCTACCTCAACATGCACTCAATAAAAAGATAATGCTAGTCATCTTATATAAATCCGCAAAAAAATTGTCTTCACCAAATTTGTACAAAAACACCTTAATATGAGATATTATTTTCTTCTCCGGCAGCAGCGCCAGTCCCTTGATAAATCATGAGCTTGTGCTCTAGATTCACATGTTTTCTCATTCTCTTCCCCGTCAGCCTCCGCCTCCGCTTCCCAGCCTTCTCGCCCTCCTCCCCTGACCGGTAGCGACCTCCTTGTGCGGCACCTCGCCAACCTCCTCATCTGGAAAATCATCGTAGTAATTAGGAAACAGTGGCATCTGCACAGCTATCCATGCCATTATAGGACCTGTCAATTCAAAATAACTGGAAATAGTGGGTGTTATCCCACTTTGCGAAGTTGAATTTTTACCTTGGCGTTGAAGCTGCTCGAGAACAACATCACGAGCAACCCAGAGGACGAAGTTTCCTTGACTATCTTTCTATACTCATTTGCTCAACTCCATGCTTATCATTGGTGGCTGCAGAAACTGGAATCAGGGAGCAAGCTATGCTTTTGCGTCATTTTCTTGACACTCCTAAAAAAACATTAAACAGATAGGCTATTAGTTCAACAGGGTAAATGCGCGAAATTGTATATGGTTTTTCTCTCCTTGGAGTGAATCAGCCCGTTGTAACTGTTTTCAATTTTTGTTGCACAAACAGAAGTAACGTCGAAGCTATGGAGAGCAAATATGCTAACACTTCATAGCAGAAGTTTAACATACATGACCAAAAATTATATATGTTGTTGCTGCATTTATAATTTGCAGAGCCTGCTTACCATGAGATGAAAATCAGAAGAATGATTGTGCCAAGCAGGCCGAGAAAGAGCACCGTTATGGTGTTTGTCAACATCTTGGGTTGGTTGGCTGGATTATACATTCACTCTCGATGGAAATCCTCAACCAGAATGTACATTTTCTTAACCAACAGAATGTCAAAGCAGAAGTTCCTGTTTGTGGTTGGTGGGATATCAATCCACATATTAAAACTGATTCTAAACCCAGAACCAACACTACAAGCACAACATTAAGTTTATGGGTTCGAAACAGAAGGTACATCAAAAAGTATGTACACAGAAAAATAAGTTTATTTCTCTTGTCAAGGAAAATAACTCAACAAGCTAATTAATAGTGCAAAGGGAGCTTACTTTTTTTCTAAAGAAATTATTTGCTTCACATGACATTTGTTCCTGCAATATTATAATTCAATTCAATGTATTGTTCGTAACAGACAAATTTATATCTGAACAAAATTCCATGAGAAAGCGTCGGGGCTCCCTGAACCTACACATTCACCCTTTGTGTTAGTCAAGATCAAAAAATAGCTAGACATTGGTAATCATGAATGTACCTTATAATCAAGTTATTTGCTGCTTTGATGTCTGGGTTGAAGTATAGCCGAGACTGCTCAGTCGTACGCAAGATAGCATCTGAAATTCAGTGTAAGAAAGCCTTAAAAGTATTAGCAGACAACTTAAAACGAAGGCAAAAGAAAAATAGTGAAGTGCATACAATAAGAGGCATGTTACCTCCAGAAAGCCCTATCAAAAGACACTGGTTTTGTTCCCCGCATTACATATGCCAAAAGATACTAAGCATAATATTAACCCATTTAGTTGTCCAGGTGACCAGATTAAATCGTAAGCATTACGTGGGTCTTATTTCAGTGGAAAGGAATTCCGTTGAATAATGATTGCCAATGCATGTCAGCATGCATAATTCAGAAACCACACGAAGAATAATTTAGGGAGCAGGTACATATGGTTTCACAGACTACAACTCATAATGAAATGCTAGACCAGTTTATTGTCCAACTAAAAACATGAGCAAATTATCAATGTCAAAGTTGTTGCGTCTAATGTGAAAACTAACTACTATATCAGGTATGGCTACTGAGATGGCGTTCTGTATGAACGTTAGTTAATGAAAAAATATATATGAGAAAATACTTCTGTAATTAGACCAACAAGAATTGTAAATGTATGGATTTGGATTTCGCAACTTGATGCAAACTAACACTGTATTAGAAAGAAGAAAAGCCTGGTCCAGTATGTTTTGCAATGAAATATGATTGAATCATTAAATTATCATGAGCCATGTTGAACTAACACAGTTTTACTTCATGCATCAACCAGTTTATCATAAAAAAGGAATTAATCAAACCTAGCAAAAAAAGGAATTGTACACCCATTTTGAACTGAAGAATGGTCGTTGTACAGTACTGAACCTCTGTCGGGTACAATGCTATTACAGAATACAATGCATGCAAGTCTAGGCCACCAATTATTCAGAAGATTATTTAAGCATGCGAGTCTCTAAATTCTGAAACAAAACAAAAAAACACTATGTCATACATGTGCAGCCAAGAACGAGTGTGTGCTTCCAAAATGGATTAGATTCGAGGACACTATTGTGCCGAACAGCAATACAATATGAGGATATTGTTACTACACAAAGATTATGGACACAAGAACTGTAGAAACGTTTCTTTCTACTTCTAGTGGAAATACAACAGTTAAACTGTTAGCATTATCAAACAGTTTAGCCTAAACAGATGCAAGGTACATCTTGACTAATGTATATGAACCAACACTCGATATCAAAAAAAGGACCAAGAGTTAATGCAACTGGAGTAAACCATTTTGTAAATAATTATTCTTTAAAAAGTTGTCAATCATTATCTCGATGAACTATTCTATTCCACTGATTACACTGGGAACAAAATAAAATACCACAAAACATCTACCACAGGCATTGGTCAAACATCGAAGCGCCTTTTTTCAGAAACGTTACCTGGCGAATGTTCGCTGGGGATGAGGTCCCAGTGAACACCCCCAGAACCACACGATCAAGATCATGTGGATGGTAGTTTCTCAAAAAAATTAAACTAAAATTAAAGAACTTCCATGGCAGTTCATAAAAAATCCCCCCCCCCCCCCCCCCCCCCCCGCCCCAACTCTAAAAACTGCCACCCGAGTCGTTCACAAATGCCATTCCTGGCAGCAAACGGCGCCTTGTTTTTCTCACTTTCCTAAACAAAAAACAACATATACTCGCTATTTGAAGAAATATCCCTTCAACAATAACAGTAAGCTACGTCAAATACTTAGTTTATAAAAAGCTCATGTATGTATCTTGTTTGAAGAAATATCCCTTCAAAATTAAGTAGTGGCCTAGAAATTGAAATATGTTTTATGCTTTCAGAGCTATTGACTTGCTAACTTCCCTCCGTAATCTAATTTCTAGGCACATTACAGAGTGACTTTGCTTCAGTTAAATAGCATGTGCTAGCTTGCTTGATGGTCGTGCATTTTGTGAGTTGAAGGATTTGGTGGGTTGGCCAACATTTGAGCATCTCCAGGAGGCGGTTACCAGGCTCGGATGCCGCAGCTGCAGTTCTCCGAGGAAAACAGACTGTTAATGAACTAACTGAACATATGGAGTACATCAAAATCAAAATATAATTGGGGGCAGAGGAGTAAGCAAACCATCAGTTCCTAGTTCCTCTACGTAGTTGTCGTTTTCGTCATCGACCTGCCACCGTGTCCGCTTGAAGGCGACAGGTTGCGCCGGGAGCCCCAGACTGACGCCGTCCTGTACACCGCCCTGAACCCGTCGCTGCCGATTTGGTTGCCGGAGAAAAAAAAAACGGTCGCCACCAGCGACAGGTCGTGGTCTGTGACGCGAACGGGAGTGCCTCCTGCGACACCCCACCGTTTGACGGGGCGTTCCCCCTGCAGTTGAGGCGGGGCGAGCCCGAGCTCGTCAGCGATGATGACAAAGCGGCCGTCGGCGCCTAGATCATCTTTTCGTGGAGAAGCCAACCACTGCGTCCCTTGATGAGGTTGTGATCTGAGTCAAACTCCTCGGCGCCGTTGACGCATAGGTGGATCTTGGCGGCGTCCACGAGCACGATCCTGGGGATGCTGATGCGCACCCTGTGTGCGCCCGTCTTGAGGTAGCTCTAGCACAGACGTGACGTGTTTGAGTTGCGTCGCCGCAACGCAGACGGCTGGCAGTTCTCGAATGGCCTTGGCGGCGGCGTAGGGGGAACCCTAGGTTCCTTTGCTCGCACCAGAGGTCGGCGGCGAGATCGCGTCTTCCCTATGAGGTCGGCGGCAGCGATCTCGTGCGATCCCGTATGTCGGCGGCAGCGAGATCGCGCGAGGGGTCGGCGGCGAGATCGCGTCTTCCCTGTGAGGTCGGCGGCGGCGATCTTGTGCGGCTGCATGAGGAAGATCGTACGTCGAGGTGATCGAGAGGAGCGGAGGTGGGGTTTTTTTTGCGTGCGTAGGGGGAGGGGAGACGAAAAAAACCCAAGGGGGAGGGGAGACGAAAAAAAACCAGACGAAAGTGGGGAACGAAAGAAAACCGTGGATGCTACGCTACCAACTGAGACATTAGGAGTAGAGATGCATCATCGAATATTATCGAATATAATCTCGAATACATCTCGAGTATTATCACTAATACATCTCGAATATTATCATATAACATCACTAGCTAATACAGATCGAATACTATCGAATAATCCAGTTGACTCGCGGTTCCTGACGCGCGGGCGGCGGACACCCAAAGAGAAGGAACCATCACAGGATCATAGCTCGGGTGAGATCCCTGAAGAACCTGCCAGGTATTGGAGAACCTGACGTCCAACGCAACCATGTAGCGACGGACGTGTTCGTCCTCCTCCCTAACACGGCGACGTACCACCTCCTCGGGGGCCGGCTGCCTCCTCACTGATAGTGGCCCACGCGACCGCCACCAAAGAAGCTCCGGGTCGACGATGGGAGCCCGGTTCCTCACCAAGCTGCGCGTCCCGGAAGGTAGCACCTCCCAGTGCCAGCCCGGCGGAGCCCAGTCCCGGACATGGCGCCTCTCAAGCAGGTTGTCGCCACCGAGTCGACGACGAGGATGCGGGCCGGGCATCGTCGACGCCAAAAATGTTTCTATGCAAATTTAATATTTTTAAAATGCTTGATTATGATTTTTGTAATTCTTGTTCACTTGATTTTGCAAATACATGACAAACTTTTGCAAATACAACATTAAGATATTAACATTTTTCAAATAAGATATTAACATGTTTTTGATCAATATTTTTAAGATACAACATTAAAATATTTTTAATACATGGTCAACTTTTTTCTATGCAACTTTTTTCTATGCAAATTCCACCGTTCATTTACATACATACATACATTGTATACATACATACATATACTAAGTATCTACAACATCTAGTAAAAAAAAACAATCTATGAAAAAAAACATGAACAAAATTAAGGAGGGAGAGGCTCACCGGCCGGGATCGTCGGGGCGCGAGGAGGGAGGCGGGGAGGACGCCGGAGACGGAGGAGCGGCGCCGGCGCGAGCTCGGGTGGCGCTTGGGAGCAGAGTGGCCGGACGGCGACGTTGAGGTGCGGCAGCCTGGCGGCGTCGTGGTCTTCGGCGCCGTCGGGGGAAACTAGATGGCTTTTGGAAAATTTCGTAAGTGCCGCTTATATACAGAGACCTTTAGTCCCGGTTGGTGGCTCCAACCGGGACTAAAGGCCCCCCTTTAGTCCCGGTTCGAGCCACCAACCGGGACTAAAGGTGAATTTCACCAGGCCAAGCGGCGGGAAGCCCAGGCCTTTAGTCCCGGTTGGTGGCTCGAACCGGAACTAAAGGGGGGCCTTTAGTCCCGGTTGGTGGCTCCAACCGGGACTAAAGGGTTGGTCCTGGCGTGGTGGAAGTTTAGTCCCACTTCGCCAAGCGAGAGGCACTCGCACCTGTTTATAAGCCCCGCTGCGATAGCCGTCTCGAGCTCCTCCTTTAGTCCCGGTTCGAGCCACCAACCGGGACTAAAGGGTTGGTCCTGGTGTGGTGGAAGTTTAGTCCCACCTCGCCAAGCGAGAGGCACTCGCACCTGTTTATAAGCCCCGCTGCGATAGCCGTCTCGAGCTCCTCTCTAAAGCAGGCAGTACATGCCTAACGTTCGCCCTGCCCTGTGGGCCCTGCTTGCCTTGCGGGCCTGCATCCTGGCCCATATATATTTGGGTTTCTAGTCGTATGCAGGCCGTGGTGGCCTAGTAGGCTGGCATTTTTTTTCTTTTTTGCATATGTTATGTCAACTTTTTAGTCCCGGTTGGTGGATCCAACCGGGACTAAAGGTCTTTTCCAGTTTTTTTTGTTTTTTGCTTTATTTTTTTTCTTTTGTTTCTACTTACAGCCAAATATTTAGAGTTTTTGAGTGAATCTTTTTGGTTTAGGTCACAAAAATTATAAACTTTCTGTTAGTGCCAGTAGTTTTCAAATTTGAATAGTTTAAATTTGAATTCTTTGAAATTTGTGTGAATCACTAGTTTGTGAATAACTTTACTTTAAAAATAGATTTTTGAGTGATTCTTTTTCTTGCTGTTTAATATTAGTGTGTTTTATCAGTATGTTCAATTTGGTAATTTTTAGGTTATTTAAATAGGTATTTTAATCAAAAACAGATTCTGTTTAGCTCTTTTAGTTTTATAGCTCAAAAAAATCATTAAATGCATGAAAAATAGCGAATGAAGTCAGAAAGGGTTGAAAATTTATGATGTGGCTTTGAATGGTGCATGTTGAATGCACAAAAAGTCTGGAGTTAAAATAAGTTTAAAAAAATGAAATGCCTTTGTAACAGATGAGATTTCGTCCGAAACCCTGATACTTCGAAAGAGATTGTCCAGTTTGTACACGAAGTGCATCCAGTTTTTGCCGTAACCCTCTCAACTTTTTAGCACATGCTATGTGGGTGAAATGATGATACCATGCCAAGTTTCAACCTTTTCAGAGTTCATTTGTAGTGCTTTTCAATTTCAGGGTCATTTAGCTCAAAAAAATCAATAAATGTATGAAAAATAGCGTTCCTTCGCGTTTCAAATGCCAAAACACATATATATATACCCTAACTATTACAAAGATTCCCTCCGGTTTGTCCGAAGTGGGACTTTCCAGATAAGTCCGGAAACTCACTAGAGAAGAAAGTGATGACGGTGAAGCTGGTCACATCCCAGAGTGGGATATTGGGGTATAAAACTTTTTCTTCGCGTGTGTCCCTTTGCGCCGTAACCATGGACAATCTTCATCATTTAACAGGATGCTTGGGTCAGTCTTCACTGTGAAGGGAGCAATTTCATGAAACTTTTCATAATCTTTTGACATGTCTGTCTTGTCCTCCATTCCCACGATGTTTCTTTTCCCTGAAAGAACTATGAGGCGCTTTGGCTCATCGTATGATGTCTTCGCTTCCTTATCTTTTCTTTTTCTCAGCTTGGTAGACATGTCCTTCACATAGAAAACCTGCGCCACATCATTGGCTAGGACGAATGGTTCGTCTGTGTACCCAAGATTGTTGAGATCCACTGTTGTCATTCCATACCGCGGGTCTTCCTTTACCCCGCCTCCAGTCAGATTGACCCATTTGCACCGAAACAAAGGGACCTTCAAATCACGTCCATAGTCAAATTCCCATATCTCCTCTATGTAACCATAATATGTGTCCTTTGGCCTATTGGTGTTTGCTGCATCAAAGCGGACACCACTGTTTTGGTTGGTGCTCTTTTTATCCTGGGCGATCGTGTAAAATGTATTCCCATTTATCTCGTACCCTTTGAAAGTCGATATAGTCGAAGATGGTGACTTGGCCAGCAAGTACAGCTCATCTCCAACAGTGTCGTCATGCATGAGACGTGTTTGCAACCAACCGCCGAATGACGCCATGTGTGTACGTTTGATCCAGGGCTCAGACTGCTCCGGGTTCTTGGAGCGTACACTATCCAGGTGTTCCTCGATATACGGAGCCACCAAGCTGGAATTTTGTAGAATTGTGTAGTGTGCTTGCGTCCAAGAATGCCCGTCCATACATATTACTGAATCCTTTCCTAGCGTGCCTTTTCCACCCAGTCTGCCCTCATGCCGCGATTTGGGAACACCAATCGGCTTAAGGTCAGGAATAAAGTCAACACAAAAGTCAATGACCTCCTCTGTTTCATGGCCCTTGGAGATGCTTCCTTCTGGCCTAGCAGGGTTATGAACATATTTCTTTAAGACTCCCATGAACCTCTCAAAGGGGAACATATTGTGTAGAAATACAGGACCCAGAATGGCAATCTCGTCGACTAGGTGAACTAGGACGTGCGTCATGATATTGAAGAAGGATGGTGGGAACACCAACTCGAAACTGACAAGACATTGCACCAAATCATTCTGTAACCTTGGTAGGATTTCTGGATCGATTACCTTCTGAGAGATTGCATTGAGGAATGCACATAGCTTCACAATGGCTAATCGAACGTTGTCCGGTAGATGCCCCCTCAATGCAACCGGAAGCAATTGCGTCATAATCACGTGGCAGTCATGAGACTTTAGGTTCTGGAACTTTTTCTCTGCCATATTTATTATTCCCTTTATATTCGACGAGAAGCCAGACGAGACCTTCATACTGAGCAGGCATTCAAAGAAGATTTCCTTCTCTTCTTTGGTAAGAGCGTAGCTGGCAGGACCTTGATACTGCTTTGGATGCATGCCGTCTTTTCCGTGCATACGTTGCTGGTCCTCCCGTGCCTCCGGTGTATCTTTTGTCTTCCCATACACGCCCAAGAAGCTTAGCAGGTTCACGCAAAGATTCTTCATCACGTGCATCACGTCGATTGCAGAGCGGACCTCTAGGTCTTTCCAATAGGGTAGGTCCCAAAATATAGATTTCTTCTTCCACATGGGTGCGTGTCCGTCAGCGTCATTCGGAACAGATTGTCCGCCAGGACCCTTTCCAAAGATTACTTTTAAATCCTTGACCATATTAAGTATATCATCACTAGTACGGTGGCGAGGCTTCTTCCGGTGATCTGCCTCACCATTGAAATGCTTGCCTTTCTTTTTTAAGAGATGCTTGATCGGAAGAAATCAACGATGTCCCAGGTACACATTCTTCTTACATTTATCCAAATATATACTTTTGGTCTGATCTAAACAGTGCGTGCATGCGTGGTATCCCTTGTTTGTCTGTCCTGAAAGGTTGCTAAGAGCAGGTCAATCATTGATGGTTACAAACAGCAACGCTCGTAGGTCAAATTCCTGCTGTTTGTGCTCATCCCACACACGTACACCTTTTATGTCCCACAGCTGTAAAAGTTCTTCAACTAATGGCCTTAGGTACACATCAATGTCGTTGCCGGGTTGCTTGGGGCCTTGGATGAGCACTGGCATCATAATGAACTTCCGCTTCATGCACAACCAAGGAGGAAGGTTATAGATACATAGAGTCACAGGCCAGGTGCTATGATTGCTGCTCTGCTCCCCAAAAGGATTAATGTCATCTGCACTTAAACCAAACCATACATTCCTTGCGTCATCTGCAAAGTCCCGCCACTTTCTCTCGATTTTTCCCACTGCGACCCGTCAGCGGGTACTCTCAACTTCCCATCTTTCTTACGGTCTTCTTTGTGCCATCGCATCAACTTGGCATGCTCTTTGTTTTGGAACAAACGTTTCAACCATGGTATTATAGGAGCATACCACATCACCTTGGCAGGAATCCTCTTCCTGGGGCGCTCGCCCTCAACATCATCACCAGGGTCATCGCGGCTGATCTTATAGCGCAATGCACCGCATACCGGGCATGCATTCAGATTCTCGTACTCCTCACCGCGGTAGAGGATGCAGTCATTAGGGCATGCATGTATCTTCTGCACCTCTAATCCTAGAGGGTAGATAGCCTTCTTTGCTTCGTACGTACTGTCGGGCAATTCGTTGTCCTTTGGAAGCATCTTCTTTAACATTTTCAGCAACTTTTCAAATCCCTTGTCAGCTACACCATTCTCTGCCTTCCATTGCAGCAATTCCAGTGTGGTACCCAGCTTTTTCTTGTCATCTTCGCAATTTGGGTACAACAATTTTTTGTGATCCTCTAACATGCGCTGCAACTTCAACTTCTCCTTTTCACTTTCGAAGTTTCTCTTTGCATCAGCAATGGCCCGACCAAGATCATCAGCGGGCTCATCTGATGCCTCTTCTTCAGCTTCTTCTTCTTCATTCTCTTCCCCCATTGTAGTACCATCGTATTCAGGGAACCCAGCATAGTTGTCATCATCCTCTTCTTCTTCATTCTCTTCCATTAGAACCCTTCTTTCTCCGTGCTTGGTCCAACAGTTATATCCGGACATGAAACTGGACGTAAACAGGTGGACGTGAATGACTTTTGAGCTAGAGTAATTCCTATCATTCTTACAGACACCACATGGACAACACATAAAACCATTCCGCTTGTTTGTCTCAGCCACACGCAGAAAACTATGCACGCCATTAATGAACTGGGGAGCGCGTCGGTCATCGTACATTCATTGCCGACTCATCTTCATTACACAACACCGAAAAGACCAAATTAATACAAGTTCATACATAAAGTTCATACACACTTATTCATATAAAACAACATAACACTATCTAGCTAAAGCATTTAAATGCAACAACAAATGCGATCAAAAATCGCAACTAAGGTAATAATTGATCCAATAGCATAATAATACCAAGCCTCTTTATTAACGACATAGTTTCTAATCTTTCTAATCTTCAAGCGCATTGCATCCATCTTGATCTTGTGATCATCGACGACATCGGCAACATACAACTCCAATTTCATCTTATCTTCTTCAATTCTTTTCAATTTTTCTTTCAAATACTCGTTTTCTTTTTCAACTAAATTTAACTTCTCGACAAGAGGGTCGGTTGCAATTTCCGGTTCACATACCTCCTAGATAAAAATATCTATGTCAACTTGATGGGCATAATTGTCATAAACGCGAAATGCAACAAATAGTTATAAAAGAATATATATATACCACATCCGAATCATAAACCGGACGAGGGCCGACGGGGACGGATATCAAAGTCATGGCACTATGTATAACAAACAATCATACATGTAAGAAAATTATACAATTAACTATCTAAATCATACAAATAAGATTTTTTTTTATAAAAAGGATAAGAACAAGAGGCTCACCAAGGTGGTGCCGGCGACGGGACGGTGCGGGCGATCGACGGTGGTTAGGACGGGGACGGGAAGGCACTAAGTAAACCACACCTACACATATGCAAACTAAGAAGTTAATTTGAGCTCAAATTGCATATAAATCAAATAAACTCCCACATAATTACTCCCAAACTAGAACCCACAAATCACTATACTTATAGAGCATTGCACGAGCTAATCTAGCAATGAGAGATGAAAGGACAAAGTTGCCAACCTTTGTGAACACTTGGATAGATGGGGTGCCTTCAAATCTTGACAAATCTTTGGCAAAAATGGAGGATGAGCTCGAGAGCAAGGGGAAGAACAAAGGAGAGAAAGGGGAAAACAGAGAGAATGGGCTCGGGCTGGACGAAGGGTTTATATAGGGACGTCTTTAGTCCCGGTTTGTATCACTCGTGGGGCCCCAGCCTGACACCAGCCTGCCACCACCCCTTTAGTCCCGGTTTGTATCACAAACCGGGACTATAGGGTCCACCTCTAGTCCCTGTTTGTGATACAAACCGGGACTAAAGGGGCTCGTGGGGGCCCCAGCTTGACACCAGCCTGCCACCACCCCTTTAGTCCCGGTTTGTATCACAAACCGGGACTATAGGTAGAAAATGAACTGGGACTAATGATGCCCGTGCCCCCGACCGCTCCTAGCCGTTGGAACCGGGACTAATGGTCACATTAGTCCCGGGCCGTAATCAAACCGGGACTAAAGGGGCGGACGAAAGGTCTGTTTTCTACTAGTGTTATGTACTGTAGACATGTGTAAGTGTATCAGGCTTACTATATATCCTATGGTTATGCTTCGTAGGTTCACTTATTTTGAAGTCTAGGTGTTGCTGTTTAAGATCAATGGGGTTGTACCCATAGTTTTGACGATACCATGCTTTCATAATGGTTTCCTAATCATACTAGTTCATATACATCTATGTTGTCTTATTTTTGATAGTCTTTATATGCACTTACATGCTTGTTTGTTCTTTTTAATTAGGTGGCAATGCACCAAGACCAAAGGCATCACATCCAACAGCGGAGAAGCGAACGACAACAAGGTGTACGAGGATGATCTCGTGGACTATGATGAGGATGTGGAGAATGATGTCGATGGCGTAGCCGCCAACCCTTCCATCGACGTCGTCAAGAGGTGTGTGCCGCTGATGCTTCTAGTTTCTACTTTTCTTGCTAGGGTTCGTGGTCGACAGATCTCATCTCACGTGGTACGGTTTGTGGTGTTGTGACAGGGGGTATGTCAGAATCCACAGCTCAGGGTTCAGGGACTTCCTGCTCAAGCCAGATCTGCTCCGTGCGATCTAGGATTGTGGGTTTGAGCATCCTTCCGAAGGCAAGTTCTTTAATATTTTAGAGCCATCAGAATTGGATCTGCATGTATAATACGTTATGGACTCTTGAGCTGCAATTATTTCTTTATTGAGGACATATATACATATACTTGATAGCTCGAGTCGTAATTGCACTGCCAACGGCAGTCCAATTTTATTGCTATGTATTCAGAGCTGAGACCAGTGCACTCGTTATGATAAGAATGCTTATAGAGAGATTAGGCCAAAACTGCATTTTTAAAAAGAAAACAGGTGGAGAGAAAGAGAACACAGTAGACAATTGTTTCTTTATCTCTTTCAGTTCTTCATGATCATGTACTAATCCATGTACACACTGATGCTTGGGAGGAGTAAAATGGGCCCCAAAAATAATACAGAAGACCAGTGTCACTTGACCACATACAGATGTATTTATCATGCATAAATTGATTAAATTTTATATATCTGTGTCCCTTGACCACATACAGATGTTTAGGAATTATTAGATGGAGTGTCGAAATTGTTTGTCTTCTGTTCCTCTAAGAACAGACATGATTCGTCGTATCCTGACATATAGATGCTTCGTAGATAAATTCTATATGTTAATGTCACTTACAAAATATCATTTATAATTTCAACATATCGGAGTCAATTAAAAAAAAATCTCTTTTGCGTGGGTACCGTCGTACTGATATGCATAATATATATAATTTATCATGCAGTGCCCTAAGATTAGATGTTATAGCATGGTGAGTTCTTATACTAACATTCTACCTTCAAATATCTGACATATAGCAGCATGATTTCTGCATCATATATCTTACATATAGCAGCATGATTTCTGACCACGCCAATTTTCAGGATTATGCACGAGTAAAAACTTATTTATCGCATGTTGAATACATTTTTCGTGTCTTTACTTAAGATGTTAAATTTGCAACATTACCATGTCTTTATCTAGAAGTTATTTCTCTTATAGCAGTGATGCATACATCTCTTCTAAAAATAATCCAGAATGAACAAGATAAACATGCTAGATTCATTCTTTGTTAGATGCACATCAGGTGGATTCTCACCTGTTGATGCTCATTTTTTATCTCGTTCATGGATTCGTAGCTTCATGGCTTCATATTCGTTTTCTTTTGCAGGTGAGATCCAACCAGGAAAGAACTAGTTAGCAGAAGGCTACTAGGAGGAGCAGCGCCTACCCTGTTCGCGGCTCTTCCGTTCTTCCTATTTTATTTCTTGTCCACATTGATGATATGTGTGTGCCCTCCATGCTAGCCTGTGTAAATTTGTATATCAATGATGATGAATGTAAATTTGTATACTCTATGCAGCCAATATGTTATGTGTATGTACATCCGATAATACTATGTATTACAGAAACTGTACTCTGTACATCATAGTACAAGTACAATTTTTTTTAAAATCTTAAAACAACTAGTAGTGGCGGGCAGGATTAGGTGCATGCCACTGGTATGAAGTAAAACCACTAGTGGTATTCGATTTACTAGTGGCAGGCAACCTTTTGAGCCCGCCACTGCTAACTGATTACTAGTGGCGGGCGGGCGCCCGCCACTGGTGGCCTTTTAGCAGTGGCGGGAGGTTAGTGGCGGGCTGGCCTGGGCCCCTAGCCCGCCACTGATAGCCATTTTGCACCCGCCACTGCTAGCCATTTCTGCAGTAGTGTAAGGGACCGCGTTTCAAAAAGGGGAAGACCCCGGCCTCTGTATCATCATGATGCATACAACCAATTTTATTAAAAGAAATGAAAGTGGTTCGAGTAGTTCAAAGTACTAAAAAAAGCAATACAAAGTGGAAAGACGACAACCGGTCAGAAAAAAAAGATAACATGACTTAACCACATCCTATATACCTAAGAGAGTGATCATCACTACTTCTAATTATCTCAACATGCGTGCTTTCACATCATCAAAATTGTTGTAGCCTTTAGATTTACTAGCTTAATCCACTAACATCGGTCTGATCTACGCATGAGAATTCTCAACCATGCAACATGCATTAGTGCATTCTAAGTGGGTTTCAAATCACATTGCGTTTAATTGTGACATGCACAACTTCTCATGTTAATTTTTTTCTTATCCAGAAATTTCTCACATAGTTTAAGGCCCCGTTCGGATCCTCTCCAGCTTCCCGAAATAGCCAGCTTCCCGAGAAGCCAGCCAACTCCAACTTCCGACGGGAGCAACGATGTGTTCGGCAGCAGAGAGCAGCTCCTCTCCGTTAGTAGAAAACAGAGAGAGGTAGGGCAAGGGGTAGCTCCTGTTGGGATTTGGCGTCCTGTTGCCGGCGACATGGACGCGGTGGAAATGCAAGGGGCGGGTGGCGGAGACTGGCGGCGGGGTTGGCGGCTTCTAGGATTGGCGACCCAGAGGGTGTTTTCTGCGGTCGCTTGGTCGCTCGGGGTGGGCTTTTGCAGATCAAAGCGGTACGAAGCCCCACTTCGGAATGGCATTTCCTGTAATTTGCATCAACTCCGCCTTCCATTTTTTCTGGAGTTGGGCTTCTGCTGCTCCAGGAAAATACACTACGTCGGGACGGGCTCCGCGAAGTGGGATTCTAGGAGCTGGAGCGTTTGGGCTGGCTTCTTGCGCGGAAACGGTGAAGCTGGCTCGTGGAGAGGTTCCGAACGGGGCCTAAGTCATAAGGACCGAATTAGTATTCTACACAAAATTTAGAAACTATATATCCAATTCCGTGGCAACACGTGGGGTGTCGTCTAGTAATCTATTAGTGGCACGCTAGCCAAACCGGTCGAATAACGCCTGAGCAATCATCTCCAGACGATTGCACCCAAAGGCCATGTGTTCCGGAGCATCCCCATGCTGAAGTGATGACCACATACGGATAGATGATGTGGCCTCGAAGATAACCTACAAAAAGTTTATATAACGTGACCTTTAAAAACACGGTCATTTCGGCAATTTTAAATTGCCCAAAGTAAGGCAGAAACCCCTACACGGATTTGACCCTTAAATTTTGGATTGATACCAACCCCTTAATTAGTTTGTAGTGTACTAGCTTGTACCTGATCCTTCAAGCTCAGCTGCTATATATGTAGGAGTAAGTTATCTCCCCATCTGCTCCGAGCTTTTCTTTATGACAAGACATGCATTGCTTTTAAATTATATGCCTCGATTGCTGCTGAGAAGAGGCATAAGTTCCATCATTAACCCTGTTCATGAAAGCCACACTATCACATACTGTATCAAGGAATATTAATTCTGGACATCACGTTCTAGCTAGTTGTAGATGAGCGGGTTAATTATATGGATGACCACTGTACGTACCAACCACAATTAAGTTGCTGGCATATATACAAGACTAAAACAATCATAACATATATAGCTATAGTTGAAAAGGTTTATATAACTATCTCAAGCAAACAGGATTACAGGAACGTCTTCAGCTCAGAATGACATATCCAAATGAACCATACATACATAGAGAGAGAACTGTTTGATCTAAGAGCCAATTAATCAGGTCGTGCCCTAAACTAATGATGAATTTATTACTGCCACCCTCTCATCTTATAGCGGCTATTGCTCGGTGTTTTTCACTTCTAATGCATTCACCATGACGTCTCTCAACTCTCAACTTCTCAGTTCTCAAATACAGAAAATTTGGCCAGTGCACATGCTTGACAGGCGTATTACAATCCATTCATGCACGGTTGCCAGAAGCCCAGAACTTTTATGCACCTCACTACAAAGAATATACTCCTGATACGAAACTAACTGGGCAGGTAATTTGCTATGAAAAAAGAAACATCATATCTGTGGAGGAATTTCTCAGCAAGGTTACTAGTGCGGTCCCACGCCCTCTGCTTGGGACCCCTTTGCACAGGGAGAAGGATGGTGCCTCTCGCTCTGAGCGACGTAGCGGACGTCTGGAAAAGAAGAACATTGCAGGCAACATCCCGACGGCCAAGCGCGTGGAGCATAGGTTGTTGGAGGTTTTTGGTGAGTTGCCAGAGGTGAGCAAAAGATGAAAGCCTACCTGGACATGTACAAAAAACCCGCTTTCGCCACAAGATTAAAAAAGAAGCTGGAGATTGGTCCATCACCAGGACCAATCACTTGAGTTACAACATGCCGCGAGAGTAGTCCTTTTCTTTTTGTTGTTTCGCCGTCTTCGGACATTGCTATATACAGTACATATCTAATCTCCTCTCTTAATCAATGAAACGTGGCAAAGCTTTTGTCCTTGTTTAAGAAAAAAAGATTTGGAACATGCAAACAGAACTGGTAGTACTCCAATAAACTAACATATATTAGGAAACATGAAGGACAATAGAAGGATTTGACAGGGAAAAAGGTGACAAGCCTCGGCAACAAACATGATATTAATTAGTCAGTCTCCAATGTAGCCTCGCCGACGTGTCGAACACGGGAAGCTGTCTCGACCTTGAGAATCTAACCCCTACTCTCACAGAGCCCCTAGAAACAACAGCCGTCGGAGTCCTTTCATATTCCTCCCCACCACTTGACATGATCGCACGCGCTCACAATTATACATGACTTGTGTCTACATTACAAAGCCACGCAGAGCTGACATACATTCACCAGAGACGCTATAACGAGCTGAAGATGTTTAGATTATCAGACTGTGAATCACATAATCGGAAATGCCCTCCACTGTAACCATGCATGAGCAGTGAGCATTTTCCAATTGTATAGATAGTTTCCGCACTAGCAAAAACTGTCATTCTCAAGCCCCTGCGCCTCACAGATCCCAGTCCACTGAACCTAGCATATACTCCCTCCGTTCCACGATGTAGTGCTTATAGATTTTTTAGAAAGTCAAACTTTACAAATTTTGATCAATTTTGTAGGGAAAAGTATCTACATTTAGAATACCAAAAACATATCATTAGATACATCATGAGACATATTTTCATATTATATATGTTTGGTCTTATAGATATAGATAATATTCTCTCTAAAATTGGTCAAAGTTTGCAAAGTTTGACTTTCTAAAAAATCTATAGGCACTACGTTATGGAATGGTGGGAGTATATGCATCATTACTCACAACTCTGTACTGACCGATCTTGTACCATGGCTGACAAGCAAAACCTTGTGACCCGTGTAACTTTATCAAGTATGGGCCTAGTTCCCCCTCCGGCTTCTACCAAAGAGAGAGTGAGAGACTATTGCCATGCAGCTGCAACATCAGATGCGCTGAAGAAGTCCTTTGGTTGATTCACCAGCAAAATTGACTGTGCCCACTTTGGTGATCATATTGGAAGTTCAGTTTAGGTTTTTTTTAATTATTTTATTTTTTTCGAAAAGGAGGGTAAACCCTACAAGTGTAAGTCCTTTGGCTGATTCACCAGCAAAATTGACTGTGCCCACTTGTGTGTGTGTGTGGGGGGGGGGGGGGGGGGGGGGGGGGGGGCAGAAAAGGAGGGTAAACCCCGGGCCTCTGCATCAGGCGATGCACACAACCATCTTTATTAAATTAACAAAGTAAAATATCCATGGTATGCCAACGGGCCGATAATAAGATTCTCAAGGATAAAATATAGGTGTGACCTGCTTTACGGGACCATGAAATCTTGCTTGAGGCCTGGAGCAAGCGACACACACGCGATGTATGTTGGCTCGTCTGTCGATCAAGATGAAGCGCACCGCTAGGGCCCTAAAGTTTTGGAGCAAAACTCTCTTCAGTGATGCCAGAGTCCAATTCTACATGGCGAACGAGCTCATTCTCCATCTGGATGTCGCCCAAGAAACGAGAATGTTGTCCCCCGCTGAGTTCAATCTTCGAAAACTGCTCAAGCTGCGCGTCCTCGGCTTGGCATTAATAGAACGGGCTAGAAAGCGTCAATGCTCAAGGATCACCTGGTTGAAGTTGGGGGATGCGAATACCTCATTTTTTCACGTCAGGATCAACTCAAGACGCCATAAAAATTTCATCCAAATGCTGCATGCAGGAGACAGGGTGGCCACTTCCCACCTTGATAAAGAGGAGATGATCGCCGACCACTGCACTGGCCCCCTTTGCTCAAGATCTCAGCGACCTTGCACTTTGAATTGGCAGGAGCTGAACATTCCGGTAATTGAAACTTCAGGCCTAGATTTACCATTCACCGAGGCTGAGGTTTGGAAGGCGATCAAGGCCTCGCCCACCAAAAAGGCCCCTGGCCCGGATGGTTTCAGTGGTGTTTTCTTCATAACCTGCTGGGGCGTTATGAAGGATGGTATCATGGCTTTTTCGGTCAGGTGTATAATCTTGCGGGCGGCGATTTCAGCTCGCTTAACTCTGCTCTAGTGGCGCTGCTACCAAAGAAGGCTGTGCCGTAGAAGGTTTCGGAGTTTCGGCCTATAAGCCTTATGCACTCCATGGCGAAGCTTCTGTCCAAGGTTCTCTCCATCAGGCTGGCTGCGCAGATTGACAATCTCATCTCATCGGCTCAAAGTGCTTTCCTTAAGACGAGATGCATTCACGACAAGTTTTAATATGTCTGCAACATTTTCAGAAGTCTCCACCGGTGAAAGAAGCTCTCGCTACTCTTCAAGATTGACATCGCGCGAGCTTTCGACTCTGTTTCCTAGGAATACCTGCTGGAACTTATGCAACGGATGGGTTTTAGTGTAAGATGGCACGACTGGATTTCCCTGCTCCTTGCTTCATCGTCGCCGGCTTTCCTGCTCAATGGAGTCTCGGGTCCATCAATTCCCCACCGGCGGGGACTGTGACAAGGCGATCCGTTATCTCCCTTCCTATTCATATTGGCAACTAATCTTTTGCACAAGGCGCTTGACGCGGTCGCTGAATCTGGTTTGCTTGCGCTGCTCCCGGGAAGGGAGGCAAAGCTGCTTTTCAACCTCTATGCAGACAATGTTGTGATCTTCGCAAATCTGGTGCGGCATGAAATTAATTCTCTCGTGAATATTCTGAACCGCTTCAGGGGTGCGACAGGGCTCTGTATCAACCCAACCAAATCTTCTGGTGCTCCTATCCGCTGTGAAGAGATTAACCTTGATGATGTTCTTCGAAACTTTGGTGGTCAGAGAGTGGATTTCCCCTTACGGTTTTGCTAATTCTCATCTTGATGAGATTTAGTTATGTCTCATCTAAGTCTCATGCCACACGATTAAAGATGCTACAATTTTCGTGCAATGTTTGATCGCACCGTTTCTCACGCGCGCTGTGCTTGTATCGCCACGGGCCTGTGTTGTGGTTTCTGTTGACTTTGTATCTGGGCCTGGCCGCCTGGGTATGTGAGAGTGTGGTCCTTTTTTTTTTCTCATGCAGGCTGCACGGGAGTTGAAAGAAACCAGCTAGCTCTCTTTTAAAGTGCTTTTCACCATCCGTTCCCCACTGTCTCCTCTCACTCCCGCTCTCTCTATCTATTGATTTTTTGTCAGTTCTTGTCTGGTTTTCTATTTGTTTTTCTATTTTTGTTTTTATTTATTTCCTTTTTTTGTTTTAATTTTTTTTTTGTCGGTGTCGACTGATATTCATCACCAAATCCGTAACTTCATGTCTTCAGCACGACTGTAATTTTCTGAGAAACGACGAAGTGTTTGTCGGGTATCAGTTGTATGTCCACCATCAAACACACAACTGCAAATGTCACCCCCGCCCCACAACTACATGATTTTTAACGTGACTACAACTTTGAGGGCAAAATTGCTTATCAGGAGGGCAGTTGCATGTCAAATTGCATGTACACCCTCTACGCACAAATCGCCCCAACACTGAACCAGTTGCATTCCCTTCCTCGACACTAGGCGGAAGTCTATATTGTACTGTAGAATTGAAGAGTCAGTCGTCGATTTTCTAGCTTTTCTACACTCCCATTCGGCACCCTGTATTTTTTATTTTTTTCATTTCCTTTTCCTTTTTATTCTTTGTTTCATTATTTGTTTTCAAATCATATTTTTTATTTTTTATTTTATTTTGTATTTTCACTTTTCCCATTTCCTTTTTCTTTTCTTTTTTTTAGTTTATTATTTGTTTATTTATTTTAAATTCATGAACTTATTTCACTTTGTCGTTTGTTCTCATTAAATGTCGTGCAAATCGTGATCGCGGGTTGTTTTTGTCGTGCGCGTCCCGTGGCGCGTCGTGTGTCCGGTGTCTACTTTTCAGCCCGTTCGCGCGTACGTGTTTTATTGGGCCGTTTTCGCGGCGCGATCTTGGGGTCCTGTTTTGGTTTGGTTTTGCTAATTCCCATCTAGATGAGAGTTAACAATGTCTCATCTAACTCATATACAATTAGATATATGCGTCAAGATTTGTGCCTCTGAGTTGTGCTTGTTGTGCCTGTTGTCATGGTGTTGTGTTTTCTAGTTGTCCCTCATGAAGCAGCGAGGCCCGATAGGACTACTTTTAGGGGGCCGTTTTATGTTTTGTGTATTGGGTTTATCTTGTGGGATGTAGCTTTCCTGTTGAGGGCCACGTGTCTTTTTATTCCATGTTTTGTTTCTTTTCGTTCGACTGCGTTTTTTTTTGTTCTTGCAAAATGACACTATCAGTTTTGGGCTTTGGGGTGTTTGGCGAATATTGTTCAATTTTTTCAAGAATTATTCAAAATGTGTGAATATTTCTGAAAATTTATGAGGAGTTTTAATTGTTGAGAATTTATTCAACTTTATTTTTAAATTAGTTGAATATTATTTTTGCCCGATTGCAACGTTACCCTCAACTTGCAACTGGGACTAACTATTGTTTTATCCGTCTCAGTTGCAAGTCCACTATTAACTTGTAACTGAGTCCATCCTTTTTTTTGTCTTCAGTTGTAAGTTCACTCTCGACTCGTAACTGAACTCAATGTTTCTTTTGCATCGCACTGGTACCGACTTCTTTTTTCATTAGTTGCAAGTCCACCCTAAACTTGCAACTGGGCCAAAATTTGTTCACCTCAGTTTGAAGTCCACCGGACTCGCAAGTAGGGGATGACTTTTTTTGTTCCAGTTGCAAGTTAATCATCGACTCGCAACTGGGTCCACCACTTTTTTATCCCAGTTGTAAGACAACCATCGATGCACAACTAGACCCTTTATCTTTTTTGCCAGAGTTGCAATTCAACCATCGACTCACAACTAGTCCCGACCCTTTTTTCCGTCCTAGTTGCAAGTTCCATTTTGTTTGTTTGTCTCCTAGCTGCGTATATACCTTCAATTGCCCATTCCCTTTGCCACTATCTTTGTCCTCATACATTTGCTTGTTCTTTCTCTTCCAGTGGAGCGACGCGAGGAGACGAAGGGGACTAGTGATCGGGATCGATCTTTGTTCTCGCATAGAAGAGATGACAAGCAATGATGATGCATTGATTGTCTCATCTCCTCATACTCAGGATACATTTTTGTCTGAGTTGCAAGTCCATCCCGGCCATGTAACGGGGTCCATCTCATTTTTTGTCTCAGTTGCAAGTCCATGCTCGATACGCAACTAGGAGGGGCGACCCATTTTTGCTCCCAATTGCAAGTCCTTCCTCGACATGGAACTGTTCCCACCTTTTTACTCCTAGTTGCAAGTCCACCCTTAATACACAACTTGACCTGACCCATTTATTTGTCCCAGTTACAAGTATACCTTCGACACGCAACTGGGTGGCCCGACCCCGTTAGCCCCACACTACTAGGATCCTAAGCTTCCCCTAGGGTTGAAAAACCGTCGGCTATTTGCAAAAACAGTCATCTACTTATATGGGCTACGGTGCCCCGTCGGCTATTTCCCGTAGATGATGCTTGGTCGGCCATTAACATGATATCCGACGGTACCGTGGGTTATGATCTTTGCCTACGGCATGAAGCCGACGGTGGATGGTCAGCTCTTTCATATCTGACGATGTTCATATCCTACGGTTTCCCGTTGGTTATTGCAAATTTTGACAGTTTTATGTGCCCATCATTGTTCTCATTCCCGAAGGTTCTCAGTGACCATAATTGTTCTCGTTTCCGACGGTTCCCAGCGACCATCGTTGTTCATGTTGCTGACGGTCGTCCTCCCATCGGCATATGAATAACCAACGGTACATATACACAGTCAGACTAGGGTATGATCTACAGTATATATACACTGTCGGACTAGGTTATGACCTACAGTATATGTATACCGCCAGCATTTATACCAACGGAGCCTCCATTACCCTTGATATCGATTAAAACCAAGAGACCTTTGTCACTATAGGCATAGTGTATAACCGAGAGTAAAACTATCACTGTTAGCCATCAGCTGCACTACAGAATGCCACTGGTAGAGAGAGAATTTACACTACGAAACTGAAATTTGTGCCAATCCTATAAGTTGGCCTACAATGCCAAGTTTGCACAAAATAAATAGAACTGTTGAGACGGAAATAAATAGAATTCATCCCAACATGATAAAAGAGCATACTTTACTCACAATGTATCACACAAGTTCAATGGTAGTTGGTTCCAGGTTGAAAACTACATAAGTTCTGAATCATCCATATAGATAACATGAAAATGCAAAATAAAAAAGGTAAATAAAAAAAATCCGTCCTGAACATTTTGCATAAGATAAATTCTCTTGAAACATCAATCCCTCTCTAAACTGCACCATGACAACGTCACTTCATCTCAACACTTCCATGAAGTCAAAGTCTTAATTATGTGCTTTCACTCTCGTCATTGATATTGCCACCCTCCATATGACTGTCACCAGCTCCAACATTGCTTCCAGGGCCCTAAAAACGACCATACTGCTTGTAAGAGATGAAATACCCGTGATAATATAACGAAAGTGAATTTTTTGTAAAAATACACAACATGTTACTAAAAAGAGAGATGAGATTTTCTTGGAAACTGTTACTAAATATACAACTTGCCAACATATATAAGGGCAAATGGCACAAGAAAACAATGCCCAAACATCTTGTGTACGTAACAGGACTTCAGATGTTCTGAATGCTAAAGTTTTTCTTTATCATGCTCAGCTTCTAGTAAATAGTAGAGTTTGAAATCAAGATTATCCAAAGCAACAAATTAACAACTAGGTTTTAAAACTCAACACTGATCAATTATGTTTCACCAAGGAAAGTACCATTCCTTTACCCTCTCTGTAGTCTGTACAAGCAGCAATATATAAGTACTTCAAATCAGGCAAATGCATAAGCACAGGGTGAATTCAATATCTAGGATCAGTGGTTAACTCATCAAAGGAATTTACTTGGGCAATGTATAATAAATCCAATTCTTACATACCCCATAGCATTTCTCTCCTACGACTTGTAATCAAAGTTTGAGAAAGCGCTAGGCGTTAATTATGCGTTTGGCCACCTACTTGCGCTTTTCTAGCTTAGGCATGATTAGGCGCAATTATGCGTTTCCTACACAATTGTACGGATACGGGCAACAAAGAGCAGTTTGCATAAAAAATAGTGCTAGAATGTAAACTGGAGGTATAATTACAAGTATATAACCTTGTTCTCTCTCCAATATGTTGCCCCTTCCTCTCTATGTGTTGTCCTCTGATCCTCCTCTCCCTCCAATGCATCGAGCAACAGCTACATACATGATACATCATAGAGCAAAGAAGATGTTAGCAGCAGGAAGCAAAGCATTATATATGTAATGTAAATTGTAAACTGAAGCTTATCTCATAGGCTATGAGCTTCTCCCTTTACTAGCATCTCCAAACTGGATGAGCAATCAAATCAAACTAGCAAACACGCAATGCAATAGGCAGACCATATCACAACTTCACAAGCAAGAAGCAAGCATATTACATAACAAATAAAAGTCTTAAACTTGCTTAGTTCTACCAAACCAAAGTACCACGAGTCACGACCACGACCATGATCCACGATAGTCTCACCACACCATAGTCTTACACATGAGCTACTACTACTAACACTAACAGCAGCACACATGAGCATATCTGTATGACACAACAGAGCAGCAGCAACTACACTACAGAAGTACAGAACATCTAGCAGTAGCACTAGCAGAAGCCAGCGAGCAACTACACAACAGAGCAGCATCAGTAGCACTAACAGAGCAGCAGCAACTACACTAATGAACTACTAGCAGAGCGAACTACTACTAGCACTAGCAGAAGCCACCAGCAGAGCAGCAACAGCACGAGAGCATGACCAACAGCATCAGCATGAGCACGAGAGCAGCAGAGCTTGACCAGCACGAAGACTAAAGAGGAGAAGGGAGGCAGAGCTCGATGGGGATCACAGGGCTCACCTGCCTGAAGATAAGAAGAAGAGCATGGGAGGCAGAGTGCGAGATCCACTGCGGGATGTGGTCGGAGGCCTGCAGCCGGCGGCGCGGGGAGGGCCTAAGACGAAGGAGATCTGACTGAGGTGAGGAGGGGCGCGAGTTGGAGCTGCTGATCCGCGGCGGCGGACGTGCGGCTGCCGGCGGCGTGAGGAGGGCCCGACGGCACGAGGAATGGAGAGGAGAGGAGAGCCTAACCCTAACACGGGCTCGACGGAATGGAGAGGAGAGGAGAGAAGGGTGCAAGGAGGGTCCTTATCCTGATTCCTGCTGGATCCCCCTCGTCGTTCTGCGCCATTGTGCGCGATTCCGCGGCGTTCCTCGCGCCTAATCGCACCTCGGCGAGAAAGGCGCTCTGCCTAAGCGCGCCTCGCACCTTTCGCAGCGCACATGGCCGAAGCGAGGCGGTGAGCCTGCGCCTCCCGCATAGGCGCGCATAAGCGTGCGATTAAGCGCGCCTTCTTGAACTTTGCTTGTAATTATCCCAATTGTCAAATTTATTAACAATCATTAGTTGCACTCTGTGAATATTAATTAGCAGGCTAAGAACCCATGCCCAAAGAAACAGAGAGAACCAATAAACAAACTCATGTTTCTCTTACCGGTTCAGGTCCAGTTTGATCAACTCTATCTCGCCGCCTTGCTAACTCGTCATACAAATCACTATCACTGTAGTACTCATGTTCAGAATCATATGTGCCCTATATATTAAAAAAAACAAATGTTAAATATTGGTTTTAGATCAAAATAAGAAATTTACATTAGAATTCAAGTTTCTGGAACTCTACAGTTGAGGTCATCATTACTGTTTGTCACAATCAGTTAGTTTTGTGTTAAACTTACCGACTCATGTTGTGCACCTTCCTCCATTAAAGCATCATAGTCCAGACCTCCTCTATATATCAATACCTATAAATACACACAATTAGCACAATCACCTTTCTTTATACTCCTATTTACAATAGTAGTAAAGCTTACCCGCACAACTTGTGCCACACCTCGCAGCTCTTTGTTCTCCTGCCTCAATTGCTGATTTTCCCTCTGTAAACGCTCTTGTTCACGAGAAGATTGTTCCTGCTGTGATACCCTGATCATTGTTGCCTTAATAATGGACTTGTCTATTTTGGTAAATGCCTCATCAGCAATTCTTAGTCTGCCATGTGGCATTCTACCAGTTGTTTCATAAATGACAGATCCGTCAAATTCTGGATGCTCCTCTTGCCAATTTTCCCCATGCATATTTTTCATTCCATTGTCGAAAGTTTCCTTTTCCAAGTAAGAAGAACCAGTAAGTAACATGAAGATTGGTAGAAGAGTAGTGCAAAATGGAACTAAAAGGACTACAAACTACATAATATGTACACATGTTGAGCCAACTATGTAATGCAACCAAATATGAATCTGTAAATTGATTACTCGCAACATGCATAGGTTCGCGGACCATAAAGTATAATCGTAAAGACTAACCCAACGATCAGAAGCTTTTTGGCTACACATCTCAACACGTTCATTGCCTCGCTTCAATCTGTGAGTGTGCTGCCAAGCACCCGCAAGTCCTGGGTCTTTACCGGTTTTTTGTTTCTGCATTATTAAGAGTGATAAGTATTATCAAATATTATTCTTTAGTAATAAAATAGAGAAATATGCATTAGTGAAAAAAGTACCAGATACTGGCGCGTAGCCACTATGCTTCTTGCACCACTGCAATGGTAAATCGTGTCTCCATTAGCTAGCCTATTCCTCTTCCCACGTAAAGAATTGTTTCTGGACTCCTGAGTACTCCAATGTTCACATAGTAAACGCCAACCATCATCGGTACCAAAGTCATCTGGCTTGGTCGAAATTAATTCTGCAACAGTTGGCCAGATATTACCCTCCTCGTCTTTTTCCTCAGTCACATTGCCACGCTTGTATAATCTTTTCATGGCTGCCTTTTTTCCTCATGTATCATCTGCCTCACTTTTTCAGCAATGTTCAACTCCAAGGTTTCATCTGCATGACGTTGGTCTGATGGATTGCACTTGAAACGCCACTGTCAAAATAATAATGGCTTGATTTGAGAACAAATGAATCTACTAAGAAATCATAAATAAATAAAGGATATTTAGATTACCATCAGACCAATTTAAGTGCTTTAGACTGATGACAGTACAAACTTAGAATTATGGTGTAGTGCGCTTTTAGTTTTGACAACATAGATGGGCAGTTTTTATACGATATAACTACATTCGGGAAAATCAGAACTGTTAGTTGTTCCTAACACACATATTAATGTCCAAGTTTCTGATAAAGTGGTGGGGTCGCAATCTTGAAATGAATAATCTCCAGAAGCTGCCAAAACTAATCAACTTACCCAAAATTCTTCTTTAATTCGAGATGCTGCAGTTTGCACTCTTGGATTGCTGGACCACTTGTAGTCCTCCCAAGTCAATACAGGTTTCTTATTATCATCTGGACCAATTGGTTCCGGATAATACTGGCGTACTAATGCGCCTTGCACCGTTGAGGGTTCACGAGATTTGAACGGGTGCTTTTCCCATCGACTGTCATGAACACATACTTCAAAGCATTAATATTTGAATAGGCATCCAAGAAGAACTAAAACACTTTAAAAAGTTTAATACTAACATGCCAGAAGGTACAATGAGAGGTCGATCAATCTCTTCAAGTCTATCACCACTTCCTGTCCTAGATCTGGGGGTTCTAGCCTTCCTGGTCTGTGAAGCTGGCTGAGATGATCCATTATTTCCAACCGAACCAGTGGAAGGTCCATTCCGTATAGGTCTTGAGATAGGTCTATGAGTCAAACGCCTAGTCATCCTGTTTACAAGGCTCCATGATCATTAGTAGCAATATAAAAATGAGAACAAACCATTATGAAGAACACGTGTGCAGATTAAAATAAAATGGAACTCTTTGTAACCACTTAAATTGTAATGACTAAAACTTAATATTAGTAAGAAACAACACTAAGAAATGAACTGAAAAATTCCAAAAAATCTAATGCACGGTACTTCAAGAAAAATCTATAATAGAATAGCTCATGCACTAACAGACTATATGTTCAGTAGTCATCATTATCATATTTTAAATCATGATCAAATGTGTTATCCTTGTCTTCATCCTCCTCCTCTCTTTCCCCCTGTGGAAATTCTTCTTCCCCATCGCTACTGTCATCGATATAGATGCTGTCCAAAGGATCCTCCTTACTGCTATCTTCCTTACTGCTACGCTTTTCTATGGTTTCAATGTCAGAGGGATCAAGCACATCATCGTACTGATTTGTAGATGTCGTAATCTCATCAATAAAGTTCCCAACATCTGCAGAGAAAATGCCCTGCTGTGTATCTTCTTGGAAAAAATCATTTTCAGCGGATGGATCATGTGCACTATCATCAAGGTTGCTCAAGCTGCTACTTGGTTGTATCTTGTACACAACCCGCCAATCGCGAAGATCATGCCTTTGAGAAGAATATTTCAAATAATAAGTTTGAGTAGCTTGGTGAGCCATGGCAAACGGTTCAAAGTTTGCAAGCCTTGAAGATGGCCTAATCTCCACCAAACCTAATTTTTCTTCAGACCTTGTACCCTTAGTTGGATCAAACGAGCGGCATTGGAAGAGTACCATCTCAATTTTTCGGCCTGCAGTGAAGGACAGTTTGATAATGTCCTCGATCACACCATAGTAGTCAAGTTGTTTGTTGTCGGACGTGAAGGATGCCAAACAAACTCCAGTGTTCACTGTTCTCAACCTTTTATGGAGTTTCTCGTATCGTTCTGACCTAAAACGAAAGCCATTCACGTCATAGGAATCATATGACAATACTCTAGAACTGCATCCATTAGCTAAATTCCACATGTGTCCTCAACAGAACTTGGGTCTTTTTTACACTGCCATCAGTAAACAATATTTAAAGTTAGTAAACATAACATCGATCAATCTAAGTCAAGAAAGCAATGAGATGGTGATTACAACAGTCTTAAACCAATCAACGAATTCTTCCGTCATCATTTCATCAAGGCCCTCCAGAGACAAATTGGGGTGCTTCACATACCTCTCTTCAGCAAATGCTCTATAGATGGCATATAATTAGAAAATTGTAGCATATAAGGGTCAAGTGTAAAAAAAATATCACTTACTCTCGAAATCTATCAACAGCAGAGCAATTGATCAAAATGTATAGCTTCGCAGCATTCAGTTCTTCACGTGTGAGGTCTCGAGACTCACCCCTACCATGAAGGGTGCCTTCATATTGGAACACATCTAGTGAGCAACCATCATTTTGAACCCACTTTCCTCCATTGTTGTATCTAAACTTCCTATTCCATGTAGTCTGAACATGATCACTAAAGTACAAAGATACGCAGTTTGTTATCTCTTGTACAATGCAAGCCTTCACAATTGAACCCTCTACTCTTGCCTTGTTGCGAAATTTCAATCGAAGATGGTGCATTGCCCTACAATAAACTTGACATAAGAAAATTATAGCTAGAAGAAATCCACAACATTAGATTATTTAACATACCTCTCAAAGACGTACATCCAACGGTATGTCACAGGGCCCCCAACCCTTGCCTCATACGGGAGATGTACAATTAGATGTTGCATCATATTGAAGAAGCCCGGTGGAAACATTTTCTCAAGCTTGCATAACAAAATAGGAATCTCCTTTTCAAGTGTACGCATTCGTTCTGGATCAATCTCTTTGGCACACAATTGTCGATAAAAAAACTTAACTCTGCTATGGCCCGCCATTCACTCTCTGGGATGAAGCCCCGTAGAGCAACTGGCAAGAGGCGCTCCATAATTATGTGGTGGTCATGGCTTTTCAGTCCAACAAACTTTCCTTGGGCTAAGTTAACAGCTCTTCTTAAATTAGCCGCAAAACCATCACAAAACATCAATTCTTTGAACCACTTCAGGATGGTTAGTTTGTTATCCTTTCTCACACAATATTTCGCTCTTGGTTTCTGCCACCCACCATTCGGTTTCTGTGTTAACTTAAGTTTTGGTCTGTTGCATATTTCAGCCATATCAAGACGTGCTTTAATATTATCCTTAGTTTTATCCGGAATATCAAGGCACATGCTTAACAAAGCATCAGCAACATTTTTCTCATTGTGCATTACGTCAATGTTATGGCGAAGCAACAACTTTTTAAAGTACTCAAGCTGCCACAAACCACTTATGCCAATCCAGTTGTGCGCCTTCCCAAAATCAGCAAAGGTATTTTTTTCATTTTCATCAGGAACAAGGCTTTGGCGCTGTTCATATACCTCTTCCCCGGAGAGGCGCTTTGGTGGAGGATCAAAAACTTTCGTTTTCTTACGGAAACAATTCAAACTCCTAAGGAACACATGGTTAACCGGAAGGAATCTCCTATGGCAATCAAACCAACATGGTTTATGCCCATTCTTCAAGGAAAATGTATCTATGTCACATCCACATATAGGACAAGCAAGTTTGCCATGTGTGCTCCAGCATGATACTAAGCCATTAGCAGGAAAGTCATGAATAGTCCATAACAGGGCTGCCTTCATGAGGAAGTTTTGCTTTCTGTGACAATCATAGGTAAGAGCACCATTTTTCCATAAATCATCTAATTCGTCAATCAGGGGCTGCATGAAAACATTTAAGTTCTTTCCTGGATGATCTGGTCCAGGAATTACTAGTGCAAGGATCAAGTTATTTGGCTTCATGCACATTTCAGGTGGGAGATTGTAGGGAACAACAAAGACCGGCCATCAAGAATGTGAGGCTGCTGAAATACCAAAAGGTGTGAATCCATCGGTCGCTAGACACAGCCGAATATTCCTTACTTCCTCAGCAAAACCAGGAAATTGTTTGTCTAGTTCCTTCCAGGCTTCTCCATCGGAAGGATGAACCATTACTTTCTTGTTATTCCGTGGCCTAGCATGATAGTCCATGTGCTTGGCAGTGCTCTGTGACATGTACAACCGCTGCAGTCTAGGTGTTATAGGGAGATAGCGCAAAACTTTGCGTGGTACCTTCCTAGATGTATTTCCTGTGGTTGTTTCCTCGTATCTAGGTTCATTGCAGATTGGGCACTTCTCTTTGTTTTCATTCTCTTTATAATAAATCATGCAGTTTTTGGGGCATGCATGGATCTTCACATATGGCATGGCTAGACTATGCACGAGCTTTTTTGACCTATGGAAGTTTGTAGGGAGTTCTTTTGCGGCATCATCTCCAAGAACATCATGTATTAGAGTCATTGTTTCATTGTAACAAGCTTCTGACAAATTATGTTGTGTCTTTATAGTCATTAGCCGTGCTACAGTAGACAAACGAGTTTGTGATGTCTTCGCATGCAGTGGTGTGTCAGCTTCAACCAACATTTTGTAGAACTTTTGGGCAGCTTGTGTTGATTCTTCACCTGGAAAAACTCCCGCAGCAATTGCATCAACTAACATATCATCCATTCTATCTACATCTCTCACAAAATCGTCTTGCTCTATGTTTTCAGGTATATTAGGCTCCCCATGACTAGTCCATTTCTCATATCCTAACTGAAAACCATTGGCGCTTATGACGGCAGAAACACTTAGTGCACGGACATTGGGATTTCTCATCTACAGTGGCTTCGGGCAATGAAAATGCATGATCCAGAAAATTCTCCAACCCCTGTCTCCAAGTTTCACTGAACAACTTTTCTTTTCTCTCTCTGTACATCCAACTACGGTTGTTGCCCATAGTGCTACACATATACATGACAATTTGGGGTTTAAAAATTAGACATATTGAGGCATCAAAGTATTTGGAGAAAAAAAACTAAGCAAACGTATTAAGTAACATTGGCATGCTCAAGTTACAGATCTATGTTCAGTTTCAGTAAATTCATATCTGCATCTTAAAAGGTTAAAAGTCATAACGAAAAAACAAATTCCATGTTGGATAAGCAAACATGTAAATCGGACATGTGAAAGCATAGTCCAGGAATGGGAAGTCACAAAAAGTAGATCAAAAGAAGAATGCACAATGGCTAGCTAAGCATAATCACAGTTCACAACCAAACACAACTAGGAATGCGGTTTCAGAAGTGCGATGGCAACACACAAACTCATAGATCGGGCACACGGCAGATATCGAGGCGTAGAGAAACACACGACGAAGAAAAGAGAGAGATACCTTGGCACGTCGCTAGCGTCGCCTCATGTTGTTTCCTCCATCGCCGCGGAAGCAGAGGAGCCACCTTGCGCTGCTTGGTCGTCCTCGTCCATCGCAGGGGCAGCAGAGGAACTCCTCCTCAAACGTCGTAGATGAAGCAGACTTGGAGGCCGGACATAATCGGTTTTGGAGAAAGGTGGATGAGTTCGTTATGATCGGGAGAGGATTGAGGAGACCGCGAAACTTTGGGAAGAAGTGAGGGTGAGGGCGCGAACGCTTTTCGTGCGCGCGCAAAAAGGAAATCAGCCGCTAGCTCACCCGTCCAACCTTTTTTTTTTTGAGAAAATACCGGGGTGCGAGAAGCCCCGCCTGATTTATTTATTTTTTGATAATATAAGCCCCACCTGAATATATTTTGGTGTCAACCTCCCATTAATTCCTTCATCACAAGTAATGATCCTTCCTTGTTACAGTAACAAAAATTGCAGGGACTTTACATGTTAATTTTGCAACAAACTATCCCTGCTCTGTTCTACTGACCGAGCAATTTCCCCAAAAAACTCAATCACCAAAATTATTGTTCTTTTTATCAATTTTCAATCTGAATGCGAAGAAATAAAGAAATAAAAAGTAGAATTAGGGGAGGGGGGCGGGGGGGGGGGGGGGGGGGGAACTATCATGGAACCTGGAAACTAGCCTTGGTTTGGTCGTCGACGGCGCCCTGCATGTCCTGACCTCTGTGCGAGTGACAGCGGCGGCGACGCAACAACCGGCGCCAAGCCGCGAAGTCACTCCTTCATCTTCGCGACTGCAGCGCCAGCCAGTCCTCGCCGGGTCCCTGCGCCAGCACCCTTGACACCTCCGACGCGCGGGGGCTCCCACCACAAATCTCCACCTTCCCAGGCCAGTTCATCTTCGCGACTCGCGATCCGGCTGCTGCTGCAGCCTGGCGCTGCACCGTGGGGGACTTGGATGCTGGTGAGACATGATTTGGATTGGTGTTGCTCGGAGAGCGACTGGACTGTGAGGTAGGTGACAAATACTGCAACTGGCCTTATCCCTTACGTTTGGCTTCTAAACTAAAAAATGGGTGGCTCTCCGCTTTGCTTAAAGGAAGGTAGCTCTATCTCAGTTGGTACATGCTTACTATTCATCTACTCCCTCCGTCCCAAAATAAATATCTCAACTTTATACTAACTTTAATGCGAAGTTGTATTAAAGTTAAAACACTTATTTTAAGACGAAGGGAGTATCTATTAATTAATTAAGATATTATGCTCTCTAAATGTGGAGCCTCTTGGTGCACCAGCATTGTGGGGTCAAATTCACGAACATATTTAAAGTTCACGGCCATTTTTAAGTTTATGAATATTTTTAAATATGCTAATTCATTTCAAATTTGCAAACATTTTTGAAATCTAAGACTATTTAAAAAAAATGGTTTCTTATATACAAAATTTTAAAAATCCATTTTAAAAAATCCCTGAACATATTTTTGATTTAACAAACTTTTTCAGGTAGCCGGCCTGTATGAGCTAACAGTGGAGCAAGTGAAAAACAACTAAGCGAATGAGTAAAGAAGAGAGCCAAACTGAGCGGGCGAGAACTTCGTGGGCCGGCCCAATTGCACGTTTTCACCGTGGAATAGGAGCTCCCAAGGTTATCTAAAAAAAAACTCTCAAGGGGCTCACACAGCAACCACCGGCTGACACCAATGCTGTCGGTGTCTAGGAACCTGACATTGGATTGCTTGCTACAACCCTTTGTGAGTTCGGCCAGGGACTGAACGCGTTTGGTTTACTAAGTCATCGATCGTCAAAGAGTGAGAAAGACTGAAACTAGAGCACACCGAAGCTACCCTGGTTCAGGCCACCATTGCGGTGTAATACTCTATTCCTGCTCTAGGATGATATTGCTGTATGCTCATAGCCGAGTGACTACAATGTGTGATGTTAGTTGTCCATGAGTCGACCTCCTTGGTCGCTATCTTCCCTTATTTATACTACCCTGGCTTGCTCTCCTAGTCATCGGAGCTCTCCATTGGCCCAGTATAAACAAAGAAGAAGTGTGGACTGTTTGTACCGGCCCAACGTGACCGGTCGTGGCACGCCTGTTCATACCAGGTTGGTGGCTTCCGGACACCACCCCTGTAGCCACGCGCGGAGTAGGTGAATCTCCAACGGCCACTATTGATGATCTTGGCGGATGGAGCGCCTCATCGGAGCCCATACGCCAAGGACGTCTTCCGTTGCATCCCATCCCAGCTGCCGACGACGGCGGCAGTGGAGGGATGGAGCGCATTTAATGCCTCTGACAATCAGATTCCCTGCTTCCTCCGTGGGGAAGGAAGATGCAGGGCGTAATGCTTCCCGAGAGGTCCGGGAAGCGCCTTCCGGGTCTGGGAGCTCCGCGAAGCATCGTTTGGGGGGCGATGTTGCTTGCCGGACGCCACCGTCAAGGCCTAGGCTCGTAGGCCCAGGGTACCCTGGTTCTCATTGGGCCGACAAATGCTGAAACATGTAAGGACACCACAACCACGCACTGAACGACTCCCCTCTCTTCTCTGAAAAAATATTGTCTATAACATCAACCCATCATGATATACGAACGGAAAAAATGCCACCAAAACATAATTAAGATCCAAGCCAATGCAGATAAAATCAAAACAAAACAACCAATCACAATAACCTGCTAGAGAAAAAAGACACTCCATCAGTGAAGAACAGTGCGACAAAGAGCACGCTTAGCTTCTAGTATGGTTGATATATTCTTAACATGGCACCTCCTAATGTACACGCCGATCACTCATCAGAATTAATCTTGTAATATATCCCAACCGAATGAATATGTTTATTGATTGAACTCCACTCTAGTTCTTATGACATAGATTCCTACCGTCTCGGCAAGGCGGCATTAGGTTTCGCAGATCTGATTAGCAAGTTGGCGGCAGCGGTTGAATTTTAGAATTTTGTTTCGTGGCTTCTATCGGCGGTGGGGTATATGGGTCTTTTGCAACTGACGTTGTACACTTTGGAGGTCTCTGAAGCGCAAGCACATGCCAGTGTATCTACAGTTCCAAGGTGTTCGGATGCTTGGTTTCTTCCTTCGGCAGTGCTCCGACACCGATGAGGGACAACGTCAAACAAGTAATTTTCCCTTTTCAATAATGTTGAAGTTCTCAGTTTAATATTAGAACAAGTAAGATAGTCTCTCACCTACTTCAAAAATCTAAATTTTGTTCCTTCCACTTATGTCGAAATGATATGGATTGGGCCTTTTGGGATGCAGATGACGATATGGCGGCGATTTCACACATGTGGCATCCCAACATGAAAGATTGAAAAAATAGAAAAGGGGTAGATAGGTCTCGACAAGCCAGGCGAGCTTAAAGCTCGCCTCGGGCTAGCACAGGCTCTCAGTCCAACAAGTGAATAGGTCGAGCCGAGTCAACCTACCGGGTTCCTTTGAGCTTTGGGCCCAATCAAGGCTTGGATTGGTCCAGCTAGGCGCAAAAAAGGCTCGCGGACCAACCTAGCTAAAAAGATATTATTGCAAGATTTAAAAAATGTTAGAGAATATTAAAAGTGCTCATGAATTGCAAGATTGTTCAGCTTAGTTAAACAACTTAGTTAAGTCAACGAAAGATTTTTGGAATTCTAATGGTTATAAATCTCCAACGATGATCGTACAAAACAGTGGGATTCTACAATTATGTTGTAAAACATAAATTTTTTATTTAAAAATCCTTACGTGTTTTTTTTTTTTTGAAAAACATATTCATGCTTTCTCAAGATTGCAACACTCAACATTGACAAGGGTTTAATCACCTACAGTGAGATTAACAGTAGGCTATTCAGGATCGTTGTTGGGTACATGTATGATCGACAGTGAATATACACCGTTGGTAAATAATAAGAAGATACAGTTGTAGAATACCGGTAGGCTTTCCCTACCACCTTTTCACAGTCGGCTATTTGCGCAGACTGTTAGCTATCATGCCAAATAACCGAGTGATGTTACCACACAGTCGACTATTACAAAAAACCGTCGTTTATAATAACATATAACCTAGAGTTAGTTGTGCCCATCGGTTATGTGTTTTGACCGTTGATTATTCGATCAGATAGCCATGCACTAAGAATAAACTGTCGGGTATAACACGGGATAACCATGGGTTGCTAAGTATCCGTCGGCTAAGTAGTAACACCGTCGAGCAATATAGCGCATAACTATGTGTGCACTGAAAACTGTCGGTTATTCCTCATACCCGTCGGTTGATGCATCATATGAACATGTGTGGTTTTATCCCCATCGGCTATTAACCAAGACCATCGGTAATTAATGCTCATAGCCGTGTGGATGACTTTAACTGTAGGGAAACTGGGGAACGGTCGGTTATTCAGGAAATCCCCTACGGCTTCTCGGTTATTTAATTTCACCGTCAGCAAAGATTAGATATCTAGTAGTGCCAGTTGCAAGTCTACCCCCAATATGCAACTGAGCCTTGACCCATTTTTGGTCCCAGTTTCAAGTCCACCATAGACACGCAACGGGAGGCCCAACCCCTTTTGTCATAGTTGCAAGTCCATCCCCAACATGCAACTAGGCACGATAATTTTTTTGTCCCAATTGCAAGTCTACTCTCTACATGTAAATGAGCAAGTCTCTTTTTTTGTCCCAGTTGCAACTCCATCCCCGACATGCAATTGGGGGGACCTACACAACTGGGCCTGAACCCCTTTTCGTCCTAGTTGCAATATCACCCTCGATACGCAACTGGGGGTCCGTCTTTTTTTACCAGTTACAACTCCACCCCCACCATGCAACTAGGCAGCATCCTTTTTTGTTCTAGTTGTAAGTCCACCCTTAAGATGCAACTGGGCCTTGCCCTTTTTTTCTTCTCAATTGCGAATCCAACCTCGACACGCAACACGGAGGGGGGGCGACTCATTTTTGTCCCCAGTTGCAAATAAACCCCCGACATGCAATTGGTGGCCCTGCCTTTATTGTCCCAGTTGCAAGCCTACCTTCCATACGCAACTGGGGTCTGGCCCATTTTTGTCCTAATTGCAGGTCCACCATCGACATGCAACTGGGGGGCGACCATTTTTTTCCTAGTTACAACTCCACCACCAACATGCAATTGGGGGGAGGGGCGTCTTTTTTCTTGTCCCAATTCCAAGTTCACCCTCAACACGCAACTGGAGTCCAACCCATATTTGTCCTAATTGCAAGTCGAACTATACCCTCACATGCAATTGGGGTCCACCTTTGTATCCCAGTTATAAGTCCACCCTCAATACGCAACTTGGGGTCTGACCAATTTTGTCCTAGTTGCAACTCCACCCTCGATACCTAACTTGGGGCCTGACCCATTTTTTCCCCCAGTTGCAAGTCCACCATCGACACGCGAATGGGGGCCGACCATTTTTTTCCAGTTGCAACCCCAACCCCTACATGCAATTGGGGGCTAACATTTTTTCTTGTCCCCGTTGTAATTCCACGGTCGACACGCAACTCGGGCCTAATCCATTTTTGTCCTAGTTGCAAGTCCAACTACACCCCTGACAAGCAACTGGGGGACACCATGTTTTTGTCCCATTTGCAAGTCTACCCTCAGTACGCAACTAGGAGCCCGACCAATTTTGTCCCAGTTGCAACTCCACACTCGATACCTAACTGGGGGACCGACCCATTTTTGTCCCAGTTGCAAGTTCACACTCGACATGCGAGGGGGGGACCATTTTTGTCCCAGTTGCAACTTCACCCCCGACATGTAATTGGGGTGCCCGCCTTTATTCTTGTCGCAATTGCAAGTCCAACCTTGATAAGCAACTGTGGGCCTGACTAATTTTTTCTCAGATGCAACTCCGCCCTTGATACGCAACTAGAGCTAGACCCATTTTTTTTCAGTTGCAAGTATGCACTTGACACGCAACTGAGCCCGACCCATTTTTGTTCCAGTTGCAAGTCCACCCACAACACGCAACTGCATGCCCGCAATGAGACTGCAATTAAGGGCGGGAGGAGAGTTGTCGGCCAGTTGCCTCTCCACATTTTCAAAATTATTCATCATTTTTTTCATCTTTTTATTAAAAATTCATGAACATTTTTCTTAAAATTATGAGTTTTTTTTAGAAATCATGTTTCTTTTTTCAAATTCATGTTTTTGATTTTTTTTCTTTCCAAAGTCAAATTTGTATCACTTATGTAGTTGGGGTGCCCGCCTTTTCCAAATTTAATTTTTCGGATGGTATTACAAATTTTCGGCATTCACCAAAATTTCCGAAAACCGGCCGGTTTTCTGAATTATTTTACACCCAAATGCCGGAATTATATGTCGTGCTCTCCTACCTGGTTAAATAACCATTTTTTCGAAATAACTATAACCATGTAGACTAGAAGTGAATTTTTACTTCGTCAACCTCGTTTGCTTTTGAGATATGCATCTGGCGTGAGCAAGGTACTATATCAGCCTTTTGTTCAAAAGCGAATGCATGTTTGCTGTAGCATATACTAAGTGATTACTGTAGCTGACATTAGTGAATGGATGCATAGCTCTACCGAGAGGAAAGTACGCTCGGCAGCTTCGTTGTGCCGATGGGCATAGTAAAAAGGATTGCTCGCTACCATTGCTCCGCACGGGACAGCCAGCATACACGCTACTCAGATTTTCCCAATAAAATAGAAAGAAAAAAAACAAACAAACAAACAAGCACAAGGTGGGCTTCTTTTTTGGTGAAATGGTGCTGATGTCATACTTAGATGTGACATAGTTATGTCACATCTAGATGAGTCCTAGACGCACCCTTCCCCTTAACCTACCTTGGGCTTCCAATTACCATAAAAGGTATCCGCCATGTTCACCTGCAATTCATTCTGGACCGCATCAGAGCTCACTTGGCAGGCTGGAAAGGGAAGATGCTATACCACAGTGGCCACAGAGTTCTTGTCTGATCGGTGCTCAATGCTATGCCTACCTTCGCCCTAACCGTCCTTCGACCACCCAAGAAGTTTTTTAGTGATGTTGACAAGGTTTGGCGTCGCTTCGTTTGGGCACAGGAAGAGGAGCTCACAGGGGGACGTGCAAAGTAAAATGGGGCAAGGTGTGCTCCCCTGTTGAGCTAGGCGGCCTCGGGGTCCATGACCTTGAGTGTTTCAGCCGCACCCTGCGACTGCGCTAGCTTTGGCACACCTGGAGAAACCCGGACAGACCGTGGGTGGGAACTGAGAGGCCGTGTGATCAGTAGGACAAGAACCTGTTTGTTGCCGACACTTCTGTGCAAATTGGAGATGGTAAACGAGCCTTGTTCTGGGAGTTCAATTGGCTCTTTCCCATGCCGCTAAGACTGGTGGCTCCGGCGCTCTATAGCCATTCCTTGAGGAAGAGCAGATCGGTGGCAGCGGCACTAACTGATAATACTTGGATAAAAGATTTAGGATACAACCTGATCAGGGAATTTCTCATGATCTGGCGGAAGCTTAGAAGCGAGGGGATCGTGCTTAGGGACGATGTTCAAGACACTATTTCTTGAAAGATAACAAATTCTTGCTGCTATTCGGCTACCTCTGCATATCGCAAGCAATTCACTGGGATGGCCAAGTTTGACTTCCTATCCATGTTCTGGACTGCCTAGGCGCCAGCTCGATGCAAATTCCTCGCCCGGCTCCTTCACCTCAATTGCATTTGTTGCGCTGATAGGCTGCAGCGTAGGGTGCACGCGGGAGCTCGAAACCTCAACTCACTTATTCAGTACCTGTCCGTTGACCCAACAAATCTGGGAGCTTGCATCTAGGTGGATTGGCTGCAGTGCCCTCAAGCAAAAAAATTGGCCTGCGTCTTTCACCACATCGTCCCTTTGGCGTGAGATCATCAATTCAACCGAGGAAAAGCACAAGAAAGGTATCAAATCAATCCTCCTTTTGATCACTTGGGAGATCTGGCTAGAAAGAAACGGATGTATCTTTAGAAGAAGGATCAACCCAGCAAAAGATATTGTTGGGGCTATTAGGAGAACCTTAGATCAGTGGCGCCTGGCTGGCGCAAAATGCTTTGCGAGCCTTTTTGGGGATCCTCCGTGAGATATCACCCAGAGCTCTCCTTTTTCCTTGTTTTTCCTCTGTTCATTTCTTTTACTCTCTTCCTTCACCGTTTTTTATGATTTGTAAATACTGCTATCTCCTAAATATAAAAGAAGCCAACGCTTGATGGGTCTTTCCAAAAACAATACTCGAAAGACTCCTAATACTTTGGGCATAGCACATTCAGTAGCCATTCAGCACCAAATTTCCTGTTTTTCGGTTTCTTCTTTGTCTCTCCTGCGATTTGTGTTCTTGGAGCTAACAAGTGGCATCAGAGCCTCTGTTCGATTGCCTAGTAACGGAGGATCATGGTGGACGATGACAGCAACAAGGGGAAGGCCGTCGAGGGTTCCAGCAAGGCTAAAGCAATTGCAGCGCCAGGATCTCCGTATCCTTGTTTTGATTGGGAAAACTTCAGTGTCTGGCAGGCCTTTGCGCCAATGAATTGTGGGACGTCGTCGATCCCAGAGGCGATGCCTTCAAGAAGGACGGTGCTGAGCATCGCAAGGATAGGCAGGCGGCATCGGTGATCTTCTCAGTGATGCCGATGGACATTCTTCAGCACCTGATCGCCAAGGGGACAGCGAAGGACGCATGGGACACCCTGAAACTTTTGTTCGAAGGGCATACCTGTGTCAAGCAGGCGAATCTTCAGTTCCTGTTGAGGACCTACGAGACGCTTGTGATGGGCGAGGACGAAACCGTGGAGGCGTTTGCTTCACGAGTGGTCACTTTGGTCAATGGAATCCGTGTGCTCGGAGTGAACCTGACAGAATCTTCCGTTGTCAGGAGGTTTCTATGCGCAGCCCCACCTCGGTACCTGTAGATCATGAAGGCGATCGAGCAGTGCGTTGACCTGACGATGCTCATGGTTGACGATCTTGTCGACCGCTACAAAGCTCATGATGGGCGGATGCGCCATAGCCTTGGAGATGCGACAGACGGAGAACACGTCATGCTCACACGGGCTCAATGGTAGGCTCTAAATACAAAGAATGGTGGCGAGGGCTAGGGCAGCCGCGCACGCCAGGATCATGCGCCGAAAGAACAGAACAAGAGGAACGCTAGTGACGGCGCTCCAAAAAAGAAAAAGTTCGATAAGCGCAAGATCAAATGTCACCATTGTGGCATCATGAGGCATTTCAAGTCGGAGTGCAGAAAGCTAGCAAAGGAGCAAGCTCTCAAAGCGAAGAAGGGCGACAACAACGACGATCAAGCGAATATGCTGCTATGTGAAATTGATGATGACACAGAAAGCGGTGCCATGGCAGCGAAAATCGCTGCCATGGCAGTCGAATCGGATCTCGGGGTCGCTGCCATGTCTAAAAAAATCGCTGCCCTGGCAGCTGAATACACTGCCATGGCAGCCGATCTGGCACAGAAAAAGGAAGTCGTTGCGATTGTGGAGAAGAAGGTATTTTTCCATGAAGGAGAGGCAAAGAGGGCTAGCAATGTTTGGTATCTAGACACGGGTGCAAGCAACCATATGACAGGGGATAAATCCTAGTTCGCCGAACTCAGTATGACTGTGGGTGGCACGGTCATATTCGGCGATGGCAAAACAGTGCCAATTGCAGGAAGGGGCACTATTATCTTCCGGGTAAAAAGTGGTGGGCACAAGATTCTCATTGATGTATATTACATCCCTAGGTAGAAAACAAATATAGTCAGTTTGGTACAGCTCGAGGAGAGGGGTTGCAAGATTGTACTCGAGGATGGCTACCTATGGGGTTATGATTGTCAGCGGAAGCTCATGATGCGGTTGAAAAGGTCAAAGAACAGGCTCTATGTTCTGAACCTAGACCGTGCGGGTCCGGTGTGTCTAATTGCAAACTTCGATGAGGAGGCGTGGAAGTGGTACTCTCGGTATGGCCACTTGAATTTCCATGCTTTTTGCAAGCTTGGGCAAAAACAGATGGTGACAAGGCTCCCCAACATTGATCATGTTGATCAATTGTGCACTGGATGTTTGGTGGGTAAGCAACGCTGAGCAGCTTTTACTAGAGAGGCAAAGTTTCGAGCTTCAAAAGTATTGGAGCTGGTCCATGGTGATCTATCTGGACCCATTACTCCGGCCACCCCAGCCGGGAAGAAGTACTTCTTGCTCATTGTGGATGACTATAGCAGGTTCATGTGGTTAGTTTTGTTGAAGAGCAAAGAAGAGGCATTAGAAGCTTTCAAGAAAGTCAGAATTGAAGCTGCAGTTGAATCTGAAGAAAAATTGAGGCATTGAGGACTGATCGAGGAGGGTAGTTTACCTCTAATGAGTTCAAAGCTTATTGTGAAAAGCATGGGATTAAGCGGTACTTGACAGCACCCTATACTCCGCAACAAAACGAAGTAGTTGAAAGGCAAAATCAAACCATTGTAGCGATGTCTAGAAGCATGTTAAAGAGCAAAAGGCTACCGGGGAGGTTTTGGGGAGAAGCCGTGACTACATCTGTATATTTACTCAATGGAGCACCGACGAAAAGTGTTGTCAGTATGACACCGTACGAGGCATGGTACGGGAGGAAACCCTCGGTTGATCACCTCCACACCTTTGGGTGCATTGCTCATATCAAGGTGATGGGGACACACACTAGGAAGCTGGCGGACAGGAGCACTCCCACAATTTTGTTAGGGTATGAGCAAGGCTCAAAGGCATTTGAGTCTATAATCCGGTGACAAGAAAAGTTCAAGTTTCTCGAGATGTAATCTTCAATGAGGAGAAGGCGTGGAACTGGGATGGAGCAGCTGTTGCAGACCAGCCCACTGGAGGTGATGACATGTTCATTGTGACCTATCACACTGACCTTGCAGGCCACGGTCATGGAGACAACGGACAAGGTGCCGGAGATAACATCGATGACGACCCCGAGCATGGTGGTGGAGGCCAGGGATATGGCAGCGCGCCGGGAACCCCCACGGCGCGGACTCCCAGCCACGGTTCCCCCAGCTCGCCCTCAACTCCCACTACCAGAATAACTGCCGCTGCCGATGGCTTTTTCTATGCCGACGGCCCCCGTCGGCATAGATGCGGGTATGCCGACGGCCGGGGAAAGACCGTAGGCGTACTAAAGCCGTCGGCAAACCTCCATCTATACCGACGGGGGCTGTCGGCGTAGAAGCGCCGTCGGCATCTTTTTCACTATACCGACGGGGGTCGTCGGCATATATCCGCCGTCGGCATACGTGTGGGCCCGCCGACCAAGGACCAGACGGAGGGTTGACGCCGTCACTACTATGCCGACGGCCCTGACGGAGGTCGTCGGCATAGCTAGCACACTTTTTTTTTGTCAGCAAAAAACACGTGGTCTATCTATGCCGACGGCTATGCCGTCGGCATATATGTGGGCTATCTATGCGGACGGCCATGCCGTCGGCATATATATTATATGTTTTTTATTTCTCATTTTATATTTTTTAAACTTTAGATTTGATTAATTTAAATCTAATTTATATAAACTTAAACATACACAAATTATATATGGATTTGGGGCAAAATTTTCCATAGATTATGAATATCCGGTTTGTTTCTACTTTTGAGTATGTTAAAATGTAACCTCGTGTAATTTTGCATATAGGTCCTTATACTTAGTAAAAATCACAAATAATTGATACTTCCATAGATTTGGACCACTTTTAAATGACTTTTTTATCATAATCTCGCACCGGGTCCTCATGCATGTGTGAAAGTGTTATGGCATGCATAGACGCCCTTCTTGGGGCTGCGGGGTGTGCCCCCCCTCCACGAACGGCAGCGCCGCCATCACTTGGACGAGGGGAAACGTGCGGGTCGGGTCGAGCCAGAGGGAATTAGTGGTGGGTTAGGTCCAGACCGTGTTCGGGGATGTTCCTATGGGCTGACCTATCGCAACCAGGTGGAAGAGTCCACTGGTCAAAGCCCATCCGGTGATAGTCAAAGGGCTAGATCTCCTGGTCAACGGGCTTCGTGCTGGTCTTCCGGGTGTAGCAATGCCACCGAAACACTGCATCGGGTCCTGATGCATGTGTGAAAGTGATGTGGCATGCGTAGACACCCGTCTTGGGGCTCCGGGGTGTGCCCCCCTACACGGACGGCACTGCCGCCGTCACTTGGAGGGGGGAATCGTGCGCGTCGGGCTAGGGTTAGTCCGGTCGGTGGGCCTTCCGGGTGTAGCAATGCCACCGAAACACCGCATCGGGTCCTCTTGCATGTGTGAAAGTGATGTGGCATGCTCATACGTTCGTCTTGGGGCTCCGGGGTGTGGCCCCCCCTCCACGGACGGCACTGTCGCGGTCACTTGGATGAGGGGAAATGTGTGGGTCGGGTCGAGCCGGAGGGAATCTAGTGGTGGGTTAGGTCCAGACCATGTTCGGGGATGTTCCTATGGGGTGACCTATCGCAACCAGGTGGAAGAGTCCACTGGTCAAAGCCCGTCCGGCGAAAGTCAAAGGGCTAGATCTCCTGATCAACGGGGCTTCATGGTGGCCTTCCGGGTGCAGCTATGCCACCGAAACACCGCATCGGGTCCTGATGCATGTGTGAAAGTGATGTGGCATGCGTAGACGCCCGTCTTGGGGCTCCGGGGTGTGGCCCCCCTCCACCGACGGCAGTGCCGCCGTCACTTGGAGGGGGGAAACGTGCGCGTCGGGTAGAACCGGAGGGAATCTAGTGGTGGGTTGGGTCCAGACCGTGTTCGGGGATGTTCCTATGGGCTGACCTATCGCAACCAGGTGGAAGAGTCCACTGGTCAAAGCCCGTCTGGCGAAAGTCAAAGGGCTAGATCTCCTGGTCAACGGGCCTTCGTGGTGGCCTTCCGGGGGTAGCAATGCCACCGAAACACCGCATCGGGTCCTCTTGCATGTGTGACAGTGATGTGGCATGCTCAGACGTTCGTCTTGGGGCTCCGGGGTGTGGCCCCCCTCCACGGACGGCACTGTCGCGGTCACTTGGATGAGATGAATCGTGCGGGTCGGGTTGAGCCGGAGGGAATCTAGTGGTGGGTTGGGTCCAGACCATGTTCGAGGATGTTCCTATGTGCTGACCTATCGCAACCAGGTGGAAGAGTCCACTGGTCAAAGCCCGTCCGACGAAAGTCAAAGGGCTAGATCTCCTGGTCAACGGGGCTTCGTGGTGGCCTTCCGGGTGTAGCTATGCCACCGAAACACCGCATCGGGTCCTGATGCATGTGTGAAAGTGATGTGGCATGCGTAGACGCCCGTCTTGGGGCTCGGGGTGTGGCCCCCCTCCACTGACGGCAGTGCCGCCGTCAATTGGAGGGGGGAAGCATGCGTGTCAGGTAGAACCGGAGGGAATCTAGTGGTGGGTTGGGTCCAGACCGTGTTCGGGGATGTTCCTATGGGCTGACCTATCGCAACCAGGTGGAAGAGTCCACTGGTCAAAGCCCGTCCAGCGAAAGTCAAAGGGCTAGATCTCCTGGTTAACGAGGCTTCGTGGTGGCCTTCCGGGTGTAGCAATGCCACCGAAATACCGCATCGGGTCTTCTTGCATGTGTGAAAGTGATGTGGCATGCTCAGACGTTCATCTTGGGGCTCCGGGGTGTGGCCCCCCTCCACGGACGGCAGTGCCGCCGTCACTTGGAGGGGGGAATCGTGTGCCTCGGGTATAGCCGGAGGGAATCTAGTGGTGGGTTGGGTCCAGACCGTGTTCGAGGATGTTCCCATGGGCTGACCTATCGCAACCAGGTGGAAGAGTCCACTGGTCAAAGCCCGTCCGGCGAAAGTTAAAGGGCTAGATCTCCTGGTCAACGGGGCTTCGTGGTGGCCTTCCGGGTGTAGCTATGCCACCGAAACACCGCACCGGGTCCTCTTGCATGTGTGAAAGTGATGTGGCATGCTCAGACGTTCGTCTTGGGGCTCCGGGGTGTGGCCCCGCTCCACGGACGGCAGTGCCGCCGTCACATGAAGGGGGGAATCGTGCGCGTCGGTTAGGGTTTAGTCCGGTCGGGGGGCGTCTATGCCACAGAAATATCGCACAGGGTCTTCGGAGGGGAGGAGGGATAGTTGATATATTAAAAAATGTTAGGACATTTAAAAAATAAATTAAAGTTAATGTAAATAAAAAAATGAAAAAAACCTATGCCTACGGCTTAGCCGTCGGCATATGTGGCCACGTGGCCCGGCCGGATAAGGCCAGGGCTATGCCGTCGGCATAGCCCTGACCTTATCCGGTCGGACGCCCCACCCCCTCTCCCGGCCACTCATTCCCTCACCCGCTCGATCCGCCCCGCGCCCCCGCTCGCTCCACCCGCGCCGCCGCCCCTCGACCCCCCCGCGCCGCCGCTCGCTCCGGCCCGCGCCGCCCCCTTCTGCGCCGCCACCGCCCACGCCCGGGCCGCCCCGTCCCCGCCCCCGCCCGGGCCGGCCGCCCCGTCCCCGTCCCCGCCCCCGCCCGGTCCGCCCCGTCCCTGCCACCGCCCGGGCCTCCCCGTCCCCGCCCCTGCCCGGTCCGCCGCCGCCCCTTCCTGGGCCGGCCGCCCCGTTTCCGCCCCCAGCCGAGCCGCCGCCTCCCCTCCCTCCCTCCCCTACGCATCCTTAGATAGGTTGCTGCCCCTCCCCTCCCTCCCTCCCCTATGCCTCCTCTAGTTTTCTCCTTGATTTAGTTGCTGTTCATGGAGTGTTAATTGATGATTGTGAGAGATATATACTATATGCTGGTCCTTGCTGAAGATTTGTATAGAGGAGGACTTGAAACATACAGCCATAAGATAGCAATTTTACTTGCAAAACAGGGGCTGTTAATTATAGTTTTATTTTGGTCTGCACTTGCATATATGGACATTTGTGTGCTCTCCTGTATGATCTCGAGTGCGATGGAATTGTACACTAGCTGTACCGGCGGTGGTTCTGCTTTGCCTAGAACAGTGCATTTGAATGGTGCATTAGTTCGTTGTTGCTGATGGTGCTCCTGCTTTGCCTATTGGAAAATGATATGTTTCTAAAAAATAGTTCATTGGTCAGTGCTAAAAAATAGTTTTTTGAGCAAAAATGGTAACTTGTTCATTAAGATTTAAAATTTCTAATACTTTCAATGTGGAACTTTAAGTGGATGAATTTATTTTGTATTGCTCATCTAGTAAATAAAACTATGAAGGCATTGGTCCGTGATCTAAGTTTTTGACACTTGATGATCTAAGTTTTTTTGTCGGTAAAATTTACAGGCTTTGTGGTGTTGCATATCTTTGGAGTCACCGTCGTCGTTGGCATTGGTCCGTGATCTCGTCGCTGTTTGACTACTTCCTGTACAGCCGAGGGTGAGCTACGAATCCACCTTAACATTGTACACTCTTTTTATCATGTCACTAGATTTTCTTTTCTCGTGAAGTTGCGTAACCTAGGCGTCTCCCGTACGAAATGGTTGCATCGATAAATATGCATTCAATTGCATATTTATCACCGCAACTTTTTCGGATTGTCCGGCGTTTTCCACGGACAGCCCGAGGATGTGTAGATTGGGTACGTTTTCCATGCTCTACCCCGTTTCAAGACAGGATTTCGGCGGCGCCTCCCCGTTGTTCTCCGGATGCACATTCTCTCGGCTTTTTGCCGAGACGTGTATCTGGAGAACAGCGGGGAGGTGCTGCCGAAATTTTGTCTCGGAACGGGGTAGAGCATGGAGAACGTACTCAATCTACACATCCTCAGGTGGGATTAGGACCCATCTTTACCTATTAGAGATGTAGGTGGATTCAGTGTCGTTTCTCGTCAACCCGGTAGAAAATAAAAATTGTATGTGATTAAATTTAATGAATCCTTAATTTTGTTGTGTGGCTCGTAACAAAGCAGAGGATGGCAGATAATCAGTGGATGTACAGTGGTTTTATCCGTCGGAATCGAGTAACAACAGAGTGGGTCGAGAAAACTGATGTGTTTTTGAAGGAGATATTCCGCCGTCCAATGAGAATTATCCCACCATGCCCCTGTGCAAAATGTGGCAGACGTCACAGTAGAGATAAAGGAGAAATGACTGAGCACCTTCGCACGTACGGATATATGAAAGACTTTAACATGCCAATAAACTTTGCCGAGCAGGACCGTGGTAGAGAGGAGGTGATGCGACAACGCATCGGTGGTTTTGAGGACGATGGGGTTAGAGACATGCTAGATGATGTCTTTGCTGCAGAGACGGCACATGCAACACCTTCAGAGAATGAACCCGAGGAGCCGGAGGCAATCGCAAAGGCCTTCTTGGACATCTTGGCCTCGTCAAAGAAACCTCTTTATGCGGGTGCCAAACTCTCTCAGCTGGATGCCATCTCGCAACTGATGGCAGTCAAGGCTGAGTACGGCTGTACCCAAGCTTGCTTCGAAGCATTTCTGGGAGTATGGGCTAACAGCCTTCCTGAGGGTCATGAACTGCCGAAAAGCATGTACGCTACGAAGAAAATCATGAAGGCACTATCTATGAATTATGAGAAAATAGATGTTTGTCCGAAGAATTTCCTTTTGTTTAGGCACGAGTATGCGGATGACAAGTACTGTAGGAAGTGCGGTTCCTCTCGGTACCTTGAGGTGGTCGATGAGCATGGTGAGAAGAAGCAACTAGACATCCCTGCAAAGATTCTTCGGTATCTCCATTTCATAGAAAGACTGCAGCGCCTTTTCATCACGGAGGAGTCTGCCAAAATGATGAAGTGGCACAAGGAAGGGATAAGGTACCATGAAAAAAAATCGTACATCCATCGGAAGCTGAAGCATGGAAGTCATTCGATGAAGAATACCCCGAGGAAGCAGCCAAGGCTGGGAATGTCAGAATTGCTATAACAGGTGATGGGTTCAATCCATATGGCATGTCGTCCAATCCATACAGCTGCTGGCCCGTGTTTGTTATTCCGCTCAATCTCCCTCCCGGTGTCCAAATGCAACTCAAGACCATGTTCTTGTCGCTGATCATTCCAGGGCCTGAATACCCGGGAAAGAATTTGGGAGTGTTTATGCAGCCGCTGGTGGATGATTTGCTCCATTCCTGGTACTTCCCGAGGTTGACATATGATCGACATCTGCAGAAAAATTTCTTGATGAAAGTTTGGTTGATGTATTGCATGCATGACTTTCTCGGGTATGCCCTATTCTGCGGATGGTGTACAAGTGGGAAGATGCCATGCCCAGTGTGCATGCAGGCTCTACGTTTAATTTGGCTGCAGAAGGGTGGCAAGTATGTAGCATTTGACCTGCATCGACAGTTCCTCCCTCCAGACCATCCAGACAGGGAAGACAAGAAGAACTTCACGAAAGGCCGGGTTGTCCATGAAGTAAACGAGATTCCAACGTTTTCTGGGGCAGATGTTCTTGCTCAGCTAAAAGCTCTCAAGCCTAAAGGCGAAGGCAAAGGCAAAGGCAAAGCCAAAGGGGAAAGCGAAGGCGAAGGCCAAGGCAAATGCAAAGGCAAAGCCAAACGCTTTGAGGGATTTGGTGAGACGCACAACTGGACTCACATTACCCCGTTCACGAAGCTTCCCTATTTCAAGGACCTCAAACTTCCTTATAACATCGATGTGATGCACACTGAAAAGAATGTCGCAGAGTCCCTTTTTGCCACGATCCTCAACATTCCTGATAAGACAAAGGATAATGTTAAAGCTAGAGCCGATCAACAGAAAATTTGTGATAGACCACGTCTAAACATGCGGCCTCCTTCAGGGGGTCGAAGAAACTGGTTCAAGCCAGATGCTGACTTCGTCCTTAAACCGCCAGACAAGAAGGAAGTACTTATGTGGCTCAAACACATTGTGAAGTTCACTGATGGTTATGGATCGAATATAAGTAAGGGAGTCAATCTTTCAACAGGCAAAGTGACCGGGCTCAAGAGCCATGACTATCATGTATGGATTGAGCGGATAATGCCGGTGATGGTTCGAGGCTATGTCCCCGAGCGTGTCTAGCGAGTGCTTGCGGAGCTAAGCTATTTCTTCCGCACGCTATGTGCTAAAGAAGTATGTCCCGAGGTGATTGAAAAATTGCATAAGAAGGCACCGGAGTTGATATGCAAGCTAGAGAAGATCTTTCCGCCAGGCTTCTTTACTCTGATGATACATCTCATTTTGCACCTCGCGAAGGAGGTATTGTTGGGGGGCCCTGTGCAGAATCGTTGGCAGTACGGTCCTGAGAGACAGAACAAGCATCTCCGATCCAAATGTGGAAACAAAGCTAAGATTGAAGCTTCCATAGCTGAGGCAGTTATCCTAGAGGAGGTGTCAGACTTTAGGACATCGTACTACCCAGACCACATTCCCACTCTGCATAATAAGGTGTCTCGATACAATACAGAAGAGCCCAAGGATAAACCCAAGCTCGATCTATTCGGTTGGCAATGTGGCAGGGCTGGGGGCTCGAAACCTTATAACATGCCAAAACAAGAGTGGGAGGACATCATGTTCTATGTCTTGCGCAACATCAAGGAAGTTGAGGAAGAGTGGATGAGGTAATACCGCTGCACCATTCCTTTATGCAATTCGTTATGTTCACTTAGTCTCGGTCTAACACCGATTTTCTTCTTTTAGTCAATTCGTACAGGAGGAGTGGACGGGAATGATTCCTCCTACTGAAGCGGAGGCACTTACTCTTCTCTGGAACGGTGCCCCTGGAAGGAAAAATTTTGTTGCTTGGTTCATGGCGAAAGTAATTTTTCACAATCCCCTAGTTCAACTTCTAGTTCAACATTTATTAGTTAATGGAAATAATGCACCCATCAATTTCAATTAAACTTGTAGGGCAAAGATCCGAACACCTCTATGGATGACGAATTGAGATGGGTGTCCATGGGTTTTAACGCTCGGGTCATAAAATGTGAAAAGTATGATGTGAATGGGTATCGCTTCCATACAGAGGAGCACCAGAACAGCCAGCCTGATCCCAAAACTATAAACACAGGAGTGTACACCCCAGGACAAAATGGAGTTGAGTACTACGGATGGGTAGGAAAAATATACGAGCTTACATTCGACCTTGGGCGCGAGGACCTAAGGCTAGCTGTGTTCAAATGCCGCTGGTTCGACCCATATGAGGGGCTGAGACATACGCCTTCCCTTGGTTTGGTCGAAGTTAAACCATCCACCGTCTATGCATGAGCCGATCTCTTTATTGCGGCTACCCAGGCCACACAAGTTTATTATCTGCCCTACCCATGCCAGAAAGAGTACCTAAAGGGTTGGGAAGTTGTGTTCAAGGTGGCGCCACATGGTAAGCTACCGGACCCGAACGATGACGATTACTACTACATTAACCCCATGACATACGAGGGAGTGTTCTATCAAGAGCAACCTGATGATGTTGATGTGGTCCGATACAATGACGCTGACGCCTTGGGTGATGTTGATGTGGATCCAAACGATAACGATGCACGGAATGATGGCGAGGCCTTTGTGAACGACCAAGACATACTTATGCTAGAGAAATTAAATGAAGACGCTGAAGACGAGGAAGAGCCTCCACCTACGTCAGACAACGAAGATGATATGCGTGATAGTGACGATGAGACCGGTCGAGGAACCGATTACAACAGTGATGATTCGTATGGGTTCTAGTAGATGTATGTTTCATGTCTTTTCTTATATGGTTTATTTATGAATGTGCTTTTTTATTCTTTTTTATTATATCTTTTTCTTCATTATTAATATACTAACTTTTTATTCTCTTTTCCATGCAGGTTCGCTAAGCATGGGAAAGGGCAAGGCCGATGGTAGTGGTTTGCTAAGCAAACTCGCCACGAGGGTTAGTCGGAGTGGTCAACCCCGTAGTCTTCCCCCCCGACTACTTGACGATGAGTCCTCACAGGGAGGTCGAGGGAGAGGTGCCCCTAGAGGAGGAGGGGGTGGGGGGAGAGGCCCAAGAGGACGGTTTCGGGGCCAGAAACTGCGCTCTGTGACCGACATAGGGGGGTCGTCTTCGCGGCCCTCCTCTAGTGAGGTACCCTCTGAGGAGGAGGAGGAGGAGGAGGAGGTTCGGGAGGAGGATGAGGAGGAGGCACGCGGGGAGGATGGTGGTGGCGGGGAGGATGGTGGTGGCGAGGAGGATGGTGGTGGTGGGGAGGATGGTGGTGGCGGGGAGGATGGTGGTGGCGGGGAGGATGGTGGTGGCGGGGAGGGGGTGGTGGGGAGGATGGTGGTGGCGGGGAGGTGGGTGGCAAGAAGAAGGCTAGGCTGCGTGGTGGTGCGCGACTCCCGGAACCTCCTGCTACCGAGGAGATGAAGTGGCTCATTGAGCCCACGGGGAAAAAGTAAGTGCCCCTTAATAATAATTTAAACACATACTATCATTTTTATTGTACACATACTAATATTTTCATTCTTTTGCAGCAGCTGGAAATATCCTCAAGGTGCCCGTCTTCCAAACGGCATCATCACTATCCTGTTGAAGAAATATTGGCCGGGGATGTTCGCTCCGGACCAAGTCAACCACCCGGAGCGCGAGATTTTGGCCACGTGCTGGGATCACTACGAAGCGGTCCCCCACCCGGACCATGAGACGGCTGCTAAGGCCGTGATATCAAACTTTTGGGTAAGTTCTCTTCAGAAGCACTAGTCTTGAGTTTCTTTCATAGTTTATCATCGAATCGTTTAACTCATGGCTTGTTCCATTCTGGTTTTATGATTGCCTCTAGAAATTCTATAGAGTTCTTGAGGAGCACAAGGCCACGGCCGATGAGTTCGTGCTGCGGGCTGCGAGGAAGCAGACCCGTCAGATATAGTACGAGGTGCGCTGGGTGACCATCTCGCGGTATTATCACGACGCACATGGCGAGAAGGTGACCAAGGAAGAAGCTAAGGAGAACAACCTTAACTTGACTAGGGAGCAGTACATGTTGGTAAGCATAACAGACTTTTCATTCCGACGTTTGTGGTAAATTTCATTGTTTCGTGTTCACATGCCATTATGCTTCATTATGTAGGTGCCTCCTGATTGGTGCTATGGAAAGACTAATGGATGGGCGGGATTGGTGGATCTGTGGGTCGGCGAGGACGCAGAGTTTGCTGCCAAGAGCAACATAAACAGGACTAATCGAGGATCTGACGGAACACATGGTCAGGGAAACCGAAACCACTGGCACCACAAGAAACTTCAGGTATATCTATGTACATGAAACATTCTTGATCTTCTATTTACCGTATGTTCTTATGTATGACTAACCTCTGTTTGGCGGTGCAGGAGGAGAAATTGAAGCGGCCCCTCTCAGACATCGAGTCGTGGAGGCTGGCCCGTGTGCGGCCTAATCGCAAGGCTGGCGAGAGTGAGTACTACGGCCATACCGGGGAGAACCTGGAGTCCTACAAGGAGGAGTTTAAGAAGTGGAATCCTGACAAACCAGACCCCATGTCTATGGATGCCGACGAGAGGGCGGTGGTGAGCATAGGGCCGAAGAGTCATGGTCGGCAGCCGGTTCTGGATTCTGTGATCACCCCTTCTATCTCCTACAGACGGATCCGAGCTACCAACCCGAGGCCGAGCCCGCGCCCATGCCTGAGCACGTCCACTGCACAGTCCATCCTAGCCCAGCGGCACTCTGTAAGTATTTTCCCTCTTATCTTCCTTCTTTCAACCTTTATTTTTCGCTTTGTTATGTATTATGAGTTGCATCATGTCATATTGTAGGCCTACATGGAGTTCGCACGTCAGCAGCTCTTCGACTGGAACCAGAGAGTTGCAGCAGTCACCGAGCACAATAGTCGCATGACGCAGCTTATGTTTGCGTCTATGGCAACCGGGTAGATTCCTACAATGGAACCACCACCACCACCTCCTGGACCACAACCAGTACTGCCTACGTTTGAACAATTTCTGGCAGAACACTACAATGGCACTCCAGTTAGTACATCACCAAAGTATTCAACCACAACTTATCGTTTATTCAATACAATCATATATTGCCTTACCATCTCTTTTCAAACATGCAGGGAACCGGTGGATCATCCGCCGGTGATGGTACTACTGATGGTTCCACTCCTGAGTCACGGAGCCCAGTCACTCCGGTCTGGCGAGGCCCTGGCGGTGGCGGTGGTGGTAGCGCTAGCGCTAGCGGTGACAACCTCGGTTTTGGCGACCTCGGCTTTGGCAGTGGAAGTGATGCCGCTTAAGCATTTGGCGGTGACGAACTTGGCGGTCTTTTATGTTTCTTGTGATGATGATACTTTCGTTGTGATCATGTTCGACTTGCGATGATGATACTTTCGTTGTGATCATGTTGGACTTGCGATGATGTTTATCATGTTGGACTTGCGATGATGATGATACTTTTGTTGTGATGTTTATCTTCTCTATTCTGTTGTGATGATGATGATATATGATATATATATATATATATATATATATATATATATATATATATATATATATATATATATATATGCTGTTTATTTGAATTGAAATGCAACCAAAATTAAAAAATTTGAAGACAGTGCATACCTAAGCCGACGGTTAGGCCGTCGGCATAGGTCCTCCGTGCTACCAGGAACTGACACGTGTCAGCTGCTGGGTTGGCCTGGCGCGTAGCTACGCCGACGGTTAGGACGTCGGCATAGCTCGAAACCTATGCCGACGGCCTAACCGTCGGCGTAGCTACGCGCCAGGCCAGCCCAGCAGCTGACACGTGGCATAGCTAGGCCGACGGTTAGGCCGTCGGCATAGGTTTTAGAGCTATGCCGACGGCCTAACCGTCGGCCTAGCTATGCCACGTGTCAGCATATAGTTGGCGCGGTTTTGACGGCGGCGCCGTGGACGGCCGTTAGACGACGAATTTTGCCGACGGTGCATATACGCCGACGGTAGTACGGACACCGTCGGCATAGCGTCCTATGCCGACGGCCGACCTAAGACAGGCCGACGTACGATTTGCCGACGAGGCTATGCCGACGGCCACCGTCCGCATAGGCCAATGCCGGCGGTTTTTGGGCCTATGCCGACGGCCATGGGCCGTCGGCGTAGTCGGTTATTCTGGTAGTGTCCGGGAGGACCATGGTGGAGCAAGGAGGACCAAGGTGAAGGATCGAGCGACACCGCCAGTTCGGGAGCAGTAGTGCTGGAAAGCGCTGCCATGGCAGCAAAAAACGTTGCCATGGCAGTCAGATTAGTTGCGCAGTTGGGGGGTGCAGGCACGTCTAGAACCGCTGCCATGGCAGCCAAAAATCTTGATGCAATCTATTCCAGCGACGATGAAGACCCGCCTAGTCGGGCGGGTGGAAGTACAATGGAGGGGTCACCTGAGCGGACTCTGGGAAGGCCGCCGACACCGGTGGAACTCCGGCAAGTATTGGATCTCTATCCAATGGAGGCACTTCGAAAAATAAACCCGTGCGGATGAAAAAGAGAGGAGATCAATGCTTGCTCTCAGAATTAGAACTTGCCATGTTCGAAGAGGTGAATTGTGAAGAGTCTTGGCGCAGTGCCATGATAGAGGATTTTGGTTCAATTGAGGAAAATCATACATGGTGTCTTGTTGATCTTGCAAGTGGACACAAGGCAATTGGGCTCAATTGGGTCTTTAAAGTTAAAAAAGATTCACAAGGGGCTGTCATGAAACACAAAGCACATTTGGTGGCCAAGGGGTATGTACAGCAGCAAGGTATTGATTTTGAGGAGGTCGTTGCTCCTGTTGCAAGGACGGAGTCAGTTAGGTTATTGATTGCACTAGCAGCTCAAGAGTCATGGTCTTTGCATCACATGGTTTGAAGCAGGCCCCTAGAGCATGGAACACCAAGCTGGACAGTACTTTGGTTTCACTTGGTTTTGAGAAGTGTCCATTAGAGCATGCCATGTATAAAAGAGGGAAGGATGAAAGTCGTCTACTCGCTGGTGTGTATGTGGATGATCTTGTAATCACAGGTGCAAGTGAGAAGAAGATAGGAATATTCAAGAAGCAGATGAAGGAATTGTTCAAAATGAGTGATCTAGGATTGGTAAGCTATTACCTTGGGATAGATGTACATCAAAGCAATGATGGGATCACATTGTGCTAGGAGGCATATGCCATAAAAATCTTAGTGAGTTGTGGTATGGATGATTGCAATCCTTCACAAACGCCTATGGAAGCTAGGCTCGAGTTGAGCAGAAATAGTGAGGCGCCGGCCGTGGATTCGACAGAGTATAGAAGCATTGTGGGGAGCCTAAGGTACTTGGTGAACACAAGGGCAGATTTGGCCTACTCTGTTGGAATTGTTAGTAGATATATGGAGAACCCTACAACCGAACACTTGGCTGCTGTGAAGCAAATTTTGAGGTATGTCAAGGGAAATTTGAAGTATGGCTGCAAATACACAAGAAATCAAGAAGGAAGACCACCATTGGTGGGGTATAGTGACAGCGATATGGCAAGAGACGTGGATGACAGGAAAAGTACTACTTGCGTTGCATTTTTCTTAGGTGGAAACTTGGTCTCATGGTTGTCACAAAAGCAGAAGGTAGTTGCTCTTTCATCTTGTGAAGTTGAGTACATTGCAGCGGCAGCGGTGGCGTGTCAAGGGGTTTGGCTCGGCAGACTTTGTGGGGACTTGATGGGTGAGCAGCCGAAGCAAGTGAAGCTCCGAGTTGACAACAAATCCACAATATCGTTGTGCGAAAATCCTGTGCATCATGATCGTAGCAAGCACATTGATACAAAGTTTCACTACATTCGTGAATGTGTGGAAGAAGGAAAGGTGGAGATTGAGTATATCAACACACATGATCAGCTTGCGGATATTTTGACGAAATCCCTTGGGAAGGTGAAGTTCCAGGAGATGCGCGACAAGATCGGAGTAAAGGCAGTTAAGTAGTTATAGCATTGTGCTTAGGGGCGTGAATGTGAGTCCTTGTAAGCACATGTAATAACAGCGTCCCGAGTCTGTAAAAGATAGCGAAAATTTAAGTCTCATTCAGAGTCGTTTTAGGTTCAAACTCTTAGAGATAAAGTGCAGTTTAAACCTGATCGATCTGTGATCAGGGTCACGACGTGTTGGGCAAGTCTACTAGGCCATGTTGGTCACGAGGTCGGCTCTTTGAGCCCTATATAATGTGAAATAAAAGAACTGCAAAGGCTGCGCTTTGGGCAGCACCAAATTTCCTGTTTTTTGGTTTGTTCGTCTATCTCCTGCGATTTGTGATCTTGGAGCTAACAAGCACCCCAGTAATGTTACTTTTGTTCACACTCATTTCAAGAGACATACATTTTGTATGCATGGCTCTGTTAGCTACACAAGTTAAGTGCTTTAAAAAGGGGCACACGAGGTACATAGATTAACAGATTCTTCATAGTTTATTCGATGACATGGAAATACCGGCATAATCTTCCTTTAACATAATTGTAATTATGTTGCACAATGCAGGGAAACAAAATACATGTTATAGATTTTTTTTCCAACAAATTGTTACAATTTGAAGCATAACAAATAAAATGTTGCAAATTGTTATACGAATTTGGAACATGTTATTGGTTGCGATCCCGTTTTACCAGTATATCGCATTAGTAGATGGACTATTCACAGTAGGTACGGCCAATTTACCGCAAACCTATCGAACTGATCCATGAATGGATATATGAACATGCCAGAAACAAGTCCAGATAGTTACTCTCCCTGTTCCATAATTCTTATCATTTTGTAGTAAAATCACGACAAAAAATATGGAACGGAGGGAGTAAGTATTAAGAAAAGAAATGGCAGCAATAGGTTTAATGGAAGAATTAGATATGGGTCCTTTGATAGGCCTGCTCGCCATGTTAGGGTTTGCCGATTCAGGGGCTACGCCCCCGCCACCGCCGCCGCCTGGCCCTGGCCTCGCGGCCACTGGCGCTGTTTCCATGTGCGCCGCCAAGGTGTACTATGGACCTGATGCGGCCTCGTCCGCCCCCGCACCGCTGGATCCTCGTGTTCTTGGCAGCCATGTTGATGATCAGATCGCAAAGGAGGCTAAGGCAAATCCCGTTCTCGCACGACGGCGGGAATCCACATACACCACCAATCCTAGTCTACCCACCAAGAAAAATATAAGGACGGCTGGTGAATACTCCTGGATCCATAGGGTGACCGCTGTAGCACACCTCAAGCCCTGTGATCCACCAGATCGAGTGTCCCTTCTAGATCGGCGACCGTGGAAGACGACGAGTGCAGCGGCAATGGCAGTGCCACCTATGGTGAACACCCCAGAGATGTCTGCGGTGAACCTGGATGCTGGTGGGGGCGACAACGGGGCTCCCTTTGTGGACGCTACCCGCCCAAAGCCGGCCGATGGGGAATCTGTGAACCCTGCGGTGGTGACCCCGAACGCACTTGCTACTGATACGTCCATTTTGCATCATGTTTTGCTACTGTTATTTATAGTGTTTTTGATCAATATAACATTTTGTGGAGCAATTCTAATGCCTTTTCTCTCTTAATATGCAAGATTCACACAAGGAGGGAGAATGCCGGCAGCTGGAATTCTGGACCTGAAAAAGCTATGTCAAGATACCTATTCTGCACATCTCCAAATGAGCTGAAATTTTGTGGAGAATTATTTTGGAATAAATATAAAATACTGGAAGCAAAAAATACCAGAGGGGGCCACCCAGGTGCACACGAGGCACCAGGGCGCGCCACTCCCTCCCCCCCAGGCGCGCCCTGGTGGCTCGTGGGGCCCCTGGCCCACTTCTGGCCACCATTTTCAGGTATATAAGTGCATTTGCCCTAAAAAAAATTAAGGAGAAGACTTTTGGGACGGTGCGCCACCGTCTCGAGGCGGAACTTGGGCAGGAGCACTTTTGCCCTCCGGCGGAGAGATTCTGCCGGGGGAACTTCCCTCCGGGAGGGGGAAATCATCGCCATCGACATCACCAGCGACCCTCTCATCGTGGGAGGGCCAATCTTCATCAACATCTTCACTAGCACCATCTCATCTCAAACCCTAGTTCATCTCTTGTATTCAATCTTTGTCTCAAAACCTCAGATTGGTACCTGTGGGTTGCTAGTAGTGTTGATTACATCTTGTAGTTGATGCTAGTTGGTTTATTTTGTGGAAGATTATATGTCCAGATCTATTATGCTATTCAACACCCCTCTGATCTTGGGCATGATGATGATTTGTGAGTAGTTACTTTTGTTCTTGAGGACATGGGAGAAGTCTTGTCATAAGTAATCATGTGAATTTGGTATTCGGTCTATATTTTGATGATATGTATGTTGTTGATTCTCTTAGTGGTGTCATGTGAACGTCGACCTCATGACACTTCACCATCTTTGGGCCTAAGGGAATACATTGTGGAGTAGTAATTAGATGATGGGTTGCTAGAGTGACAGAAGCTTAAACCCTAGTTTATGCGCTATTCCATAAGGGGCTGATTTGGATCCATATGTTTAATGCTATGGTTAGAGTTATCTTAATTCTTCTTTCGTAGTTGCGGATGCTTGCGAGAGGGGGTAATCATAAGTGGGAGGTTTGTTCAAGTAAGAACAACACCCAAGCACCGGTCCACCTACATATCAAATTATCAAAGTAGCGAACGCGAATCAAACAAACATGATGAAAGTGACTAGATCAAATTCCCATGTGTCCTCGAGAACGTGTTACTTATTATAAGAGGTCGTTCCGGCTTGTCCTTTGGTATAAAAAGGATTGCGCCACCTTGATACACTCTTTGTTACTATTGCTATTTGTCACTTGTTACAAATTATCTTGCTATCAAACTACTCGTTACCGATAATTTCAGTGCTTGCAGAATATACCTTGCTGAAAACCGCTTGTCATTTCCTTCTGCTCCTCATTGGGTTCGACACTCTTACTTATCGAAAGGACTAAGATTGATCCCCTATACTTGTGGGTCATCAAGACTCTTTTCTGGCGCCGTTGCCGGGGAGTGAAGCGCCTTTGGTCAGTGGAATTTGGTAAGGAAACATTTATATTACGTGCTGAAATTTATTGTCACTTGTCACTATGGAAAGTAATCCTTTGAGGGGTTTGTTCGGGGTATCTTCACCTCGACCGGAAACACCTACTGAAAATATTGAATATGAGATTCCTTCAGGTATGATAGAGAAACAACTAACTAATCCTTATGCAGGAGATGGAACAATACATCCTGATATGCACTTGATCTATCTAGATGAAATTTGTGGATTGTTTAAGCTTGCAGGTTTATCCGGAGATGGAGTTAAGAAGAAAGTATTCCCTTTATATTTGGGGGGAAAGGCATTGACATGGTATAGGCTATGTGATGATACCGATACATGGGACTGGAACCGATTGAAACTGGAATTCCATCAGAAATTTTATCCTATGCATTTGGTTCATCGTGATCGGAATTATATATATAATTTTTGGCCTCATGAAGGAGAAAGCATCGCTCAAGCTTGGGGGAGGCTTAAGTACATGATGTACACATGCCCCAATCATGAGCTCACAAAGGAAATTATCTTACAGAATTTTTATGCTCGGCTTTCTCATGATAATCAAAATACTCTCGATTCTTCTTCGACTGGCTCCTTTATGAAGAAAACTATTGAATTCAGATGGGATCTTCTTGATAGAATTAAATGCAACTCTGAAGATTGGGAACTCGACAAAGGTAATGGGTCAGGTATAATACTTGAGTTCGATTGTGTTAAATCTTTCATGACTACCGATGCTTTTCATAAGTTTAGCACTAAATATGGACTTGACTCTGAGATAGTAGCTTCCCTTTGTGAATCATTTGCTACTCATGTTGATCTCCCTAAGGAGAAGTGTTTTAAATATCATCCCCCTGTTAAAGAAAATATTGAGGAACCTGTTAGTGTTAAAGAAGAAACAATTGTTTACCATGTTGATTCAGTTGTGCCTACCGCTTATATTGAGAAACCACCTTTTCCTGTTAGGATTAAGGAAAATGCTAAAGTTTCAACTGTGGTTAACAAAAGTAATATTAGAGCACCTAGACCCTCTGAACAAATTAAATTTGAACCTAATGTTGCTATGGTTAAAGATCTCTTGGTTGATAATATGATGGGCATGTTATTTACTTCTATAATGAAGCTGCTAGAATCGCTAAACCTGATCCTAAAGATAAAAATAGACCCGTGGTGGGCATGCCTGTTGTCTCAGTTAAAATAGGAGATCATTGTTATCATGGCGTGTGTGATTTGGGTGCTAGTGTGAGTGCTATTCCGTTTACCTTATATCAAGAAATTATGAATGACATTGCACCTGCTGAAATTGAAGACATTGATGTTACTATTAAACTTGCAAACAGAGATACCATTACACCGCTTGGGATCGTTACAGATGTTGAAGTCTTGTGTGGAAAAATCAAATACCCTACTGACTTTCTAGTCCTCGGTTGTCCACAAGATGATTTTTGTCCCATTATATTTGGTAGACCTTTCTTGAACACTGTTAATGCCAAGATTGATTGCACTAAAGAAATTGTTAGTGTTGATTTTGGTGGTACGTCTCATGAGTTTAATTTCTCCAAATTTCGTAGACAACTTCATGATAAAGAATTTTCTAGTAAAGATGAAATTATTGGTCTTGCTTCTATTGCCGTACCTCCTACTGATCCGTTAGAACAATATTTGCTAGACCATGAAAACGATATGCATATGAATGAAAGAAATGAAATAGATAGAATGTTCTTTGATCAGCCACCTATCCTTAAACACAATTTGCCTGTTGAAACTCTTGGAGGTCCTCCTCCACCTAAGGGTGATCCTGTATTCGAATTGAAGCCATTGCCTGATACATTGAAATATGCTTATCTTGATGAAAAAATGATATATCCTGTTATTTTTAGTGCTAACCTTTCAGAGCATGAAGAAAAGAGATTACTGAAAACTCTGAGGAAGCACCGAGCTGCTATTGGATATACTCTTGATGATCTTAAGGGCATTAGTCCCACTCTATGTCAGCACAAAATTAATATGGAGCATGATGCTAAACCAGTTGTCGACCACCAACGACGATTAAATCCTAAGATGAAAGAGGTGGTAAGAACTGAAATATTAAAACTTCTGGAAGCAGGTATAATCTATCCCATAGCTGATAGTAGATGGGTAAGTCATGTTCATTGTGTCCCTAAGAAAGGAGGTATTACCGTTGTTCCTAATGATAAAAATGAACTCATTCCACAAAGAATTGTAACTGGTTATAGGATGGTAATTGATTTTAGGAAGTTAAACAAAGCTACTAGAAAAGATCATTACCCCTTACCTTTCATTGATCAAATGTTAGAAAGATTTTCTAAGCATACACACTTTTGTTTCCTTGATGGTTATTCTGGTTTTTCTCAAATACCCGTAGCACAATCTGATCAAGAGGAAACCACCTTTACTTGTCCTTTTGGAACTTATGCTTTTAGACATATGCCTTTTGGTTTATGCAATGCACCTGCTACCTTTCAAAGATGTATGACTGCTATATTCTCTGACTTTTGTGAAAAGATTGTTGAGGTATTCATGGATGATTTCTCCGTTTACGGAACTTCTTTTGATGATTGCTTAAGCAACCTTGATCGAGTTTTGCAGAGATGTGAAGAAACAAATCTTGTCTTGAATTGGGAGAAGTGCCACTTTATGGTGAATGAAGGTATTGTCTTGGGGCATAAAATTTCTGAGATAGGTATTGAAGTTGATAAAGCTAAGGTTGATGCTATTGAGAAAATGCCATGTCCTAAAGATATTAAAGGTATAAGAAGTTTCCTTGGTCATGCTAGTTTCTATAGGAGGTTTATTAAAGACTTCTCTAAAATTTCTAGGCCCCTTACCAATCTTTTACAAAAAGATGTTCCATTTGTTTTTGATGATGATTGTCTAGAAGCCTTTGAAACACTTAAGTAAGCCTTAACCACTGCACCTATTGTTCAACCACATCATTGGAACTTGCCTTTTGAAATTATGTGTGATGCTAGTGATTATGCTGTTGGTGCTATTCTAGGACAGAGAGTTGATAAGAAATTAAATGTTATCCATTATGCTAGTAAAACTGTAGACAATGCCCAAAGAAATTATGCTACTACTGAAAAAGAATTCCTAGCAGTTGTGTTTGCATGTGATAAATTCAGATCCTACATAGTTGATTCTAAAGTAACTGTTCACACAGATCATGCTGCTATTAAATATCTTATGGAAAAGAAAGATGCTAAACCTAGACTTATTAGGTGGGTTTTATTGCTACAAGAATTTGACTTGCATATTATTGATAGAAAGGGAGCTGAGAATCCCATAGTAGATAATTTGTCTAGAATGGAAAATGTTCTTGATGACCCACTGCCTATTAATGATGATTTCCCTGATGAACAATTAGCTATCATAAATGCTTCTCGTAATACTCCATGGTATGCAGACTATGCTAATTACATTGTTGCTAAATACATACCACCTAGTTTTACATACCAACAAAAGAAAAAGTACTTCTTTGATTTAAGACATTATTTCTGGGATGACCCGCACCTTTATAAAGTAGGAGTAGATGGTATTATTAGGCGTTGTATACCTGAGCATGAACAGGAACAAATCCTACGGAAGTGTCATTCCGAAGCTTACGGAGGACCATGCGGGAGACAGAACTGCACATAAGGTATTGCAATCTGGTTTTTATTGGCCTACTCTTTTCAAGGATGCTCGTAAGTTTGTCTCATCTTGTGATGAATGTCAAAGAATTGGTAATGTTGGAAGATGTCAGGAAATGCCTATGAATTATTCACTTGCTGTTGAACCATTTGATGTTTGGGGATTTGATTATATGGGACCTTTTCCTAAATCCAATGGGTATACTCATATTTTAGTTGCTGTTGATTACGTTACTAAGTGGGTAGAAGTTATTCCAACTAGTAGTGCTGATCATAACACTTCTATTAAAATGCTTAAAGAAGTTATCTTCCCAAGGTTTGGAGTCCCTAGATATTTAATGACTGATGGTGGTTCACATTTTATTCATGGTGCATTCCGAAACTTGCTTGCTAAATATGATGTTAACCATAGAATTGCATCTCCCTATCACCCTCAAACTAGTGGTCTAGTTGAATTGAGCAATAGAGAAATAAAATTAATTTTGCAAAAAACCGTCAATAGATCTAGAAAGAATTGGTCTAAGAAACTAGACGATGCATTATGGGCTTATAGAACTGCTTATAAAAATCCTATGGGTATGTCTCCTTATAAAATGGTCTATGGAAAAGCATGTCATTTGCCTCTTGAGTTAGAACATAAAGCATATTGGGCAATTAAAGAACTAAATTATGATTTTAAACTTGCCGGTGAAAAGAGGTTATTTGATATTAGCTCGTTAGATGAATGGAGAAACCAAGCTTATGAAAATGCCAAATTGTTTAAAGAAAAAGTTAAAAGATGGCATGATAGAAGAATTGAAAAACGGGAATTTAAAGTGGGTGAACAAGTTATTTTACAATTCTCGTTTGAGATTCTTTGCAGGAAAACTTCTCTCTAAATTGGAAGGACCGTATATCATCGAAGAAGTTTATCGGTCCGGAGCCATCAAAATAAACAACTCCGAAGGCACTAATCTGAGAGTGGTGAATGGGCAAAGAATTAAGCACTATATTTTAGGTACCCCCATTAATGTTGAAACTAATATTATTGAAACAATTACACCGGAGGAATACATAAGAGAGACCTTCCGGAACACTCCAGAACCCTGAAAAGGAAGAGGTATGTGATAAAGTAAGTAAACTGACTCCAAAAATTCCATAAAAATATTTTCTGTCAGTTTTGGAATATTTAGAAAAATACAAAAATAAGAAATAGCCGGGGGGACCCACCTGGTGCCCACGAGGCACCAGGGCTTGCCACCCGCCCTGGCGCGCACTGGTGGCTCGTGAGCCCCACGTGAGCCTTCCCGACTCCATTTTCTCCTGGATTACTTGTTTTGCAAGATAAAAAATCTTTATATATACTCCCGAACGTTTTGACCACCGTATCGCAGAAATCTTCTCTATTCTTGTTTCGTGCTATTTTTCTAACAGATCTAGATCGCTATGTCTTCACCAAGTTCTTCCAAGGATAAGTTCTAGGAGAAGGTAATCAACCCCTACCTACCGGAGGTGATGAAACACCCTCAAGCCATTGAGATGCGTGAGGGGGTGCTTCACATCCGGGATGTTCAAGGACCCAAGAAGACCAGGAGCATGGAATCCAGGCTCGAAGCGGTGGAGCAGGAGATCTTCAAGTGCCAAGGGATGGTGGAGCGTGGACTTAGCGCCAACCACTCCATGATCACGGAATTCACCCGTAATCAGAAGGTGGATGGCCAATCGATGGGGGACATCATCTTCAAGCTCAATGAACGGATCGACTATCTCCAAGGCCAAATCTATGACCTTCAAAACCAAAATTATGAGCACGAGGCAAGATTCAAAGGTATGAGTTTAGCTGCAAGTTTCAGGACTCCGGAGACTCGTTCATCTTTTTATGATGGGGAACCTATGCCATGGAAGCCGGAGGACAAGCCCACCACTTCATCACCACCATCACCGAAGAAGGAGACTTGAGCACATGGGTATGGGCACTCCCCTCGGCTTGTGCCAAGCTTGGGGGAGGTGCCCCGGTATCGTATCACCATCACTTTTATTATCTTTACCTACTTTTAGTTCGATCCTTAGTTATTTCGTGATCTAGTTGAATAAAAGTTTAGTATGATCTATTTTCGAGTGTTAGCTTCGTGAACCATCTATCTATGTAATCGAGTTGCGAGTTATATAATAAAAAGTAGTTTGAGTTTTTGCTTCTTTACTTTTATGTTTCAATCCTAGCAATGAAAATAATGAAAAAGATCATATGCTAATCTTGTGGAAAGTGATGACATTACATAAAGAAAAGTATAAGTGGTAAAATTTATTGGAGGATAACAAACATAGTATTAGTCAATGATGCAATTCATGAAAGAATTAATAAGGGAAGAGAAGATTCACATGCAAATATACTATCTTGGACATCTTTTATGATTGTGAGCCCCCATTAAGTATTTTATGACAAATTGTTGACATTGGACAAGGAAGACAACGTAATGAATTATGTTTATTCATATTCACATAGAAGTTATATTGTTATAGATCCTCCAACATGTGGTGCTTTCCCAATATCTTTGCTAGCCAAAAATTCGCACCAAGTAGAGATACTACTTGTGCATCCAAAACCCTTAAACCCAGTTTCATGTCATGAGAGTCCACTATATCTACCTAGGGATTGAATAAGATCCTTCAAGTAAGTGGTCATCGGTGCAAAAAGCGATAAAAAATGCCTTTAAATATGTCTGAACTTTTATTGTAAGGGAAATAAGCTTTGTACGAACTTGTGATGGTAAAGAAATAAAAGCGACAGACTGCATAATAAAGGTTGCTATCACAAGGGGCAATATAAAGTGATGTTCCTTTGCATTAAGAGCTCTAGCATCCAACAACAAAAAGCGCATGACAACCTCTGCTTCCCTCTGCGAAGGGCCTATCGTTTACTTTTATGTATTTACTTTTTATGCAAGAGTCAATAGTGTTCTCCTCTATTCCTTTTTATTTTTCTCTTTTGCAAGCATCATGTGGTGGGGAAAAATCTAGGCACATATATCCAGTTGGATATGAGTGAGCATGAGTTATTATTGTTGACATCACCTTGAGGTGAATAAGTTGGGAGGCGAAATCATAAGCCCCTATCTTTCTATGTGTCTGGCTGAAACTTTTTGCTCCATATATATGTCGTGAGTGTTAGCAATCATAGAAGACTAAATGATGGTTGAGTATGTGGACTTGCTAAATAGCTCCTACATGAAACCCTTCCAGAAAATATGATGAATTGCAATTGCATTATTGACTGAGAACATAGTTTGTTAGTTTTCAAGAAAGTTTATGCCTTATACTTCATTATTGTGATGAATTATTACTTGCTCATGAGAAGTTTATGATAATAAATATTGCTGTTATAATAATGATCATGATGCTACCATGTCCGTATTTTGTTTTTATCGACACCTCTCTCTCTAAACATGTGGACATGATTATCGATATCGGTTTTCGCTTGAGGACAAGCTAGGTCTAGGCTTGGGGGAGTTGATACGTCCATTTTGCATCATGTTTTGCTACTGTTATTTATAGTGTTTTTGATCAATATAACACTTTGTGGAGCAATTCTAATGCCTTTTCTCTCTTAATATGCAAGATTCACACAAGGAGGGAGAATGCCGACAGCTGGAATTCTGGACCTTAAAAAGCTATGTCAAGATACCTATTCTGCACATCTCCAAATGAGCTGAAATTTTGTGGAGAATTATTTTGGAATAAATAAAAAATACTGGAAGCAAAAAGTACCAGAGGGGGCCACCCAGGTGCCCACGAGGCACCAGGGCGCGCCACCCCCCCCCCCCAGGCGCGCCCTGGTGGCTCATGGGGCCCCTGGCCCACTTCTGACCCCCATTTTTTGGTATATCGGTGCATTTGCCCTAAAAAAATTAAGGAGAAGACTTTTGGGATGGTGCGCGGCCGTCTCGAGGCGGAACTTGGGCAGGAGCACTTTTGCCCTCCAGCGGAGAGATTCTGCCAGGGGAACTTCCCTCCGGGAGGGGGAAATCGTCGCCATCGACATCACCAACGACCCTCTCATCGTGGGAGGGCCAATCTTCATCAACATCATCACCAGCACCATCTCATCTCAAACCGTAGTTCATCTCTTGTATTCAATCTTTGTCTCAAAACCTCAGATTGGTACCTGTGGGTTGCTAGTAGTGTTGATTACATCTTGTAGTTGATGCTAGTTGGTTTATTTGGTGGAAGATTATATGTCCAGATCTATTATGCTTGCGAGAGGGGGTAATGATGAGTGGGAGGTTTGTTCAAGTAAGAACAGCACCCAAGCACCAGTCCACCCACATATCAAATTATCAAAGTAGCGAACGCGAATCAAACAAACATGATGAAAGTGACTAGATGAAATTCCCATGTGTCCTCGAGAACGTGTTACTTATTATAAGAGATTGTTCTGGCTTGTCCTTTGCTATAAAAAGGATTGGGCCACCTTGCTGCACTCTTTGTTACTATTGCTATTTGTCACTTGTTACAAATTATCTTGCTATCAAACTACTCGTTACCGATAATTTCAGTGTTTGCAGAAAATACCTTGCTGAAAACCGCTTGTCATTTCCTTCTGCTCCTCGTTGGGTTCGACACTCTTACTTATCGAAAGGACTACGATTGATCCCCTATACTTGTGGGTCATCAGCTACCATTGTCGCTCAGCAGTGGACTGCTGACATGACAAGGATCTTACGACAACAAATTCAGCAAGGCTATGTGGTAGAACTGCCAAGGGAGGATGGAGCAAACAACTTGGGGTATGAGGTGGATATGGTGGATATGATTCTGGCCATGCGTGACCTGAGCAATCTGGAAACATCCTCTGGTGACTCTGATACGACAATGACAGTAGCTACCTCAGTACTAGGGAAAAGTACCGGCTCCCTGGCCTCGGTTCCGTTTCCTGACAAGCAGTCTGGTGACAACCAGAAATGAGGTTAAGTGGAGGTGAAAACCAACATGGATGGGCAGCAAGTATAGGTGGAGGGCAAATCTATGGAAGCAACCGGCCTAGGGGCTGCCGGTCAAAAGACGGGGCCGAGTGTGGCGCCCCGTCAGGACACTACAGGAATCACTGGCTATGCCGACGGCTAAAGCCATCGGCAAAGGCCCGATCCCCGTCGGCATAGCCTTTGCGGACGGTGGCCGTCGGCATAACCCCATCGGCATAGATAGCGTCGGCAAACCTCCGGTGCCCGTCGGCATAGTAAAGCCGTCGATATAGAGGACCTATGCCGACAGGTTTGCTCCGGCCGACGGCATAGATTCCCGTCGGCAAAAAATATTGACGGCGCGTCCGTCCAGCTCCGTCCGTACACGTGCACCAACCAGCTGCCGCCACGATGCCGATGGTGATACCGTCGGCATAGACTGCCATGTGTCATGATCTGGTAACTCCAGTGGTCACATATGCCGACGGGGAGGCTGTCGGCATATCTACAGTAGGTATGCCGACGGCCTCCCCGTCGGCATATGTGCCACGTGTTAGCAACAGGTGATACGCCAAGGCTATGCCGACGGTTATACTGTCGGCATAGTTTTGGTTAATTTTTTTTGTTCTGGTTCTGTTATGCCCTGCATATTACAAATCCTACAGCTACAACATCATCCACAACACCAAAACCACTATATATATAACATCCAATGCATCATCATAACACATTGCATCATCATGCATCATCCAAAGCAACATAGCATCATCCATAGCAACATAGCATCATCCAAAGCAACATAACATCATCCACATATAAGTACCAACTAAAGCAACTACATAACATGAAACCAATTATAAGGAAGAAGGCCGTCGGCCGACGAGCACCGCCCGCCGCCAGAACCCGAAGTCCACCTCCAAATAGTATCATCACTACAAAATGAAGAATCACAACCGTTTAGGATGGCATTTAGCATGTCATTTTGTCTAGTTCTAAGTTTGCGGCTTCAAAAATGTTCTAACTATGAAAAATTGCATCTTGAGAGTAGGGGACTTACAAAAAGAGGCGATCCATGGCTCGAGGTAGAACCACCACCAGGATCACGACGTGGGTTATGAACTGGGTGACAGGGCTCCGTGAAGCAGGAGTACCATCACCAGGAGCAGAAGAACCACCACCTATGTTTGATCTATGGCCGGATCCCTACATTGTGTTCGAAAGAGATATTAAGGAGAGATCTCAAGCTATTTGCAGAAAAAATGATAGGTAATGCTTGACTAGGTTGGCAATGTACTAACCGGAGTCCCATCACCACCACGTGCCACGAATTCTTCGATCGCCCGCATTACTGGGGCCGGTCCAGGATTAGGTGGTGGTGGTCCCATTGGTGGAGCCCGAGTGCCATTTTCCATCGCCAAGTACATATTTTGCACATTAGTTGACAAAGAGAAGACGGAGGTCAAAAATAGTGAAAGCACAAAATTTAGCTAGCTTGGCTCTAAGTGGTGAAAACTAACTAACCTGCATTTGTTGGGCGCGGTAGTCATCGAGCAAAGTCCGTTTGGCATCGTGTTCAACGCACTCTTGACGATAAGCATTGAGATACCTAAAGTAGGCCTACAATTTGACACAATGGATCTAATCAGCATAGCCATGCAGGAAAGAAAAGTGTAAAAGTGGATGAAAAGGAGAGATGCTTACCTCCTCCTCTCTGGACCGACTAGGACGTGCCCGGGATGGGTTAGCCGCACTCGCGTCAGTGGTGGAAGTCCGGAGCTGTATGTAGCTGACGGTGGGCTGCATCACGCCATGAAGAACCCCCGAGCGGCCATGTGGCCTGTCGGGTCCAGACATAACCACCGCCGTCTCGTCGGTCTCCGACAGTATGGGATCAGCTCCAGCCGGATTCTGCTCAATAAACGCAGCCTTATAGTTTGTCAGATGTTCCTCTGACCTGCGGTAGTAAGCGCTCTCCCCCTTCTTAGGCACCTTCCGCACACGGCCAAGCGACCATGCCTCCATATCTGAGACGGCCTTCTTCATCACGCCCTCTTGCAACGCCAAACAGATGTTACGCATACATACCAACTTGACGGGAAATGAAAGAAAGGATGTTTCATATATATACCAAGTTCTTGTGGCGATGGTGGCTCCGATTTCCTTGAATGTGTGTTCTGTCAGATCCTCGGTTTCTCCTGTTGATGTTGCTCGTGGCCGCAAACCATGCATCTTCCCCGAGCCACCTATCCACCAACGCCTCCCATCCATCATCCTTTCCAGCGCACCAACCCGGAATCACCTAAATAATGAAAGCATGGCATTTCAAGATCAAACAATGAAATTTAGCACAAACGTGAGAATAAAAAGGATGTGCTACTTAAGTCCATGTACTACTCCTTGGTCATAGGGGGGCGCTCCGCCCTCGCTCTCGTCTTGGTCATCTTCTGGTGCAGAATAGTGTGGTAGAACTGCGTGATGGCCTCCCAGCGCGCCTCGTACGGCATCTGACGGACCTGCTTAGCCGCAGCCGCCTTGAAGACCTGGTCGGCTCTGGCCTTGTCCTCCTCCGCAACTCTATAGAATTCCTACAGTCATGCATATAACCAGAATGGAACAAGTCCTGAGTTAAGTGATGAACTATGAACGAAATGGACACAATATTTGACGGGAGTACTTCTGAAGAAACTTACCCAAAAATGATCGCTCACGGCCTGAGTGTGAGTCCCGAAGTCCGCAAGCCTGGCAGCTTCGTAGTGATGCCAGCGTAGCGCTAACACCCGCTCCTCGCACGGCTAATTCGTGTTAGGGCACGGGTTGAACAGGCCCGGCCAATAGTCCCTCAGCAAAACAGTAATCAAGACGTTTGGAATCTGGCCCTTCCCGACAATCTCCCAATTGTTGTAGAAGAATCAAAATATTAGTATGTGTTGATTCATTAGAATCAAAAAATAGAAAAGAATTTAAAGTTGAATAAACAAAATAACACTTACTCTTCCACCCTGGGAATAATGAGGGTCTTTTCTGCCTCGGCAGCAGGATGGCGAGGGAGGGTTGCCACTCCATGCAGCCACCCCTTCACGCCCGTACCCTCCTCCCCCTCCTCCTCCCCATCTGCCCCTCCTCACCCTCAACATCCTCCCTCTTCTCGGCCGCCCCTTGTTGGTGCAATAATTTGCCTCCTTATGTTTTGGAGATTGTTGACATAAATAGTAAGGGACTGATGTGTTTGCTTGTGCACACAGAGTAACAGGTCCCTGGAGTCAAGAGGTGTTTGGTTCAAACTCCGAAGTTAATCCCCTGCATGGCAGTGAAGGTTATCACTGAAGATTATGATGACAAGAGTGACCCCTCAAAAATTGCTGACGCATAGCAATTGGTTCGGCGCTCGTCCGAAGAAAGTGAGTGCGGCCGAGAAGATTGAAGACGAAGTGAAGACATAGCATTTATTTCGTTGTTTCTCTTCTCTTTATTGAGTCATAGGACCACCGTACTACTAAGAGGGGTGCAGTGTTCGAAGCTTTGATTCTCTCATGCTAAACCCAATCCTATGAAAGTTGTGAGAGAAATCTCTTTGTGTTCCGAGCAAATACTTGCCAGCAAGAGACTGTGATCTTCTTCACCGCGAGAGATTTGTCTCTGACCGAGGAGTTAGCATTGCTTGTTCCTGAAGTAATGTTACCATTGCTCTTAAAATCCGACCGTTGTGAACGTGTCGGTTGGCCATTGGCTGGACCGCGTGTCCAAAATGGTAATTTCCCACCAGGGAAGGCTGCGGCTATAAATAGCCACCCCGCACCGGTGTTGTCCGGTGGCTGCTCCATTTGATTGTGAGAAGATTGTTGAGCAACCCCCTCTCTTGAGTGATTTGAGTTTAAAATCCACCGAGAGAAAACCCCAGAGCCAAAAAATTAGATAGTGGTTCAGCATCACTCGAATCTAAGTACAGTACGCTCTGCCTATTACTCTTGAGAGCTGCGAACTCTCTAGACGGTTAGGTGTCAATTTCTTCAGAGACCAAGAGTAATTGTGGTTCTCGAAGAAGAAGTTTGCAAAGGTTTGGAGATCGCCTCAAGCATCTACCATGAGTGATCGGCATTGGTTGACAAACCAATTGTCGAGGAGAATAGGGCGAAGAGAGTTTATCTTCTGTGTTAAATCACAACCCCTCCAACCAGACGTAGTCCTTTTGCAGAAGGGCGAACTGGTCTACCAAATTCCTTCTCGCCATCGAGCATCACTGGTTACCTCTGCTCCTCCCCTTCACATTCGAACTGTGCTGTATGACATATTTCAATCATGTGATTTGTCTCGATGCATGCTTTTAGTTTCCATTCGTTAGTTTGTATTCGCTCACTGTACACTATTTTCATTCGCTCCGCTGCTGGGTTCCGAGAGTTTTGATATTTCCGAAGAAAATTTAAAACTCCCAGTCACCCCCCTCCCTCTGGTAGACATACTTCGTTCCTACAATTGGTATCAGAGCAAAGTACTCCATGACTCTATTCATTTTGGTCTAACCACCTTGGAGTTTAAGTATGTCTTCAATGAGCTGCAAGTCACACCTCAAGATTCCCATCTTCGATGGGACGGACTATCCCTTCTGGAAGGAGAAGATGAAGATCCGTCTCCGAGCTATTGATGATGATATGTGGAACGTGGTGCAGAATGGATTCGTGGTTGAAGTGCCCCAGGTCCCCACTGACCTCGAGAAGAAACTTATTCAGATGGATGCTCAAGCTAAAGATGAAATTGGTGGCCATCTCTCTCGTGCTCAATTTCTTCGCTATCGTCAGTGTGAAACTGCAAAGGAATTGTGGGACATTCTCGAAAAGATAAATGAGGGTGTTTCAACTCAGAAAGAAGCTCGCATTGATACTCTTCGGGCGAAGTTCAATCGGTTCAAGTGAATCAGAAATGAAAGCTGTCAGCAAACCTTCAATCGTCTGAGTGACATTGCAAACGAGCTGCAAGGTCTCGGCACCAAAGACATCACTGATCATGAAGTTGTGAAGAAACTGCTCCGATCCCTTGAGAGTTCTTTCGACACACTAGTTCTGATGATTCGGGAACGAGCTGATTTCAAAGTTCTCGACTCCGCTGATATCATGGAAAGGCTAAACACCCACGAGGACCAAGAAGAAGAAAAGAGAGATCTCTATGGCTCAACTCACCGAAAAAGTCATGCTCTCAAGGCTGTGGCTGAATCCTCCTCAGAAGGAAATGCCGAAGAAGATTCAGATGACCTAGAAAGGATCAGCAAGGATCTCGCATTAATCACGAAAAGATTCCAGCGCCTTCAAAGGAAAAATCAGTTTCAGAAGAAAGGATCCAGCAACTCTGGCACCTCCAAATCTTCATCAAAACCTACTGGAGATTACACCTGCTTCAAGTGCAAAAGGCCAGGACATTTCATTTCGGACTGCCCTCTCTGGGAAGCTAAAATCTGTGCCAGTGGAAGATATGATTCAGGAAACAACCATGGCAAAGGCAAGAGCAAGAGCTACGACTCTGATGATTAGAAGAAAACGAAGAAGTTCTTCAAGAAGAAGGACAGCTCCTCCTCCAAGTCCTCGTCAAGATCTTCCTCAAGGAATCCTTCCTAGTCCTCGTCCAACCACAAGAATACCTCTCGCAAGGCCAAGACATACATCAGCAAGGAAATGGACTCCGATGAAGAAGAGTCATCTCGCTCCGAGGAAGTTGATGAATCTGATGAGGATTCGGATTCTGGCATGGCTGGCATAGCATGTGCCACTACTCCTGCGTCGAACTTCTTCGAGAATCATTTGAGCGACGACGTATCTCCTGCCAACTGCTTCATGGCCAAATCTTTGAAAGAAAAGGTACCCTCCAAACATCACAAGGTTTACTCCAGTGATCAATTCTCTTCAGATGAGGATGACCATGCTAAACTGATCGAAATTGCTAATATGCAACAAAACTCTCTCGAGAAAATTGAGAAAACCATCAGGAAATCTGAAGGGTTGTTGGTTGAGGAGATGGAGAAAAATCAGTCATTGACAGAAGAGCATTTTGCTCTCGAGTCTCGAATGGAAGAACTATCAAATCGTCATGATTTTCTCTCAGCTGACCACGAGAGATTGACTTATGATTACCTGAAAAGGAAACAGGAACTCGAGTCGCTGAGAGAGGCTCATGATGACTTGATCAGAGAAAATTCTCTTCTCACCCAACAACTCAAAGAGAGACCTGAAGTGTTTGTACCACCTTGCTTAAAATGCCTTGAACGCAGTAACACTGAATCAAATGCTGAATCTTCTATGAATGCTAACCCCTCTATCGAGGTAAATGGTTCTTTGTCTGATGAGAATGCTAGGTTGAAGGATCTTCTTCAGACAGGAATGTTCAAGTCTCTCAAAGGGTATCAAACCCTGTGTGATATTCTGAAGAAATCCATTCTTCACAAAAATCCCAGGAAAGAAGGTATCGGTTTCGAAAGGAAACTGGATGAAAATAGCTCCTACTGGGAACCTGATCAATATCCTCGCACTGTGTGGGTGCCTGCCAAGAGCAAAACGCTCGATCCAGCTTTACTTTCGGGATATGACTGTCCCATCCCTGAATACTCATTTGATGATTCTCTGGACAACTATAAGTTGTTCAAAAACCAACGTGGTGAGGCTGTTGCTCGCTATGTTGGACCAAACAGCAGGAATGGCCCCCCAAAGAAAGCTATCTGGGTGCCTAGGAAAACTATCGAAGCATTGCCTATTACTAGGTTACTAACCATGCAGGAAGAAAATGCTCGATACATCCTGGAAAAGGCTCGACAGAATGAGTACATGCATACCTCATCTAACCACTATACTCATTCGTCTGGAAAGAATTTCAATGCATATTCTTTCGATTATGCTCGTACTTATTCGAGTGACTATTCGTATAACTATCGAAAGAAATCATATTCTACTCGCTCATATGTTTCGAAGCCACCTACAAAGATGTGGGTGGTTAAGAAAGTCTGATCCCTCTGCAGGACTATGTCTCCGGGTGTACCGAGTGGAAAATGGATAGTGGATGCACTAGTCGTATGACCAGAGACAAGTCGTTGTTTGTCGACCCCAACTTAACTGCTTCATCTCAGAAGTATATTACTTTCGGCGACAACAACAAAGGAAAGGTAATTGGGTTAGGTAAAATTGCTATATCCAAGGACAAGAACATTGATGATGTTTTACTTGTTCAGTCTCTTGGGTTCAATCTCATGTCAGTTGGAAAGCTTTGTGATCTAGGCATGCTAGTTCTATTTTCAATATCCAAATGCATCGTTTTTATGGCCTCTGACAATTCCTTCGTCTTCGAGGGAGATAGAAAAGGTGATTTATATATTGTGGATTGCTCTAAGGGTCCCTCAGTCCAAATTTGCTTGCTTGCAAAAGCAACCGAAGGATGGCTGTGGCACCGAAGACTTGGTCATGCAGGTATGAGAAATTTGCAGACTCTCATGAAGAAAAATCATCTTCGTGGCATTCCTGATGTGAAATTCGACAAGGATCGTCCCTGTGGTGCGTGAGGCTGGCAAATTGGCCAAGAAGTACAATTCGTCAAAAACTGTCATGACCACAACAAGACCTTTGGAAATTCTTCATATGGATTTATTCGGACCTCAAAACTATGCAAGTTTCGGTGATAGTCATTATGGTCTGGTTATTATTAATGATTTCTCTCCATACACTTGGGTATTCTTTCTCAAAGACAAAACCTGCACCCAAGACATCTTCAAAAGATTCGCCAAGAAGGCCCAAAATGAATATGATGTGCGAATTAAGCATGTCAGAAGCGACAATGGTACTGAGTTCAAAAATACTCATATTGAAGACTCGATGAAAATGGTATAACTCATGAGTTCTCTGCCGCATACACTCCCCAACAGAATGGAGTTGTTGAGCGAAAGAATAGAACTCTCATCGAAATGGCGAGAACAATGCTCAGTGAGTATAAAACTCCCATTCATTTCTGGGCTGATGCTATTAACATTGCTTGTCATGTTGTGAATCGTGTTTATCTTCACAAATTCCTTAAGAAAACTTCATATGAGCATATCACTGGCAAGAAACCGAATGTTTCTTATTTACGTGTTTTTGGTGCACCTTGCTATATTCGTGACATGAATTATAATTCCAAGTTTGCACCTAAGGCACATGAAGGTTTTCTTCTTGGTTATGGCTCGAACTCGCATACTTATCGTGTCTATAACTCTCACCACGGGAAAGTTATGGAAACGGTAAATGTGCGGTTTGATGAATCTAACGGCTCTCAAAAGGAGCACATGCCTAATGTGATAGATGAACCACCGTTCTCGGATGCTATTCGGCAAATGGCCATTGGGGATGTCTGGCCAGTCGAAGGAAATACACCTGACTATTCCGATGAAGATGCCCCCATGTCTCGAAGAAGAACACACCAATCTACTGCCGAAGAAAATGCCACACCGAACACAAATGGCAACCCAGATGCAAGTGCAAATCAAAATGGAAATCTCGATGAAAATGGCGATACAAATGCTCACCCTGATGCTGATACTGAGGAAAATGAAAATGATCATCAAGAAGGAAATCCTCACCCACGAGTGGCAAATTGAGTTGACCCTGCGTTAATCCTCGAAGATCTCGAGAATCTAGGTTACCGACCCACAACTCGCTCTCGCACTCGCTTGGCTAACTACTGTGGCAGTTTCTCCTTTGTCTCATTGACAGAACCTACCAAGTATGAGGAAGTCATGAATGATCTCGATTGGATGAATGCCATGCAAGAAGAGTTGGTGCAATTCGAATTAAATGATGTGTGGGAATTGGTTGACAAACCGAATCCTAAGAAGCAAAATATCATTGGCACCAAATGGATCTTCCGAAACAAGCAAGATGAAAATGGCATTGTTGTGAGAAACAAAGCTCGTCTTGTCGCTCAAGGGTATAGACAGGTAGAAGGTATTGATTTCGGTGAAACATATGCTCCTGTTGCTCGCCTTGAGGCAATTCGTATTCTTCTCGCTAATGCAAACTACAATGATATTCTGCTTTCTCAAATGGATGTGAAAAGTGCTTTCCTCAATGGTGAAATTGATGAGGAAGTATATGTTAGGCAGCCACCTGGCTTTGAAAACCCTCTGTTTCCTAACAAAGTTTTCAGGATGAAAGAGGCTCTGTATGGGCTGAAGCAAGCCCCTCGAGCTTGGTATGACACTCTGAAGAGGTTTCTGCTCGACAAAGGGTTCAAGCCAGGATCCACTGATTTCACTCTTTTCACTCGTGCTATTGATGGTGATCTATTCGTGTGTCAAATTTATGTGGATGATCTTATTTTCGGCTGTACTAACAATGCATGCAGCATGGAATTTGAACAAATGATGTCCAAGAAATATCAAATGTCTATGATGGGTGAACTCAAGTTCTTTCTCGGACTGCAAATCCGTCAACAGGACAACGGAATTTTCATATCTCAGGAGAAATATCTGAGAGGCTGTCTGAAGAAGTTTAAAATGCAAGATTGTAAACAGAAGGGCTACAAAACTCCCATGCCCATGAATGGCCAGCTGGACGCAGATGTGTACGGTAAAGATTACGATCAGAAAGCTTATCGTTCGATGATTGGTTCTTTACTCTACTTATGTGCATCCAGACCTGATATTATGTTGAGTGTTTGTATGTGGGCTCGTTTTCAAGCTGCACCGAAAGAATCGCATCACCAAGCGGTCAGGCGTATTCTGAGATATTTGGCTCACACCCCCACCTTAGGTTTATGGTATCCTAAGGGAGCACAGTTTGACCTTGTTGGATATTCAGACTCAGATTATGCAGGTGACCGGGTTGACAGGAAATCTACTTCGGGGACATGCCATTTCCTCGGTAGATCATTGGTATGTTGGTCGTGAAGGAAGCAGAATTGTGTCTCGCTCTCTATGGCTGAGGCCGAATATATTACTGCTGGCGCATGTTGCACTCAGTTATTATGGATGAAGCAGACACTGAAGGATTATGGCAACAAGGTCAAGAAGATCCCTCTATTGTGCGACAATGAGAGTGCGATCAAAATTGCACACAATCCAGTGCAGCACTCTCGCACCAAGCATATTGAGATCAGACATCATTTCCTTCGCGGTCATGTTGCTCGAGAGGATATTGTTACCAGTCACGTCAATACCGAAGAAAATCTCGCCGATATCTTCACCAAGCCTCTCAATGAGAAAAGATTTTGTGCGTTACGGTGTGAGCTAAATATCCTAGATTCCGCAAACGTGCAGTAAGCTGGACTCGGCACCCGTACCATCACTTCCACATCTTAGAAGGAATGGGTGCACAACACTCGAAGAGTTTGAAAATTTCGACAAAGTGAAATTTTCTTTCTGAGAGTGAATACATTAACAAAGAACTAGACTAACCGGGTGCCACGATAATTGTGCGATGCTCGGGGTCATACAATTCTTATACGGTGGGTAACGCCACCACAATTTCTCTTCGCTGAGTTGTCTTTTGGTTGAAGAATTTTGTGTTAGTCCGAATGTGTTTCACTCATAGCTTTTTCTCTCGGGTGTTTGTGTTTCTTCGTCTGAGTGAAATACCTAGGACCCTATTTTTCACTCTATTCTATCTCTTCCAGTCTATGCTGTTCCGTTATGAATGCACAAAAATTCATCTGGTAACCAAACTTTATCTGGTGTCCTTGACCACGATAAAGTTTCGGTCCGAACTTAATCTGTTTTGGCGAAAGCCGCCCAAAATTTGGGGTTTCCCGCCCAAGTCTGGACCATGTTCTTAGGTGACGGTTGCCACGTGCTCTTCATCAACTGCCAGTTTATCTGGTCCGTTGAATCGCAATAGTCCTCTGACTGTGGCCGTCCGATCAGATTCACCAGGTGTGGTTATTTCCTCCTCGCATATATATTCCATGCCGTCAACCTCCCTCGATTCACTTCGCATCTCCGCCACCATCACTTTCCGAAGCCCTACCGCACTGCTCCACCTCGAGCTCGACGACGTCGATCATTTCGCTGCTTTGCTGCCGGAAAGAGGTCGCCGGAGTCATTCCTCGCCGCCGCGGATCAACTCCATCCCCGCGTCGCCGTAGTCGCTGCTCATCACCAAGTTAGGGTATGTGTAGTGCGAACTCGTTCTTCCAATCATCCTATTCGAGTTCGTTCACGGTCGTAATTGTCTATTTTTACCGCATTTCCCAGATCTTTACTGATAGGTAAGTTGTGCGGATGTGGTTTGTAGTTGTCCGTCGCATCCGAAAACTTCAGATCTAGGGTTTGTGTTGTGTCTCGTACGAACGGAATGCCTAGCACGTTAACTAGTATATTCTTCGAACCTACAAGTTCGTTCTACACATTTGTTTCATCCGAAACATTTGTCAAAGTCTGCATCTACTTCTTCATCAAAACGATTTCTTTTTCAAAATCTTCGCTGTGTGCATTCGTAACCCTGTCCCCATTTTCTCTCGCATCTATCTTTATTCACAGGAAAATGTAGTCAGTTGAGGATTCGGCTCAACCAGTGAGCCTGGCTGACAGAGATGACGTTGTTCTGGGTACAACTGACGAATCCAAAGCTCCAAATGCTAAGGGCCCAAGGGTAGGCCCATCAACCAGCAAGCGAAAAAGAACCAAGCAAAATGCTAATGAGAAAGAAGAGAATGCTCCGAAGAAGAAGAAGGGCGGCAGACAGGCGTAGACTAATACAACTGAGTATATCTCTCATGATCGTTACGATACTGTTCCAGGAGAATCCAAACATGAGAGAGATACGCGTCAACAATGGATTCGACGTCATTGGGTGCGCAAATGGTTCAACTATGAATTTGTTCATCCTCGGTTTGCTCAAAATTTTGCATTTCATCCACCATGGGGTGACTGCCGGGAAAATTCTCTCATAAAATCAAATGGTCCCAAAGAGAGACCACCTCCTCCACCAAATGCTCATGAGTCCTCCCTTCACACACCTGAATCTTATCCTGATGAGCTTTCTAAGCTTCAGCGAAATGCCATCAAGCGAGCTAAGAGGGTTGAAAAACAAAAGACTCATGAAGAGGAAAACCTTCGCCTTCTCAAAGATGATGTCGAGAAGAAAAAGGCTGAAGGAAAATCTGAAGGACGCACTAAACGCAAGCATGATCCCAGCGCTGCTGCATCAAAGATAAAGAGTGCACCAAAGAATAAAAAGGCTGTACCAGCTGATGAATTTAAAATGAATGATTCCTTGGATGATGACCCTCCGCTCACCATGGAAGAAGTTGCTGCTACTCTCAGCGAGGAAGTGAATATTACCACTTCAACTGTGTTGCCTGATCTTCGGGTTCATATGGTTCCAGAAGCACCACCGAAGAAGATCACTACTCGAAAAACTCCTGCTACCACTGTCACTATGAAACAGCATATCAACACAACTCCTCATCCAGATGCTATCAATTTGCAAGATTTGGTAGTTGACACTCCTGTGAGTACTGCAAAGCCAGGCGAAAGTATTCCCAAGCCTGACTTGAAGAAAATCAAGGCGCCTACTACCAAGAAAAATGCTCCACAAGCAACTGCTCCGACGGAGAAGGCTGCTAAGTTTGCGCCTACCTTGACTCAGCCGTTGGCTTCTAAACCTCCTTCCGAGCAAGTTCCTGTGCAGACTACTCCTATTGCCAAGTTTGATGCTCCTCACTACTATGATCAGATGTTCATCATGGAACGGCTTGATAAAATTGTGGACAATCCATTCGATGGTGAAGTGGCATCTCTGCCTATTCCTGCTGAAGTCATTTGACAGGCCACTTCCGTAGTTCAAGAAATGAGAGAAGATGCAGTTGAGATCAACTCTCTCTCTGCCGAGCTAATTGACCTTGATGGTCGAATGAAAACTGCTTCTTCAAGATTTGTCATTAAAGCGCTCGAAGACTCTTACAAGGATGTCAACCGTGCCATGACTCTCCTCCGCCACAGAAGGTTGCATTTTCACATGGATCTAGACAAAATTGTTCGCAAGATCTATGACGAGCATCAAGCAAAGGTCACTGGCTACAATGATCTGGTCAAATGCCACATTGATCAAGTTGCTCAGCAAAAGAAGAAGCAACGCAAGAGAATTGCGACGAAAATGTACCTCCTGCTCCGAAGGAAAAATCGCCTGTTCGCCCAGTTGCTCAGTCTCAGAAAGAAACATCTCCCGAGCCTGTTATTCCTTCGAACCCCCCAGTAAAGGACTCGGATGCTCCTCCCTCGCCAAGGCCAACTGACTCAGTGCCTGTGGCATCACCTGCTCAAGCTAATATTCCCTCGCAAAGATCAGTTTCTGAGGAAGGTGAAATTCCTCGCTCCGAGCCCCAATCTTCTCTGGCTCATGAAGCTCCAAAAGTCTCGGCTTCTCCCATTATCAAGCAACAAGAAATTCCAGTGGAACAACCTCAACCACCTCCAGTACATGATTCGGCCTCAGTCCCTAAAGTGGATGAACCTGCCCTACTACCTACTGCCTCAGCAGCACCCTCGGTTGTCACACCTGCTCCATCTCCACTCAAGTTAACTATCGACACAGCGACACGAATACCAGATGCTGGTCCTTCCGAACGGAAATCTGTCTCTGCTCGCCGTACTGACTCAGTTGTATATGGCGATGAATTTCTCTCTCCTGAAGAAGAACTCAAATACCCATACCCTCATGAAGAACTACCTTTGTTCTCGTCAGGAGTAGGCGCCAAAGGTCCTCTTTTTAATCGGAATGCGCACCCCAAATTCTTTCTAGTTAGTCCATATGATGGGCCGCGCACTTCGGAATCGCCTCGCTTCTGGACTAAGGAACAGGCCATATATTATTCTCGGGTCCTCTATGAGAGCAGAAAGATATTTTCTCACGAATATCTAAACATTCCTACAATGCACAATATTGGCTGTTTCAATCAATTGCTTCAAGATCTGGATGATTTCTGCCTCACCAAAGTATTTGAATTCGAGCATCCCTGGAACAAAGAGATCATTCTTCAGTTCTATGCTACACTGTATATCTCTGGCGATGAATCTGATAGCTCAAAATGGATTATGGAGTGGATGACCGAAGGAAAACGCATCAAATGCACTGCAACAGATTTTGCCTCGCACTTCCATTTCCCTCGCTTTGAGCATGGTGACACTGAAATTTGGGTTCACAACATTGATGTCATATCAGATGAAACTTTTCGGTGCACAATGGATCAAGAAAAGATTCATGACAACACTGGTCCTCCTCGTCCTGAGCACTTAACCTTTGAGAATCAGATGCTGTTTCACATGCACCATTTGCCCTCTGGCGGGTATGAATCCAGACAAATCCATCTCAGATGTTCTTCGTAATGCTATATATGCAATCTCTGAGCGATACATCTTCGACGTGGAAGACATGTTTCTACGTATTCTGAAGGATTCTGCCCAATATCCTTTCTGCATCAAAGTTTTCGCGCCCTGGATCCAGAAAGTTATTGATCATGCTATGCGCACAGTGTATCTTGCGAAGGAAAACCATAAAAGCTTCATACCTCCTGTTCGTGATACCTTGCAAGTCATGGAAGATATTACTTCGGGTAAATCGCCTGCATCAAGCCCCCAAGACTATCACAAGCAATTCGACGGGCCACATCTTCCTCAGCGCGACCGAAAGATTTCGCCTCAACCTCCATCGCAACTCGAAGTTAGTTTGCGTACACAACAACTGCTGTTGTAGCATATCGCCGAGGATCAACGCGAAAAAGAACATCTCGCCTCCGAGCTAAATGCTCTCAACAATCGCACCAGAATTATGCATCTGATAGCTGATGAAAACAAGAAGAGACTCTGGAAATTGCTTCGCAAGTTCTTCACCGAGAAACAACTCCTGAATGTCAATCTCCAGGAGCTCTATGATTATATTGACAAAGGCTTCACTGTTGAAGATTTTCAAGATCGGAGTACCCCTCCTCTTCCTGTTCGTGAGCCAACTACTGATCTTCTTCATCTCAAGCTTCACAAACTGCTTGACGAGTCTGAAGCCACCTCACCGACCGAAAAACCTACCGAAGGCAATGTGCTATCCCGTGTTCCTCCTTTGGCTCCTCCACCTATACCCTCGTCTGCTCAGCCCCACGTTATTATCCCTGAAGAAAAATCTGACGCTGCTGGAGACGAAGACAATCCCGTCACTTCCGAAGAAGAAGTCACCTCGGACAGTTCTTCTGGAGATGCCACCGATTGAACCAAGTTCTGCGTTTTTGCACTCATGTTATTCGTCACCTTTTTGACACTAGTTTACAAAAAGGGGGAGAATGACATCGAGTCTCGATAGATTTGCTTTCTGTGTTTCGTTGGTTTTGGTTTCGTGCGAGTTTGCAACTTCTGGTTTAAGCTTATCAGTACTAAGTTGTAAAACTCGATAACTTCTGTGCTGTAATGTTAATAACCCCTCCTGCTGCACTATTTCCCTCGAAGCACTTATTTTGCTGGTGGAATTATTATCGGAAGTTATGAATGATTGCACTACGATCTCGATGGATTATATCTCATCAGTGCGAATCATTGTCTCGAATGATTGAAATTTCCTCAGTATACTTCAATACTTGCAGGAGAATTTATCTCATATCTTTTTCCCTGCATACATTTAGGGGGAGTGCATTTCATCATCGAGCAAAGTAACACTTGTTCACTCTTGTTGGAATTATTTTATACTTATCTATCTTCACTTCGATGATTATCTGTTTTGTCAACAATCGTCCAAAAAGGAGGAGATTGTTGGTGCAATAATTTGCCTCCTTATGTTTTGGAGATTGTTGACATAAACAGTAAGGGACTGATGTGTTTGCTAGTGCACACAGAGTAACAGGTCCCTGGAGTCAAGAGGTGTTTGGTTCAAACTCCGAAGATAATCCCCCGCGTGGCAGTGAAGGTTATCACCGAAGATTATGATGACAAGAGTGACCCCTCAAAAATTGCCGACGCATAGCAATTGGTTTGGTGCTCGTCCGAAGAAAGTGACTGCGGCCGAGAAGATTGAAGACGAAGTGAAGACGTAGCATTTATTTCTTTGTTTCTCTTCTCTTTATTGAGTCATAGGACCACCGTACAACTAAGAGGGGTGTAGTGTTTGAAGCTTTGATTCTCTGATGCTAAACCCAATCCTATGAAAGTTGTGAGAGAAATCTCTTTGTGTTCCGAGCAAATACTTGCCAGCAAGAGACTGTGATCTTCTTCACTGCGAGAGATTTGTCTCTGACCGAGGAGTTAGCATTGCTTGTTCCTCAAGTAATGTTACCGTTGCTCTTAAAATCCGACCGTTGTGAACGTGTCGGTTGGCCATTGGCTGGACCGCCTGTCCAAAATGGTCATTTCCCACCAGGGAAGGCTGCGGCTATAAATAGCCACCCCACACCGGCGTTGTCCGGTGGCTGCTCCGTTTGATTGTGAGAAGATTGTTGAGCAACCCCGTCTCCTGAGTGATTTGAGTTTAAAATCCACCGAGAGAAAACCCAGAGCCAAAAAATTAGATAGTGGTTCAGCATCACTCGAATCTAAGTCCAGTACGCTCCACCTATTACTCTTGAGAGCTGCGAACTCTCTAGACGGTTAGGTGTCAATTTCTTCAGAGACCAAGAGTAATTGTGGTTCTCGAAGAAGAAGTATGTAAAGGTTTGGAGATCGCCTCAAGCATCTACCACGAGTGATCGGCATTGGTTGACGAACCAATTGTCGAGGAGAATAGGGCGAAGAGAGTTTATCTTCTGTGTTAAATCACAACCCCTCCAACCAGACGTAGTCCTTTTGCAGAAAGGCGAACTGGTCTACCAAATTCCTTGTCGCCATCGAGCATCACTGGTTACCTCTGCTCCTCCGCTTCACATTCGAACTGTGCTGTATGACATATTTCAATCATGTGATTTGTCTCGATGCATGCTTTTAGTTTCCATTCATTAGTTTGTATTCGCTCACTGTACACTGTTTTCATTTGCTCCGCTGCTGGGTTCCGAGAGTTTTGATATTTCCGAAGAAAATTTAAAACTCCCATTCACCCCCCCTCTGGTAGACATACTTCGTTCCTACATCCCTCTTCACCCTCAACACCCTCCCTCTCCTCGTCCTCCCCTTTCTCACCCTCAACCTCATTCTCATACTCCTCCTCGTCCTCATCGTCCTCGCCCGCGGTGCCACTGGCAGAGGGCACCTCACTAGAGGAGGACGTACGAGGCTGGCCCCCTATGTCCGAGACGAAGCGCAGTTTCTGGACACGCGTTCTGTCTATAGAGGAGACTCCCCCTCCTCGTCCTCCCCCTCGTCGCCCGCCCCCTGCTCCTCTAGGGGGTCTTCCCTCGTCAGACTGACGTAGTCGATAGGGAACGGTGCTGGCTCTTCCACTGCGAGTTAGCTTATCACGAAGTGTGTCAACCAAACCGCTGGAATTAACCTTGCCCATGGTCCAATCACCTGCATTGAGAAAGAATAAACAATTAGTAAGGATAATAAAAACTTTATGCAAAGGAAGGAAGCATATTAATAATTATTTATGCAAAGTAAGGAAGCATATTAATAAACCATACAAAAAAAGACATAAAACGTACCTCACCATATGCAGTGTTGCCTCTTTGATTTGTGGAACTGATGTTTTGGGGAATATGAGAAGTCTGCATGCAGTGTTGCCTCTTTGATTGAACTCAGTCTTCTCATATTCCCAAGGCATTAATCTGAGTAGGTATTCTTCCCTAGATTAATATCATGGTGGTCAACCTCCTTAATTCCCATGATTTGTCAAAAAATCAAATAATCTTCTCATATTCCCAAGGCATTAATCTGAGTAGGTATTCTTCCCTAGATTAATGTCATGGTGGTCAACCTCCTTAATTCCCATGATTTTTCAAAAAATCAGAGTCTTCAATCAAAGAGGCAACACTGCATGCAGACTTCTCATATTCCCCAAAACATCAGTTCCACAAATCAAAGAGGCAACACTGCATGCGAATCAACACTGTTGTAGTACATATGCTAGAACCCATACAAATCATCACTGTTGTAATCCATTCCTCGACCGGTCTCATCATCACTATCACGCATATCATCGTCATTGTCTGAGGGGGGTGGAGGTTCATCTATGTCTTCATCGTCGTCATGTAACTTCTCAAGCATATCTATGTTCTTTACATTGACAACTACCTCACCATCACACCGTGCATCGTCATCATCTGGGTCCACATCATCATCACCCAAACGTATGTTTTCGTTAACGTTTGGGTCCACATCATCATTGGGTTTATACTTGGGCTCTTCTGCATTGTATCGACACAACTTATTATGTAGAGTGGGAATGTCGTCCGGATAGTACGTTGTCCTGATGTTTGACACCTCCTCTAGGATAACTGCCTTAGCTATGGATGCTTCAATCTTAGCTTTGTTTCTGCATTTGTATCGAAGATGCTTGTTCTACCTCTCAGGCCCATACTACCAACGATTCTGCACAGGGCCCCCCAACAATGCCTCGTGCGTGAGGTGCAACATGAGATGTGCCATTGGAGTGAAGAAGCCCGGCGGAAAGATCATCTCTAACTTGCATATCAACTCCGACGCCTTCTTATGCAATTGTTTCATCATCTTGGGACAGATTTCTTTAGCACAGAGCATGCAGAAGAAATGGCTAACCTCTGCAAGCACTCACCAGACACGCTCGGCAAGATAGCCTCGAACCGTCACCGACATTATCCGCTCAATCCATACGTGATAGTCATGACACTTGATCCCGGTGACTTTGCCCGTTGAAAGATTGACTCCCTTACTCATATTCGATGCATAACCATTAGTGAACTTGACAATGTGTTTGAGCCACTTCAGTGTCTCCATGTTTTGTGGCTTCATAAGGACGAAGTGAGCATCTGGCTTGAACCAAGTTCTTCGACTGATAGTGGGAGGCTGCATGTTTAGCTTTTTTTATCACAAATCTTCTCTTGATCGGCTCCAGCCTTAACATTATCCTTTGTCTTATCAGGAAAGTTGAGGATCGAGCGAAAGAGGGACTCTGCGACATTCTTTTCAGTGTGCATCACATCGATGTTATATGGAAGTTTGAGGTCCTTCAAATAGGGAAGCTTCGTGAAGCTAGCAATGTGAGTCCAGTTGTGCGTCTCACCATATCCCTCAAAACCTTTACCCCCTTTGCCTTTGCCTTTACCTTTGCCTTTAGGCTTGAGAGCATTTAGCTGAGCAAGAACATCTTCACCCGAAAACGCTGGAATCTGCTTTACTTCATGGACAACCCGGCCTTTCGTGAAGTTCTTCTTGTCTTCCCTGTATTCATGGTCGGCAGGGAGAAACTGTCGATGCAGGTCAAAGGCAACATACTTGCCACCCTTTTTCAGCCAAATGAAACGTAGAGCTTGCATGCACACTGGGCATGGCATCTTCCCACTTGTACACCATCTGCAGAATAGGGCATAGCCAGGAAAGTCATGCATGCAATACTGCAACCAAACTTTCATCAAAAAGTTTCTCTGCAAATGTCGGTCATATGTCAACCTCGGGAAGTACTAAGAATGGTGCAAATCGTCCACCAGCGGCTGCATGAACACATTGAAATTCTTCCCTGGGTATTCAGGCCCCGGAATGATCAGCGACAGGAACATGGTCTTGCATTGCGTTAGGATGCTAGGAGGGAGATTGAGCGGAATAACAAACACAGGCCAGCAGCTGTATGAATTAGACAACATACCATATGGATTGAACCCATCGCCTGATATCGTAAATCTTACATTCCTAGCCTCGGCAGCTTCATCAGGGTATTCCCTATCGAATACCTTCCATGCCTCACCCTCCGATGGATGTACTATCTTATCTAGATGGTACCTCTTCTTATTCTTGTGCCACTTCATCATTTTGGCAGACTCCTCAGTGATGAAAAGATGTTGTAGTCTTTCTATGAAATGGAGATACCGAAGAACCTTTACGGGAATGGTTAGCTGCTTCTTCTGACCATCATCACTGTCCACCTCAATATACCTAGATGAACCACACTCCCTACAGTACTTGTCATCCGCATACTCGTTTCTAAACAAAAGGCAATTCTTTGGACAAACATGTATCTTCTCATAATCCATAGAGAGCGCCTTCATCATTTTCTTCGTCTCGTACATGCTTTTCGGCAGTTCATGATCCTCAGGGAGGTTGTTACCCCATACTCCCAGAAATGCTTCAAAGCAAGCTCGGCTACAGCCATACTCGGCCTTGATTGCCACCAGTTGCGAGATGGCATCCAACTGAGAAAGTTTGGCTCCCTTGTAAAGATGTTTCTTCGACGAGGCCAACATCCGCATGAACTCCTTTGCAGTTTCCTCCAGTTCCTCCAGTTCATTCTCTGAAGGTGTCGAATGTGGTGTCTCTACAGCACAGATATCATCGACCATGTTTCTAACCCCATTGTCCTCATGATCATCGATGCGTTGTCGCATCACCTCCTCTCTAACACGCCCCTCCTCGGCAACGTTTACCGACATGTTAAAGTTTTCGATATACCCATACTTGCAAAGGTGTTTTGTCATCTTAGACTTTTGTAGACAATGACGGTTCTCGCATCTGGCACAAGGGCAATGTGGGGGAACTCTCTTGGAACCACGGTGGAACTCTTTCAAGCACACATCGGTTTTTGCGGCCCACTCTTCTATTGTTCTATTCGAACCGGTAAGACCACTGTACATCCACTCATTATCAGCCATCCTCTACTTTATTGGGAGCCACACAACAAAAGTAACATTTCATTTAAATTAATCATATCAAATTAATAGCATCAATTTTTTATTTTCTACCGGGTTGACAAGATACGGCAACGAATCAACCTACATCTCTAATAGGTAAAGAGGGTCCTAATCACACCGAGGATGTGTAGATTGAGTACATTCTCCATGCTCTACCCTGTTCCGAGACAAAATTTCGGCAACACCTTGATGTCTACTACACAACTTATTCTTGTAGACTTGTGTTGGGCCTCCAAGCGCAGAGTTTTGTAGCACTGTAGCAATTTTCCCTCAAGTGGATGACCTAAGGTTTATCAATCCGTGGGAGGCATAGGTTGAAGATGGTATCTCTCAAACAACCCTGCAACCAAATACAAGAAATCTCTTGTGTCCCCAACACACCCAATACAATGGTAAATTGTATAGGTGCACTAGTTCGGCAAAGAGATGGTGATAAAAGTGTAGTATGGATAGTAGATATAGGTTTTTGTAATCTGAAAAATATAAAAACAGCAAGGTAGCAAGTAACAAAAGTGAGCAGAAACGGTATTGCAATGCTTAAAAACAAGGCCTAGGGTTCATACTTTCGCTAGTGCAATCTCTCAACAATGCTAACATAATTGGATCATATAACAATCCCTCAACATGCGATAAAGAATCACTCCAAAGTTCCTATTAGCAGAGAACATAAGATAGAAATTGTTGTAGGGTACGAAACCACCTCAAAGTTATTCTTTCCGATCAATCTATTGAGCCATCCCTATAAGTGTCACAAACGGCCCTAGAGTTCATACTAAAATAACACCATATGATACGAATCAACCAACCCTAATGTCACCTAGATACTCCAATGTCACCACAAGTATCCGTGAGTTGATTATATGATATGCATCGAACAACTTCATAATCATAATATTCAATCCACACAAAGATCTTCAAGGAGCACCCCAAAGTTTCTATCGGAGAAAAGATAATGAAAACGTGCATCAACCCCTATGCATAGCTTACCCCAATGTCACCGCGGGAATCCGCAAGTTGAGTGCCAAAACATATATCAAGTGAATCAATATAATACCCCATTGTCACCACGGGTATTCATATGCAAGACATACCTCAAGTGTTCTCAAATCTGAAATATTCAATCCGACAATAACGAAACCTCAAAGGGAAAAGATTCGATTCATCACAACGAGGATAGAGAGGGAAGAAACACCATATGATCCAATTATATTAACAAAGCTCGTGATACATCAATATCGTGCCAAATCAAGAACATGAGAGACAGAGAGATAAAACACATAGCTACTAGTACAAACCCTCAGCCCCGAGGGTGAACTACTCCCTCGTCGTCATGGAGACCGCCGGGATGATGCAGATGGCCTCCGGTGATGATTCCCCCCTCCGGAAGGGTGCCGGAAAAGGGCTGTAGATGAGATCATGGAGGTACAGAGGCGTGCGGCGGCGTAAAAACTCATCTAGGTTAACTTTCGGGGGTTTCTGAATATATAGGATTTTTCAGCGTTGGAATCACGTCAGACGAAGCCTCGTGGGCCCCATGAGGTACCAGGGCGCGCCTGGGGGGGTGGTGTGCCCTGGTGCCTCGTGGGCACTGGGTGGCCCCCCTCCAGTGGCTCTTGGTTCCAGTATTTTTTTATTTTTTCCATAAAAAATCTCCAAAAAGTTTCATCCAATTCCAAGAACTTTTATTTCTACACAAAAAACAACACCATGACAATTCTGCTAAAAACAGCGTTTGTCCGGGTTAGTTCTAATCAAATCATATCAAAACCATATAGAATTGTTATAAACGTGGCATGAATACTTCATAAATTATAGTTACATTGGAGACGTATCAGCATCTCCAAGCTTAATTCCTGCTCGTCCTCGAGTTGGTAAATGATAAAAGATATAACTTATGAAGTGTGAATGCTAGCGTAGTGCATAAGTTTGATCAATAATAATTTCAATCACTTTTCCTAGCATGATAACAGCAACCTTTTCTCATAAAAGTCATCATGATAAAGTAGCAATTAAAAACAGAGATTTTAATGTGGAATGCTACCCATCATAATCATCATATAATCTTTTCTTTTGTTGCATGGACATTGGACTTGAATGATTCAAAGCAAGATCATTATTATAACAGCAATATTTATTATCATAAAACTTCTCATGAGCAAGTAACAATTCATCACAACAATGAAGTATAAGGCATAAATTTTCTTGGAAACTAACAAACTATTCTAGTCAACAATGCAATTGCAATTCATCATATTTTCAGGAAGGGTCTCATGTAGGAGCTTTTTAGCAAGTCCACATACTCAACCATAATTTATTCTTCTATGATTGCTAACACTCACGACATATATATGGACCAAAAGTTTCAGCCAGACACATAGAAAGATAGGGGCTTGTGATTTCGCCTCCCAACTTATTCACCTCAAGGGTGATGTCAACAATATAACTCATGATCACTCATATCCAACTGGATATATGTGCCTAGATCTTTCCCCACCACATGATGCTTGCAAAATAGAAAAATAAAAAGGAAGTAGAGGAGAACACTATTAACTCTTGCATAAAAAGTAAATACATAAAAGTAAAGGATAGGCCCTTCACAGAGGGAAGCAGAGGTTGTCATGCGCTTTTTGTTGTTGGATGCACAAGCCCTTAATGCAAAGGAACGTCACGTTATATTGCCCCTTGTGATAGCAACCTTTATTATGCAGTCCATCGCTTTTATTTCTTTACCATCACTAGTTCAATGCTTATTTCCCTTACAATAAAAGGCCAGACATATTTAGAGGCAATTTTTATTGCTTTTTGCACCGATGACAACTTACTTGAAGGATCTTATTCAATCCATAGGTAGATATGGTGGACACTCATGGGAAGAAACTGGGTTTAAGGGTTTTGGATGCACAAGTAGTATCTCTACTTGGTGCGGATTTTTGGCTAGCAAAGATATTGGGCAAGCACCACATGTTGGAGGATCTATAACAATATAACTTCTATGTGAATATGAACAAACATAATTCATTACGTTGTCTTCCTTGTCCAACGTCAACACTTTGACATAAAATATTTAATGGGGGCTCACAATCATAAAAGATGTCCAAGATAGTATATTTGCATGTGAATCTTCTCTTGCCTTATTAACTTTTTCATGAATTGCATCATTGACTAATGCTATGCTTGTTAACCTCCAACAAATTTTACCACTTGTACTTTTCTTTATGTAATGTCATTACTTTCCATAAGATTAGTATATGATGTCTTTCATTATTTTCATTGCAAGGAATCACACTTATCATATCCAATGATCTATATGAAAGTTTTTATTATATCCCTCTCGAATATTCATCATCTTGAGACCGAATTCATATCTTGTGCAAATTACCATTACTATTATTAACTCTCAAGAAGATATAAGTGAAGCATGAGAATTAATGACAAACTACTCCAAAATATATAAGCGAAGATCAATGAGTAGTTAAGTAAATAGGTAGCTATGTGAGGACTCTCTCTCTCATTTAAAATTTCAGATCTTGATAATTTTATTCAAACAGCAAAGAAAACAAAATAAAATGACATTCCAAGAATAGCACATATCATGTGAAGAAGAAAAAACTTAGGCTAAAACTGACCGATAGTTGTTGAAGAAGAAAGGTGGGATGCCTACCGGGGCATCCCCAAGCTTAGATGCTTGAGACTTCTTGAAATATTAACTTGGGATGCCTTGGGCATCCCCAAGCTTGAGCTCTTGTGTCTCCTTAATTCCTCTCATATCACGGTTTCTCCTAAATTTTAAAACTTCATCCACACAAAACTCAACGAGAACTCATGAGATAAGTTAGTATAAATCAACTCAAAATCTTAACATTATCTACTGTAACAAATCACTAAAATTATAATTAAACATTGCATACCAAATGCCTCTGCATATTTAATACTCCTATCCTCAAATAGAAACATTAAAGACGCAAACATATGCAAACAATGCAACTATAACAGCAATCTGCAAAAACAGAACAGTCTGTAAAAGGGGAATAAGAATCCATACTTCCCTAATTCCAAAAATTCTGAAAAATCACCACGTGACAGATAACTCATGCATGCTTACTATGTAAAAATTTCAGATTTTTATCATGTTCTCACTATTCAGGAAAATTCTGGACATAACAGAAAACTTTCTGTTTTCAAACAGCAACACATGAACTTGCAAACTGAGCATGGTAAAGGCTATACTTGGCATTTTATTGAACTAAAAGACACAAAACATGATTATTGATAGCAGCAAGAAAATTTCAACAAAATAAATTGATGCTCCAAGGAGAACTCATATTATGTGACGAATAAAAATATAGCTCTGAGTGAGGTTACCGATAGTGTTGAAGACGAAAGAGGGGATGCCTTCCGGGGCATCCCCAAGCTTAGGCGCTTGAGTCTTCCTTGAGTATTACCTTGGGGTGCCTCGGGCATCCCCAAGCTTAGGGTCTTGCCACTCCTTATTCTCCTCATATCGATATCTCACCCAAAACATGAAAACTTCAATCACACAAAACTTAACGGAACTTCGTGAGAATGGTTAGTGTGATAAAGAATAAACCATCACTTAGGTACTGTCCAAGACAAGATTCACAATTGTTCCCATATAATTCCTACTGTATTATATCATTTCCACAATTTATATCTCATAATATAAGCTATGGAAACATTAAAACAAGCAAACTATGCATTGAAAACAGAATCTGTCAAAACAGAACAGTCTGTAATGATCTGAGCAACTACCATACTTCTGGAACTCTAAAAATTCTGAAAAAATAGGAAAACATCAAAAATTTGTATATCAATACTGTGTCAAAATTTCAGAATTTTTTGACGCTCCAGTAAAATCTGGGAAATTAAACACTGGAGGCAAAAGTTTCTGTTTTTGCACAGCATTGAATCAACAAGTATCCACACTATCCCAAAGGTTTTACTTGGCACTTTATTGAAAGAAAACATATAAAACATGATTAATACAGTAGTTTAATCATGTGGAAACACAAAAACAGTAGGTATAAGTATTGGGTTGTCTCCCAACAAGCGCTTTTCTTTAATGCCTTTTAGCTAGGCATGATGATTTCAATGATGCTCGCATAAAAGTAAAGAATTGAAACACAATGGGAGCATCATGAAACATATGACAAGCACATTTAAGCCTAACCCACTTCCTATGCATAGGGATTTTGTGAGAAAATAGTTTATGGGATCAAGAATCAACTAGCATAGGAAGGCAAAACAAGCATGACTTCAAAACTTTCAACACATAGAGAGGAAACTTGATATTATTGCAACACCTACAAGCATATGATCCTCTCTCATAATAATTTTCTGTAGCATCATGAATGAATTCAACAATATATCCATCACACAAATCATTCTTTTCATGATCTACAAGCATAGAATTTTTATTACTCTCCACATAAGCAAATTTATTCTCATCACTAGTAGTGGGAGCAAACTCAACAAAGTAGCTATACTTGATTGGCATAATCCAATTGAAAATTAAAATCATGATGAAAAGTTTCATGATTATCATTATTTTTTATAGCATACATGTCATCACAATAATCATCATAGATAGCAACTTTGTTGTCATAATCAATTGAATCCTCTTTCAAAATAGTGGAATCATCATTAAATAAATTTATGGCCTCTCCAAATCCACTTTCATCAATATAGTCATCATAAATAGGAGGCATGCAATCATCATAACAAATTTGCACATCAAAACTTGGGGGGCTAAAAATACGATCTTCATCAAGCATAGCATCCCCAAGCTTGTGGCTTTGCATATCATTAGCATCATGGATATTCATAGAAAGCATACTAACAACATTGCAATCATGCTCATCATTCAAAGATTTTATGCCAAACATTTTATTGAATTCTTCTTCTATCAATTGAGCACAATTATCAGAATCCTTATTTTCAAGAAAGACATTATAAAGATGAATAATATGAGGCAACCTCAATTCCATTTTTTGTAGTTTTCTTTTATAAGCCAAACTAGTGATAAACAAGAAACTAAAAGATTCGATTGCAAGATCTAAAGATATACCTTCAAGCACTCACCTCCCCGGCAACGGCGCCAGAAAAGAGCTTGATGTCTACTACACAACTTATTCTTGTAGACTCGTGTTGGGCCTCCAAGCGCAGAGTTTTGTAGCACAGTAGCAATTTTCCCTCAAGTGGATGACCTAAGGTTTATCAATCCGTGGGAGGCGTAGGTTGAAGATGGTATCTCTCAAACAACCCTGCAACCAAATACAAGAAATCTCTTGTGTCCCCAACACACCCAATACAATGGTAAATTGTATAGGTGCACTAGTTCGGCGAAGAGATGGTGATAAAAGTGTAGTATGGATAGTAGATATAGGTTTTTGTAATCTGAAAATATAAAAACAGCAAGGTAGCAAGTAACAAAAGTGAGCAGAAACGGTATTGCAATGCTTAAAAACAAGGCCTAGGGTTCATACTTTCGCTAGTGCAATCTCTCAACAATGCTAACATAATTGGATCATATAACAATCCCTCAACGTGCGATAAAGAATCACTCCAAAGTTCCTATTAGCAGAGAACATAAGATAGAAATTGTTGTAGGGTACGAAACCACCTCAAAGTTATTCTTTCCGATCAATCTATTGAGCCATCCCTATAAGTGTCACAAACGGCCCTAGAGTTCGTACTAAAATAACACCATATGATACGCATCAACCAACCCTAATGTCACCTAGATACTCCAATGTCACCACAAGTATCCGTGAGTTGATTATACGATATGCATCAAACAACTTCATAATCATAATATTCAATCCACACAAAGATCTTCAAGGAGCACCCCAAAGTTTCTATCAGAGAAAAGATAATGAAAACGTGCATCAACCCCTATGCATAGATTACCCCAATGTCACCGCGGGAATCCACAAGTTGAGTGCCAAAACATATATCAAGTGAATCAATATAATACCCCATTGTCACCACGGCTATTCATATGCAAGACATACATCAAGTGTTCTCAAATCTGAAATATTCAATCCGACAATAACGAAACCTCAAAGGGAAAAGATTTGATTCATCACAACGAGGATAGAGAGGGAAGAAACACCATATGATCCAATTATATTAACAAAGCTCGCGATACATCAAGATCGTGCCAAATCAAGAACACGAGAGACAGAGATAAAACGCATAGCTACTGGTACAAAGCCTCAGCCCCGAGGGTGAACTCCTCCCTCCTCGTCATGGAGACCGCCGGGATGATGAAGATGGCCTCCGGTGATGATTCCCCCCCTCCGGCAGGGTGCCGAAAAAGGGTTGTAGATGAGATCGTGGAGGTACAGAGGCTTGCAGCGGCGTAAAAACTCATCTAGGTTAACTTTCGGGGGTTTATGAATATATAGGATTTTTCAGCGTTGGAATCACGTCAGACGGAGCCATGTGGGCCCCACGAGGTACCAGGGCACGCCTGGGGGGGTGGCGCGCCCTGGTGCCTCGTGGGCACTGGGTGGCCCCCCTCTAGTGGGTCTTGGTTCCAGTATTGTTTATTTGTTCCATAAAAAATCTCCAAAAAGTTTCATCCTATTCCAAGAAATTTTATTTCTGCACAAAAAACAACACCATGGCAATTCTGCTGAAAACAGCGTTAGTCCGGGTTAGTTCTAATCAAATCATATCAAAACCATATAGAATTGTTATAAACGTGGCAGGAATACTTCATAAATTATAGATACGTTGGAGATGTATCACACCTCCTATAGGGGAATGCGACGGAAAACAATAATTTCCGGTACAGCGAGCATGCCCAGGATCACTATGGAGATGTATACAAGGTTTGATCTGATCGTTACCGACTCGTAGCGCAGCGGAAGTACAGTCGATGTTGATCCTCGGTGCAGATCCCCGCAGCTAGGATTTACAACCTCCCAACCACGAGGATGTAATCCCTGGCCAGCCCCTCGGACAGTCCCACGGACAGCCCTTCGGGAGGCGGTCGGACAGTCCCTCGGACGGTGTCATGGATAGCCCTTCGGGAGGCACTCACAGAATCTCGGACGGTCACTCAGACAACCCTTCGGGAGGCACTCTCGAACAGCCCCTCGGGCAAAAAGATCGAACCTACGACCTCTCTACGGGGTTGCACAGATACGGTGTTAGCTATCCGGCAGGGCTTCGCCGTCCAGAACTAGTTCCCACCGGAACCCAGACAGCCTTTCGCCTCTACGAAACTATTTCGTGTGAGGGAGAGAAGAAGCCAGATCATTGCATGGCATTGTGTATGAGAGAATTTCTGATTTTGGAGAGCCCTCTCCACCTATATTTATAGGAGGTGCAAGGGGTAGAGGCAAGGGGTGAAAAGACCAAAAGGGGTTTGGATATTTCACCATGCCAAATGGTGGAAGGAAGCCCCATGGGCCCCCCCCCAAGCCCATGGACAAAATTGGCTGCCCCTTTGTGGGGGCCCCACCACCTTTCCATCCACCTTATCCTCTCTCCAAAATTAGGGAATTCCTTCTAGAAGAAAACCCCATTAAAACCAGCCCATAAAGTGCTTTTCACTATTCATGAAAACATTTTTCCGCGACCGTTTGAACCTAAAATATTTATGTAGGCCTAGAACATTTCTAGTACCCACTAACATAATTTTGGACGCGTTCCAGAACATTTCCGGATTAGTGGTTTTCATCTGCGAAAAGCAACCAAAGCGGTTCCGGCAGCTCCGGAACATTTCTGGGTTTTTTCTCCGGAAAAATCACAGAAGTTCCCAGAACAATTCTGGCACCCTCCAAGAATTTCCAGGCGTGTGCCAAAACCAATTTGACTTTCTCTCAGACTCCCTGTCTAGTATTCAGCAGATAGATGACCCTTAAGCGTGTGACCCTGTAGGTTCGGTGAAGTATAAACATGACCGGAACACTTTCCGATTAATGATCAACATCGGAGCCGTGGACACCTATATTGACCCCTATACCCACACGAATAAATATTCAAGTGAACCTCCAGTTGCCGTGTGCTATTCCTGTTGCTTCGCGATATGTTACAACACCCGAGGTGAGATTTATCGGCATCTCTGTGGATCAACAACTTGTCCACTATGCCAGTTACCTCGTTACTTATTTTGTTCTCTTTTCTCGTTCCCGTGTTCCGGCATCCCTATGATCAAATCACATTGTGTCTGGCCAGACGATGGTGAATACCGTAACACCGAGAGGGCCCAGAGATATCTCTCCATCGTCGGAGGAGAAAATCCCAATCTTGAGCTATCAAGTCCCTTGACATACTTTCCCATGAACCCGTAAGCCGCCGTAATAGCCACCCAGTTACGGATGACGTTTAACAAACCCCAAAGTTCATGAAGCAAGCATGAAGAAACTCGATACTCTCATGGTCTAAGGAATTATGCAAATGTTAACTTTCTCTGTGCTATTAATCATTAACTTGTGACGAATGTATCTCATAGCCTAACCTCAAATTCGGGTCGATTCAACACAAATGTTCTTCTAACATTTTGTCCTCAAAGTTGCCGGCATAGTCATGCCCATGATCAGGAAAACAGAACCATCATAGAACACTTGAGCTAGTCTTAGAGGCCAAACTAGAAATACATTTTACCATTTATTATTCCACACGTGCATATGAGTTTCCCTCCGAGCCTCGTGGTTATTGCAGACTCGAGAACCATAGCAGTTATAGCACGGAATATAAACATAATTATGAGCATGGAGATAAATAATAACATTTATTATTTCCTCTAGGGCATATCTCGTACAGACTCCCACTTGCACTAGAGTCAATAATCTAGTCAATGCTAATGCACTTTACACATATGGCATACCGGTGTAAAATATGCTTCGCTTGTGGTATAGTCTTTGTCCAACGGATCTGACAACTTTAGGTCCGTGTGTAACTTTGCATATCCTCGTGTTTTCACGCTTTCACAAAATTCATATTTTGTGTGGACTTGGCTTTGTATATATGTGAATCACAGGTCAAACCTTGATTCCTCAGACTGAGCTATGGAGCAACTATCTGCAATAGTGTCCATTTGACCAAAGCCATCTTGGAACCATACTAAGTTCATGAATGAACTATATGATTCAACATCTTCTTTGTCGCTTCCAAAGCATCAACATACTTAGCCTTTGTCATAGAATTCGCCACAGTAACCTGTTTGGAACAATTTCCAACTACCGTGCCACCATATTGTGTATTACACAAAAACCCTTAACTTAAATCAAAAATCACTTGGAGCATTAATGAAGACTATATCGATGTATTGCATTACAATGAGTACTTCATTATCTCAGTTTGCGAGAAAACATGTTATCAGTGCTACTTTAGCACTCAACGACATTTTTCACTGTTGTCCTGTGATCAACACTTTCATCACTTTGGTATCTATACTCGCAACAACTTGGGAGTATCGGACATATCTGGTTGTCTTACATACCATGGAATAGATGATTAATCCAAACACAAGGTGTGTGGAACATCCATCATGTATTTTGCTCATCAGTGTTTTGGGACACCGAGTCATGCAAAAACTCTTTCCATGTGACTTCGGCAAGAATCACTCCTTGGCGTTTTTAATGCTAAACTGTTTTAGCATCTTGTCAATATGTATTTTGGCTTAGCCCTATCAGGCAATACTATCTTCGTAGATAATAATGCCTAATATCAAGGCTACTTAGCCCAAGCACTTTATCGAAAAAACTATTTTCAATGAAGTCCTAATTCGTGTCAAGAAATTTATATTATTTCCAATCAACAATGTGTCAAGCACACAAGGTTTTTAGAAATATTATTATGCTCCCACTTACTTTCTTGCAACCACAAGCATCTTCGTTATCCATCGATGAAATCAAACTCTGTTGACTATTTCATCAAAAACGAAGATTCCAACTCCATTTTGCTCTCTTATGTCCAATGCTGGAACTCTGAAGTTTGCATACTCACTAGCATCCTCTGGAATGACAAAATACTTTGGACTGTATCACTCACAAGTCCTAGGTTGCATTTCCGTCACATGGAAATCCTTTTGGCATTCATGTATCGTATCTCATGATTGAAATATGTATTCAATTCCTAGTTTAACCCGAACCGACTTTAAGCATCGCTATGGAGAGACAATCTCGCCGTAGTCAATTCCTTGAATTTGTTATAAGCAACAAGTCGAGCTTTATGGATAAAACATTTTTATCCGTATCAGTTTATAGTTCCATTAATATTCCTTAGACTCTAAGTCTTCCGAAGGGTTCATCAAGATATAATCTTGAATCATTTATATGGAAACTATCTCGGATTTTATTGGCATTTAGCCAATTCCGGAGTCAGGGCCCATCAACGCTTCCTTGTGTATCGTAGGTATACTGTTGTCTAGCAACAATATCCCGTCTGCGCTTCTGAGAGGTTTGCACGAGTTTTGCCTACGTGGTTCAGCTGCAAGTTCGACCGAAGTCCATACATCTCATGTAGAGGCTTCCGTATCAGTCGCAGTAGGAAACTCTGGAATTACTTCCAAGGTTTCTTTCCTTTGACCTGATGACGAAGATACTGTTATCTCATTGAGTTGCACTGTCCTCCCACTCACCTTTTTGAAAGAACCATTTTCTTCAAAATCTTACCGCTATTTGTGGCAAACGTTTTGCCTCGGTATAGTGATGGAGGAATGCCCAATAACTTGGGATAACCTACAAAGTAGTACTTGTATGATTTCAAATAGGTTTGTTAATATTTTACACAAGCCCCATATTCCAAATGTTAAGAAAAGACAGAACATGGTTGGGCGTACCATACCATGGCGTCATTTCAACACACCTGATGGCGCTCTTTTTAGTGTAAAAAGCTGTAGTCTCTAAAGCATTACTTTTAAAAGGGATAATGGCAAATTGATTTATGTCATTGATACGTCTCCAACATATCTATAATTTTTGATTGTTCCATGCTGTTATAATATCAATCTTGGATGTTTTTATAATCATTTACAACAATTTTATATCATTTTTGGAGACTAACCTATTAACCTAGTGCCCAGTACCAGTTGTTGTTTTCTGCTCTGTTTTTGTTTTACAGAAAATCAATACCAAACGAAGTCCAAATGCCACGAAACTTTTTGCAAATTTTTTATTGGCCAAGATAAACACTAGAAGCTTTGGGAGAGGACCAGAAGACCCAGGATGTGGCCACGAGCCACCAGGGTGCGCCTGGGGGGGCAGGCATGCCCTAGTGCCTCGTGGGCCCCCCTTTGCTCCGTTTGACCTAATTCTTGCACTATAAATTCAGAAAAAATCAGAAATCCTCTGGGGAGTTGACGAAATACATTTTCCACCGCCGCAAGTTTCTGTTCCAGAGAGATCCCATCTGGGGTCCTTCTCCGGTAATCTGCCGGAGGCGGAATCGATCACGGAGGGGTTCTACATCAACCTTGCTGCCTCTCCGATGATGCGTGAGTAGTTTACCGCAGACCTTCAGGTCCATAGGCAGTAGCTAGATGGCTTCTTCTCTCTTTTTGATCTTCAATACAATGTTCTCCTCGATGTTCTTAGAGTTCTATCTGATGTAATCACTTTTTGCGGTGTGTTTGTTGGGATCCGATGAATTGTGAGTTTATGATCAGATTATCCATGAAATTATTTCAGTCTTTGCTGCACTGTTTTATGCATGATTATTATAGCCTCGTATTTCTTCTCCGATCTATTGATTTGGTTTGGCCAACTAAGTTGATTTATCTTGCCATGGGAAGAGGTGCTTTGTAATGGGTTCAATCTTGCGGTGCTCAAACCAAGTGACAGAAAGGGACATGACACGTATGTATCATTGCTATTAAGGGTAAAAAGATGGGGTTTATTCATACGTGAGTTTATCTTGTCTACATCATGTCATCGTTCTTAAGGCATTACTCCGTTCTTATGGACATAATACACTAGATGCATGCTGGATAGCGGTCGATGTGTGGAGTAATAGTAGTAGATGCAGGCAGGAGATGGTCTACTAATCTTGGACGTGATGCCTATATACACGATCATTGCCTTGGATATCGTCATGATTATTTGCTTTTCTATCAATTGCCCAACAGTAATTTGTCTACCCACCGTATGCTATTTTCTTTAGAGAAGCCTCTAGTGAAATCTATGGCCCCCGGGTCTATCTAAATCATATTACTAAAACCCTAAAAATATTGCTGCCATTTTCTTTTATTTATTTTATTTTGTATTTTTGTTTCAATCTATCTATCTATCACATACAATGTAATCTTGCAATTGACCGCCGAGAGATTGACAACCTCTCGTTTGCGTTGGGTGCAAGGATTTGTTGTTTGTGTGCAGGTGCTGCTAATGAGGTGTTGTGTGATTCTCCTACTGGTTCGATAACCTTGGTTTCATAACTGAGGGAAATACTTATCTCTACTGTGCTGCATCATACCTTCCTCTTCGGGGAAATACCAACGCAAGCTACAAGTAGCAGGAAGAATTTCTGGCGCCGTTGCCGGGGAGACATCATCAACATCTATCAAGTACCTTTGCACAAACTCTCATCTCCTTGCATTTACTTTATTTGCCATTTTCCTCTCGTTTTCATCTCCCCCACTTCTAAAACGTTTTTACAAAAATACAAAAATATTTTCCGTTTGCCTTTTTCTTGTTTGCTTGTTTTCTTGATTGCTATCTTGTTTGCGTAGTCACGATGTCTCAAGAAAATACAAAATTGTGTGATTTTTCCAATACTAATAATAATGATTTTATTAGTACTCCGATTGCTCCTCCCGCTGCTAGTGTGGAGACTTGTGATATTTATGCCGCTTTGCTAAATCTTGTCATGAAAGATCAATTTTCCGGTAGTCCTAATGAAGATGCCGCATCCCATCTAAACACTTTCGTAGAATTGTGTGACATGCAAAAGAAAAAACATGTGGATAATGATATTGTGAAATTAAAATTATTCCCATTCTCGTTGCGGGATCGTGCAAAAATTTGGTTTTCATCTTTACCACGAAATAGTATCGATTCTTGGGATAGGTGTAAAGATGCTTTTATTACTAAGTACTTTCCTCCCACGAAAATTATTTCTCTTAGAAATCAAATTATGAATTTTAAGCAACTTGATCAGGAACATGTTGCCCAATCTTGGGAGAGGATGAAATTAATGATAAGAAATTGCCCTACTCATGGTTTAAATTTATGGATGATCATACAAAAAATTTATGCGGGATTGAATTTTGTCTCTAGAAATCTTTTAGATTCCGCCGCGGGTGGTACTTTTATGGAAATTAATTTGGGTGAAGCTACTAAATTTCTTGATTATATTATGGCAAATTATTCACAATGGCATACTGAAAGAGCTCCTACTAGTAAAAAGGTGAATTCTATTGAAGAAATTAATAATTTGAGTGATAAAGTTGATGTGCTTATGAAATTGGTTGCTAGCACAAATGCTCCTATTGATCCTAATAATGTGCCATTGTCCACTTTGATTGAGCAAAATAATGATCCCGTAGATGTGAATTTTGTCTCGCGAAACAATTTTAATAATAATGCTTATAGGGGTAATTTCAACGCTAGACCGTTTCTCGGAAATTCCTCTAATAATTATGGCAATCCTTATGGTAATTCTTATAATAATAATAATAGGATGCCCTCTGATCTTGAAAGTAATATTAAAGAATTTATTAATGCTCAAAAAGTTTTCAACACTACGATAGAAGAAAAATTGAGTAGAATTGATGATATGTCTAGGAGCATTGATAGAATTATTCATGATGTGGAAAATCTTAAGACTAAAATTTTGCCACCCCAAATTGATATTAGTGAATGAATTAAAACTTTATATGTCTCCATGGATGAGAGTAAGAAAAGAACCGCCATGCTAAAAGCTAAACGAGAATTTTTAGAAAAAGCGATTTCTCCTGGTTTCTATCGTAGTAATGATGAAGAGATTAAAATGATTGGTGTTTCATTTGTTGATTCTTTATTTAGCAATATGAAACTTGATGAAAAGGGGACTGAAGAAGAGTCAACTTTAGCAAAAGAGCGTCCCCATAATTGGGAGGGTGAAAATCTTGATAAGAAAATTGCTAAAAGTGGGTTTGGAGAGGTAAAAACTTTAAATAGCGATGTGCCCACTCTCTTGGATTACAAAGATTTTAATTATGATAATTGTTCTTTGATTGAGTGTATTTCTTTGTTACAATCCATGTTAAATTCACCCAACGCTTATGAGCAAAACAAGGCTTTTACTAAACATATCGTAGAAGCTATGATGAAAGCGTTAGAAGAAAAGCTAGAACTAGAGATTTCAATTCCTAGAAAATTATATGATGAATGGGAACCCACCATTAAAGTTAAAATTGAAAATTATGAGTGTAATGCTTTATGTGATTTGGGTGCTAGCGTTTCCACAATTCCAAAATCTTTATGTGATGTGCTAGGTCTCACCAATATAGATGAATGTTCTCTTAATTTGCACTTGGCGGATTCAACTATTAAAAAAACAATGGGTAGAATTAATGATGTTCTTATTCTTGCAAATAGAAATTATGTGCCCGTTGATTTTATTGTTCTTGATATTGAATGCAATTCTTCTTGCCCCATAATACTTGGTAGACCGTTCTTACGAACTATAGGTGCCGTTATTGATATGAAAGAAGGGAATATAAAATTTCAATTTCCATTAAAGAAGGGTATGGAGCATTTCCCTAGGAAAAGAATTAAAGCACCATATGAATCCATTATGAGGGCCACTTATGGAATCAACTTGAAAGATGACAATACTTGAAATTATGCATTATGCCTCGCTAGGGGCATAAAACAATAGCGCTTGTTGGGAGGCAACCCAATGAATAAAATAATTTTTTTTCTGTTATTGTGTGTTTTAACATTTATGCTACTGGTATGAATGTGTGTTTGTGTTTTTAATTAGTGTTTGTGCCAAGTAAAGCCTTTAGGATGATTTGGAAGATAGTATAATCGATACTGTTTAAAAACAGAAAGTTTTGCGTCCAGTGCTGGAATTTTGTTTTTTTCCTGGAACGTCAGAACCTTCTGAATTTTTTACACAATATTGATATATTAATTTCCCACGTAGTCCTAATTTTGCAGAATTTTTGGAGTTACAGAAGGATGACCATAATTCAGATCTCTACAGACTGTTCTGTTTTTGATAGATTCTGTTTTTGATGCACTACTTGCTTGTTTTGATGAATCTATGGATTGCATCGGGGGGTAGAAGCCATCGTGAAATTAGGGTACAGTATGTATAATGCAGAAATAAAATATGAATGGGTTTGCAACAGTACTTAAAGTAGTGATTTATTTTGTTATGCTAACGGATCTCACGAAGGTTTTGTTGAGTTTTGTGTGATTGAAGTTTTCAAGTTTTGGGTGAGATCACGATGGATGAAGGAATAAGGAGTAGAAAAAGCCTAAGCTTGGGGATGCCCGAGGCACCCCAAGGTAATATTCTAGGAAGACTCAAGCGTTTAAGCTTGGGGATGCCCCGGAAGGCATCCCCTCTTTCTTCTACCAACCATCGGTAATTTTACTTGGAGCTATATTTTTATTCGTCACATGATATGAGTTTTGTTGGAGCATCATGTATTATATGAGTCTTTTCTTTGTTTGCTTTTTAGTTTTTCACAATCATCTTTGCTGAACACACCCATTTTGAGAGAGCCAGACGTTCATCATCATTTGTTAGAATACTCTATGTGCTTCACTTAAATTTTTTGAGCTAGGCAGTTGCTCTTGTGCTTCACTTAAATCTTTTTGAGCACGGTGGTGGATATATTTTGTAGAAATAAACTCTCATGCTTCACTTATATTATTTTGAGAGTTGATTAAAATTTTGGAGAAATAAATTCTCATGCTTCACTTATATTAGTTTGAGAATTGATAAGATTAAAATTTTGGAGAAATGAATTCTCATGCTTCACTTATATTATTTTGAGAATTGATAAGATTGAAATTTTGAAGAAATATTTGCACTCTCATGCTTCACTTAAATCTTTTTGAGAGTTGATAATAGTAACGGTAATTTGCACAAGATATGAAGTTGGTCTCAAAGTGATAGATATTCAAGAGGGATATAGATAACAACTTTTATATAGATCATTGGATATGATAAGTGTGATTCCTTGCAATAGTTTTGCGATATGGAAATGATAATATGTGAGTCATGTTAGTGAGTAATTGTGATTTATTAAGAATGTTAGTGTTAAGGTTTGTGATTCCCTATGCATGCACGTTTAGTCAATAGTTATGCAATGAAATTATATCCTACTTATGGTGCATTATTCGGTGTTAGTTATGTTCAATGCATGTTTATGACCGTTCTCGTTTTTTGGTTGGTTGCCTTCATTTGTACTAAGCGGAAATACTGTTTGTGCATCCAAAATCCTTAAACCCAAGTTGTGCCAAATGAGTCCACTATATCTACCTATATGCGGTATTTCAATGCCGTTCCAAGTAAATTTGCGTGTGCCAACTCTAATTTTCAAAATAATTTTTCCGATTTGTGTGACCGTACCGCTCATGAAGCGGCAGGGGGTGGCCATTATTTTCAATGCCAGGTGTGTTATTCTCACGATGAGTGCTTATTCACTTGTCATTGCACGAGAGAGTGGCTGGTAATAGGGATGCTTAGTCCCACAATGAAATCAAAATTAATAATAAGAAATGGTGGAAAGGAAATAAACTTTACTTTCTGTTTGGGAACCGCCTATGATGTGTCTAGCATGAAAAATATTGGGAATTCTCGGTTGTTTTCGTTGACTGGAAAAGCATGCCTCTCAAAAATTTTTTATCTCTTTAATTTCAGCTTTGAGCTCTGGCACATTTGATAAATCTCCGCTTCCCTCTGCGAAGGGCCTATCTATTTAATTTTATGCAATTTTTATTTTTATTTGAGTCTCCATCTTCTCTTATAAAGCACCAACTAGAGAGCACTATTGTCATACTTGTGCATTGTGTGTAGCTAATATTTGAGTGTGTTTCATGAATGGATCAATGATTGAGCATAATGGGCTAGGGATAACTTTCTTTAGCGTTGATATTTTGAAAGACATGGTTGCTTGTTAGCATGCTTGAGTATTTATATTTTCATGTCAAATTATAGACTACTGCTTTGAATCATTCAAGTCCAATATCCATGCTACAAAAGAAAAGAATATGTGATGAATATGTTAGGCAGCATTCCACATCAAAAATTCTGTTTTTATCATTTACCTACTCGAGGACGAGCAGGAATTAAGCTTGGGGATGCTGATATGTCTCCAACGTATCTATAATTTTTGATTGTTCCATGCTGTAATAATATCAATCTTGGATGTTTTTATAATCATTTACAGCAATTTTATATCATTTTTGGAGACTAACCTATTAACCTAGTGCCCAGTGCCAGTTGCTGTTTTCTGCCCTGTTTTTGTTTTACAGAAAATCAATACCAAACGAAGTTCAAATGCCACGAAACTTTTTGGAGATTTTTTATTGGCCAAGATAAATTCTAGAAGCTTCGGGAGAGGGCCAGAAGACCCAGGAGGTGGCCACGAGCAACCAGGGCGCGCCTAGGGGGGTAGGCGCGCCTGGGGGGGCAGGCACGCCCTGGTGCGTCGTGGGCCCCCCTTTGCTCCATTTGACCTAATTCCAACACTATAAATTCAGAAAAAATCAGAAACCCCCAGGGGAGTCCACGAAATACTTTTTCCGCCGCCGCAAGTTTCTGTTCTAGAGAGATCCCATCTGGGGTCCTTCTCCGGTAATCTACCGGAGGGGGAATCGATCACGGAGGGGTTCTACATCAACCTTGCTGCCTCTCCGATGATGCGTGAGTAGTTTACCACAGACCTTCGGGTCCATAGGCAGTAGCTAGATGGCTTCTTCTCTCTTTTTGATCTTCAATACAATGTTCTCCTCGATGTTCTTGGAGTTCTATCCGATGTAATCACTTTTTGCGGTGTGTTTGTTGGGATCCGATGAATTGTGAGTTTATGATCAGATTATCCATGAAATTATTTGAGTCTTTACTGCACTCTTTTATGCATGATTATTATAGCCTTGTATTTCTTCTCTGGTCTATTGATTTGGTTTGGCCAACTGAGTTGATTTATCTTGCCATGGGAAGAGGCGCTTTGTAATGGGTTCGATCTTGCGGTGCTCCATCCCAGTGACAGAAAGGGACATGACACGTATGTATCGTTGCTATTAAGGGTAAAAAGATGGGGTTTATTCATACGTGAGTTTATCTTGTCTACATCATGTCATCGTTCTTAAGGCATTACTCCGTTCTTATGGACTTAATACACTAGATGCATGCTGGATAAAGGTCGATGTGTGGAGTAATAGTAGTAGATGCAGGCAGGAGTCGGTCTACTAATCTTGGACGTGATGCCTATATTCATGATCATTGCCTTGGATATCGTCATGATTATTTGCTTTTCTATTAATTGCCCAACAGTAATTTGTCTACCCACGGTATGCTATTTTCTTGAGAGAAGTCTCTAGTGAAATCTATGGCCCCCGGGTCTATCTAAATCATATTACTAAAACCCTAAAAATATTGCTGCCATTTTGTTTTATTTGTTTTATTTTGTATTTTTGTTTCAATCAATCTATCTATCACATACAATTTAATCTTGCAATTGACCGCCGAGAGATTGACAACCTCTCGTTTGCGTTGGGTGCAAGGATTTGTTGTTTGTGTGCAGGTGCTGCTAACTAGGTGTTGTGTGATTCTCCTACTGGTTCGATAACCTTGGTTTCATAACTAAGAGAAATACTTATCTCTACTGTGCTGCATCATCCCTTCCTCTTCGGGGAAATACCAATGCAAGCTACAAGTAGCAGTCATCTTTGATCTTACCACGTCACAAATGGTTTGATTACATCTTCACGGACATTCCACTCACAGTGGTGCCCCGGGAGGTGTAAGTTATGATACTCTTTTCACAACTCATCAGAGATTCGCTAAACTTGTAACTCAAAATTTCTTTCTGCAATCCAATTGCAGAAACATAATTTTCTTGTTACAATAATTTCTTCTTCATTTTGAAAACCTTTTGAAGGATTTCAAAATATCTAGACTTACGTCTCATCTAGTAAAAATCCATATATCTACTTGAGTCATTTCAGAATATAGACAAATCCACAGCCAGCAACAACATTTATCGGACTACATACATCAAAATGTATGATCACCAATAAGTTCGTTGCTCATTCCTTATGGCCTGTGAACGGTATTTCAGTCACTTCACTTCTGGACGAAAATTGCAAGTGTCAGATGATTCATACTCAAATGACTTCAAAATCCATCATAATGGAATTTTTCCATGCGGGTTTCTCCAATGTGACCAAATGCAGTGCCACACAAATGTGGTATTCTTTAAGTCTTGCGACATTTAGCGTGATTGTTATGGATGTATCATATTACCATCAATATTCATAACATACATCCCATCCTTGATGGAAGCATGGCCCTTTATGTTATTCATAATACTGAACAACAATTGTTCTTTCATGAACAACCCTTTTGCAACAAACATTATGCAATGGGCTAGAGTGTATAAAACTCTAAAATGAATTATGAAAGTAAATACAGAGGTAATATATTATTGTCAATATTCATAACATACATATCATTCATAATGAAAGTATGGCCCTTATGTCATTCATAACACCGAACATTAAAAGTTCTCTTATGAACAACCTTCTTGCAAGATACTTTATGCAATGGGCTAGAGTGTTTGAAACTCCAAAAATGAATTATGAAAATAAATACATAGGTAATACACCGATGGAAGGTATAGTAACTTTTACTAAGTTCCCAACATGTATTTAAACCTCATTGCCGGCTAGTCTTTTAGGCCGTAGTAGTTCTTGCATCGAGTCGCAACAGAATGCAATTGAGCGGGTATTTTTGTGATCAATCACAATACCCAAGAATTAGTGACTAACAGTTTAATCACAATTCCCAAGAAATATATCTTTGACCGGCCTTCTATACATCAATAACTTGTATGACATTCATACATGAGCTGGATATTCCCATCTTCTCTCTTTTTGCCTTTATACTTCTAATAGTTTTACTTCCAATATTTCTCCTACTCTTAGAAGAAGCACCCAACTTAAGAGTGGCGTCAACCTCGGACTTCCTAGGCGTGTAAGTTTCACTAACACCCTTCAGACACTTCCTTTCTCTTTAAGTTGTTGTTTTATTCACCTTCATCATATGACAGGCGTTCTTCTGGATCCCTCTATAATCAGTCTACTGCATAGTAAACACTTTACTTATAATTTGCAAAACAAACATTGCTTTGGATATCCCATATCTTCTAGCCTTTGTTTGTATATGAAACTAATTTCCAGTTCCATGAATATCACATAGCTATCCCAAACTTTTGAAGTTCGGGTCTCATGGAAACAAACATATTGCACTTTGACCGTAACGGAATTCTAGCTTTTGGATTGAAGGACGAGAGTCACATCATCCATAGCATTAGCGGGAGAATACCGAAAGCATGCGATAGGACAAAGTCCTTCTCGGTACTCTTGAGGACAATCCTCACATTACGTTACCAACCATAAAGTTTTAACCAGATATTTAACAGCTATTCAATTTTTAATAGGGAAGGTGGAAACGCGAGCCATTATTCTACAACTATTTTGCAAAAAAACACTTAGACAGTGTCCATAATTAATTGCACTGAGAATTAAGCAAGTTAATTCTAAAGTGCGCTCCCATTGTGAGTGATACAAGACCCATATTACAATTCAACGCCAAGGATGCATCCATCTCAAGTGACGAGAATTGCAATCGGTAGGCCAACTTGCCAATCACATCTCTATGTGACTCTTGTTCATCTTTCGATGGGCGTGTTCTGAGCTCAGGACGATCAAGCCAGAATGTCAAGACAACCAAGTGATCTCGCTGCGAGGTCTCAACTCACCCGCCTCACACTTCTCTAATCGTTCAAACCCATGCATCCATGTGATACCCCGAAGAGATAGGTGCCGTGACGGTGCTACACTTGGGAGAACACTAACTACTTGATATTTTTGTGAGAGATCACCCTAATAAAAGCGACTACAGTGCAATCAAGAAGGGTGCATCAAGAGGGATAAACATCTCAGGCAATTCATAATAGCATGATATGGTATAGCCCTTTCTGACGGAGAAGTCTTTAATTTCTTCGTCTTCGGCATTCGCGTCGGTGTTCACCTTCACGAAGATTGCCACCACCTTGTCGATGCACCAGATAATATTGCTATCTCTATAGCTAATAAAATAAGTGCATTACTTAAGGTTGACACGCAGGTCATTAAAGTGACAATCATATGGCTCCAGCCATCATGCCGAATCATGACTCATACATAATCAAATTAAAATGAGAACTGCTATACCACATCACATGCACATCTTATGTCATCCTGCAAAACCAAGTTAGACGCCTCTAATCGGTTTATGCAAAGTTTTATTTGACGTGGCTTCTAAGGTTTCGAAACAAACCGAAGCTACCAACGTTCCTCATCAAGCATGATTATCCAAGTCGCTAGATTAACATTGCGGGGTGTATGAAACACGAGATAATAAAATCTCGAGCCCCATACTGAACTTCGTCATACGCATGACCCCCATGCAGATCATATCTACATTGCCCTTTTGTCTGCGAAGTTTCATCTTTCTTTTAACTATGGTGGAATTCAACGAACTGTTAGCACTTCGTTGATCAATCAGGATCGCGGATTGCCAGAACTTTAAAATTCCACCATACCGTTATCAAGATCCGAAATACACAAATTCAAGGGAAGCAACAAGAACATCGGGTAATAGATTTCATCTGCTATCCGCATAAATAATTTTCAGCAATAGATCTCATCTACTACAAAATTAAATTATGCAATACCCATACATCTCTATGTATTCTAGATCGTAACCTGCATCTATGCATAGCACGGCTCATGATGCCACTGTAGGGGAACACGATAGAAAACAATAATTTCCGGTAGAGCGAGCACGCCCAGGATCACTATGGAGATGCATACAAGGTTTGATCTGATTGTTACCGACTCGTAGTGCAGCGGAAGTAGAGTCGATGTTGATTGTCGGTGTAGATCCCCGCAGCTAGGATTTACAACATCCCAACCGCGAGGATGTACTCCCTCGCCAGCCCCTCGGACAGTCCCACGGATAGCCCTTTGGGAGGCGGTCGGACCGTCCCTCGGACGGTGTCACGGACAGCCCTTCGGGAGGCACTCACAGAATCTTGGACGGTGACTCGGACAGCCCTTCGGGAGGCACTCTCGAACAGCCCCCCGGGCAAAAAGATCGAACCTACGACCTCTCTACGGGGTTGCACACATACGGTGTCAGCTATCCGGCAGGGCTTCGCCGTCCAGAACTAGTTCCCACCGGAAACCAGACAGCCTTTCGGCTCTACGAAACTATCTCGTGTGAGGGAGAGAAGAAGCCAGATCATTGCATGGCCTTGTGTATGCGAGAATTTCTTATTTTGGAGAGCCCTCTCCACCTCTATTTATAGGAGGAGCAAGGGGTAGAGGCAAGGGGTGAAAAGACCAAGAGGGGTTTGGATATTTCACCATGACACATAAGGAGGGCTTGTTCTTATCCACCAAATGGTGGAAGGAAGCCCCATGGGGCCCCCCCATGCCCATGGATGAAATTGGCTGCCCCTTTGGGGGGACCCCACCAACTTTCCATCCACCTTATCCTCTCTCCAAAAATAGGGAATTCCTTCTAGAAGAAAACCCCATTAAAACCAGCCCACAAAGTGCTTTTCACTATTCACAAAAACATTTTTCCGCGACCGTTTGAACCGAAAATATTTATGTAGGCCTAGAACATTTCTAGTACCCACTAAAATAATTTTGGACGCATTCCAGAACATTTCCGGATTAGTGATTTTCATCTGCGAAAAGCAACCAAAGCGGTTCCGGCAGCTCCGGAACATTTTCGGGTTTTTTCTCCGGAAAAATCCCAGAAGTTCCCAGAACTATTCTGGCACCCTCCAAGAATTTCCAGGCGTGTGCCAAAAGCAATTTGACTTAATGGTATACCCCGAAACAACTTTTCAGTTTTACCGAAACTCTTCCGGTGTTCTCTCTCTGAAACTCTTCCGTTGTCTCCGAAACTTTTCCGGCGACTTTCTCTCAGACTCCCTATCTAGTATTCAGCAGATAGATGACCCTTAAGCGTGTGACCCTGCAGGTTCAGTGAAGTATAGACATGACCAGAACACTTTCCGATTAATGATCAACATCGGAGCCGTGGACACCCATATTGACCCCTATACCCACACGAATAAATATTCGAGTGAACCTCCAGTTGCCGTGTGCTATTCCTGTTGCTTCGCGATATGTTACAACACCCGAGGTGAGATTTATCGGCATCCCTGTGGATCAACAACTTGTCCACTATGCCAGTTACATCATTATCGTTTTTGTTCTCTTTTCTCGTTCCCGTGTTCCGGCATCCCTGTGATCAAATCACATTGTGTCTGGCCAGACGATGGTGGATACCGTAACACCGAGATGGCCAGAGATATCTCTCCATCGTCGGAGGAGCAAATCCCAATCTTGAGCTATCAAGTCCCTTGACATACTTTCCCATGAACCCGTAAGCTGCCGTAATAGCCACCCAGTTATGGATGACGTTTAACAAACCCCAAAGTTCATGAAGCAAGCATGAAGATACTCGATACTCTCATGGTCTAAGGAATTATGCAAATGCTAACTTTCTCTGTGTTATTAATCATTAACTTGTGACGAATTTATCTCATAGCATAACATCAATTCGGGTCGATTCAACACAAATGTTCGTCTAACATTTTGTCCTCAAAGTTGCCGGCATAGTCATGCCCGTGATCAGGAAAACAGAACCATCATGCAACACTTGAGGTAGTCTTAGATGCCAGACTAGGAATACATTTTACCGTTTATTATTCCACACGTGCATATGAGTTTCCCTCCGAGCCTCGTGGTTATTGCAGACTCGAGAACCATAGCAGTTATAGCACGGAATATAAACATAATTATGAGCATGGAGATAAATAATAACATTTATTATTGCCTCTAGGGCATATCTCCTACACCTCCCCGCTGTTCTCCAGATACATGTCTCGGCAAAAAGCTGAGAGAATGTGCATCTGGAGAACAACAGGGAGGCGCTGCCGAAATCCTGTCTCGAAACAGAGTACACCATGGAAAACGTACCCAATCTACACAACCTCGGGCTGTCCGTGGAAAATGCTGGACAATCCGAAAGAGTTACGGTTATAAATATGCAATTGAATGCATATTTATTGATGTAACCCTTCCGGACAGGAGACGCCTAGGTTACGCGACTTGACATGAAAATGTAATCTAGTGACATGAAAAAAAGTGGAGGAGATGAATTTGTAGCTCACCCTCGGCTGTAGAGGAAGAAGTTGAACAATGGCGGCATGATCAGGGACCAACAATTCCGACGACGATCACTCTAGGGAGATTACCCTATTAATAAAGCAAACCAATCGACAAATATATCAATTTTGCACAATCAATTTGAGTAGCAATTTTAAATGGCACCAGCAAGCGGTAGTGGAGGTGTCCATAATCGAATACACAAAAATGCCTAAATGAAAGAAAACCTCGGACCTACATGATCGAACACACCGACATCTATACATTGAAAAAATGCCTCTATTCTGCTCAACAACTGTCGTGGTGTGCTCACGGCAGATACCATGGGTAGGCTAATCGAAGGTGGTTGGGGCCAGAGGACGTCGGAGGGTTCCGGAGGCGAGAATGGGGACAAGCGGTGGGCGACACACGATGTACCCAGGTCCGGGGCCCCCTGAGGGAGGTAGTAACACCCCTAGTCCTGCAAGCTCAACTAAATGGATCACTAGGCGAGCTACAATGGTGCTGCTTGAGCTGTGTGTGTGTGTGGGACGGGCAGAGCTAAATGGATCACTAGGCGAGCTACAATGGTAAGTCAACATGGGCGTGGGGCCCTGGTGTCATCGTCTCATGCCGGTCAGTGGGGCCCGCCGGCTGCTGGGGCCCGCCGGCTGTGGGTCCCACCGGTAGCACGTCTTCACTTGCGTCATGGAGCGGCGGACGCTGTTTAGCTACAGCGCCATACCGGGTCGCCGCCGCCGACCCCTGGCCGTGGTTTCAGGGCGCTCTGTAGCCATGCTCGCCCGGTTATCGGGGCGGCGCGCACTGCGGCCACGTTCGCCCGGTCTCCCGTCGAGGGGGCCCTCTTGTCGTCTGGCCAGCTGGAGCCGATGCCGGCGTGGGCGTCCGTCGCCGAGTCGAGCTTCGCTGCTGTGTCCGGCCGGCTTGAGGACCTTCTGGCCGGTTGGAGAGCGGGCCGGGTCGAGCGTTGCTGTCACGGCCGATGGGCCAGGAGCTTCCAGGCCGGCTGAAGAGGGAGCCGGGTTGAGCCTTACCGTCATACTCGGCCGGCCATGGGCCACCAGGCCGGCTGAAGAGCGGGCCGGGTCAAGGGGTGCCCGCTGCCCCGTTGTATTTGAAAATCGCTAAGTGTTGATGACCCTACCCGGGGTTTACCCCCCCGACAGTAGTCCCCGAAGCTGGCGGGGCTGCCGGCCGCCGACGGGGGGCCCCGGCAGCTTTTCCCCTTGTTGGGCGATGGGTCGGGCCCTGTTGGTCGTGAAGAGTGCGTCCGGGTTCCCATACGTCCGGCCCGGACGGTGGAAGCGGATGGGCCTGCCGGTCTGTCTTCTGACATGAAAAGTCACACCCGCCGCTCACCGGGAGCTCGCCACATGGCGCCACGGCTGGGCCTTGGCCTGCCAGACCACGCGCGCGACGGGACGTCGCCGCAGGACGGGCCCACCGAACCACGGGCTAGGCGCTCGGGCTAGGCACACGCGCGGAATCTTCTGCGGCGGTTTATGAACGTTTGCGCTTCCTGAGGCGTTTTAATGCGCACGGTTGCCGCGGGAGGGGTGGGAGAACGTGGGTGCAATCAATCCCACTTCCCCCCAGGCCCCCGCAGGGTTTAAATGGGGGAGGGGGAGGAGTCGAGGCGCAAACGCCCCTAGCATCGCCCCGCTGCCTCTTCTTCTTCCTCTATTCTTCCTCCGCACGCTCGCCGCCGCCGGTGCACCGTGTGACAGGCTGACCGCAGCGCACGGCTCCACCGCATCCCTGTCGCCGCTTTCCGTTCCTTCACTTCTTCTGGCAATGGCGCGCCCCGCCGGATCCTAGGAGGGATCTGACGTCACCGACGCCGACATCGAGTACCTTCGCCGCACGCGGAGGATGCCACCAGCGGACGTGGTGGAGGCGCGCGCGCCCGGCCCGGAGGAGGTCCCGTTGCTGCGCAACGGCGAGGCCATAGTCTTCCTGATGCACTTCGCTTGCGGATTCGGCCTTCCGGCAAGTGCGTTCTTCTGCCGCTTCCTTGACTTCTTTGGCCTACAACCGCACCACCTTGGCGCCAACTCCGTCCTCCAGCTCGCCGCGTTCGTGACCTGCTATGAGGGCTACATCGGCGTTCGGCCGGGCCCCGACCTGTGGAGCCGGATGTTCTTCTTCAAGGCGCAGATGGCGGGGAAGCGCGTCTTGTCCGCCTGTGGGGCGGTGGTGATCTGTCGTCGCCCGTCCGGCGCATGGCCCATGCTGCTGGTCGTCGAGTCTGCCAAGAAATAGCAAAGATCATTGTTCTACGTGAAGAATGCCAACCCGGAGGTCGACCGCATCAACTTGCCGCCCTTTGTCAACAACCCTCCGACCGAGCAGCTGAACTGGAAACACTATCCCCGGCAGCCGCCCGTGGAGATCACGAACAGTTGCAACTGGCTGGCGGATATGCTGGGCGGCGAGGGGCTCCGAGCCTCAGACTTCATCGCGGCCTTCATCAGCCGCCGGATTCTGCCCCTGCAGGAGGGGCCGCACCGGATCTGCGATATGGGCGGCCGTCGCAATCCTTGCCGGATATCGTCGAAGGAGTTGACGCCGGCCGAGGTCGCTCGTCGCGTCAACAACATCTCTACTGCCGGGCTCGCCGAGAAGGGGTGGAGCTTCGGCATGGTTTCGTACAGCCGGGACGCCCCCCCGCCGGAGGTCAGTCTCTGGTTTTTTATTGCGCGCTCCGTTCGCTCTTTCTGACCTGATGGGCGAGTCCGGCCGCAGTGCTTCTTGGGTCGGCAGGACATCACGGGACCTGTCTCCCGGGCCGCCTTGGCGCCAGATCGCGATGCCTCCGACGAGGAGGAGGAGGCGGATCTTTAGGCCGTCGTCGGGGACGGCGCAGCAGCGAGCCCGTCCGGCGGGGAGCCGTTGGAGGGGGACATGGAGGAATCCGCCGGCGAGGACGACGCCGAGCAGCCGCACGTGCCGACCTCCCCCGTTCCCGCGGCCCGGAAGCGACTTCGCTGGGTGGGCGAACAGCTGGAGGGAGCGCGGCCGCACGGGAAGCGGCCGACTACAAAGCCGGGGCCCTCGGCGCGCTTGGGGGAAAAACGGCCCGCGGAGCCAGTAGCGGTCCGAAGCCGGCCGGTAGCGAAGAAGGTCTGGTCGGCCGTCCGGACGTTCAAGGGGCGGCAGGCGGCCCTGAAACCGCCGTCCTAGCATGCCAAACCGACTATCCCCATGAGCTCAGGGTAAGTTGGGTCCCTGAACCCGTTCTCATGGTCCTTCCGCAGTCTTTGCGTGTTTTCTGACCGATCCTCGTCACGCAGAGCCCCGAAGGATGTCGCCCGGGCCGCCAGCCTATCCATGCTGAGGAGCGGGCCCAGCACCGACGAGAGCCAGCCGACCGACCCGGCCTCGGTCGTGTCGGACACCTGAGTGGACCAGCCTTGCGAGCGGGCCGGAGTCGTCACCCGGTCCGAAACGAATCCCGCCGCCGGAGAGCTGGAGGCTGCCGTGGGGAAGACGCAGGCGGATGTCCGCGCCGAGGCGGCGGGAGCGGATGAAAATGCCGGCGCAGACCCGAAGGCATCTGCCGGGAATGCCGCGGACGCGGCCGGCCGGTAGATGCCGGATGGAGGGTGATCGCCGCTCAGCCCAGGGGCCATGCCGGGAGTTCCCCAGCCTTGGTGCCCCGAGGGCCGGACACGCGGTCCCTTGGGCGCGATTCCGAGCCACGTGAGGGAGACGATTCGACTCTTCAGTCGCAGCGGGATCGGCCAGACGCCGGAGAGGTCGCCGGCGACGCCTCCATGGAGGGTGCGGGACCTTTGGCAAGCTCGGAGATGATGGAGCTTGCCGAGTGCTGCAGGCGGGCGAAGGAGCTCATGGGCAAACTGTGCCAGGCGCAGCGGTCTGTCGCGGTGAGTTCTTTGTTTTTTGGTTGGCTTGAGTCTTGAACAGTGGGGGCGCGCCGGAGCACCCACTGGGTGTAGCCCCCGAGGCCCGGGCCGGCTGCCGCGCAGCCAGGTTGGGTCTCTCCGGAGCCCTTCCTTTACCTGAATTCTTGTCGCTTTTCAGCAGGCCTGGAGTGGTCAGCAGGCAGAGACATGGGGCCGGCTGCAGGCATGGAACGACGCGCTCCAGGACCACCTCCGGACTCGGGAGGCGGAGCTGTACCAAGCCCGAGGTATGAACCGGAGACCATCAGTGTGTCAGCGCACCCGCCGGGTGTAGCATCTCCTTGAGCCTTGAATTTGCCTTTTCGCTGGTTTCAGAAAGTTGCTTCTGGACCGCCATGATACGTCTCCGTCGTATCTACTTTTCCAAACACTTTTGCTCTTGTTTTGGCCCCTAATTTGCATGATTTGAATGAAACTAACCTGGACTGATGCTGTTTTTAGCAGAATTGCCATGGTGTTGTTTTTGTGCTGAAAATCAAAGTTCTTGGAATTGGATGAAACTTTTTGGAGAATTTTTATGGAATATATAAAAAATATTGGCGCAAGAATCAACAGAAGGGGGGCCACCCAGTGCCCACGAGGCACCAGAGCGCGCCACCCCCCAAGCGCGCCCTGGTACCTTGTGGGGCCCACGTGGCTCTGTCTGACCTAATTCCAACGCTATAAAAAAATAAGAGAGGAATTTTTATTGCGTTTCACGATACAGAGCCGCCGCTACCTCCTGTTGTTCATCGGGAGGCCAGATCTGGAGTCCGTTTGGGGCTCGGAGAGGGGGATCTTCCGGCATCGTCATCATCAACCATCCTTCATCACTAATTTCATGATGCTCACCGCCGGGAGTGAGTAATTCCTTCGTAGGCTTGCTGGCCGGTGATGAGTTGGATGAGATTTATCATGTAATCGAGTTAGTTTTGTTAGGGCTTGATCCCTAGTATCCACTATCTTCTGAGATTGTTGTTGCTCTGAGTTTGCTATGCTTAATGCTTGTCACTAGGGCCCGAGTGCCATGATTCCAGATCTGAACCCTTTATGTTTTCATGAATATATTTGTGTTCTTCATCCGATCTTGCAAGTTATACGCACCTACTATGTGTTATGATCCGCATACCCCAAGGTGACAATATTTGGGATTCTTTCCGGTGATTGCCATAGTTTAAGGAGTTCATGTATTCACTAAGTGTTAATGCTTTGTTCCGGTTCTCTGTTAAAAGGACACCTTAATATCCCTTAGTCTCCTTATGGGCCCCGCTGCCACGGGAGGGTAGGACAAAAGATGTCATGCAAGTTCTTATCGCAAGCACATATGACTATATACGGAATACATGCCTACGTTACATTGATGAATTGGAGCTAGTTCTGTGTCGCCCTAGGTTATGACTGTTACATGATGAATGTTATCCAACGTATATCACGGACCCAATGCCTACGAGCTTTTCACATATTGTTCTTGCTAAGATACTACTATTGCTACTGCTGTCACAATTGCTACTACTATTGCTGCTACCGTTACTATTACTGTTACTATTATTGCTACTGCTATCAAACTATCATACTACTGTGCTACTGATCACTCTGCTGCAGATATTTAGTTTCCATGTGTGGTTGAATTGACAACTCAACTACTAATACTTGCAAATATTCTTTGGCTCCCCTTGTGTCGAATCAATAAATTTGGGTTGAATACTCTACCCTCGAAAACTATTGCGATCCCCTATACTTGTGGGTTATCACGCCACAGCTCGCGCCGCCTCCCTGCAGAACCGGCTGGATGAGGCCGAGTGGCAGTTCCACGAGAGCGAGCTCCAGCTTCACCAGACTACAGACGCGTGCGTCCGGTTGCAGGCCGAGAAGGAGAAGCAGGAGGCCAAGCATCTCACAGAGCTCCAGAAGCAGGCGGATATGTGCCGCGATCTGGAGGCTGCGGCGGAGGTGCAAACGGCAGAGTGGGTGGCCAAGGAGGAGCAGCTGCAGCGGGAGATGCGACGGCTGGAGGGGTTCTTTGCCGGTAACTTTTCCGTTGCCTCGACCGTTTTACCGCTTTTGGAGGTTGGGGCAGACGCCTGATCCCTCCTTCTCCTGTCTTCAGAGAACTTCCCGGACTTACAGGGTGCAGCCGAGGCGGCCGTCGAGGAGCATCGCCGGTACCGGAGACGCCAGGGACACGTTATTAAGGAAGGCGCCGCCTGGGACACGCGGGAGATAATTCTCGCCGCCGACGTCCGGGTGCCGCAGCTCAGACGCTACATTTGCCGACTTCGAGGGGCCAGTCTAAGGTTGGCGGCAGCGCTTTGGCCCGGGGCCATCATGCCTGAGACCACCCTTCGGATTCTCCGGTGGCTGGAGGCGGCGCCTGAACGCCTGGAGTCGGAGACCGCGGGGAGGATGGGATGGAGCTGCCGGAGGACACCCTTGGGTTGGCTCTTAACGGTGAGGAGGGCGAGGAAGAGGAGACCGACTCCAGCGACGACGGCGATAACTCGGAGAGGTTGGCCGGCGAAGAAGACGACGCCAACTCCACGGGGCCAGAGCCAGCTGCGTCCGCCGATCCGCCCAAGGCCTAGGGAGCCGGCTTTCATCTGTTTTTTCTTTTTCTTGAACAATCGTAATTAGATCGCAAGTCCACCCACTGGGGGTGTATATTCGTGTAATGAACTCCTGGCTGTGAGCCTTTCGACTTGTGTATAATTGCTTCTGCTTACGCGTAACTTTTCTGTCGGCGGCTTGCTCTTGTTTCTTCCCGCAACCCTCTTCCTGTGCCCCTTCCTTTTCGACCTTCTCCCCGCCAACCGGACAGCCGGGGGCCGGTCTGCAGCTGGGTCGAGGAGTTGGCTTCAAAAGAGGGCGCACAATACTTAGGTTCTCAGGTTGTGAGCGCAAGCGAACCGCCCCCTGAGTCGGTCGGCTGCTGGCGGCGGAGCCGGCTAAAACGCGGCCGGCCGCTAAGCGTGTGTGGGGACTGGGCTGGCCGAGCCCGCCGCCCTTAGTTAGGCCATTTCCTCCACGTGGGAGCGCTTTCGGCCCCTGGCTCTTGCCGGCCGGACAGTCGAGTATCGGAGTGTGGCGGGTGGCGGAGAGGGGGCTTAGGCGTTGCGCACGCAAGTTTGGCGGCTATGATATACGGGGCGCGGGTTAGCCGGCGAGCCCCCGAGCCGGACGCGCCGACCCGGCGTGGCGGGGGCGGGAAAATGTGGTAGTGTGTGTAAGATGTGGAATATTTTGGCAGAAACGAGGCAGCCCCCGAGTGTCGTTCGGGGGACACGCTGTTTTCATTGACCTTGAAAGATAGTGGTACATACATACACAGGCTTAACTGTAAAACGGACGGAGGAGCTCCGCGTTCCAGGGGCATTCCGTCTCTTCGCCGGAGAAGTCTCGCTTGCGTTTGTTCGTCTTCTGCGCGTCGATGAGGTAGTACGCGTTGTTGTGCAGGGCCTTGCTGATGATGATGGGGCCCTCCCATGGGGAGGATAGTTTGTGCTGGCCGGCTGTCCGCTGGATCAGCCGGAGCACCAAGTCACCCTCGCGGAATGCGAGGGGTTTTATCTTCTTGTCATGATAGCGGTGCAGGCCTTGCTGGTAGATTACCGACTCGCTCAAGGCCAGCAGGTGCGCCACTTCAAGCAGGTCGATGGCGTCCTCGTGCGCCGCCTTTGCGTCTGCTTCCGTGAAAAGGGTGACCCGAGGCCAGTCGAACTCGATGTCCGTAGGGATGATCGCCTCAGCCCCATAGACGAGGAAGAAAGGTGTGAAGCCGGATTACCTGTTCGGTGTGGTGCGTAGGCTCCACAAAACCGCCAGCAGCTCGTCGATCCAGTTGCCGGGTGAGCGCACAAGTGTCTCGACGAGTCGGGGTTTGATGCTGGCCAGGATGAGGCCGTTCGCCCGCTCCGCCTGACCATTCGACCGGGGATGCGCAACTGAGGCCAAGTCCAGCCGGATGCCGGAGGCGGAGCAGTAGGGTGCCAGCGTGCCCTTGGCGAAGTTGGTGCCATTATCGGCGATGATGCTCTTGGGGATGCCGTAGCGGACTGCGATGTCTTTGATAAACATGACGGCCGTGGGGCCGTCGAGCTTCCTGATCGGCCTCGCTTCAATCCACTTGGTGAACTTGTCGACTGCCACTAGCAGATGCATCATGCCACCACGGGCGGTCTTGAATGGCCCCACCATGTCGAGGCCCCAGATGGCGAAGGGCCACGCGATGGGAATGGTCCGGAGGGCCACAGCCTATTGGTGGCTCCGGCTACCAAAGCGCTGGCAGCCCTCGCACTCGAGGACCAGCCACTCCGCATCCTTCAGAGCTGTGAGCCAATAAAACCCATGGCAGAAAGCCTTGGCCACCAGGGACCTTGAGGCGGCGTGGTGCCCGCATTTGCCTTGATGGATGTTCCAAAGGATCTCAAGGACCTTGGCCGGCTCGACGCAGCATTGGAAGACACCGGTAGTGCTGCATTTGATGAGCTCGTTGTTGATGATCGATTCGGCGGCCGCCCGGCATTGCACCTGCCGGGCTGGGGCCTCATCGCTCGGAATCTTGCCGTCCATCAAGAAGATGAGAATCGGCTGCGCCCAGGATGGCGCCTCTACTACTGTGGAGACGGCCTCCCGCCCGGGGGTGGCCGGAGGAGGAGGTAGCAAACCGGAGCTGGCAGCTGCTTGAACCGGAGCGGCGGCAACTGGACTGGGGTCGGCAGCCCCCAAGGTTAGGTGGAAGACGACAGTCACCGAGCTCGAGGCAGTAGTTCCCGCGCTGGCGACCGGGGCCGCCGGGTCGACCGGGACGAAGATGTACTCCAAGTCTGGGGACGGCCTAATGGAAGACTTGCGCAGGCACTCGAGGGAGACGCCGACCGAGATGGCCTGCTGGCTAGAGCTTATCCTGGCTAGGGTGTCCGCTGCTTCATTCTCGGCCTGGGGGACGTGGAGGAATTCGCAACCGTCGAAACAGCCGGACAGCTGCTAGACCAGGTTGCGGTAGCTGGCCATGTTGGCGTCCCGGGCGTCCCATTCGCCTGAGACCTGCTAGTTCACCAGGTCAGAATCGCCATAGCAGAGGATGTGCCGGATGCCGATCTCCTTGGCCAGCTGGAGGCCATGGACAAGGGCTTCATACTCGGCGACGTTGTTGGAGGCGGCGAAGTGGATTTGAAACGCGTAGCATAGCTGGTCGTTCTTTGGGGAGGATAGCACGATGCCGGCCCCCAGGCCGGCGAGCATCTTCGACCCGTCAAAGTGCATGCGCCAATGCATTGAGTCGGGTGCCGGCGGCAAGTTCTGGGTCTCCGCCCAATCGACGAGGAAATCCGCCAAGGCTTGCGACTTGATGGCCGTGCGGGGCTCGTACTGGATCGTGTACGCTGCCAGCTCGATGGCCCACTTGGCGACCTGGCCGGTGGCATCCCGGCTGCCGATGATCTCTAAGAGGGGGACAGTGCTCACCATGGTGATGAGGTGCTCCTGGAAGTACGGCTTCAGCTACTTCGCGGCGAAGTATACGCCGTAGCACATCTTCTGGTAGTGAGGATAATTCTGCTTGGAGGCGGACAGGACCTCACTGAGGTACTACACCGGGCGCTGGACCGGCAGCGGCCGGTCGGCCGCCTGCCGCTCTACCACCATGACCACGCTCACCACCCGGGTAGTGGCTGCGATGTACAATAGGAGCGGCTCCTTCTCGGCCGGCGCGGCCAAAATGGGCGTGGTGGAGAGCTTGCGCTTGAGGTTGCGGAAAGCTTCGTCCGCCTGGTCGTTCCACTCGAACAGGGTTGTCTTCTACATCAGCAGGTACAGGGGCAGGGCCCTTTCTCCCAGCTGGCTGAGGAAACGGCTGAGGGAGGCAAGGCAGCCGGTGAATTTTTGCGTGTCGCGCAGCCGAGCTGGCTTGCGCATGCGCTCGATGGCCTTGATCTTCTCTGGGTTGGCCTCGATCCCGCGCTCGGAGATGACGAAACTGAGGAGTTGCCCGGCCGGTACGCCAAACACGCACTTCTCCCGGTTGAGCTTGATCTGGTACGTGCGCAGGTTGGCGAACGTCTCCGTGAGGTCGGCCAATAGGGTGAGGCGCCTCTTGGCCTTGACCACGATATCATCCACGTATACATGGACGTTCCTGCTGATCTGGGGCAGGAGACACTTCTGCATGCAACGCTGAAAGGTTGCACCGACGTTCTTCAGGCCGAACGACATGGTGACGTAGCAGTAGGCGCCAAAGGGCGTGATGAAGGAAGTCTTGAGCTGGTCGGCCGGGTCCATCTTGATCTGGTGGTAACCAGAGTAGGCATCCAGGAATGACAGCAGCTCACAGCCGGCCGTGGAATCAATCACCTGATCGATCCAGGGCAAGGCGAAGGGGTCCTTGGGGCATGCCTTGTTCAGGCTGGTGTAGTCGATGCACATGCGCCACTTGCCATTTTTCTTCAGGACGAGGACCGGATTCGCCAGCCACTCTGGATGAAAAACCTCCATGATGAAGCCGGCCGCCAGGAGTCGGGCAATTTCTTCCACGATAGTTCTTCGCTTCTCCTCAGAAAAACGGCGGAGCGGCTGTTTGACCGGCTCGGCGTCCGGTCAGACATGCAGCTTGTGCTCGGCGAACTTCCTCAGGACCCCGGGCATGTCCTTGGGGGACCACGCGAAGACGTCCCGGTTCTCACGGAGGAAGTCAATGAGCTCGCCTTCCTGCTCGCTGCTGAGCCGGGTGCTGATGGTGATGCACCGGGATGGATTGGCCGGGTCCAGAGGGATTTGCTTGGTGTCCTTGGATGGCTAGAAGAACGCCTCAACGTCCGGCTTCATGGATGGCAGGAGGGCCGGCACGGCTGGCTGTTCGTTGGTCAATGCCATGAGTCAATCAAGCCGGCGTTTCGCCTCAGCCATGACCTGGGACTCGGCCAACCGCAAGGCGGCCTCTGCACACTCGACAAATTTTTCGTAGTCGCTGGCTATGGTGATGGCGCCTTCCGGACCCGGCATCTTGAGCTTGAGGTAGGCATGATGACTGGTCGCCATGAACTTAGAAGTGCATGGTAAGGGCCGCTCAGATCGACCACCTCGAACCAGATCGGCTCGCGGCGGAAGTTGCGCGGGTCGCCGAAGAGCACGTCCAGGTGGATTTTGCCGATGGGAGAGCAGGCGAGCCCTGGCACGACGCCGTCGATGAGCACCCACGAAAAATGGCAGGCGTGCTTCTTGGACGCGAAGGTGGAATCGACGACGAGGGCATGGTCACCCGGCGGGAGCGGCGATGCCGGGTGATCCTCCCGGCCCCAACTGACCGGCTGCTCGGACCAGTGCATGAACTGGGGAACAGGAGGGGCGGTGGCGTTCACCTCGTGGGACCGCCTAACCTGGCTGCGCCTGTCAGCCGCCTCACTGGTGAAGACGACGTAGGATGCGTCTGAGCAGAGGGAATCACCGCAAGGCTGAGGATCCGCCTGAATCGGTGCCGGCGTCGAGGTGCGAACGGCATCAAATTCTCACCGCGCAATCTCGAGCCGCCGTCGGGCGACCGCGAGTTCGGTGGCCTCGGTGAGCAACAGTTTGCGCGACACGTCGAGCTCGGCCGCATTGAGGGCCGGACCGACGTTGAGGGTGCCGAGGGCGTGTGCGCCTTCGCCGGGCGCTCGCAGACGACCGAAGGCGACGGCGAGCGGCTCCATCTGGGGGCGGGAAACGCCGTCGTCGTCGGGCGGCGGCAAGCCGGGAACAACGAGCACCCCGCCCGGGAACTCGGCCGGGACGAGCACAACAATTACGCGCAGCTCGCCGAAGGGGACGACGAAGCCGCCGGCGAGGGCTGCACCTGGCGCCGCGCTAGAGCCGGCGCGCTCAGCCACGCCAAGCGAGCTGATCAAGCCATGCGCGATGCGCTCGCCGGTGGGAGTGAAGGGTCTCGTCCGGAATGAAACTCCGGCCTACGCCGCGGACGGCCCCACGGTGGGCGCCAACTGTCGTGGTGTGTTCACGGCAGATGCCGTGGGTAGGCTAATCGAAGGTGGTTGGGGCCGGAGGACGTCGGAGGGTTCTGAAGGCGAGAATGGGGACAAGCGGTGGGCGACACACGATGTACCCAGGTTCGGCGCCCTCCGAGGGAGGTAACACCCCTAGTCCTGCAAGCTCAACTAAATGGATCACTACGCGAGCTACAATGGTGCTCCTCGAGCTATGTGTGTGTCTGGGACGGGCAGAGCTGAGAGCCGACCCTCTACATGGAGGGCTCCTGGGGGGTCTTATAGGCCAGCCCCCCAGGGTACAATGGTAAGTCAACATGGGCGCGGGGCCCGGGTGTCATCGTCTCATGCCGGTCAGTGGGGCCCGCCGGCTGCTGGGGCCCACCGGCTACGGGTCCCGCCGGCCGCTCGATACTGCAGCACGTCTTCACTTGAGTCATGGAGCGGCGGATGCTGTTCAGCTACAGCGCCACGCCGGGTCGCCGCCGCCGACCCCGGGCCGTGGTTTCAGGGCGCTCTGTAGCCATGCTCGCCCGGTTCTCGGGGCAGCGCGCACTGTGGCCACGCTCGCCCGGTCTCCCGTCGAGGGGGGCCGTCTTGTCGTCTTGCTGGCTGGAGCCGATGCCAGCGCGGGTGTCCGTCGCCGAGTCGAGCTTCGTTGCTGTGTCCGGCCGGCTCGAGGAACTTCTGGCCGGCTGGAGAGCGGGCCGGGTCGAGCGTTGCTGTTAGGCCCGACCGGCCAGGGGCTTCCAGGCCGGCTGAAGAGCGGGCCGGGTTGAGCCTCACCGTCATGCTCGGCCGGCCGTTGTATTAGAAAACGGTTAAGTGTTGATGACCCTACCCAGGGGTTACCCCCACGACAACAACTCAAGTGTCAATTTTTGACAATTTCCCTTTATCCATAGTGAAAGTGCAACTAATCCCCGGGTGGTTTTGGTAATTAATAACAACATATATGTCATTGAACTAATGCCTACTTAAAGACAGATATCAGGAAAGTTCAATGTTGGCATGGCAAGGACATGTGGATGTGGACCGCTCAAAATGCTAAGGACAAACATTGGCAAAAGCTCCAAGACTGTTCATTTTTTGTTAAGTGATCCAAGATCACATTGAGTCCATAGTAAAGCTAGTACTATTAAAAGGGGATGAGGTTTTGATCATGACTTAGTTGCTCAAGTGCTTGAAGATATTGCTCCAAAACTCTCAGCCACTTTCCCACATTCCAATCTATCAAAACCCTAAATGTCAAACTCGGTCCCACTGAATCATACACATCCGGACCCACCGAGTGCAACCTAGACAGAGCTACAGCCAAACCCAAGAAACTCAGTTCCATCGAGATGGCATTCGGTCCCACCGAAGTGCATGTGCCAAGTTTCTGTAACCCATCGATTTCATTTCGGAATTACCGAGATGAACCGATTGGAACTACCAAGACGAGGTTCAGGTTAGGTCATCGCTAATCAGAACCACCGAGTGGATTCGTTCGGTCTCACCGAGATGCCCAACATTCGAATCTTTTACACAGGTCGGTCTCACCGAGATTCTGTTTCGGTATCACCGAGTTGTGCCAAAAGGTTGTAACGGTTGGATCTTTGGTGCAGGCTATTTATACCCCTCCATCACCACCTACTCTCTAAGAGAGCCATCAGAACGAAACTACACTTCCACCATTCATTTTCTGAGAGAGAACCGCCTACACTTGTTTTGAGATCAAGGGATTCCAATCCAACCATTTGAACCTTGATTTCTAGCCTCCCCAAGTTGCTTTCCACTCCAATCATTCTCCTACCAAAGCCAAATCTGTGAGAGAGTGATTGAGTGTTGAGGAGACTATCTTTTGAAGCACAAGAGCAAGGAGTTCATCATCAACAACGCCGTGTATTACCTTTTGGCGAGTGGTGTCTCCTAGATTGGTTAGAAGTCACCTGGGAGCCTCCAAGATCATGTGGAGTTGAACCAAGGAATTTGTAAGGGCAAGGAGATCGCCTACTTCATGAAGATCTACCCGAGTGAGGCTAGTCCTTCGTGGGCATAAGCCATGGTGGAACAGACAAGGTTACTTCTTCGTGGACCCTTCGTGGATGGAGCCCTCCGTGGACTCGCGCAGCCGTTACCCTCCGTGGGTTGAAGTCTCCATCAATGTGGACGTACGATAGCACCACCTATCGGAACCATGCCAAAAATCACCGTGTCTTCATTGCGTTTGATTTCTCTGACCCCTCCTTTACTTACATGTGCATTGTATTTACTTTCTGCTGCTCAAACTCTTAGACTTGCATGTGTAGGGTGTTACTTGACTTGGTAGAATTGCTAAAACTTGCCTACGACTAAAATTGGAAAAAGGTTAGGTTTTTATTGGTAAGTAGTCTAATCACCCCCTTGTAGACATACTTTCGATCCTACAAGTGGTATCAGAGCTTTGGTCTCCATTGCATTGGTTTCACAACCTAGGAGAGTATGGCTTCTAGTGAGGGAATTTGAAGATGCATCATGGCTAAAGGCCCCAAGTTATCACACCCCGAATTCATTGACTTTAATAGTGATTAGGATGATTTGCTTGGTGATGATGACTTGCTCAATGACAAACCTAGTGATGGTAGCTATAATGAACTTGCTAGTAATCATGATAGCCAAGATGAAATGAATGACAATGCTATGAGGGAGATTGAGCGTTTGACTAAAGAACTAAATACTCTTAAGTTAGCTCATGAAACAACTCAAGAAGATCATAGAGAGCTCCTAAGAACTCATGAGAAGCTATGCTTCGAGAAGCTAAATTTAGAGCAAGAGCACGAGTTTCTAAAAGCTATCAATGATGATCTTCGAAAGAATAGTTCCTCTTACATTACCTAACGTCTCCTCTTGTCTACTTTTATGCCACAAGTTAAATCTAAGCAATCTAGTAACAAGAGTAAGAAAGGTTCTACCTCTAGTAGCAATAATAACAATGTTAAATCCAATGTTGTTACTTCTAGTAGTTCTATTGATTCCACTAACGATTCTCTTAGCCAAGTTACACATGAGCAAGAAAACAATCTATTGAAAGGAATTATAGAAAAATGTGTCTACAAGAGCCTTGCCGGGAGTAAGCAATTTGATGAGATTGTTCGCAAGCAAGGACGACACCGGAAGAACCAAGGTGTTGGTTTTGAACGAAAGTTCAATGCCAATGGAGTTGAGTGGGATGAAGATCAATACCCCAAGACGAAGTTTGTTCCTCAACAAGAGAAGTATGATCCTACTTATTTCAAGGGGACACAAGCTCAAGATGATCTTCCACCACAAGACCACAAGCTAAAAGGCAAGAACAAGCTTCAAGAAGATATTGACTCATTTGAAGAACCACCTCAAGCCTTGGTCAAGTGGGTTCCCAAGACTATGTCAAGTTCCACTTCTTTAGGTACAACTACAACTCCAAGGATTCCCATCAAGTTGACGTGAGTCCCAAAGAAGAAGAACTAGAGAGTTCTTGAGGGTGACACCACCAACAAACTTCACTCATATTCATTCATGGCAAGAACTTGTGCAAACAACTTCAACATCATGCACTTGTTCATGGAGTCACAAACCCTCTTGTTGGTAAGTCAAGTGACAAGGTATTCAATGCATTCATGGACATCATCATTTTTGCATTTCACTCTATGTATATGGATCTCCTTGTTGTTCCTTGTCGGACTAACCCTTGTAGGTATTGAAAGTGCTACAAATCCCAAGGATAGCTCCCAACTTTTGATGGTCTACATCAACATTGAGCATCCACATCTACAACATCTACATGAAGTCTTCAACGACAAAACCCAAGGTTAGTTCATCCCTCTTTGGGGGGATCTCACATCTAGGGGGAGCTTTGCTCTAAGACTTGAGCTAAAGCAACTCTAATGGTGTGAACACATTAATGCTTTATGTAAAAGTGGTAACCCCACTTGTGCTTAAACGATGAGTATGACCTATGATCAAATGTTCTCATTTGGCTCCTAAGTCAATATACTCATATATAGATGACCTAGTCATCGACCATTGCTTGATAGTTGCTAGAATTGGTTGTGCCCGTGTGACATATTTCATTTGCTATCTTATTGTGTGAACATGTTGCACTGCATATTTTCTCATTCGAGGACATCCAATTGTTGTTTGGTTGATTTGGATCTTTTGGCCAATTGGATGTACAAGAATGCCTAAGAACCTTCTCGCTATGTATCTCAACTTGTTTCAAATTCATTCTTGATATATCACAAAATTTGAACAAGCTTCTTTTCGGACCCTCCGGGTGAGGAGCACTCAGAGTCACCGGTCTGATTAGGGCTGAACTCCAAAACCTCCCAAATGCTTTCCGGCCAGACCAACACACTCCATTTCGGTCCAACCGATTGCATTTTAGGTTGATCTATTTTCAATCTCGGTAAGACCGATGTAAAGGTTTCGGCGTCACCGAGTTGCTCTGTCCTTGACAGTTGCACACTTCGGTGCCACCGATTTGCTTCGCTCGGTCGGACCGACAGCTAACGGGTATATATACTCGCGCGGACCGTACGTCGAAAAATTTCTTCAAACCGTTTGCTCCCGCACCCCATTGCTGCCGTCGCCCTAGTCTCCGAATCGTCTCCATTGTCTCCTGTGCGCTTGCACCGCCGGACTCCATCGCCGTCAACGACAATCTCCACCGTCGTTGCCGCTGTAGCGAATCTTCACCAAGTTAGGGTAAGATTCGACCCCTTTTGTGCTCTCAAATCTGATTCAGTACACAAAAGTTTGCGCCCGTATTCTTGCCACCATATGCACTTCCTGTTCACCATACAAACTCATAGATTCAGAATTGAGTAAATTTTTAGGTTTAGGTTTCCACCGTACTCATCTTGGACGGACCGAATGGTTTGGATTGGAGTCACCGATATGGCTTAGGGCACAACACACAGTACAACTCGGTGAAACTGAGAGTTACTGATCGGTGAGGCCGAAACACTTTTCTGCAGTACCATGAGCACTTCGGAGAAACCGAGTCACATATCGGTGTCACCAAAAACGTGTGACCTAGTTTCTGTTGCTGCCTCGGTACTTCCAAAAATTTTCACTCGGTAATTCCGATATGCTTACTGTGAAAACCTGGAACTAAACTTTGAACTCAATTTTTTTTCAAAAATGGCTGAATTTTGTGATACTCATCTACTCTATCCTACCTACTCTATTCACAGGGTCTGTTGGTCAGTATGTCTGATGCAGAGGACAGTCAGAACAGGTCTCAAGTGGTCAGTGTTGACTTGGATGCAGGCACTAGTCCTGAGGGAAGTTTTAAGGACCCAGGCATCCCTAGTTCTCATGGGTTGCGAAAGGCTGCAACAAGGGGCAGGAAGACGAACTCAGATGAATAGGACTCAGACTTTCAGCCAGATGAATTCACTTCTAAAAAGAAGTCTGTGATCCAGAAGGAGTATGGAAATCCTCAGAAAGAATGAGGTGTTACCAGGAAAGTTTCTCAGTCCACTGCTGCCAAGAGAGGCATTGCTCCCACCAGTGAGAACCCAGGCAACTCTGAGCCTTGTCAAACCAAGTTTATGCCCAAGCTGGCAGGCAAGAAGAGAGAAAGGAAAAGAACCTTCATGTGGTAGGCAGACCAACTTCTATGTATGAAGATCCAGAGGATCAAGAAGAGGAGGTTGAGGAGGAACCAGTTGCTAACCCTCCAGCTTCCAAGCGGAGAATGCTTATGAGTGATGCTATGCCTAAGAAGGCTACCACAGCTTCAAAGGCCAAGCTTCCTGCTACTATCACCAAACCCAAGGGCAAGACCACTAGAAACATTTCAGCTGCAGAGAAGAACGAGGCCCCAGTGCCTGAGAGGACATATGATGAAGATGATGAAGCCGTAGTGCTCAAGAAACTAAGACCCAGATTGCCAGAACATGGTGACACTCACCCAGTAGCACAAAACATGAAGGAAAGGAAGGACAAATGACTAAGGAAATGGAGAGAGTCAGACCCCTATGCTGTCAGGAGGAGAACTATTATGGACTATCGTTTCCACACCAAGGGGCAACAGGATTTCTATGAGACTGCGCTTCTTGACAAGAGCCCAGCAGTCAGCGATATGAGATGGGTTGACTAGAAGTTTATTGATGCAAATGAGGACAACTTTCCCAATGTGCATGAAAACTTCAGAACAATTGGTGTTGATAAGTTCATTGGAACCAAGATGACTGCATGGACAGATGAGCTGATTATGCAATTCTACTCCACTGCACACTTCTATCCCGATGGAAAGATTGTGTCGATGTCTGAAGGAGTGAGATATCAGTCCAGCATTGCTGAATGGGCTGAGTTGATTGGTGCTCCAGAGGCTGGTGAAAATGACATTGATGTGTATGCCAAGGGCATGATGGATCATAATTCCATGAAAAACATGTATGGACCGATTCCCAAGGACTATGTTACTACTCATAAGTCGGGATACGTCTATCATCTCTTGCCAGGACTTTCCACCATCAACACTATACAGAGGCACACGCTTATGCCTAAGTATGGAGATGACAAGATGATCAGAGGCCATTCGATCAACATGCTACATCTTGTGGATGGCTTCACCAGGTTCAAGGTCATGGGTCTTATTGTGGAGACAGTGAAGAGGTGTCGAGGGGATGACCCCAGGTAGTCCCAAGGCGGTAGGCTGAGCTGGCGGCCCGCCTGCCTTGGCCGGCTGCTCTAGCCCGCATCCTTGGCTCGCTGCTCCAGCCGGCCGGCTACCTGAGGTCAACTGCAATGTCCCGTTAGACCTGCGCAGATGAGATGACCATGCTCTACATGCAGATATTGTACGTACATCGTGTGTCATCTCAAATAGCGTTTGTTAGGCCACCTGGGCCATCCCTTGTCCCCTGCGCACCAGTTTATAAGGTGCGCCAGGGAGCCTCCCAAAGAAAAAGAGGCTCACGTACGCTCAGTTTCTCCCCCTCATGATCGATCTCCCTTAGCTACGAGCAACCATGTACCACCATATACACTCCATATACATCAGACACGCAAGAGTAGGGGTGTTACCTCCATCGGAGGGCCCCGAACCTGGGTATATCACCGTGTGCTTGTGCCCAATCCCGTCCCGGATCTCCACTGTAGCCTTGCTCTCACCTCTTTTAGCCATCCCATGGCATCTGCCGTGCAAAAACCACGACAGTTGGTGCCCACCGTGGGGCAAGCTGCGGCTGGAATCATGGCCCGGGCGGGACCCTCTTCGTCATCACCGCCGCGGCGTCGCCTCCATCTCTCCGGCAGTGCTCGGGGGCTTGACATCATCATGGCCCCGACGCGACCGTGCGGGACGGCGCATCCTCGCCGTGTACCTTCGCCCACGCCCCGCCGCCGCCTTCCTTAGGTGTGCCGTTCGTGTTGCCGCCGTCTCTCCTGCAGCGCATACTGGCCAGACACAAGACAGACACTGCCCTTACATGCTCCAGATAATGGCCAGATATGCCCCATACATGCCCCAGATAATGGCCAGATATGCCCCATACATGCCCCAGATAATGATAATGGCCATACACTGCCCATACACTGCCGTACACTGCCCAGACACTAGCGGTCTGCAGCTTCAGGCCTAGTCCTGAGGTTCGGCTCGCTGGACGGCATCACCGACATCGCTGCGCGCTTCGCGGCAGCCGCCTTCCCCGAGGCCGGCTCCATCACCCTCTTCATCCTCGCCGGTGCAGCGTCTTCGCTATTTTCTCCCAAAAAGGACCGGGGGCTCGACATCGCCATGGCCATCCCGTGCGCCGCCCGTCCTCTCGCGTGCGCCTTGCCCGCTGCTTCGACCACGCCGCTGCGGCCCGCCGTGCTGGGTGCGCCACTTGCACCCGCGGTCGGCCGCGCCTCCTCGCCGGCCGCCCGTCCGCCCATGTGTGGCTCCGCGGCCGCGCGTCCCGGCCTCCGCACACCTCGTCGCCGGCCATGCCCATCCGACCGCGTGCTCGCCACTGCGTGCCCAGGCGGCCGAGCCCCGTCGACTGTGCGCCCGCTGGCCGTCGCATGCGCATCCTGCGCGTCCGCCCTGCTCCGACCCCTGCGCATCCGGCTGCGCCCCGCGCTCGGCCTCCACACGCCCGTCCACCCTCTCAACTCCGACCGTGTCGCTCCAGCTTGCCCGCGCGCCTGTCTGCCTCCACGGTCCCGGCTGCCGCGCTGCTCGCCCGCGCGCCCGCGTCTTCCCGGGCCAGCTGCTACTCCGCGCCCACATCCCGCGCCGCCGGCCGCGGCCTTCCACGCACCCCCGCTCTCCTGCGTGTCCGCGCGCCCGTCCGCCCGCGCTGCTCCGGCCGCACCGTTTCGGGTGCCCGCGCGCCCGTCCGCCTCCGTTGCCCCGGTTGTCGCGCTGCTCGCCCGTGGGCCCGCCGGCTCCAGCTCCACCTCCTTGATGGCTCAGCCTCACGCGCCGCGTCAGCTCCTGCGACGCGCGCTGCGGCCGCTCACTCCTCTTGCCGCACGCGACCGGCCGGCTGCGCCCCACGTGCGGTGGCCGGCTGCTCCGCCCGCGCGCTCGCGTCGTCCCGGGCCGGCTGTTGCTCTGAGCCCGCATCCCGCGTCACCTGCCGGGCCCGTTCACGCGCCGCGCTCCGGCTCACCGCCCGCCAGCTCGCCGCTCCTCCGACTCCCACGCCCCTGTCGACCTCCGGCCCATGCGCCCGCCGGCTGCCCGCCGCTCCGGCAGTTATCCCCGCAGGCCAGCTGCTCAAGGGGAAAAAGAGAAAAAAGAAGAGGGCCGGCTGGGCCAGCCTGCCCGCTTGGTTGCCTGGCCGGCTGGGGTCCGGCCTGCTGGGGGCTGATCCAGCAGCCTCCCGCTTGGCTGCCTGGCCGGCTGGGGCCAGACCAGCTGGGGCGCCCTTTGACAATTTGGATGCCCTAGGCGCCTGCAGGAAGGCACCTCTGCCCCATCTGCGCGAAAAACAAAATGTGAGTTCCACTCGGCATCTCATTGCATCGCGAATATAAACAGTTAACCCCGAGCGACCCTCAGGGGCTATCTCTGCATTTCTCCCAGTTGCTTTGCTGTTCAGGCTAGAGCCAGCTAATCTTGGCCCGGGACCTGGCCGGCTGGCCTGAAAACGTTCTTTCCCATAGACGGCTTAGTAGTGTGTACGGTACCGAAGGCCCACTCTTTGTCTCAGCTACAGACTGCAACCCGGCTGTCCGGCTAGCAAGAGCAAAAGCTGGAGGTCGCCCCACACGAAAAACGTCCGAAGAGAAAATGGCTTGGGCGACCCGGTCGTTTACTTTGTGAAGGTCTGCTCGATCGAATCTGCTCCCCAGAGTCCAAGTACTGTACGCTCCACTTTGCGGCCCACTCTTCGTCTCAGCTAGAGACTGCAACCCGGCTGTCTGGCTAGCAAGAGCAAAAGCCAAAGAGCGGGGGGGGGGGGGGGACATGAAAATGACCAAAGGGGGCTCGGACAAAACCGAGTCGGCATCCCTTTGCATAAAACTTGTGCTGCTAAAGCTAATTATTTGATATATTTGCACTCGGCATGCCGGGATCTAATGGTTAACTTTGTCTTTTGCATGATCATTTCCGGGGGGAAACCTACCGAGACCCTCGACCCCACCATCTCCTACAACAATAGCGAAGACCCTCCGCTCGACTCTTCGAGTCACCCGGAGGCTCGGAGGCTACACCCAGTGGGTGCACTGGCACGCCCCCACTGGAAAAAAGTTGTGCCGGCTAAGGCCCACAGCCGGCTGCCACCAGCATCCTCAAAGACAAAAGAGCGGAGACCCTCGGCCCGACTGTCGGGGGGATGACCCCGGATAGTCCCAAGGTGGCAGGCCGAGCTAGCGGCCCACCTGCCTTGGCCGGCTGCTCTAGCCCGCATCCTCGGCCGGCTTGTCCAACCGGCCAGCTGCCTGAGGTCAACTGCAACGTCCCGTCAGACCTGCGTGGATGAGACGGCCATGCCCTACAGTGGGGCACTATTGATGAATAGCAGACATTGTACGTACGTCATGTGTCATCTCAAATAGCGTTTGTTAGGCCGCCTGGGCCATCCCTTGTCCCCTGGGCACTAGTTTATAAGGTGCGCCAGGGAGCCTCCCAAAGAAAAAGAGGCTCACGTACGCTCAGTTTCTCTTCCTCACGATTGATCTCCTCTAGCTAGGAGCAACCATGTACCACCATATTGTGGCGCCCCGCCTGACTACCACTGTAGCCAGACGGTCGCCGCACACACCAGTGCAGGGATCACTCTGGCATGCGCGTTTACAACAAGTATCATGAACACAGGCATTTCTATTAATGGATATATAAGTCTTACATGAAATTTTACAAGGGTGATGGCAGCGGAAAATCTCTATCTAAGGCAGCATGGTCTTGGTGCGGCTCCAATCCACAGGGATCTGACTGGGTTACTCTTCTAGCCCGCGAACACTCCTGCTCCTCGCTAGTGGACGTCGGATCCTTAGGTGAACCTGGCCACATTGAAGGCCGCTGAGTACTTTTGAATGTACTCGCAAGCAAACCAAACCAACATATACACCAAGCAATGCAATCCATGGCATTCAAGCATGCACTTATTATTAGAGCAACATTAATTATCATGGCATAGCATACCTACCTAGCAATATTAATTACCATGTTATAACAGGATTATCCAGCATGATAACTACTAAAGTAAAACATATCAAGTAAATAATCCATACTCAAAATATGTCATGATCCAAACCAAATCCGATCCAAATCCAATCCAAGTCTTGTGGTCATCCGACCCTTTAGCTCATAGCCATCGCATGGCTAACATTCATACCCCTGACATCATCTGATGTCCATGCATCCGTAATGCAAGTCTGACAAACCTTACCATTCTCCGGTTCAGTCTTAGCAATAACATTATATAGTTTGTTCCTCCAGACTCGACACAGACCAAATAGTGTGACCTAGTACGAACTATGTCCCATGACCGAGGACACGGCTATTCGAATAGATTTACACTCTGCAGAGGTTGGCCACTTTACCCACACTATCGAGCTCCTGGCCTCATGCTCCCATTCGGGTGGACCAGTGCTGCTCCAACAGAACTTGTCTATTGCCTGGCACTCTTATGGTCCCACCGACAATCATACCCTCCCAGGGTCATGTCCTGGGTGGCCCCTGTGTCACTCCTGACACCTGCCACCGTGGTGGCCAAATAAAACTGTCCCAAACGGGGACCTGGTACCACATAACTTAACTGGGCTCACAGAATTACCGACGCCTACCGGGCCAGGGTAGCGCGCACGCATAATTCCCCCTCTTTGGTGGTACCAGTAAGAGGCACGACAATAGACCAAGCTAGGGCCTCCCCATTAAAGCAAGTGTTGCTGCACTGGTGAGCTCGGTTCGGTGGCACTATGACTCGATCCAGCCGACGGAGGAGGTTGTTGTCATTAAGTCACATTCTTAATCATTGCAATAAGAACAATAATGCATGATGAAAACATAACAACCTATCTCCATACTGTCATCTACGAGTCACTAGTGCAATAATATGATGAGTACTAGCAAGTAATGTAAATAGCAAGTTGAACTTAGCAGGAGTTTAATTATTTCTAACACAGGCATCTTCATTAATTAAACACGCAAGAATAACATAGAGCAATGCTTTAGGGCATATATCAGATGGTTGGCTTGCCTGGGGGTCGACGAATTCACCGGGGAGAAGTGCGATCACCTCGCGGAAAATTCGCTGGAAAGGGTCCCCTCTCGGAGAGGCTGAATATAGGGCAGGGGCAAAATGGGCATTTCACAAAGTGTAAATATTGTGAAAGTGATGTCATCGGAACGGCCTCGACGAACAGAGAACGTGGGCGTTGGATTTACCTCGATCGGAGTTACGGTCAAAAAGATAGGAAGGATTTACTGCCAGGGACCTTTCTGCAATTATTTTATTTGCACTTGGGTCCAGGCCAGTTATTCCGCGAGAAAAAGGAAAAGAGCACTGTGCTCTTTGGGCTGTGCTGTGCCGAAGCCGGCCCAAGTCCTAGGCCATTGCCAGGCTGCTGCTGCCACTGTTGATGTGGGCCGAGCCCGTTTGCGCTGCGCCTGGAAAAAAACAAGAGGAGGAGGGCCGAGCCACCGACATAGGGGACCCGCCTGTGATAATTAAATAGAGCCATCCCTTACCTCGCGCCCGATGGCCACCGCGACGCCGACGAGGATTGCCGGTGACCCAGGCCACCATCCGCGGCGTTCGACCCACCGGTGTGCTCGGGAGGCCGAGGCGCATCAACTCCGGGGGCGCACGGACCACGGGGAGGGCCAGAACGACGGCAGCTTGGATGTCCGTGGGCGGCGGTTCCGGCGGGGTTCCGGCTGCCTGGAGGGGCTAGGGGCGAGGGCGAGGGCATGGGCGAGCTCGTGGGGGAATGGCGCATCCCGCAGCGGTTAAGAGGCGGCGTGGGGGTGCTCGGACGCCGGGATTGGAGGCGGGACAGTGGGTGAGGCTCGCCAGAAATTCGAGAATTCTGGTGAGGGCTTCGGTCGGGCACGGGAATGGGGGTGGACTAGAGGAGCAAAGGAGGAGGTTGGTGACCTCGAGACGATGCGGGGAGGGCTATTTATAGCCGCGGGAGCTCGCCGGATAAGCTCGGCTGCCGTGGCCTTCTTATCCGCGTACTGGAGCTCCGGCGAGGTGGCACACGCCTGGTGGTGCCGACCTGACCGTGGCTATTGCGACACGGTGCCGAAGAAGCTAGCTGGCGCTTCGGGAGAGCTCGAACGCGTCCGGAGCCGCGTGGCAACAGTGGTGGTACGGCAGAGCTTGTCACTGTCTGGCGAGGAACAAAACGGAGGGGGAGAAGGGTCCAGCGGGGGTACGTGGATTCCGCGAAGCCATTAGACACTTCGGGACACGCCAGAACTGGCCGGAGCTAGCTGGCTGACGCGACGACCGCGTAGAGCACAGTTTCTGCTCGCTGTTCACGCGGTCACCGCGTGCATCGCCTGCTCTGGCACACGTCTGGCTTCAAAACTTTGTCCCTTGTGTGACTCAAAGGTCGGATAGATCCTAGGAGTGGCTGGAATCAACTGGAAGGCCACAAGGTGAGAGATACTTGCAGAAACTGGTTCTGACAGCAAAATTAGATGGACTTTTCTGGAAAAATGGATGAAGGAGAGGAGTTGGATTTTTGTCACAATGGAATATGTCAGGAAGGTGTAAGTGCTTGCCAAATTTGAGATCATTTGGACCCAGTTTGTATACACTTCCTTCACAACTTGGAAATCTGGACAGAAGTTAGATTTTGATGTTGTGCTCAAATGGTTGAATGAAATGAGCTGAATTTTGGTGTAGAGAGGTGATTTGGGTAAATGGAGATACTGGAAAATTTTCAGCTCATTTGGATAAACCTAAATGGTAGTTCCTTCACAAAGCTTCCTGCTTGACAGAAACTAGATGGAATTTTTGAGAGAAATTGGCTAGATAAAATAATATGAATTTTGGCATGGTCTCATGATATGAGGAGAGTGAGGTCTAGGATTAATTTCAAGAATTTTGAAGCAATATAAAATAGGGTTTTATACATTTGTGCCCCTAACTTGAACCCACTACTCATATTTGCCCCTAATTCTGAAGTCTACTCAAATTTGCCCCTCTGCCGTTATGTGTACTTATAGAAATGCCCTTCTGTGCCATTACCATCTAGTCAAAGCCGGTCAAAGGGCTTTGACCGTCCTGAAAAAAATAGCAAAAAAAATCTAAAAAATCTGAAATTTTGTGGGATCAAAGATACTCAGGTTCGCAAGGTGCGTGCAAATTTTCATGCTGTTTGGACATTCCAGGAGCTCGTGGCGAAGGAAAAACAGTAAATATGTACGCCTGTGAACAGTAAATTCAAAAAAATAGCAAAAAAATTCAAAAAAATATGAAAAATTTTGGCATCAAAGAGGCTCGGGTCCGCAAGGTGCGTGCAAATTTTTGTTGTGTTTGGACATTGTAGGGGCTCGTGGAGAAAAAAAACAAAATTTGGCTCAGGAAAAAACTTTGGAAAAAATGACTATTTTGTTTTTTTTTCTAGAGCTCCTCGCATGTCATTTGATCACAAAAACTTGAAGCACCTTGTGCACCCAAGACTCTTTGATACCAAAAAATTTCATATTTTTTTGAATTTTCTTGCTATTTTATTTCAAATTTAGTGTTCACAAGAGTACAGATTTACTGTTTTTCCTCGCCACGAGCTCCTGGAATGTCCAAAGAGCACGAAAATTTGCACGCACCTTGCACACATGAGTATCTTCGATCCCACAAAATTTTAGAATTTTTAGATTTTTTGGCTATTTTTTTCAGGACGGTCAAAGCCCTTTAACCGGACAGTAATGGCACAGAAGGGCATTTCTATATGTGCACATAACGGCAGAGGGGCAAATTTGAGTAGGCTTCAAAATTAGGGGCAAATATGAGTAGGTGGTTCAAGTTAGGGATAGAAATGCAAATGGCCCTATAAAATATAGTTGCTTCACAACCTCAAAATAAATACAGAAACAAGGATTGGATGATGTGCTCAAACTTTGAACTGTGGAACTTGGGTTCTTGATGGAAATGGTGAAGATATGGATAGGAGAAGCTCCACAAATTATTGGGATTTTTCCTGGCTACCAAAATGGTAGTTCCTTTGGAAAGTGCCGAAAATACAATATTGGCTTTAATTAGGAAAATAGAATTTCCCTTATTTAATTATGGCCAATATTTTTATGGGAGCTCAATATGATCACAAAGAATATCTCCACAAGTTTTCATGAAATTTGGAGATTGATAGATATTTTCCTGGATTTAATTCCTTTAAATAGCAGAAAAAGGAATTAATTTTAAATGAAAAATATTGAAAATGGCTTAGCAATATTTTTGCATATCCAGGGTTTATAGATGTGGGACGATCACTGGGAAAAGTTTGGGAGGCAACAGATCAAAGGAAATTGGGGTTCCTTTGTAACAGAAGGAATTAGGGTTTCCCTTCCGGTAACTCGGAAGGTAGGGTTTCGGCGGCAAAATCCCGAGAATACATCTTGGGTGGCAAGGTTGAATCGGAGAGAATCTCTGGTTGGATAGGAAAGGCATGGCTAAATGACCATCTTCATATAGCCAAGAGCGAGAGAAAATCCGATAACACCGAAAAAAGACGGGAGTCAAATCCCGCGAAGGAAAAAAAACAAGGAGCGAAAACGAGGGTGTTACAAACCTACCCCCCTTAAGAAAATCTCATCCTCGAGATTTCCGGGCTTACCTCCCGGCTAGGGGGAACATACCTGTGTGCGACTTGGATCCATTAGCTGTCTTGTCTTCGTTGGTTCACTGACCTTTTTAACTGCCTCTCCTGAAGGCTCAGGTGTTGTCTTTTTACACAGCTACCTTGAATCCTTCTCTTTCCTGTCAGGTGTACCTTTTGTCCTAGTAGTTTGTTGCCTAGGAGTGGTGAGTAGCTCATAGTATCGGCCAATAGCTTGGTTTCCATGGCCTGGAGCTAGCTGCTTCGGGTTTTATTACGATACTTCATACACTGACTGTCAAGGGCGAGCCATCCTTTCTTGCTGCATGGTATTGCATGCATACATCCACTATTTCTCCTGAGTATCTATGGACAATTGTCCCTGTGTCTTGCTCAGGATGAATCCCTCATCTGGCTGTGGGTTCTATACGGGTGCTTTCTTCTGTCATATGCATTCGGGCTTTGCCCTCAGGGGATCCCCAACTGAAATGTCAAGCATGCTCACAAAGTAATCATAAACAATAACCTCTTATTCCTATGATATCATGGCATCTACGAGCTGTCGATGCTGATGTGCATGTGCTTTTAGCTATTTTATCTGAATGTCTTATTTCCAAGTGAATTCAGACTGTCAAACTTTGTCAATTACTGAGGTGGCTCTGCCTTATACATCCTCTGTAGTCCTTGCTATGACCACTGAGCTGACATAGTATGGCTATCATACGGTGTATCTTTCGGAGCGTAGCCTCTTATCTTGGTTGATGGCCCATATTCATGATGAGTATGACATGCTGGCTGCATTGTTGTGGCCGTATATGCAAGAGTCTGACAAGGATTGGTAGTGTCACCTTGTCTGTGAAGCTTTACTTTTATTGATCGTCTCGGAGACTGTTTGTCCACAACTTCTTTGTTCTTGAGGATTCCTTTGATGGACCTATCGTGACCTGTCAACACGGCTCCTTGGTCGTATCATAGCTTACTCTTGCATATCTCATAGGTATTGCTGCGTTTATATCCTTCTTGGAACTATGGGGCTGATGTTTCTCTGAACACGCTCATTCCCGTGTACGAGTGGCTCGCATGAACTGATCCTCTGGACTGCATGCTCACAACATATGCAAGTAAAGAATAAATCCCCTCATAATCCATTGAGCTCTGAGGTGGACGTGTGTCTGGACTAGTTCGTGCTTCTGACGGTGGTGTGCTGAATACCTTATGCTCAATGCTTTTGCCAAGGTAGTGTGCTGAAGAAGGCTGGGTGTCGTACCTCAGAAGTTTCCCCTCAGGTTGCTTACTGGGGAAGGACAGGTGCTTTATGTCGGAAGCTTTCTGCGGTAGCATGCTGAGGGAGATGAGAGTGCCGTATCCCAGAAGATTTTCTCACCAAGTGGTAGCGAGGAAGGTGGAGAGTCTTGCACCGTAAGCTTCTCCCGATAGCTTGCGGAGGAAGGCTGGGTTCCTTGTACCAAAAACCTTGCACTATGATACGCAGTCGGACCTGTGGCTGATTCTGACTTCCTTCCAGAGTATCCGGAATTTACCGATAGCGGAGCCAAAACTTGGTGTAGGCCATACCTTGACTGAAGATATTCCGTTGGTTATGCACACCGTTAGTCCTTCTGCTGGTCTGATCATTGTTGCTGTAGAGGTTGCACAACTGATGCAGGCTTTATGTTGGTAATTAATTCAGAATACCCTTTGTATTCAATCCAAGTGTTGTCGGTAGTGAGCAGTTGACGGATAATTCCATTTGGTTTAGCTGAACTTCCACCTATTTAAAATTCTCATTGATTCCGGATAGCCGTGGCATATGTCTCGCAAACCTTGTTCACAGTGCCCAGAAATTTTGTGTATGCACCGGTAAATTCCAAAATAGGTGTTGAAGCTTGTATCAACATACCAGAATTTTGTTGTTGCTTTCGGCACGTTCACATTCTTGAAATATGTCTTCTGTGGGTAATAAGTGATTCTTGAGTCCATTGAGAAAAGACTCAAGGTTCACCCCACTAGCTGAAATAATCCTTGTGTCGAGGACCGAATAATTTGCTCTTGCTGGTGTCCATTACTGATAGCTCATCTGACTATTCCTTAGGTATGATTTGTTTTGAGGCAGCGCTTTCAGGTATAGTCTGGCCTTGTTGATTGCACTCGAATTCTGCTTCTGACCCGTTCTTCATTTGGCCGATCCGGTGTTCGTGTTCTAAATATCAGGCAGTTGACTCGGCCTGACTCCTACTGAATTTGGATTATTGGGTATTATCCAAGTGGTATGCTTGTCTTCTTGACGGCACTTGTGGATGGATCCAGTCGGAGCAAGAGAACGGGATCGACCAAAAGAAGCAAAAACCGCGAAAAACCCAAAAAGAATACTACAAAGCAAATAAAGCTCAAATTTTACGGACCTTACACATGTGGTCGAAGATTCACTAGTATAACAATCCTAGCGCACTCAATGCACCTGCAAGGATTTAGAAGCAAAACCACACAATGCTCCTGGTAGCAATTGGGATCAAGCTCCTACTACTTCCTTAGGGAACATTAATCTCGACGCACGACCATAGCCAAAGTGGCTTAGTCAACAATCCTTGGGTTATCGGGGAAAGATGGAATTTAGAAGCGTTTCCCAAAGGTGCCATGGTTAGCAAGCAAGGTGGGGATATCTAGTTTACCTAGGGGTTCAGGGCTCACGGGTTGTTGCCTAGTGCGGACATTTCACACCGGAGGCAAAGGCCACGAGAGTTGGGGTCTGATGGAGCCAAAACCTATGGGGTTGGCCTTATGATCAATAGTAGCCGTGCCAGTCTGGCAAAGATGGCTGAAATCCATCTAGGCTTTCTACCAATCAAGAGGCAATGAAATCTGGCTAGGGTAACCTACAGTCAGCCTGGCTCTGATACCATCTGTTGTGGCGCCCCGCCTGATTACTACTATAGCCAGACGGTCGCCGCACACACCAGCCCAGGAGATCACTCTGGCATGCGCGTTTACAACAAGTATCATGAACACAGGCATTTCTATTAATGGATATATAAGTCTTACATGATATTTTACAAGGGTGATGGCAGCGGAAAAGCTCTATCTAAGGCAGCATGGTCTTGGTGCGGCTCCAATCCACAGGGATCTGACTGGGTTACTCTTCTAGCCCGCGAACACTCCGGCTCCTCGCTAGTGGACGTCGGATCCTTAGGTGAACCTGGCCACATTGAAGGCCGCTGAGTACTTTTGAATGTACTCGCAAGCAAACCAAACCAACATATACACCAAGCAATGCAATCCATGGCATTCAAGCATGCACTTATTATTAGAGCAACATTAATTATCATGGCATAGCATACCTACCTAGCAATATTAATTACCATGTTATAACAGGATTATCCAGCATGATAACTACTAAAGTAAAACATATCAAGTAAATAATCCATACTCAGAGTATGTCATGATCGAAACCAAATCCGATCCAAATCCAATCCAAGTCTTGTGGTCATCCGACCCTTTAGCTCATAGCCATCGCATGGCTAACATTCATACCCCTGACATCATCTGATGTCCATGCATCCGTACTACAAGTCTGACAAACATTACCATTCTCTGCTTCAGTCTTAGCAATAACATTATATAGTTTGTTCCTCCAGACTCGACACAGACCAAATAGTGTGACCTAGTACGAACTATGTCCCATGACCGAGGACGCGGCTATTCGAATAGATTTACACTCTACAGAGGTTGCGCACTTTACCCACACTATGGAGCTCCTGGCCTCATGCTCCCATTCGGGTGGACCGGTGCTGATCCAACAGAACTTGTCTATTACCTGGCACTCTTATGGTCCCATCGACAATCATACCCTCCCAGGGTCATGTCCTGGGTGGCCCCTGTGTCACTCCTGACACCTGCCACCGTCGTGGCCAAACAAAACTGTCCCAAACGGGGACCTGGTACCATATAACTTAACTGGGCTCACAGAATTATCGACGCCTACCGGGCCAGGGTAGCGCGCACGCATAATTCCCCCTCTTTGGTGGTACCGGTAAGAGGCACGACAATAGACCAAGCTAGGGTCTCCCCATAAAGGCAAGTGTGGCTGCACTGGTGAGTTAGGTTCGGTGGCACTATGACTCGATCCAGCTGACGGAGGAGGTTGTTGTCATTAAGTCACATTCTTAATCATTGCAATAACAACAATAATGCATGATGAAAACATAACAACCTATCTCCATACTGTCATCTACGAGTCACTAGTGTGATAATATGATGAGTACTAGCAAGTAATGTAAATAGCAATTTCAACTTAGCAGGCATATTCATTAATTAAACACGCAAGAATAACACAGAGCAATGCTTTGGGGCATATATCAGATGGTTGGCTTGCCTGGGGGTCGACGGATTCACCGGGGAGAAGTGCGATCACCTCGCGGAAAATTCGCCGGAAAGGGTCCCCTCTCAGAGAGGCTGAATATAGGGCAGGGGCAAAATGGGCATTTCAAAATGTTTAAATATTGTGAAAGTGTTGTCATCTGAACGGGCTCGACGAACAGAGAATGTGGGAATTGGATTTACCTCGATCGGAGTTACGGTCAAAAAGATAGGAAGGATTTACTGCGAGGGACCTTTCTACAATTATTTTATTTGCACTTGGGTCCTGGCCAGTTATTCCGCGAGAAAAAGGAAAAGAGCACTGTGCTCTTTGGGCTGCGCTGTGCCAAAGCCGGCCCAAGTCCTAGGCCACTGCCAGGCTGCTGCGGCCACTGTTGATGTGGGTCGAGCCCGTTTGCACTGCGCCTGGAAAAAAATAAGAGGAGGAGGGCTGAGCCACCGACGTAGGGGACCTGCCTGTCATAATTAAACAGGGCCATCCCTTACCTCGCGCCCAACGGCCGCCGCGACACCGACGAGGATTGCCGGTGACCCAGGCCACCATCTGCGGCGTTCGACCCACCGGTGTGCTCGGGAGGCCGAGGCGCATCAACTCCGGGGGCGCACGGACCTCGGGGAGGGCCAGAATGACGGCAGCTTGGATGGCCGCGGGCGGCGGTTCCGGCGGGGTTCCGGCGGCCTAGAGGGGCTAGGGGCGAGGGCGAGGGCATGGGCGAGCTCGTGGGGGAGTGGCGCATCCCGCAGCGGTTAAGAGGCGGCGTGGGGGTGCTCGGACGCCGAGATTTGAGGCGGGACAGTGGGTGAGGCTCGCAGGAAATTCGAGAATTCCGATGAGGACTTCGGTCGGGCGCGGGCATGGGGGTGGACTAGAGGAGCAAAGGAGGAGGTTGGTGAGCTCGAGACGATGCGGGGAGGGCTATTTATAGCCGCGGGAGCTCGCCGGATAAGCTCGGCCGCCGTGGCCTTCTTATCCACGTACTGGAGCTCCGGTGAGGTGGCACATGCCTGGTGGTGCCGACCTGACTGCGGCTATTGCGAGGCGGTGCCGAAGAAGCTAGCTGGCGCTTCGGGAGAGCTCGAACGCGTCCGGAGCCGCATGGCAACAGAGGCAGTATGGCGGAGCTTGTCGCCGTCCGACGAGGAAGAAAACGGAGGGGGAGAAGGGTCCAGCAGGGGTACGTGGACTCCGCGAAGCCATTAGACACTTTGGGACACGCCAGGACTCGCCGGAGCTAGCTGGCTGATGCGACAACCGCGTAGAGCATAGTTTCTGCTCGCTGTTCACAAGGTCACCGCATGCACCGCCTGCGCTGGCACACGTCTGGCTTCAAAATTTTGTCCCTTGTGTGACTCAAAGGTCGGATAGATCCTAGGAGTGGCTTGAATCAACTGGAAGGCCACAAGGTGAGAGATACTTGCAGAAACAGGTTCTGACAGCAAAATTAGATGGACTTTTCTAGAAAAATGGATGAAGGAGAGGAGTTGGATTTTTGTCACAATGGAATATGTCAGGAAGGTGTAAGTGCTTGCCAAATTTGAGATCATTTGGACCCAATTTGCATACACTTCCTTCACAACTTGGAAATCTGGACAGAAGTTAGATTTTGATGTTGTGCTCAAATGGTTGAATGAAATGAGCTGAATTTTGGTGTACAGAGGTGATTTGGGCATATGGAGATACTGGAAAAATTTCAACTCATTTGGATAAACCTAAATGGTACTTCCTTCACAGAGCTTCCTGCTGGACAAAAACTAGATGGAATTTTTGAGAGAAATTGGCTTTATAAAATAATATGAATTTTGGCATGGTCTCATGATATGAGGAGAGTGAGGTCCTGGATTAATTTCAAGAATTTTGAAGCAATATAAAATATAGTTGCTTCACAACCTCAAAACAAATCCAGAAACAAGAATTGGATGATGTGCTCAAACTTTGAACTGTGTAACTTGGGTTCTTGATGGAAATGGTGAAGATATGGATAGGAGAAGCTCCACAAATTATTTGGGATTTTTCCTGGCTACCAAAATGGTAGTTCCTTTGGAAAGTGCCCAAAATACAATATTTGCTTTAATTAGGAAAATACAATTTCCCTTATTTAATTATGGCCAATATTTTTATGGGAGCTCAATATGATCACGAAGAATATCTCCACAAGTTTTCATGAACTTTGGAGATGGATAGATATTTTCCTGGATTTAATTCCTTTTAATAGCAAAAAAAGGAATTAATTTTAAATGAAAAATATTGCAAATGGCTTAGCACTATTTTTGCATATCCAAGGTCTATAGATGTGGGACGATCATTGGGAAAAGTTTGGGAGGCAACAGATCAAAGGAAATTGGGGTTCCTTTGTAACGGAAGGAATTAGGGTTTCCCTTCCGGTAACTCGGAAGTTAGGGTTTCGGCGGCAAAATCTTGAGAATACATCTTGGGTGGCAAGGTTGAATCGAAGAGAATCTCTGGTTGGATAGGAAAGGCAAGGCTAATTGACCATCTTCATATACCCAAGAGCGAGAGAAAATCCGATAACACCGAAAAAAGACGGGACTCAAATCCCGCGAAGGAAAAAAAACAAGGAGCGAAAAACAGGGTGTTACACATATACACACCATATACATCAGACACACAGGAGTAGGGGTGTTACCTCCAGTGGAGGGCCCCGAACCTGGGTATATCACCGTGTGCTATTGCCCAATCCCATCCCGGATCTCCACCGTAGTCTTGCTCTCACCTCTTTTAGCTATCCCATGGCATGTGCCACGCCAAAACCACGACAAGAGGACTGCTCAGATCAGAAAGAATCTTGTGGATTTGCACAGCATATCCAGATGCTCATCAACTCCAAAGTTGGTAGCAAAGTCTATCTGCTTGATCATCCGCACCTGCCCCTACAACCAAAGCTAGAGGATTGTACCGTGACGATGAGTTCTTCTCATCCCACCTCTCGCTGCAGCACAGGCACAGACTAACACAACTGCTACTGCACCTAGCTCTTCCACAGCCCCCTTGCTGAAGACTAAAGCTAATCAGATGACATATCTTCTCCATGCTTCTCAGCGGATCGAGCAAAGTTGGGCCAACCTCGTGAAGAACCAAGAGAGTCTCGAGAGGATAATGGAAACCAAGTTCCATGATTTGGATGTCAAGGTCACTGAGCTGACGACCATAGTTGACAGTCTGAAGAAGGAGATGGATGAAGCTAAGCTGCATTCCAGAGATGATGATGAGGGCACAGGTCTTCCAATGACCACTCAGTTTCAGACGATGCCCAGGTTAGCAGCTGTGCCAGTCAGAGAGACTAGAGCCACAGTATCTGCTCCAGCTGCTACCACGTCAGTTGCCCTTCAGTTGCACCACCAGTCTCTAACCCTCCAGTCCAGCAGACATCGTCAGAACTCTTCGCCGACGCGCTTCTCTGCACTCCTTCAACGCACACCGGAGCTGCAAGTCAGAGGACTTCTTCACCAGGAGCTGCAGGAGATCGAGCCTAGAGTGACGCGTAGCTCTGTACTCATTCGAGCTTTTTGGTAACTTGTTGCCAAAGGGGGAGAATAGTATAGATCATAGTGCTTCGAGAGAGAGAGTCTCTTGCTTTTGTGTTGTTTTGTTCAGTTGACTTTGTGTTTGAGCTAGTTTGGTTACTTTTGTTAGGTACTTGTGTGAGACTACGTTACTCGTGTGTTTGATCATACCGCACTTTATTGCCATGCATGCTTATATATCCATCTCGATGATTCTTGCGATGATCATTCACTTGTATGCTTGGTCATGAGTGCTTGTTGTATTTCATTCATATCATTTTGTGCGCTCCACCAAGATGTATGTGACATGGAAGAGTGACCCATCATCCTAATCGATTGTGCATTTGCATTCAAACACAAATTTTAAATAATGCACAAATTTAGGGGAGCTCTTGCTTATCACATACTTCTCAAAGCGACGATATTATTCATTGATTATATCCATTGTTGAAGCTTTGATCTATATGTTGTCATCAATTACCAAAAAGGGGGAGATTGAAAGTGCAACTAATCCCCGGATGGTTTTGGAAATTAACAACAACATATATGTCATTGAACTAATGCCTACTCAAAGATAGATTTCAGGAAAGTTCAATGTTGGCATGGCAAGGACATGTGGATGTGGACCCCTCAAAATGCTAAGGACAAGCATTGGCAAAAGCTCCAAGACTCTTCATTTTTGGTTAAGTGATCCAAGATCACATTGAGTCCATAGGAAAGCCAATACTATTAAAAGGGGATGAGGTTTTGATCATGACTTAGTTGCTCAAGTGCTTGAAGATATTGCTCCAAAACTCTCAGCAACTTTCCCACATTCCAATCTGTCAAAACCCTAAATGTCAAACTTGGTCCCACTGAATCATACACATCCGGACCCATCGAGTTCAACCTAGACAGAGCCACAGCCAAACCCTAGAAACTCGGTTCCACCGAGATGGCATTCGGTCCTACCGAAGTGCATGTGCCATGTTTCTATAACCCATCGATTCCATTTTGGAATTACCGAGATGAACCGATTGGAACTACCAAGACGAGGTTCTGCTTAGGTCATCGCTAATCAGAGCCACTGAGTGGATTCGTTCGGTCTCACCGAGATGCCCAACATTCGAATCTTTTACACAGGTCGGTCTCACCGAGATTCTGCTTCGGTATCACCGAGTTGTGCCAAAAGGTTGTAACGGTTGGATCTTTGGTGCAGGCTATTTATACCCCTCCACCACCACCTACTCTCTAAGAGAGCCATCAGAACGAAACTACACTTCCACCATTCATTTTCTGAGAGAGAACCACCTACACTTGTTTTGAGATCAAGGGATTCCAATCCAACCATTTGAAACTTGATTTCTAGCCTCCCCAAGTTGCTTTCCACTCCAATCCTTCTCCTACCAAAGCCAAATCTGTGAGAGAGTGATTGACTGTTGAGGAGACTATCTTTTGAAGTACAAGAGCAAGGAGTTCATCATCAACAATGCCATCTACTACCTTTTGGAGAGTTGTGTCTCCTAGATTGGTTAGGTGTCACTTAGGAGCCTCCAAGATCATGTGGAGTTGAACTAAGGAGTTTGTAAGGGCAAGGAGATTGCCTACTTCGTGAAGATCTACCCTAGTGAGGCTAGTCCTTTGTGGGCATAAGCCATGTTGGAATAGACAAGGTTGCTTCTTCGTGGACCCTTCGTGGGTGGAGCCCTCCGTGGACTCGCGCAGCAGTTACCCTTCGTGGGTTGAAGTCTCCATCAACGTGGACGTACGATAGTACCACCTATCGGAACCACGCCAAAAATCACCGTGTCTTCATTGCATTTGATTTCTCAGACCCCTCCTTTACTTACATGTGCATTGTCTTTACTTTCCGCTGCTCAAAGTCTTAGACTTGCATGTGTAGGGTGTTACTTGACTTGGTAGAATTGCTAAAACTTGCCTACAACTAAAATTATGAAAAGGTTAGGTTTTTATTGGTCAAGTAGTCTAATCACCCCCCTCTAGACATACTTTCGATCCTACACATAGCAAGATCATACATACACACAAGTCTGCCATCGAAAACACAATGCATATGCCACATACACATGCATTGAACTTGAACAAACAGGAAGTGCGAGTTCTAAATTCATCTACCACATACCACATACACATCAATCCATCCTACTATCCAAATCGTCATACACAAAAGAAAAGAAAAAAATGATGGGAAGGAGTACTGCTCAACGTGGGCTCGAAGGAGACGGTAGCCGGCGTCGAGCAGAGGGGCGGCGTCAGACACAAGGTCAGAGGGCGGGACGCCATCGGGCAGAGGGGCAGAGATGGGACACCCGCGGTGAGGGCCACGCCGGCGAGGCGAGATCAGGCGGTGGCGCTCCCTCTGGCCGGGGAGGAGGCCAGGGAGTGGGAAGATGAGCTCCCTCTGGGCGAGTTGACATCGGTCGGGGTGGAGGCGAGCACGAGGTGGGGCGAGGCGGCGGTGCGCGGGTGTGGTGGCGGCGTCGGTGAGCTGGAGGAGGGGCGGAGCGGCGGCGCACGGGGGTGGTGGCGGCGGCGGCGAGCTGGAGGTGGGGCGGGGCGGTGGCGCGTGGCGGGTGATGGCGGCGTCGGGGAGCTGGAGGAGGGGCGGGGCAGCGGCGCGCGTAGGGTTAGGGTGGAATGGGGAACGGGGAATGAGTTCCAGGGCGTTGCCCGATTCGGTAGGGTTAGGGACGACATAAGCCAACGGTTGCCGTCGGCATACATGCACACGTGGCACCTCCAGGCTATGCCAACGGCAAAACCGTCGGCATAGGTCCATCTATGCCGACGGTAAACCGTCGGCATATATATGTTCCAATTTTTTTTTATTCTTGTACTGCTTTAAAGTTCTGTCTTTTTTTTAAAACAACCACTTCCAATTTTTTCTTCATTTTCCTTTTTGTTTTTAAAAATATCCACTTCCACTTTTTTAAAACATCCACATCCGGAGCTGTGTGTTGGGTGTTCCCCCCTAAGTGCAGGCGGTACCGCCATCCGTAAAGGGGGTCACACTCCGGGAGCTTTGTGCTGGGTGTTTGAACATCCCACCACACTCTCAGACATATAGTAGGACAAAACGCAAGTTTTGGTGGGATTGCTACCACCCGAAGGCCCCCGAGCGGCCTAACCCTAGCACATTTGACCCGGACGTCTACCTCTTTGACTTTCACCGGACGGCATTTGACCAATGGACTTTTCTACCTGGTTGTGGTAGGTTAGCCCATAGGAACATTTTAAAACAAAGTTTGGGCCCAACCTATCACAAGATTCCCTCTGGGTCGAACCTCCGCGGCAGTTTCCCTCTCTAAGTGCTGGCGAGAGTGACGTCCGTGAAGGGCGTCACACACTGGAGCTGCGTGTTGGGTGTTTAAACCTACCACCACACTTTCAGACATGTATGAGGACCCAATGCAAGTTTTTAGTGGGATTGCTACCCCCCGAAGCCTCCGGAGCGGCCTAACCCTGGCCAGTATGACACGGAGATCTAGGGGGTAGCTTTCTCTATTACAGCAGAGCATCAAAGTAATAATTGAACATTTCACACTAAACACATGATTTTTAATTGCTATCCAATGGTATAAACATTAAACAAACAAACATGAGCAACCAACGCAACTATAACAACAATTGGAGTAAAGAACAATCTGTAAAGATGAATTATTTAAGATACTTCTACATCTCTAAAAACTATAAAAAATTACCACATAGCTTATATCTCATGTGTGTGTGCTGTGTAAAATTTTCAGGATTTTACCGCGTTCTGACTATTCAGGAATATTCATACAACAACAAAACTACCGAACGTTACTTCGGTGTTATCGCCGTCCGTCAAGGGGGTCACACCCCGGAGCTTTGTGCCGGGTGTTTAAACCTCCTACCACACTCTTAGACATGTATGAGGACCCAATGCAAGTTTTGGTGGCATTGCTACACCCGGAAGCCCCCCGAGCGGCCTAACCCTAGCCAATGTGACCGGGAAAGCTATCCCCTTTGATTTTCACCGAACTGCCTTTGACCAATGGACTTTTCCACCTGGTTGTGGTAGGTTAGCCATAGGAACATTTTAAAACAAAGTTTGGGCCCAACCTATCACAAGATTCCCTCCGGGTCAAACCCTCGTCGCAGTTTCCCCCTCTAAGTGCTGCCGGTAGTGCCGACCCTGAAGGGGGTCACACTCCGGAGCTGCATCTTGCCTATTTAAACATCCCACCACATTTTCAGACATGTATGAGGACCCAATGCAAGTTTTGATGGGATTGCTACCCCCGAAGCCCCCGGAGCGGCCAAACCTTGGCCAGTATGACCCGGAGATCCACCCCCTTGACTTTCTCTATTACAGCAAACTATCAAAGTAATAATTGAACATTTCACACTGAACACATGATTTTTGAAATCCTTGAAACTTTCTGATGCAAATAGATATAAACTTTGCCTCATTGGGACAAAGAATGAAAAATATACAAACAAATCCCAAAAAGAGAGTGTTTTCTAGAAATTTTGAAACAAACATGATTTTAGTTTGTTCAAATTTCAAAACACAGTATTCCAACAGAATCCTTTACAGATTCTGATACACAAACATATAAAGTTTGTCTAAATTGATGCAAGTATGAATTAGTTGTGATTTTTACAAAGTATAAGGACCTATTTGCAAAAGTACATGAGGTCACATTTTAAACATTTTCAAAAACATAAACAAAGTGTATATTCATACTCTATAAAAAATTCTACCCCAAATTGATATATAATTTGTATATGTCAATGTTTACCTAACACATATTTGAAACCCTAAAATTCAACCTTTTTAAAAAACAGAAAAGAAAATAAAATAAAAAAGGAAAAACATCTATGCCGCCGGCCGCCGTTAGAGCCGTCGGCATAGCTGTAAGGGCGACATCCTTCCATAAGCCCATGGGCCCTATGTCGACGGGCAAACCTACGCCGACGGCCACGGTCGGCCTATGTGTGCTATTTGCCGACGGCCTTTAGTTGCCGACGGGCACCGTCGGCTTAGATGGGCTATTTGCCGACGGCTCTGGCATGCCGACGGTCACCGTCGGCATATCCTGAGCTTTGCCGACGGCCTGGGTTTGCCGACGGTTTTCCCATGCCTGTCGGCTTAGCGCGAGGTATGCCGACGGGGGCCGTCGGCATACCTTTTGCCGTCGGCATATTCGTGGTTTCCTGTAGGTGGAGACATGAATGTCCTAAGCTGGAATTGTCATGGCTCCGGGAACGCCACGACAATTCGTGAACTGTGTGTCCTATCAAAGGCACATCATCCCAAAATTATCTTTCTGTGTGAAACTCGTCAAAAAAGTGTCCGTATGCGTCGTCTTAGAAGCCGCTTAGGGCTTAGTGGCTTTACTGGAGTCGATAGTGATGGTTTGTGTGGTGGGCTAGCTCTGTTCTGGCATGAGAGTATGTATGTTGAAGTAAAAGATTCGAATGAAAGATTTATCGATGTTTACATGCGTGTGTCACCGTCTGATCCGTTGTTTCATGCTACCTTCGTTTATGGTGAACCGAGGCAAGAAAACCGTCATCACATGTGGTCCACCTTGTGTTCACTTCGGGCTACGTCATCGCTGCCGTGGTTTGCAGTGGGGGATTTCAATGAGGCTCTCTGGCAGTATGAACACTTCTCGGCAACATTACATGCAGAGTCCTTGATGGCTGCCTTCCGCGATATCCTGCTTCTGTGTGGATTACATGATCTTGGTTTTAAAGGGCTACCCTATACGTTTGATAATGGAAGAGCTAGGAATGCTAATGACAAAGTGCGGCTCGCCCGTGCGCTAGCGGATAATAGCTGGAGAGATATTTTCTCTGAAACTTCAGTGGTGCATCTCGTGTCACCGGCGTCTGATCACTGCCCTGTTCTGGTGTCACTGAAACTGAACAAGGAGATCCGGCCGGCTCGTACCCAGCGCTGCAAGCAATATGAAATTTGTTGGGAAAGAGAAGAGGCGTTGCCTGCTGTGATTGCTGAGGCTTGGCAGTCTGTGGATAATGGAGCTGACCTTGCGGGTGTACATGCAACGCTCAAGGAGGTGATGGACCGCATGCATGCATGGGGCAATCGCAAGTTTGGCAACGTGATGCGTGGGCTCAGCAACTTACGCAGAACCAAGGAACACAAATGCGCTAGCCCAAGATATCCACCGTACTACAGATCGTATGAATGAAATTCTTTACAGAGAGGAAATGCTCTGGCTCCAGCGTTCGTGTATCACATGGCTCAAAGGAGACCGCAACACAAAAAATTTCCATCAGCGAGCAGTGGCGCGCGCGAAGAAATAAAATAGTTCGGCTGAAGGACGAACATGGTGTAGTCCAAGATACACCGAGCGAGATGGAGAGAATGGCGGTCTCGTATTTCAAATTAGTAGACACACGAGACCCTTCGCTGCTCCCTGATCCCATAATTAGCTTGTTTGAGAACCAGGTGACGGAGGAAATGAACACACAGCTCTGCCGGGACTTTTGTGATGAACAAATATCAGCAGCCTTGTTCCAGATAGGGCCACTCAAGGCGGCGGAGCCTGATGGTCTACCGGCTCGCTTCTATCAAAGGAACTGGGGCCTGCTTAAAGCGGACATCGTTAATGCAGTGATAAAGTTTTTCCAAACAGGACACATGCCAGAGGGGATCAATGAAACATCTATCGTGCTTATGCCGAAGGTAGACAACCCGACTGAACTAAAGGACTTTCGCCCTATAAGTTTATGCAACGTTCTTTACAAGGTGGTGTTCAAGTGCTTGGTAAATAGACTATACGTCCTCTTCTCGGTGAGATGATCTCAGAAAACCTGAGCGCCTTTGTCCCAGGCAGGCTCATTACAGATAATGCCCTCACTACTGGAAAAATCGCCGTTACCGAGTTCTTTTGTCTTTGCCGAGTACGAGAACACGGGATCACAGCAAAAGACATCTAAGCCGAGTACGGGTCTCGGCACACACTAGGAGACGGCACATGGGAAGCTCTGCCGAGCCCTGCCGGTTACACACTCGGCAAACAAAAAGGCACTCGGCTTATGCACAGTATACCGACAGCCCTGCAGATGGTACCCGGCAAATAGGAGCCACGTGGCACGGCCATTTGCAGCTGACGGCCCCGTGACGGTGGGCAGCTTTTGCCGAGATCCCGGATGAAAGGTACTCGGCAATCTATGTGGTATTTAAACCGGCCAAACCCTAGTGGCCGCTCCCATTCTATTCTCGATCAGAGGCAGGTCGCCGCTCGTCCCCGCGTGGTTCCGTCGCCGCCGTAGGCGCCCCCCCCCCCCCCCTAGCCAACCGGTCGGATCCGGCGTCGACCGAGGCCGCTCGCACCCTCCTCACCGCACGGCTCCGGACGCCACCACAACCTTGTCGTCGACACAATTTGCTGCCGGCCGACCACCCCTCCCACCTCGACGCCAACAACCCCAAGGTGAGCTAGCTATAGGAGCGGCTTCCCTTTTTTTTTGCTATTTATCTCAATATTTTTCTACATATGAAAAATCAATATATACATATGTCATGACATGATGGATATGGATAATATATATGCATCAATGGATTGTATGAAAAGTTTGGATATATAGTTCCCGGAAAAAAAGAATAGCTTTTGGTGGATATATAGATTATATATGGATGTTTATGAATATATGTTTTTTATTTTTTTGTTTGTAAATGAATGCAATGCATGTATAGTTTGAGAGAATATGTATGAAATTTTATATATGCATCTATGGATAGAATGCAATGCATGTATGTTTATGAATATGATTGTTATATTTTGTTAATGTGTGGATCGATATGCGTGAAAATATTTGAAAATGCTTTATTTTTTGGTGATCGATGATTAATGACATGTTTGTATTGTTTGTGCAATTTTCTAAATGTTGCAATTGTAAATATCCAAGGGTTAATTAATTAAATATTCTCTAACAGGATATGGTGTGCCAAGTATGCATGTCACAATATTTCTTATAAATGCTAGTTGTGTTTACGTGTGCTTGATGGTGGTGTGCCAAATATGGATGTCAAACAGGATATGACGGTGTGACAAGTATGCATGTCGGAGTGCGCAGAAAACTTTTCAAGTGGATCATTGTTCAATATCGATCTGCTCGTTGAGGGCTTCCAAAATTCAGTGGTAACTATCTATCTCTCTCTCTCTCTCTCTCTCTCTCTCTCTCTCTCTCTCTATATATATATATATATATATATATATATATATATATATATATATATATATTTGTTATAGTATACGAACATACTAAAATTGATAAAGTAGTATATATACTATCACATGGTAGTATATGAGACCTGGGTGTAACTACACCCGGTCGTAGGATGTATTTTCCATATATATATATATATATATATATATATATATATATATATATATATATATATATATATATATATATATATAATTTTCCATAAAGTTGTAATCATTTATGTTTTAATTTTAGTGCTTTTACAATGTATATAATGTATGTTTGTTTTGCGTTTGTTGCACAGATTGTCCCATGCAACGCTAGGCTAGAGTTCAATGAATTAACAGAAGAGAGTGTGCCCTTTGTGTGTCGTGGGGTCACTTACATCATTGAACTGCAGAAAAGACCGACAAGGACCCGTACGGGAGGCGAAGGATGGGTTCAGTTCATTACACAGAAAGGTCTAACCGGTGGAGATTTGATATGTTTTTCCCTGACAAGACCAGTTCCCACAATGCATGTTGTCTAGCTCGCCGATTCGAACGATGATGACCCATTTCATTCTTACGTCTTCAACAGAAGAACCAGGCTCGACGATGATGAGACTGACCGCCTCCTTGACATACTACCGCCAAACAATATCTACATCGGGGTGCCATTTTTGACTCGCCTAGCGAACACCAATCTTATCACAAACACGTGATGGTATGTTCTCTTAAATTATATCCATATTTGTTTTTCGTCTATGTGTGGCGGTCTCACGTGAGAGTGCTCTTTTTTTGCTTATCATCCACGATGGCATCCCAGAGATTACCTAAGAAGATAGCTACCAGCACTCCCATCCTGGGTGAAGAAGGCTTTGCTGGACTATGGCTTGGAGCGGGGGGGGGGGGGGGGGGGGGGTCATTACTACTGCAGCTTACAAGACGGACACCGACGGACGCATTGTCATCAACAAGGAGGGGTGGAAGGATTTCCTCGTGGGAAAAAATTTACAATTTGGACAAGCTGTGCTAATCACTCTAAGGAATAGCGCGCGCAACGACTTGAACATGATGATTGTCGTTGACATCATCTGGAGAAATAATCTCAAACTATTTGAGGTCAATAATGCTACCATATATATGTATGACTTAATTTGAGGGTCCAACATGTGGACACCCTGGTATACGCATGAAGTTGCTGTTATGGTTGTGACTAGTTAATAATTATGATCCTTTTGTTAATTTGATTGAATACTTGAAGATTTAAATAACTTGTGGAACCTACTTTTGACTTGTGTTATCATACGTATGTGCATTGCCTATGATGTGGTGCTGTTTGCTATAACTACATGCATATATTGGCAGAATAGTTATTCTGCCCACATCCGAACTGCACGCTCAATGCGAGGGCACTACACTTTCTGAAGCAAAGGTATTGCAATACAAACACTAGTGAACTTCTCGTCGAAAAAAACTGCACGTGGTGTTTTTTCGGTACTGTTTTTGCTCCAGTTTTTAAACCGTTTGTCGGAACGAGGAGTGTAATACGCCGTTGGAAAGCTATGGATTAGGCGCAACTTCGCCATGTTGAAATTTTTTCGAGATTCCTCGTGGTCTAAGAGCAGTTTCGAAAACGATGGGCGCCCGACGAGTGGCAGCGAGCGTATTTTCGTGTTTCTTCGCAAACCTCTTGTCGGAACAAAGCAAATGATACGCCGTTGGAAAGATATCGTCGAGACGCAACTTTTTCATATATATTACTTTCTCTAATTCCTTACGGTTTAAGAGCAGTTTCAAATTTACTAAATCGCGGAATGCTGTTTTTTCAAATTTTTGCAATTTTTCGGTACTGTTTTCGTTCCAGTTTTTTAACCGTTTGTCCAAATGAGGCGTGTGATACACCGTTGAAAAGCTACGGACGAGGCGCAACTTTCATATGTAGAAATGTTTTTGAGATTCTTTACGGTTTTAAATTAATTTTGAAAATGGTGCGGCGGACGACGGGTGGCAGCGGCCGTTTTTCAGCGAATTTTTACAAACCGCTGGTCGGAATGATTCAAATGATACGCCGTTGGAAAGATATCGACGATACGCAACTTTTTCATGTAGAACACCCTCTCTAATTCCTTACGGTTTAAGAGTAGTTTTGATTTCACCGAAATGCGAACACTCTGTTATTCGCGACACCAAAATCGACGAGGGAACTTCATCGGACATAAAACCGCACTGCTTCAGACTGAAAACCGCACTGCATCATACATGCAAGCGAACTGTATGGTTTCTTTTTTGTGAGACGTAAATTTTTCTCATGCGAGAAAGTGGGCCGCGCTTCACATCGGGCGTAAGTGAACCGCAACACTATCAAAAGTGAACCACATTATTTTTTTCGTTTCTCTAACAATTTTTTTTGCACTTCACGTTGGGTGTAAGTGAACCGCACCACTCTCGAAAGTGAACCGCATTTTTCCGGAAAAAAAAAACTGAACCGCGTTACTTTTTTTTCACTACTTTTTTTGCTGTTTCGCTAACATATTTTCGCACTTCACACTTGGGTGTAAGGGACCGCAACACTGTTGAAAGTGAACCGCAACACTGTTGATAGTGAACCGCATTACTTTTTTGTTGCTTTTAACATTTTTTCGTCTAATTCATCTTGGACATCTAAATCAATTGGTGATGACAGGGAGTGACGGACATTTTTTTTGGCTTAGTGAACTTCACGAAAACCTCAAATTCCCTGGAAAGCGCACTAGACTGAGCAGTTTGTTTCCACAAAGTGGACGTCTTCGAGCTATTCACATAACAGCAGGTAATTAGCACAAATTACTCCCAACAAAAAAATTACATTTAGTTACTTTTTTTTACAAAGTGCACTGAAAAAATGCCTCCATCTGTCGAGGAGGAGCATGAGCTGCCTCAGTCTCTCGTCTCTGGGTGTATAGATGATGAAGAGGGCAGAGTGGGCGTGCAGTCCACTAGCCTGCAGCATGCGGTTCTTCAGGTGCGGGCGTGCAGCTCGCTGGCGTGCGGCTCGCAGTTCCCAGAGGTTGCCGTCCAGCTGCACTGTGGCGCACTTGGCTCGACCTCGGCCTCCCAGCAAGATGGGGGAGGTGGAAGGAGGCAGGGTCGCGTCGGTGGGAAGGTCGACTCCACCTGCACCTGAACTGCACAAGAGCATCACCAGAGCTACACGAGAGTGATTCATGTGAGCAAATATGAAATACAGTGAACTGCAAAAAACTGAGCCGCTAGCGTCTGATGAAAATGTGATCCATGACCAAAAAACGCACAACGCACTGCACATCATCGTGCTGGCGAACTGCAACAGGAACCGGGGGACCGTAGCTACTTGTTACCGGAGCGCGTATAGCTAGGGATCCCGCCGGTCGGCGTCCCAGGAAAGGCAAGAGGGGCGCCGCGAGGAGCCAGGGGTAGGGCGGCGCGATGGGCTTGGGGAGGAAGGAGGGGTGGCCCAGCCACCACCGCGAGCCATGGATCCAGGCCAGAATTCGCGTGGAGCGGCTCGCCGTTGATGGTTGCAAATGCAGGGGCACGTCACCGACGATGAAGCGGGGTGGAGGATGGGGGAGGCCTGGCTGCGCAGAGGAGGAGGTGCGCCTCGGCTGCGGCTAGCAAGCCGGAGCGGTGAAGCCCGTCGTCGTTACGGCTGGTCGGCGTCCCGAGGCAGAGGAGGAAGGGAGGCAGGCTAGGAGAAGTTGACCGGCAGCGACGGCTCGATCCAGATCGAGGGCGAGTGGCGGATCCGGGCGTGGGTGATGGGCGACGCAGAGCAGGGGCGGCGGGAGGCCAGGTCGGCGGTGGGGTGGGCCGATGGCCGGAACGAAGGTGCGGTGGGAGGTGAGAGGCCGCGGGGCGGCGCGAGCCCGGGTCGGCGGCTGGCTGGGGCAGTGCTCCCCATGGTTTGGAAGGGCAGCGGTGGTCGCAGGGATCCGAGGCGGCACGGTGGGGTGGGTAGTTGGAGCGCCAGCGGGGGTAGGTGGCTGGGGAAGGGAGGTAGGGGGAACCGGGGGTGGGGTGGGAGGTCGCCGGGGCTGGGGTGGCCTCCGCGGGTGTGGTGGTCGTGGTGGGCTGGAGTCCTACGAGGAAGAAGGTGGGTTGGGGTGGGGGTGGGTGGGGATCGTGGGGTTCTATTCGTTTTCGGCTCGCGGTTCTGTTTAGAAGTATGGATAGTTCCGAAGTGTTGGTAGAATAAGCTTTTTTTGGGTAGAATAAGGTCTTAAGGGTGTTGTTAGAATAGTCCCACCCTATATATATATATATATATATATATATATATATATATATATATATATATATAAATATATAAACACTATTCTGATCACGGGATAAGAATAATATTCTGATTCTCAGTGAACTGCCTGAGTTGTTCGACCTGAACTTCACTTGGTGATAGGTTGAACTTCCCGCTAACATTGTCCAAATGAGGCCTGCAATATACCGTTGGAAAGCTGTGGACACCAGGGTCACGACCTAAGTTGATTTTTTGTTAAAATCTAAACGGTTTAAGAGCAGTTTTGAAAACCGTTTTTCATCACACAAAAAAACGTGAATCGTATTTTCGAGCCCATTTCTAAACCGTTTATCGGAATGAGGCAAATGATATGGCGTTGGAAAGCTATTGTAAATCCGCTCATTCCACCTATACAAAGTTTTCCCAAATTCCCTACGGTTAAAGAGCAATTTCACAAATGGCGGAATTTTTCAAACCGAACAGCCGAGCTCGTATTTTTTACGTCATTTGAAAACGGCTAATCCGATTGAGGAAAATGATACGGCGTTGGAAAGCTTATGAAAATGCTCTTCTTTTTCGTATAGAAAGTTTTTCCTAATTTTATACGGTTTAAATGTAATTTAGAAAACGGCCGAAGTTCCGCCGAGATAGTATTTTAACTACAATATTTAAATGGTATGGCGTTGGAAAGCTTGAACAAATGCGAAACTTTCGTGTATAGATTGTTTCTCCTAATTCTTTACGGTTTTATGTCAATTTTGAATATGGCCGAAATCGTTTTTTGGCTGTAATTTTTGCAAACTTCATCCGAATGGGGCAAATAATGTACCGTTGGAAAGCTATGGAAAATGCGAAACTTTTTCATATAGAAAGTTTTCTCTAATTCCCAGCCGTTTTTATGTAATTTTGAAAACGGCGAGATCATGCGTTCTGCCTTCATCGCGATATAGAGTCTTCGAAACTGCACTATGTGAAGAAGTTGGACTTCTCGTACATCTCAGCTTGAACTTCACTCTGTTTTTCACGTACTATTTTTTTCCCGTAACTTCCCAACCACTTTTCGGAATTGAGCGAATGATATATCGATGGAAAGCTGTTGAAATCGCGCTTTAAAACCGTTCATCGCGACGGTTCAAGATATTTTTTTGAATACACAAACACTTGTTTTTAACGGTATACTTGAAACTTTTAAACCGTTCATCGGAACGAACCATATAATATATCGTTGGAAAGCTTATGAATAGGAGCAACTTTTTCATGTTGATAATTGTCACAAATTTGTTGCCGTTTGCGAGAAGTTTTAAAAATGGCAAAAAAACGTTGTTTTTGCCTTTTTTATCATGTAAATGAATGACGGACTTCTCTCACAAGAATTTCTGAACTTCCCGGGCCGAGCTCCTGAACTTCTAGCAACAAAATTTTAAGACTTCGCCTTTTTATTCTATTTTGGTCATACGAAACGCACACCATGCAGTACGTGAACTTCTGGCTGTTATCACATTGAACTGCCCTTTTGGATTGAGAGAATTATTTAAAAAAAACAACATCTTTTTATGTGTTTTGAACATCTAAATACACGGCGAACCTCTCTCACAAGAACTTTTGAACTTTTCCTGGAGGAGCACTTGAACTTCTAGCAACCATTTTTTTTCCGTTTATGAGTTGTTTTTAAAAATGCAAAAAATGGAGTTGTGTTTTTTATTTTTTGAACAGGTAAATCCTAGGTTTTAATAAACTCTGAACTTCTTTGTTATTTCTTTTTGAACTTCACCTTTTTTATTTTTTGAGTAAAGAATTGTTATTGATTTTTAAATAAACATCAAATTTGACTACCTTTTCAATTTGAACTTCATCGTTGATAATTTAAAAAAAATGGATATCTGTGTTTTTTTAGAACCTAAAATCCTAGATTTTTAATAAACATCAACACTTTTTAAACTTTTTTTAGTTGTTCCTTTATTTTAATTTGAAGTTCTTCATTTTATTCTTTAGTAACGCGAAAAAATCTGAGCTTTTTATATACTTCGAACTTCTGTGTTATTTTAATTTGAACTTCTTAGTCTTATTCTTAGAAAAATATGTTTTCAAATAAGCATCAAACAAAATTTTTAAAATTGAACTTTCCTACTTTTATTTTTCCTAGAAACGGAAATAATTTGATTTTTCCGTATACATCAAACTACTCCATTATTTTATTTGAACTTCTCGAGGTTTCTTAAACTGAACTTCTCGGGGTTTTTTTTTGAAACGGTGAAAATCAAATGATCTGTTATTCTAAATTGAACTTCTAGGTTTTTATTTATTTTGAAAAGCAAAATTTCGAATTTTTTTAAACTTTGGACTACACCGTTATTTTTAATTTGAACTTCTATATTTTTTTGAATGGGGGAAATCATTCTTTGCTCAAAATCCTTTTTTACAGACATCGAACTTCACCATTTTTTAAATTTGAACTTCTTGGTTTTATTCTTTTAATAATGAGAAAAATCTAAATTTTTAATAGACATTGAACTTTACCATTTTTTAAATTTGAACTTCTTAGTTTTATTGGTTAGTAATGGGAAAAACCCTTTTTTATAAACATTGAACCGCACCGTTATTTTAATTTGAACTTCTAGTTTTTTTAGAATGGGAAAACGATTTTTTTAGAAATTCTTTTGAAATGTTTCTCCTTTTTATTTGAACTTCTTTGTGTATTTTCAGAAATATAAAAATTGGAGTTTTGTTAGAAACATCAAACTTCTTCGCTAGTTTGAATTGAACTTATTGGTTTCATTCTTTAGTAACTGAAAAAATCCGAGTTTTTACATAAATATCAAACTGCTGCACTTTTTTAAATTAAACTTCTTGGTTTTATTCTTCAGTAACGAGAAAAACTGAGTTTTTTATATACATTGAACTACTCCGTTTTACAAAATTGAACTTCTTGGTTTAATCTTTAGTATCGGGGAAAATCAGAGTTTTTGATAAACATCATACAACTTCATTTTTTTAATTAGGACTTCTTGTTGTTATAATAGATGACCTTTCCACTCAATAATATATGAACTTCTCAGAACATAATTTTCATTGAGCAATTTTAAGGTTCTTTTATTTTTCTTTTTCTGAATAGCTGCTGGTTTTTGTCTTTTTTTTATAATTGAACTGCTCATCATTTTTAATTTGAACTTCTATAATAACATTTCACTTATTGGGTAGTTATAATACATGACCTTCCCACTCAGTAATATATGAACTTCTCAAAACATAATTTTCATTGAGCAATTTTAAACACAGAACATATATGAAGAAGGTCGAAGTTGCGGACGTGGGTGCATCTACATGTAAGAAAGTTTTGGAAGATCTTTTAACAGGGCAAGGTCAAAAGAAGTCTCACATCCATCAAAATTTCATAACCTGGAGTTTTGAACATGCAAAAATATTAACTATCAAACATCATCAAAACAATCTGAAGAAAAAAAGTTGGTTCTCATTTGACATATCAACCAGCATTTACAGAGCACATAATCAGAACTTGTTCTCTACATCAACTTCACACTATGGTGCCCATCAGTAGCCGAGAGAGGTTCCTGTTGGGGCAGGGCTCATGAGAAGATGACCGTTTTTTTCTGCCCTGGCCTGGTTCTCTTGGAGCACTGGACGAAGGAGAGGTGGGACTGGTGCAGGCTGCTGCTGCCGACGGCTTGGTGCTAGACTGCCGCGACGCTCGGTGAGCAGGCGAGCATCCATGCAGTGGGGCAACGCCCCTCAGCCCGTTATAGTGAGCAGCACTAGTTTACTAGTAGTAGTAGCAGCAGCTTGTGCTTTGAGAACAAGAAGCCACGAAGTGGAGAGAGAGGGCTTGAGGCCTGCGACTCTGCTACATTTTTCTTTTGCATTTTTTTCTGAAGGATTTCTAAAACTGAAACCAACATATCAAAACCCCAGTTTTTTGCCCGCACGAACACTATTGAACTTCAGAAAAATAGTATATAACTAGAACTAGACAACACAATTTAACTTGTTGGTGAACCTTGGTCAAAGCTAAAGTGGAATTGGCAGAACACAAATAGACATACACACATATGTGGAGAGAGAAATTATATGTGCACACACTTAGTAATACACGAACCTTCTGGGAAGTAATACATGAACTTCTTTGTACAGACTTTTTTCTCATGTTCACATGCACATTTGTTTTTCAAAACAAAAGCTCAGGAGAATACAATTTGGCAAAAATGAAAACATGCACGCATATATAAGTGGTTGGGCAGCATAATATATAGCAGCTGGGGATGGCGACTAGCAGAAACAGCGCCACGAGCATCTTTGTTCGACCTTCCACGAGAACTTTGTTTGACCTGCCGACGAGAACAATCCGGATGACCCAAGAAAATCAATAGAACGAAGGAGTTTCTCTCGTAACCTGCGGGGAAAAATTGCTCTTCACAATGCATTTTTTCAGAAGCCAAATATACAGAAACAATTTTTGCAGGCAATTTTCGTGCAAATTCAAAGCAGTTCAAATCCTCATGGGGAGAGAGTTCAGTGTAGAGATGGAGGGGCAATACCTGACACTGAAGAGGTGCCGCGTGGTTCGAGTGGAATGCCACGGCCGTCCTTGACAGGGGCGGCACCGGTGGAGCACTGGGAGGGGTGGGGGCGTCGCCGGTGGAGCGCTGGGCTGGGTGGGGCGTCGAAGGAGGAGCGCTGGGATGGGAGGGGCAGCACCGGAGGTGCGCTAGGAGGGGAGGGTGGCACCAGGGTCAGGGAAGATGGTTATCAAGCACGGTCGACCGGCGGCGGGTGGCGTGGCGGAGGTGGGACGCCGGATCCGGAGACGGGGATGGTGCGGCGGATGGATACGGGGGACAGTGGACGGTGACGGCGCGGCGGCCGGGTCCTGCGGTTGGGGCTGCGCGGCGGCCGGATCTGAGGCCGGTGGCCGGCCGGCGGCGGGATCCGGGGAGGAAGGCGGGACAGCGGCCGGGTCCGGTGGAGGAAAGCTGGACGGCGGCCAGATCCGTGGGCGATGGCGGGGCGGCGGCCAAATCCTAGGCTAGGCGGGGCAGGGGCTCGTGCCAGCGGGGGGAATCGGGGGGAATCAGGGGAGAGTGAGTTGCGGGAGGTGCGGGACTAGGTGGTTTTTTTTACCGGTTCGGGGCTGCGTTTTCTGGATCTCGGGAGCATCTCCGTCGCGCCTTATAGGGCCGACTGTTATTAGATAACTATTCTAATCCTGGGATTAGAATAGTGTTATATATATATATATGTGTATGTATTTTTGTTGAATGGGCTGATGTAGGAACAGAAGTAAACAAAGCAACTGAAATGATATTTGCCGAGTACAGCACTCAGGAAAAGGTAATTGCCGAGAGCTGCCCTCGGGAAAACTTCCACGCGTCAAGCTTTGGTGATGTCCAACTGACTTTACCGAGCTCTGGGGCACGGATCTCGGCAAAAAGAAGCCGCTGGCAGTTGTTGTACCCCATTTGCCGAGCTGGGTACTCAGCAAAAAGGGTAACTGCTAGCTTTGTAATTCCACCTTTTTTAAAGTTATCTATGTTTTCCCATGAGTGCTCCTTTTGCTTATGCATTTCCCAGGTTATTAGGGCAGAAAATCAAGATCCGAGCGCGACCATCAAAGATCTAGCGTCCGGTTTGTGAAGTGGGTGCGGGGCAGCCGCCACATGAAATCATGGACGGAAAGGGCCGGGAGTCCCCGCCGGCGGTCTTCTGTCCATGCCCAGGCCCTGCGCACCGCCGGGAGGGTGGGCCCGGCGCGGGGGGGGACGTGGGGGGGGGCGCCGGCGCTCGTCTTTCTGCCGTTTAAATCACCGTGACCTGGCGCGGCGTCTTCCCACAGCCCCTGGAGGGAGTGATAAAAATCCGAGGCCGTTTCGGATACGCCTTCACGAAGGCTTAGTGCAGACGGGACCTTGTCCGGCGAAGGATCTAGCTTTCGAGCGGGGGTGCGTCCGGTTTGTGAAGGTGGTGCGGGGCCCGTTCCTCCGTTGGCCTCAAAACTTTTTCTGTGCTTGTGAGGCTCCATTCGAAGGTACGTGCCAGGTCCTGGGATTTTTCGAGGGGCGCCAGCCATATTCCGTGCATTCCCGCATTTCCAGGGGTTCACGCGGGAAATTGAAGAGCGGGGCAGCTGCCACATGAAATCATGGACGGAAAGGGCCGGTAGTCCCCGCCCACAGTCTTCTGTCCATGCCCAGGCCCCGCGCACACCGCCAGGGGGGGGGGGTTGGGCCCAGCGCGGGGGGCACGGGGGGGCCGCCGGCGCCCGTCTTGCTGCCGTTTAAATCCCCGGAAAATCACGGGAGCCCGGAAATTGACGGGACCTGACGCGGCGTCTTCCCACGGCCCCTAGAGGGAGTGGTAAAAATCCGAGGTTGTTTCGAATACGCCTTCACGGAGGCTTAGTGCAGACGGGACCTTATCCGGCGAAGGATCTAGCTTTCGAGCGGGGGGCCGGCGTGGGTCGGCACGTCGTCTTAACCGCGCGAATAGGGTCAGACACATTGAATTTGGTATGTAGTTGTTTTAACCCGTACAAATAATGTTAGAGAAAAAATAATAACTTATTTGGGAGAATTATTGAGAAAACAACATTTGCCGAGATCCATTCTGCGGGATCTCTGCAAAAGTGAGTTGACCTAGATCTGGCCTCTTTGCCGAGATCCTTCCTACGGCATCTCGGCAGAGGTTTGGCGAGAAAATGAAAATGCATGCGCGTCCCGTGGCTGATATTTATTCCCCAAATCACATCTCATTTCTTCACCCCCTCGGGTGCCCGCCCTCGTCGCCCGCCGCCCGCCGCCCGCCGCCCCGCCCACCCGAACCGTCGCCGCTCGCCCGCCCCCGCCGACCCGCGCCATCGCCGCCCGCCCGCCCGCCCCGCCCCCGCCATCGCCGCCGTCCAACCCATCCCCGTCGCCACACCATCGCCCCGTCCCGACCGTCGCCGTCGCCACCTCAGCCCTGTCCGTCGCCGTCGCTGCCCCGCCCCCGTCCATCGCCGCCGCCCGCCCGCCCCCTCCGTCACCATCGCCGTCGCCGCCCCGCCCCACTCCGTCGCCGTCGCCACCCCACCCCCTCGCCTCGCCGTCGCTCCGGTGAGTTTTTTTTATGTTTCATTTTTGTTTTATTTTCATTAGTTGTATTATAAATTTTTAGTTTATGATACTAGTTTCATTAGTTGTATAATTATAATTAGTTGTATTATAAATTTTTAGTTTATAGTTTAATTATTAGTGTTAAATATTGTTTTTTGTATGTATATATTAGTTGTATACTTGTTGTTTTAATTAGTACTTGTATACTTATAGTTTAACTAGTAGGTTAATTATTTGTATATTAGATAGTTTTTTGACGATGCCGCCATGACGTCGGCCGTCGCCGCCTAGGAGGTATCATGGCGTTCGATTCCGATCGGGACGCTACGCCGCCGAGATCACCTGTAAGGGTGATTGGATGTGGCTCGGCACTTTCAAGACCGCCGAGCTTGCCGCGCGCGCATACGACGCGGTGGCATGGATGCACGGCCGGAGCAGGTCTGACCTCAACTTCCCTGAGATTCCAGATGCGAAGACGGCGTTCTTCGTCGCCCCCCGTTACCGGATTTATTCCCGTGCGGAGGAGAAGGCTCGTCGGATACGGGCGATGGATGAGGAGGCCATGGCGGCTTACGCCACGGCCAATCCCCATCTGGTGGTGGAGGAGATTTAGTTCTACGCTAACACAGAGAAGGAATGGAGGAAGAAGGAGGACGAGGAGATAGATCGGATTATTTCCGAGCAAGTCGATAGGGATTTCGAGGAGATGGAGGGGGATGGCGTGTTCAACACCTCCGATGATGAGGAGGAGGCAGGCTCTTACAGCAGGAATGCGCTGCTCATCGACTCAGATGACGATTAGTCCTATTGTTATATGTAGTAGTGGTGTTGAACTATGTAGTAGTGATGATCTATGTAGTACTAGTGTTGAAGTGATGATGTATGTAGTAGTGCTGAAATATTTGGTCGTTTAATGGTGATCTATGTAGTAGTAGTGTTGAAGTGATGACTGTTGTAGTAGTAGACTTCGGATGTTTGTCGGCGTACTTAAAGACTAGCTATCTGATTTGTGTGTTGACTTTATGTCCGACGTGGCTTTCACTTGAGAGATGAGAGATTTTTCTCGAAGGAAGGATCCCGACTGTTGTCGTCGGAGGTCGTTCCTCCTCATCTCGTTCTCGAAGGCCTTGGTAATGCAGAAGGAGATGTGGTGAAACGACCATCACCGACAGTCGAACTACCAGCGAAGGGGTGTCCCCATATATACAAACACTTGAGAGATGTTATGTGAGAGAGTGTGTCCACCATATATACAACCTTTTGAGAGATGAAAGTTGTCGAAGGGAGCCTTGACGGACTGAAAGTCAACCCACATGCCAAATAAACTAGTTTTTTTGGATTAATTTGATGTTATGTTAGGTTAGGTCTGTTGTTATAGGCGGCCGGTCTTTCTCGTTCTCCTCCTTTGTGATTCCAAATTGAATATGTTTTTTCTTCATGTTATGTTAGGTCTGCGTGTTTAGTAGCGGACCAGAATTATTGGGACTTGGAGACGGCTTGCCAGGGACACCGAGGCCACCGACAGGGCGGCTGCAGCGGCACGGAGGGCGGCGGCCTCCTAGGAGGTGGCTCGTGCAGCCGCCGAGAGAGCGGAGGCAGCGGCCGAGAGGGCGGCCGCCTGCGAGAAGATCGCTCGTGCAGCGGCCGAGAGAGCGGAGGCAGTGGCCGAGAGGGCGGCCGCCTGCGAGGAGAGCGCTCGTGCAGCGGCCGATAGGGCGGCTGCATCAGCTGAGAGAGCTCGTGCAGCCATAGATACCTTGATGGCCACCCTTGTCGTGGTCGGGACGGCGACGACCCCTTGATGGAGTCAGAGGAGAGCCAACGTGTCCACGCATTGGATCTTTTGGTACTTGTATGATGGTTGTGAACCTAATTAATATTATGTTTGGAATGACTGGCATTAATGTATGATGGTTGTATGCTTAATGTCGAAGTTAACCATCCTTCATTCCTAACACATAGCGGTTTGTCTATGATGGAAGAAGAGAATCATTCACAACATAATGGCTTTCGAGTTCTTTACTATCCTACTCCCTAATTTGAGAGCAGGATACTAATGAACTCAAAAGTCATTATGTTCAGAATGACTGTCTTTTCTTCCATCTTGGGCAAACCCCAATGTGACAGGAATGCAGAATGTTTGACTTCAAGGATGGCCTGTTATGCAATTTGCACTTCCAATTCTTGTTCTTGCTAGGCAGCTTGAGTGTGATATTTGTATCTTCACATGGGACGTGTTTGAGAGCATAATCCTTCAACTATTAGAAATACCCCAGGATTATGCTCTCAATCATTTTCCATGTGAAGATAGAAGTATCACACTGAAGCTATCTCGGAAGAACAAGAATTGCAAGTGCAAATATTCGCATGTCAGGGATGGAAGAAGACAAAAATTCATAACTTGATAGCTTTCGGGTTCTTTACGAAAGAAATCGAAAGACATCAAGTTATGCATGGCTCTCTTCTTTCATCTGAGCAACCCCCATTGTGGCAGATATGCAGAATGTTTGACTTCAAGGATGGCCTGATATGCAATTTGCATTTCCAATTCTTGTTCTTCCCAGGCAACTTGAGTGTGATACTTGTATTTTCACATGGGACGTGTTTGAGAGCATAATCCTTCAGCTATCAGAAATACCCAAGGATTATGCTCTCAATAATTTTCCATGTGAAGATAGAAGTATCACACTCAAGCTATCTCGGAAGAACAAGAATTGCAAGTGCAAATATTCGCATGTCAGGGATGGAAGAAGACAAAAATTCATAACTTGATAGCTTTCGGGTTCTTTACTAAAGAAATCGAAAGACATCAAGTTATGCGTGGCTCTCTTCTTTCATCTGAGCAACCCCCATTGTGGCAGATATGCAGAATGTCTGACTTCAAGGATGGCCTGATATGCAATTTGCACTTCCAATTCTTGTTCTTCCCAGGAAGCTTGAGTGTGATACTTGTATTTTCACATGGGACGTTTTTGAGAGCCTAATCCTTCAGCTATCAGAAATACCCAAGGATTATGCTCTCTATCATTTTCCATGTGAAGATAGAAGTATCACACTCAAGCTATCTCGGAAGAACAAGAATTGCAAGTGCAAATCTTCGCATGTCAGGGATGGAAGAAGATAACAATTCATAACTTGATGACTCTCTTCTTTTATGATACATTCGTAACACACGATGAGCTCGCCCAGCTCGACCATCACCGAAACTCGAAATAATAGTGAGAGTTGTAAGAGATGTTCCCGAAGGAAAAATATCGACTTTTGATATTGACGGTCAATCTTGGCGAGTTCGTCCTATGATACCTTGGTAACACACGATGAGCTCGCCCAGCTTGACCATCATTGAAAGTCAAACAACAGTGAGAGAGTGTCCACCATATATAGAACCACGTAAGAGATGAGAGTTGTGATCGACTTTTGACGTTGGCGGTCGATCTGGGTGAGCTCTTCTTGTTCCGCCTTGGTAAAGCACGATGAGCTCACCCAGCTCGACCATCACCAAAAGTCGAAATAGCAGTGAGAGAGTGTCCACAATATATACATCCACCTAAGAGATGAGAGTTGTGAAATCGCCTTTTGACGTTGATGGTCGATCTGTTCGAGTTCATCCCGTGATAACTTGGTAACGCACGGTGAATAGAATAGAAGTACTCTTTAATGTTTCATTCTTATATTATTTTTTCATCATGTGTTGAAAAGGTGATAGCATCGATCGATCTGGCGGTTATGGCTTCCGACGATGACTCAACTTCTGGTAGGGTCGACTTCGCGGTCAAGGAGGAGCACGCCAGTGAGGACCCTTTGGATGAGCTCCTTAAGGCGCACCCCCAGCTCATCCTACTAAAGCATTTTTAGGATCTGTCCAAGAAGAATCCACCTACTAAGGAGAGCGAGGGCCCGCCACGTAAGGAGAGCATTCGCCCGCCACTCAGCATCATTCCAGACGATGCTTGCTCCTCCAATGTGGGGGATATGCCCACCTCCTCTGACTCCACGATCACTAGCTTCACTGACTATGCCTCGGAGTAGAGCTCCATTCTTGTAGTAGTGTGTTTGATAGCTTGACGACGATGTAGAGATGGTGTACTTATGTAGATGATGATGTGGACTCGGATGACAACTTCTGATGCTTTTGGTATATGAATCATGAAGCCTTATATTGCTTATATATGTCTTCATGCATGTGTTTTTCTAACGCTTTGTTATGTGTTGAAATTTTGTTATTCTCCCTTCTGTAGATGAGGTGGTATGTGGTGTACTCAGGTAGACATCCAGGAGTCTATGATTCATGGAAAGCATGCCATGAACAAGTCAATTGTTACAAAGACAATTGCTACAAAGGGTCTGATACTAGAGAGGAGGCAGAGCATGCTTACTACATGTATTAGCTCCAAGTAGGGAGAAATCAGACCGGCTGGAAGTGGATGAATTATCTCTTTGTCCTACTTGTGATCTTTATTAGTTTGATGCTTGTGTGGTCCATGTAAGACAAATGGGTCACATTGAGGTTTTAGTGACTATTCGAGACTTGCAATGTTGCTTTAGTTAGTTTGATGAAGAACTTTAGACTTGTTATGATGATTTAGTTAATTCGATGAAGAATATTGAACTTGTTATGATTCTTGTGCATTGCCTATGATGTGGTACTGTCTGCGGACAAAATTTTGCTGTTTATATGTCTTTTGTTTCAGGGTTGATGCAGAAACAAATAAAACGGAAAATATGACTTCATCTTTCCCGAGAACGCTACTCGGTAAAACCAGTTTACTGAGAACACAACTCGGCGAAAAAGCCACGTGTCCTTCTCTGAAAGCGTGGTTCATATCTTTGCCGAGTGTAAATTCACGGATCTCGGCAAACAGGGTCCGTTGGGGCTTGCCTGGGCACTGTATCGCCGAGTGGGCCACTCGGCTAATGACACACTCGGCAAATACGTAGTTTGCCGAGATTAGTGGCCAGCAACTCGGCAAATAATTGAGCCGACGTGTCGCACTCATGGTCTTTCATTTTTGCCGAGTTCCTATGGCAAGTACTCGGCAAAGTTTATGCCATGTGGCACCCGCCGTCTCCACCCGGCCCGTCAAGTCTATTTTTTTTGCCGAATCCCCGTTTTAGCACTCGGCAAAGACTTTGCCGAGTCCCCGTGTTCTGTTTCTCGGCAAACTCAGCTTTGCTGGTAGGATTCGGGCCGAGTACCCTGGGCCGAGAACAATACTCGGCAAAGGCTTCGCCGAGTGGGAAACGGCTTTCGCCGAGTATTTCCGGCACTCGGCAAAGTTGTAAATTGCAGTAGTGCCTGCTCTCTTTTGAGTGTCTTCATTTCCTGGAGCATGGAGCAACATCACAAAATCAATACTGTGCATATAAGGTCGATTTGTCTAAAGCTTATGACCCTGTTGATTGGAGGTTTCTGGAGGAGGCAATGCAAAAGATGGGCTTTGCTCACCGGTGGGTACAATGGATTATGGTGTGCGTGACCACGGTGAGATACTCTGTAAAATTTAATGGAGCCCCATTGGAAGCATTCTCCCCATCAACAGGCCTTCGTCAAGGTGATCCGCTATCCTCATTTTTATTCCTCTTTGTTGCTGATGGATTGTCTGCCTTGCTTCAGTCGGAGGTAATAGCAGGGGGTATAACACCGGTCAAAGTCTGCCGCCGTGCGCCAGGAGTGTCCCACCTCCTATTCGCAGACGACACACTTTTATTCTTCAAGGCCACAGAGGAGCAAGCTTCCCGTGTTAAACATGTCATTGACACTTATGCAACTTGCACGGGTCAGCTCATAAATCCTGCCAAATGCTCAATTGAATTCAGTAAGCTTGGTTCACCAGTGGATCAGCAAGCAGTACGCCAAACACTTCAGGTGGAAAAAGTAGGGTTTTGAGTCCAAATATCCGGGGCTCCCAACTCCAGAAGTTCGCATGAACCGGGGCAAGTTCCAAAATCTTCAATCGAGTCTCACCAAGTGCATCATTCTATGGGGGGATAATTATGTCGCTCAGAGTGGGAATGAAGTTTTGATCAAAGCGGTTGCACAAAGCACTGCCCACGTATGTTATGGGAGTGTTCAAACTACCCATGTCGGTCTGCGATGATCTAAGCAAGCTGATCCGGAACTTCTTTTGGGGTGAAGAGAACGGGAAGAGGAAGATGCACTGGCTGAGTTGGGATAAAATGACACGAACCAAGGCGCAGGGAGGCATGGGCTTTAGGGACATGCGGGTGTTCAATCAGGCTCTTCTGGCCCGCCAAACGTGGCGACTAATCCAATCACCGGATAGTTTGTGTGCTCGTGTGCTCAAGGCAGGATACTACCCTCAAGGCGATATTCTGTTCACGGTGTTTTCGGGCCAGCCATGGTCAACTTGGTCTGCCATTGCTTATGGTCTCGAGCTACTCAAGGAAGGGATGATATGGAGGATAGGAAACGGAGCTTCGGTTCGGATATGGCGGGACAACTGGATCCCTCGCTCATCAACGCTTAAACCACTTAGCCCCCGAGGCCTTTCCCGCCTAAACCGAGTCTATAGTCTGCTGGATCAACATGGAGTGTGGGATGAAGCAAAAATTCGAGCGACTTTCGCCCCGATCAATGCGGAGGCCATCTAGCGTATTAGAACATCGCCACGGCAGGAATCAGATTTCTTGGCATGGAATCCTGAAAAAAAACGGCATCTTCACCGTGAGAAGTGCTTACAAGCTGGGGATGCGTCTCAAGGATCAGGCTATGAGCTGGGCGTCATCTAGCGCACAGCCGGACGGTGAGCGGCAAGTATGGAAGCAGCTCTGGAGTCTTCCTGTACCACCCAAGGTCCGGACGGTCGGTTGGCGTGCTATGTCAAATGCACTTGCAACTGAAATGAATAAGAAGTACCGAGGCATGTGGGTGACTGGCCACTAGTAGAAAAAGAGACATTAGTCCCGGTTCATAAGGGCCTTTAGTCCCGGTTCGGCAACCGGGACTAAGGAATCGGGACTAAAGGCCCCCGTTTTTAGTCCCGGTTGTGTTCCGAACCGGGACTAAAGGGGCTCCACATGGTCGCTGTGGAGCGCTCAGGCAGGAGGACCTTTAGTCCCGGTTGGTAACACCAACCGGGACTAAATGCCTCCACGCGTCAGGCGCTGCCAAGCACTGGGGTTTAGGGTTTTAGAGGGTTTAGGGGTTTCATTTTGAGTTTCCCTTTTCTTTTTTATGTTTACCATTCAATTCTTTTCATTTAGGGTTTTCATTTTTATTTTATGTTTTCCATTCAACTCGACGCTACTACATATAGCAATGAAGGAACCATTACACAACATCGTCATGCATATAGAGAAGTGACCTCTTTCTCCGTGCTTGGTCGAACAACAAGTCTTCATATATATATTCGACGCTACTATATATAGTACACGTTCATGCATATATACAATATAATATCTCTTACGATCCCTAATATCTAATTACCAAAATTCCCTACCAATTCCCGATGGTATTCTCTGGTTTTAGATATGACCTGTTCAAGTAAGAATCCCGCAAATTCCTCTTGAATTGCCTTTACGCGATCCTTTGGTAGGAGATCGTCCCGCATCCGTTCGATCTAATTTAAAGAAGGGAGTCAATATATATGAATGAAACTCAACACAATTGATGGTAATAAAATAAAATTGTGAATATTGTTTACGTACTTCAAGTTTTTCTAAAAGTCTGCCCTTCTCACAGGTCGTCTGGCGAATGAACTCGCAAACGTAGTATCCACATAAATTATTCCTGTCTCCCTGCCTCAAGCACTTTACGAGAATAGAGTTCAATCAAAATAATAATCAAGCATGATAATGGTATTGAAACTAGAATCAAAGAGATGCGCGGACCTAGCTAGTACTACTTACATTGTGTTGTCGAAATTGCAGCTCCTTTTTCCATTCACCCCTAACCTTCTTGGTGAACCGTTTCCAAACCCTGCCCGGCAAAGAAAATGAATAAAGGAGTTATTAATTACTTGATATCAGGAAATGAACGAAAGTTGCCTATATAGTGCGATAATGATTGAAATTACCTCTGGAGCAGTTCACTCAGGTCCGCCCACATCTTAGGGTCTTGACGTTTCGAGTCCATGACAAGTACTACTCCTGCGTCAACCTGAATGACTAGCAGAATAAAGTGGAACCTGCGCACGCATAACTCATCAATTACACTTCACATCGAGTAAGCGAAACAGAATGTGTACAAGACAGTAACACTCACCTGAAGTTGTAAGGAAATAGTATTTCCCTTCTGTTTGTTGTTTAATTAACGCCGTTAGCAAGTTATCCTCTGTGTCCTTGGCGTTGTTTTTTACCATATATTCATGTATGTTATTTGGGTTAATGAACCCAATGTCATAGATTTGTCCTCTTTTGCATTCGAGAATCTTCAGTCTGCATAATATAGTGAGCATAATTATACATGCAATGAACGAGCTGAGCTAGAGACTTAATTACAGAAATAATACTTACAGACAATAGCAACTGACGATAGATTTGTCGATGGCATCTTGATTGTATAACTGAAATAATTCTTCAAATTCAATGTTTATCTCGTCGTTTGTGGCGCCCCGCCTGAATACCACTGTAGCCAGACGGTCGCCGCACATACCAGCCCAGGAAAATCACTCTGGCATGCGCTTTTACAACAAGTATCAAGAACACAAGCTTTTCTATTAATGGATATATAAGTCTTACATGATATGGTACAAGGGTGATGGCAGCGGAAAAGCTCTATCTAAGGCAGCATGGTCTTGGTGCGGCTCCAATCCACAGGGATCTGATTGTGTTACTCTTCTAGCCCGCGAACATTCCGGCTCCTCGCTAGAGGTCGTCGAATCCTTAGGTGAACCTGGCCACATTGAAGGCCGCTGAGTACTTTTGAATGTACTCGCAAGCAAACCAAACCAACATATACACTAAGCAAAGCGATCCATGGCATTCAAGCATGCATTTGTTATTTTAACAGTATTAACTATCATGTTATGATAGGATTATCCAGCAAGATTAAATATCTAGCAGCATTAATCATCATGTCATAGCAGAATTATCTAGCATGGTAACTATGCGGTAAAGTAAAGTATATCAGGTAAATGATCCGAACTCCAAATATGCTCACGGTCCAAATCTGATCCAAGCTTTGCGGTCATCCAACCGCTCATCTCATAGCCATCACATGGCTAGCAATCAAACATTTGACATCATCTGATGTCCATGCATCTGTACTGCAAGTCTGACAAATCATACCTTACTCTGGTTCATTCTTAACATCATATGGTTTGTTCCTCCAGACTCGACACAGACCAAATAGGGGCCTACACGAACTGTCCATGACCGAGGACGCGGCTATTCGAATAGATTTACACTCTGCAAAGGTTGCGCACTTTACCCACACCATGGAGCGCCTGGCCTCGTACTCCCATTCGGGTGGACCAGTGATGCTCCAACAAAACTTTGTCTATTGCCCGGCACTCTTACGATCCCACTGACAATCATACCCTCCCAGGGTCATGTCCTGGGTGGCCCCTGTGTCACCCCGTGACACCTGCCACCGTCGTGGCCAAACAAAACTGTCCCAAACGGGGACCGCGCGCAAACAAACAACTGGGCTCACAAGGTTATCGCCCCCTACCGGGCCAGGGTAGCGCGCACGCATAACCTTCCCTATTTTGGTGGTACCGACAAGAGGCAAGACAATAGACCAAGCTAGGGCCATCCCATACCAGCTAATGTGGCTGCACGGGTAAGTCCGGATAGGTGACACTATGACTCGATCCAGTCGACGGAGGAGGTTGTTGTCATTAAGTCACATTTCATAATATTGCAATAACAGTAACCATGCAAGATGTAACAATTATGAAAAAATAATAACCTATCTCCATACAATATCACAACGAGTCATTAGTGAAACAATATTTAAATGGCAGGTTATCACTTTACAAGCTCTAGCTGTAAGTGACGACCATCTGAACCCTTGCATGAAACCAGCAAATAACCCAGTAGCCACCAGAATGGTCTTTACAACTCAGATCTGGGACGTTACCGGAATAACTCAACCCCGGCTCAAGACGGCTGAAAAGAAGCTCAGAGCATGAGACGGTGTTGATAAAAAGAGTGTAGCGGTTCCCTAAGACGGCCGAAAAGCAGCTCAGAGCATAGGGTCACCGCAACAGAAAGAAATTCAACAGCTGTCCGAGACGGCCGAAAAGCAGCTCAGAACACGGGCCAGTTGTTGAAAAGTGAACAAAAAGTCGGCATCCACCCCGGACGTTCGGAAGCAGCTCAGAACACAGGCGTGGTGCCGTCACCAAAGAAAGGCAAACAAGGGTTCACTGGCGTCACATACAGCTCGCCACTACGCATACAAGCATAAGCATATTAATTTAAACACGCAAGAATAACACAGAGCAATTCTTTAGGGCACATATCAGATGGTCGGCTTGCCTGGGGGTCGAGTAATACTCCGGGAAGAAGTGCGATCGCCTCGCGGAAAAATCGCCGGAAAGGGTTCTCTCTCGGAGGGGCTGATAGAGGGCAAGGGCAAAATGGGCATTTTCAGAATGTTATGACATGGTGGAAGTGACATCATCGGAACGGGCTCGACGAACTGAAGAACTGGGCTTTGGAATCACCTCAATCGGAGTTACGGTTGAAAAGTTGTGGCCGTTCATTCGTTAAACGGTGAAATGAACAAATAGTGTCCACTTCAGCTGCTAACCGGTGAACGTCCACTAAGTAGAAGTTTCGGCCGGCGGCTGCGAAGTGAAAGCGCATTTCTGAAAATACGTCTTCTCTGAAGCGAAAACGCATTCCAGCCGAGAACCGCGCCAGAGTACGCTTTCAAAACAGGAAAGCGTATTTTCTAAAAACCGCTTCCACTTATCCAGCTGGACCTGCCCTTAGCCGATGACAGGTGGGGCCGCGGGGGAGGCGGGGCCCGCCTGGCCAGCTGGGCGCAGCGTCGTCGTCTTCAAGCTTTCGCGCCCGCGCTCGACCGAGACAGGGCGGCGCTCGACCGGAGTTTGTCGGCAGCTCCGGCCATCCCCCGAGGCATGCGACCTACCTACGAGCTCAGGAGGATGGGCCGCATCCATCCCCGCACAGCACGGCCGCCGAGGAGGGCTGAAACGGCGACGGCATGGGCTCCGGCAGAAATGGCCATCGGCCGATCTTGATTTCGGGCATGGGATCATTCCCGAGATGAAGCAAGGTCATGGGGAGGTTCAACGAGCTCTGCGTGGTCTTCTGGTGGTGGTAAGGCAGAGAGGGAGGGCTCGGGCGCCGCGAATTTGAGAGGGGCAGTGTGGCGGCCATGGCGGCAGAGGGGAGGGAATGTGCACGGGGGCGAGCTCCTTTCGGGCAGGGGAGGGTCTAGGAGGGAGAGGAGGTCTCTGCGGGAGGTGAGGGTGCTCGGGGAAGAGCTCGACCACGGCTATATATAGCCGTCCGCGGCCACCGGATAAGCTCGCCGTCGTGGCAAGCTTATCGCCGTCCTAGCGCTCGGGGACACGCGAAGGACAGAGGCGATGTCGGCAGGGGCTCTGGGAGACCTCGAGGAGGAAGAGACAAAGAGGAAGGCGACGATGGCACGGTCACGGGCGAGCTCGATGGCGACTGCTCAGGCGAGCTGCACTGGCGTGCTCGAGAGGCTTCGGGGAGGAAGAAGACAGCGGAGGGGAGGCGACAGAGAGGTTCACGAGGAGGACAGTGCCATGGCGGCGGCTGCCGTGGCGCGAGGAGAAAGAAATCGGACAGGGGAAGAGCCTGGAGAGGGACAGGTGGTCGCCGCGGAGCCCGTAGACATGCTCGGACAAGCCAGAAGTGGCCGGAGAGAGCTAGCCGACGTGAACAGTGCGCAGAGCGCCGTTTCTGCACAGCCGCTGCGTGGTCACCACGTGCATGGCTAGCTCTGGAAGGCTCCTGCCTGTCCAAGCTTGTCCAACAAGTCTCTCGATGCTCCAATAGACAAGATGGATCATTGGATGGGCCGGGATGGCTCTAGAGTAATCGAGTTGATCCAAAACAGATTCTGGATAGAAACTTGGGGAGGAAGCTGTGGTCAAACAGAGGTGCCAATGACCTGGAAAAGTTGTCACAGGGAAATGTGGTAAGAAGGACTAGATGCTTGCCAAATTTGAAGGCATTTGGACAAGTTTTGCATGCACTTCCTTCACAAAGCATAATCTGGTCCAGAAACTTGACCTTGAAGCTGCACTCATATGGCTTGCTGGAATGAGCTGAATTTTGGTGTAGGTTGATGACTTGGAGATATGAAGGTGCTGGAAAAATTTCAGCTCAATTGGAAATGCCAAAGTGGGACTTCCTTCACAGAGCTTAGATCTGGACAGAAACTAGATGGAATTTTTGAGAGAAAATGGCTAGGTAAAATGATGTGAATTTTTGCATGGTCACATCATTTAGGGAATGTGAGGTCATGGATTAATTTGAGAATTTTTTAAGCAATATAACATATCGTTGCTTCACAACCTCAAAATAAATCCAGAAACAAGAATTGGATGATGCTCTCAAAATTTGATCTGTGGAACTTGGGATCTTGATGGAAATGGTTAATATAGGGATAGGAGAAGCTCCACAAATTATTTGGGATTATTCCTGGCTACCAAAATAGTAGCTCCTTTGGAAAGTGCCCAAATTGCAATATTGGCTTTAAATAGGAAAAGGCAATTTTACTTATTTAATTATGGCCAATATTTTTATGGGAGCTCAATATGATCACAAAGAATATCTCCACAAGTTTTCATGAACTTTGGAGATGGATAGATATTTACCTGGATTTAAATCCTTTAACTGGCAGAAAAAGGAATTAATTTTAAATGAAAAATATTGCAAATGACTTGGCAATATTTTTACATATCCAGGGTTTAAAAAGATAGGATGATCACTGGAAGAAATTTGGGATCCAAAAGATCAAAGGAAATTGGGGTTCCTTTGTACCGGAAGGAATTAGGGTTTCCCTTCCGGTAGATCGGAGAGTAGGGTTTCGGGGGCAAAATCTTGAGAATAGAACTTGGATGGCAAGGTTGGTCTGGAGAGAATCTCTGGTTGGGTAGGAAAGGCAAGGCTAAATGACCATCTTCATATACCCAAGAGCGAGAGAAAATCCGACAACATCGAAAAAAATACGGGAGTCAAATCCCGCAAAGGAAAAAAAATCAAGGAGCGAAAACTAGGGTGTCACAAACCTCCCCCCCTTAAGAAAAGCTCGTCCTTGATATTTCCGGGCTTACCTCCCGGCTAAGGGGACTTACCTGTGTGCGACTTGGATCCATCAGCTGTCTTGTCTTCATTTGTTTACTGACCTTTTAACTACCTCTTCTGATGGCTCAGATGCTGTCTTTTTCAGACGGCTGCAATGAATCCTTCTCTTTCCTGTCAGGAAAACCCTTTGTGCTGGTAGTTTGTTCGCTGGTGTTGGTGGGTAGCTCCGAGTATCGACAAATAGTCTGGTTTTCATGTCCTGAGACTAGCTGCTTCGGGTTTTATTGCCATACCTCGCACACTGACTGCCAAGGGCGAGACATTCTTTCTGGGTACCGGACTCACGTGCTCGTATGGCCTGAAGTGGCTAGGAGTGGCTCTCTTTTTGCCTTCTCAGAATGCTCAATCTGGCTGTGGGTTCTATACGGATGCTTTCTTCCTGTCTCTTGCATTCTGACTTCGTTCTCAGGAGGTTCCCAACTGAAATGTCGGGCATGATCACAAAGTAATCATAGACGGTCATCTTTGAGATGGCTCTGCCATATATAGCCTCTGTGGTCCTTGCTATGACCACGGAGCTGGCATGGTATGGCTATCATTCCGTGCATTCTTCGGAGCATACCCTCTGATCTTGGTTGATGGCCCGTATTCACGATGGCATGCTGGCTGCATTGTTGTAGCCGTATATGCAAGAGTCTGACAAGGATTGGCAATATCACCTTGCCTGTGGAGCTTTACTTCATTGACCGTCGTGGAGATTGTTTATTCAAGACTTCCTTGTTCTTGGGGGTTCCTTTTTGGGGAACTTGTCATGACCTACCATCATGGCTCCTTGGTCATATCCCAGCTTGTTGGGCTTGTATTCATACTTTCCTCTTGCATATCTCGTAGGGATTGCTGCGTTCATATCCTTCTTTGAAGTGTGGAGCCAATGTTTCTCTGAACACAGTCATTCCCGTGTACGAGTGGCTCGCATGAACTGATTCACTGGACTGCATGCTCACAACGTATGCAGGGTTAGGATAAATCCTTTCATAACCACTGAGTTCTGAGGCGAACGTGTGCCCGGACTAGTTTGTGCTTCTGACAGGATTGTTGACGGCGTGTTGAAGGAGGCTGAATTTCTTATGCTCGAAGCTTCTGCCAGGGTAGCGTGCTGAAGAAGGCTGGGTGTCGTGCCTCGGAAGCTTTCCCTCATGTGGCTTACTGAGGAAGCTTTCCGCGGTTGCGTGCTGAGGAAGACTGGGAGTCTTACATCGTAAGCTCCTCCCGATAGCTTGCGAAGGAAGGCTGAGTTCCTTGTACCAAAAGCCTTGAACTGTGATATGCAGTCGGACCTGTGGCCGATTCTAGCTTTCTACCGGTGTATCCGGAATTTATCCATAGCGGAGCCGGAACTTGGTATAATCCATATCTCGACTAAGGATATTTTCTTGGTCATGCACACGCTTGTCCTTCTGCTGGTCTGATCATTGTTGCTGTAAAGGTTGCACAACTGATGCAGACTTCATATTGATAATAAATTCGGAATACCCTTTGCATTCAAACCAAGTGTTGCTGGTAGTGAGCAGTTGGCAGAGGATTCCATTCGACTTAGCTGAGCTTCCAGGTGTTTGGAATCCTCATTGATTCTGGGCAACCATGAACTTATCCATATTCCTCGCAAACCTTGTTCTCATGCCCAGAATTTTTTGTGTATATGCACTGGTAAATTCCAAAATATGCTTTGAAATTTGTATCAACATACCAGAGTGTTGGTGTTGCTCTCGGCACCTTCACATTCTTGAAATATGTCTTCTGTGGGCGGTAAATGATTCTTGAATCCATTGAGAAAAGACTCAAGGTTCACCTCACTGGCTGAAATAATCCTTGTGTCGAGGACGGAATAATTTGCTCTTACTGGTGTCCATTCCCGATAGCTCATCTAGCTGTTCCTTAAATGTGCTTTGTTCTGGGCCAACATCTCTCAGGTATAATCTGGCCTTGTCCCGTGCCACGCAGAGTCTGCTTCTGACACATTCTTCATTCTTGACAGATCCGGCGATAATATTCTGAATATCTGGCAGTTGACTTGGCTTGACTCTTACTGAATTTCGATTATTGGGTATTATCCAAGTTGTACGATAGTCTTCTTACTGATGGATCCAGTCGAAGCGGCAGAACGGGATTGACACAAGAAACAAAAACCGCAAAAAACCAAAAAGCAAATAAAGCTCAAATTTTGCGGACCTTGCACATGTGGCCGAAGATTCACTAGTATAACTAATATAGCGCACTCGATGTACCTCTAAGGATTTAGAAGCAAAACCACACAATGCTCCTGGTAGCGATTGGTGTCAAGCTCCTACTACTTCCTTAGGGAACATCACACTCGACGCACGACCATAGCCAGAGTGGCTTGGTCACCGATCCTAGGGTTGTCGGGGAAAGATGGAATTTATAGGCGTTTCCCAAGGGAAACTAGATTTGAGAAGAGAAATGCCATGGTTAGCAAGCAAGGTAGGGATATCTGGTTTACCTAGGGGTTCAGGGCTCACGGGTCGTTGCCTGGTGCGGACATTTCACACCGGAGGCAAAGGCCACGAGAGTTGGGGTCTGATGGAGCCAAAACCTATGGGGTTGCCTTATGATCAATAGTAGTCGTGCCGGTTTGGCAAAGATGGCTGAAATCCATCTTGGCTTTCTACTGGTCAAGAGGCAATGAAATCTCGCTACGGTAACCTACAGTCAGCCTGGCTCTGATACCATCCGTTGTGGCGCCCCGCCTGAATACCACAGTAGCCAGACGGTCGCCACACATACCAGCCCAGGAAAATCACTTTGGCATGCGCTTTTACAACAAGTATCAAGAACACAAGCTTTTCTATTAATGGATATATAAGTCTTACATGATATGGTACAAGGGTGATGGCAGCGGAAAAGCTCTATCTAAGGCAGCATGGTCTTGGTGCGGCTCCAATCCACAGGGATCTGATTGGGTTACTCTTCTAGCCCGCGAACACTCCGGCTCCTCGCTAGAGGTCGTCGAATCCTTAGGTGAACCTGGCCACATTGAAGGCCGCTGAGTACTTTTGAATGTACTCGCAAGCAAACCAAACCAACATATACACTAAGCAAACCGATCCATGGCATTCAAGCATGCATTTGTTATTTTAACAGTATTAACTATCATGTTATGATAGGATTATCTAGCAAGATTAAACATCGAGCAGCATTAATCATCATGTCATAGAAGAATTATCTAGCATGGTAACTATGCGGTAAAGTAAAGTATATCAGGTAAATGATCCGAACTCCAAATATGCTCACGGTCCAAATCTGATCCAAGCTTTGCGGTCATCCAACCGCTCATCTCATAGCCATCACATGGCTAGCAATCAAACCGTTGACATCATCTGATGTCCATGCATCTGTACTGCAAGTCTGACAAATCATACCTTACTCTGGTTCATTCTTAACATCATATGGTTTGTTCGTCCAGACTCGACACAGACCAAATAGGGGCCTACACGAACTGTCCATGACCGATGACGCGGCTATTCGAATAGATTTACACTCTGCAGAGGTTGCGCACTTTACCCACACCATGGAGCGCCTGGCCTCGTACTCCCATTCGGGTGGACCAGTGATGCTCCAACAAAACTTTGTCTATTGCCCGGCACTCTTACGGTCCCACCGACAATCATACCCTCCCAGGGTCATGTCCTGGGTGGCCCCTGTGTCACCTCGTGACACCTGCCACCGTCGTGGCCAAACAAAACTGTCCCAAACGGGGACCGCGCGCAAACAAACAACTGGGCTCACAAGGTTATCGCCGCCTACCGGGCCAGGGTAGCGCGCACGCATAACCTTCCCTATTTTGGTGGTACCGACAAGAGCCAAGACAATAGACCAAGCTAGGGCCGTCCCATACAAGCAAATGTGGCTGCACGGGTAAGTCCGGATAGGTGACACTATGACTCGATCCAGTCGACGGAGGAGGTTGTTGTCATTAAGTCACATTTCATAATATTGCAATAACAGTAACCATGCAAGATGTAACAATTATGAAAACATAATAATCTATCTCCATACAATATCACAACGAGTCATTAGTGAAACAATATTTAAATGGCAGGTTATCACTTTACAAGCTCTAGCTGTAAGTGACGACCATCTGAACCCTTGCATGAAACCGGCAAATAACCCAGTAGCCACCAGAACGGTCTTTACAACTCAGAGCTGGGACGTTACCGGAATAACTCAACCCCGGCTCAAGACGGCTGAAAAGCAGCTCAGAGCATGAGACGGTGATAATAAAAAGAGTGTAGCGGTTCCCTATGACGGCCAAAAAGCAGCTCAGAGCATAGGGTCACCGCTACAGAAAGAAATTCAACAGCTGTCTGAGACGGCCGAAAAGCAGCTCAGAACACGGGCCAGTTGTTGAAAAGAGAACAAAAAGTCGGCATCCACCCCGGACGGCCGGAAGCAGCTCAGAACACAGGCGTGGTGCCGTCACCAAAGAAAGGCAAACAAGGGTTCACTGGCGTCACATACAGCTCGCCACTACGCATACAAGCATAAGCATATTAATTTAAACACGCAAGAATAACACAGAGCAATGCTTTAGGGCACATATCAGATGGTTGGCTTGCCTGGGGGTTGAGTAATACTCCGGGAAGAAGTGCGATCGCCTCGCGGAAAAATCGCCGGAAAGGGTTCTCTCTCAGAGGGGCTGATAGAGGGCAAGGGCAAAATGGGCATTTTCAGAATGTTATGACATGGTGGAAGTGACATCATCGGAACGGGCTCGACGAACTGAAGAAGTGGGCTTTGGAATCGCCTCAATCGGAGTTACGGTTGAAAAGTTGTGGCCGTTCGTTCGTTAAACGGTGAAATGTACAAATAGTGTCCACTTCAGCCGCTAACCGGTGAACGTCCACTAAGTAGAGGTTTCGGCCGGCGGCTGAGAAGTGAAAGTGCATTTCTGAAAATACGTCTTCTCTGAAGCGAAAACGCATTCCAGCCGAGACCCGCGCCAGAGTACGCTTTCAAAACAGGAAAGCGTATTTTCGAAAAACCGCTTCCACTTGGACCTGCCGTTAGCCGATGACAGGTGGGGTCGCGGGGGAGGAGGGGCCCGCCTGGCCAGCTGGGCGCAGCGTCGTCGTCTTCAAGCTCTCGCGCCCGCGCTCGACCAAGACAGGGCGGCGCTCGACCGGAGTTTGCCGGCGGCTCCGGCCATCCCCCGAGGCGTGCGACCTACCTACGAGCTCAGGAGGATGGGCCGCATCCATCCCCGCACAGCACGGCCACCGAGGAGGGCTGAAACAGCGATGGCATGGGCTCCGGCAGAAATGGCCATCGACCGATCTTGATTTCGGGCATGGGATCATTCCCGAGATGAAGCGAGGTCATGGGGAGGTTCAACGAGCTCCGGGGGGTCTTCTGGTGGTGGTAAGGCAGAGAGGGAGGGCTCGGGCGCCGCGGATTTGAGAGGGGCAGTGCGGCGGCCATGGCGGCAGAGGAGAGGGAATGGGCACGGGGGCGAGCTCCTTTCGGGCATGGGAGGGTCTAGGAGGGAGAGGAGGTCTCTACGGGAGGTGAGGGTGCTCGGGGAAGAGCTCGACCACGGCTATATATAGCCGTCTGCGGCCACCGGATAAGCTCGCCGTCGTGGCAAGCTTATCGCCGTCCTGGCGCTCGGGGACACGCGGAGGACGGAGGCGATGTCGGCAGGGGCTCTGGGAGAGTGGAGAAGCCTCGTAGGAGCTTCGGGAGAGCTCGAGGAGGAAGAGACAAAGAGGAAGGCGCCGATGGCACGGTCACGGGCGAGCTCGATGGCGACTGCTCAGTGGAGCGGCTGGCGTCGGGGAGTGGCACGGGCAAGCAGGGGAGCTGCACTGGCGTGCTCGAGAGGCTTCGGGGAGGAAGAGGACAGCGGAGGGGAGGCGACAGAGAGGTTCACGGGGAGGACAGTGCCATGGCGGCGGCTGCCGTGGTGTGAGGAGAAAGAAATCGGAGAGGGGAAGAGCCTGGAGAGGGACAGGTGGTCGCCGCGGAGCCCGTAGACATGCTCGGACAAGCCAGAAGTGGCCGGAGAGAGCTAGCCAACGTCAACAGTGCACAGAGCGCCGTTTCTGCACAGCCGCTGCGTGGTCACCCCGTGCATGGCTAGCTCTGGAAGGCTCCTGCCGGTCCAAGCTTGTCGAACAAGTCTCTCGATGCTCCAATAGACAAGATGGATCATTGGATGGGCCGGGATGGCTCTAGAGTAGTCGAGTTGATCCAAAATAGATTCTAGATAGAAACTTGGGGAGGAAGCTTTGGTCAAACAGAGGTGCCAATGAGCTGGAAAAGTTTTCACAGGGAAATGTGGTAAGAAGGACTAGATGCTTGCCAAATTTGAAGGCATTTGGACAAGTTTTGCATGCACTTCCTTCACAAAGCATAATCTGGTCCAGAAACTTGACCTTGATGCTGCCCTCATATGGCTTGGTGGAATGAGCTGAATTTTGGTGTAGGTTGATGATTTGGAGATATGAAGGTGCTGGAAAAATTTCAGCTCAATTGGAAATGCCAAAGTGGGACTTCCTTCACAGAGCTTAGATCTGGACACAAACTAGATGGAATTTTTGAGAGAAAATGGCTAGGTAAAATGATGTGAATTTTTGCATGGTCACATCATTTAGGGAATGTGAGGTCATGGATTAATTTGAGAATTTTTTAAGCAATATAACATATGGTTGCTTCACAACCTCAAAATAAATCCAGAAACAAGAATTGGATGATGCTCTCAAAGTTTGATCTGTGGAACTTGGGATCTTGATGGAACTGGTGAATATAGGGATAGGAGAAGCTCCACAAATTATTTGGGATTATTCGTGGCTACCAAAATAGTAGCACCTTTGGAAAGTGCCCAAATTGCAATATTGGCTTTAAATAGGAAAAGGCAATTTTCCTTATTTAATTATGGCCAATATTTTTATGGGAGCTCAATATGATCACAAAGAATATCTCCACAAGTTTTCATGAACTTTGGATATGGATAGATATTTTCCTGGATTTAATTCCTTTAACTAGCAGAAAAAGGAATTAATTTTAAATGAAAAATATTGCAAATGACTTGGCAATATTTTTACATAGCCAGGGTTTAAAAAGATAGGATGATCACTGGAAGAAATTTGGGAGGCAAAAGATCAAAGGAAATTGGGGTTCCTTTGTAACAGAAGGAATTAGGGTTTCCCTTCCGGTAGATCGGAGAGTAGGGTTTTGGGGGCAAAATCTTGAGAATAGAACTTGGATGGCAAGGTTGGTCTGGAGAGAATCTCTGGTTGGGTAGGAAAGGCAAGGCTAAATGACCATCTTCATATACCCAAGAGCGAGAGAAAATCCGACAACATCGAAAAAAAGACGGGAGTCAAATCCCGCAAAGGAAAAAAAATCAAGGAGCGAAAACCAGGGTGTCACATCGTTTCCACTGAAGTGATGCTCATCTCTAATTCCCACCATGAGCCAGTTGCTCCCTTCCTTTGAGGCTTCCATGTACCACTCATGCAATCTTCCCATTTGTGTTGGTAGAAGCCGGACCTCCTCAGGTCTGACGAGAGGCTTCCCGTGCTGGTATCTGTATGCTAAGTCAGCCGTGGGGAACTCTATGCCGCCTAAGTATTGACCAAGAGTGAAACCAAGATCACGAGCCGCTACCTCCGGAACATAATCGATATCGGAAAACACTTTGAGCGGGGGGCACAATTGGTTTTTCCGTTCTCCAAGCTGGGGAATTGTTTTCCCCCTTGCACTACTACTTCCCGACCGCTGCCGATGTTCTTTATGGACTTCATAATAGGGCGGTCATAGTTTGATGGCAGCGAAGGCGGTGGTCGCGTAAGGTTTTCCAGAAACTGCTTCGCTTTTGTCGGATCTATTTTCTCCTTTGGCTCGGGCCGTTTGGGTGCAAGCTGGCGTTTCACATCGGCATCCATGACCTTCTTGGTTTCCTCATCAGTCAGTTCGTATGGTAACTTGGCAGGAGCCTCCTTGACACTATTCCTTGTACCTACTCTGGATTTCTTCACAGTTGTAGTACTAGCCGCCGGAGCGGCGGTTCTCTTCCGTATATCCACCCGGGGCTGAGGCGGCGGAGGCGGCGGAGTCTGCTGACGCGGCGGAGACGGCTGAGGCGGCGGAGTCTGCTGAGGCGGCGGAGACGGCTGAGGCGGCGGAGATAGAGCTGGATTGCTACTCTGAGGAGTCGATAGCCTTGCCGTCCAATGTGGAAGCACGATCTGTTCCTTTTTCCATAGAATGGTACTTTTTCTGGCATCTCCCAATTCAATCTCCCCTTCACCTGTAGGGAAGTCAAGCTCCAGCTGCTCAAATCCCTTGATAACTTCATCCACCCCGACAACAGCATAGCCATCTGGAATCGGAGAGCAATGGTAAGTTCCATTACGTACAGGAGGTAAGGCAAAGCCGACCGCCACCTTCACGGATATGTTCATGCATTTCACATGTAGCTCACAATTTCCCCTCTGCGTGATATCATCCACGGAGTAGCGAGGAGCCGTGATATCATCTATGGGCTGAACGAGCTCCGTGGAAGCCACGCTGCTTTCCGCTGAGATGGTGGGTCGGCAGTATCGAATGCAGGATCTTCGTGCCGCTGAGATGGGCCGGTAGCTTGCTGGCTGGTAAGTGCCTCTATTTGCTTCTGCTGCCACGCTAATTTTTCTTCTATCTGCTGCAGCGGTCTGCATGCTGTTTCTTTTTTCTCCCTCGGCTTCTATAAGTGTCACTGTAGTCGGGAAAACCAATCTTCCACAGAACGGAGCCTGATGTGCCTCGTGTTCGTCCACTGTGTTCAGCATTCCCGAGGGCGCGTGTCAGCTCGTCGTTCTCTCTCTCGGGATTGAACTTCCCGTCCCGCACGTCCTTCATTGCATCTTTAAGGGCTTTGAGGGGTGTTGCAAGTTGATCTTTTGTAAAAATACACTTCCCTGTTTCTGGGTCCAACTTTCCCCCATGCCCGTAGAACCAAGCCTTTGCCCGTTCGGCCCACTCCAATGTCTCTGGATCGATGCCTTTATCAATCAGGTCGTTCTCAGTTTTCTCCCACTTAGGCCTGGCAACCTTGTAGCCACCTGACCCCATAACATGGTGATATTCCTTCTTTGCAGCATTTTGCTTATTTATTTTTGACCTTTTCTTAGCTTCATCCGATCTCTTGTACTCCACAAATGCGTCCCAATGATCTTTTATCTTCTCATATGTTCCGGCGAATGTTGGAGTCTTGTTTTCCAGGACATAGTCTTGGTGCAATCTTTTCTTCCAGTTGCAGAATTGTGCGGCCATCTTCTTAAGAGTCCACGCCTTAACTTTTCGCTCTATAACTTTGTTATTTGGATCCACCTCTAGCGGTAGGGTGAAATTTGTCATGAGCGTATTCCAAAGCATTTCTTTGGATCTATCGTCGACATAAGTAACTCCATCCGCCTTTGGCTTATTCCATTCACGAATGGTGATCGGGATGCTGTCCCAAACAATAACTCTGCACTGACTTACAAATGCTTTTGTGTTCTGCGCGGGACAAATCGGTTTGCCATCTTCAGCGACTTCTTCGATCTTGAACCTTTCATTATCGCCCAACCTTTTTTTCGGGCCTCGTTTCTTTATAGAAGATTGGCTCGATCCGGAGGGCTAAAAGAAGAAAGAAGCGTTAATATATGTATATACAAATCAATTAATGCATCTAGTCAGCAGAGGCTTAATTAATATACCTCACCGGACTTTGTAATAATTAAGGTTCCAACACCGGAGCCGTCATCTTCTCCCTCCATTCCCTCACCGGAGCCGTCATCTTCTCCCTCCATTCCCTCATCGGAGTCGTTCAGAAACTGTGAGGTGATATCATCTCCGTCGCGGATTATTTCCCCCAACATGTCTTCTTGTTCTTCGTCTCTGCCGTGTTCCATAGTTTCTGCAAAGACTTGCAAGTTATTTCAATGCTATAAACAAATTATTAAAACAAATTCACATTTCCATGTCTATTTGCATGTCAATTAAAAGAATCACATTATTAAAACAAATTCACATAATATGACTAATACATCTCGAATAATCCAGTTGCAACAATAATATTATCATATAATATCACTAATACATCTCGAATAATCCAGTTAATGCAACAATAATATCACATAATATCACTAATACATCTCGCCCAATCAAACTGGACGTCGACTCGCGGTTCCTGAGTCGCGGGCGGTGAATACCCAAAGAGAAGGAACCATCACAGGATCATAGCTCGGGTGCGATCCCTGAAGAAACTGCCAGGTATTGGAGAACCTGACGTCCAACGCAACCATGTAGCGACGGACGTGCTCGTCCTCCTCCCTGACACGACGACGTACCACCTCCTCGGGGGCCGGCTCCCTCTGCACCGATTGTGGCCCACGCGACCGCCACCGAAGAAGCTCCGGGTCGACGACGAGACCCCAATTCCTCCCCAAGCTGCGCGCCCCGGAAGGTAGCGCCTCCCAGTGCCAGCCCGGCGGAGCCCAGTCCCGGACATGGCGCCTCTCAAACTGGTTGTCGCCGCCGAGTCGACGACGAGGATGCGGGCCGGGCATCGTCGCCGAGAACAAATTCCTATGAAAACAAATCAGGTCTATTTCTCGTTCATTGTGAGACATTGCTCCGGCTCGCCTTTATTTCATTGTTTGCATCAGATTTCTTTAATTTTTCTTTTTTGCTCTCACCACATGTCTCTCTCTGCCTCACTAGCTCACACACTTTTACTTTCAATTTTCATCATCGCAATACATCGAGCACAATCTTTTACTTTCATTTTTCATCATTTTTTCACTTTTCCTTTTCTTTCAATTTTTAACTTTCAATTTTCATCATCAAGCACAACATAGCAAATTTCATCATCAAGCACTTTTAGTAGATCGTCGAACCCTAATTAGTTCAAAAAAAACTCAGAGAAGATAGGCAGGGGAGTAAACCTTGGGCTCGGGGCAGAGGGATGAAGGAGGGCGGCTGTGCGGTGGGGAGCTCGGGGAGGAGGAGGCCGCGGCCTCCGGGGAGCTCGGGGAGGAGCGCCAGCGCGGGCTCGGGCGGCGCGTGGAGGAGAGCGGTGCCGGCCTCGGGCGGCGCGTGGAGGCCGGCGGCGGGAGCGGACGTCGAGGGCGCGCGTGCGTGGAGGATCGCCGGCGCGGGCTCGGGCGGCGCGTGGAGGAAGATTGGGGGAGGGAGAAGGGGGCGGCTAAATACTGCGAGGCCTTTAGTCCCGGTTGGAGCCACCAACCGGAACGAAAGGGTGTTTAGTCCCGGTTGGTGGCTTCAACCGGGACTAAAGGTAGGCCTTTAGTCCCGGTTGGAGCCACCAACCGGGACTAAAGCTATTTTTGGCCGCAGCCAAAAGGGCGGGAAGGTTAGGCCTTTAGTCCCGGTTGGAGCCACCAACCGGGACTAAAGCCATTTTGGCCGCGGCCGAAAGGGCGGGAAGCTTAGGCCTTTAGTCCCGGTTGGAGCCACCAACCGGGACTAAAGCCATTTTGGCTGCGGCCGAAAGGGCGGGAAGGTTAGACCTTTAGTCGCGTATGATGGTTTCTAATGAAATTGATTGTCCAGTGGTTTAAAGGAATTTAATTTATAAAATTATTTTAGTTTTGTTTTAAACAGATTCAAAAACAGTAGCATACATGCCTAGTTTTGATTTAATTCTTTTTGCTATTAAAGTTTTTAACAAAAAATACTTTATGAAAATTTTAGTTGGATAAATTTTACTTTCTATTAACTTTACTTTAGAACAGAAACCTTGCAAAATACATAGTGAAATAATTACAAATCAGAAAAATACGTAACTGTTTTTTGATTTTTTTTAATTGTTTATGCCGATTTCAAAATGCGGTCAAAACGGGGGGCATGACCGGTGATAGCAAGGGGTGGAATCTTGCAAAACTTGGGACTGAAATCGCTACAACTGGTGTGGGTGTATGGCTTATGCCTGTCAACCTCAAGCGGCTTATCTGGAATGCTGAGAAGACATTCATATTTTGTTTGGACATAATTGCATTGATTAACTCCTCTGTATAATTAAAATACTACAAGGATAGGAATAATTAAAAAATCATAACTTAATAAATAATTATTCAAAAATCATGTTTCAAATTCCAAAACACGTATATACCCTAACTCTTACAAAGATTCCCTCTGGTTTGTCCGAAGTGGGACTTTCTAGCTATAAGTCCGAAAACTCACTAGAGAGAAAGTGATGACGGTGAAGCCGGTCACATCCCAGAGTGGGATCTTGGGGTATAAAACTTTTTCTTCGCGTGTGTCCCTTGCTTATGATTGCGCCGTAACCATGGAGAATCTTCATCATTTAACAGGATGCTTGGGTCAGTCTTCACTGTGAAGGGAGGAATTTCATCAAACTTTTCATAATCTTCTGACATGTCTGTCTTGTCCTGCACTCCCACGATGTTTCTTTTCCCTGAAAGAACTATGTGGCACTTTGGCTCATCGTATGATGTATTCGCTTCCTTATCTTTTCTTTTTCTCGGTTTGGTAGACATGTCCTTCACATAGAAAACCTGCGCCACATCATTGGCTAGGACGAATGGTTCGTCTGTGTACCCAAGATTGTTGAGATCCACTGTTGTCATTCCGTACTGCGGGTCTACCTTTACCCCGCCTCCTGTCAGATTGACCCATTTGCACCGAAACAATGGGACCTTAAAAGAAGGTCCATAGTCAAGTTCCCATATCTCCTCTATGTAACCATAATATGTGTCCTTTTCCCTATTGATGTTTGTTGCATCAAAGTGGACACCACTGTTTTGGTTGGTGCTCTTTATATCTTGCGCGATCGTGTAAAATGTATTCCCATTTATCTCGCACCCTTGGAAAGTCAATATAGTCGAAGATGGTGTCGTGGCCAACAAGTACAACTGATCTCCAACAGTGGTGTTATTCATGAGATGTGTTTGCAACCAACCGCCGAAAGTCGCCATGTGTGCACGTGTAATCCAGTCGTCAGACTGCCCCGGGTTCTTGGAGCATACAATATCCATGTGTTCCTCGATATACGGGACCACCAAGGTAGAACTTTGTAGAACTGCGTAGTGTGCTTGAGTGAAAAAATGCCCGTCCCTACATATTACTGAATTCTTTCCTAGCATGCTTTTTCCACTCAGTCTCCCCTCATGCCGCGATTGAGGAACACCAATCGGCTTAAGGTCAGGTATAAAGTCAACACAAAACTCAATAACCTCCTCTGTTTCATGGCCCTTGGAGATGCTTCCTTCTGGCCTAGCACGGTTATGAACATATTTCTTTAAGACTCCCATGAACCTCTCAAAGGGGAACATATTGTGTAGAATTACAGGACCCAGAATGGCAATCTCTTCGACTAGGTGAACTAGGACATGCGTCATAATATTGAAGAAGGATGGTGGGAACACCAACTCGAAACTGACAAGACATTGGACCAAATCATTCTGTAACCTTGGTAGGATTTCTGGATCGATTACCTTCTGAGAAATTGCATTGAGGAATGCACATAGCTTCACAATGGCTAATCGAACATTTTCTGGTAGAAGCCCCCTCAATGCAACCGGAAGCAATTGCGTCATAATCATGTGGCAGTCATGAGACTTTAGGTTTTGGAATTTTTTCTCTGCCATATTTATTATTCCCTTTATATTCGACGAGAGGGACCTTGATACTGATCAGGAATTTAAAAAAGATTTCCTTCTCTGCTTTGGTAAGAGCGTAGCTGGCACGACCTTGATACTGCTTTGGATGCATGCCGTCTTTTTTGTTCATACGTTGCTGGTCCTCCTGTGCCTCCGGTGTATCTTTTGTCTTCCCATACACGCCCAAGAAGCCTAGCAGGTTCACGCAAAGATTTTTCGTCACGTGCATCACGTTGATTGCAGAGCGGACCTCTAGGACTTTCCAATAGGGTAGCTCCCAAAATATAGATTTCTTCTTCCACATGGGTGCGTGTCCGTTAGCGTCATTCGAAACAGATTGTCCGCCAGGACCCTTTCCAAAGATTACTTTTAAATCCTTGACCATATCAAATATATCATCACTAGTTAGGTGGGCAGGCTTCTTCCGGTGATCTGCCTCACCTTTGAAATGCTTGCCTTTCTTTCTTAAGGGATGCCTGATCGGAAGAAATTGACGATGTCCCGGGTACACATTCTTCTTACATTTATCCAAATATATACTTTCAGTCTCATCTAAACAGTGCGTGCATGCATTGTATCCCTTGTTTGTCTGTCCTGAATGGTTACTAAGAGCAGGCCAATCATTGATGGTTACAAACAACAACGCTCGTAGGTCAAATTCCTCCTGTTTGTGCTCATCCCACACACGTACACCTTTTATATCCCATAACTGTAAAAGTTCTTCAACTAATGGCCTTAGGTACACATCAATGTCGTTGTCGGGTTGCTTAGAGCCTTGGACGAGCACTGGCATCATAATGAAATTCTGCTTCATGCACAACCAAGGAGGAAGGTTATAAATACATAGAGTCACAGGCCAGGTGCTATGACTGCTGCTCTGCTCCCCAAAAGGATTCATGCCATCTGTACTTATACCAAACCATAAGTTCCTTGCGTCATCTGCAAACTCTGGCCACTCTCTCTCGATTTTTCACCACTGCGACCCATCAGCGGGTACTCTCAACATCGCGTCTTTCTTACGGTCTTCTTTGTGCCATCGCAACAACTTGGCATGCTCTTTGTTTCTGGACAGACGTTTCAACCGTAGTATTATAGGAGCATACCACATCACCTTGGCATGAACCCTCTTCCTGGGGCGCTCGCCCTTAACATCACCAGGGTCATCTCGTCTGATCTTATACCGCAATGCACCGCATACCGGGCATGCATCAAATTCTCGTACTCCTCACCGCGGTAGAGGATGCAGTCATTAGGGCATGCATGTATCTTCTGCACCTCTAATCCTAGAGGGCAGAGAACCTTCTTTGCTTCGTACGTACTGTCAGGCAATTCGTTATCCTTTGGAAGCTTCTTCTTCGTTATTTTCAATAACTTCTCAAATCCCTTGTCAGATAAACCATTCTCTGCTTTCCATTGCAGCAATTCCAGTGTGGTACCGAGCTTTGTGTTGCCATCTTCGCAATTTGGGTATAACATTTTTTTCTGATCCTCTAACATGCGCTCCAACTTCAACTTCTCCTTTTCACTTTCGCATTCTCTCTGTGCATCAACAATGGCCCGCCGAAGATCATCAGCGGGCACATCTGGTGCCTCTTGATCTTCAGCTTCCCCCGTTGTAGTATCATCGTATTCAGGGAACATAGGATAGTTGTCATCATCCTCTTCTTCTTCATTGTCTTCCATCATAACCCCTCTTTCTCCGTGCTTGGTCCAACAATTATAGCTGGGCATGAAACCGGACTTAAGCAGGTGGGTGTGAAGGATTTTCAAGGAAGAGTAATCCTTGTCATTCCGACAGTCAACACATGGACAACACATAAAACCATTCAGACTGTTTGCCTGAGCTACACCGATAAAATTATGCAGGCCCGTAATGTACTCGGCAGTGCGTCGGTCACCGTACATCCATTGCCGGTTCATCTACATTATATAATTAAGTATATCAAAAACCATTACAGAACATCATGAATAGAGAAATGACCAAATTAATCCAAGTTCATCACATTAAAACCAAAGTACAGTAGTGATCAAATGTTATTACTGCAAAAAATAAATACATATAGTTCATACATAGTTCTCATAAAACAACACACAACTATCTTGAGCATCTAAAACATACATTGAAACTAACATACAACTATGTAAAACATTTAAATGCAACAACAAATGCGATCAAAATCGCAACTAAGGTAACAATTGATCCAACAGCATAATGATACCAAGCCTCTATATCAATGGCATATTTTCTAATCTTTCTAATCTTCAAGCGCATTGCATCCATCTGGATCTTGTGTAGATCGACGACATCGGGAACATGCAACTCCAATTTCATCTTCTCTTCTTCAATTCTTTACAATTTTTCTTTCAAATAATTGTTTTCTTTTTCAACTAAATTTAACCTCTCAACAAGAGGGTCGGTTGGAATTTCTGGTTCACATACCTCCTAGATAAAAATATCTATGTCAAGTTGGTCGGCATAATTGTCATAAACACTAAATGAAACAAATAGTTATAAAAGATAATATACCACATCCGAATCATAGACCGGACGAGAGCCGACGGGGGCGGATATCAAAACCATGGCACTATATAATAACAAACAATAATACAAGTAAGAAAATTATACAAGTAACTATCTAAATCATACAAGTAAGATTTTTTTTTAAAGATAAGAACAAGAGGCTCACCACGGTGGTGCCGGCGACGAGATCGGCGCGGGCGATCGATGGCGGTGAGGACGGGGATGGGGACGGGACGGCACCCTACACATGTGCAAACTAAGAAGTTAATTTGAGCTCAAATTGCATCTAAATCAAATAAACTCCCACATACACTCCTCCACCAAAACCCACAAATCACTCTACTTCTAAAGCATGAAATGAGCTAAACTAGCAATGAGAGATGAAAGGATGAAGTTGCTAACCTTTTAGAACACTTGGATAGTTGGTGCACCGCCAAATCTAGACAAATCTTGGGGAAAATGGAGCTTGGAGGTCGAGCTTGGAGGAAGAACAGAGGAGAAGAATGGATTGTGTGGCTCGGTCAAGAAAGAGGAGAAAGCTTAAGTGTGGCTCGGGCACCTCATATCATGTTTGTTTTGTGTGAACTCAAGTGGCATCATGCTCTCAGGCATTTCATCGAACACCCCTTGTGCATAGAAAGGGAAAACAAATTAGCACACACCTCCCACCTTCTATGAGGCAAAAACAGAGGAGAGGGCGGGCAGGGGCGAGGATATATATAGGCAAATTTTTATTCCCGGTTGGGGTCTAAAACCGGGACTGAAGACAGACCTTTAGTCCCGGTTGGAGACACCAACCGGGACGAAAGGGTATCGCGCCTGCCGCAACCCCTTAGTCCCGGTTGGTGTCTGCAACCGGGACTAAAGGTCCCATTCGAACCGGGACTGATGCCTGCCGAGCCCCGTCCAGCGTCCTAGCCGCTCGAACCGGGACTAATGCTCACATTAGTCTCGGTTCGTAACGCGACCGGGACTATTGCTCCGATCCGGCTAGAACGAAAGCTCTGTTTTCTACTAGTGGGCTGCTGTCAGATTTGCGGCCATGAAAAAGAGGACCTCCGGCATGCCCTGTACTTCTGCCCGCATCGTATGCCCTTTGGAATGCCATGCAGGAGGTGTGGCGCATCCCTTCACATGCAACCATGCAGCAGCTGCCACCGGACTGGATCCCTGAACTCGTCTCCTCACTGCCTGCGGATGAATGTGCGCGAGTCCTGATGGTGCTATGGAGCGCATGGCATGCCCGGAATGAGGTTACTCATGATAAGCCGCTGCCAACTACTGAAGGATCCCGTCGCTACCTATGTAGTTACATGCGATCCTTGAAGCTGATCCAGACCGAGTCCGTTGAGCAAATTATTAAAGGGAAGGGGATTATGGATAGACGTCCACGGCCGGTGCAGCCAATGGTACAGCCGGATGAGCCAATTCCTTGGGCGAAACCACCAGCCGGGGTGGTCAAATTAAATGTGGATGGCTCCTTCATCCCCACGACAGGGGCGGCGGGTGCCGGAATGATACTGAGAGACTGGATGGGTCAGATCATTTCCTCGTATTGCCGCGTCCTCCAACACTGCAGTTCGGCACTAGAAGCTGAGATAAGCGCATGTCTGGAAGGCATTGATCTGGCGATGCAGTGGAGTGCACATGAGTTTGTGGTGGAGTCTGATTCAGCGGAGCTCGTTGCTATGGTTAATAGTCCCAGCCGGGATGGCTCTGTTCTCTGCCAGCTTGTGGGTGAGATCAAGCATCTTTGGCGTCAGACCAGTGTACAAGCCTGAAAAAGATACCCCGAGCCCAGAACCATGCAAGCCACCTGCTTGCAAAATAGGCCGTCAAGAGAGTCGTACTGTGGTATGGTTAGGGTCAGGTCCTGAGTCTATTGACAAGGTTTTGGTTACCGCTCGAAATTTCGAGATTTACCATGGTTACCACATATTTCGGTCCCCCTCGGTAAATGGGCATTTGAGCAAAAAAATTCGAATTTTTTGAATTTGTTGAATTCAAACACTCAATGTATAGTAAAGTATGGCAGCACCTCACAGCACTCGCGTAGACAACGTTCCACTGAGCTATAGCTCTTTTATGATAAATCTAAGTTCAAGTGCTATCTATATCTGTTTTGATAGAATTTGAATTCAAAATCCAATTATAAATTTTGTTCGAAATTCGTTCAAAATTTTCTCGAAATTTCGTGGTAACCGTGGTAACCATGTTTACCGGTCCCCCTCGGTAAAAATGCCCCATTCGGTAACCAAAACCTCTCTATTCTAGACCTCATCCTTAGGGATTGTAACATTTCTCATACTTAATTAATACAATCCCCTTTACCCCAAAAAAAAAAAAACAAGTCCAGATGAAACGAGTGACTGTGACTGACAAATACCTGGTTACCGTGTCAAACAACACAAAGGAATGTCCAGCAATCCAGATTCCACCTCCAGGCTGCAGCTGCACAACCACAACAACAGCAGAATAAAACGAAACTTTTCCTTAGGACAGAGCTAGCATACTAGCGAGTATATGGAAATATACACAACAACGGATGAACACAGTTTCAAGTCCTGAACCCCTGGACCTGGATGCAATTAATTAATAAGTTAACCTACAGTTCAAATTTACAATGGATATGCATCAATCACTACCGGAATGAACAGTAGTCCCGACGGCCTATTCTATGCCGACGGCACCCGTCGGCATAGATCGATCTATGCCGACGGCCTACGGGAAACCGTCGGGGTAGAAAAGCCGTCGGCATAGGTCGACCTATGCCTACAGCCCCCGTCGGCATAGAACCGCCATCGGCATAGGTCGAGTTATGCCTATGGTGGCCGTCGGCATAGCCTCGCCGTCGGCACACACGTGGGCCGGGCGGCCCGGCGATAGACGGCGGGTTGACGCCGTCAAACGTATGCCGACGGCCCTGACAGCGGCCGTCGGCATAGCTAGGCCACGTGTCGGCATCGGTTGGATCCACCTCATCGATCCGCGGCATGTCGATTGGATCCACCTCATCGATCCGCGGCATAGCTATGCCGATGGCAATAGATATTATCTGTTTTTTATATTTTTTATCATTTTTATTTTTTTGAAATTAAAATTTGATTAACTTAAATGTGACTTATCTAAACATAAACATACATAAATTATATATCGATTTGGGGTAGAATTTTCCATAGATTATGAATATGTAGTTTTTATTTGTTTTCGAGTATGTTAGTAATGTGACCTCATGTACTTTTGCATATAGGTCCCTATACTTTATTAAAATCACAAACAATTGATAATTGCATCTATTTTGACAAGTTTTATATGTTTTTATATAAGAATCTTGAAAGGATTCTGTTGCTATAATATGTTCTCTAATTTGAACAACTTAAATCATGTTTGCTTCAGATTTACACAAAAGTCCCTCTTGTTTTGACTTTTTTGTATTTTATTTTTCATTCTTTGCCAAACGAGACAAATTTTATATCTACATCCATCAGATTGTGTATGGAACTGTCCCTATGGGCTGACCTATCACAACCAGTTGAAAAGGTTCATCGGTCAAAGCCCGTCCGGCGAAAGTCAAAGGGCTAGATACGTGTGTCAACTGGGCCAGGGTTAGGCGGGACGGGGGTCTTGAGGGGGTAGCAATGCCGCCAGATCTTGCGATGGGCCCTCTTACACGTATGGAAGTGTGGTGGCTGGTGCAAGCACCCGGCACGCGGCTCCGGAGTGTGACCCCCCTCACGGACGGCGCTGCCGCCGTCACTTGGAGGGGGGAAACGGCCACGTCGGGTCGACACGGAGGGAATCTTGCGGTGGGTTGGGCCCGGGCCTTGATCCGAAGTGTCCCTATGGGCTAACCTATCACAACCAGTTGAAAAGGTCCGTCGGTCAAAGCCCGTCCGACGAAAGTCGAAGGGGTAGATCCACGGGTCAACTAGGCCAGGGTTAGGCGGGACGAGGGTCTTGGGAGGGTAGCAATGTTGCCAGATCTTGTGCTGGGCCCTCTTACACGTATGGAAGTGTGGTGGCTGGTGCAAGCACCTGGCACGTGGCTCCGGAGTGTGACCCCCCTCACGAACGTCGGTGCCGCCATCACCTAGAGGCGGGAAACGGCCACGTCGGGTCGACACGGAGGGAATCTTGCGGTGGGTTGGGCCCGGAAAATGATCCAAAGTGTCCCTACGGGCTGACCTATCACAACCAGTTGAAAATGTCCATCGGGTAACGCCCGTCCGGCGAAAGTCAAAGGGCTAGATCCGTGGGTCAACTAGGCCAGGGTTAGGCGGGACGGGGGTCTTGGGGCGGTAGCAATGCCGCCAGATCTTGTGCTGGGGCCTCTTACATGTATGGAAGTGACGGGGATATTACCCCACGATATGACCCGGCAAACAGTACTGACCCGGCAGACATGCTGACCCGGCAAACAGTACGGACCCGGCAGACATGCTGACCCGGCAAACAGTACTGACCCGGCAAACAGTACTGACCCGGTTACAGTTCTAACCCGGCAGACTATTGTAACCCGGCTGCTACAGTGTCAGGATGTTAACCCGGCTGCTACAGTGTCAGGATGTTAACCCGGCTGCTACAGTGTCAGGATGTTAACCCGGTTGCTACAGTGCCAGGGGGATAACCCGGTTGCTACAGTGCCAGGGGGATAACCCGGCAAACAGTGTTATCAGGTGAACAGTGTTAACAGACAGTCCCGGTGACGAGTCTCTGAAGATAAGCCCTGGCTGTAAGCCGCCCGGTGTAAGCCACCCGGGATTGGAAGAAGCCCAGGACTCGGAAGCCCATGAAGAGAAGCCCGCGATGGGAAGTCATCAATCCGACTTAGACTCTACATGTAAACCGCCCCTTCAGCCTTTATAAGGAGGGGCGGGTCACACCAAGAGGGTCAGGGTTAGACGTCTCGATATAGGTCAGACAGACAGGTCATCCGAGATAGTCAGATTAGAGGGTCTCGAGATTAGAGGTAGCGATTCCGCACCCTTGTAACCGAGATCGTCGTCATCATCAATATAGACACAAAGCAGGACGTAGGCTTTTACCTCCATCGGAGGGGCCGAACCTGGGTAAAAACTCCGCGTCTCTCGTCCCGCTCAACCCCTCTCAAGCTACCAGTTAGATGCGCTGGCCTCACGACTAAGTCCTTACACTTGGACATCTGCCGTGACAAATCCACGACAGTTGGCGCCCACCGTGGGGCCGCGCACGGTGGTGTTGAGTTCTTGGAGGGATCTGTCTTAGGGATTGAGGAGTTAGCAATTTTTCCGGATGAAGAAAAGCCGTTTCGGAAGGATCTAGGTCAACTCCGAGTTCCTTAGTCAAGACTAAAAAGTTTCGATGACAATATGAATCAGATCAGAGTTAAAGGGTGGTTTGGTCGGCAGCTGGGTACATCAGATGAACCTCATAGTCCTGCAAAAATCAACAACCACGAGTACTTGCCAAACCAACCCAGAAACAATTGTTCTATGCTACAGTCAACAGTCAATCCGGATGTAGACAAAGACCGTGTCAAACACAGACACAAGCCTGCAAATCACCTCGTGAGCCGCCGTCAATGCTGTCTTGAGACGCCGGCCTCACCTTTTCCCTGAATCGCCTACAACTGGTCAGCCTCGGGCCGCACTTCCGCCTCCTCGCCGGTCAGCTGCCTCCGCCCTGCGCGACGAGCCGCCTGCTCCAAACCGCTGTCGTTGAGCCGCCTGCGACCTCGCCCACTCCCCGCCTCGAGCCGGCCTCACCTTGCCGTGCTCGCCTGCCCAACGGCCCGGTCTGGTTCTTCCTCAAACCCGCCGGCGCCTCAACGACCGCCCAGCCTCCGTCGCCGTGGCACACGCCTCATGCTGTTTCGTAAGCCGCCGGTTTCCGCCACGTTGCCCTTGCCGCCTGGAGCCACTATCACCGCGAACTGGTACCAAGCTGGCCATGCCTCCGTTGAGACGCCGGGTCTCCTCGCCTCTCCTGTGCAGCCGGATCTTCACCTCGCTTCTCCGAGCCGGCCTGCCACCTCGTCACCGATCCGCCCTGGCCCTGCCTCGGACGCCTCCTTTACCTCCGCTGTCACGGCTGAAGCCGCGTCCACGCCGCCTGGCCCGTTGTTCCTCCGTGAGCCGCCACTGCTGGCCTCCGCAGTATGGCTCACCATGCAAAGCCAGCCTCGCTACCGCAGTTTTGAGCCGCCGTCTCCAAAAGCGCTGATCCCAACCCACCTTGGTCGCCTCTGTGGCCTGGCTGTGCCTCGCCTCGCTCCCTCCGCTTCAAGCCGCCTTCGCGCGCCTCCGCCTCACCAGTCTTTGCGCGCCTCCGCCCGTGCACTTCGCCCAGTCGACCGGCCTTGTCGAGCCGCTTCCTCCACCGGTCTCCGTTGAGCTGACCGCTCGCCTTCGCTCCACCCGGTACCCGCGGACCTGCGCCGCCTCTAGACACAGCCACCACTGCTGCTGTGGTCCGCCTCTGCCATTGGCTGGCCTCGCGCCCCTGCCTCCCCTCGCCCGGCTGCGGACAAGCCGACACCTCTCCAGCCGTCGACTGCCCGCCTCGCCGTGGTCGCCTTCAAACCACTGCTGTAAACAAGCCGCCCACATCCGAGCCGCCTTGCCGGAGTGCGCGCCGCCCTGCAAGCTCTCGCCTGCCGCCTCAAGTGCCTGCATCAGCATGTCACAGCCGCCATGGTCCTCGCTGCCGCGTGCCTTGAGCTGCCGTGGCCCTCACCTCCTCGCTCCACGTCCGAGCGGCCCGCCTCCGTCTGGCCGCCGGTCTCCTGAGCCGCCGCGTACACCCGCCCTGGTCGCCATTTCCTCCGCCGTGGACGTGCCAAGTCGCAGGCGCACCACGAGCCGCTGGCCCACCTTGCCTCGCTGCGCGCTTCTTTCTCATCGGTTGCTCGACCTCGAGTCATCTTCTCCTCCAGCAAGATCACGCGCCGGTCCCGAGCCTCGCCCAAAGCCACCGGCTGCCTCCCCGAGCGCCCGCTCCGCACGCACGCGTGCGCCATGAGCCGCCCAACTTCACCTGCCGGCCCTGCCGTGGCCCCGCCTTGCTCCCGCCGTTTCAACATGCCTCGCCGGCCGCTGTGGCCTTTTTCTCGCACGGCCTGGGACTCCTCCGGCGCATGCATGCTCCCGTACGGACTCACCTTGCCGCCTGCGCCTAGCATCGCCCGCCCGCTTCGCCTCTTGGCCGCTGTTGCACGCACCATCCGCCTTTGCTTCTTGGCCTCTGTCGCGTGGCCTGGCCGCCTCTTCCGCCATCGCCTAACGCCGCCGCCCGCTGCCGCTCCCCGCCCGCCGGCTTGCCTACTCGCCCTCTGCCGTGGCTGAGCCGCCGCCGCGTCTACTGACTCCCGCACACCTCGCCTCCTCGCCGAGCCAAGCCGCCTGGCCGCCTCTTCGCCGAGCCAAGCCGCCTGGCCGCCTCCTCGCCGAGCTGCGCTGCCAGCGCCCGCGGTCTCCGGCTCCTCCCGCGGTTCCCGGCTACCGCAGCCTTCGCAGCTCCATCCCGCCGTGCCTGCGACCCGCCGCGCCGTGAGCCACCCGATCTCGCACCCTCGAGCCGCCGCCGGCCTTCAAGTCGCCGTGTGCCCGCGTGCTCTCCTGAGTACTGCCGACTGTTGCCTGAAGAAAGGGGGTGGGGAGCCGGCTTCAGGATTGAAAAAGGAAAAAGAGACAAGAGGAGATTTGGTTGGAAAGAAAATCAAGTGAGGCGTGTTTAAAAAAAAAAAAAAAAAGAGGGTCAAAATTGACCAGTGTACATATGGCAATTATTGCGAGCCGCCGCGGTCTCTGTTTCTGCTGTGGCCCTGCGCCAAGTTGCTCCTACAACCGCCTTGTTTCTGCCAGCGCCGTGCCTACAAGTCGCCACCTTGGCCTTGTTCGGAGCCGCTGGTCTCGCTCCGCCTCATTAAAACACCCTCAGCTTCGCCGCTTCGTCTGCTGCAAGCTGCCTTGTTTCTGCCGGAGAGTGCCTAAATCGCCTGAAATTACTGGAGCATATTCACAGAACGGACCATCTGTCGTCCGGACGAATCAGGTGAAATCTGTCCATTCAATTTTTATTGATACACTTATTATTCTTTCGAGAACAGTTACTCTCGTCTGCGATGTCATTATGCGGGACTGCCAAGGTGTCCGTCGTACTGCGGGTGCAAAGTTCACATCAGCATCCGCCCGTACGAGTTGTCCAACGGACGCACGGAAACCACCTGTGGTCCGGCCTACATCAACCTGCGGGCGATTCATACGTCCACGCCGGCTTACAAACGCCGTGGCCGTCTTTCGCGACCGCGCCGACTTACAACGACGCAGCCGTCTCTCGCGACCGCACCGGCTTACAACGCCGCGGCGGTCTCTCGCGACCGCGCCGTCTCCAAACGCGCGGCTGACTCCTACATCTACATCAACATACTGGTGCGGTGCTCGCCTGTACGAGCCGCCCAACGGACGCGCGCAAGACGCCGCCCAGAGTGATCTACATCAATATATCGGTGCGGTGTTCGTCTGCACAAGCCGCCCGACGGATAGGCGCACAAGTTGCCGCTATTACAGTTTGGTTAACTTCAACAACCAGCCGGGACGAACCATCGACCGGATTATTGAAACAATTCATGCGGGATCATCTATAACCCGCCACGGCCAACCTCAACCTTCAGTGGAGATTCTCAAGTCACCTCTTTGAGTTGACTCAAGACTCAGGGGCTACAGACATAGCTCGACACACTTGGCCGTTTTCAACGAGAGCCCCAGATCATGGAAAGGAAGTTAACCCGATCTCGGGGGATACTACATTATTGGCGGAAGGATTACAAGTTACCCAAGAAGACGAGTCGCCATGATGCACCGTTCAGCTTGGGGGCTCCTGCTGTTTCTTCATACAAGATGGCGGCTTACAAGATACTGCAAAAAGTTGATTCCGTCAACAAGGTCATTTGGGGGCTTCTAACCCGCCGGGTTAAGCTTCAACCCTCCTGATCGGCTCTTCAGCTAAAATAGCACCATCATATGGCGGCTTACAAGACGGCGGCTTACAAGATAGCGCGCCAGTTGATATCATCGACAAAACCGTTTGGGGGCTTTCAACCCACCGGGTTAAGCTTCAACCCTCTCGGTCAGGCTCTTCAGCCACTGTAAGGCGGGTCGTGGACCCAAGCGTTGACTACGTCAACAAAGATCATTAGGGGTGCAGCGAGTTATGAACTTACCCTCTTTTCGATCTGCAAGACCGAGTTATACCTGCCTGTAAGTAGCTGCGCTTTGTCAGGGGTGCAGCGAGTTCTAAAACTCACCCTCTGCAAAGGCCTCTTACAGTGGCGAGGCAAACCCTTACATTTGCAAGGCCGGGTTATACCTGCCTGTAAGTAGCTGCGCTTTGTCAGGGGTGCAGCGAGTTCTAAAACTCACCCTCTGCAAAGGCCTCTTACAGCGGCGAGGCAAACCCTTACATCCGCAATTCCGAGTTATACCTGCCTGTAAGTTGCTGCCGCTTTGTCAGGGGTGCAGCGAGTTCTAAAACTTACCCCCTACAAGGGCCTCTTACAGCGGCGAGGCAAACTCTCCCATCTGTTGCGTACTCTCCGCTAAGTGACCTGTCGTACCCTGGAGGTTCAAACGATGGATTTATGTCATGTGAGAAGTAGCTTCTGGGCTCTAAGGGTATTCACCCCCTGCTGCGTCTTTTTCTGGTTCGCTACACTCTTGTCAGTTATTAAGAGTTCAAAGTAGTGAGACTACCCAGAAGAGCCGGCTTATGCGTTTGGAAAGAAAGGCAAGGTTATGAGATTTCACGTCTCCGGGTTAGGCTTTTTCATGCCGCCCTTACAACAATGCAGAATATACTCTGTTTTGTTATTTTTGCAGGTCTTGTCTCCTAAGATAAGCCGCCAGAACAAATAGATCGTTAATAGCCAACATGGCTGGATCTTCATCATGGATTTCTCACATATTCGCCGGGTTGCACCGCAACTACGAGCTGGGATTTTCATTGTCAAGAGTAAAGGCATTATTCAGGATATTCTGCCGGGTTACAACCACGGTCAAGGATTCATTCAACAAATTATGATGTCATATTATTCCTACATAGTCCCGAGTCGCCGCAGGCAGACGACCCGGCACTTGGGGGCTACATTATTCAAGTCAAGTTTATATCAAGTATACAAAGTCCCATGTCGCTGCAAGCATGCATCACGGCACTTGGGGGCTAATACAAGTTGCTTTTCAAATCATTACATGGTCAACAGATCTTTTTGTCTCAAGGAGATGAGCCAGCCTTTCTATATTTTTCTAAGTCCCAGCTCAGTACTTCTTACTGACCCGGTACTTGGGGGCTACAGTATCAGTTGTTCAAACAGATTATAAGGTACAAATTGAAGACCCGGCGCATCACATATTGATGAGCCGGCCCTTGGGGGCTACACCAGCTGAAGCTTTATAAGGTATAAGACAGTTACAAGTCCTAGGCTGCTGCAGGCAAGACAACCTGGTACTTGGGGGCTACACAATCAAAGATATTGTTTCAAAGCGCCAAGTCATCATGGATCAACTTGGAGCTTGGGGGCTACAGGTAATATGAATATATCAAAAATTGAAGAGAGAGTTTTCAAGATGTCAATTTCAGCTGGAGTCCAGATATTTGACCTGGCGTCACCAACAATCATAAACCCGGCACCATCAATGATTATAACCCGGCGGAGGAGACCCGCCAAGAGCATTGAAGGCCGACTCAAGGGCATATGGGTATTCCCAATATTTTATTTCAAAGGACATATACCTGCAAGACGATGAAGCTTACCATGAATAAATTCAAGCTAACCTGGGGGCTAATGACGGGGATATTACCCCACGATATGACCAGGCAAACAGTACTGACCCGGCAGACATGCTGACCCGGCAAACAGTATTGACCCGGCAGACATGCTGACCCGGCAAACAGTACTGACCCGGCAGACATGCTGACCCGGCAAACAGTACTGACCCGGTTACAGTTCTAACCCGGCAGACTATTGTAACCCGGCTGCTACAGTGTCAGGATGTTAACCCGACTGCTACAGTGTCAGGATGTTAACCCGGCTGCTACAGTGTCAGGATGTTAACCCGACTTCTACAGTGCCAGGGGATAACCCGGCTGCTACAGTGCCAGGATGATAACCCGGCAAACAGTGTTATCAGGAGAACAGTGTTAACAGACAGTCCCGGAGACGAGTCTCTGAAGATAAGCCCTGGCTGTAAGCCGCCCGGTGTAAGCCGCCCGGGATTGGAAGAAGCCCAGGACTCGGAAGCCCATGAAGATAAGCCCGCGATGGGAAGTCATCAATCCGACTTAGACTCTACATGTAAACCGCCCCTTCAACCTTTATAAGGAGGGGCGGGTCACCCCAAGAGGGTCAGGGTTAGACGTCTCGATACAAGTCAGACAGACAGGTCATCCGAGATAGTCAGATTAGAGGGTCTCGAGATTAGAGGTAGCGATTCTTCACCCTTGTAACCGAGATTGTCGTCATCATCAATATAGACACAAAGCAGGACGTAGGCTTTTACCTCCATCGGAGGGGCCGAACCTGGGTAAAAACTCCGCGTCTCAACCCCTCTCAAGCTACCAGTTAGATGCGCTGGCCTCACGACTAAGTCCTTACACTTGGACATCTGCCGTGAAAAATCCACGACAGAAAGTGTGCTGGCAAGTGCAAGCACCCGGCATGCGGCTCCGGAGTGTGACCCCCCTCACGGACGGCGCTGCCACCGTCACCTGGAGGGGGGAAACGGCCACATCGGGTTGACATGGAGGGAATCTTGCGGTGGGTTGGGCCCGGACCTTGATCCGAAGTGTCCCTATGGGCTGACCTATCAGAACCATTTGAAAAGGTCCATCGGTCAAAGCCCGTCCGGCGAAAGTCAAAGGGGTAGATCCGCGGGTCAACTGGGCCAGGGTTAGGCGGGACGGGGGTCTTGTGGGGGTAGCAATGCCGCCAGATCTTGCGCTGGGCCCTCTTACACGTATGGAAGTGTGGTGGCAGGTGCAAGCACCCGGCACGCGGCTCCGGAGTGTGACCCCCCTCACGGACGTCGCTGCCGCCGTCACCTGGAGGCGGGAAACGGCCACGTAGGTTCGACACGGAGGGAATCTTACGGTAGGTTGGGCCCGGACCTTGATCCGAAGTGTCCCTATGGGCTGACCTATCACAACCAGTTGAAAAGGTCCATCGGTCAAACCCCGTCCGGCGAAAGTCAAAGGGGTAGATCCGCAGGTCTACAGGGCCAGGGTTAGGCGGGACGGGGGTCTTGGGGGGTAGCAATGCCGCCAGATCTCGCGCTGGGCCCTCTTACGCGTATGGAAGTGTGGTGGCAGGTGCGAGCACCTGGCACGCGGCTCCGGAGTGTGACCCCCCTCACGGACGTCGCTGCCGCCTTCACCTGGAGGCGGGAAACGGCCACGTCGGGTCGACACGGAGGGAATCTTGCGGTGGGTTGGCCCTGGACTTTGATCCGAAGTGTCCCTATGGGCTGACCTAACACAACCAGGTGAAAAGGTCCATAGATCAAAGCCCGTCCGGCGAAAGTCAAAGGGGTAGATCCGGGGTTCAACTCGGCCATGGTTAGGCAGGACCGGGGTCTTGTGGGGTAGTAATGCCGCAGATTTTGCGCTGGGCCCTCTTACACGTATGGAAGTGTGGTGGCAGGTGCAAGCACCTGGCACGCGGCTCCGGAGTGTGACCCCCCTCACGGACGTCGCTGCCGCCGTCACCTGGAGACGGGAAACGGCCACGTCGGGTCGACACGGAGGGAATCTTGCGGTGGGTTGGGCCCGGACCTTGATCCGAAGCGTCCCTATGGGTTGACCTATCACAACCAGGTGAAAAGCTCCATCGGTCAAACCCCGTCCGGTGAAAGTCAAAGGGGTAGATCCGCGGGTCAACTGGGCCAGGGTTAGGCGGGACGGGGGTCTTGGGGGGTAGCAAAGCCGCCAGATCTTGCGCTGGGCCCTCTTACACGTATGGAACTGTGGTGGCAGTTGCAAGCACCTGGCATGCGGCTCCGGAGTGTGACCCCCCTCACGGACGGCGCTGCCGCCGTCACTTGGAGGGGGGAAACGGCTACGTCGGGTCGACACGGAGGGAATCTTGCTGTGCGTTTGGCCCGGACCTTGATCCGAAGTGTCCCTATGGGCTGGCCTATCACAACCAGTTGAAAAGGTCCATCGGTCAAAGCCCGTCCGGCGAAAGTCAAAGGGGTAGATCCGCGGGTCAATTGGGCCAAGGTTAGGCGGGACGGGGTCTTGGGGGGGTAGCAATGCCACCAGATCTTGCGCTGGGCCCTCTTACACGTATGGAAGTGTGGTGGCAGGTGCAAGCACCCGGCACGCGGTTCCGGAGTGTGACCCTCCTCATGGACGGCGCTGCCGCTGTCAGCTGGAGGCGGAAAACGGCCACGTCGGGTCGACGCGGAGGGAATCTTGTGCTGGGTTGGGCCCGGACCTTGATCAGAAGTGTCCCTATAGGCTGACCTTTCACAACTAGTTGAAAAGGTCCATCGGCAAAGCCAGTCCGGCGAAAGTTAAAGGGGTAGATCCGCGGGTCAACTGGGCCAGGGTTAGGCAGGACGGGGGTCTTGGGGGGGTAGCAATGCCGCCAGATCTTGCGCTGGGCCCTCTTACACGTAGGAAGTGTGGTGGCCGGTGCAAGCACCCGGCACGCGGCTCCGGAGTGTGACTCCCCTCACGGCCGGCGCTGCCGCCGTCACCTGGAGACGAGAAACGGCCACGTCGGGTCGACACGGAGGGAATCTTGCGGTGGGTTGGGCCCGGACCTTGATCAGAAGTGTCCCTATGGGCTGACCTATCACAACCAGTTGAAAAGGTCCATCGGTCAAAGCCCGTCCGGCGAAAGTCAAAGGGGTAGATCCGCGGGTCAACTGGGCCAGGGTTAGGCGGGACGACGGTCTTAGGGGGTAGCAATGCCGCCAGATGTTGCGCTAGGCCCTCTTACACGTATGGAAGTGTGGTGGCCGGTGCAAGCACCCGGCACGCGGCTCCGGAGTGCGACCCCCCTCACGGATGTCGATGCTGCCATCACCTGGAGGCGGGAAACGGCCATGTCGGGTCGACACGGAGGGAATCTTGCGGTGGGTTGGGCCCGGACCTTGATCCGAAGTGTCCCTATGGGCTGACCTATCACAACCAGTTGAAAAGATCCATCAGTCAAACCCCGTCCAGTGAAAGTCAAAGGGGTAGATCCGCGGGTCAACAGGGCCAGGGTTAGGAAGGACGGGGGTCTTGGGGGGGTAGCAATGCCGCCAAATCTTGCGCTGGCCCTCTTACACGTATGGAAGTGTGGTGGCAGGTGCAAGCACCCAGCACGCGGCTCCGGAATGTGACCCCCTCACGGACGTCGCTGCCGCCTTCACCTGGAGGGTGGAAACGGCCACATCGGGTCATCACGGAGGGAATCTTGCGGTGGGTTGGGCCCGGACCTTGATCCGAAGTGTCCCTATAGGCTGACCTATCACAACTAGGTGAAAAGGTCCATCGGTCAAAGCCCGTCCGGCGAAAGTCAAAGGGGTAGATCCGCGGGTCAACTAGGCGAGGGTTAGGCGGGACCGGGGTCTTGGCGGGTAGCAATGCCGCCAGATCTTCCGCTGGGCCCTCTTACACGTATGGAAGTGTGGTGGCAGGTGCAAGCACCCGGCACGCGGCTCCGGAGTGTGACCCCCCTCACGGACGTCGCTGCTGCCGTCACCTGGAGGCGGGAAACGGCCACGTCGGGTCGACACGGAGGGAATCTTGCGGTGGGTTGGGCCCGGACCTTGATTTGAAGTGTCCCTATGGGCTGACCTATCACAACCAGGTGAAAAGGTCCATCGATCAAAGCCCGTCCGGCGAAAGTCAAAGGGGTAGATCCGGGGTTCAACTCGGCCATGGTTAGGCAGGACCGGGGTCTAGGGGGGTAGCAATGCCGCAGATTTTGCGCTGGGCCCTCTTACACGTATGGAAGTGTGGTGGCAGGTGCAAGCACCTGGCACGCGCCTCCGGAGTGTGACCCCCCTCACGGACGTCGCTGCCGCCGTCACCTGGAGACGGGAAACGGCCACGTCGGGTCGACACGGAGGGAATCTTGCGGTGGGTTGGGCCCGGACCTTGATCCGAAGCGTCCCTATGGGTTGACCTATCACAACCAGGTGAAAAGGTCCATCGGTCAAACCCCGTCCGGTGAAAGTCAAAGGGGTAGATCCGCGGGTCAACTGGGCCAGGGTTAGGCGGGACGGGGGTCTTGGGGGGTAGCAAACCGCCAGATCTTGCGCTGGGCCCTCTTACACGTATGGAACTGTGGTGGCAGTTGCAAGCACCTGGCACGCGGCTCCGGAGTGTGACCCCCCTCACGGACGGCGCTGCCACCGTCACTTGGAGGGGGGAAACGGCTACGTCGGGTCGACACGGAGGGAATCTTGCTGTGGGTTTGGCCCGAACCTTGATCCGAAGAGTCCCTATGGGCTGGCCTATCACAACCAGTTGAAAAGGTCCATCGTTCAAAGCCCGTCCGGCGAAAGTCAAAGGGGTAGATCCGCGGGTCAACTTGGCCAAGGTTAGGCGGGACGGGGTCTTGGGGGGGTAGCAATGGCACCAGATCTTGCGCTGGGCCCTCTTACACATATGGAAGTGTGGTGGCAGGTGCAAGCACCCGGCACGCGGCTCCGGAGTGTGACCCTCCTCATGGACGGCGCTGCCGCCGTCACCTGGAGGCGGAAAACGGCCACGTCGGGTCGACACGGAGGGAATCTTGTGCTGGGTTGGGCCCGGACCTTGATCAGAAGTGTCCCTATAGGCTGACCTTTCACAACCAGTTGAAAAGGTCCATCGGCAAAGCCCGTCCGGCGAAAGTTAAAGGGGTAGATCCGTGGGTCAACTGGGCCAGGGTTAGGCGGGACGGGGGTCTTGGGGGGTTAGCAATGCCGCCAGATCTTGCGCTGGGCCCTCTTACACGTATGGAAGTGTGGTGGCCGGTGCAAGCACCCGGCACGCGGCTCCGGAGTGTGACTCCCCTGCTGCGTCTTTTTCTGGTTCGCTACACTCTTGTCAGTTATTAAGAGTTCAAAGTAGTGAGACTACCCAGAAGAGCCGGCTTATGCGTTTGGAAAGAAAGGCAAGGTTATGAGATTTCACGTCTCCGGGTTAGGCTTTTTCAACCCGCCCTTACAACAATGCAGAATATACTCTGTTTTGTTATTTTTGCAGGTCTTGTCTCCTAAGATAAGCCGCTAGAACAAATAGATCGTTAATAGCCAACATGGCTGGATCTTCATCATGGATTTCTCACATATTCGCCGGGTTGCACCGCAACCACGAGCTGGGATTTTCATTGTCAAGAGTAAAGGCATTATTCAGGATATTCTGCCGGGTTACAACCATGGTCAAGGATTCAGTCAACAAATTATGATGTCATATTATTCCTACATAGTCCCGAGTCGCCGCAGGCAGACGACCCGGCACTTGGGGGCTACATTATTCAAGTCAAGTTTATATCAAGTATACAAAGTCCCATGTCGCTGCAAGCATGCATCACGGCACTTGGGGGCTAATACAAGTTGCTTTTCAAATCATTACGTGGTCAACAGATCTTTCTGTCTCAAGGAGATGAGCCGGCCTTTCTATATTTTTCTAAGTCCCAGCTCAGTACTTCTTACTGACCCGGTACTTGGGGGCTACAGTATTCAGTTGTTCAAACAGATTATAAGGTACAAATTGAAGACCCGGCGCATCACATATTGATGAGCCGGCCCTTGGGGGCTACACCAGCTGAAGCTTTATAAGGTATAAGACAGTTACAAGTCCTAGGCTGCTGCAGGCAAGACAACCTGGTACTTGGGGGCTACACAATCAAAGATATTGTTTCAAAGCGCCAAGTCATCATGGATCAACTTGGAGCTTGGGGGCTACAGGTAATATGAATATATCAAAAATTGAAGAGAGAGTTTTCAAGATGTCAATTTCAGCTGGAGTCCAGTTATTTGACCTGGCGTCACCAACAATCATAAACCCGGCACCATCAATGATTATAACCCGGCGGAGGAGACCCGCCAAGAGCATTGAAGGCCGACTCAAGGGCATATGGGTATTCCCAATATTTTATTTCAAAGGACATATACCTGCAAGACGATGAAGCTTACCATGAATAAATTCAAGCTAACCTGGGGGCTAATGACGGGGATATTACCCCACGATATGACCCGGCAAACAGTACTGACCCGGCAGACATGCTGACCCGGCAAACAGTATTGACCCGGCAGACATGCTGACCCGGCAAACAGTACTGACCCGGCAGACATGCTGACCCGGCAAACAGTACTGACCCGGTTACAGTTCTAACCCGGCAAACTATTGTAACCCGGCTGCTACAGTGTCAGGATGTTAACCCGGCTGCTACAGTGTCAGGATGTTAACCCGGCTGCTACAGTGTCATGATGTTAACCCGGCTTCTACAGTGCCAGGGGATAACCCGGCTGCTACAGTGCCAGGATGATAACCCGGCAAACAGTGTTATCAGGAGAACAGTGTTAACAGACAGTCCCGGAGACGAGTCTCTGAAGATAAGCCCTGGCTGTAAGCCGCCCGGTGTAAGCCACCCGGGATTGGAAGAAGCCCAGGACTCGGAAGCCCATGAAGAGAAGCCCGCGATGGGAAGTCATCAATCCGACTTAGACTCTACATGTAAACCGCCCCTTCAGCCTTTATAAGGAGGGGCGGGTCACCCCAAGAGGGTCAGGGTTAGACGTCTCGATACAAGTCAGACAGACAGGTCATCTGAGATAGTCAGATTAGAGGGTCTCGAGATTAGAGGTAGCGATTCTGCACCCTTGTAACTGAGATCGTCGTCATCATCAATACAGACACAAAGCAGGACGTAGGCTTTTACCTCCATCGGAGGGGCCGAACCTGGGTAAAAACTCCGCGTCTCAACCCCTCTCAAGCTACCAGTTAGATGCGCTGGCCTCACGACTAAGTCCTTACACTTGGACATCTGCCGTGAAAAATCCACGACAGGAAGTGTGCTGGTAAGTGCAAGCACCCGGCATGCGGCTCCGGAGTGTGACCCCCCTCACGGACGGCGCTGCCGCCGTCACCTGGAGGGGGGAAACGGCCACATCGGGTTGAGATGGAGGGAATCTTGCGGTGGGTTGGGCCCGGACCTTGATCCGAAGTGTCCCTATGGTCTGACCTATCAGAACCATTTGAAAAGGTCCATCGGTCAAAGCCCGTCCGGCGAAAGTCAAAGGGGTAGATCCGCGGGTCAACTGGGCCAGGGTTAGGCGGGACGGGGGTCTTGTGGGGGTAGCAATGCCGCCAGATCTTGCGCTGGGCCCTCTTACACGTATGGAAGTGTGGTGGCAGGTGCAAGCACCCGGCACGCGGCTCCGGAGTGTGACCCCCCTCACGGACGTCGCTGCCGCCGTCACCTGGAGGCGGGAAACGGCCACGTAGGGTCGACACGGAGGGAATCTTGCGGTAGGTTGGGCCCGGACCTTGATCCGAAGTGTCCCTATGGGCTGACCTATCACAACTAGTTGAAAAGGTCCATCGGTCAAACCCCATACGGCGAAAGTCAAAGGGGTAGATCCGCGGGTCTACAGGGCCAGGGTTAAGCGGGACGGGGGTCTTGGGGGGTAGCAATGCCGCCAGATCTTGCACTGGGCCCTCTTACATGTATGGAAGTGTGGTGGCAGGTGCAAGCACCCGGCACGCGGCTCCGGAGTGTGAGCCCCTCACGGACGTCGCTGCCGCCTTCACCTGGAGGGGGGAAACGGCCACGTCAGGTCGACACGGAGGAAATCTTGCGGTGGGTTGGGCCCAGACCTTGATCCGAAGTGTCCCTATGGGCTGACCTATCACAACCAAGTGAAAAGGTCCATCGGTCAAAGCCCGTCCGGCGAAACTCAAAAGGGTAGATCCGCGGTTCAACTCGGCCATGGTTAGGCGGGACCGGGGTCTTGGGGGGTAGCAATGCCGCCAGATCTTGCGCTAGGCCCTCTTACGCGTATGGAAGTGTGGTGGCAGGTGCAAGCACCTGGCACGCGGCTCCGGAGTGTGACCCCCCTCACGGACGTCGCTGCCGCCTTCACCTGGAGGCGGGAAACGGCCACGTCGGGTCGACACGGAGGGAATCTTGCGGTGGGTTGGGCCCGGACTTTGATCCGAAGTGTCCCTATGGGCTGACCTATCACAACCAGGTGAAAAGGTCCATATATCAAAGCCCGTCTGGCGAAAGTCAAAGGGGTAGATCCGGGGTTCAACTCGGCCATGGTTAGGCAGGACCGGGGTCTTGGGGCGTAGCAATGCCGCAGATTTTGCGCTGGGCCCTCTTACACGTATGGAAGTGTGGTGGCAGGTGCAAGCACCTGGCAAGCGGCTCCGGAGAGTGACCCCCCTCACGGACGTCGCTGCCGCCGTCACCTGGAGACGGGAAACGGCCACGTCGGGTCGACACGGAGGGAATCTTGCGGTGGGTTGGGCCCGGACCTTGATCCGAAGCGTCCCTATGGGTTGACCTATCACAACCAGGTGAAAAGGTCCATCGGTCAAACCCCGTCTGGTGAAAGTCAAAGGGGTAGATCCGCGGGTCAACTGGGCCAGGGTTAGGCGGGACGGGGGTCTTGGGGGGTAGCAAAGCCGCCAGATCTTGCGCTGGGCCCTCTTACACGTATGGAACTGTGGTGGCAGTTGCAAGCACCTGGCACGCGGCTCCGGAGTGTTACCCCCCTCACGGACGGCGCTGCCGCCGTCACTTGGAGGGGGGAAACGGCTACATCGGGTCGACACGGAGGGAATCTTGCTGTGCGTTTGGCCCGGACCTTGATCTGAAGTGTCCCTATGGGCTGGCCTATCACAACCAGTTGAAAAGGTCCATCGGTCAAAGCCCGTCCGGCGAAAGTCAAAGGGGTAGATCCGCGGGTCAACTGGGCCAAGGTTAGGCGGGACGGGGTCTTGGGGGGGTAGCAATGCCACCAGATCTTGCGCTGGGCCCTCTTACACGTATGGAAGTGTGGTGGCAGGTGCAAGCACCCGGCACGCGGTTCCGGAGTGTGACCCTCCTCATGGACGGCGCTGCCGCCGTCACCTGGAGGCGGAAAACGGCCACGTCGGGTCGACACGGAGGGAATCTTGTGCTGGGTTGGGCCCGGACCTTGATCAGAAGTGTCCCTATAGGCCGACCATTCACAACTAGTTGAAAAGGTCCATCGGCAAAGCCCGTCCGGCGAAAGTTAAAGGGGTAGATCCGCGGGTCAACTGGGCCAGGGTTAGGCGGGACGGGGGTCTTGGGGGGGTAGCAATGCCGCCAGATCTTGCGCTGGGCCCTCTTACACGTATGGAAGTGTGGTGGCCGGTGCAAGCACCCGGCACGCGGCTCCGGAGTGTGACTCCCCTCACGGACGGCGCTGCCGCCGTCACCTGGAGACGAGAAACGGCCACGTCGGGTCGACACGGAGGGAATCTTGCGGTGGGTTGGGCCCGGACCTTGATCAGAAGTGTCCCTATGGGCTGACCTATCACAACCAGTTGAAAAGGTCCATCGGTCAAAGCCCGTCCGGCGAAAGTCAAAGGGGTAGATCCGCGGGTCAACTGGGCCAGGGTTAGGCGGGACGACGGTCTTAGGGGGTAGCAATGCCGCCAGATGTTGCGCTAGGACCTCTTGCACGTATGGAAGTGTGGTGGCCGGTGCAAGCACCCGGCACGCGGCTCCGGAGTGTGACCCCCCTCACGGATGTCGATGCCGCCATCACCTGGAGGCGGGAAACGGCCATGTCGGGTCGACACGGAGGGAATCTTGCGGTGGGTTGGGCCCGGACCTTGATCCGAAGTGTCCCTATGGGCTGACCTATCACAACCAGTTGAAAAGATCCATCAGTCAAACCCCGTCCAGTGAAAGTCAAAGGGGTAGATCCGCGGGTCAACAGGGCCAGGGTTAGGAAGGACGGGGGTCTTGGGGGGGTAGCAATGCCGCCAAATCTTGCGCTGGCCCTCTTACACGTATGGAAGTGTGGTGGCAGGTGCAAGCACCCCGCACGCGGCTCCGGAATGTGACCCCCTCACGGACGTCGCTGCCGCCTTCACCTGGAGGGTGGAAACGGCCACATCGGGTCATCACGGAGGGAATCTTGCGGTGGGTTGGGCCCGAACCTTGATCCGAAGTGTCCCTATAGGCTGACCTATCACAACTAGGTGAAAAGGTCCATCGGTCAAAGCCCGTCCGGCGAAAGTCAAAGGGGTAGATCCGCGGGTCAACTAGGCCAGGGTTAGGCGGGACCGGGGTCTTGGGGGGTAGCAATGCCGCCAGATCTTGCGCTGGGCCCTCTTACACGTATGGAAGTGTGGTGGCAGGTGCAAGCACCCGGCACGCGCCTCCGGAGTGTGACCCCCCTCACGGACGTCGCTGCCGCCGTCACCTGGAGGCGGGAAACGGCCACGTCGGGTCGACACGGAGGGAATCTTGCGGTGGGTTGGGCCCGGACCTTGATTTGAAGTGTCCCTATGGGCTGACCTATCACAACCAGGTGAAAAGGTCCATCGATCAAAGCCCGTCCGGCGAAAGTCAAAGGGGTACATCCGGGGTTCAACTCGGCCATGGATAGGCAGGACCGGGGTCTTGGGGGGTAGCAATGCCGCAGATTTTGCGCTGGGCCCTCTTACACGTATGGAAGTGTGGTGGCAGGTGCAAGCACCTGGCACGCGGCTCCGGAGTGTGACCCCCCTCACGGACGTCGTTGCCGCCGTCACCTTGAGACGGGAAACGGCCACGTCGGGTCGACACGGAGGGAATCTTGTGGTGGGTTGGGCCCGGACCTTGAACCGAAGCGTCCCTATGGGTTGACCTATCACAACCAGGTGAAAAGGTCCATCGGTCAAACCCCGTCCGGTGAAAGTCAAAGGGGTAGATCCGCGGGTCAACTGGGCCAGGGTTAGGCGGGACGGGGGTCTTGGGGGGTAGCAAAGCCGCCAGATCTTGCGCTGGGCCCTCTTACACGTATGGAACTGTGGTGGCAGGTCCAAGCACCTGGCACGCGGCTCCGGAGTGTGACCCCCCTCACAGACGGCGCTGCCGCCGTCACTTGGAGGGGGGAAACGGCTACGTCGGGTCGACGCAGAGGGAATCTTGCTGTGGGTTTGGGCCGGACCTTGATCCGAAGTGTCCCTATGGGCTGGCCTATCACAACCAGTTGAAAAGGTCCATCGTTCAACGCCCGTCCGGCGAAAGTCAAAGGGGTAGATCCGCGGGTCAACTGGGCCAAGGTTAGGCGGGACGGGGTCTTGGGGGGGTAGCAATGCCACCAGATATTGCGCTGGGCCCTCTTACACGTATGGAAGTGTGGTGGCAGGTGCAAGCACCCGACACGTGGCTCCGGAGTGTGACCCTCCTCATGGACGGCGCTGCCGCCGTCACCTGGAGGCGGAAAACGGCCACGTCGGGTCGACACGGAGGGAATCTTGTGGTGGGTTGGGCCCGGACCTTGATCAGAAGTGTCCCTATAGGCTGACCTTTCACAACCAGTTGAAAAGGTCCATCGGCAAAGCCCGTCCGGCGAAAGTCAAAGGGGTAGATCCGCGGGTCAACTGGGCCAGGGTTAGGCGGGACGAGGGTCTTGGGGGGGTAGCAATGCCGCCAGATCTTGCGCTGGGCCCTCTTACACGTATGGAAGTGTGGTGGCCGGTGCAAGCACCCGGCACGCGGCTCCGGAGTGTGACCCCCCTCACGGACGTCGCTGCCGCCGTCACCTGGAGGCGGGAAACGGCCACGTAGGGTCGACACGGAGGGAATCTTGCGGTAGGTTGGGCCCGGACCTTGATCCGAAGTGTCCCTATGGGCTGACCTATCACAACTAGTTGAAAAGGTCCATCGGTCAAACCCCATACGGCGAAAGTCAAAGGGGTAGATCCGCGGGTCTACAGGGCCAGGGTTAAGCGGGACGGGGGTCTTGGGGGGTAGCAATGCCGCCAGATCTTGCACTGGGCCCTCTTACATGTATGGAAGTGTGGTGGCAGGTGCAAGCACCCGGCACGCGGCTCCGGAGTGTGAGCCCCTCACGGACGTCGCTGCCGCCTTCACCTGGAGGGGGGAAACGGCCACGTCAGGTCGACACGGAGGAAATCTTGCGGTGGGTTGGGCCCAGACCTTGATCCGAAGTGTCCCTATGGGCTGACCTATCACAACCAAGTGAAAAGGTCCATCGGTCAAAGCCCGTCCGGCGAAACTCAAAAGGGTAGATCCGCGGTTCAACTCGGCCATGGTTAGGCGGGACCGGGGTCTTGGGGGGTAGCAATGCCGCCAGATCTTGCGCTAGGCCCTCTTACGCGTATGGAAGTGTGGTGGCAGGTGCAAGCACCTGGCACGCGGCTCCGGAGTGTGACCCCCCTCACGGACGTCGCTGCCGCCTTCACCTGGAGGCGGGAAACGGCCACGTCGGGTCGACACGGAGGGAATCTTGCGGTGGGTTGGGCCCGGACTTTGATCCGAAGTGTCCCTATGGGCTGACCTATCACAACCAGGTGAAAAGGTCCATATATCAAAGCCCGTCTGGCGAAAGTCAAAGGGGTAGATCCGGGGTTCAACTCGGCCATGGTTAGGCAGGACCGGGGTCTTGGGGCGTAGCAATGCCGCAGATTTTGCGCTGGGCCCTCTTACACGTATGGAAGTGTGGTGGCAGGTGCAAGCACCTGGCAAGCGGCTCCGGAGAGTGACCCCCCTCACGGACGTCGCTGCCGCCGTCACCTGGAGACGGGAAACGGCCACGTCGGGTCGACACGGAGGGAATCTTGCGGTGGGTTGGGCCCGGACCTTGATCCGAAGCGTCCCTATGGGTTGACCTATCACAACCAGGTGAAAAGGTCCATCGGTCAAACCCCGTCTGGTGAAAGTCAAAGGGGTAGATCCGCGGGTCAACTGGGCCAGGGTTAGGCGGGACGGGGGTCTTGGGGGGTAGCAAAGCCGCCAGATCTTGCGCTGGGCCCTCTTACACGTATGGAACTGTGGTGGCAGTTGCAAGCACCTGGCACGCGGCTCCGGAGTGTGACCCCCCTCACGGACGGCGCTGCCGCCGTCACTTGGAGGGGGGAAACGGCTACATCGGGTCGACACGGAGGGAATCTTGCTGTGCGTTTGGCCCGGACCTTGATCTGAAGTGTCCCTATGGGCTGGCCTATCACAACCAGTTGAAAAGGTCCATCGGTCAAAGCCCGTCCGGCGAAAGTCAAAGGGGTAGATCCGCGGGTCAACTGGGCCAAGGTTAGGCGGGACGGGGTCTTGGGGGGGTAGCAATGCCACCAGATCTTGCGCTGGGCCCTCTTACACGTATGGAAGTGTGGTGGCAGGTGCAAGCACCCGGCACGCGGTTCCGGAGTGTGACCCTCCTCATGGACGGCGCTGCCGCCGTCACCTGGAGGCGGAAAACGGCCACGTCGGGTCGACACGGAGGGAATCTTGTGCTGGGTTGGGCCCGGACCTTGATCAGAAGTGTCCCTATAGGCCGACCATTCACAACTAGTTGAAAAGGTCCATCGGCAAAGCCCGTCCGGCGAAAGTTAAAGGGGTAGATCCGCGGGTCAACTGGGCCAGGGTTAGGCGGGACGGGGGTCTTGGGGGGGTAGCAATGCCGCCAGATCTTGCGCTGGGCCCTCTTACACGTATGGAAGTGTGGTGGCCGGTGCAAGCACCCGGCACGCGGCTCCGGAGTGTGACTCCCCTCACGGACGGCGCTGCCGCCGTCACCTGGAGACGAGAAACGGCCACGTCGGGTCGACACGGAGGGAATCTTGCGGTGGGTTGGGCCCGGACCTTGATCAGAAGTGTCCCTATGGGCTGACCTATCACAACCAGTTGAAAAGGTCCATCGGTCAAAGCCCGTCCGGCGAAAGTCAAAGGGGTAGATCCGCGGGTCAACTGGGCCAGGGTTAGGCGGGACGACGGTCTTAGGGGGTAGCAATGCCGCCAGATGTTGCGCTAGGACCTCTTGCACGTATGGAAGTGTGGTGGCCGGTGCAAGCACCCGGCACGCGGCTCCGGAGTGTGACCCCCCTCACGGATGTCGATGCCGCCATCACCTGGAGGCGGGAAACGGCCATGTCGGGTCGACACGGAGGGAATCTTGCGGTGGGTTGGGCCCGGACCTTGATCCGAAGTGTCCCTATGGGCTGACCTATCACAACCAGTTGAAAAGATCCATCAGTCAAACCCCGTCCAGTGAAAGTCAAAGGGGTAGATCCGCGGGTCAACAGGGCCAGGGTTAGGAAGGACGGGGGTCTTGGGGGGGTAGCAATGCCGCCAAATCTTGCGCTGGCCCTCTTACACGTATGGAAGTGTGGTGGCAGGTGCAAGCACCCCGCACGCGGCTCCGGAATGTGACCCCCTCACGGACGTCGCTGCCGCCTTCACCTGGAGGGTGGAAACGGCCACATCGGGTCATCACGGAGGGAATCTTGCGGTGGGTTGGGCCCGAACCTTGATCCGAAGTGTCCCTATAGGCTGACCTATCACAACTAGGTGAAAAGGTCCATCGGTCAAAGCCCGTCCGGCGAAAGTCAAAGGGGTAGATCCGCGGGTCAACTAGGCCAGGGTTAGGCGGGACCGGGGTCTTGGGGGGTAGCAATGCCGCCAGATCTTGCGCTGGGCCCTCTTACACGTATGGAAGTGTGGTGGCAGGTGCAAGCACCCGGCACGCGCCTCCGGAGTGTGACCCCCCTCACGGACGTCGCTGCCGCCGTCACCTGGAGGCGGGAAACGGCCACGTCGGGTCGACACGGAGGGAATCTTGCGGTGGGTTGGGCCCGGACCTTGATTTGAAGTGTCCCTATGGGCTGACCTATCACAACCAGGTGAAAAGGTCCATCGATCAAAGCCCGTCCGGCGAAAGTCAAAGGGGTACATCCGGGGTTCAACTCGGCCATGGATAGGCAGGACCGGGGTCTTGGGGGGTAGCAATGCCGCAGATTTTGCGCTGGGCCCTCTTACACGTATGGAAGTGTGGTGGCAGGTGCAAGCACCTGGCACGCGGCTCCGGAGTGTGACCCCCCTCACGGACGTCGTTGCCGCCATCACCTTGAGACGGGAAACGGCCACGTCGGGTCGACACGGAGGGAATCTTGTGGTGGGTTGGGCCCGGACCTTGAACCGAAGCGTCCCTATGGGTTGACCTATCACAACCAGGTGAAAAGGTCCATCGGTCAAACCCCGTCCGGTGAAAGTCAAAGGGGTAGATCCGCGGGTCAACTGGGCCAGGGTTAGGCGGGACGGGGGTCTTGGGGGGTAGCAAAGCCGCCAGATCTTGCGCTGGGCCCTCTTACATGTATGGAACTGTGGTGGCAGGTCCAAGCACCTGGCACGCGGCTCCGGAGTGTGACCCCCCTCACAGACGGCGCTGCCGCCGTCACTTGGAGGGGGGAAACGGCTACGTCGGGTCGACGCAGAGGGAATCTTGCTGTGGGTTTGGGCCGGACCTTGATCCGAAGTGTCCCTATGGGCTGGCCTATCACAACCAGTTGAAAAGGTCCATCGTTCAACGCCCGTCCGGCGAAAGTCAAAGGGGTAGATCCGCGGGTCAACTGGGCCAAGGTTAGGCGGGACGGGGTCTTGGGGGGGTAGCAATGCCACCAGATATTGCGCTGGGCCCTCTTACACGTATGGAAGTGTGGTGGCAGGTGCAAGCACCCGACACGTGGCTCCGGAGTGTGACCCTCCTCATGGACGGCGCTGCCGCCGTCACCTGGAGGCGGAAAACGGCCACGTCGGGTCGACACGGAGGGAATCTTGTGGTGGGTTGGGCCCGGACCTTGATCAGAAGTGTCCCTATAGGCTGACCTTTCACAACCAGTTGAAAAGGTCCATCGGCAAAGCCCGTCCGGCGAAAGTCAAAGGGGTAGATCCGCGGGTCAACTGGGCCAGGGTTAGGCGGGACGGGGGTCTTGGGGGGGTAGCAATGCCGCCAGATCTTGCGCTGGGCCCTCTTACACGTATGGAAGTGTGGTGGCCGGTGCAAGCACCCGGCACGCGGCTCCGGAGTGTGACTCCCCTCACGGACGGCGCTGCCGCCGTCACCTGGAGGCGGGAAACGGCCACGTCGGGTCGACACGGAGGGAATCTTGCGGTGGGTTGGGCCCGGACCTTGATCAGAAGTGTCCCTATGGGCTGACCTATCACAACCAGTTGAAAAGGTCCATCGGTCAAAGCCCGTCCGGCGAAAGTCAAAGGGGTAGATCCGCGGGTCAACTGGGCCAGGGTTAGGCGGGACGACGGTCTTAGGGGGTAGCAATGCCGCCAGATCTTGCGCTGGGCCCTCTTACACGTATGGAAGTGTGGTGGCCGGTGCAAGCACCCGGCACGTGGCTCCGGAGTGTGATCCCCCTCACGGATGTCGCAGTCGCCATCACCTGGAGGCGGGAAACGACCATGTCGGGTCGACACGGAGGGAATCTTGTGGTGAGTTGGGCCCGGACCTTGATTTGAAGTGTCCCTATGGGCTGACCTATCACAACCAGGTGAAAAGGTCCATCGATCAAAGCCCGTCCGGCGAAAGTCAAAGGGGTAGATCCGGGGTTCAACTCGGCCATGGTTAGGCAGGACCGGGGTCTTGGGGGGTAGCAATGCCGCAGATTTTGCGCTGGGCCCTCTTACACGTATGGAAGTGTGGTGGCATGTGCAAGCACCTGGCACGCGGCTCCGGAGTGTGACCCCCCTCACGGACATCGCTGCCGCCGTCACCTGGAGACGGGAAACGGCCACGTCGGGTCGACACGGAGGGAATCTTGCGGTGGGTTGGGCCCGGACATTGATCCGAAGCGTCCCTATGGGTTGACCTATCACAACCAGGTGAAAAGGTCCATCGGTCAAACCCCGTCCGGTGAAAGTCAAAGGGGTAGATCGGCGCGTCAACTAGGCCAGGGTTAGGCGGGACGGGGGTCTTGGGGGTAGCAAAGCCGCCAGATCTTGCGCTGGGCCCTCTTACACGTATGGAAGTGTGGTGGCAGTTGCAAGCACCTGGCACGCGGCTGCGGAGTGTGACCCCCCTCACGGACGGCGCTGCCGCCGTCACTTGGAGGGGGGAAACGGCTACGTCGGGTCGACACGGAGGGAATCTTGCGGTGGGTTGGGCCCGGACCTAGATCCGAAGTGTCCCTATGGGCTGGCCTATCACAACCAGTTGAAAAGGTCCATTGTTCAAAGCCCGTCCGGCGAAAGTCAAAGGGGTAGATCCGCGGGTCAACTGGGCCAAGGTTAGGCGGGACGGGGTCTTGGGGGGGTAGCAATGCCACCAGATCTTGCGCTGGGCCCTCTTACACGTATGGAAGTGTGGTGGTAGGTGCAAGCACCCGGCACGCGGCTCCGGAGTGTGACCCTCCTCATGGACGGCGCTGCCGCCGTCACCTGGAGGCGGAAAACGGCCACGTCGGGTCGACACGGAGGGAATCTTGTGGTGGGTTGGGCCCGGACCTTGATAAGAAGTGTCCCTATAGGCTGACCTATCACAACCAGTTGTAAAGGTCCATCGGCAAAGCCCGTCCGGCGAAAGTCAAAGGGGTAGATCCGCGGGTCAACAGGGCCAGGGTTAGGAAGGACGGGGTTCTTGGGGGGTAGCAATGCCGCCAAATCTTGCGCTGGCCCTCTTACACATATGGAAGTGTGGTGGCAGGTGCAAGCACCCCGCACGCGGCTCCGGAGTGTGACCCCCTCACGGACGTCGCTGCCGCCTTCACCTGGAGGGTGGAAACGGCCACATCGGGTCGACACGGAGGGAATCTTGCGGTGGGTTGGGCCCGGACCTTGATCCGAAGTGTCCCTATAGGCTGACCTATCACAACCAGGTGAAAAGGTCCATCGGTCAAAGCCCGTCCGGCGAAAGTCAAAGGGGTAGATCCGCGGGTCAACTAGGCCAGGGTTAGGCGGGACCGGGGTCTTGGGGGGGTAGCAATGCCGCCAGATCTTGCGCGGGGCCCTCTTACACGTATGGAAGTGTGGTGGCAGGTGCAAGCACCCGGCACGCGGCTCCGGAGTGTGACCCCCCTCACGGACGTCGCTACCGCCGTCACCTGGAGGCGGGAAACGGCCACGTCGGGTCGACACGGAGGGAATCTTGCGGTGAGTTGGGCCCGGACCTTGATTTGAAGTGTCCCTATGGGCTGACCTATCACAACCAGGTGAAAAGGTCCATCGATCAAAGCCCGTCCGGCGAATGTCAAAGGGGTAGATCCGGGGTTCAACTCGGCCATGGTTAGGCAGGACCGGGGTCTTGGGGGGTAGCAATGCCGCAGATTTTGCGCTGGGCCCTCTTACACGTATGGAAGTGTGGTGGCAGGTGCAAGCACCTGGCACGCGGCTCCGGAGTGTGACCCCCCTCACGGACATCGCTGCCGCCGTCACCTGGAGACGGGAAACGGCCACGTCGGGTCGACACGGAGGGAATCTTGCGGTGGGTTGGGCTCGGACCTTGATCCGAAGCGTCCCTATGGGTTGACCTATCACAACCAGGTGAAAAGGTCCATCGGTCAAACCCCGTCCGGTGAAAGTCAAAGGGGTAGATCCGCGGGTCAACTAGGCCAGGGTTAGGCGGGACCGGGGTCTTGGGGGGGTAGCAATGCCGCCAGATCTTGCGCGGGGCCCTCTTACACGTATGGAAGTGTGGTGGCAGGTGCAAGCACCCGGCACGCGGCTCCGGAGTGTGACCCCCCTCACGGACGTCGCTGCCGCCGTCACCTGGAGGCGGGAAACGGCCACGTCGGGTCGACACGGAGGGAATCTTGCGGTGGGTTGGGCCCGGACCTTGATCCGAAGTGTCCCTATAGGCTGACCTATCACAACCAGGTGAAAAGGTCCATCGGTCAAAGCCCGTCCGGCGAAAGTCAAAGGGGTAGATCCGCGGGTCAACTAGGCCAGGGTTAGGCGGGACCGGGGTCTTGGGGGGGTAGCAATGCCGCCAGATCTTGCGCGGGGCCCTCTTACACGTATGGAAGTGTTGTGGCAGGTGCAAGCACCCGGCACGCGGCTCCGGAGTGTGACCCCCCTCACGGACGTCGCTACCGCCGTCACCTGGAGGCGGGAAACGGCCACGTCGGGTCGACACGGAGGGAATCTTGCGGTGAGTTGGGCCCGGACCTTGATTTGAAGTGTCCCTATGGGCTGACCTATCACAACCAGGTGAAAAGGTCCATCGATCAAAGCCCGTCCGGCGAATGTCAAAGGGGTAGATCCGGGGTTCAACTCGGCCATGGTTAGGCAGGACCGGGGTCTTGGGGGGTAGCAATGCCGCAGATTTTGCGCTGGGCCCTCTTACACGTATGGAAGTGTGGTGGCAGGTGCAAGCACCTGGCACGCGGCTCCGGAGTGTGACCCCCCTCACGGACATCGCTGCCGCCGTCACCTGGAGACGGGAAACGGCCACGTCGGGTCGACACGGAGGGAATCTTGCGGTGGGTTGGGCTCGGACCTTGATCCGAAGCGTCCCTATGGGTTGACCTATCACAACCAGGTGAAAAGGTCCATCGGTCAAACCCCGTCCGGTGAAAGTCAAAGGGGTAGATCCGCGGGTCAACTAGGCCAGGGTTAGGCGGGACCGGGGTCTTGGGGGGGTAGCAATGCCGCCAGATCTTGCGCGGGGCCCTCTTACACGTATGGAAGTGTGGTGGCAGGTGCAAGCACCCGGCACGCGGCTCCGGAGTGTGACCCCCCTCACGGACGTCGCTGCCGCCGTCACCTGGAGGCGGGAAACGGCCACGTCGGGTCGACACGGAGGGAATCTTGTGGTGAGTTGGGCCCGGACCTTGATTTGAAGTGTCCCTATGGGCTGACCTATCACAACCAGGTGAAAAGGTCCATCGATCAAAGCCCGTCCGGCGAATGTCAAAGGGGTAGATCCGGGGTTCAACTCGGCCATGGTTAGGCAGGACCGGGGTCTTGGGGGGTAGCAATGCCGCAGATTTTGCGCTGGGCCCTCTTACACGTATGGAAGTGTGGTGGCAGGTGCAAGCACCTGGCACGCGGCTCCGGAGTGTGACCCCCCTCACGGACATCGCTGCCGCCGTCATCTGGAGACGGGAAACGGCCACGTCGGGTCGACACGGAGGGAATCTTGCGGTGGGTTGGGCTCGGACCTTGATCCGAAGCGTCCCTATGGGTTGACCTATCACAACCAGGTGAAAAGGTCCATCGGTCAAACCCCGTCCGGTGAAAGTCAAAGGGGTAGATCCGCGCGTCAACTGGGCCAGGGTTAGGCGGGACGGGGGTCTTGGGGGTAGCAAAGCCGCCAGATCTTGCGATGGGCCCTCTTACACGTATGGAAGTGTGGTGGCAGTTGCAAGCACCTGGCACGCGGCTGCGGAGTGTGACCCCCCTCACGGACGGCGCTGCCGCCGTCACTTGGAGGGGGAAACGGCTACGTCGGGTCGACACGTAGGGAATCTTGAGGTGGGTTGGGCCCGGACCTAGATCCGAAGTGTCCCTATGGGCTGGCCTATCACAACCAGTTGAAAAGGTCCATCGTTCAAAGCCCGTCTGGCGAAAGTCAAAGGGGTAGATCCGCGGGTCAACTGGGCCAAGGTTAGGCGGGACGGGGTCTTGGGGGGGTAGCAATGCCACCAGATCTTGTGCTGGGCCCTCTTACACGTATGGAAGTGTGGTGGCAGGTGCAAGCACCCAGCACGCGGCTCCGGAGTGTGACCCTCCTCATGGACGGCGCTGCCGCCGTCACCTGGAGGCGGAAAACGGCCACGTCGGGTCGACACGGATGGAATCTTGTGGTGGGTTGCGCCCGGACCTTGATCAGAAGTGTCCCTATAGGCTGACCTATCACAACCAGTTGTAAAGCTCCATCGGCAAAGCCCGTCCGGCGAAAGTCAAAGGGGTAGATCCGCGGGTCAACTAGGCCAGGGTTAGGCGGGACGGGGGTCTTGGGGGGGTAGCAATGCCGCCAGATCTTGCGCTGGGCCCTCTTACACGTATGGAAGTGTGGTGGCCGGTGCAAGCACCCGGCACGCGGCTCCGGAGTGTGACTCCCCTCATGGACGGCGCTGCCGCCGTCACCTGGAGGCGGGAAACGGCCACGTCGGGTCGACACGGAGGGAATCTTGCGGTGGGTTGGTCCCGGACCTTGATCAGAAGTGTCCCTATGGGCTGACCTATCACAACCAGTTGAAAAGGTCCATCGGTCAAAGCCCGTCCGGTAAAAGTCAAAGGGGTAGATCCGCGGGTCAACTGGGCCAGGGTTAGGCGGGACGAGGGTCTTAGGGGGTAGCAATGCCGCCAGATGTTGCGCTAGGCCCTCTTACACGTATGGAAGTGTGGTGGCCGGTGCAAGCACCCGGCACGCGGCTCCGGAGTGTGACCCCCCTCACGGATGTCGCTGCCGCCATCACCTGGAGGCGGGAAACGGCCATGTCGGGTCGACACGGAGGGAATCTTGCGGTGGGTTGGGCCCGGACCTTGATCCGAAGTGTCCCTATGGGCTGACCTATCACAACCAGTTGAAAAGATCCATCGGTCAAACCCCGTCCAGTGAAAGTCAAAGGGGTAGATCCGCGGGTCAACAGGGCCAGGGTTAGGAAGGACAGGGGTCTTGGGGGGGTAGCAATGCCGCCAAATCTTTCGCTGGCCCTCTTACACGTATGGAAGTGTGGTGGCAGGTGCAAGCACCCCGCACGCGGCTCCGGAGTGTGACCCCCTCACGGACGTCGTTGCCGCCTTCACCTGGAGGGTGGAAACGGCCACATCGGGTCGACACGGAGGGAATCTTCTGTGGGTTGGGCCCGGACCTTGATCCAAAGTGTCCCTATAGGCTGACCTATCACAACCAGGTGAAAAGGTCCATCGGTCAAAGCCCGTCCAGCGAAAGTCAAAGGGGTAGATCCGCGGGTCAACTAGGCCAGGGTTAGGCGGGACCGGGGTCTTGGGGGGGTACCAATGCAGCCAGATCTTGCGCTGGGCCCTCTTACACGTATGGATGTGTGGTGGCAGGTGCAAGCAACCGGCACGCGGCTCTGGAGTGTGACCCCCCTCACGGACGTCGCTGCCGCCGTCACCTGGAGGCGGGAAACGGCCACGTCGGGTCGACACGGAGGGAATCTTGCGGTGAGTTGGGCCCAGACCTTGATTTGAAGTGTCCCTATGGGCTGACCTATCACAACCAGGTGAAAAGGTCCATCGATCAAAGCCCGTCCGGCGAATGTCAAAGGGGTAGATCCGGGGTTCAACTCGGCCATGGTTAGGCAGGACCGGGGTCTTGGGGGGTAGCAATGCCGCAGATTTTGCGCTGGGCCCTCTTACACGTATGGAAGTGTGGTGGCAGGTGCAAGCACCTGGCACGCGGCTCCGGAGTGTGACCCCCCTCACGGACATCGCTGCCGCCGTCACCTGGAGACGGGAAACGGCCACGTCGGGTCGACACGGAGGGAATCTTGCGGTGGGTTGGGCTCGGACCTTGATCCGAAGCGTCCCTATGGGTTGACCTATCACAACCAGGTGAAAAGGTCCATCGGTCAAACCCCGTCCGGTGAAAGTCAAAGGGGTAGATCCGCGGGTCAACTAGGCCAGGGTTAGGCGGGACCGGGGTCTTGGGGGGGTAGCAATGCCGCCAGATCTTGCGCGGGGCCCTCTTACACGTATGGAAGTGTGGTGGCAGGTGCAAGCACCCGGCACGCGGCTCCGGAGTGTGACCCCCCTCACGGACGTCGCTGCCGCCGTCACCTGGAGGCGGGAAACGGCCACGTCGGGTCGACACGGAGGGAATCTTGCGGTGAGTTGGGCCCGGACCTTGATTTGAAGTGTCCCTATGGGCTGACCTATCACAACCAGGTGAAAAGGTCCATCGATCAAAGCCCGTCCGGCGAATGTCAAAGGGGTAGATCCGGGGTTCAACTCGGCCATGGTTAGGCAGGACCGGGGTCTTGGGGGGTAGCAATGCCGCAGATTTTGCGCTGGGCCCTCTTACACGTATGGAAGTGTGGTGGCAGGTGCAAGCACCTGGCACGCGGCTCCGGAGTGTGACCCCCCTCACGGACATCGCTGCCGCCGTCATCTGGAGACGGGAAACGGCCACGTCGGGTCGACACGGAGGGAATCTTGCGGTGGGTTGGGCTCGGACCTTGATCCGAAGCGTCCCTATGGGTTGACCTATCACAACCAGGTGAAAAGGTCCATCGGTCAAACCCCGTCCGGTGAAAGTCAAAGGGGTAGATCCGCGCGTCAACTGGGCCAGGGTTAGGCGGGACGGGGGTCTTGGGGGTAGCAAAGCCGCCAGATCTTGCGATGGGCCCTCTTACACGTATGGAAGTGTGGTGGCAGTTGCAAGCACCTGGCACGCGGCTGCGGAGTGTGACCCCCCTCACGGACGGCGCTGCCGCCGTCACTTGGAGGGGGGAAACGGCTACGTCGGGTCGACACGTAGGGAATCTTGCGGTGGGTTGGGCCCGGACCTAGATCCGAAGTGTCCCTATGGGCTGGCCTATCACAACCAGTTGAAAAGGTCCATCGTTCAAAGCCCGTCTGGCGAAAGTCAAAGGGGTAGATCCGCGGGTCAACTGGGCCAAGGTTAGGCGGGACGGGGTCTTGGGGGGGTAGCAATGCCACCAGATCTTGTGCTGGGCCCTCTTACACGTATGGAAGTGTGGTGGCAGGTGCAAGCACCCAGCACGCGGCTCCGGAGTGTGACCCTCCTCATGGACGGCGCTGCCGCCGTCACCTGGAGGCGGAAAACGGCCACGTCGGGTCGACACGGATGGAATCTTGTGGTGGGTTGCGCCCGGACCTTGATCAGAAGTGTCCCTATAGGCTGACCTATCACAACCAGTTGTAAAGCTCCATCGGCAAAGCCCGTCCGGCGAAAGTCAAAGGGGTAGATCCGCGGGTCAACTAGGCCAGGGTTAGGCGGGACGGGGGTCTTGGGGGGGTAGCAATGCCGCCAGATCTTGCGCTGGGCCCTCTTACACGTATGGAAGTGTGGTGGCCGGTGCAAGCACCCGGCACGCGGCTCCGGAGTGTGACTCCCCTCATGGACGGCGCTGCCGCCGTCACCTGGAGGCGGGAAACGGCCACGTCGGGTCGATACGGAGGGAATCTTGCGGTGGGTTGGTCCCGGACCTTGATCAGAAGTGTCCCTATGGGCTGACCTATCACAACCAGTTGAAAAGGTCCATCGGTCAAAGCCCGTCCGGTAAAAGTCAAAGGGGTAGATCCGCGGGTCAACTGGGCCAGGGTTAGGCGGGACGAGGGTCTTAGGGGGTAGCAATGCCGCCAGATGTTGCGCTAGGCCCTCTTACACGTATGGAAGTGTGGTGGCCGGTGCAAGCACCCGGCACGCGGCTCCGGAGTGTGACCCCCCTCACGGATGTCGCTGCCGCCATCACCTGGAGGCGGGAAACGGCCATGTCGGGTCGACACGGAGGGAATCTTGCGGTGGGTTGGGCCCGGACCTTGATCCGAAGTGTCCCTATGGGCTGACCTATCACAACCAGTTGAAAAGATCCATCGGTCAAACCCCGTCCAGTGAAAGTCAAAGGGGTAGATCCGCGGGTCAACAGGGCCAGGGTTAGGAAGGACAGGGGTCTTGGGGGGGTAGCAATGCCGCCAAATCTTTCGCTGGCCCTCTTACACGTATGGAAGTGTGGTTGCAGGTGCAAGCACCCCGCACGCGGCTCCGGAGTGTGACCCCCTCACGGACGTCGTTGCCGCCTTCACCTGGAGGGTGGAAACGGCCACATCGGGTCGACACGGAGGGAATCTTCTGTGGGTTGGGCCCGGACCTTGATCCAAAGTGTCCCTATAGGCTGACCTATCACAACCAGGTGAAAAGGTCCATCGGTCAAAGCCCGTCCAGCGAAAGTCAAAGGGGTAGATCCGCGGGTCAACTAGGCCAGGGTTAGGCGGGACCGGGGTCTTGGGGGGGTACCAATGCAGCCAGATCTTGCGCTGGGCCCTCTTACACGTATGGATGTGTGGTGGCAGGTGCAAGCAACCGGCACGCGGCTCTGGAGTGTGACCCCCCTCACGGACGTCGCTGCCGCCGTCACCTGGAGGCGGGAAACGGCCACGTCGGGTCGACACGGATGGAATCCTGCGGTGGGTTGGGCCCGGACCTTGATTTGAAGTGTCCCTATGGGCTGACCTATCACAACCAGGTGAAAAGGTCCTTCGGTCAAACCCCGTCCGGTGAAAGTCAAAGGGGTAGATCCGCGGGTCAACTGGGCCAGGGTTAGGCGGGACGGGGGTCTTGGGGGGGTAGCAATGCCGCGAGATCTTGCGCTGGGCCCTCTTAGACATATGGAAGTGTGGTGGCAGGTGCAACCACCCGGCACGCGGCTCCGGAGTGTGACCCCCCTCACGGACGGCTCCGGCATGTGGCCCCTAGATCTCCGGCACTTACATGGGGTGGGAAACTTTCTTGGTCAGAAAAGTATCTATTCCAACGGGTAGAATGCAGTCACTTTGTTTTTTGTGAGCACTAATACACATGTGTAATATGTATGTGTTAGGAAAAATGCAACAAAAATAATGAAGAAAAAAAATTGTAAGGAAACTATGCCGACGGCTTTGCCGTCAGCATAGACCCCTCCTTATCCACTCGCCCGCAGCCTCTCGTCCACTGTGGGATCGAGGAGATAGGTCTAGAGGGGGGGGTGAATAGACTCCTAACCAGCCAAATTTGCAGTTTTTAATTTCTCTTGGAGTTTAGGCAGATTTTAGCACAAGTTAAGATAACTACAATACTTTCTACACATGCATAGCTAGAGATTAAGCATCGGAAAGAGTAAGGCATGCAATGGTGCGGAAAGTAAAGAGGTAGAGTATGGAACATCAAACGCAATGAAGACACGGTGGTTTTGGCGTGGTTCCGATAGGTGGTGCTATCGTACGTCCATGTTGATGGAGGCTTCAACCCACGAAGGGTAACGGCTACGCGAGTCCACGGAGGGCTCCACCCACGAAGGGTCGACGAAGAAGCAACCTTGCCTATTCCACCATGGCTTACGTCCACGAAGGACTAGCCTCACTCGGGGTAGATCTTCACGAAGTAGGTGATCTCCTTGCCCTTACAAACTTCTTGGTTCAACTCCACATCTGGTTGGAGGCTCCCAAGTGACACCTAACCAATCTAGGAGACACCACTCTCCAAAAGGTAATAGACGGTGTGTTGTTGATGAACTCCTTGCTCTTGTGCTTCAAATGATAGTCTTCCCAGCACTCAATCAACTCCTCACAGATTGGGCTATGGTGGAAGAGGGATTTGAGTGGAAAGCAACTTGGGAAAGGCTAGAAATCAAGATTCAAATGGTAGGAATGGAATGGCTTGATCTCAACACATGAGCAGGTGGTTCTCTCTCAGAAAATGTATGGTGGAAGTGTAGGCATGTTCTGATGGCTCTCCTTACTGAGAAGGATGTGGTGGAGGGGTATATATAGTCTCCACACAAAATCCAACCGTTACACACTTTTGACCCAACTCGGTGGCACCGAAACAATCATCTCGGTAGCACCGAACTGTGTAAAAGATATGAACGTTAGGAATCTCGGTGGGACCGATACGAACAACTCGGATGGACCGAAGTGCAATGGCTTAGGGCAATCCTCATCTCGGTGACACCGATTGCATCAACTCGGTAGGACCGAAGTGAAGCAATAAGGCAACAGAGACTTGGCAAGCCATCTTGGTGAGACCGATTTGCAAACTCGGTGAGACCGAAGTAAATGCAAACGATTACAGAGAGTTGGCAAGGCCATCTCGGTGAGACCGAGATCCATTTCGGTGGATCCGATTTGTTAGGGTTTGGCAGTGGCTAAGTCTTGGATGAACTCAGTGGGGCCGGGTAGGAAATATCGGTGGGGCCGAGTTGGACTTTAGGTTTAAGACATATTTGGGTAGAGAGAGTGGTTGAGGGTTTAGGAATACTGTCACTAAGCACTTGAGCAAAAAGATCATTAAGCAACACCTCATCCCCTTTTAATAGTATTGGCTTTCCTATGGACTCAATGTGATCTTGGATCACTAAACCAAAAAGGATAGAATCTTGATCTTTGCAAATCCTTGTCCTTAGCATTTTGAGGGGGTTCTACGTCCTCTTGTCCCTGCCACGCCATTGTTGAACTTGTCTGAAATTCACTAGATAAAAGCATTAGTCCAACACATGTATGTTGGCATAAATTACAAAAACCACCAAGGGAGCAAATGTGCTTTCATCCGCTCGTTTCTCTCTCTCTCCCATCCCCATCTCACCCGCTGCTCCTCTCGACCCGCGCCGCCGCCCGATCCCGACCAGTGCCGCCGCCCAACCCTCGCTCCGGCCGTCGCCGCCACCCTCTCTCTGGCCACCGCCGCCACCCTCGACCCGCGCCGCCGCCCCACCCTCGCTCCGCCGGCGTGCGCGAGCCTGCCCTGCCCCGGCTCTCCCCCGCCCCCAGGCCACATCGTCGTTGCGCCGCACGCCCCGGCCTCGTCGACTCGGCCAGACCTCCTCGAGCTCGCTCCGGCCGGCCCTCCTCTGCCGCTGCTCGGCCGGTCCATGCCCCTGCCCGGCCGGCCTTGCTACTCCGGCCGGCGCCCCTCCTTGGCTGCTCCGGCTGGCCCTCGCCGTCCCCTGCCCGGCCGGCCCTCCTTTGCTGCTGCTGCTGCTCCGGTGAGCCCTCTGTTGCATTTTGTTTTACATTTTTTTGTAGTAATTTTGTAGATGGATGCGTAGATATATAGAAATAGATGAATAGATAGATGGATGTTTGATTGATGAATAGATAGATGGATGAAATGGAAGAGAGTAAAAATGTGAAAAAAAAATATTAGGTGGACAATTTTTTGTATGATTTGTGTAGTTTTAGTAGGTTTTTAGATACATACTCATGTGATAGATAGATGTTTTGTGGAGTACATTGATAGATAGATAGATGAGATGGAAGGGACATTTTTAGGATATGATGAGTGGTTACTTCAGCATGATGATCTTGCTAAAAAAATTGAAGTGTCAATGTTGTATGTGATGTGATGACCTAATTTTTTTTCCACTCGGTGGAATTTACAGGATTTGTGGTGTCGCATATCCGTGGAGTGATTGTCGACGTCGGAGCTGTTGGTCCCCGATCATTCCTTCGCTGATCGACTACATCCTCTACATCTGAGGATGAGCTACATCATGATGCTCTTTCAATTATGTCACTAGATTTCATTATCACGTCAAGTCGCGTAACCTAGGCGTCTCCAGTCCGAAAGGGTTGCATCGATAAATATGCGTTCAATTGCATATTTATCACCGCAACTCTTTCGGATTGTCCAGCGTTTTCCACGGACAGCCCGAGGATGTGTAGATTGGGTACGTTTTCCATGCTCTACCCCGTTCCGAGACAGGATTTCGGCGGCGCCTCCCTGTTGTTCTCCGGAGCACATTCTCTCGGCTATTTGCCGAGACGTGTATCTGGAGAACAGCGGGGAGGTGCTACCAAAATTTTGTCTCGGAACGGGGTAGAGCATGGAGAACGTACTCAATCTACACATCCTCGGGTGGGATTAGGACCCATCTTTACGTATTAGAGATGTAGGTGGATTCAATGCCGTCAACGTGGTAGAAAATAAAAATTTGATGTGATTAATTTAAATGAATCCTTAATTTTGTTGTGTGGCTCCCAATAAAGCAGAGGATGGCAGATAATCAGTGGATGTACAGTGGTTTTATCTGTCGGAATCGAGTAACAACAGAGTGGGTTGCGAAAACCGATGTGTTTTTGAAGGAGATATTCCGTCGTCCACTGAGAATTATCCCACAATGCCCCTGTGCGAAATGTGGCAGACATCTCCATAGAGATAAGGAGCAAATGACTGAGAACCTTCGCACGCACGGATATATGCCAAACTTTAACATGCCGATAAACTTTGCCGAGCAGGACCGTGGTAGAGAGGAGGTGATGCGACAACGCATCGGTGGTTATGCAAACGACGGGGTCAGAGACATGCTAGATGATGTCATTACTGCAGAGACGGCACATGCGACACCTTCAGAGAATGAACCGGAGGAGCCGGAGGCAACCGCAAAGGCCTTATTGGAGATCTTGGCCTCGTTAAAGAAACCTCTTTATGCGGGTGCGAAACTCTCTCAGCTGGATGCCATCTCGCAACTGATGGCAGTCAAGGCTGAGTACGGCTATAGCCAGAAATGCTTCGAAGCATTTCTGGGAGTATGGGCTAACAGCCTCCCTAAGGGTCATGAACTGCCGACAAGCATGTACGCCACGAAGAAACTCATGAAGGCACTCTCTATGGATTATGAGAAAATACATGTTTGTCCGAAGAATTGCCTTTTGTTTAGGCACGAGTATGCGGATGACAAGTACTGTAGGGAGTGCAGTTACTCTCGGTACCTTGAGGTGGTCGGTGAGGATGGTGAGAAGAGGCAGCTAGGCATCCCCGCAAAGGTTCTTCGGTATCTCCATTTTATAGAAAGACTGCAGCGCCTTTTCATCACGGAGGAGTCTGCCAAAATGATGAAGTGGCACAAGGAAGTTAGAAGGTACCATCCAAATAAAATCATACATCCATCGGAAGGCGAAGCATGGAAGTCGTTCGATGAAGAATACCCCGAGGAAGCAGCCGAGGCTGGAAATGTCAGAATTGCCATATCAGGTGATGGGTTCAATCCATATGGTATGTCATCCAATCCATACAGCTGCTGGCCCGTGTTTGTTATTCCGCTCAATCTCCCTCCCGGTGCCCTAATGCAACGCAAGACCATGTTCTTGTCGCTCATCATTCCGGGGCCTGAATACCCGGGGAAGAATTTGGGTGTGTTTATGCAGCCGCTGCTGGATGATTTGCACCATTCTTGGTACTTCCCGAGGTTGACATATGACCGAGATCTGCAGAGAAATTTCTTGATGAAAGTTTGGTTGCAGTATTGCATGCATGACTTTCCCGGCTATGCCCTATTCTGTGGATGGTGTACAAGTGGGAAGATGACATGCCCAGTGTGCATGCAGGCTCTACGTTTCATTTGGCTGAAGAAGGGTGGCAAGTATGTAGCCTTTGACCTGCATCGACAGTTCCTCCCTCCAGACCATCCAGACAGGGAAGACAAGAAGAACTTCACGAAAGGCCGGGTTGTCCATAAAGTAAGCGAGATTCCAATGTTTTCAGGAGCAGATGTTCTTGCTCAGCTAAAAGCTCTCAAGACTAAAGGCGAAGGCAAAGCCAAAGCCAAAGCCAAAGCCAAAGCCAAAGGAGAAGGCGAAGGCGAAGGCCAAGGCAAAGTCAAAGGCTTCGAGGGATACGGTGAGACGCACAACTGGACTCACATTACCCCCTTCACGAAGCTTCCCTACTTCAAGGACCTCAAACTTCCTTACAACATTGATGTGATGCACACCGAAAAGAATGTCGCAGAGTCCCTTTTCCGCACGATCCTCAACATTCCTGATAATACGAAGGATAACGTTAATGCTAGAGACGATCAACAGAAAATTTGTGATAGACCACGTCTAAACATGCGGCCTCCCACATGCGGTCGAAGAAACTGGTTAAAGCCAGATGCTGACTTCGTCCTTAAAAAGCTAGAAAAGATGGAGGTATTGAAGTGGCTCAAACACATCGTGAAGTTCACTAATGGTTATGCATCGAATATAAGTAAGGGAGTCAATCTTTCAACGGGTAAAGTGGCCGGGCTCAAGAGTCATGAATATCATGTATGGATTGAGCGGATAATGCCGGTGATGGTTCGAGGCTATGTCCCCGAGCATGTCTGGGAAGTGCTTGCGGAGCTAAGCCATTTCTTCTGCATGCTCTGTGCTAAAGAAGTATGTCCCGAGGTGATTAGACAATTGCATAAGAAGGCACCGGAGTTGATATGCAAGCTGGAGAAGATCTTTCCGCCAGGCTTCTTTACTCCGATGACACATCTCAGTTTGCACCTCGCGAACGAGGTATTGTTGGGGGGCCCTGTGCAGAATCGTTGGCAGTACGGCCATGAGAGACAGAACAAACATCTCCGACACAAATGTGGAAACAAAGCTAAGATTGAAGCTTCCATAGCTGAGGCAGTTATCCTAGAGGAGGTGTCAGACCTCAGGACATCGTACTATCCAGACCACGTTCCCACTCTGCATAATAAGGTGCCTCGATACAATATAGAAGAGCCCAAGTATAAACCCAAGCTCCATCTATTTAGCGGGCAAGGTGGCAGGGCTGGGGGCTCGAAATCTTATAACATGCCAGAACAAGAGTGGGAGGACATCATGTTCTATGTCTTGCACAACATCAAGGAAGTTGAGAATGAGTGGATGAGGTAATACCACTACACCATTCCTTTATGTCTTGCACAATATCATGTTCTATGTTCACTTAGTCTCGGTCTAACACCGCTTTTCTTCTTTTAGTCAATTCGTTGATAAGGAGTGGACGGGAATGATTCCTCCTACTGAGGCAGAGGCACTTACTCTTCCCCGGCATGGAAACCCTGGAAGGAAAATTTTTGTTCCTTGGTTCATGGCCAAAGTAATTTTTCACATTCCCCTATTAAATACCTAGTTCAACATTTATTAGTTAACCGAACTAATGCACCCAACAATTTCAATTAAACTTGTAGGGAAAAGAACGGAGCATATCTATGGATGACGAATTGAGATGGGTTTCCATGGGTTTTAACTCTCGGGTCATGACATGTGAAAAGTATGATGTGAATGGGTATCGCTTCCATACAGAGGAGCACCAAAACAGCCAGCCTGATCCCAAAACTATAAATACTGGAGTGTACACCCCAGGTCAAAATGCAGTTGACTACTACGGAAGGGTAGAAAAAATATACGAGCTTACATTCAGCCGTGGGTGCGAAACCCTAAGTCTCCCTGTGTTCAAATGCTGATGGTTTGACCCAGTAGAGGGGCTGAGACATACGCCTTCCGTTGGTTTCGTCGAAGTTAAACCATCAACCGTCTATGCCGGAGCCGATCTCTTTATTGCGGCTACCCAAGCCACACAAGTTTATTATCTGCCTTACCCATGCCAGAAAGAGTACCTAAAGGGTTGGGAAGTTGTGTTCAAGGTGTCGCCACATGGTAAGCTACCGGACCCGAACGATGATGATTACTACAACATTAACCCCATGACATACGAGGGAGTGTTCTATCAAGAGCAACCCGATGATGATGTGGTCAGAAATGATGACGCTGACGCCTTGGGTGATGATGATGTGGATCCAAACGATGACGATGCATGGAATGATGGTGAGACCATTGTTAATGAAAAAGACATACTTATGCTAGAAAAGTTAAATGAAGACGCTGACGATGAGGAAGGGCCTCCACCTCCGTCAGACAACGAACATGATATGCGTGATAGTGATGATGAGACCGGTCGAGGAATCGGTTACAACAGTGATGATTCGTATGGGTTCTAGCAGATGTATGTTTCATGTCTTTTTTTTCTATGGTTTATTAATATGCCTTTTTATGCTTATTTATTAATGTACTTTTTTATTCCTTATTATTATGCTTTTTTCTTCATTATTAATAAACTAATTGTTTATTCTCTTTTCAATGCAGGTTTGCTAAGCATGGGCAAGGGGAAGGCCGATGGCACGGGTTTCCTAACCAAACTCACCACGATGGCTAGTCGGAGTGGTCGAGCCCGTACTGTTCCCCCCCCCCCCCCCGACTACTTGAGGATGACTCCTCACAGGGAGGTCGAGGGAGAGGTGCCCCTAGAGGAGGAGGGGGTGGGGGGAGCCCCTAGAGGAGCACGGGGTCGGGGCCAGAAACAGCGCTCCCTCACCGACTTAGGGGTGTCATCTGCGAGGCCCTCCTCTAGTGAGGCACCCTCCTCTAGTGAGGTACCCTCTTCCGAGGAGGAGGAGGAGGAGGAGGTTCGCGAGTAGGTTGAGGAGGAGGAGGAGGAGGAGGTTGGGGAGGGGGGGAGGAGGAGGAGGCAGGCGAGGAGGATGGTGGTGACGGGGAGGATGGTGTGGCGGGGAGGGGGCTGGCAACAAGAAGGGATGGCTGCATGGTAGTGCAAAACTCCCCCCTTCCTGCTACCGAGGAGCAGAAGTGGCTCATTGAGCCAACGGGGAAAGAGTAAGTGCCCCTTAATCATATTTTAATTCTTTTGCTTGTACACATTCTCATATTTTCATTCTTTTGATTGTACACATGCTCATATTTTCATTCTTTTGATTGTAAACATGCTCATATTTTCTATCTTTTGTAGTAACTGGGTAGTTCCTCGAGGGGCCCGTCTTCCAAATGGCATCATCACTGTCTTGCTGAAGGAACATTGGCCGGGGCTGTTCGCTCCGGAGCCAGTCAGGCACCCGGAGCGCCTGGTTTTGGCCACGAGCTGGGACCACTACGAAGCGGCCCCCCACACGGACCATGATACACATGCTGAGGCCGTGATAACAAATTTTTGGGTAAGTTCTCTTTAGAAGCACAAGTCTTGAGTTTCATTCGTAGTTTATCATCGAATGGATTAACTCATGGCTTCTTCCATTCTGGTTTTATGAATGACTGTAGAAATACTATCGAGTTCTTGAGGAGCACAAGTCCACTGCCGACGAGTTCTTGGTGCGGGCTGCGAGGAAGAAGGCCCGCCAGATGCAGTACAAGGTGCGCTGGGTGGCCATCTCGCAATATTTTCACGACGCTCTTGGCCAGAAGATGACCAAGGAAGTCGCGCGGAGGGAGAAGCTTACCTTGACGAGGGAGGAGCAATTGATGGTAAGTATAACAGACTTTTCATTGCGACGTTTGTGGTAAATTTCATTGTTTCGTGTTGACATGCCATTATGCTTTCATTATGTAGGTGTGTCCTGGTTGGTGTTATTGAAAAACTAATGGATGGGAGGCATTGGTGGATCTGTGTCTCGGTCAGGATGAAGAGTGGGCTGCTAAGAGCATCAAAAACTGGGCTAATCGAGGGTCCGACGGAACACATCGTCAGGGAAACCGGAACCACTGGATCCACAAGAAAGTTCAGGTATATCTATGTACATGAAACATTCTTCTTCTTCTATTTACCGTCACTTTCTTATGTATGACTAACCTCTGTTTGGTGGTGCAGGAGGAGAAATGTGGCACCCCGCCTGAATACCACTGTAGTCAGATGGTCACCGCACATACCAGCCCAGGAAATCACTCTGGCATGCGCTTTTACAACAAGTATCATGAACACAGACATTTCTATTAATGGATATATAAGTCTTACATGATATTTACAAGGGTGATGGTAGCGGAAAAGTTCTATCTAAGGCAGCATGGTCCTGGTGCGGCTCCAATCCACAGGGATCTGACTGGGTTACTCTTCTAGCCCGCGAACACTCCGGCTCCACGCTAGTGGACGTCGAATCCTTAGGTGAACCTGGCCGCATTGAAGGCCGCTGAGTACTTTTGAATGTACTCGCAAGCAAACCAAACCAACATATACACCAAGCAATGCAATCCATGGCATTCAAGCATGCATTTGTTATCTTAGCAGTATTAACTATCATGTTATGATAGGATTATCTAGCATCTAGCAGCATTAATCATCATGTCGTAGCAGGATTATCTAGCATGATAATTGCTGAAGTAAATGCAGTCAAGTAAAGTATATCAGGTAAATGATCCGAACTCCGAATATGCTCATGATCCAAATCGGATCCAAGCTCTGTGGTCATACGACCACTCATCTCATAGCCATTGCATGGCCAACATCATATACCTGACGTCCTCCGATGTCCATGCATCTGCACTATAAGTCTGACAAATCATACCTTTCTCTGATTCAGTCTTAACAATATGTTATATAGTTTGTTCCTCCAGACTCGACACAGACCAAATAGTGGCCTAGTACGAACTGTCCATGACCGAGGACGTGGCTATTCGAATAGATTTACACTCTGCAGAGGTTGCGCACTTTACCCACACCATGGAGCGCCCGGCCTCGTACTTCAGTACATGTTCCCATTCAGGTGGACCGGTGCTGCTCCAACAAAACCTGCCTAACCCGTGACTCTTCCATCGTACCACCGACAATCATACCCTCCCAGGGTCATGTCCTGGGTGGCCCCTGTGTCACCCCGTGACACCTGCCATCGTCGTGGCCAACTAAACTGTCCCAAACGGGGACCGCGCGCAAATAACTCAACTGGGCTCACAGGATTATCGTCGTCTACCTGACCAGGGCAGCACACACGCATAACCCTCCCTAGTTTGGTGGTACCGACAGAAGAGCACGCAGTCAGACAAAGTCAAGGCCGTCCCATACCGGCAAATGTGGTTGCACTTGATGAGCTCGGTTCGGTGGCACTATGACTCGATCCAGTCGACGGAGGAGGTTGTTGTCATTATATCATATTCTTACTATTGCAATAACAACAGTGATGCACGTTGTAATCACTATGAAAACATAACAACGTATCTCCATATGCATTACAACAAGTCACTAGTGCGAAAATATGATGAGCATTAGCAGGTATAGCAAATTCAAACTAGCAGGAGTTTAATTATTCCTAACATAGGCATATTCATCAATTAACACGCAAGAATAACAGAGAGCAATGCTTTAGGTCATATATCAGATGGTCGGCTTGCCTGGGGTCGAGGAATACTCCAGGAAGAAGTGCGATCACCTCGCGGAAAATTTGCCAGAAATGATTCTCTCTCGGAGGGCTGATTGAAGGGCAAGGGCAAAATGGGCATTTTCAGAAAGTGTCAATATGGTGAAAGTGATATCAACGGAACGGGCTCGACGAACTGAGAACGTGGGCATTGGATTCACCTGAATTGGAGTTGCGATCGCGAAGTTAGGGCCGTTCATTCGTTAAGCGATAAAACAGACAAAAACTGTCCATTCTAGCCCTTAACGGGTGAACGTCCGCAACTTAGCGGTTTCGGCCGGCGATTGAGAATAGAAGGCGCACTCCCGAAAATACGTCTTCAGGAACAGAAAGCGCACTTCTGCCTAAAGTACTGACAGAGTACGCTTTCCTGTAAGGAAAGCGTATTTTCAGAAATACGTGTCCACTTAAGTCACCGCGGGCCCGGGGTACTCTTCCTCTCTCTCTCTCTTACAGCAGGGGTCCACCGGCAGGTCTCTCTCTCTCTCTCCTGCCCCTTCTTCATCCTCATGACAGGAGACGGAGAGGACGCCGACCGCCGTGGCTCCGGCTGCTCTGCTGCGCGAGGGGCCGAACCGAGGGCCTGGGCGGATGCCCCACTCCACGCTGCGCCTGCCGGTGGTGGCCTTGGCCACCGGGGCTGCCGGAATCAGGCGGCCCAATGACTGGGCGGACGGCGGCGTCGGGTGCCGGAGGAAAGCGCGGCCCAGTCGCGGAGATGGAGGGGAGGGGATGAGGGATGGCTCTCAGGTGATGGTGGAGGTGCTCTGTAGTGGCTAGATGGAGAGGGGGTGGCTGCGGAGCTCGAATTCGAGCAGAGGGAAGGCGACAGCGCTTCGGCCAGGGGGAAACGAGGGAGCTCCTCGAGCTCGGCTGAGAGGTGGGGCGGGGCTAGGGGGAGAGGGAGGGCTGCTGGGATGGTGTGGGTGATCGGGGAGGGGCTCGGCCGCGGCTATTTATAGCCCGGTGAGGGGAGACGATGAGGACGGCCGCGGAGGCGATCTCATCGGCGAAATGGCGCTGCGGGGAGACGTGGCTGGACGGTAGCGGCGTCGAGCGGATTCGCGGTGAGGGCAGAGGCCTCGAGTGCGCTTGAGAGAGCTCGGGGAAGAAGGAGACAGAGGGGAAAACGATGACGGGAGTCACGGGCGCACCAGTGCGCCGGAGCTGCCGTGGCGTGGGGAGGAAGAAGGGAGGGGGAAGCTGCGGGAGAGGGGCTACATGGACGTCGCGAACCCACTAGACATGGCCGGACAAGCCGGGGCTGGCTGCATCCGGCGAGGATGGCTTTGGAACTGTGCGGAGTTCTCTGGTGGCATGCCAAATGGGTGGTCACCACCTTGGCAATGTGGCCAAGCAAGGAACTGTCTAGGAGACCATGTCAAATAGACAGATCAGAGGTCTGTGAGTTGACATATGAGGATTTTGGATGGAGGTGGAGGCAGGAGTTGACTGATTGGAGCTCACAAAGGTTCTGACCTAAAACTTGGACAGATCCTTGTGGAGAAATGGATGAGAGAGGGGAGCTGAACCTTTGTCACATTGAAAGGTGGTAGGAAGGAGTAGCTGCTTGCAAAATTTGAGGCCATTTTGACCTAGTTTGCATATACTTCCTTCACAAAGCATAATCTGGTCCAGAAATTTGACTTTGAAGCTGCACTCATCTGGCTTGATGAAATGAGCTGAATTTTTGTGGACAGTAATGATTTGGATATATGAAGGTACTGGAAAAATTTCAGCTCATTTGGAAATGCCAAAGTGGTACTTCATTCACAGAGCTTGAATCTGGACAGAAACTAGATGGAATTTTGGGGAGAAAATGGATCGATAAAATGATGTGAATTTTTTCATAATCACATCATATATGGAATGTGAGGTCCTGGATTAATTTGAGAATTTTTGAAGCAATATAAAATATAGTTGCTTCACAACCTCAAAATAAATCCAGAAACAAGAATTGGATGATGTGCTCAAAAGTTGAACTATGGAACTTGGGATCTTGATGGAAATGGTGAAGATATGGATAGGAGAAGCTCCACAAATTAATTGGGATTTTTTCTGGCTACCAAAATGGTAGTTCCTTTGGAAAGTGCCCAAAATGCAATATTGGCTTTAAATAGGAAAATGCAATTTCCCTCCTTTAATTATTGCCAATATTTTTATGGGAGCTCAATATGATCACAAAGAATATCTCCACAAGTTTTCATGAACTTTGGAGATGGATAGATATTTTCCTGGATTTAATTCCTTTGACTGGCAGAAAAATGAATTAATTTGAAATGAAAAATATTGCAAATGACTTGGCAATATTTTTGCATATCCAGGGTTTATAGATGTGCGATGATCACTGGGAAAAGTTTGGGAGGCAACAGATCAAAGGAAATTGGGGTTCCTTTGTAACGGAAGGAATTAGGGTTTCCCTTCCGGCAACTCGGAAGGTAGGGTTTGGGCGGCAAAATCCTGAGAATAAATTTTGGGTAGCAAGGTTGATCTGGAGAGAATCTCTGGTTGGATAGAAAAGGCAAGGCTAAATGACCATCTTCATATACCCAAGAGCGAGAGAAAATCCGATAACACCGAAAAAAAAGACGGGAGTCAAATCCCGCGAAGGAAAAATCGAGGACCGAAAATCAGGGTGTTACAAACCTACCCCGCTTAAGAAAATCTCATCCTCGAGATTTCTGGGCTTACCTCCCGACTAAGGGGGACTTACCTCTGTGCGACGTGGATCCATCAGCTATCTTGTCTTCGTCGGTTCACTGACCTTTTAACTGCCTCTTCTGATAGCTCAGATGTTGTCTTTTCTAACGGCTGCATTGAATCCTTCTCTTTCCTGTCAGATGTTCCTTTTGCCCTGGTAGTTTGCTGCTTGGTGGGGTAGCGGTAGTACCGACAAATAGCTCGGTTTCCAGGACTTAGAGCTAGCTGTTTCAGGTTTTATTGCGATACTTCATACGCTGACTGCCAAGGACGAAACATCCTGTCCGAGTACCGAGCTCACGTGCTCGTATGGCCTCGAGTGACTAGGGGCGGCTTTCTTTCTACCTTGTTAGAATACTCAGTCTGGCTCTGGGTTCCGTACGATGTGTTTCGTCCTGTCTCTTGCATTCTGACTTCGTCCTCAGGTGATTCCCAACTGAAATGTCGGGCATGATCACAAAGTAATCATAGACGGTAATCTCTGAGGTGGCTCTGCCCTATATAGCCTCTGTGGTCCTTGCTATGACCATTGAGCTGTCATAGTATGGCTATCATCCAGTGTATCTTTCGGAGCATAGCTTCTTATCTTGGTTGATGGCCTAGATTCATGATGAGCAGAACATGCTGGCTGCATTGTTGTGGCCGTATATGCAAGAGTCTGACAAGGGTTGATAATATCACCTTATCCATGAAGCTTTATTTTTTTAATGACCGTCACGGAGGTTGTGCATCCTTAACTTCTTTGTTCTTGAGGGTTCCTTCTTGTAGACCTGTCAGGACCTGCCAACACGGCTTCTTGGACATATCATAACTTACTCTTGCATATCTCGTAGGGATTGCTGCGTTCATATCCTTCTTGGAAGTATGGAGCCGACGTTTCTCTTGAGCACAGTCATTCCCGTGTACGAGTGGCTCGCATGAACTGATCCCCTAGACTGCATGCTCACAACATATGCAAAGTAGGATAAATCTTTTTATAACCACCGAGTTCTGAGGCGGACGTGTGTCTGGACTAGTTCGTGCTTCTGACAAGATTGTTGCGGGCACGATGGCATGCTGAAGAAGGCTGAATACCTTGCGCTCGATGCTTATGCCAGGGTAGTGTGCCGAAAAATCCTGGGTATCATACCTCAGAAGCTTTCGCTCATATGGCTTACTGCGGAAGGTCAGGTGCCTTATGCCGAAAGCTTTCCATGGTAGCACGCTGAGGAGGATGGGAGTGCCGTACCTCAGAAGATTTTCCCCTTAGTGGTACAGTGAGGAAGATTGGGAGTCTTGCGTCGTAAGCTCCTCTCGATAGCTTGTGGAGGAAGGCTGGGTTCCTTGTACCAGAAGCCTTTCGCTGTGACACGCAGTCGGACCTTGTCTAAAGATATCCTGCTGGTCATGCACACCGCTAGTCCTTCTGCTGGTCTGATCATTGTTGCTGTAAAGGTTGCACAACTGATGCAGACTTCATGTCGTTAATTAATTCAGAATACCCTTTGCATTCAAACCAAGTGTTGCCGGTCGTGAGCAGTTGACGGACAATTCCATTCGGTTTAGCTGAGCTTCCAGGTGTTTGGAATTCTCATTGATTCTGGGCAGTCGTGAACTCATCCAAGTATTCTTCGCAAGCCTTGTTCCCTTTGCCCAGAAAATCCTGTATATGCACCAAGGAATTCCAAAATATGCTTTGAAATTTGTATCAACATACCAGAATTTTGTTGTTGCTCTCGGCACATTCACATTCTTGAAGTATGTCTTTTATGGGTGATGAATGATTCTTGAGTCCATTGAGAAAAGATTCAAGGTTCACCCCTCTGACTGAAATAATCCTTGAGTCGAGGACGGAATAATTTGTCCCTTTTGGCGTTCATCACTGATAACTCATCTCACTGTTCCTTTGGTGTGATCAATTCTGAAGCAAACTCCTTCTCAGGTATATTCTGGCCTTATCTATTGCACGCGGATTTGGTTTCTGACCCATTCTTCATTCTCGACAGATCCGGTGTTGCAACTTTGAATATCATGCGGTTGACTTGAACTGACTGAGTTGGACTATTGGGTATTATCCAAGTTGTGTGTTGGTCTTCCTTGCGGTACTTGCGGATGGATCCAGTCGGAGCAAGAAGACGGAATCGACAAAAGAAGCAACAATTGCAAAAAACCAAAAAGCAAATAAAGCTCAAATTTTGCGGACCTTACACATGTGGCCGAAGATTCTCTAGTATAACTAGTATAGCGCACTCAATGTATCTCTAAGGATTTAGAAGCAAAACCACACAATGCTCCTGGTAGCAATGGGTGTCAAGCTCCTACTACTTCCTTAGGGAACATCACACTCGACGCACGACCATAGCCAAAGTGGCTTAGTCAACGATCCTAGGGTTGTCGGGGAAAGATGGAGTTTATAGGCGTTTCCCAAAGGAAACTCGATTTGAGAAGAGAAATGCCATGATTAGCAAGCAAGGTACGGATATCTGGTTTACCTAGGGCTTAAGGGCTCACGGGTCAATGCCTGGTGCGGACATTTCCGACCGGAGGCAAAGGCCACGAGAGTTGAGGTCTGATGGAGCAAAAACCTATGAGATTGCCTTATGATCAATAGTAGCCGTGCCGGTTTGGCAAAGATGGCTGAAATCCATCTGGGCTTTCTACTGATCAAGAGGCAATGAAATCCGGCTAGGGTAACCTACAGTCAGCCTGGCTCTGATACCATCCGTTGTGGTGCCCCACCTGAATACCACTGTAGTCAGACGGTCACCGCACATACCAGCCCAGGAAATCACTCTGGCATGCGCTTTTACAACAAGTATCATGAACACAGACATTTCTATTAATGGATATATAAGTCTTACATGATATTTACAAGGGTGATGGCAGCGGAAAAGTTCTATCTAAGACAGCATGGTCCTGGTGCGGCTCCAATCCACAGGGATCTGACTGGGTTACTCTTCTAGCCCGCGAACACTCCGGCTCCACGCTAGTGGACGTCGAATCCTTAGGTGAACCTGGCCACATTGAAGGCCGCTGAGTACTTTTGAATGTACTCGCAAGCAAACCAAACCAACATATACACGAAGCAATGCAATCCATGGCATTCAAGCATGCATTTGTTATCTTAACAGTATTAACTATCATGTTATGATAGGATTATCTAGCATCTAGCAGCATTAATCATCATGTCGTAGCATGATTATCTAGCATGATAATTGCTGAAGTAAATGCAGTCAAGTAAAGTATATCAGGTAAATGATCCGAACTCCGAATATGCTCACGATCCAAATCGGATCCAAGCTCTGTGGTCATACAACCACTCATCTCATAGCCATCGCATGGCCAACATCATATACCTGACATCCTCCGATGTCCATGCATCTGCACTATAAGTCTGACAAATCATACCTTTCTCTGATTCAGTCTTAACAATATGTTATATAGTTTGTTCCTCCAGACTCGACACAGACCAAATAGTGGCCTAGTACGAACTGTCCATGACCGAGGACGCGACTATTCGAATAGATTTACACTCTGCAGAGGTTGCGCACTTTACCCACACCATGGAGCGCCCGGCCTCGTACTTCAGTACATGTTCCCATTCGGGTGGACCGGTGCTGCTCCAATGAAACCTGCCTAACCCGTGACTCTTCCATCGTACCACCGACAATCATACCCTCCCAGGGTCATGTCCTGGGTGGCCACTGTGTCACCCCGTGACACCTGCCACCGTCGTGACCAACTAAACTGTACCAAATGGGGACCGCGCACAAATAACTCAACTGGGCTCACAGGATTATCGTCGTCTACCTGATCAGGGCAGCACACACGCATAACCCTCCCTAGTTTGGTGGTACCGACAGAAGAGCATGCAGTCAGACAAAGTCAAGGCCGTCCGATACCGGCAAATGTGGTTGCACTTGATGAGCTCGGTTCGGTGGCACTATGACTCGATCCAGTCGACGGAGGAGGTTGCTGTCATTATATCATATTCTTACTATTGCAATAACAACAGTGATGCACGTTGTAATCACTATGAAAACATAACAACATATCTCCATATGCATTACAACAAGTCACTAGTGCGAAAATATGATAAGCATTAGCAGGTATAGCAAATTCAAACTAGCAGGAGTTTAATTATTCCTAACATAGGCATATTCATCAATTAACACGCAAGAATAACAGAGAGCAATGCTTTAGGGCATATATCAGATGGTCGGCTTGCCTGGGGTCGAGGAATACTCCGGGAAGAAGTGCGATCACCTCGCGGAAAATTTGGCAGAAATGATTCTCTCTCAGAGGGCTGATTGAAGGGCAAGGGCAAAATGGGCATTTTCAGAAAGTGTCATCATAATGAAAGTGATATCAACGGAACGGGCTCGACGAATTGAGAACGTGGGCATTGGATTCACCTGAATCGGAGTTGCGATCGCGAAGTTAGGGCCGTTCGTTCGTTAAGCGATAAGACAGACAAAAACTGTCCATTCTAGCCCTTAACGGGTGAACGTCCGCAACTTAGCGGTTTCGGCCGGCGATTGAGATTAGAATGCGCACTCCCGAAAATACGTCTTCGGGAACAGAAAGCGCACTTCTGCCTAAAGTACTGACAGAGTACGCTTTCCTGTAAGGAAAGCGTATTTTCAGAAATACGTGTCCACTTAAGTCACCGCGGGCCCGGGGTACTCTTCCTCTCTCCCTCTTACAGCAGGGGTCCACCGGCAGGTCTCTCTCTCTCTCTCTCTCTCTCTCTCTCTCCTGCCCCTTCTTCATCCTCACGACAGGAGACGGAGAGGACGCCGACCGCCGTGGCTCCGGCTGCTCTGCTGCGCGAGGGGCCGAACCGAGGGCCTGGGCGGATGCCCCACTCCACGCCGCGCCTACCGGTGGTGGCCTTGGCCACCGGGGCTGCCAGAATCAGGCGGCCCGATGACTGGGCGAACGGCGGCGTCGGGTGCCGGAGGAAAGCGCGGCCCGGTCGCGGAGAGGGAGGGGAGGGGATGAGGGATGGCTCTCAGGTGATGGTGGAGGTGCTCTGTAGTGGCTAGATGAAGAGGGGGTGGCTGCGGAGCTCGAATTCGAGTAGAGGGCCGGTGACAGATCTTCGGCCAAGGGGAAACAAGGGAGCTCCTCGAGCTCGGCTGAGAGGTGGGGCGGGGCTAGGGGGATAGGGAGGGCTGCTGGGATGGTGTGGGTGCTCGGGGAGGGGCTCGGCCGCGGCTATTTATAGCCCGGCGAGGGGAGACAATGAGGACGGCCGTGGTGGCGATCTCATCGGTGCACTGGCGCTGTGGGGAGACGTGGCTGGACGGTAGCGGCATCGAGCGGCTTCGCGGTGAGGGCAGAGGCCTCGAGTGCGCTCGAGAGAGCTCGGGGAAGACGGAGACAGAGGGGAAAACGACGACGGGAGTCACGGGTGCAGCAGTGCGGCGGAGCTGCCGTGGCATGGGGAGGAAGAAGGGAGGGGGAAGCTGCGGGAGAGGGGCTACGTGGACGTCGCGAACCCACTAGACATGGCCGGACAAGCCGGGGCTGGCTGCAACCGGCCAGGATGGCTTTGGAACTGAGCGGAGTTCTCTGGTGGCATGCCAAATGGGTGGTCACCACCTTGGCAATGTGGCCAAGCCAGGAACTGTCTAGGAGACCATGTCAAATAGACAGATCAGAGGTCAGTGAGTTGACATATGAGGATTTTGGATGGAGGTGGAGGCAGGAGTTGACTGATTGCAGCTCACAAAGGTTCTGACCTAAAACTTGGACAGATCCTTGTGGAGAAATGGATGAGAGAGGGGAGCTGAACCTTTGTCACATTGAAAGGTGGTAGGAAGGAGTAGCTGCTTGCAAAATTTGAGGCCATTTTGACCTAGTTTGCATATACTTCCTTCACAAAGCATAATTTGGTCCAGAAACTTGACTTTGAAGCTGCACTCATCTGGCTTGATGAAATGAGCTTAATTTTTGTGGAGAGTAATGATTTGGATATATGAAGGTACTGGAAAAATTTGAGAATTTTTGAAGCAATATAAAATATAGTTGCTTCACAACCTCAAAATAAATCCAGAAGCAAGAATTGGATGATGTGCTCAAAAGTTGAACTATGGAACTTGGGATCTTGATGGAAATGGTGAAGATATGGATAGGAGAAGCTCCACAAATTAATTGGGATTTTTTTTGGCTACCAAAATGGTAGTTCCTTTGGAAAGTGCCCAAAATGCAATATTGGCTTTAAATAGGAAAATGCAATTTCCCTCATATAATTATTGCCAATATTTTTATGGGAGCTCAATATGATCACAAAGAATATCTCCACAAGTTTTCATGAACTTTGGAGATGGATAGATATTTTCCTGGATTTAATTCCTTTGACTGGCAGAAAAATGAATTAATTTGAAATGAAAAATATTGCAAATGACTTGGCAATAATTTTGCATATCCAGGGTTTATAGATGTGCGATGATCACTGGGAAAAGTTTGGGAGGCAACAGATCAAAGGAAATTGGGGTTCCTTTGTAATGGAAGGAATTAAGGTTTCCCTTCCGGCAACTCGGAAGGTAGGGTTTGGGCGGCAAAATCCTGAGAATAAATTTTGGGTAGCAAGGTTGGTCTGGAGAGAATCTCTGGTTGCATAGGTAAGGCAAGGCTAAATGACCATCTTCATATACCCAAGAGCGAGAGAAAATCCGATAACACCGGAAAAAAAGACGGGAGTCAAATCCCGCGAAGGAAAAATCGAGGAGCAAAAATCAGGGTGTTACAAGAAATTGAAGCGGCCGCTCTCAGACATGGAGGCGTGGGAGCTCGCCCATGTGCGGAAGTCCAAGGATGGCAAGAGCAAGTACTACGGCAAGACCGAGAAGAACCTGAAGGCCTACACGGAGGAGTATCTGAGGTTACATCCTGACACACCTGACCCCTTAAAAGAGGCTACGAACGACAGGGCGGTGGTCGGCATAGGGCCGAAGAGTCATGGTCGGCAGGCGGTTCTGGATGCTGTGGTCACTCCTTCTGTCTCCTACACACGGCTCCGAGCTACCAACTCGAGGCTGAGCCCGCGCCCGAGCACGACCAGTGCACACTCACAGTCCCTCCTAGCCCAGCAGCACTCTGTAAGTATCTTCCCTCTTATCTTCCTTTTTTCTCACTTTATTTTCCGCATTGAGATGTTTTATGAGTTTCATCATGTCATATTGTAGGCCTACATGGAGTACACACGTCAGGAGGTTATGGCGTGGAACGCGAGAGTTGCAGCAGTCACGGACCACAGCAGTCACATGATGAAGATTAGTTTAGCCCCTTTCATTTCACTTTCATATTTGCACTTTCATTTCTTATGACTTTCGTGTTTGCTTGGTCAACTAACATGCAGCTCGTTTTTGACTCCATGGCGGCCGGCACGGTTCCTGTAATGGAACCACCACCACCACCTGCTGGACCACAACCAGTGATGCCTACGTTTGAAGAATTTCTGGCACAGCACAGTTGGACTCCGGTTAGTACATCCCCAAACTATTCAACCACTACTTATCATTTATTCAACACAATCATATATCCCCTTAACATCTCTTTTGAAACATCCAGGGAACCGGTGGATCATCCGTTGGTGGTGGTGCCAATGATGGCATCACTCCCAAGTCACGGAGCCCGGTCACTCCGATCCACCGAGGAGGTCACGGTGGCGGTCTTGCCGGTAGCGGTGCCGGTAGCAGTGATGACCTGGGCTTTGGCGGTCTTGCGGTGACGAACTTGGCAGTGGTGGTGGACGTCCTGGCGCTTAAGCCTCTAGGGTGGTGGTGGTGATGATAAACTTGTGTGCTTTAGATGACTTGTGGTCTTTTATGCTCCTTTTGATGACTTGTGTGCTTCTTTAGATGCTTATGTTGTTTGTCATGATACTTATGTTGTCATGATGGTGGTGGTGTTGGTTGTGATGATGACACTTATATGTGCTGTGTATGTCTATTTGATTATATATATGTGATGTGTATTAGCTGTGTATTTGAATTAAATTCAAACAGAAAACAGAAAAAAAATCAGACAGAAACTATGCCGACGGTTAGGCCGCCGGCATAGGGGCGGGCCGTGCTACCAGCGGGCGCCACATGTCCGCTATGCCGACGGCCAGGCCGTCGACATAATTTTATATCTATGCCGACGGCCTGGCCGTCGGCATAGTGGACACATGGTCCGAACTGCGGCGTCCTGGCACACAGGTATGCCGACGGCCGGGCCGTCGGCATAACCGTGCGCCAGGACGCACCAGCTGCTGCCACGTGGCACCTATATGCCGACGGTCAGGCCATCGACATAGTTTCATATCTATGCCGACGGCCTGGCCGTCGGCATATAGGTGCCACGTGGCGCCCCTTGGTTGGTCAATACTTGACGACGGCGCCGTCAGCCGCCGTCATACGTAAAAGTGTGCCGACGGTGAATCTATGCCGACGGCTGTACGGAAGCCGTCGGCATAGGTCATTATACCGACGGCTTTTCTATGCCGACGGCTGGGGCCAGATACGCCGACATATGAGTTGCCGACGGACCTATGCCGACGGCGGCCGTCGGCATAGGCCTATCCCGATGGTTTTGGTCCTATGCCGACGGCTGTGGGCCGTCGGCATAGGATGCCATTCCGGTAGTGAATGTATTGCCAGCTTGGAGTACCTTTTTTTGCGATAGATTAAAATAGCCTGTTACCATAGTCACAAGCATGTAACCTTCCCGCAACTTCAACTACAAAAAAATGGTGGATTCCCTCTTCTCCAGCGTTCCCTACTCACTTGGATTGCTACCGAACCATTCCACCTCAATCGAACAGAACCAGAACCAGAGATCTGGTAGGGGACCAGTCGATCACCAATTGGCTTCCCTCGGCAGACGAAGGAGAAGAGAAGGCCACAATGATTCAGCGCATCCATGGCCTGCGGCTTAAACTCCTTAACATTGATTAATAATTAATAAAATGGTTGTATGCATCACAATGATGCAGAGGTTGGAGGTTTAAACTCCTTTTTTGAAACGAAAAAAATGGCCTGCGGCTTCGGTGCAACTGCTCGTTGGGAATTGGAAATTAAGTTTGGGGCAGCGCGGCTGGGTGGAGCTGGAGCGGGGTATTCTAGAAGTCGCGAGTTTTGAGTTTCCGCAAGACGATTAACCAGTGGATGACGACGGTGGGCAGAGGTGGTGGTGGCATCGCCGCCTCAGGAGTAAGGAAATTCCCAATGCGTGGGTCGCGGACAAGTTTAGCTCGGCCATAAGGCCGGGTAGGGCCTAAAACTTCCAAAAATACGGCCAAAACTGTGTCGACTCTAGCACATTTTTAGCAAGCCCACCATTTTAATGGCCTATCTGCAAGTCCGCTCCGCCGGGCTGGCGATTCCTGCGCAGGAGGAGGCAACCTAGTTTCAGCAAGAATCACACTTAAAAAAAGGTTTTAGTGAGAATGCGCGCCGCCTGAGCGCGGCGACCCTCGTCCTGACTACGTTAGTCCTTGTCCTCATCTCTTTTCTCGTCCGAGTTTGTGCGCCTTTTCTCGTGCGGTAGGTAGGGATCCGTGGTTGATGATCAGTGAAATTAGCTGTCGGATGACATAATGTAGCTTGGTCTTTGTTTTTCCTCTGAATTGGGGTGAAAGCAACTTCCGAATCCCTATGAAAGTTAGGTTTTTTAATGCAATTAGACTTCGGATGAATTTCAATTTTTTTATTGGCAATTCGTTGCAATGCATGTCACTATGATGCTGAATTTACTATTAAGATGCATGTTGTGGGGAATAGGAAAATTCACCCAGGAGTCCCCCCTAAGCATACATGGCATCCACATGGTCAAAAGTCAAGCAAGGTCAAGTCAAGTCAACAAAAGTCCAAGACATAGCCTTGGTCAACAAGTCTGTTGCGATCCCCTATACTTGTGGGTATCAATGGTGTCCAATAGGAGCAAGTGTTATAGGCAATTGGCTATTTTGTAACAAAGTGGTTGTCTTTCTTATAGTTCATGGGCAAAGTCTAGAGGCAATGTAAAATATGCATCTCAATGTTCGACCTATGTGATTTCTCTCAAACCTCACCACAAGGTACTCTCACAACGTGGGTAGACAAGGCAATAACTAAGTTGGACTTTGTGATCCCTCCATAAGTGAAGCTCGTGTTTATTTCTAGGGTGGAGCCTAAGCTTATTTGATGCAAAACCATTGACTCACACGTACTTGTGATTGAATTCACAACGGGCAACCTGCCTAGATATTGGAAATTATTAAGGTAAAACCCAACCATAGCTTTAAGATCTAGGGACCCATACTCCCATATGCCATAACTCCAGACTCATGGGATGTGGTTTCTGTCACTCCTATATCCCATCCATCATTCATCATAACACATTGCATACCCTATGGTGTTCCTCTAATGTACGCGTGCACTCATACAAAATCCACTAAGTATTGAATAGAAATTAACATACAGATGATCAAACATAGCATATGAAAATGATAAACATGCCAATGTGCCAACAAAAGTTAGCTATATGACCAAGTAAAGCATATAACAATAAAGAACGTGTCTCTAGTCATGTAATACATATGGAATGATGATGATGGCAGTGCATGGCAATATACTAGAAATAGCTCTGGAAATGCCATGATAGGTAGGTATGGTGGACTTTTTAGAAGGATATTGGGGCTTATGTGTGTGAGAACAGAAGAAAGAACTCCCACGGAGTTGGATGTACCAGCGAAGGATGAACAAAGTCTCAATGTGAGAGTGAGCAATGCTTGGTACCGAAGATGCTACCAATAAAAACTGAAATGAAATATCGAGCTTTTAACTTGCTTGAATCATAAAGAACTCAAAAAACTACACGAAAAACTTAGTGGCATCATATTGCATAAAACACCAAAGTTAAGTATCCCGATGGGGAACATTGGTTGGAGTTAACCATCACGGCACCCTAGTTCTACCAAAGTCATTGGTCTATCAATAATTACCAAGAATACAGACCAATGCCAATCAGGCCACTACTAGAGTCCCAATTTTGTAATTAAGTGAAAGAGAGGCAACTGAGTCAAATGGACAATAACAGCACCAACCACATCAAGGTAAAAGATCTCTTGTCACGTAATAAACAATTGGTCAAACTATTTTTAAATAATTGCCAAGTATCCAATCCTATACATTAAAGATTCTAGTAGTTGCTCTCGTTAAGTTGTTCTTATAATCTATGCAAGTCTAAATTCTTTGGATTCCAACCCACTAACAAGTGTGCAATAATGATATACATTCAAGCAAAGGCAAGCATGTTCTACCCTCCAACAAATATAAGTGAAGCACAGAGAGTAATAACTATCATCCCCTATTTACTCTAAAGATATAAGTGAAGCACATATAGTAAATTAAATGTAGTAGTCATGCAAATCTCTCATTCCACAGGTATCTTTCAGATGTGATGATAATCTTAATTATTCAAAACAAAACAAAAATTACACTACAAAAAATTACACATATCATGAAGACAAATAAAAAACATAGGTTCAAGAAAGTCATACTGAAATAGTTGAGTAAGAGTGGGGATGCATTGGCATCCCCCAAGCTTAGATATTTTAACCTCCATGGAAGAAGTGGGGATGCATTGGCATCCCCAAGGTTGAATCCTTACTTGGTCCTTCATTTCCTCTCATCATAGTGTTCTCCTTAAATCATAAAAACAACTATATCTTCACAAAACGTAAATGGCTACGTGAGTCGGTTAGTCCACAAAACATTATAATCTAAGCATGCATGTGTTGTAGAAAAATCATCATAAAATTATTTATCAATAGCTACAGTATATGCCTACATAACTGAGTCCTTATGATATAATAAGAATTAAAAAAAACATCTATAGCTCTAAAACAAGTAAAACACAATTCTGTTTCAGCAGCGCAGTCAGCAAAGATTAATTTTTAACAGAGACTTAGACTTCACTAAAAATTCCAAAACAATTAACACATATAGAAGACTCATGATTGCTTATTGTTTAAATTGTTTTAAGATTTTTGCATGCTCTATAAGAGAGCACTAAATTTCCGAAGGACCGAAACACAGCTGAAACTGCCTAGTCTAGCAATCACTTTGTAATCTAATTATGCTAAAGGTAATTCTTGGCACTTTATTCAAGAAAAAATAGAGACCAACTTATTGCTACAGTAGCATAGCAATATGACTAGGGATAACTATGGGGTGCCTCCCACAAGCGATTTCTTTAAAGCCATTTAGCTAGGCTTGTAATTTTAATGACGCTCAAATGAAATCATGAATAACAATGATTTTAATGCAGGATAGAGAGCACCAAAATGCATATAGTAAACACATTTAAGTCTCACTCACTTCCTATGCATAGGCATCTTATATATGAATAAATAACTAAAGCATGAAATACTTAGCATAGGTAAAATAGATTAGTACAACTTTAAAGCTTTTAACACATAGAGAGGTAGTTTTGTAATGCTAAAATATATATAACCCTATTTTCCTCTCTCATAGTTATTACATGTAGCATCATGATCAAACTAAATAATATAGCTATTACATAAAAAATTCTTTCTCGTGATCCACATGCATAGAAATAATATCATCCTCCACATAAGCAATTTTCTTCTCTAGATTAGTCATAGGAGGATTCAAAAGTGAGTGTTGACCTTTATCACAAGCAATAGGAAGAAATCATATATTCTCATTAAAGAAATCACCAAACATATTGTTGGTGCAATATCAGGCCCCCGAGTGTTTTGGAGATTGTTGCCAGAAACAGGCATGGACTGATTTGTTTGCTAGTGCATTCAGAGAGAAATAGCCCATGCAAGACCAAGGAGAATGCTGTGTTCGGTGCTGAAGTTCGGAGAACTTCACCGAAGGCTATCTTTGTTGTAGAGAAGGAAGAGCTACATTCCAAGAAGGAATGATAACGAGGAGATTGTGTTGAAGGAATTGACCCCTTTAAAATTATTGCTGACGCAAGGCAACACTCATTCGGTGAGTCCGAGAAAGAATGACTGCAGTCGAGAAGATTGAAGGCGAAGTGAAGACGTAGCATTCCTTTTGTCGTTCTTCTTTCTCTTATTTGAGTCATAGGACCTCCGTACTATCAAGAGGGGTATAGGTTCTCGAAGCTTAGGTCCGCTGTGATGCTTAGTCAAAACCTATGAAAGAGTGAGATAAATCTCTTTGTGTTCTGAATGATTACCTATCAGCAGAAGACGATGTTCTTCGGTGGTACAGGAGATATCTTTCGAACCGAGGAGTTAGTATTTCTTGCTCCGCAAGGAATGTTACCGTTGTGCTCAAAATCCGACCGTTGGAAACATGTCGTTTGGCCATTGGCTGATGCGTGTGCCCAATTTGGTCATTTCCCTTCAGGGAAGGCTGCGGCTAATTAGCCACCCCGCACCAACGTTGTCCGTTGGCTGCTCCGCTTAAGATTCTGAGAAGATTGATTAAGCATCCCCTCTTAAGAGATTTGAGTTTAAGATCCACCAAGAGAAAATCAAGAGCCGAAAACTTTGACAGTGTTTGAGCATCATAGTAGATCTGAGTTAGAGTTCTTGTACCTATTACTCTTGAGAGCTGCACACTCTCTAGATGGATAGGTGTCGGCTTCAGTGTTGAAGAGTAATTGTCCTCACCAAGCAAAGCCTTCAGCAACCAAGAGTAATTGTGGTTCGTGAAGAAGTCTATCAAAGGTTTGGAGATCGCCGACAAGTATCTACCATGAGTGAAATCAACTGGAGACTAATCAGCTTTGGGTTGAAGGAGAATAGGAAGGAGAGAGGGTTGCTCCTGTGTTCAATCACAAGTCCCTCCAATCGGACGTAGTCCTTTGGCAGAAGGGCGAACTGGTCTACCAAACTCTTCTGTCGCCATCGAGCACCACTGGTTCACTCTACTCTACTGCAATACTTTCGGTAGTTTATCTTCTGTGCTCTGTGGTTCGATAGTTGTCATGATCATGTATCCATATCTATAGCATGTTATCTTTCGTGTGATCTCATTTGGTTTGCATGCTACTCATTTGTTAGTGCTTTCACTCGATGTCTGCATTTCTTTCTGAGATTCTGTCATCATTCATTCTCTCATTCGTTCATAAGCATCTTAGTTCATATTTGCTTGTATTGTTCGCTCGCTCATGCTGTTCTGTCTGTTAGCATACTATATGACCATTGTGATAGTAAAAATTGTGAGCTACTATTCTCGAATGATTATAACGTCTTTCCTCAAAAGATTTGCTTAGACCTCTCTGTACCTTTCGTTCTGTCCGTTTCTGTCTATTTATCTTCGATGCTTGATCTACTCAGTTTATTCCGCTGCTGTGTTTTGGGTTCGGTTCAAAGTTTCGAAAGAAATTTTGAATCTCCCATTTACCCCCCTCTGGTCGATATACTCTCGGTCCTAACACATATAATCATCCATGTAACAACTTGGTGTTACCTCACCGCTAATGATGCCAGGAAAACGCTTGTTGCTCCAATAACCTATAGATTGGAAGGCAGCTGTTGGGCCCCCAGGTGCAAGGGTTTGTAGCTAGCAGGCAAGTTTCCCTCGGTTGAGAAAACAAGGTATCAATCTATAGAGATAACACCCAAGCTGCCTTCAAGCAGCACCGAAATACAATAAAAGAGCCAACTTGTGTCCCCCAACAGTTCTAGTGGGTGTATTTTCAGAATAAATAATAACTAAAAATAAAAGTACAAGTAAATGAGATTTCGAGGGTTTTTTATGTAGGAAATTGGACCGGGGTTCATAGGTTCACTAGCAGCATCGCTCATGAAAGTGGTGACACAAAAATAAAAGTATAGGGATGTGAAATTGATCAATCAAACAATCATGGCAAATTAAGACATAGGTTGGGATCATGATATATAGGCGGTACGTCCATAAATCCACTAGATCGACACAAGCCAAACCTAATGGCTAGTACTCCACCCAAGGTGATCAAAACCCTCATATACACACCAAGTATTAAGTAATAAAACATAGCACTGCATAGAGCATGATACGTCAAATTAAGACATACAGTTGAAGACATAACAACTTCAAGAATTATGTAATATTTTTACCCTCGGTGAGGCAAATCTATCTAATCTTTTCTTTTCTTACTGTCACCAAGAATACTTCGCAAATAGGGATTGACTCCATCTAATGCACACCACCCCCTCTATTGTTCGTTCATCTAAACTGGCCAATGGATAGACTATTAAAACCCAGAGCAATATACATCTATGAACAATCCATACAACCATGATAATCTGGATATAAAGTAATTATTTATGAATTACATGTAGATGATTAGAATCATGTAGGGCAGCTCATGTGATCTAAGTATCAAAGAACAAAGAGAGATGGTGCTACATAGCTACTACTATGAACCCGTAGTTCAGGGGGTGTGATGTCCCGCAAGTGCACATGGTTGCTTGTAGTTGCTTTCGAAGTAATAATACGATCCCACGAAGAGCTGAGGAAATTGTCATTTGCCCCTTATATAGGTTTGGCATGATGTGTCTGCAAATTATTCCTTGATTCCAAGTGAGAGCGTAATGATGGTGAATTGGTGCAAACTGATTGAGAGTAAAGACCTAGAGTGCTTATACGTCTCAAACGTGTCTACTTTTCTGAACACTTTTGCCTAACTTTTGGACTCAAAACTTGCTTCAGCGAATAAAACTAATCAAGACTAACACTATTTTCAGCAAAATTTCCATGGTGTTATCTTTTTATGCAGAAAAGTGTCAGAAAAAAATAAAATAAAAATATGTGAGGAGTTTTTACACCAAATAAGCCACTTAGGGCTTGCACATGGGCCAGTGGGAGCACCAGGGTGCTTAGGCGCCCCCTAGGCACCCACAGCCCTAGCTACACGGGACGCCTAGGCAATGGGTGGCCACCTGGGCTGGCTCTCGGTGCCCCCTGGCTTTATATTGCCCCGAAACCTACCTCAGAATTATCATGAATTTTTCTACGAGCGGAAGCACCACCACCATCATTCTTCATCGTAGAGGGTTGCTGGAGGCTTGGGTTTTGCCTCCGGAGAGGGGGAAACTTCACTATTGACTCCGTCAACCCCTTCTCCGACACCGTCATCATGCTCTCCCCAACCATGTGTGAGTAATCCACTGTAGGCACATGGGATGGATGGGAATTGGATGAGATTAATTATGTAAGACATTAGGTAGATGGGGGAATGATCCCTAGTGTAATGACTGTTCAAGAATTGATGTTGCTATGACTTTGTTGTGCCTAATGCTTATTACTAGGGCCCGAGTAATATGATTTCAGATTTGAACCATTATGTCTTTGATATAATTATTAGTCATGGTTGTACCTGCAAGTCATATGCACCTATTATAGTTTTGATCCGAAGACCCCGAGGGTGACAGACCGGGATATCAATGGGCATAGCTATAATTTGAGGATCACATGTATTCATAGAGTGTTAGTGCATTGTTCGGATTGCCCCGCAAGGTTACCTTAATAACTCTTAGTTTCTGATAAGGACCTCGATGCAAGGGAGGGTTGAACTGTTGGTGAGGGGCAAGTTCTTAGAAATAAGCACGTCTTTCAATATATGGAATACATGCCTACAATAATTTGAGAACATGAGCGAGTGATTGAACCCTCGTTAATTGCTTTGTTACATAATTGAACTCATCCATGCAACGTCCCAATATCCATCCCTATACCTACCTTTAACGCTACTACTTGCTCTCTTTATGTTACTTGTACTTGGCAACTTCCAGGTATTTTTGCTGTTGTGTTACCATGCTGCTACATACACCACTACATTCACCATATTGTCACTGCTACTAATAATTTCTATAAGCAAGTATTTGTTTCATGTGTGGTTGAATTGGCAGCTCAACTGCTAAAGCTTATAAGTATTTTTTGTCTCCCCTTGTATCAAATCAATAAATTTGGGTTTATACTTCCCATCCAAAACTGTTGCAATCCCCTACACTTGTGGGTCATCAAGACTATTTTCTGGCACTATTGTTGGGGAGCATAGCTCTATTTATAAGTCTACCTGCTATTTATTCACCTTCTGTAATTATAATCCATCATGGGAAAAAATCCAGACCCCAAGCGAACAATTGTTCCATCCACTATAAGAAGAGGTACTGCTCTTAAGTAATAAAAGCTGCTTATGATTCACCTACTATTTTGAATCAACATGTGACACCACCACCACTTTCACACACCAATGAACCACACTCTGAAATGTCCCATGTTATTAATGATCCTCATGATGAAACTATTTGTTGGAAATATGCCCTAGAGGCAATAATAAATTGGTTATTATTATATTTCCTTGTTCATGATAATCGTTTATTATCCATGCTATAATTGTATTGATTGGAAACTCAAAATACATGTGTGGGTACATAGACAACATTGTGTCCCTAGTAAGCCTCTAGTTGACTAGCTCGTTGATCAAAGATGGTTAAGGTTTCCTAGCCATTGACATGAGATGTCATTTGATAACGGGATCACATCATTAGGAGAATGATGTGATGGACAAGACCCAAACTGTAAACGTAGCATTTGATCATGTCAGTTTATTGCTATTGTTTTCTGCATGTCAAGTATCTGTTCCTATGACCATGAGATCATGCAACTCCCTGACATCGGAGGAGTACCTTGTGTGTATCAAACGTCGCAACGTAACTGGGTGACTATAAAGGTGCTCTACAGGTATCTCCGAGGGTGTCTGTTGGGTTGGCATGGATCAAGACTGGGATTTGTTACTCCGTGTGACGGAGAGGTATCTCAGGGCCCACTCGGTAATACAACATCACAATGAGCCTTGCAAGCAATGTGACTAAAGTGTTAGCCACGAGATCTTGTATTACGGAACGAGTAAAGAGACTTGCCGGTAACGAGATTGAACTAGGTATAGAGATACCGACGATCGAATCTCGGGCAAGTAACATACCGAAGAACAAAGGGAATAGCATACGGGATTAACTGAATCCTTGACATAGAGGTTCGACCGATAAAAGATCTTCGTAGAATATGTAGGAGCCAATATGGGCATCCAGGTCCCGCTATTGGTTATTGATCGTAGAAGTGTCTCAGTCATGTCTACATAGTTCTCGAACCCGCAGGGTCTACACACTTAACGTTTGGTGACGATTAGTATAATTGAGTTATTATGTTGGTGACCGAAAGTTGTTCGGAGTCTCGGATAAGATCCCGGACATGACGAGGATCTCCGGAATAGTCTGGAGGTAAAGATTGATATATGTGATAATAGTGTTTTGATCTCCGGAAGAGTTACGGAGTTCACCGGAAGGGGTTCCGGATGTTTGCCGAAGTGTTCGGGTGCAGCAACACTTTATATGGGCCAAGGGATAAAAGACCACGAGGTATTGGAAAGTGCAAAAGTAGTTTTGCTGCCGCGTAAGCGGTACTACCGCTTGGTGAAGCGGTACTACCGCCCGAGCGGTACTACCGCTTGTGTGAAGCGGTACTACCGCCCAAGCGGTACTACCGCTTGTGTGAAGCGGTACTACCGCTTGTGTGCGGCTGTGCACGGTTCGGCAGGGATCCGAGTTGGACTCTTTCCCTGCGGGCCAAACCGACCTTGTGGGAGCAAAACCGACCTGGAGGAGGCTTTTACTCCAAGTTTAGACCCCAAGGCTCAACATATAAATAGAGGGGCAGGGCTAGCACACGGGATAGATCAGGATTTCCCAAGCCGTGTGCCGGCAACCATAGCCCTCTAGTTCCTCCGTCATAATCTCCGTAGCGCTTGGCGAAGCCCTGCAGAAATTGTTCCTCACCACCATCACCACGCCGTCGTGCTGCTGGAACTCAACCACTACTTCACCATCACTCGCTGGATCGAGGAGGTGAAGGCGTCATCAAGCCGTACGTGTGTTGAACGCGGAGGTGCCGTCCGTTCGGCGCTAGTTCGTGATCGGATCGAGGGACGACTTGCGATTTGGATCGCGGAGACGTTCGACTACATCAACCGCGTTTCTTAAACGCTTCCGCTTAGCGATCTACAAGGGTATGTAGATTCACTCTCCCTCTCGTAGATGCTCATCACCATGGATAGATCTTGTATGTGCGTAGGAAATTTTTTGTTTCCCATGCAACGTTCCCCAACAGTGGCATCATGAGCCAGGTCTATGCGTAGATGAGATCTCGAGTAGAACACAAACGAGTTGTGGGCGTGGGTGTATACATATTGCTTGCCGTTACTAGTTGATATTTGATTCGGCGGTACTGTGAGATGAAGCGGCCCGGACCGACATTACGCGTACACTTACGCGAGACAGGTTCCTTCAACTAACATGTAACTTCGTTGCATAAAGATGGCTAGCGGGTGTCTGTCTCTCTCACTTTAGTTGAATCGATTTCAATGAAGAGGGTTCTTTTAGAAGATCAAAAAGCAATCACTACACCACGTTGTGGTTTTGCGTAGGTAAGAACGGTTCTTGCAAACCCGTAGCAGCCACGTAAAATTTGCAACAACAATTAGAGGACGTCTAACTTGTTTTTGCAGGGTATGTTGTGATGTGATATGGCCAATTACATGATGAGATATATGTGATGTATGAGATGATCATGTGTTGTGTAGAATATCACGACTTGCATGTCGATGAGTACGGCAACTGGCAGGAGCCATAGAGTTGTCTTTAATTATTGTATGACCTGCGTGTCAATCATTAAGCGCTATGTAATGCTTTACTTTATCGCTAAACGTTAGCAATAGTCGTGGAAGCAACAGTCGGCGCGACAACCTTATGGTGACACGTTGATGGAGATCAAGATGATGGAGATCATGGTGTCATGCCGGTGACGATGGAGATCATGCCGGTGCTTTGGAGATGGAGATCAAAAGCACAAGTTCATGGCCATATCATGTCACTTATGATTTGCATGTGATGTTAATCCTTTTATGCATCTTATTTTGCTTAGGACGACGGTAGCATTATAAGGTGATCCCTCACTTAAATTTCAAGATAAATTGTGTTCTCCCCGAGTGTGCACCGTTGCGAAAGTTCGTCGTTTCGAGACACGCCGTGATGATCGGGTGTGATAGACTCCACGTTCACATACAACGGGTGCAAGCCATGTTGCACACGCGGAACACTCGGGTTAAACTTGACGAGCCTAGCATGTACAGACATGGCCTCGGAACACAAGAGACCGAAAGGTCGAACATGAGTCATATAGTAGATATGATCAACATGAAGATGTTCACCATTGAAACCACCTCAACTCACGTGATGATCGGACTTGAGTTGGTGGATTTGGATCATGTTACACTCGAATGATCGGAGGGATGTCAATTTGAGTGGGAGTTTTTAAAGTAATATGATTAACTAAACTCATTATCTAGAACAATAGTCTAAGTTGTCTTTGCTATATTTATGTTGTAGATCATGGCTCGCGCAGTAGCACCCCTGAATTTTAATGCGTTCCTAGAGAAAGCTAAGTTGAAAGATGATGGAAGTAACTTTGTGGACTGGGCCCGTAATCTAAGGATTATCCTTACGGCTTCCCAGAAGGCTTATGTCCTTGATGCACCGCTTGGTGATCCACCCGCTCCAGTTGAGTCTCTAGACGTTGTGAACGCCTGGCAGGCTCGTTCTGATGATTACTCAATAGTTCAATGTGCAATGTTGTATGGCTTAGAACCGGGACTTCAAAGACGTTTTGAACGTCATGGAGCATATGAGATGTTCCAGGAGTTGAAGTTTATCTTTCAGAAGAATGCCCGGATCGAGAGATATGAGATCTCCGATAAGTTCTATGCTTGCAAGATGGAGGAGAACGGGTCTATCAGTGATCACGTACTCAGAATGTCTGGGTACTCCACCCGTCTGGCTGAATTGGGGATGCCCCTTCCGCCAGAGGCTATCACTGACAGAGTTCTTCAATCATTGCCACCTAGCTACAAGAGCTTCGTGTTGAACTATAACATGCACGGGATGAACAAGTCAGTCGCCGACCTGTTTGCGATGCTGAAAGCCGCTGAGTCTGAAATTCAGAAGGAGCATCAAGTGTTGATGGTCAATAAAACCACTAGTTTCAAGAAAAATGGCAAGGGTAAGAAGGGTAACTCCAAGAAGAGTGGCAAAGCAGTTGCTCCTCTCGTGAAGAAACCCAAGGCTGGACCCAAACCAGAAACTGTGTGTTTTCATTGCAAGGGAACTGGACACTGGAAGCGGAATTGCCCCAAGTATTTGGCTGACAAGAAGGCGGCCAACAACAAACAAGGTATATATGATATACATGTTATTGATGTGTACCTTACCAACTCTCGTTGTAGTGCCTGGGTATTTGATACCGGTGCGGTTGCTCATATTTGCAACTCTAAACAGGAACTGCGGAATAGACGGAGGCTGGCAAAGGACGAAGTGACGATGCGCGTGGGAAATGGTTCCAAGGTTGATGTGATCGCCGTCGGCACGCTCGCTCTTCGATTACCGTCGGGATTAGTGATGAACCTAAATAAGTGTTATTTGGTGCCTGCGTTAAGCATGAACATTATATCTGGATCTTGTTTATTGCGAGACGGTTACTCATTTAAATCAGAGAATAATGGTTGTTCTATTTATATGAGTAATATCTTTTATGGTCATGCACCCAATGTGAGGGGTTTATTCTTATTGAATCTCGATAGTAATGATACACATGTTCATAACATTGATGCCAAAAGATGTAGAATTGATAATGATAAATACCACTTTCTTGTGGCACTGCCGTTTAGTTCATATTGGCATAAAACGCATGAGGAAGCTCCATGCTGATGGACTTTTGGAGTCACTTGATTTTGAATCACTTGACACATGTGAGCCATGCCTCATGGGCAAGATGACTAAAACACCGTTCTCTGGAACAATGGAACGGGCAAGTGACTTATTGGAAATCATACATACTGATGTATGCGGTCCGATGAGCATTGAGGCGCGCGGTGGTTATCGTTACTTTCTCACCTTCACTGATGACTTAAGTAGATATGGGTATATTTACTTAATGAAACACAAGTCTGAAACATTTGAAAAGTTCAAACAATTTCAGAGTGAAGTTGAGAATCATCGTAACAAGAAGATTAAATTCCTACGATCTGATCGAGGAGGAGAATATCTGAGTTATGAGTTTGGCAGTCACTTAAGACAGTGTGGAATTGTTTCACAATTGACACCGCCTGGAACACCACAGCGTAATGGTGTGTCCGAACGTCGTAATCGAACTTTATTGGATATGGTGCGATCTATGATGTCTCTTGCCGATTTGCCACTATCGTTTTGGGGTTATGCATTAGAGACAGCTGCATTCACTTTAAATAGGGCACCATTGAAATCCGTTGAGACGACGCCATATGAACTTTGGTTTGGCAAGAAGCCAAAGCTGTCGTTTCTTAAAGTTTGGGGATGTGATGCTTATGTCAAAAAGCTTCAGCCTGAAAAGCTGGAACCCAAAGCGGAGAAATGCGTCTTCATAGGATACCCAAAAGAGATAGTTGGGTATACCTTCTACCTCAGATCCGAAGGCAAAGTGTTTGTCGCTAAAAACGGAACGTTTCTTGAGAAATAGTATCTCTCGAAAGAATTGAGTGGGAGGAAGATAGAACTTAATGAGGTTGTTGAACCTTTGCTTCAACCTGAGAGTAGCACAGCGCAGAAAGTTGTTTCTGTGGAGCCTACATTAGCTGAAGAGGAAGTTAATGATGATGATCATGAAGCTTTGGATCAAGTTGCTATCGAACCTCGTAGGTCGACAAGGACGCGTACTACTCCTGAGTGGTACGGCAACCCTGTCTTAGAGGTCATGTTGTTGGACAACGATGAACCTACGAGCTATGGAGAAGCGATGATGGGCCCGGATTCCGAGAAGTGGTTAGAGGCCATGAAATCCGAGATGGGATCCATGTATGAAAACAAAGTATGGACTTTGGAAGTATTACCTGAAGGGCGTAAGGCCATTCAGAACAAATGGATCTTTAAGAGGAAGACGGACGCGGACGGTAATGTCACCGTCTATAAAGCTCGACTTGTGGCAAAGGGTTTTTCACAAGTTCAAGGAGTTGACTACGATGAGACCTTCTCACCCGTAGCGATGCTTAAGTCCGTCAGAATCATGTTAGCAATAGCTGCCTTTTTCGATTATGAAATTTGGCAGATGGATGTCAAAACAGCGTTCCTTAACGGTTTCCTTAAGGAAGAGTTGTATATGATGCAACCAGAAGGTTTTGTCGATCCAGAAAATGCTGACAAAGTTTGCAAACTCCAGCGATCCATTTATGGACTGGTGCAAGCATCTCGGAGTTGGAATCTTCGTTTTGATGAGGTGATCAAAGCGTTCGAGTTTATACAAGTTTACGGAGAAGCTTGTATTTACAAGAAAGTGAGTGGGAGCTCTATAGCGTTTCTAATATTATATGTGGATGACATATTGCTGATTGGAAACAATATAGAAATGTTGGAAAGCGTGAAGGAATATTTGAACAAGAGTTTTTCAATGAAGGACCTAGGAGAAGCTGCTTTCATATTGGGCATCAAGATCTATAGAGATAGATCAAGACGCTTAATAGGACTTTCACAAAGCACATACCTTGATAAGATTTTGAAGAAGTTCAAAATGGATCAGTCCAAGAAGGGGTTCTTGCCTGTATTGCAAGGTGTGAAGTTGAGTAAGACTCAATGCCCAGTGACTGCAGAAGATAGAGAAAAGATGAGTGTCATCCCCTATGCTTCGGCCATAGGCTCTATCATGTATGCAATGCTGTGCACAAGACCCGATGTCAGCCTTGCCATAAGTATGGTCGGAAGGTTTCAAGGTGATCCAGGAATGGAACACTGGACGGCGGTCAAGAATATCCTGAAGTACCTGAAAAGGACTAAGGACATGTTTCTCGTTTATGGAGGTGATCAAGAGCTCGTCGTAAAGGGTTACGTCGATGCAAGCTTTGACACTGATCCGGATGACTCAAAGTCGCAAACCGGATACGTATTTATTCTAAATGGGGGTGCGGTTAGCTGGTGCAGTTCCAAGCAAAGCGTGGTAGCAGATTCTACATGCGAAGCGGAGTACATCGCTGCCTCGGAGGCGGTGAAGGAAGGTGTCTGGATGAAGGAGTTCATGACAGATCTTGGAGTAGTGCCTAGTGCACTTAACCCAATGACTCTGTTTTGTGATAATACTGGTGCCATTGCTCTAGCCAAGGAACCAAGATTTCACAAGAGGACCAGACACATAAAGCGACGTTTCAATTCCATCCGCGATTACATCAAGGAGGACGACATAAATATTTGCAAAGTACACACGGATCTAAATGTTGCAGATCCGATGACTAAACCTCTTCCAAGGGCTAAACATGAACAACACCAGAACTGCATGGGTGTTCGATTCATTACAATGTAAATCACATAGTGATGTGAACTAGATTATTGACTCTAGTGCAAGTGGGAGACTGTTGGAAATATGCCCTAGAGGCAATAATAAATTGGTTATTATTATATTTCCTTGTTCATGATAATCGTTTATTATCCATGCTATAATTGTATTGATTGGAAACTCAAAATACATGTGTGGGTACATAGACAACATTGTGTCCCTAGTAAGCCTCTAGTTGACTAGCTCGTTGATCAAAGATGGTTAAGGTTTCCTAGCCATTGACATGAGATGTCATTTGATAACGGGATCACATCATTAGGAGAATGATGTGATGGACAAGACCCAAACTGTAAACGTAGCATTTGATCGTGTCAGTTTATTGCTATTGTTTTCTGCATGTCAAGTATCTGTTCCTATGACCATGAGATCATGCAACTCCCTGACATCGGAGGAGTACCTTGTGTGTATCAAACGTCGCAACGTAACTGGGTGACTATAAAGGTGCTCTACAGGTATCTCCGAGGGTGTCTGTTGGGTTGGCATGGATCAAGACTGGGATTTGTTACTCCGTGTGACGGAGAGGTATCTCAGGGCCCACTCGGTAATACAACATCACAATGAGCCTTGCAAGCAATGTGACTAAAGTGTTAGCCACGAGATCTTGTATTACGGAACGAGTAAAGAGACTTGCCGGTAACGAGATTGAACTAGGTATAGAGATACCGACGATCGAATCTCGGGCAAGTAACATACCGAAGAACAAAGGGAATAGCATACGGGATTAACTGAATCCTTGACATAGAGGTTCGACCGATAAAAGATCTTCGTAGAATATGTAGGAGCCAATATGGGCATCCAGGTCCCGCTATTGGTTATTAATCGTAGAAGTGTCTCGGTCATGTCTACATAGTTCTCGAACCCGCAGGGTCTACACACTTAACGTTTGGTGACGATTAGTATAATTGAGTTATTATGTTGGTGACCGAAAGTTGTTCGAAGTCTCGGATAAGATCCCGGACATGACGAGGATCTCCGGAATAGTCTGGAGGTAAAGATTGATATATGTGATAATAGTGTTTTGATCTCCGGAAGAGTTACGGAGTTCACCGGAAGGGGTTCCGGATGTTTGCCGAAGTGTTCGGGTGCAGCAACACTTTATATGGGCCAAGGGATAAAAGCCCACGAGGTATTGGAAAGTGCAAAAGTAGTTTTGCTGCCGCGTAAGCGGTACTACCGCTTGGTGAAGCGGTACTACCGCCCGAGCGGTACTACCGCTTGTGTGAAGCGGTACTACCGCCCAAGCAGTACTACCGCTTGTGTGAAGCGGTACTACCGCTTGTGTGCGGCTGTGCACGGTTCGGCAGGGATCCGAGTTGGAATCTTTCCCTGCGGGCCAAACCGACCTTGTGGGAGCAAAACCGACCTGGAGGAGGCTTTTACTCCAAGTTTAGACCCCAAGGCTCAACATATAAATAGAGGGGCAGGGCTAGCACACGGGATAGATCAGGATTTCCCAAGCCGTGTGCCGGCAACCATAGCCCTCTAGTTCCTCCGTCATAATCTCCGTAGCGCTTGGCGAAGCCCTGCAGAGATTGTTCCTCACCACCATCACCACGCCGTCATGCTGCTGGAACTCAACCACTACTTCACCATCACTCACTGGATCGAGGAGGTGAAGGCGTCATCAAGCCGTACGTGTGTTGAACGCGGAGGTGCCGTCCGTTCGGCGCTAGTTCGTGATCGGATCAAGGGACAACTTGCGATTTGGATCGCGGAGACGTTCGACTACATCAACCGCGTTTCTTAAACGCTTCCGCTTAGCGATCTACAAGGGTATGTAGATTCACTCTCCCTCTCGTAGATGCTCATCACCATGGATAGATCTTGTATGTGCGTAGGAAATTTTTTGTTTCCCATGCAACGTTCACCAACACTATTGATACCGCTGCTACTACTTCTGCTACTATTACTGAATCTCCTCCCTTGGGGGAATTACTTGATGGTCACCTTGATATATTAAATAAAGAAACATTTGAGGATGCACCACCTACTCCTCTAGTAAGCACACCACCTACTCCTGGTACACCTACTGAGGTTGAAATAAACTTTGCCAGTGCTATTAGAAAATGTGACACTGATAATGATCCTGATGCTTTAATTAGGTTGTTTCAAAGAAGTTCTTTATGAGACATGTTTTTACCTGATGATGAATTTTGTGTTTCTCCTATTTATGTTAAAGATGATGCTTATGATTTTTCAGTGGAACCTGAAGTTATTAAAATCTATGAATCTCTTATCTTCCAAGGAAAAGAGGATGAAAATGTTTTTGATCATATCCAAAAAGTTGAAGATCTTGCTAAACTTTTTAGGAAGAAAGAAACTAGCCTCCCACACTTTATGCTTAAGTTGTTCCCTTTTTCACTTGGAGAAGATGCGAGAACTTGGTTCAATAAATTGCCACCTAGAAGTATAACAAGCTATCAAGATTGTCTCTTTGCCTTTATGGAAAAATGTATGCCATTACATAAATGTCATGCTGTAGTTATAGACTTTCATAACTTTTCTCAAACCAAGCATGAGGCTTTACCTCAAGCTTGGGGGAGGTTTTCTGAGCTGCAGAGAAAGAATCCACTTCATGGAATTAAGGATCATACCTTGCTTGATATATTCTACACTGCTCTAACCCCTAAATCTAGAACACAACTAGATAGCTATGCAAGAAATGTTTTTTCAAGGATAGGACATTGAGTGAAGCTAAGAATCTTCTTGATGGAATTTCTAAAAATTATGATGATCAGAATTCAAATGAGCTACAATCATCCCCTACTCCAAAGAAAAGAGGTATTTATACTCTAAGTGATGAAGACATGAGAAAAGATAAGAAATCTTTTCAAGAAAAGGGTATTACAGTTGATGAATTGAAAAAACTGCCTCCAATGGGTGACACTCCTTTACCTCAAACTTCTGGTCCTATTATTAGAGTTAATTATTTATATTAATTTGATGAAGGTTATCTCTCATAGGATAAGCCTCATAGTCAATGCCATGAAGAAATAGAAAATTTTATTGTTAAGCAACATTATTTTAACATGGAAATTAAAAGAGATCTTTCTGAGAATTCTAATTGAATTACAAACATGGCTAAATTTTTTGAGAGGACTATGAGTGATATTAAAGGGCTTGCTAAACATTGTGATATGATTCAAACTCATCTCTTACAAATTATCCAAACCTTGGAAACTATTATTCTTGACATGTCTAAGTCTAGCAATAAAATTTGTAGTGTAGGCACTAGGGGTGGGGCTTCCACCCAAGATCCCTTATTCCCTGAGGGCCATCCTAAAGGAATTATTCCAGATTCACAAAATATAGATGGGGCTGCCCCTAATACTTCTAAGTAGAAGAAGAAAAACAAGAAACATAAAAATGCTGAATCTTGTAAGGTTACTAATGAAAACCACGATAATTATGGTAACCCCCATGAACCTCGACATGATATTTCTTATCTCTGATGCTGAAACTCAAAGTGGTAATGAGGAACAAGAATCTACTGAAGATAATAATAATAATGCCACACAAGAAGAAGAGGTAGAAAAAGAAACTCATTATAGTGATGTTGAGAAAAAAAAGTGAAACTCCACCTGTAGTGATCCAACCTAAGAAAACTAAACAAGCTATTAGCCATAGTAGAGAAAGAGAACCATGGGTTCAAAAGCCTATCCCTTATCTTGGTGATGTTCACAAAAGTAAAGATGATGAAAGGTTTTCAAAGTTCTTTGAATTGCTTGGAGATCTTTACTTGCAAATTCCTTTTACTGAAGCTATTAAGGTTCTACCATATTCCAAGTATATGAAAGATATTGTCACTAACAAAAGAAAGATACCTACTAGAGAGATATCTACTATGCTTGCAAACTATTCTTTCATGGGTAAAATTCCTGAGAAGTTAGGAGATCCTGGGGTACCCACTATACCATGCACCATTAAAAAGAATTATGTCAAATATGCTTTATGTGATTTACGTGCAGATGTTAGTGTTATGCTTTTTTCTCTTTATAAGAAAGTTGATCTTGATAAACTTATACCCACTGATATATCTTTGCAAATCGCTGATAAATCTACTACTATACCTATTGGTATTTGTGAGGATGTCCCTGTTGTGGTTGCACATGTTTTGATTTTAATAGACTTTGTTATACTTGGTATGCCTGAGGATGATAGTGTAGGAAATATGCCCTAGAGGTAATAATAAATGTTATTATTTATTTCCATGTTCGTAATTATGTTTATATTCCATCCTACAACTGCTATGGTTCTTGAGTCTGCAATAACCACAAGGCTCAGAGGAAGACTCATATGCACGTGTGGAAAAATAAATGGTAAAATGTATTCCTAGTAATGCCACTAAGACTAGCTCAAGTGTTGCATGATGGTTCTGTTTTCCTGATCATGGGCATGAGTATGCCGGCAACTTTGAGGACACAATGTTAGAAGAACACTTGTGTTGAATCGACCCAATTGCTGTTATGCTATGAGATACATTCATCACAAGTTAATGTTAAATAACATAGAGAAAGTTAACTTTTGCATAATTCCTTAGACCATGAGATTATCGAGTTCCTTCAAGCTTGCTTCATGAACTTTGGGGTTTGTTAAACGTCATCCGTAACAGGGTGGCTATTACGGCGGCTTACGAGTTCATGGAAAAGTATGACAAGGGACTAGATAGCTCAAGAGTAGGATTTGCTCCTCTGATGATGGAGAGATATTCATTGGGCCCTCTTGGTGTCATGGTATCCATCATCGTCTGACCAGACACAGCGTGAGATGATCACAGTGATGCCGGAACATGGGAACGAGAAAAGAAAAGAAAACCGGTAATGAGGAACTGGCATAGTGAACGAGTTGTTGATTCACAGGGATGCCGATAAATCTCACCTCGGGTATTTGTAACATATCGCGAAGCAACAGTAATAGCACACGGCAACTACAGGTTCACTCGAATATTTATTCGTGTGGGTATAGGGGTCAATATGGATGTCCACGGTTCCGCTATTGATCATTGATCGGAAGGGGTTCTGGTCATGTCTATACTTCATCGAACCTACAGGGTCACACACTTAAGGGTCATCTATCTGCCAAATACTAGACAAGGAGTGTGAGAGAAAGTCACCGAAAAAGTTTCGGAGACGACGGAAAAGTTCTGGAGAGAAAACTGGAACTGTTTCACAGAAACCGAAAATGTTTTGGAATAATACCATCATACCGGGAATGTTTCGGGACATGTCCAGAATTATTTTAGAGGATGCCAGAAATGTTTTGGGACCTTCCGAATTTTTTTCAGAGAAAACGCGTGAAAAAGCATCTTGTCCCAGCCATAGGGAACAAGATCTCACGAATCGCGGGTCTGTTTTTGGGCTGTTTTTGGGGGCGCCCCCTTTAGGGGGCAGCCCCCTTGTTGATGGACAAGGTGTTGGGGGGCCCATGGTGGGTGGCAGCCCTCACAAATGGTGGTGCTGGTTGGGAGGAGGTGGCGCCCCATGAGGGTGCCTCATGTGGCTGGCCAAGGGTGGAAGGGGGGCCCCCATGGGGCAACCTCCCACCAAAGGTGGGTGCATGTTTTGGAGGGGGGCCCTTTGTGGGCTGATATTTTCAGCCCCCCTCCACCCCTTCCACCACTATAAAAGCAGGAGGAGAGGAGCCCTCCAACTCACTCCAACTCTCTCAACACAAGGCATGCATGATCTGCCATTTCTCTCTCCCTCACACGAAATAGTTTCGTAGTGCCGAAAGGCTATCTGGTTTCTGGTAGGGATTAGCTCTGGGCGGTGAAGCCCTGTTGGATAGTGACATCGTATGTGTGCAACGAAGTAGAGAGGTCGTACGTTCAATCTTCTGTCCTAGGGACTATTCAAGGGGCCTCCCGAAGGGCTGTCCAAGGGACCGTCCAAGAAATTGTTCGAGGGCCTCCCAGAGGGCTGTCTGAGGGACCGTCCAAGGGACCATCCGAGGGACTGCCAGAGGGCCTCTCAAGGGACCATCTGAGGGACCGTCCTAGGGGCTGTTCGACAGCCTCCCGAAGGGCTGACTGGGGGACCGTCCGAGGAGCTATCCGAGGGAGAAAATCCTCACGGTTGGGAGGTTGTAAAATCCTAGCTACGGGGATCTGCACCGACGATCTTCACCAACTCTACTTCCGTTGTGCTATGAGTTGGTCACGATCAGATGAAACCTTGTATGCATCTTCATAGTGGTCCTGGGCTGGTGCGTAGGATGGAAATTATTTGTTTTCTGCTGCGTTACCCTATAGTGGCATCAAGAGTTGTGCTATGCGTAGATGCTGGTTACGATCTAGAATACATGATGAGTTCTATTGCTAAAAATTATTTGTGCTGGTAATAGATGAAATCTATTGCCTGATGTTCTTGTTGCTTCCCTTGAATCTGCGTATTTCTGATCTTGATGGCATGGTGGAGTTTTACAAAGTTCGGGCAATCCATGATCATGATACAACGAAGTGCTTCAGTTCTTTGGGTTCCACCATAGTTAAAGAAAGATGAAATTTGGTAGACTAAAGGGTAATGCAGATATGATCTGCACGGGGTTTTTGCATATGATGAAGTTCAATATGGGGCTTGAGATTTTTTACCTCGTGTTTCATACGCCCCGCAAAATTAATCTAGCGACTTGAATAATCATACTTGATGATGAATGTTGGTAGTTGTGGTTTGATTGAAACTTTAGAAGCCACGTAAAATAAAATTTTGCATGGACCGATTAGAGGCGTCTGATTTGGTTTTGCAGGATGCATGTGCATGAGATGTGGTATAGTCTTCATCATATTTAATTTGATTATGTATGGGATGACTATATGATGTAAATTAATTAACATGACCTGCGTGTCATGATTCGGCATGATGGTTGGAGCCATATGATTGTCACTTTAAATGACCTGCATGTCAACCTTGTTGTAATGCATTATTTTATTAGCTATAGAGATAGCAGTATTATTTATTGCATCGACAAGACGGTGACTAGCTTTGTGAAGGTGGACACCGAGGCAAAAGCCGAAGACGGAGGAGGAAGAGCTAAAGAAATAGGCCTTGGCAGAAAAGTTCTGCCACGGTAGCAGTTTTCGAAACTGCTGCCACGGCAACGTTTCTAGCTGAAATTTCACGAAGACGATGAATCCTTCTCCGAAAGAAGGGGCTATACCATATCATGCTATTATGAATTGCCTGAGATGTTTATACCTTTCATTACACCCTTTTTTATTGCACGGTAGTCGCTTTTATTATGGTGATCTCTCATTTAAAATATCAAAGAAGTTAGTGTTCACCCAAGTGTAGCACCGTCTGTAATTCATATCTTTTCGGGGTGCGCCATGTCCACATGTGTACAAACGAATTGAGAGGAATGTGGTGGGTGACGGTCAGACCTCACAGCGAGATTACTTGGTTGTCTTTAACGTTCATGGCAGGATCGTCCTGAGCTCAGAACACGCCCATCGAAAGATGAACAAGAGTCACATAGAGATGTGACTGGCAAGTTGGCCTACTGATTAAAATTCTTGTCATCAGTGATGTCCACATCATTGGCGTTAAATTGAAATGTGGGTATTGTATCACTCACAAGCAATTATGTGAGATATTGATATGAGTGGGAGCGCACTTTAGAATTAATTTGTTTAATTCTCAGTGAAAATTTATTATGGACATAGCCTAAGTGTAAATTGCATTATAGTTGTAGAATATTGGCTCGCGTTTCCACCTTCCCTGATGAAAATTGAATAGCTGTAATTTATCTGGTCAAAACTTTACGATTGGTAACGTAATGTGAGGACTGTCCTCAAGAGTGTCGATAAGGACTTTGTCCTATTACATACTTTCGGTATTGTCCCGCTGATGCTAATGGATGACGTGACTCTCATCCTTCAATCCAAAAGATAGAATTCCATTACGGTCAAGTGCAATATGTTTGCTTTCATGAGACTCGAACTTCGAAAGTTTGGGATAGTTATGTGATATTCATGGAACTAGAAATTAGTTTTCAGATACAAACAAAGGCCCAAAGATCTGAGATATCCAAAGCAATGTTTGTTTGCAAGTATAAGTGAAGTGTTTACTATGCATTAGACTGATAAGATGGGATCCAGAAGAACACCAGTCAAGAGATGATGGTGCATAAAACAACAACTTAAAGAGAAAGGACAAGTCCAAAGGGTGTTAGTGAGACTTACATGCCTAGGATGTTCGGGGCTAATGCTGCTCTTAAAGTTAGGTGCTTCTTCTGCGAGTAGGAAAAATATTGGAAGTAAAACTGTTAGAAGTATAAAGGTAAAAGAAATAAGACTGGAAGGTCTAGCTCAGGTATGAATGTCATACATGTTATAGATGTATAAGAGGCTAGTCAAAGAAGTAATTCTTGGGAATTATGATTAAGCTGTTAGTCACTGATTCTTGGGTATTGATTAAAAGTTAATCACAAGGACACCCGTTCGATTGCATTCTGTTGAAACTTGATGCAAGAACTACTACGACCTAACAGACTAGCCAGTAATAAATTTGTGGATACACACTGGGAACATAGTAAAAGTTACTATTCTTTCCATCGGCGTATTACCTCTGCATTTGTTTTCGTAATTCATTTTAGAGTTTCATACACTCTAGCCAATTGCATAATGTTTGTTGCAAGAAGGTTGTTCATAAGAGAACAATTGTTGTTCAGTGTTATGAATAACATAAGGGCCATTCTTCCATCATGAATGGGATGTATGTTATGAATATCACTGAAAATTGAATACATCCATAACAATGACACTAAATATTGCAAGACTAAAAGAATACCACATATGTGTGGCACTGCATTTTGGTCACATTGGAGAAACCTGCATGGAGAAATTCCATACTGATGGATTTTGAAGTCATTTTGATTATGAATCATCTGACACTTGCAACTTTCGTCTAAAATATGAAGTGACTAAAATACCATTCACAGGCCATAAGGAACAAGCAAGGAACTTGCTGGTAATCATACATTTTTTATGTGTGTAGTCCAATAAGTATTGTTACTAGCAGTGGATTTGTGTATCTTCAGTAATGACTCAACTAGATATGTGAATATTTTCTTAATGAGACATAACTCTAGATCTTTTGAAATAGTTCAAGAGATTTTCAAAATGAAGTAGAAATTATTGTAACAAGAAAATTATGTTTCTGCAATTAGATTGCGGAAAGGAATATTTGAGTTACAATGTAACATCCCAAAATTCTAAATTTTGGAATGTTATACTAATTAAGTAATAATGATTGCTTGTGTGATTGTTGTGTGAAATTGGGTGGAATTTGAAACTTTTTTTGAAAGTTAAATGAGAGGGAATAAAAGGACTTTCCCAAAACTTTCATCTTGCAATTTGATCTCCATGATTTCAAATTCATCTCAAACACAAAACCCTAGAGTGAAGATGACATGACTTTTTCCATCAAAGAAATTCAGAAAAACTTTATGCAACTCAAGGATTTTATTAAGAGAAGATAAAATGACTTCTTCATATTATAAGAAAGAGAGTTGGAAGTTAAAAGAAATCATTCTGAAAGCCCCTTTGAAGCTATCTAAAACCCACTCTCAATTTGAAGTTATTTGAATTTCAAAGTTTCAAATTCTCTGAAAATATTCAAAATGAGAGAAGGAATATGACACTTCAAAATTCAGAAGCATTGGAAATATATTTGGTCAAAAACAGAAAAAAAGAATTTGCAAATGGTTTGAAATTCAAATTCAAACTCATTTGAAGTTTTTATTCAAATTATTTTTATCCTAAAAGTAAAAATATTGAAATGAGGGTAAAATGATTCCCTCCAAGCAAAAATAAGGAGAAAATAAATTTGAAATAATTTTGGTATTTAAAAAATGATTTTACTAGTTTTTATTGCAACAGTAGCACTGTTTAACTTTTATGAAATTTTGTTGAATTTATTTGAACTTGAAAAATAGTTCATCTTATTCTTTGTATTTTTCTACAAATTTTGATATATAATATGCCTACGTACAATTTTTATTTATTTCCTTTTTTTTTAGTTTTTCTCTTTTGTTTTATTTTAAAAAGAAGAAAATGGCCGAAGCCCAGTCAGCCTACAGTGCCAGCGGCCCAGCAAGCCCTCGCCCATGCCCGAATCCCTTTAGGATCGGTGCCCGATCCTTTCCCGTTTTTCTTTCGCTCGCTGACAGCGGGACCCACCGTCCGATCTTCTCCTTCCTTCTTTCTTCTTCTCCTTTCCTTTCCCTCGCCGGAGTCCGCCGCGGCACCGAATCCTTTCGGGATTTCCCTCCGTTTGGCGTCGCCCCCTCCTCCAAGCCGACCTCTCCTATAAATACCCAAGCCCCGCACCCCGTTCCGCCCCAAAACCCCAACCTCTACCCTCTCTCTCACCCACAATTCATCACCGGAGTTGCCGAGCCCCGCCACCCACCATTGCCACCCCCTGCTCCACCTACTCACCCTCGCCGCCGTCCGACGCCACCATCGTCTCCGCCGTGCTCGCCTCCATTGCCGGAGCCACTTCCCCGCCACCGAGGACCGCCAGAGACGCCGCCCGCATCACCCCGAGCTCCCTACTGCCGTCGACCTCACCAGAGATCTCCTCCACATCCTCTGTAAGCCACCAGACCCCCTCCCTCCGTTACATCGCAAAACGACGGCTAGGATTAGATCGCGTTTTTTTAAATTTTTCCTACGAATCGTTTTCTTCTAAGAATTGGTCATCCGCCCATAGCTCTAGCACGCGCACAGCCCTCGGCCAACCAGAACACGCCACGTGGCCTTAGCCGATTCGTAGCCTTTTTCTTATTTTCAGTTTCTGTTTTAAATCACAGATTAGATTTGGAATTTTGATTGATCATATCTTTTATGTTTTTATTTCTTTTTGAGTGATTCTTTTTGCATTAGTTAAATAATTTTGTGTAGCTTCTTTAGTTTCAAACTTGTTCAAATTTGAATAGTTTAAAGTTGAATTTGATGAAATTTGTTCAAATCACTAAATAGCTAATAACTTTTATTTAAAAATAGGTTTTTAATTAATTATTTCTACTCCTGTTTTCTAGAAGTTTTATTTAACTAGATAGTTAGTAAAAATATTTTTTTTGTATAATTTAGATCTGTTTAAATTAGGGTTGAAAAACAGTACCTATTATGCTTGTTTTTAGTGATTGAAAAAAATATCCTTTTTTATTTTTAAAGTAATTCTTTTTGCCACTTAGTTAATTGTCTTTAAACTTTCTGTTAGTTAAGAAAAAAATGTTTTATTAATAATTAAAATTGTTTTAGTTAAAGATTTAGTTAAAACTTGTTTAGTTAATAACTTAGGTTTTATAATAGCCTTTTAGGTGTTTCTTTTTGCTAGTTAAAACCCTAGTTAAAAGCTTCTTAACTTAATTGTTTTGTAATTTCTTTTAGTTTAATTTAATAGTTTAGTATTTTTTTTCTTTGCTGTTAAGTTTTAATTAGGACAAAAACTATTTTTGTTGTTGTGTAGTTAAGTCATAGAGTTTTCTTTTGAAGTTTTATTTGGATTTTTATTTGGTTTTCTTGACTTCATTATTGTTTTGTTTATTGCTTTTATTGGTTGATTGTTAGAATTGCTTTCTAAAGTGAATGCTTATATGAATGCAATGTTTGATTTACTATAGATTTCATCGGAGAGTGATGAATAGTTCTATCAAGTTATTTCTGAGAGCGATATAATCTTCATCAACTATACCAAGCAAGTTCACTTTGACCATATGTTCATACCTATGATTTTATTGCATTTAGTGTCACCTCTTCAACACTTCCTCCAGTAGTATATTGAATCTTGTAGTTGAGTAGAAGCATGGGGTAGGAACCCACACCCTTGTTACTAAGCCCCGGGAACGTTATTTTTCATTACTGCTACACTCTAGTAGACGGGGGTTGGTTGTGTGATACAAGAGTGTCGTGAGGATAAGTAGTTCAAGATCTGCATGATGTTCAAGACTTCAAGACTTCAAGGACTCAATATACCTCTGGGTGGATTGGTATTGCATCTGCAGCCTGATATCTATCATGGTTATGCCCGGGAATCCTGGTATCTACATGTGATCATCCCGACGGAATGCCACCCAGGCTCAAAGAGATGGATGGATACTTCAAGGCCGGAAAGCTTACGTGTGCAACCGCAAGTCATTATGGGCTCTGGCTTGGTTGACCTTAGTCGTGACTCTGGCTGGTCAGTTGCTAGCAGATGTAGACGAACGGTAGGATTGGATGGGCACTGATGTCTGTCGGATGATTGCTTTGGAAGACCATGTTTCGATCGTCCCATTCTCAAACACCAGGCTGTGCGAGGACATAACGGGAGGGATCGAATCTTGTCTGTAAAGTGCGCAAAACTCTGCAGAGTAACAACCTAATCGATTAGCCATGTCCCCGGTTATGGACAACTTGGGCACCGGAGATGATGCTATCAGCCAGTCTCGACACAAATTAATAATAATGAGTGGGTTTATTAAAAATATGGGCTATGAGACATCGGTTGGTGGAACCCTGTCATATATATAGGTATCTGCTTTGTAGTAAAGATTCCTTGACATTCCTTTGTTGTAGGGAAAATAAAAATATCAGATTTTATCCAAAAACTAAGACTTAGAGCTACCACTGCCACATTGCATATAGGGATAGAGTTATTTTTTTCATCTGGCCTTTATATGTGATATTGCCAGTACATTCAATGTACTGACCTACACGGCTGCAACTTATCATGTTCCAGGATTTCTACGACGAGTAAGAGATATGTTGTAGGGTTACGGTCTACACTCAACTTGCCGTTGGGGTTGATGGGACTCCACACCCTTATGTTTGATGTCCGCTGTGTATTATGAGGTATATCTGAATCTACGTTTCCCTTTTAACATGTGATGTTATGGTATTTCATCGATGTACTGTGTGTGCTAGCATACTGATCCAAGGATAGCACAGAAAGCACAGAGGCACCGATCCATTTGGGTCGGGTCGCTACAGAGATGGTATCAGAGCACATGTTGACTGTAGGACGTGACCCTAGAAACTGGAAAGCCCTTAGGAAAGGATCTCTCTAAAACTTTATTTTCAAAAATATTCTTTACTTCTCATCTTTTCTGAGCTTTATCAAATACTCCCTCTTACCTCAAATAGTTAGAAAATACCCCTTTCCTTTTTACCACCCGGAGGATCAACTGAGGACCACTTCAGAGTAAGAGGATTTCACCATGCATTAGAAGAATTGAAGCTACAACAGTTGAAGACTCCGAAGACTCGAAGAATTTGAAGACCCTAAAGAATTCCAAGATTTATATGAACTTTAGAAGACCAAACCCCTATTGTATACTCACGTTAGATGCGATGATTTGTGAGCTGTCATTTTGTGATTTTTCTGACAGGAACAAATAAAACCTATGTTCAAAAAAAACTATATTGTTTGTATGGGTATCTTTCTCCCTCTCTTATCTCATCCCTAAAACCCTTGGACCTAATAGATGATGAATGAAGATGGACTCGTATTTTCTGGATCGATGACTCAGTTGGAGGCAGAACTATGGATTCAGAACACAGAGAATCACTTCAGGAACAACGTTGTTGAAAGAAAGGATGAGGTTCAATATGCTCTTCAGTACCTTGCAAAAAGTGCTGCCACATGGTGGAGGATGCATCAAGCTATACAATGATGGAATGGAGCAAAAACTTGGGAGGAATTCAAGAAGACTCTGTTAAGATCCCATCTTATCAGGAAGCACTCTAACAGTATAATGAAGAAACCTTGTGCATGCAAGATTTGCGGAGAAATAGGACACACCCATGAAGAACACAAGGATGGATGCCCTCATTGTGAAGAAAATCACCCAGATGAAGAATGCCCCACTAGGCAGGTGACTTGTTTCTTGTGTGAAGGAACTACCCACTACCCTACTCAGTGCCAAATTTACCCCAAGGTACAAGAAATTACCAAGCAGCAGAAAGAAGCAATGAAAGAAGCCCTTAGGGAAATTTTAGAAGAACCTGTGATGAAGGAAGATGTTGAAGACACACATGAAGAAGGCCCAATCAAAGTTTACTCCAAGGCATGCTATTCATGTGGAGAAGAAGGACATTTTTCATAGTATTGCACGAAGAAAAGAAAAGAGTATCTAGGAGACTTCCCGACAGCAGAAGTGAAGTTTGACCCACAGGAAATAGAGTCTCTGATCAGTACGAAGAAGTCCAGGAAGAGAAACCGAAGACATCCCCAGAACAACCCAATTTCTGCAGAGAAGGACCTGCGCCAAATCACATGTTTCAAGTGCAAGAATTTAGGGCACTACACCGATAAATGTGCAGAGAAGAAGCGAAGTACCCAAGGAACATGCATAATCTCAAAGAAGCCCCGAGGCTTGTCTGAAGTCATTTGTTTTTGCTGCAAGGATGCCGGACATGATGCTAAGAAATGTCCGGACAAGAAGAAAGTTGGAGCTGAGTAGTTGACATTTCAATAAGTGTAGTAGGTAGCACTCTCATTTTGATGTGGATTTGAGATATGTAATGGAAGTCTTGGAAATTGTAAAATGTCATGAGTGAATAAAGTCGATATATCATGATCTCAAGTGTTGAATTGTATGTGATGAGTTAATACTCAGTAAATATGGTGTATGGATGAACTAATGCGTTTCATTTTAAGGGTGGTAGTACCCTGTGAGAACACTTGATCAATGGAGAAAAAAAATGTTATTCATGTCAGCCCATAGAGTGGAGTTTGGACAAGATAAGCTTGAGCTTTGTTTGATGATATGACCCAAGAGTGTGAAGGAATGAAGTACAATTGGATTTAAACAAAACTATGAAAGTTTAATGTTGGAATATGGAACAGATGTAACCCTGAAGACGAGTTAAAGCTATACAAGTGTTGAAGTGGGCCCATAACTCACAGGCCCCAGGATTTGATAAGGAGCAAGCACAACCTTGTTGAAGGAAGAAATCTGGAAGAAGCTGCGACTTCATCAGCAGACGTTTCATAGGAATTTATGCAAAACCCGAGAGTTGTGAAGAAACGATAGCTGTTTGTTTGGCTTGCAGAATCAAGGATTTATCCGAACTTAGTTCGTCGACAAGAGAAATTCTGCAATGCTTGTGAGGATGCCCGAGTGTTAGAATGCGAGATTCGCTAAACTATAAACAAGGTAATGATTTGGGTGCGACATGGCTTGGCCACCATGACGACTTACTCTTATCATTTCTCTTGCTATTTGGAATGGTAAATCTAGAGTGACTTACCCATAGTAGAGAGACGATGATTGTCAAACCCTGTTTAAACCTTAAAATGGTATGACGATTGACCCTTGTACAAGGCAACCGTTACCAACAGTTGGTTATACGGTGAGAAAACGGCCAAGGCCCATTTTCCTGCAGGAACCAGTATTTGTTGACCACCATGAGATTTTTGATAGTTGTTTAGTATTGGCGCCAGACCTGTCAGCCAAGAAGATCCAGTCACGGAAGAACCTTATTTTGATGAAAGGACTCAGGATTTTGAGAAAAAAACGTTATGCCTATACCGGAAGAGCATCAATGAAGGAGTTATCCCGAAGATGTGAGATGACTCACATTGTCAACACTAAGGAGGGAGTACATGAGTTTTGATGGAATCGTAACTTTCCTTCTAAGGGTGGTAGCACCCCAGACTTTGGTGACGATCAATGGATTTTCAAGAAGACCCCAAACCTAACCTTTTCTTTCTAGCCTCTCCGAATCTTGAGGGCGAGATTCATTTTAAGGGTGGTAGGTTTGTAACATCCCAAAATTCTAAATTTTGGAATGTTATACTAATTAAGTAATAATGATTGCTTGTGTGATTGTTGTGTGAAATTGGGTGGAATTTGAAACTCTTTTTGAAAGTTAAATGAGAGGGAATAAAAGGACTTTCCCAAAACTTTCATCTTGCATTTTGATATCCATTAATTCAAATTCATTTCAAACACAAAACCCTAGAGTGAAGATGACATGACTTCTTCCATGAAAGAAATGAAAAGGGTTTTTGCAAAGTTTTGAATTCCATTTGAAAATATTTCAAATTAAAAAAAACTTTATGCAACTAAACGATTTTCTTGAGAGAACATAAAATGACTTCTTCATATTATAAGATAGAGAGTTGGAAGTTAAAAGAAATCATTTTGAAAGCCCCTTTGAAGCTTTCTGAAACCCACTCTCGATTTGAAGTTATTTGAATTTCCAAGTTTCAAATTCTCTGAAAATATTCAAATTGAGAGAAGGAATATGACACTTCAAAATTCAGAAGCATTTGAAATATATTTGGTCAAAACACAAAAAAAAGAATTTGCAAATGGTTTGAAATTCAAATTCAAACTCATTTGAAGTTTTTATTCAAATTATTTTTATCCTAAAAATAAAAATATTGAAATGATGGTAAAATGATTCCCTCCAAGTAAAAATAAGGAGAAAATAAATTTGAAATAATTTTGGTGTTAAAAAAAATGATTTTACTGGTTTTTATTGCAATAGTAGCACTGTTTGACTTTTATGAAATTTTGTGGACTTTATTTGAACTTGAAAAATAGTTCATCTTATTCTTTGTATTTTTCTACAAATTTTGATATATGATATGCCTATGTACAATTTTTATTTATTTCCTTTAGTTTAAAAGCTTCTTAACTTAGTTGTTTTGTAATTTCTTTTCTGTTAATTTATTAGTTTAGGTGTTTCTTTTTGCAAGTTAAAACCCTAGTTAAAAGCTTCTTAACTTAGTAGTTTTGTAATTTATTTTCTATTAATTTACTAGTTTAGTATTTTTTTCTTTGCTGTCAAGTTTTAATTAGGAGAAAAACTTTTTTTGTTGTTGTGTAGTTAAGTCATAGAGTTTTCTTTGGTAGTTTCTTTATAGTTTTCTTTTCAAGTTTTATTTGGTTTTCTTGACATCATTATTGTTTTCTTTATTGCTTTTATTTGTTGATTGTTATTTTGATTGTTAAAATTGCTTGCTAGAGTGAATGCTTATATGAATGCAATGTTTGATTTACTATAGATTTCATCAGAGAGTGACGAATAGTTCTATCAAGTTATTTCTGAGAGCGATATAATCTTCATCAACTATACCAGGCTAGTTCACTTTGACCATATGTTCATACCTATGTTTTTATTGCATTTAGTGTCACCTCTTCAACACTTCCTCCAGTAGTATATTGAATCTTGTCGTTGAGTAGAAGCATGAGGTAGGAACCCACACCCTTGTTACTAAGCCCCGGGAATGTTATTTTTCATTACTGCTACGCTCTAGTAGACGGGGGTTGGTTGTGTGATACAAGAGTGTCGTGAGGATAAGTAGTTCAAGACCTGCATGATGTTCAAGACTTCAAGGACTCAATATACCTCTGGGTGGATTGGTATTGCATCTGGCAGCCTGATATCTATCATGGTTATGCCCGGGAATCCTGGTATCTACCTGTGATCATCCCGATGGAATGCCACCCAAGCTCAAAGAGATGGATGGATACTTCAAGGCCGGAAAGCTTACGTGTGCAACCGCAAGTCATTATGGGCTCTGGCTTGGTTGACCTTAGTCGTGACTCTGGCTGGTCAGTTGCTAGCAGATGTAGATGAACAGTAGGATTGGATGGGCACTGATGTCTGTCGGATGATCGCTTTGGAAGACCATGTTTCGATCGTCCCGTTCTCAAACACCAGGCTGTGCGAGGACATAACGGGAGGGATCGAATCTGGTGGGTAAAGTGCGGAAAACTCTGTAGAGTAACAACCTAATCGATTAGCCGTGTCCCCGGTTATGGACAACATGAGCACCGGAGATGATGCTATCAGCCAGTCTCGACACAAATTAATAATAATGAGTGGGTTAATTTATTAAAAATATGGGCTATGAGACATCAGTTGGTGGAACCCTGTCATATATATAGGTATCTGCTTTGTAGTAAAGATTCCTTGACATTCCTTTGTTGTAGGGAAAATAAAAAAATCAGCTTTTATGCAAAGACTAAGACTTAGAGCTACCACTGCCACATTGCATATAGGGATAGAGTTATATTTTTTCATCTGGCCTTTATATGTGATATTGCCAGTACATTCAATGTACTGACCTACACTACTGCACCTTATCATGTTGCAGGATTTGTACGACGAGTAAGAGATACGTTGTAGGGTTACGGTCTACACTCGACTTGCCGTTGGCATTGATGGGACTCCACACCCTTATGTTTGATGTCCACTGTGTATTATGATGTATATCTGGATCTACGTTACCCTTTTAACATGTTATGTTATGGTATTTCATCGATGTACTGTGTGTGCTAGCATACTGATCTAGGGATAGCACAGAAAGCAAAGAGGCACCGATCAATTTGGGTCGGGTCGCTACATACAAGTTTAGCGAATGTCTGATGAGTTGTGAAAAGAGTTTCATAACTTACACCTCCCGGAACACCACTGTGAGTGGAATGTCCGTGAAGATGTAATCAAACCATTTACGACATGGTAAGATCAAAGATGACATAAATCAATTTGCCATTATCCTTTTAAAGTAATTCTTTAGAGACTACGGCTTTTACACTAAAAAGAGCGCCATCAGATCTGTTGAAATGATGCCATGGTATGGTACGCCGAACCATGTTATGTCTTTTCTTAACATTTAGAATATGGGGCTTGTGTAAAATGTTTACAAACCTATTCCAAATCAGACAAGTGCTACTTTGTAGGTTATCCCAAATTATTGTGTATTCCTCCATCACTATACCGAGGCAAAAGGTTTGCCACAAAGAGCGGTATGATTTTGAAGAAAATGTTTCTTGCAAAATGGTGAGTGGGAGGACAGTGTAACTCGACGAGATAACAGTATCTTCGTCGTCAGTTCATAGGAAAGAAACCTTTTAAGTAATTTCAGAGTTTCCTACTACGACTGATACGGAAGCCTCTACATCAGATGTATGGACTTCGGTCGAACTTGCAGCTGAACCACGTTGGCAAAATTCGTGCAAACCTCTCAGGTGCGCAAACGAGATATTGTTGTTAGACAATAGTATACCTACGACACACAAGGAAGCGTTGATGGGCCCTGACTCTGGAATTGGCTAAATGCCAAAATAATCCAAGATGGTATCCATATAAATGATTCAAGATTAGATCTTGATAAACCCTCCGGAAGACTTAAAGTCAAAATGAATATTAATTGGACTATAAACTGATACGGATAAAAATGTTTTATCCATAAAAGCTCGACATGTTGCTTATAACAAATTCAAGGAGTTGACTACAACGAGATTGTCTCGCCGTAGCGATGCTTAAAGTCGGTTTGGGTTATATTAGCAATTAATACATATTTCAACTATGAGATATGACAGATGGATGCCAAAAGGATTTCCATGAGATAGAAATACAACCAAGGATAAGTATGTGATACAGTCCAAAGAATTTTTTTCGATCCAAAGGATGCCGGTGAGTGCACAAACAGAGTTCCAGCAATGGACGGAAGCGAGCAAAATGGAGTTGGAATTTTTGTTTTGATGAAATAGTCAAAGAGTTTGATTTCATCAAGAATAACAAAGATGCTTGTGTTTACAAGAAAGTAAGTGGGAGCATGATAATATTTCTGAAACTTTGTGTGCATGACACATTGTTGATTAGAGATAATATAAATTTCTTGACACGAATTAGGACTTCACTGAAAATAGTTTTTTCAATGAAAGTACTATGGGCTAGGTAACCTCGGTATTAGGCACAATTATCTTTATAGATTGTATTGCCTAATAGGGCTAAGCCAAAATGCATATTGACGAGATGCTAAAATGTTTTAGCATCGGAACACCAAGAAGAATTTCTTGCCGAAGTCACATGGAAAGAGTTTTACCAAGACTCGGTGTCCTTAAAACACTAATGAGCAAAATACATGATGGAGATTCCACACACTTTTGTGTTTGGATTAATCATGTATTCCATGGTATGTAAATCAACCAAATATGTCCAGTAGTCCTAATTAGTTGCAAGTAAGATACCAAAGTGATCAAAGTGTTGATCATGGGACAGCAGTGAAAAATGTCATTGAGTACTAAAGTAGCATTGATGACATGTTTTCTCGCAAGCAGAGATTATGAAGAGTTCGTTGTAATAAGTTACATCGATACAGTCTTCATCAATTCTTAAAGCGATTTTGATTTAAATTAAGGGTTTTGTGTAATACACAAATGGTGGCACAGTAAGTTGGAATTGTTCAAAACAAGTTACTATGGCGAATTCTATAACGAAGGCTAAGTATGTTGACGCTTTAGAAGCGACAAAGAAGATGTTGAATCATATAGTTCATTTATGAACTTAGTATGGTTTCAAGAGTGATTTGGTCAATGGAACACTATTGTAGATAGTTGCTCCATAGCTCAGTCTGAGGAATCAAGGTTTGACCAGTAATTCACATATATACAAAGCAAAGTCCACTCAAAATATGAATTTTGTGAAAGCGTGAAAATGCGAGGTTATGCAAAGATACAGACAGACCTGAAGTTGTTAGATCCGTTGGACGAAGACTACACCACAAGCAAAGCATATTTTACACCGGTATGCCATAGGTGTAAATTGCATTAGCATTGACTAGATTATTGACTCTAGTGCAAGTGGGACTCCATAGGAAATATGCCCTAGAGGCAATAATAAATGTTATTATTTATTTCCGTATTCGTAATCGTGTTTATTTTCCATGCTATAACTGCTATGGTTCTCGAGTCTGCAATAACCACGAGGCTCGAAGGAAGACTCATATTCACGTGTAGAAAAATAAACGGTAAAATGTATTCCTAGTAATTCCTCTAAGACTAGCTCATGTGTTGCATGATGGTTCTGTTTTCCTGATCATGGGCATGAGTATGCCGACAACTTTGAGGACACAATGTTAGAAGAACACTTGTGTTGAATCGACCCAATTGCTGTTATGCTATGAGATACAATCGTCACAAGTTAATGGTAAATAACATAGAGAAAGTTATTGTTTGCATAATTCCTTAGACCATGAGAGTATCGAGTTCCTTCATGCTTGCTTCATGAACTTTGGGGTTTGTTAAACATCATCCGTAATAGGGTGGCTATTACGACGGCTTACGAGTTCATGGAAAAAGTGTGACAAGGGACTAGATAGCTCAAGACTGGGATTTGCTCCTCCGACGATGAAGAATTATTCTTTGGGACCTCTCGGTGTCACAGTATCCATCATCGTCTGGCCAGACACAGCGTGATATGATCACGGGGATGCCGGAACATGGGAAAGAGAAGAGAAAACAAAACCGGTAACGAGGAACTGGCATAGTGAACAAGTTGTTGATTCATGGGGATGCCAATAAATCTCACCTTGGGTATTTGTAACATATCGCGAAGCAACAGGAATAGCACACGACAACTACAGGTTCACTCGAATATTTATTCATGTGGGTATAGGGGTCAATATGGATGTCCACGGTTTCGCTATTGATCATTGATCGGAAGGGGTTCCGGTCATGTCTATACTTCATCGAACCTACAGGGTCACATACTTAAGGGTCATCTATCTGCTGAATACTAGACAAGGAGTCTGAGAGAAAGTCACCGGAAAAGTTTCGGAGACGACGGAAAAGTTTCGGAGACGACGGAAAAGTTCCGGAGAGAAAACCGAAACTGTTTCGGAGAAACCAAAAATGTTTCGAAATAATACCATCATACCAGAAATGTTTTGGGACGTGTCTAGAATTACTTTAGAGGATGCCGGAAATGTTCTGGGACCTTCCAAAAAATTTCCGGAGAAAACACGCGGAAAAACATCTTGTCCTAGCAATAGTGGACAAGATCCCACGAATTGTGGGGGGTGTTTTTGGGCTGTTTTTGGGGAAGGGGGCAGCCCCCTTGTTTGTGGACAAGGTGTTGGGGGGGCATGGTGGGGGGCAGCCACCACAAATGGTGGTGCTGGTTGGGAGGAGGTGGCGCCCCATGAGGGTGCCTCATGTGGCCAGCCAAGGGTGGAAGGGGGGCCCCCATGGGGCAACCTCCCACCAAAGGTGTGTGCATGTTTTGGAGGGGGGCCTTTGTGGGCTGATATTGTCAGCCCCCCTCCACCCCTTCCACCACTATAAAAGGAGGAGTAGAGGAGCTCTCCAACTCTCTCAACACATGGCATGCATGATCTGCCATTTCTCTCTCCCTCACACGAAATAGTTTCGTAGTGCCAAAAGGCTATCTGGTTTTCGATAGGGATTAGCTCTGGGTGGCGAAGCCCTACCGGATAGATGACACCGTATGTGTGCAACCAAGTAGAGAGATCGTACGTTCGATCTTCTCTCCGAGGGACTATTCGAGGGGCCTCCCGAAGGGCTGTCCGAGGGACCATCCGACAAATTGTTTGAGGGCATCCCGGAGGGCTGTCCGAGGGATCGTCCGAGGGACTGCCTGAGGGCCTCCCGAGGGACCGTTCGAGGGACCATCCTAGGGGATGTTCGATGGCCTCCTGAAGGGCTGTCCGGGGGACCGTCCGAGGAGCTGTCCGAGGGAGAAAATCCTCGCGGTTGGGAGGTTGTAAAATCCTAGCTGCGGGGATCTGCACCGACGATCTTCACCAACTCTACTTCTGCTGCACTACGAGTTGGTAACGATCAGATCAAACCTTGTATGCATCTTCATAGTGTTCCTGGGCTGGTGTGTAGGACGGAATTTTTTTGTTTTCTGCTGCATTACCCTACAGATAGTTTATCTGTTATCCTAGGAAGACCATTTCTTAATACTACAGGGGTTGTTATTGATTGCACTGAAGGCAAAGTTACTTTTAATATTGATGGGAACCAACACACTGCTTATTTTCCATGGAAAAATGTAAAGCCAAATAAATATTGTCCACCTTCAAAAACAGTGATGACTTTTACCATGGGAAGGGTGGAATGTCCCATGTCTCCTACTAAAAAGAAATATCAAACTATCATGGTGGGATCCATCCCTATCCAGGTTGAGGTAACAAAAAGTGACAACTTGATGTTTTAATGGTTTTATTATTTTGCAAAGGTTATTGATAAGGACTGATCACCCTCATTAATATTTCATTTACATAATAGCAAAACAATTTTCATCAATTTCCTTCACCCTTCTTGTCATTATTTTCACTTTTATATAGTCTTAATAATTTTATAGAAAATAATTCCTTCTAGTCAGAAAGACCATTTTATATAATGTTTAGAAAACTCAAAAATAAAAATGCAAGAAAAATTGAAAAAATAAATATGAGGCCTATTTATATAGAGAGGAGAGGCCAGCAAGCACAAATGGGCGCCCAGGAAGCCCATGGGCTACCTAGGCACCTGGTGGGCCTGGGCACGTACACTGGGTGCCTAGGGCCCACCTGGCTCCCCTCAAGTGGACTGGCGCCTAGGGTCTTCTTTTTCCCCGAAAACACCTCCTATATTTGTTTTCATTTTTCTCGTGCTCGGGCTGCTGCTCATTTCTATCTCCCTTGTTTTAGCTCTATTCTCAAATCCCTTTGGTGGGATTGTTGTTTTGTATGTGACTTCTCCGCTCATCCAATTATATTTTTGATTAGTGCCCTATACTTTGCTATATTTGGTACTGTTATTAGTGATGAATATGAGCTTGCATGACCATTTGAGAATTTTTAGAGTAGTTTTGATGCATGGGATAGCTACTAGAAGCTTACTAGAGTTGTTTCCCATGATTTTTATGTGTCACTTTCACCTTTCTTTGACATGTCCAAAAATTTCAGAACCTAGGCACCATGTGGAAAAGGTTTGGGAAGGGGCTCATGTGGAGTTCATCCTCATCTTCTTCAAGGGAAACAAGGTCCATGTCAAAGGGTGCATCCTACTCAAGGCAAGGGAAGGGTATGATGATATTTGTAGGATCACCGTGAAAATCCCTAATGTGCACAACACCATTTGGCCTGATTATAATGTACTGGAAGCTTTGCAAATTAGAGAACTCTTCGAGGAGCTTTTCTCGTAAGCAGGTTTGGTAGGATATGTCAAAAATGAAGTTTCCACCTATGTTAATCTTACCAGAGAATTTATGAGCACTTTCAACTATAGTTTTGCATATGGTGTGAACACGGTTTCATTTACAATCTATGATCAAACACATACCATGCTACTAGATAGTTTCTGTGATGCTATACATGTGCCTTGTCATGGGAGTGTTAGTAAAGTAGATGATAGAAGTGGACATATTGCCAATTTTCTGAGAGAAATAAGTGATGAAACTATACCATCACCACTGATGGCAAATTATCTGGAATTCAGCACCCAACATTTCGCCATCTATCTTACTTCATAGCATGTAGTTTTTACTGGGAAGTATGAACACACTGCTGTTAATTTGCACGATCTTTACATTCTTATGTGCGGTGTTCATCCTAAGCATACCGAGAAGTATAATTTGGGTGCCATTTATTCATGTCATGTTAGACTTTCATGGAGTAGGAGTAATGATTATTGTTGTGGTTCCATTGCTACTTTATGTGCTATCAAACTAAATGTGCTTGATGTATCTGATGACTATGAAGCTCTAGGTTACAAATATTTAGATGAGCATGCTTTGCATAACCATCAATGTTTGCATTTTGAAAATGAGGGAGGGCCATATGAGTATTATTTTACAACTAAGGGTGATGCTTGGCAAATACCTGTTCCTTGTCCCTTTTTATTTGATGTCAGAACCAGGAACAGGTGGATTGTGTAGATTGATGATGTCACAACATATTATGATGATCAAGCAAAAAGAGGGCGAAGGCTCAACAAGATGCTCCACAACCACCTCCACCATTCTACTACTAGGCTGGCCCAAGCCAGTGAGGCAGCCAAGCTTAGGCCAAAGGCCTAAGCTTGGGGGAGTATGTATCTCACTGCCCTCATTTTCATTGTTGTACCGTGATTGTTATATCTTTTGATGGGCTTGTTATGCTTCATGCTTATCGGTTTCATTGTCGCAACGTTTGCCGGCTTCATTGTTGTTGTTGTATCCAGTTTTGTAATTTTGTTTCATTTTGTTTCTCCCTTGTTTTTAAGCAATAAAAAACAACAAAAAGATTTTCTTGTTTCTCTAATCTTACCCTTTGTTTGCCTCTTCTCGGTTTTCATTTGGATCTTTGTTCCTTCTTGTATTTCTTTCAAAAAGAAAACTCCAAAAATATTTTACTCATTCTTCTCTCGTTCTTTTTGGTTTGCTTCTCATTATTCAGAAAACAACAATCATATTTTATTGTTCTTCTTTCTTTGGTTTTGTTTGCTGTTCCAAAAGTTAAAGAAAATCCAAAAAATATTTCCTCGTTGTTTTGCTTTCTTCTCGCTTCTTATGCCCTATGATGTCTACAACACACTTCTATTCCTGTAGACCTTGTTGGGCCTCCAAGCGCGATGGTTTGTACGATAGTAGTAAATTTTCCTCAAGTGGATGACATAAGGTTTATCAATCTGCGGGAGGTGTAGGATGAATGTCTTCTCCTATCAAGCAACCCTGCAATAAAATACAAGTAGTCTCTTGTGTCCCCAACACACCTAATACAGTTGTCAATTGCATAGGTGCACTAGTTCGGCGAAGAGATTTATAAATTTGATGATAGATGGATAATATGGATGGTGGAAATATTTTTGTATTTTCTGAATATTTAAATACAGAAGGTAACAATGTGGAAATGTGACTGAAATGAGGTTTGCAATGCTTAGAAACAAGGCCTAGGGTCCATAGGTTTCACTAGTGTCAACTCCCAAATGATAACTTCATTAAAATACATGATACAACCTCACAAAGTTCCTTTTTATTGGATCAATTCCGGAAGAGATCTCGTAGGTGCGCAAACAGCAAACCACCTCAAAGTTTCTTTCTAATCTTAATCTATTGAACTACCTCAATGTCACCTCAGGTAGCCCCAGAGACTATACAACGGAAACACCATATGATCTTGTCGTTCAATCTTTGTCTAATGAGTCACCCCAATGTCTCACAAGTGTCTCCAGGGATTAGACTAGACATGCATCATGTAATCTCAATAACTCCTTAAGTTCAATAATATAACATGAACAAGATTCAATCCATGAAGGTACTCATCACACGAGGTACATCATACAATTCAACTAATCATCAATGCCCAAGATACTAATCATGGTGGCAATTCATAAGATCAAGAAAGAGAGGTACTTGACACATAGCTACTACCACAAACCCTCACCTCGAAGGGGAACTACTCCTGGATCACCATGGGAATAGCAAGGGTTGATGTAGAGGTTGAAGATGAAGGTTCCCCCCTCTAGCAGAGTGCCAGCTCAAGGAGAAAATGAAGATCTTCTCGGAACAGGGACAGGCGGCGGCGTGAAAAATCTATCATAATAAGGATAGTGTTTTGGGGGTATATATAGACCATTGGGCACCGGAGGCACCCGGGGGGTTGCCCCCATGCCGTAGATGCCCCTATAGGCACCCTAGGCCTAGGGGCACCTATACCAGGCGTCTAGGCACCTCGGAGGCCCCATAGTGATGGGCTTCGGCTCCTGCGTCTCTTCTGATGTGAAACTTCCGGAACTATTCTTTGATAATCAAATGCATCAAGTCAAAATCACCCATGCCAAAGGTTTAGAAAGAATGTCAAGTTAAATTGGGTGCACAATGATAATCATCAATGCATAGCATATATACATGGCAATCACTTCTAGGCTAACCCAAGATACATGACCGAATACAATCACATGTTGTATGATTTCTCTATTTCACAATCTTCACTCATTCAGAATCTGGGTGCAAGTGCGAGTCTGTACCCTAATCACCGCGAAGAAAACACAATGTTGGGGGTCAGGAGAAGTCAAAATAAGAAAGTCTTACACCAAAGTGGCTGACCATTAGGACAAGAGGAAGACCTTATGATCGATATTGATGCAAGGAGTAGTGATTGCCATACAATTAGGATGCACATAGATCAATATATGAATGAAAGCTCTCCTATGAACTAACGGGGGTGCATCCAACTTGCTTGCTCATGAATACCTAGAGCTCTTTTGAGGAGGATCATCGTTGGAATATACAAGCCAAGTTCTATAATGTGAAGTCCCCACTAGTATATATGAAACTCATGAACTCTCAACAATGAAATGCAATGAAGTTCTGCTACTTTGAAGCACTTATTTTTGCTTCCTATGCTTGGTGCTACTTTGAAGGACTTCACATGTGTACTCCGAAAAGGATAATGGTGTTGCTTCTTCTCTCTCTCTCTCTCTCTCTCTCTCTCTCTCATAGACTTTTTTGGTGCCTCCGTGGCACATATTTTTTTGTGTGTCCCTTGACACTTTTTTTATACCTCTGTGGTGCATCTTTTATTTTCTCTCTCTTTTTTTGGGTAGAAGCAACACCTTACAATAATGATCAGTACACTTTTCTCAACTTCATCTAAATGAAAACATAACTCTTGGTATGTACATGAAAAGAACTCTCTACATGATGCCTCTGGCAGTGTACCAGGATGTGCAATGATCTAGCGTAGCATGGATATAATGAGAAAATGGCATAGCCATGAAATAAACATAATGCTTGCTACAATGATCATGCAAAGCATATGACAATGACAACATGTCTCTAGTCATGTAACATAAATGATGGTAGTGCATGGCAATTTACTCGAATGGCTATGGAAATGCCATATGTAGGTAGGTATGGTGGCTGTTTTGAGGAGATTTTGGGTATATGTGTAGGCGGACAAGAGGAAGTCCTCCCACATGGTTGGATGTATCTGTGAAGGATTTACCATGTCTCAATGTGAGAGTGGGCAATTCTCGATACCGAAAAGGCTAGCAAAAAGGTTATATGGGTGGAAGTACAGAACTCAACAACTTGCATTAAACATAAAGAACTCATCAACCAAATAAGTGCCTCATGGCATTACTAGAGCATAGTATGGCAAGTCCAGTATCCTGTGCGGTTTTATTGGTAGGTTCAAGACCATCATTCGCCCTCGGCAGCATCGAAGTCGCTAGTCAATGATGGTTGCATGAAAACAAAACCATGCATTTTCTGCTTCTCATTAGAGTCCCCAATTTTTATTTGTTATTAGGTGAAAGAAAGGCATTAGTTCTTCTAAACATGAGCACATTATCCTATCTCCAAATAGCAGTAGCTACTTGGCATATAGATTAATAGTGATAAGACTGCCTCAAAACCCAAGCCAAAAATCCACAACTATTGAAACAGACTCTACTTCGGTGTTCTTATCAAGTTAATTACTATCCCAATTCCCAAGCATGCAAGACTTAATTTTCAGTACTAAAAACAAGATAATAACCTCAAGATACTACATTAAAACATGTGCCAACCAAATCCTATAACTTTCCAATAAAATCTACATGAAGCACATAAAGTTATCACCGCAAAACGCCACTTTTATTACTCTAACAGATTTTAGTGAAGCACATAGAGTAAACAATCAAGCCAAGAAAATATCTGTCCACAATAATGAAAATGGCCAGAGGTGATGATTACATTTATTCAAAAGCAAAAGCAAAAGAAACGGTCCAAGTAAATGCCAACAAGCAAAACTATAAAAGAGGGATTGAAGAGGGATCATACAATGGTTGTTGATGATGAACATGGATGCCTTGAAAATCCCCAAGCTTTGCCTTTTGGGTCTTCTTAGAATTAAAGTGGGCATCCCCAAGATTGAACCTCAAACCCTCCTAGTGCTTGTGATTGTGATGGTATCCCTAGTGAAGTTAACCTCATATAAACAGTTTAAGCTCAAAGGAACCATGAGTCTGGGTTAGTCCATAAATAATAATAAATAGTTCACCATGATGTATATAAATCATGGCAACATGGCATAATGGTAGCTATAGTAAATGAAACAATCATAGGCTCTCTTGATCAAGGAGAAACCAAAAACTATGCAATCCTATAGCAAATACAACAGTTGCACGGGAATCTATCAAAACAGATCATCATTTAAAGACATAATTTTAGACAAGACTTACATAACTCAAAAAATTCCTAAAACGTTAGAATAAATATTAGACATACATGACTCTGCTGTGTAAAAATTTCAGCTCAAAAGCATGTTCCAGGAGATAATTCAATTCTTTGCAAGAACAACATTCCCACATAGCATCAATACTTAAACTAATTGCATAACTTGGCACTTTATTGAAAGAAAACAAGAAAACAACTTTGCTACAGTAAGGTAGCAAGTTCTACATTATTCAAACCAAACTAAAATTCTAAAAGTGGGCTACCTCCCAGAAGCGCTTTCTTTAATGTCTTTGAGCTAGGCATTGATAATTTCAATGATGCTCACAAGAAAAACATGAATCCATAAGTATTTTGAAGCACAAGTGTGAACACCAAAAAGAACATATCAAACACATGTAAGTCTAACCCACTTCTTATCCATAGGAATCTTGTAAGCAAATGATTCATTGAAGCATAAGGTAACAAGCATAAGAAGGCAAGACAAGGGCAACTTTAAAGTTTTCAACATAAAGAGAGGAAACTTGATATTGTTCAGATATCTATAAGCATGTCTCCCTCTCTCATAATAATTTTCAGTGGCATCTTGAACAAATTCAATAATGTATCCATCACATAAAATAGTCTTTTCATGATCCACATGCATACAACTATTATTACTCTCCACATAAGTAAAATCCTTTTCATTAGTAATAGTGGGAGTAAAATTATTATAGCTATCATGTAAGACTTGAACACTATAAACTAATTGTGCATTAGAATGATAATATTCAGTGGGGAAATAATTCTCTTCATAATTATGACAAGTTTCATAAGGGTGATTATCATTATCTTTTATAGCATAAGTATCATCATAATAGTCATCATAGGTAGCAACTTTGCTCTCGCCATAATAAATTGAAACACCCTCCAAAATAATGGAATCAATACTACCTAAAGTTATGACCTCTCCAAATCCACCTTTATCAATATTGCAATAAGATTTAACACTTTTCCAAAATAGTGGGATAATTCTTACCTAAAGTCATGACCTCTCCAAACCCACTTTCAATAATATTGTAATCATCATAACTAGGAGGTGCATTCTCATCATAATAAATTTTCTCTTCCATATTAGGATCAGGAAGTCTAAAAATTTCATATTCATTCATTGTTTCATATTCATTGATGTCTACTATGCAACTCTATTCTTGTAGACTTGGTTGGGCCTCCAAGCGTAGAGTTCTGTAGGTAAGCAACAAATTTCCCTCAAGTGGATAACCTAAGGTTTATCAATCCGTGGGAGGTGTAGGATGAAGATGGTCTCTCTCAAACAACCCTACAATCAAATACGAAGAGTCTCTTGTGTCCCCAACACACCCAATACAATTGTTAGTTGCATAGGTGCACTAGTTCGGCGAAGAGATGATGATAGATGTGTAATATGGATGGTAGAAATAGCTTTTTGTAATCTGAATAAATAAAAACAGCAAGGTAGCAAGTAACAAAAGTGTGTGAAATGGTGTCTCAATGCATAGAAATAAGGCCTAGGGTTCATACTTTCACTAGTGCAATCTCTCAACATCATTAACATAATTGAATCACATAACAATCCCTGAAAGTGCGGCAAAGAATCACTCCAAAGTCTCTATTCCTATCAGAGAAAGTAGGATGAAATTATGTAGGTAGTAAACCACCTCAAAGTTGTGTGTCCAATCAATCTTATGAACCACCCCAAAGTGTCATGAATAGTTCTAGAGATCGTACTACGACAACACCATATGATACGCATCAATCAACTCTAATGTCAACTAGATACCCCAATGTCACCACGACTATCCGCGAGTGAGACATGCATCAAGTGATCTCAAATCCAAAATATTCAATCCAACATAAAGAAACCTCAAAGAGCAAGACTCAATTCACCATGAAAATAAGAGAGGGAGGTGAACATCATGTGATCCAATTATATTGATAAAGCTCATGATACATCAAGATCGTGCCAAATCAAGAACACGAGAGAGAGAGAGAGAGAGAGAGAGAGATCAAACACATAGCTACTGGTACAAACCCTCAGCCTCGAGGATGAACTACTAACACATCACCATGGTGGCAGCAAGGATGATGAAGTTGGCCTCCGTGATGGCTTCCCCCTCTGGCAGGGTGCCGAAAAAGGCCTCCAGATGAGATCGCTTCAAAACAAAGGCTTGCGGTGGCGGAGTAAAAGTTCTAGGTTACTTTTCGGAGGTTTCTCTATTTATGGGAATTTTAAGCGTTGGAATCACGTCAAGGGGGGTCCCGAGGGCCCCACAAGCTTGGATGGCGCGCCCCCTTATGGCCACCCCTGGGCACCTTTTGGCTCCCCTGAAGCTTCCTGGGTCTCTTTACTTCCAAAAAAACCATCGTAAATTTTTATCGCGTTTGGACTTCATTTGGTATGGTTTTTCCGCGAAACAAAAAACATGCAAAAAACAGGAACTGGCACTGGGCACTAGATTAATATGTTAGTCCATAAAAATAATATAAAAGTGCACCAAAACCATGTAGAACTCATGTAAATATAGCATGAATTCTTCATAAATTATAGATACATTGGAGACATATCAGCATCCCCAAGCTTAATTCCTGCTCGTCCTTGAGTAGGTAAATGATAAAAGAAATAATTTATGAAGTGTGAATGCTAGAATAGTGCATAAGTTTGATCAATGATAATTCTAATCACTTTTTCTAGCATCATTATTTATCATAAACAGCAACTCATTTCTCATAAGACTTCTCTTGATCAAGTTGCAAGCTATTCACATGTTAAAGTATTGACCATAAACTCTCTTGAAAGTTAACAAACTATGTTTTCAGTCATCAAACAATTACAATTCATCTTATTTACAAGAAGGGTCTATGTAAGAGCTTTTGTTTAGCAAATTTCACATACTCAACTATCATATAGTCTTCTAATGATTGCTGGCACTCAAAGCATATTTTTAGAACAACCTGTTTCCATCGGACACAGAGGAAGATGAGGGTTTAATAAGTCACCTCCCAACTTTCTTACCACAAGGATAAACGTCAACAATAATAACTTATGTTCATATATATTTAACTGCATATATGTGCCTGGATCTTTCCCCAACATCTCTACTACTATAGTACACATTTTTTGAATATTTGAATCTACCCTCATCTCACTTGTTTTACCCGCCGCCTGAAGAATGAATTCATTTATAGTCGTCCAAGCTATTGGATCAAATGGCTCATGTCACATGGATTTGCCACCTATAGTGCTCCTGCCAACCTAAAAACTAATCATTCCTTCTAGAAAACTCCACAAAGCATGGTCCCCTTTGGCAAATCGATTGCCTCCTAACCTCCCTTTGCCTAGATCGGTGGATGTGGATGTGTGGAGCAAATCGATTGCCAAGGCCCATCATGGTATAACCATGCCTGCTGATGTATGCTGCGTGTGGCCATGGCTGCCGGATGCAAGCGCCGTCGTGCCTACTGAGGAAGACTAGATGAGTGCCAGATGGCGAGGTCATGTGTTGCGCTGGTGCCATGGCAATCCCTGGGTCGGTGTTCAGTGGATCGGCACAGTCTTGGCATCACCGGGTCAGTACCTCTCTCTCTCTCTCTCTCTCTCTCTCTATCTCTCTTTGACATGATAAGCTCTTTCGGAAGCACTGCAGTTAACTCGACGGGGGGCTGCTGCTGGGCAAGCTGCTGCGCAGGTCAGCGGGTGGAGAAAGTAGGTGGCGGGCAGAGCAGCGAACTGGCAGGGCGCCTGGCTCGCGGGCGTCATGACGGTTGCTCCGGCCTCCGGGTGGCCGACGAGGCGACGCCGCGATGACGAAACAGGCACTCAGCTGGCGGCAGATCAGAATCGAGAGAGGCAGTGGATGCATCGGTCATGTGCCTATGCACTGTTCGTGCGGCCTTCATTCCTCCCCCAGCCCATAGCTATACAGGCCAGCCCAAAATTACAAGGTGGAGGGCAGCCCACCTTGTTACTCTGCCACTGGGTATGGGATCTGATGAAGGGACTTGACGGCATTGGCGGCATTGGCGCTCTGGTCGAACGTGAGAGGCAGCACCTTGTGGCCTGGTTTCTGAAAAAACGCTAACAGCAGGCTAACATGATGTTTGTCCTTTCTGAACTGGATGGAGTGGCTACAACTGGCTCAGCCTCTGGTTGCATTCCATCTACATCCAAGTGATATAGAATGCATCGAGATGATCATTTCCTGAACAAAATACAATCACATGACTTGAGTTGTCACTTTGTGAATATTGACTGCAGGTTTGTAAAGTACTCGCTACTAACCAAAATTTCTTGTAATATTTTCGCAATGTAAGAAGGGTGAAACTTTATCAGGACATTGTAACTTGGCACGAGGTTGGAAAGCAAAAACAACTCACGCAAAAAGTGCTCAGTTTGTATCGAAAATTTTCTTATTCGTGTGAAAATTGTACTCAATAATGCACATATGCAAAGCACGTCCATTCGACTAGTACAATGTTTACCAAATGGAGAATAATGAGGTTGGAATAAGAAGTTGACTCAACATGAAAATAAAGCTTGACAGAAAAAGTAAATGATAGGCCCTTCGCAGAGGGAAGCAGAGATTAACACATGCCAGAGCTCATTTGGTTTTAAAACAGAGATAAATTTATTTTGGGAGGTGTACTTTCCTGTCAATGGTTTAACGACAAAGGTTTCCAATATCTTCCATGCTAAACACATTAATGGCGGTTCCCATGCTTTTACAGTCCCCCTCCACCATACTAACACAAACCATGGCTAGCCGAATCCACGGGTGCCTGCCAACTTTCAAATTTTCTAGGGGAGTGTCCTTTTTAATTATAGTAAAAAAATTATTTGGGACTGGGCATCCCTATTACCTGCCTTCCTCATAAATTTTACAAGCGAATAAACTCTCATCGTGAGTAAAACATATTTAGCATGGAAGATATTAACTACCCCTATCGCTCCATGAGCTGTACGGGCACACAAAACAAAAATTTATTTGAAGTTTTAGAGGTGGCACATGCAAATTTACTGGGAATGGCAATGAAATACCATATATACGTAGGTATAGTGGACACTTTTGAAAGAAACTTGGCTCAAGGATTTTGGATGCACAAGTAGTATTTCTACTTAGTACGGAAGTGTTGGCTAGTAAAGATTATAAACAGACACCATATGTTGGAGGATCCATGACAATATAACTTCTATGCAAATATACATAAACATAACTTGTCCAACATCAACTATTTGATGAGGGTTCACAATCACAAAAGATTTCCAAGATAGTATATTTGTAAGTGGAATCTCTCTTTCTTGTATTAATCTTTCATGAATTGTTCAAATGACCAATGTTATGCTTGTTAAATTCCAATAGATTTTATTTCCTACACTCTCATGTGAAACTACTACTTCCCATGAGATAAGCATATGAAGCATATATAATTTCAATTCATGATATTCAATTCATTCCAAAATTTACTCTTAGGATATAAGTGAAGCACAAGAGTAAATGACAAATTGCTCCAAAAGATATAAGTGAAGAACAAAGAGTAGTTAAGTAAATAGGTAGCTATGCAAAGACTCTCTCCAAATAAAAAAATTTAGATCTAAGGATTGTATCAAATAGCAAGCAAAAAAAATGCTCCAAGCAAAACACATATTATGTAAAGAATAAAAATATAGTTCCGAGTGAGGTATACCGATAGTTTTGAAGGCGAAAGAGGGGATGCCATCCGGGGCATCCCCAAGGTTGGGCGGTTGAGTCTTCCTTAGTTATTACCTTGGGGTGCCTAGGGCATCCCCAAACTTAGTGTCTTGCCACTCCTTATTCTCCTTCCATCGCCATCTTACCCAAAACTTCAAAACTTCATTCACACAAAACTTAACGGAACTCGTGAGATAGGTTAGCATAATAAAAATAAATCATTCACTTGGGTACTATCAAGACAAGATTCATAATTGTTCTCACATAATTCTTACTGTCTTCTATCATTTCCACAATTTATATCACTTAATATAAGCTATGGAAACTCCAAAATAAGTAAACCATGCAATACAAACAGAATCTGTCAAAAACAGAACAACACGTAATGATCTAATTAATCATCATACTTCTGTAACTCTAAAAATTCTGGAAAATTAAAGCAACGTAGACAATTTGTATAGAAGTACTGTGTAAATTATCTAGGATTTTATCACATTCCAGTACAGAATGTCAATTCATGCACTGGACGCTAAACATTCTGTTTTTGCACAGAACCAAATAAACAAAAATCCACATCAACCTAAATGTCTTACTTAGCACATTATTGAAAGAAAAGATAGAAAACATGATTAATACAATAGCTTAATCATGTTAAATCACAAAAACAGTAAAGATAAATATTGGGCTTCCTCCCAACAAGCGCTTTTCTTTAATGCCTTTTAGCTAGGCATGATGATTTTGATGATGCTCACTTAAAAGTAAGAATTGAAACATAAAGAGAGCATCATGAATCATATAGCAAACAAATTTAAGCCTAACCCACTTCCTATGCATAGGAATTTTATAAGCAAACAATTTATTGGAGCAATAATCAACTAGCATAGGAAGGCAAAACAAGTGTAACTTCAAAATTCTCAACACATAGAGAGGAAACTTGATGTTGTTGAAATATATATAAGCATATCGCCCTCTCTCATAATAATTTTCTGTAGCATCATGAACAAATTCAACAATGTAACTATGACATAAAGCATTCTTTTCATGATACATAAGCATACAATTTTTATTACTGTGACGCCCCCGACTTAATCGTGCACTAATCATACACGCAAATGCACACGATCAAGCCTAAGGACTCACGGGAAGATATCACAACACAACTCTAGACACAAAATAAAATAATACAAGCTTTATATTACAAGCCAGGGGCCTCGAGGGCTCGAATACATAAGCTCGGGTCATACAAGCATCAGCGGAAACAAAAGTATCTGAGTACAGACACCAAGTTAAACAAGTTGCCTTAAGAAGGCTAGCACAAACAGCGACACTGATCAAAAAGGCGAAGGCCTCCTGCCTAGGGCCTCCGAACTACTCCTGGACGGCTGGCTCAACCCAGTAGAAGTGGCCTCCGGGCTCTCCTGGTAGTAGCCTCCTGGGGTGGCGTCTGGCTCCTGGGCTCCATCGTCTGGTTTCATCAAGTGGGTATGGGGAAAAGAAGTAGCAAAGCAACCGTGAGTACTCATCCAAAGTACTCGCAAGACTGACATCAGAACTATACTAAAATGCATTGTATCAATGGAATGGGGCTATATCTTTGGACTGAACTGCAGAATGCTGGAACAGAGGGGGAGAGACCTAGCCTATCGAAGACTAGCATCTTGAAGCAATCTTGGAGCATCAGAAGAGAGTAGAGCAAGATAATATATAATCAATCATGTTTAGTAAAACCCTGAGATACTTCCTCGACTACCCTGCAAGAAAGTGATCCCGAGAGCAGTAGTAGCAGTTTATTATGTATCAGTAACCCTTTGTAGTTGTAGCAGATAAGGATACAACTCCGAGCGTCCGGTTACCGTGGACATGGCTATTCGAATAGATTACTTCCCTGCAGGGGTGCACTACTGTTACCCAACACGCTCGATTAACTCTGGCCAGACACACTTTTATCGGGTCATGCCCGGCCTCGGCTAAACGACACACCACAGCCCCACCTAGAGCTCAGCAGGGAGGGCCTCACCGGTCTACATCCTAAGCGCTAAGGGGTCTTGGGCCATCGCCCTGTGCACTCCGGGTCGTTGTGTGCAGGGTGGGTCCAGGCACCACCTCTGTCCTGGATGGCGCCGGCCCGACCCGGCCACAATGCTGAACTGGACGTCTGACAGAGCTTTCGGCTGATACATACGGCGCCGAGGGTCCCATAACCATTATCCCACGTGGTGGTAGTGCGTATAGGGCCAACGACCCACTCAGATCAAATACCCAAATCCGTTAGGTGTGTTTAGTAACTCGCAGAGACGAACAGGGTTCCTGTCGCTCCAACTTGGTAAGTCATATCGCACGGGTGCTCTTGGAGCTGACCCGTCTTTGGTAGTATTCTCTCGCGGGCACCCTTGGGGCCAGCCCGACTTTAACAGTTTAAGTATTTGCAATAAGTAAACATTTCCATGATCATCACCCAGAGTAATCACGGCCCGATAACAAGCATGGCACACGGACAAGGGTGAAGGGCCACAGGTGGAACAATGGCATAGCTAACTAAGCATCATGGGACAGCAGATAGAGATAAACAGCAGGCGACAAAATCAGGCTATGCTTCAGAATAGGAGCTATCGGAACAGTAGCAGGGGCAATTCTAATGCAAGAATAAGAGAGAAAGGAATGGGCGATATCTTATGATTAAGGGGGTTTTGCTTGCCTGGAAGCTCTACTGAAGGGGCCTGGTCGTCGGCGACGTCGTCGTACACTGCAGCGTCGTCGACAGTCTCAGGGGCTATCGAGAGAGAAGGAGGGGGAAGAAACAATAAACACACGGCAATAATGCAATAGGGATGCATGACACGTCTAAATGATATGCAGAGGTGATATACTGCCTATCTAAATGATTTAGTTAATTTAGGAATTTATTTGGATTTATTTTACAAAGGTCATGCACTATTCATTTATCGGATACGGGCAAAATGTTCCATGTTCAGTATGTTAAAGGGGTGTGGTAGGTATGTGGATGGCACATTCGGATTCTTCATATTTTTCTGATCATTTTACATATATAAATTATTTTCATCCGAGTTACGGTTTATTTTACATGATTTTTCAAAGTTTTAAACATTTTCTGGAATTTCTGGATTTATTTAAATTAGAATTATCCGAAACAGTAAAAGGTGACGTCAGCATGACGTAGGGGTGACGTCAGTAGTCAACAGACTCGCTGACCAGTCAAACCTAATGGGACCCACTTGTCAGTGACTGATTTAATTAAACAGAGTTTTATTTAACTAATTAAACTAATTAGCAGGTGGGCCCCATTAGTCAGTGGATAATTAACTAATTAATTTAATTAACGTTTTATCTATTTAATAAATCATTTTAATCTGGCGGGACCCACATGTCAGTGACATGGGGCCGCCACGTCAGCGGTGGACCGGGTCAACGGGACCCGCGGACCCACCGATCAGCCACACAGAGGCGGCCAGGTCGAGCCACGTCGGCGACGACCGGCGACGTCGCCGGAGTTACTCCGGCGACCAAATCCGCGCCGTCGGGCGGCGGCCGGGTTTCGTCCACAGGCCACCATTTCAGCGGGACTAGGCGCGTTCGATCGGGGAGAGAATGCCGCGTCGATCTAAGGCGGTCTCGCGGGCTAACTCTGCCGAAGTTGAGCTCTACGACGGCGATGGCGGACGGCGGCATTCGGCCATCTCGCGAACGGCGGCAAGAGGCAACGGCGAGGCCAGCGGAGAGGCTCTACGGGGTCCTAACGAGGTCTAGAGCACGGCTACGAGCTCGTTTGAGCGTGTCATCGACGGGAACGACGGCGATGGGCACCGCGGCGGAGCTCGGTTCGGACGGCGACGACAGAGGAGGATATGGCTACGGGGAGAGGCCAGATAGAAGGGGAGAGGACGGCGACTGCTCACCGGGCCCTGCAGGTGTGCAACGGTGAGCTCGGGGAGGCCGGACGGCGACGAATCGACGGCGGCGACGCGGATGGCCGAGGTAGAAGAAGAGGGCGTCGAGCTCGTTTCAGCGGCTCCCTGCCCGCGTTCGTGGTCGGAGGGGAAGCAGAGGAGGACGGTGAAGCGGATGGGCCCGATCTCAGAAGCGGGGGAGCTCTATGGCCACACCGGCGAGCTCGGCCATGTCGACGGCGTCGGCGTCTGCGAGAAGGTAGAAAGCGGCGAGGGAGGAGGAAGAAAATATCTGGGGAGGCGGCTAGGGTTTTGCGAGGGCGTTCTTATCCCCCCTCGCTGCTCTGTAGCGACACGGGGACGACGAGGCGCGGCGGGAACGGCGACGACCAGCGTCGGGGTCGGACGCGGGCGACCGGGGAGGAGTAGTAGAAGGAGGAGGACGAGGTGGGCCAGGCTGGCGCGGCGAATTAAGCTCAGGTATGTTGGCCTTTTTCTTTTTCCCTCTTTTCTTTTCTACTTTTCTAATTTAGTTTCTGTTTAGTAATTAGTTTAGCCACAATTTTAGTTTTTTAAAATATGAGTGTTGCCCATTTAAATACTAGACAATATTTAACACTGCCAGAAATTGGTTTGAGCTAAATAGGATTTCATTTTGATTTTAATTAATTAAAAAGGTATTAAATGTCTCAGTTTTAGTGATGTTGTTTTTCTTAACACAATTAGCTATGAATTATTTGCTATTTAATGAACATTTTAGTTTTCAGATTTGAACAACTTTTATTTTCACTTTATATTTGAATTTCTATTTGAATTGGAATTTGAAATGTGATATGATGCAAATGATGATCAAGCACTGTAAATGCTGATGACCTGGCATTATCAAAAGGTGATTACCGTAGCTTAATCACATGGGGTGTTACAATTCTCCTCCTCTAAAAGAAATTCTCGTCCCGAGAATTAAGAGGTAGGCTGAAAGAGAGTGGGGTATTCTTCACGAAGACGATCTTCGCGTTCCCAAGTGGCTTCATCTTCAGAATGATTCGACCACTGAACTTTAAGGAACTTGATTGCCTTCTGACAGGTTCGACGTTCAGCTTGATCAAGAATGCGGATCGGATACTCTTGATAAGAAAGATCCTCTTGCATCAAGCATTTCATGATCCACTGCTCGGATAGGATCCTTGAAGCAGCGACGGAGTTGCGATACATGGAAGACATCATGTACTTGAGAAAGGTTTGGCGGCAATTCCAATTGGTATGCCACTTCTCCTCGACGGGCGAGAATACGGAACGGGCCAATGTAGCGAGGAGCTAACTTGCCCTTGATTCCAAATCGATGAGTGCCCTTCATCGGAGTAACACGAAGGTAAGCTTGTTCGCCAGGCTGATAGACCATTACCTGGTGCTTTCGATCATAGTTGATCTTCTGACGAGACTGAGCAGTTTTCAAATGTTCTCGGACAATGCGGACTTGTTCTTCAGCTTGTTGAATAATGTCCGGACCGAAGAGTGGCCGTTCCCCAGTTTCTGACCAATTCAGAGGGGTTCGACACTTACGTCCGTAGAGAACTTCAAATGGGGCCATCTTCAAACTAGCTTGATAACTATTGTTGTATGAGGATTCAGCATACGGAAGAGATTCCTCCCATCTCTTACCGAATGAGATGACACAAGCTCGAAGCATATCTTCAAGCACTTGATTGACTCGTTCAACTTGTCCCTGGGACTTGGGGTGAAAAGCGGTGCTGAAGGACAGATGAGTTCCCATAGCTTCTTGGAAACTGTTCCAAAATCTGGAGGTGAAGAGGCTGCCACGATCAGAACGGATCTCCAACGGAACACCGTGGAGTGACACGATTCTGGAAACATACAAGTCTGCTAACTGGCTAGTAGTGATTGTCTCCTTGACTGGCAGAAAGTGAGCAACCTTGGAGAATCGGTCAATGACGACAAAAATAGCATCATGACCTTTCTGCAATGTGGGAAAACCAGTAATGAAGTCCATGTCGACCTTGTCCCATTTCCATTCAGGAATATCAAGTGGTTGTAGAAGTCCAGCAGGCCTTTGATGTTCTGCCTTGATGTGACGGCAAACGTCACACTCAGAAACATAACGAGCAATGTCTCGCTTCATATCAGGCCACCAATATCTCTGTCGAATGTCTTGGTACATCTTGGTACTACCAGGGTGCATTGAAAGAGGTGTATCATGAGCTTCTTTCATGACATCCGGGGTCAGATCCAGATTGTCCTTTCTGGGAACCACTAAGCGATTTTTGTAGAACAGGGCGCCGTCACCATCAATTGTGAAGAATAAGGGCTTTCCCCTTTTGATATCTCGCTTAATTTTCTCGACCTCAGAGTCACCTTTCTGTATATGCTTGATGAGGTCGTCGAGATCTGGTTCAACAACCAGGTTATTTAGATATCCTTGAGGAACTATCTCAATGTTCTGCGTTCGAAGCTCTTCATACAGGAGTGGCTGTTGCAGCTGAACCTCAAGTTCACAACAGTAGGATTTACGGCTCAAAGCATCAGCCATTACATTAGCCTTGCCAGGGGTATAAGAGATACCCAAATCATAGTCTGTAATGGCCTTCATCCATCTTTGCTGACGGAGGTTCAGAGATGGTTGAGTGAACAAGTACTTCAGACTTTGATGATCCGTGTAGATCTCGCAATGATTACCAAGTAGGTAATGTCGCCATAACTTCAATGCATAAATAACTGCTGCAAGTTCGAGATCATGCGTTGGATAGTTCTCTTCATGAGGACGCAACTGTCGAGAGCCATAAGCAATCACTTTCCGCTCTTGCATTAGGACACAGCCTAATCCTTGACGAGACGCGTCACAGTAGATCACAAAGTCCTTGCGAGAAGCTAGAGGAGCAAGCACTGGTGCAGACGTCAGCTTGTCCTTGAGTGTTTGGAAACTTTCCTGACATTTTTCTGTCCATTCAAACTTGACGCCTTTGTGAAGCAAATCAGTCAGTGGTTTAGCAATCTTGGAGAAGTTCTCGACAAAACGGCGGCAATAGCTAGCAAGACCGAGAAAACTTCTGACTTGCTTGACATTCTTCGGCGGAGTCCAGTCAAGAATAGCCTGAACTCGTTCTGGGTTAACAGCAATGCCATCTTTAGAAATCACATGGCCGAGATATGTCACTTCAGATAACCAGAACTCACACTTGGAATACTTGGCATACAGTTGATGTTCACGCAGCTTTTCCAGTACAAGTCGAAGATGTTCGGCATGTTCTTCTTCATTCTTCGAATATATAAGGATATCATCCAGATAAACCACGACGAACTTGTCGAGGTAATCCATGAAGATGTAGTTCATCAATCGAGAGAATGTTGCTGGAGCATTGGTTAAGCCAAAGGACATGACAGTGTACTCGTAAGAGCCATAGCGAGTAACGAAGGCTGTCTTCGGAATATCCTCTTTACGAACCCGGATCTGGTGGTATCCCAATCTCAAATCAAGTTTAGAGAATACTGAGGAACCAGCAAGTTGATCATACAGATCGTTGATTCTGGGAAGCGGATACTTGTTCTGAATTGTTGCTTGGTTGATAGGTCGGTAATCTTGAACTAACCGATTTGTTCCATCCTTCTTCTTAACAAAGAGCGAAGGTGCTCCCCAAGCAGAAGAACTGGGGCGGATGAAACCCTTTTTAAGTGACTTGTCGATTTCCTCCTTAAGTTCAAGGAGTTCATGCGGCGGCATCTTATAGGGGCGTTTAGCAATCGGGGTAGTGCCTGGTTTCAAGTCGATGACGAACTCGACAGCTCTAACAGGGGGTATTCCTGGAAGTTCTTCTGGAAAGATGTCTATAAAATCGCGAACGACTGGAACGTTCTCAATTCCCTCAAGAGGTGAGGCATTCAATGCATTCAGAGCATATATCTGGCTTTCGGCATTCTAGATTATCCGGGTTGAGTAGCTGACCATCTGGCTAGAGGGATGTGTAAGTTGGACTTTCTTAGCAGCACAGTCAATCAAAGCATTATGGGCAGTCAACCAGTCCATACCGAGAATGATGTCTATGTCGGAAGGTCTGAGAGCAATGAGGGAAGCAGAGAACATCAACCCTTCAATTCTGATCTGATTGTTGTGACTTACCATCTTGGTTTGCCACCTAGAACGGGGAGTGATAATCTCTAGTGGGGTGGGCAACAACTCTAGAGGTAGTTCATGCCGCTGAGCAAATTGTTGAGACACAAAGGAATGTGATGCCCCGGAATCAAAGAGAACAGAAGCTACAACTGAATTAACTGGAAGAGTTCCCATCATGATTTTAGGGGACTCACGAGCTTCTTCCATTGACGTGGGTGACTTGACCACAACCCACGGTAGGCGGCCTGGCACTAGCACTGGTGCTATGATGGTTTCGACCGCCCTTCTTACGGCCAACAGAAGGACGTGATGCTTTCTGCAGCTGACCCTGGCGACAGTTGAGAGCACGATGTCCTGGCTGTCCACACTTGTGGCATAAACCATCATTATGGGGAGGAGCCATAGTATTGGGCTGTCCACTTGGAATATTCAGTTGCCTTGGTGGTGGAGGCAGACGAGCTGCAATATAAGATGGCCTTGGTGCAGGGGCAGGTCGATGATGGACATTATGCGGAATCCACACTCTACGCTTCTGAGCAGGCTGACCCGAGGATGAGCCAACATCATGAGTACGCTTGAACGACTCCTGGTACTCAATCAGACCCGTTTCAACCCGGAAGGCTTGACTGACAAGCGTTATAAAGTCTGCAGCTTCAGGAACAACAAGAGCGAGCTTCAGACCAGGATGCAGTCCTTCACAAAATTTCTCCTGCTTACGAGCATCAGTGCAGACGTCATCCTCAGCATAGTGGGATAATTCGAGAAATTTCCTCTGATATTCATCCACAGTCATTTTGCCCTGTGTGAGTTTGCGGAATTCCTTCTTCTTCTGGTCGATTAGATCTTGAGGAATGTGTCGTGCACGAAAGGCTGACAGAAATTCCTGCCAAGTGGTTACAGTTCCAGCAGGAAGCATACGCCTGTGGCTTTCCCACCATTGAGCAGCTGGACCTTTCAGGTGAAATGCCGCAAAGGTGACGTAATTGTCAGGGGCAACTTTAGCGGACTCCATTTCAAACAGGAGGTCACGAAGCCAATCATTAGCATCCATAGGATTGGTGGAGTTGCGGAAAACGGATGGATTGAGGCGCACGAATTCTTGCAGTGTTATTGGGGCAGGCTGTTGCTGAGCATTCTGAGTTGGGAACTGAGCCATTACCCCAGTCATAAACTGACGATTCAGCTCAAATTGTTGTATCATTGCGGCCATATAAGGTGGAGGTGGAGGATCATCAGCCATCCTGCCAAATCAACAGGGGCAGTTTAGCAAGAACAACTGCAGGTGTATGGAGTTATTCATGATGTAACATGGGCAAAGAACAAAAGTGCATTAGATACATATTAGTAGTCATTAAAGACATACAGTTCCATACACGGAGTCGATTACACGCTGTTAGCATGAGTTCGGAAGAGAGAAATAACCTAGACATACTAGGCGGCACGCGATGGAGGTTACCACAACGGGACATAGCAAAGGCTACGTCAACGTCGGAGAAAACTATTGAAGCCTGGTATCAGCAGGTGACGACCCAGGGTGCCCTCGATAAAAGGTTACTGCGGCCCTCGATAAAAGCTGATAGCATGCATTCAATGGAATAACTATAGATAATTAGACCTCCGGATGGATGTGATCACGAGAACCTAATGTTAGAGTCAGTAAAACTTTAACCCGAAAGGAAGAGAGATCAGCCATGTTAGTAAGGAAGAGGAATAAAAGATCCTAATCCCATCCATTGGCGACGTGGGCCCGTAAGCCACACAGCCATGTTAGTAAAACGGTTTTTGGAAGACTAGACTCAACTTCAGCCAAGGAGTTGGAAGGGGGGGTTCCTACAGGCAGTCGGCTCTGATACCAACTTGTGACGCCCCCGACTTAATTGTGCACTAACCATACACGCAAATGCACACGATCAAGCCTAAGGACTCACGGGAAGATATCACAACACAACGCTAGACACAAAATAATATAATACAAGCTTTATATTACAAGACAGGGGCCTCGAGGGCTCGAATACATAAGCTCGGGTCATACAAGCATCAGCGGAAACAAAAGTATCTGAGTACAGACACCAAGTTAAACAAGTTGCCTTAAGAAGGCTAGCACAAACAGTGACCTGATCGAAAAGGCGAAGGCCTCCTGCCTAGGGCCTCCGAACTACTCCTGGACGGCTGGCTCAACCCAGTAGAAGTGGCCTCCGGGGCTCTCCTGGTAGTAGCCTCCTGGGGTGGCGTCTGGCTCCTAGGCTCCATCGTCTGGTTTCATCAAGTGGGTATGGGGAAAAGAAGTAGCAAAGCAACCGTGAGTACTCATCCAAAGTACTCGCAAGACTGACATCACAACTATACTAAAATGCATTGTATCAAAGGAATGGGGCTATATCTTTGGACTGAACTGCAGAATGCTGGAACAGAGGGGGAGAGACCTAGCCTATCGAAGACTAGCATCTTGAAGCAATCTTGCAGCATCAGAAGAGAGTAGAGCAAGATAATATATAATCAATCATGTTTAGTAAAACCCTGAGATACTTCCTCGACTACCCTGCGAGAAAGTGATCCCGAGAGCAGTAGTAGCAGTTTATCATGTATCAGTAACCCTTTGTAGTTGTAGCAGATAAGGATACAACTCCGACCGTCCGGTTACCGTGGACACGGCTATTCGAATAGATTACTTCCCTGTAGGGGTGCACTACTGTTACCCAACACGCTCGATTAACTCTGGCCGGACACACTTTTATCGGTCATGCCCGGCCTTGGCTGATCGACACACCGCAGCCCCACCTAGAGCTCAGCAGAGAGGTCCCCGCCGGTCTACATCCTAAGCGCTCAGGGGTCTTGGGCCATCGCCCTGTGCACTCCGGGTCGTTGTGTGCAGGGTGGGTCCAGTCACCACCTCTGTCCTGGATGGCGCCGGCCCGACCCGGCCACAATGCTGAACTGGACGTCTGACAGAGCTTTCGGCTGATACATACGGCGCCGAGGGTCCCATATCCATTATCCCACTTGGTGGTAGTGCGTATAGGGCCAACGACCCTCTCAGATCAAATACCCAAATCCGTTAGGCGTGTTTAGTAACTCGCAGAGACGAACAGGGTTCCTGTCGCTCTGACTTGGTAAGTCATATCGCGCGGGTGCTCTTGGAGCCGACCCGTCTTTGGTAGTATTCTCTCGCGGGCACCCTTGGGGCCAGCCCGACTTTAACAGTTTAAGTATTTGCAATAAGTAAACATTTCCGTGATCATCACCCAGAGTAATCACGGCCCGTTAACAAGCATGGCACACGGACAAGGGTGAGGGGCCACAGGTGGAACAATGGCATAGCTAACTAAGCATCAAGGGACAGCAGATAGAGATAAACTGCAGGCGACAAAATCAGGCTATGCTTCAGAATAGGAGCTATCGGAACAGTAGCAGGGGCAATTCTAATGAAAGCATTAGAGAGAAACGAATGGGCGATATCTTATGATCAAGGGGGTTTTGCTTGCCTGGAAGCTCTGCGGAAGGGGCCTGGTCGTCGGCGACGTCGTCGTACACTGCAGCGTCGTCGGCAGGCTCGAGGGCTATCGAGAGAGAAGGAGGGGGAAGAAACAATAAACACACGGCAATAATGCAATAGGGATGCATGACACGTCTAAATGATATGCAGAGGTGATATACTGCCTATCTAAATGATTTAGTTAATTTAGGAATTTATTTGGATTTATTTTACTAAGGTCATGCACTATTCATTTATCGGATACGGGCAAAATGTTCCATGTTCAGTATGTTAGAGGGGTGTGGCAGGTATGTGGATGGCACATTCGGATTCTTCATATTTTTCTGATCATTTTACATATATAAATTATTTTCATCCGAGTTATGGTTTATTACATGATTTTTCAAAGTTTTAAACATTTTCTGGAATTTCTGGATTTATTTAAATTAGAGTTATCCGAAACAGTTAAAGGTGACGTCAGCATGATGTAGGGGTGACGTCAGCAGTCAAACCTGACCAGTGGGACCCACTGGTCAGTGACTGATTTAATTAAACCGAGTTTTATTTAACTAATTAACCTAATTAGCAGGTGGGCCCCATTAGTCAGTGGCTAATTAACTAATTAATTTAATTAACAATTTTATTAACGTTTTATTTATTTAATAAATCATTTTAATCTGGCGGGACCCACATGTCAGTGACATGGGGCCGCCACGTCAGCGGTGGACCGGGTCAACGGGACCCGCGGACCAACCCGTCAGCCACACAGATGCGGGCCAGGCCGAGCCACGTCGGTGACGACCGGCGACGTCGCCAGAGTTACTCCGGCGACCAAATCCGCGGCGGCGCGCATCGGGTGGCGGCCGGGTTTGGTCCAGAGGCCACCATTTCGAGCGGGACTAGGCGCGTTCGATCGGGGAGATTACAAAAGTGTTGGAAAGTCCCCATCTTAGTTTTAGCTCATATGATCTTAGCATGAACAGTAAAATCTATAAAAATTCAAAAAATTCTAAATTTTTTTGGTGGAAAACTTTGACCAATGTTTTGAGTGCTTGCCAAGTTTCATATGGGAATGACAATCGTGGAAGTCATGGCAAAAAAATAAAATCAATGCTCCAAAATTTCATTTTCTTGCCACGACTTCCACGAATGTCATTCCATTATGAAACTTGGCAAGCACTCAAAACATTGGTCAATGTTTACCACCAAAAAAAATTTAGATTTTTTTTCTTTTTTTAGATTTTACTGTTCATGCCAAGATCATATGAGCTAAAACTGTGATGGGGACTTTCCAACACTTTTGTCAAGAATGAAAATGACATGCACCTATAGGTGATGTTTTTCTGAACATTTTGATATCTTATTTAAATTTTTCTAAATTAGTATGAATTTTTTATGAATTTTTCAAAGTGACGGTCAAAGGGTCAAAGGGCAAAAGCAGAAGAATTGCAAAGTGGCTTGGACTGAACAGGTGAGTTTCTGAAATAAGGGGTAAAACACACGAGTGGGACACAACTAGGGGCATAAAACTAATTATCCCTTTAATAAATTTCTTTGAATGCTTCATGACCATGTTCAAGGTAAATTTTATAAACATAATCAAGTGCAATATTTTGTTATTGTTTTCTTCCATAAGCCAAACTAGTGAACAAGAAACTAAAAGATACAGTTGCACGATCTAAAGGAGGTACCTTCAAACACTCACCTCCTTGGCAGCGGTGATAGAAAAGAGCTTGATATCTACTACACACTTCAATTCCTGTACACCTTGTTGGGCCTCCAAGCATAGAGGTTTATAGGACAGTAGCAAAGTTCTCTCAAGTTGATGACCTAAGGTTTATCAATCCGCGGGAGGTGTAGGATGAATGTATTCTCCTATCAAGCAATCCTGCAATAAGACACAAGTAGTCTCTTGTGTCCCCAACACACCTAATAATGTTGTCAATTGTATAGGTACACTAGTTCGGTGAAGAGATTGATAAATGTGATGATAGATGGATAATATGGTTGGTGGAAATATATTTTTATTTTTGAATATTAAAAAATAGCAAAGGTAACAATGTGGAAACGTGACTGAAACGAGGTTTGCAATGCTTAGGAACAAGGCCTAGGGTTCATAGGTTTCACTACTGTCAACTCCCAACATGATAACTTCATTAAAATACATGATAGAACCTCACAAAGTTCCTTTTTATAGGATCAATTCTGGAAGAGATCTCATAGGTGCGCAAATAACAAACCACCTCAAAGTTTTCTTTCTAATCTTAATCTATTGAACTACCCCAATGTCACCTCAGGCAGCCCCTGAGATCATACTATGAAAACACCATATGATCTTGTGGTTCCATCTTTGTCTAATGAGTCACCTCAATGTCTCACGGGTGTCTCCAAGGATTATACTGTACATGCATCATGTAATCTCAATAACGCCTTAAGTTCAAGAATATAACTTGAAAAAGATTGAATCCATAAAGGTACTCATCACACGAGGTACATCATACAATTCAACTAATCATCAATGCCCAAGATCCTAATCGTGGTGGCAATTCATAAGACAAAGAAAGAGAGGTACTTGACACATAGCTACTGCCACAAACCCTCAGCCTCGAAGGGCGACTACTCCTGGATCGCCATGGGAGCAGCAAGGGTTGATGTTGAGGTTGAAGATGAAGGTTCCCCCCTCCGGCGGAGTGCCAGATCAGGGAGAAAACAAAGATCGCCTCGGAACAGGGACTGACGGTGGCATGAAAATTCCATAATTTGGTTAGTATTTTGGGGGTATATATAGACCATGGGGCACCGGAGGCAACCGGGAGGTTGCCCCCAGGCCGTAGACACCCCCTATAGACACCTTGGGCCCAGGGATGCCTACACCGGCGTCTAGGCACCTGGGAGGCCCCCTGGTGCTGGGCTTCGGCTCCTGGGTCTCTTCTGATGTGAAACTTCCCGAACTATTTTTGTTCCATTTTTTCTCAGACTTTTTTTGGGGATTTTCCTAAAATTCTAAAAATGGAAAAAAACAAGAACTCACACTGGGCATCTGATTAATATGTTAGTCCAATAAAAATTGATAAAAAGTTTGCCCAAAGTGTATGTACTTGATAGCAATATAACATGAATTATACAAAAATTATACATACGTTTGAGACATATCACCCTACAAAAATTACAAAAAGATTTACTTTGTTATTTTTATCCCTTGCCTTTTCTCTTTGGCTCATTTTAGTTTTTCTTCACTTCTTCTTTGGTCTTGTGCTTTTTCTTTACTTCTTGCCTTTCTTAAGAAAACAAAAATTCCAAAAATATGTCTCTTATCCATTCTTGTGGTTTTTCTTTGACTCTTCTTAATTAGCCCTTCATTGCTTTTGGTGCTTTTTCATTCGTTTCTTTCTTCTTTGTATTTAAGTTGCATGATCTCCTACAAAACCAGAAAACACAAAAAGATTTCCTTGTCTTCTTTGTATAGTTGTTTTGCCTTGCAGATGATAACTCCTAGTACATGGTCCTGGCTGCACTTCCATATTATCTTTTGGAAATTATTCCTTTGAAGCAAGTGAGCAAGAATGATGAAATTTGGTGGGTGACTATGACAAGAAGGCTGGTATGACCATCTTACTTCACTCATGTGTATGGGTTTACCAAGATGCTTTCTTTATAATACCATACATACATACATATGCATGCACACTGTGAGGGGTTGAGGTGTATGCTTTCTCATGCAAAAATCTTTACTGACTAGAGAATCATGTTGTAGTAAATAAAGGTAGCAATTAGACTGAGTTAAATCATGACAAGTGATGCTAATTGAGTATTTTCCATTGGAGTCTCGGTGATTGACTTGGCACATGTTCATATATGTAAAATTATTCAATAATTTAGCCTCCATGGTAAGCTAATTTGAAAGAGCTTGCATCACATACTAGTTGTACTAAGTTTTAATTATTCAAAATGCATGATTATGATCTCTATGCTCACTAGTTGGTCGCTCTCAATCTTTATTGCTAGACTATGCTTGCACTAAGCATGATTTTTTCTTGTGCATCGGATTCCCTAAACCAAAGTTTCGCCAAAAGAGTCCACTATACCTTCCTATTTATGACTGAAAAGTCATTCCAAGTAAATTGTCATCGTCGCACCAACCTTTTTGTTGTCAAAGTTTTTAAGGTTTGGGAAGGGTGGTTTTCTACTCTCCTTGTAATGCTCGCTCATGAAAAGAAAAGAAAAGAAAAGAAATGTATCATATCAAAAGTTTCAAAGTTTGAAATCCAAATAAAGTGAAAGTACAAAGTTTTGCGGCCATTACAAAGTGGGTGGTGAAACCACTCTATCAAGTCCTTCAATTCCCAAAGCAATTCCTAAAACCCCGGCATCACAAGTTTTCCATTTTTATAAAAATAAGTGCATGGCAATCCCTGCTTCCCTATGTGAAAGGCCTATCTTATACTTTTATGTTGAATCAATTCACAATCTCTTAAGCACCAATTCAGCATGAACATAGAGATCATTCTTAGGGTAATATGCATCCTGTAGCAGTTAAAGGTGTGTATAGCAGGTTTATGATTCCTCCACTTTCAAATGATGTACCTAGTCACCACCTTGATAACATTGATGTCTATGCACTACTTTATGTTTCCAAGTGTAGTCTCGTAAGATTTGCTAGATACTCAACAACCATCCTCTACCATGATTTTCCTCAATCCATTTATGCCTCATGTTACTGCACTATCATTTTCTTGGGAGGTTGAAATTTTATCTTGAGATAAGAATGACTAAAAGTTCTTACACTTTGCTTGCATATTTTATATGATTGTTATTTCAAGGCATGTTGTTGAATTTCTATACATGAGTTAAGCAAGTGTTCATAATAGTTTTCTTTTATTGCTTCACTTTGCCAAGTGAATTGCTTGAGGACAATCAATAAGCTAAGCTTGGGGGAGCTGATACGTTTCAAACGTATCTACTTTTCTTAACACTTTTGCTTAACTTTTGGACTCAGAACTTGCTCCAATGAATAACACTAATCAGGACTGGTGTTGTTTTCAGCAAAATTTTCATGGTGTTAACTTTTTGTGTAGGAAAGTGTCAGAAAAAAAAATATGGGAGGAGTTTTTGCACCAAATAAGCCACCTGGGGCTTCGACTTGGGCCAGGGCGAGGCCCATGGTGCCTGGGCGCCCCCTTAGTCACCCATAGCCCAAGGGTGCCTACACAGGGTGCCTAGGCAATGGGTGGCCCCCTGGCTGGCGCCCGGTGCCCCTAGCTTTATATTGCCTTGAATCCTACCTTAGAATTATCGTGAATTTTTCTGCGAGGCAGAAGCATCGCCATCATCATTCTTCATCTCAGAGGGCTGCTGGAGGCTAGGGTTTTGCCTTCGGAGAGGGAAAAACCTCACCATCCACTCCATCAACCCCTTCTCCAACACCGTCATCATGCTCTCCCAAACCATGTGTGAGTAATTCACTGTAGGCACATGGGATGGATGAGAATTGGATGAGATTGATTATGTAATAGACATTAGATTGATGGGGAATGATCCCTAGTGTAATGATTGTTCAAGAATTGATGTTGCTATGACTTTGTTGTACCCAATGCTTATTACTAGGGCCTAAGTAATATGATTTCAGATCTGAATCATTATGTCTTTGATATAATTTTTGTTCATGGTTGTACCTGCAAGTCATATGCACCTATTATAGTTTTGATCTAGAGACCCCGAGGGTGACAGACCGGGACATCAATGGGGATAGTTATAATTTGAGGATCACATGTATTCATAGAGTGTTAATGCATTGTTCCAGTTGACCCGCAAGGTCACCTTAATAACTCTTAGTTTCCAATAACGACCCCGATGCAAGGGAGGATTGGACTGTAGGTGAGGGACAAGTTCTTAGAAATAAGCACATCTCTCAATATATGGAATATATGCCTACAATAATTCAAGAAAATGAGCTAGTGATTGTACCCTCATTAATTTATTTGTTACATAATTGAAATCATCCATGCAATGTCCCAATATCCATCCCAATGCCTATGTTTAATGCTACCGCTTGCTCTTTTTAGGTTACTTGTACTTGGCAACTACCAGGTATTTTTGCTGATGTATTACCATGCTGCTACATACACCACTCCATTCACCATATTGTCACTGCTACTAATAATTTCTGCAAGCAAGTATTTGTTTCAGGTGTGGTTGAATTGACAACTGAACTGCTAAAACTTATAAATATTCTTTGGCTCCCCTTGTGTCGAATCAATAAATTTGGGTTTATACCTCCCATCGAAGCCTGTTGCGATCACCTACACTTGTGGATCATTAAGTGCATAGTAACTACAGTAAATAATGTGAGAGAACTTACAAAACTGCAATGTGGATAAAGGCATTCTCGAGAGTTTTGGATTCCCCGCTAGTATATGATGATAGTGAATGGGAATATTCCATCGTTGTGATATATGTTTATGTGAGGGCGGAGCCAATAATAAGATACATACTAATGTCTTAGTTTCGTATCACGTACATCCACCATCACCCCTCCATGGCGGCCGCCGGAGTATGATGATGATTAAGGGTCTTCTCGTGGATGTGGCATAAAGCATATGGGTCTCCGTTAGTCCCTTAACAAAGGTCCGCTAATGAGAGAGATAGCATCTTTCATCGCCATATCTCTAACCCCGCATTCCAGTGGCATTGACATCCTTCATGTGCCTTTAGGGCAGATGTTGTGCAGTCGATGTTCATACAACATTGTGAAGAATATCATCACAACTATATCACATAGATCAAATAAATTTCCACATTCCAGTCATATAATAAACTAGGGTTCCTCCATATCCACAAGAACTAGGGAAACTACTCAGACATTAGGGCGCAAGACACCAATGAGTTAGCCATATGAATCATAGATGAATGATTAAAGTAATCCGCGTACAAATCCACAACGAGTTCGGGATCATAATGAACGACTTTGGAGATTATAAGAAGATGGGTGTGAGAGTCGATGGTGATGGCATGGATGATGATGAAGGTGGTGGATCTTGCTATCTTGGCCTAAGTGCTTGAGTTGTTGGCGTGGTGGATGCCTTCTTTTCGATTCCCCCTCCAGTTCTCACCCGGAGGTGAAGTTTCTCTCCTGGAGCTTATCTGTTTGTCCTCTTTGTGGTATGTCTGCGCCACAACAAAGTAATTGACCTGGCGGTGGTGGTGGCACCTAGTATGACTAGTGGTATGAGCGGGGATGCTTGTACTACTACTCGGCTTCGCTTCTGGTAACTCAGAATGAAGTGAGGACTATTTTGGTGGGTTTTTCTCTTCCTCTAGAAGGTTCCTGTAGCATCCAATCTTTATATTTTCCACCAAAAATAGAGATTTTCCAATAAATGCTCATATTTTCCTTAATCTGATAATCCTGGTGAAATCGGGTAAAAAGGCCAAGCAACCGCGATAAAATACAGGAAATCCTACCTCTATGGTGCAAAAACATTAGATTAAACATGTTGCAAAATGCATGCATCAACCTCCCCAAGCTTAGACTTTGGATCATCCCCGAGCAAATTGCATGCTGAGAGAACTAGGTCATCATGTTAATGAAGCACAAGTCATTAAAATTGAATGTGAGCATTACAGCGTCGTGATTGTTCGTAAAAGATACATACTCATACATGAGAATTCGCAAATTCGAACTAACCACATGGTCATAGACTGGCTTCCATACCTTGAGTGACTAATTACATAATGAAGAAATTTCAAAACTAGAAATAAATTATCTTAGCCTAACCCAAATGAGCAATGGAGGACTTCTTGAAAATAGAGCCTCCACAACTCCTATTTGGAGTGTCAAACTTGGATGGTTACTTATGTTACCCATCAAGACTATCAAACATAAACTTTAATCGATGACCTAGAAGGAATAGAATATGAGTAAATTTGTTTACATAATTCAAAGCGCCAACTTTCGTTGAACAAATGCTCACAGCCCAAAAGACCAGCGGAGTAGCCGAGAATTGAAGCGAGATTAACCAATTATCTTGCCTAGGATAGCAATTGCCACTACACCCATCTTGCCATTCTTAACCGATATGTGAGTGCCTGGAGAGTACAAAGTTTGGACATAGCATTTTTGCTACAGTCGGTCAACCACTCGTAGCTAAAATCCAGGATTAACCCTGGTGGATCTTTCGAAGGCCAGAGGAGTGATGAACTCTCCATGAATCACCCTTTCTACTGTAGGGAACGCAGCAGAAAACAAAAAATTTCCAACCTACGCAGCAGCCCAGGACCACTATGAAGATGCATACAAGGTTTGATCTGATCATTACCAACTCGTAGCGCAGCGGGAGTAGAGTTGGCGAAGATCGTCGGTGCAGATCCCCACAGCTAGGATTTTACAACCTCCCAACCGCGAGGATGTACTCCCTCGAACAGCCCCTCAGGCGGTCCCTCGAACAGCCCTTTGGGAGGCTCTCAGACAGTCCCTCAGACAGCCCTTCGGGAGGCACTCTCAAAATCTCGGACGGTCACTCGGACAGCCCTTCGACTACGAAACTATTTCGTGTGAGGGAGAGAAGAAATCCAGATCATTGCAAGGCATGTGTTGAGAGAAACTTGGATGAAATGGAGAGCTCTCTCCACCTCTATTTATAGTGTGAGGCAAGGGGTAGAGGGTCACTTGAAAATACCAAAATGCCCATGAAAAATGTCCTTCATAAGGACAAAATGGGGTGGCTAGTGGAGCTCCATGAAGGACCTCCCCATGGCTAGCCACACATGTGTGCCCCCCCCCAAAGGGGGTCCCACCACCCCATGTCAACCCCTTGACATTTTGGGACAAAACTCCAAAAGGGTAGTTGTACCCAAATAGTGTTGCCACTATTCACACCACTACTCATGACAACTTTTCATGAAATATTTTCAGTGTCTGTTTAATCCCAATAAATTCCCAAAGGTCCAGAACATTTCTGGCACCCCCTAAAGTAATTTTGGATGCGTTCTGAAACATTTTCGTATGATGATTTTTCTCCAGAACATTTCTGGTTTTCACACTAAAACTTTTCTATCGTCTCCGAAACTTTTTCATCGACTTTCTCACTGGAACTATTCCAGTGTCTCCGAAACTTTTCCGGTGACTTTCCTTCTAACTCACTATCTAGTACTCAGTAGATAGATGGCCCTTAAGTGTGTGACCCTGTAGGTTCGGTGAAGTATAGACACGACCGGAACACTTTCCGATCAATGATCAATAGTGGAACCGTGGACATCCATATTGATCCCTATACCCACACGAATGAATATTCGAGTGAACCTGTTAGTTTCCATGTGCTGTTCCTATTTCTTCTTGATATGTTAGAAATACCCGAGGTGACATCTAATGGCATTCCCGTGAATCAACAACTTGTTCACTATGCCAGTTTCCTCGTTACCGGTTTTGTTCTCTTTTCTTGTTCCCGCATTCTCGGCATCCCTGTGATCAAATCACACTCTGTCTAGCCAGACGATGATGGATACCGTAACACTGAGAGGGCCCAAAGAATATCTCTCCATCGTCGGAGGAGCAAATCCCAATCTTGAGCTATATAGTCCTTGTCATACTTTTCCATGAACCCGTAAACCGCCGTAATAGCCACCCTGTTACGGATGACGTTTAACAAACCCCAAAGTTCATGAAGCAAGCATGAAGGAACTTGATACTCTCATGGTCTAAGGAATTATGCAAACGTTAACTTTCTCTATGTTATTTACCATTAACTTGTGACGAATGTATCTCATAGCATAACATCAATTTGTGTCGATTCAACACAAGTGTTCTTCTAACATTGTGTCCTCAAAGTTGACGGCATACTCATGCCCATGATCAGGAAAACAGAACCATCATACAACACTTGAGCTAGTCTTAGAGGCATGACTAGGAATACATTTTACCGTTTATTATTCCACACGTGCATATGAGTCCTCCTTCGAGCCTCGTGGTTATTGCAAACTCGAGAACCATAACAGTTATAGCATGGAATATAAACATAAATATGAACTTGGTAATAAATAATAGATGTTATTATTGCCTCTATGGCATATCTCCTACAGGTACATCAGCTCATTGGTCATTGGAGTGGTTGGCAGATGATAAATTTAAGTGAAATCATGGCCATGAAGATCAAGTATGTTTAACAATTATGTGAGGTAAACAAAGTAATCAAAAGAGTAACAGCTCTAAAAGGGAGCGTGGGGCAATCCACATCATTGTGGCTTGAGTGTTCCCACCTCAACAGTTACTCATTCTATGCTAATTCTTTCTTCTAACCCCTTTTATTTTATTTTATTTTTAACTAGCTAAGCCAAGCTAACATAACTTAAGATATATAATTGAAAAGATTAAACTAGACAATTAGCACTTATGGCGTGGAATAGCCATGACCATTCGAAAAGTAACAAGTAAGGGAATACTCAACCTAATTCATACATCTAATAGAAATACCCACAAGCTGTAATAAAGACAATCATCGGAAACGATGAGTCTATCATAGGATATAAATCTTCCCCCGCTCACGGAAGGATTGAAATTGCAACTTATTATGCAAGTATGAAAATTAAAGTAATATGGTTGCAAAAAATTAAACATGCAGAAAGCAGTAAGATACAAGGTCTTATGGATCCTCCCCAAGCTTGAAATAAGCTAGAGAGGTTCATGTACCTATATTTTTAGTCGCGGGCTAGGAACTCCTTGTTCCACTCTTCATAGCCTCCCTTGATGTGCTTCGGGATCTCATACTTGCAAGCGGGCATAATTTCAGAGAAGCGCATAGCGTTCTCTAGCAATTCATCTTGAAGTTCCCAGAGAAAGACCTTCAGCTTCTTATTCTCTGCGGATAAGTCAAGCATAACCTTTGTAAGAATATCCATTCTATAGCTGACATCATCAACCATTTTTTTCAAGATCTTTACTCATCATCCAATAAGAATCAATACCCTCACCTATGATATTAGCACAAGCTTTTGAGACTTTCCCAAGCTCGCTGATCATCTCTTTGATATCTTCAGAACTATGCACCGCCTTTTCAGGATTAAGTGGAGAAGGTCCCAATGGGGACCTTCAAGCAGCGCCTTAGAGGTTATACCTGTAAGGGTTAGGAGGATAGCTTTCATCTTCTTGTTTAGCTTTACCTTCATCCTTGATACTCATATGCCTGATACCATCCCAGATGCTAGGGAGCATGTCTTCCCAATCAGGAAGCGGGATGATCATGCTCGATGCAGAGCCAGCAGAACGCTTCTCTCTTGAAGGCATGGTGGAATCCACCTTGCGATATGCTGAAGTTGTCTTCACCTTAAAGCACAGATTAGTTGGGAGAGAAGACATGAAGTAGAGATGAGGGTGTTTCAGATTGGATATTAAGAATAGGCTACGAGAAAACAAGAAGGAAATCAATTAGGTTAAATAGGAAGAAAAATGGGACTCCCTGTAGTTTCCTTCGCATGAGCCGACACCTGGTATGAGTGGGTGTGCTCGTACCACTGCTCATACTCTCCTTGCATTCATGTCTATTTGTTTTAGCCAGAGGATTTGTGCCCAGAGTTCCAGAAGTGTATCCGAAGTATGGGACGAGCATGGCTACTCATACTAGCCAGGGGCCTCAGCGCTCCTGTCATAGGCTAAATTTCACCCTCTGGTATTTTCTAGATTTTATTTGGGAATTTATTTCTTTAAATTACTTCTCTAGATTTAATCCTAGAAAATGGTTTCACCATTTTCCTTTGCTCAAATGAGTTGGAGTCCAACTAGTCAAATCTTCTCCTTCCCAAGACCCTTCACATATTTTTCTCCCAAGCCAAGGGCTCTTGAGAATATAATTCATTTTCATTTGAGAGAAAGTCTCAAGTTAAACCGCTTTGTGAAGGAACCCCTTTTTCTTCTGTTCAGTTCAACTCAAGAAAATTCCCATGGTATCTCATGATCATGTGTATACGAAATATGCAAAAACATGGGGTACCATAGTTCAATATTTTACCTTGAAAAATATTTGAACTTTCTGTCCTAAACCTTTCCAAAATTGTTTCATGCACTTAAGCTTGTACCCTTGGACTGAAACTTTTTGTGATCTTGTATGCATCATAGGACATCACCAGAAATTACCTTAGCCTCAAATTCATCCATTTGACCCCCATTTAAATTCAATGCCAATTCTGGCTAGAATGGTGCAAGCACCATGTCAGTGTTACCAACCTTGGTCATTGCTTCCCATCTTTTACCAGTATGCCTAAAACCCCTAGAGACATGGCCATAGCAAAACTTAGATCCTGGATTGACACACAATGAGTGGAAATTCCTAGCTATGCCAACATCGGCATGCAAATGTTGTAGTCACCGGGCGGCAACACTGTAGAAACGGCGCTCCGGCTCTGCATTGCTCACTCCGTTCCCACAAAGCTTCTCCCTCGCGACGTCGTCCCTTCCCTAGCCACCACCATGCCCTCCCACACACACTCCCATCATAGCACCGCACCAGCAACACCGTCATCATCAAAGCCATCATCGGCACAACGGGCACTCGTACAGGCAGAGATCCCAAGGCCGTTCCTGGGGACCAAATCACGGGGGATGGCCACGCGTACCTACCTGCTGCCTACTACTACTTGTTGAGCTTGCATTGGTTTTCCCTTGAAGAGGAAAGGGAGATGCAGCATAGTAGAGATAAGTATTTCCCTCAGTTTGAGAACCAAGGTATCAATCTGGTAGGAGAATCACACAACACCTCGTTAGCAGCACCTACACACAAAATAACAAATACTTGCACCCAACGCGAACAAGGGGTTGTCAATCCCTCGGCGGTTAATTGCAAGGATCAAATCTTGTAGTGATAGATAGATTGAACAAAAACACAAAATAAAATAAAGGAAATAAAATTGTAGCAAAGTATTTTTGGATTTTAATATATGGCTAAAATAGACCCGGGGGCATAGTTTTCACTAGAGGCTTCTCTCTTGAAAATAGCATACGGTGGGTAAACAAATTACTGTTGGGCAATTGATAGAAAAGCGAATAATCATGACGATATCTAAGGCAATGATCGCAAATATAGGCATCACGTCCAAGACAAGTAGACCGAAACGATTCTGCATCTACTACTATTACTCCACACATCGACCGCTATCCAGCATGCATCTAGAGTATTAAGTTCATAAAGAACGGAGTAACGCCTTAAGCAAGATGACATGATGTAGACAAAGTAAACTCACGCATGAATAAACCCCATATTTTTATCCTTAATGGCAACAATACAAATACGTGTCTTGTCCCTTTCTGTCACTGGGATATAGATCACCGCAAGATTGAACCCATTACAAAGCACCTCTCCCATTGCAAGAAAAATCAATCTAGTTGGCCAAACCAAATCAATAGATCAGAGAGAAATACAAAGCTATCATAATCATGCATAAAAGAGTTCAGAGAAGACTCAAATAATATTCATAGATAATCTGATCATAAACTCACAATTCATAGGATCCCAACAAACACACCGCAAAAAAGTGATTACATCGAATAGATCTCCAAGAACTTCAAGGAGAACATTGTATTGAAGATCAAAGAGAGAGAAGAAGCCATCTAGCTACTAGCTATGAACCCGTAGGTCTATGGTAAACTACTCATACATCATCGGAAGGGCAGCAAGGTTGATGTAGAAGCCCTCCGTGATCAAATCCCCCTCCGGCAGAGTACCGAATAAGGACTCCAGATGGGATCTCTCGAGAACAGAAACTTGCAGCGGCGGAAAAAGTGTTTCGGGTGGCTCTCTGTTGGTTTCCCTATTTTTGAGAATTTATAGAGGCGGAATTAGGTCAAACGGATGCTCGTGGGCCCCACTGGGTACCAGGGCGCGCCTGCCCCCTGGGCGCACCCTGGTGCCTAGTGGGCCCATGATTCATAATCTGGCCCTCTCCCGAAGCTTCCAGGGTTTCGTGACAATTGGACTTCGTTTGGTACTGATATTCTGGAAAACCAAAAACAAGCAAAAAATAGCAACTGGCACTTGGCACTGAGTTAATAAGTTAGTCCCAAAAAATGATATATAATTGCATAAAAATGCATAATAAACATCCAACATTGATACTATAATAGTATGGAACAATAAAAAATTATAGACACGTTGGAGACGTATCACCTACCCCGTTCGCCGTAGCCCTTCAGTGTCGCCCCGTTGCCATGAATTAGTTTCCCTCTCTCGCCTTTGTTATATAGAGCCATCTATAGGGTAACGCGATAGAAAACAAAAAAATTCCGCACTACGAACACGCCCAGGACCACTATGGAGATGCATATAAGGTTTTGATCTGATCATTACCGACTCGTAGCGCAGCGGAAGTAGAGTCGATGAAGATCGGTGGTGCAGATCTATAGGAGATATGCCCTAGAGGCAATAATAAAGTTATTATTTATCTCCATGTTCCTAATTATGTTCATAATCCGTGCTATAACTGCTATGGTTCTCGAGTCTACAATAACCACGAGGCTCGGAGGGAAACTCATATGCACATGTGGAATAATAAACGGTAAAATGTATTCCTAGTCTGGCCTCTAAGACTAGCTCAAGTGTTGCATGATGGTTCTGTTTTCCTGATCATGGGCATGACTATGCCGGCAATTTTGAGGGCACGGTGTTAGAAGAACATTTGTGTTGAATCGACCCGATTGATGTTATGCTATGAGATACATTCATCACAAGTTAATGGTTAATAACACAGGGATAGTTAATGTTTGCATAATTACTTAGACCATGAGAGTATCGAGTTTCTTCATGCTTGCTTCATGAACTTTGGGGTTTGTTACACGTCATCCGTAAATGGGTGGCTATTACGGCGGCTTACGGGTTCATGGAAAAGTATGACAAGGGACTTGATAGCTCAAGATTGGGATTTGCTCCTCTGACAATGGAGATATATTCTTTGGGCCCTCTCGGTGTTACGGTATCCATCATCGTCTGACCAGACACAATGTGATTTGATCACAGGGATGCCGGAACACGGGAACGAGAAAAGAGAACAAAACCGGTAACGACGTAACTGGCATAGTGGACAAGTTGTTGATCCACGGGGATGTTGGGGAACGTTGCATGGGAAACAAAAATTTTCCTACGCACACGCAAGATCTATCCATGGTGATGAGCATCTACGAGAGGGAGAGTGGATCTACATACCCTTGTAGATCGCTAAGCGGAAGCGTTAATAAACGCGGTTGATGTAGTCGAACGTCTTCGCGATCCAAATCGCCGAGCGTCCCGCGATCCAATCACGATCCTTCCGATCTAGTGCCGAACGGACGGCACCTCCGCGTTCAACACACGTACGGCTTGATGACGCCTTCACCTCCTCGATCCAGCGAGCGATGATGAAGTAGTGGTTGAGTTCCAGCAGCACGACGGCGTGGTGATGGTGGTGAGGAACAATCTCTGCAGGGCTTCGCCAAGCACTACGGAGATTATGACGGAGGAACTAGAGGGCTAGGGTTGCCGGCACACGGCTTGGGAAATCCTGATGTGTCCCGTGTGCTAGCCCTGCCCCTCTATTTATATGTTGAGCCTTGGGGTCTAAACTTGGAGTAAAAGCCTCCTCCGGGTCGGTTTTGCCCGCACAAGGTCGGTTTGGCCCGCAGGAAAAGAGTCCAATTCGGACCCTGCCGAATCGTGCACAGCCGCGCACAAGCGGTAGTACCGCTTCACACAAGCGGTAGTACCGCTTGGGCGGTAGTACCGCTTCACACAAGCGGTAGTACCGCTTACGCGGCAGCAAAACTACTTTTGCACTTTCCAATACCTTGTGGGCTTTATCCCTTTGGCTCATATAAAGTGTTGCTGCACCCGAACACTTCGGTAAACATCCGGAACCCCTTCCGGTGAACTTCGGAACTCTTCCGGAGATCGAAACACTATTATCACATATATCAATCTTTACCTCCGGACTATTCCGGAGATCCTCGTTATGTCCGGGATCTTATCCGGGACTCCGAACAACTTTCGGTCACCAACATAATAACTCAATTATACTAATCGTCACCAAACGTTAAGTGTGTAGACCCTGCGGGTTCGAGAACTATGTAGACATGACCGAGACACCTCTACGGCCAATAACCAATAGCGGGACCTGGATGCCCATATTGGCTCCTACATATTCTACGAAGATCTTTATCGGTCGAACCTCTATGTCAAGGATTCAGTTAATCCCGTATGCTGTTCCCTTTGTTCTTCGGTATATTACTTGCCCGAGATTCGATCGTCGGTATCACTATACCTAGTTCAATCTCGTTACCGGCAAGTCTCTTTACTCGTTCCGTAATACAAGATCTCGTGGCTAACACTTTAGTCACATTGCTTGCAAGGCTCATTGTGATGTTGTATTACCGAGTGGGCCCTGAGATACCTCTCCGTCATACGGAGTAACAAATCCCAGTCTTGATCCATGCCAACCCAACAGACACCCTCGGAGATACCTGTAGAGCACCTTTATAGTCACCCAGTTACGTTGCGACGTTTGATACACACAAGGTATTCCTCCGGTGTCAGTGAGTTGCATGATCTCATGGTCAAAGGAACAAATACTTGACATGCAGAAAACAATAGCAATAAACTGACACGATCAAATGCTACGTTTACAGTTTGGGTCTTGTCCATCACATCATTCTCCTAATGATGTGATCCCGTTATCAAATGACATCTCATGTCAATGGCTAGGAAACCTTAACCATCTTTGATCAACGAGCTAGTCAACTAGAGGCTTACTAGGGACACAGTGTTGTCTATGTACCCACACATGTATTTGAGTTTCCAATCAATACAATTATAGCATGGATAATAAACGATTATCATGAACAAGGAAATATAATAATAACCAATTTATTATTGCCTCTAGGGCATATTTCCAACAGTCTCCCACTTGCACTAGAGTCAATAATCTAGTTCACATCACTATGTGATTTACATTGTAATGAATCGAACACCCATGCAGTTCTGGTGTTGTTCATGTTTAGCCCTTGGAAGAGGTTTAGTCATCGGATCTGCAACATTTAGATCCGTGTGTACTTTGCAAATATTTATGTCGTCCTCCTTGATGTAATCGCGGATGGAATTGAAACGTCGCTTTATGTGTCTGGTCCTCTTGTGAAATCTTGGTTCCTTGGCTAGAGCAATGGCACCAGTATTATCACAAAACAGAGTCATTGGGTTAAGTGCACTAGGCACTACTCCAAGATCTGTCATGAACTCCTTCATCCAGACACCTTCCTTCGCCGCCTCCGAGGCAGCGATGTACTCCGCTTCGCATGTAGAATCTGCTACCACGCTTTGCTTGGAACTGCACCAGCTAACCGCACCCCCATTAAGAATAAATACGTATCCGGTTTGCGACTTAGAGTCATCCGGATCAGTGTCAAAGCTTGCATCGACGTAACCCTTTACGACGAGCTCTTGATCACCTCCATAAACGAGAAACATGTCCTTAGTCCTTTTCAGGTACTTCAGGATATTCTTGACCGCCGTCCAGTGTTCCATTCCTGGATCACTTTGAAACCTTCCGACCATACTTATGGCAAGGCTGACATCGGGTCTTGTGCACAGCATTGCATACATGATAGAGCCTATGGCCGAAGCATAGGGGATGACACTCATCTTTTCTCTATCTTCTGCAGTCACTGAGCATTGAGTCTTACTCAACTTCACACCTTGCAAAACAGGCAAGAACCCCTTCTTGGACTGATCCATTTTGAACTTCTTCAAAATCTTATCAAGGTATGTGCTTTGTGAAAGTCCTATTAAGCGTCTTGATCTATCTCTATAGATCTTGATGCCTAATATGAAAGCAGCTTCTCCTAGGTCCTTCATTGAAAAACTCTTGTTCAAATATTCCTTTACGCTTTCCAGCATTTCTATATTGTTTCCAATCAGCAATATGTCATCCACATATAATATTAGAAACGCTATAGAGCTCCCACTCACTTTCTTGTAAATACAAGCTTCTCCGTAAACTTGTATAAACTCGAACGCTTTGATCACTTCATCAAAGCGAAGATTCCAACTCCGAGATGCTTGCACCAGTCCATAAATGGATCGCTGGAGTTTGCAAACATGATTCTGACGGACTTAAGCATCGCTACGGGTGAGAAGGTCTCATCGTAGTCAACTCCTTGAACTTGTGAAAAACCCTTTGCCACAAGTCGAGCTTTATAGACGGTGACATTGCCGTCCGCGTCCGTCTTCCTCTTAAAGATCCATTTGTTCTGAATGGCCTTACGCCCTTCAGGTAATACTTCCAAAGTCCATACTTTGTTTTCATACATGGATCCCATCTCGGATTTCATGGCCTCTAACCACTTCTCGGAATCCGGGCCCATCATCGCTTCTCCATAGCTCGTAGGTTCATCATTGTTTAACAACATGACCTCTAAGACAGGGTTGCCGTACCACTCAGGAGCAGTACGCGTCCTTGTCGACCTACGAGGTTCGATAGCAACTTGATCCAAAGCTTCATGATCATCATCATTAACTTCCTCTTCAGCTAATGTAGGCTCGACAGAAACAACTTTCTACGTTGCGCTACTCTTAGGTTGAAGTAAAGGTTCAATAACCTCATCAAGTTCTATCTTCCTCCCACTCAATTCTTTCGAGAGAAACTCTTTCTCAAGAAATGTTCCGTTTTTAGCGACAAACACTTTGCCTTCGGATCTGAGGTAGAAGGTATACCCAACTGTCTCTTTTGGGTATCCTATGAAGACGCATTTCTCCGCTTTGGGTTCCAGCTTTTCAGGCTGAAGCTTTTTGACATAAGCATCACATCCCCAAACTTTAAGAAACGACAGCTTTGGCTTCTTGCCAAACCAAAGTTCATATGGCGTCGTCTCAACGGATTTCGATGGTGCCCTATTTAAAGTGAATGCAGCTGTCTCTAATGCATAACCCCAAAACGATAGTGGCAAATCGGCAAGAGACATCATAGATCGCACCATATCCAATAAAGTTCGATTACGACGTTCGGACACACCATTACGCTGTGGTGTTCCAGGCGGTGTCAATTGTGAAACAATTCCACACTGTCTTAAGTGACTGCCAAACTCATAACTCAGATATTCTCCTCCTCGATCAGATCGTAGGAATTTAATCTTCTTGTTACGATGATTCTCAACTTCACTCTGAAATTGTTTGAACTTTTCAAATGTTTCAGACTTGTGTTTCATTAAGTAAATATACCCATATCTACTTAAGTCATCAGTGAAGGTGAGAAAGTAACGATAACCACCGCGCGCCTCAATACTCATCGGACCGCACACATCAGTATGTATGATTTCCAATAAGTCACTTGCCCGTTCCATTATTCCAGAGAACGGCGTTTTAGTCATCTTGCCCATGAGGCATGGCTCACATGTGTCAAGTGATTCAAAATCAAGTGACTCCAAAAGTCCATCAGCATGGAGCTTCCTCATGCGTTTTACGCCAATATGACCTAAACGGCAGTGCCACAAGAAAGTGGTATTATCATTATCAATTCTACATCTTTTGGCATCAATGTTATGAACATGTGTATCATTACTATCGAGATTCAATAAGAATAAACCCCTCACATCGGGTGCATGACCATAAAAGATATTACTCATATAAATAGAACAACCATTATTCTTTGATTTAAATGAGTAACCGTCTCGCAATAAACAAGATCCAGATATAATGTTCATGCTTAACGCAGGCACCAAATAACACTTATTTAGGTTCATCACTAATCCCGACGGTAATCGAAGAGCGAGCGTGCCAACGGCGATCACATCAACCTTGGAACCATTTCCCACGCGCATCGTCACTTCGTCCTTTGCCAGCCTCCGTCTATTCCGCAGTTCCTGTTTTGAGTTGCAAATATGAGCAACCGCACCGGTATCAAATACCCAGGCACTACAACGAGAGTTGGTAAGGTACACATCAATAACATGTATATCATATATACCTTGTTTGTTGTTGGCCGCCTTCTTGTCAGCCAAATACTTGGGGCAATTCCGCTTCCAGTGTCCAGTTCCCTTGCAATGAAAACACACAGTTTCTGGTTTGGGTCCAGCCTTGGGTTTCTTCACGAGAGGAGCAACTGCTTTGCCACTCTGCTTGGAGTTACCCTTCTTACCCTTGCCATTTTTCTTGAAACTAGTGGTTTTATTGACCATCAACACTTGATGCTCCTTCTGAATTTCAGACTCAGCGACTTTCAGCATCGCAAACAGCTCGGCGACTGACTTGTTCATCCCGTGCATGTTATAGTTCAACACGAAGCTCTTGTAGCTAGGTGGCAATGATTGAAGAACTCTGTCAGTGATAGCCTCTGGCGGAAGGGGCATCCCTAACTCAGCCAGACGGGTGGAGTACCCAGACATTCTGAGCACGTGATCACTGATAGACCTGTTCTCCTCCATCTTGCAAGCATAGAACTTATCGGAGATCTCATATCTCTCGATCCGGGCATTCTTCTGAAAGATAAACTTCAACTCCTGGAACATCTCATATGCTCCATGACGTTCAAAACGTCTTTGAAGTCCCGGTTCTAAGCCATACAACATTGCACATTGAACTATTGAGTAATCATCAGAACGAGCCTGCCAGGCGTTCACAACGTCTAGAGACTCAACTGGAGCGGGTGGATCACCAAGCGGTGCATCAAGGACATAAGCCTTCTGGGAAGCCGTAAGGATAATCCTTAGATTACGGGCCCAGTCCACAAAGTTACTTCCATCATCTTTCAACTTAGCTTTCTCTAGGAACGCATTAAAATTCAGGGGTGCTACTGCGCGAGCCATGATCTACAACATAAATATAGCAAAGACAACTTAGACTATTGTTCTTAGATAATGAGTTTAGTTAATCATATTTAAAAAAACTCCCACTCAAATTGACATCCCTCCGATCATTCGAGTGTAACATGATCCAAATCCACCAACTCAAGTCCGATCATCACGTGAGTTGAGGTGGTTTCAATGGTGAACATCTTCATGTTGATCATATCTACTATATGACTCATGTTCGACCTTTCGGTCTCTTGTGTTCCGAGGCCATGTCTGTACATGCTAGGCTCGTCAAGTTTAACCCGAGTGTTCCGCACGTGTAACATGGCTTACACCCGTTGTATGCGAACGTAGAGTCTATCACACCCGATCATCACGGCGTGTCTCGAAACGACGAACTTTCGCAACGGTGCACACTTGGGGAGAACACAATTTTATCTTGAAATTTAAGTGAGGGATCACCTTATAATGCTACCGTCGTCCTAAGCAAAATAAGATGCATAAAAGGATTAACATCACATGCAAATCATAAGTGACATGATATGGCCATGAACTTGTGCATTTGATCTCCATCTCCAAAGCACCGGCATGATCTCCATCGTCACCGGCATGACACCATGATCTCCATCATCTTGATCTCCATCAACGTGTCGCCATAAGGTTGTCGCGCCGACTGTTGCTTCCACGACTATAGCTAACGTTTAGCGATAAAGTAAAGCATTACATAGCGCTTAATGATTGACACGCAGGTCATACAATAATTAAAGACAACTCTATGGCTCCTGCCAGTTGCCGTACTCATCGACATGCAAGTCGTGATATTCTATACAAAACATGATCATCTCATACATCACATATATCTCATCATGTAATTGGCCATATCACATCACAACATACCCTGCAAAAACAAGTTAGACGTCCTCTAATTGTTGTTGCAAATTTTACGTGGCTGCTACGGGTTTGCAAGAACCGTTCTTACCTACGCAAAACCACAATGTGGTGTAGTGATTGCTTTTTGATCTTCTAAAAGAACCCTCTTCATTGAACCGATTCAACTAAAGTGAGAGAGACAGACACCCGCCAGTCACCTTTATGCAACAAGTGCACGCAGCGGTAAAACCAGTCTCGCGTAAGCGTACGCGTAATGTCGGTCCGGGCCGCTTCATCTCACAATGCCGCTGAATCAAGTATCAACTAGTAACGGCAAGCAATATGTATACACCCACGCCCACAACTCGTTTGTGTTCTACTCGAGATCTCATCTACGCATAGACCTGGCTCATGATGCCACTGTTGGGGAACGTTGCATGGGAAACAAAAATTTTCCTACGCACACGCAAGATCTATCCATGGTGATGAGCATCTACGAGAGGGAGAGTGGATCTACATACCCTTGTAGATCGCTAAGCGGAAGCGTTAATAAACGCGGTTGATGTAGTCGAACGTCTTCGCGATCCAAATCGCCGAGCGTCCCGCGATCCAATCACGATCCTTCCGATCTAGTGCCGAACGGACGGCACCTCCGCGTTCAACACACGTACGGCTTGATGACGCCTTCACCTCCTCGATCCAGCGAGCGATGATGAAGTAGTGGTTGAGTTCCAGCAGCACGACGGCGTGGTGATGGTGGTGAGGAACAATCTCTGCAGGGCTTCGCCAAGCACTACGGAGATTATGACGGAGGAACTAGAGGGCTAGGGTTGCCGGCACACGGCTTGGGAAATCCTGATGTGTCCCGTGTGCTAGCCCTGCCCCTCTATTTATATGTTGAGCCTTGGGGTCTAAACTTGGAGTAAAAGCCTCCTCCGGGTCGGTTTTGCCCGCACAAGGTCGGTTTGGCCCGCAGGAAAAGAGTCCAATTCGGACCCTGCCGAATCGTGCACAGCCGCGCACAAGCGGTAGTACCGCTTCACACAAGCGGTAGTACCGCTTGGGCGGTAGTACCGCTTCACACAAGCGGTAGTACCGCTTACGCGGCAGCAAAACTACTTTTGCACTTTCCAATACCTTGTGGGCTTTATCCCTTTGGCTCATATAAAGTGTTGCTGCACCCGAACACTTCGGTAAACATCCGGAACCCCTTCCGGTGAACTTCGGAACTCTTCCGGAGATCGAAACACTATTATCACATATATCAATCTTTACCTCCGGACTATTCCGGAGATCCTCGTTATGTCCGGGATCTTATCCGGGACTCCGAACAACTTTCGGTCACCAACATAATAACTCAATTATACTAATCGTCACCAAACGTTAAGTGTGTAGACCCTGCGGGTTCGAGAACTATGTAGACATGACCGAGACACCTCTACGGCCAATAACCAATAGCGGGACCTGGATGCCCATATTGGCTCCTACATATTCTACGAAGATCTTTATCGGTCGAACCTCTATGTCAAGGATTCAGTTAATCCCGTATGCTGTTCCCTTTGTTCTTCGGTATATTACTTGCCCGAGATTCGATCGTCGGTATCACTATACCTAGTTCAATCTCGTTACCGGCAAGTCTCTTTACTCGTTCCGTAATACAAGATCTCGTGGCTAACACTTTAGTCACATTGCTTGCAAGGCTCATTGTGATGTTGTATTACCGAGTGGGCCCTGAGATACCTCTCCGTCATACGGAGTAACAAATCCCAGTCTTGATCCATGCCAACCCAACAGACACCCTCGGAGATACCTGTAGAGCACCTTTATAGTCACCCAGTTACGTTGCGACGTTTGATACACACAAGGTATTCCTCCGGTGTCAGTGAGTTGCATGATCTCATGGTCAAAGGAACAAATACTTGACATGCAGAAAACAATAGCAATAAACTGACACGATCAAATGCTACGTTTACAGTTTGGGTCTTGTCCATCACATCATTCTCCTAATGATGTGATCCCGTTATCAAATGACATCTCATGTCAATGGCTAGGAAACCTTAACCATCTTTGATCAACGAGCTAGTCAACTAGAGGCTTACTAGGGACACAGTGTTGTCTATGTACCCACACATGTATTTGAGTTTCCAATCAATACAATTATAGCATGGATAATAAACGATTATCATGAACAAGGAAATATAATAATAACCAATTTATTATTGCCTCTAGGGCATATTTCCAACAGGGGATGCCGATAATTCTCACCTGGGGTGTTTGTAACATATCGCGAAGCAACAGGAATAGCACACAGCAACTGGAGGTTCACTCGAATATTTATTCGTGTGGGTATAGGAGTCAATATGGGTGTCCACGGCTCCGATGTTGATCATTGATCGGAAAGTGTTCCGGTCATGTCTATACTTCACCGAACCTATAGGGTCACACGCTTAAGGGTCATCTATCTGCTGAATACTAGACAGGGAGTCTGAGAGAAAATCACCGGAAAAGTTTTGGAGACAATGGAAGAGTTCCGGAGAGAGAACACCGGAAGGGTTTTGATAAACCGAAAAGTTTTTTCGGAGTATACCATTAAGTCAAAATGGTTTCGGCACATGCCTGGAAATTCTTGGAGGGTGCCAGAATTGTTCTGGGAACTTCTAGGATTTTTTCGGAGAAAAAACCGGAAATGTTCCGGAGCTGCCGGAACCGCTTTGGTTGCTTTTCGCTGATGAAAATCATTGATCTGAAAATGTTTCAGAACGCGTCCAGAATTGTTTTAGTGGGTACTGGAAATGTTCTAGACCTACAGAAATATTTGAGGAGTTAACGGACGCGAAAATTGTCTTCATGAATAGTGAAAATGCATTCTTGTTTACTTTTTGCTGATGAAAATCATTGATCTGGAAATGTTTCGGAACACGTCCAGAATTGTTTTAGTGCGTATTGGAAATGTTCTGGACCTACAGAAATATTTTCGGATTTAACGGTCGCGGTCAAATATTTTCATGAATAGTGGAAACACTATTTGGTAGCATCTTTGGGAAGCCACCTTTGAGGGCATTTTGGTATTTCCAAGTGCCCTCTACCCATTGGGCTTGGCCTATAAATAGGGGTGGAGGGGGCTGCCGAAAAATCCCTCTTTCTCTCATACATTATGCCATGCAATGATCTGGCTTCTTATCTCCCTCACACGAAATAGTTTCGTAGAGCCGAAAGGTTGTCTGGGTTCCGGTGGGAACTAGTTCTGGACGGCGAAGCCCTGCCGGATAGCTAACACCGTATGTGTGCAACCCCATAGAGAGGTCGTAGGTTCGATCCTTTTGCCCGAGGGGCTGTTCGAGAGTGCCTCCCGAAGGGCTGTTCGAGTGACCGTCCGAGATTCTGTGAGTGCCTCCCGAAGGGCTGTCCGTGACACCGTCCGGGGGACTGTCCGACCGCCTCCCGAAGGGTTGTCCGTTGGACTGTCTGAGGGGCTGATGAGGGAGTACATCCTCGCAGTTGGGAGGTTGTAAATCCTAGCTGCGGGGATCTGCACCGACGATCAACATCGTCTCTACTTCCGCTGCGCTACGAGTCGGTAACGATCAGATCAAACCTTGTATGCATCTCCATAGTGATCCTGGGTGTGCTCGTAGTACCGAATTTTTTTGTTTTCTGTTGCGTTACCCTACAGTGGCATCATAAGCCGTGCTATGCGTAGATGCAGGTTACGATCTAGAATACATAGAGATGTATGTGTGTTGCACAATATAATTTGTAGTAGATGAGTTCTATTACTGAAAATTATTTGTGCGGGTAGCAGATGAAATCTATTACCCAATGTTCTTGTTGCTTCCCTTGAATTTGCGTAGTCCTGATCTGGACGGCATGGTGGAATCTCACAAAGTTCTGGCAATCCGCGATCCTTTCATGCTGCTCCTGAGTATGCTGATTGACAGATCAACGAAGTGCTTCAATGTCTTTGGGTTCCAACATAGTTAAAGAAAGATGGATGTTTCGCAGACAAAAGGGCAATGCAAATATGATCTGCACGGGGGTCATGCGTATGATGAAGTTCAGTATGGGGCTCGAGATTTTATTATCTCGTGTTTCATACACCCCGCAAAGTTAATCTAGCGACTTGAATAATCATGCTTGATGATAAACGTTGGTAGTTGCGGATTAAGTCAAAACCTTAGAAGCCACGTAAAATAAAATTTTACATAAACTGATTAGAGGCGTCTAACTTGGTTTTGTAGGATGTGCATGTGATGTGGTATAGCAGTGCTCATAATAATTTGATTATGTATGAGATGACTATATGATGTAATATTAACATGACCTGCGTGTCATGATTCGGCATGATGGCTGGAGCCATATGATTGTCACTTTAATGACCTGCGTGTCAACCTTAAGTAATGCACTTATTTTATTAGCTATAGAGATAGCAATATTATCTGGTGCATGATGATCCACAGGTATAGGGGATCAATCATAGTCCTTTCGATAAGTAAGAGTGTCGAACCTAGCGAGGAGCAGAAGGAAATGACAAGCGGTTTTCAGCAAGGTATTTTCTGCAAGCACTGAAATTATCGGTTACGAGTAGTTTGATAGCAAGATAATTTGTAACAAGTGACAAGTAACAATAGTAACAAAGAGTGCAGCAAGGTGGCCCAATCCTTTTTGTTGCAAAGGACAAGCCGGAACGATCTCTTATAGTAAGTAAAGCGTTCTCGAGGACACATGGGAATTTCATCTAGTCACTTTCATCATGCTTGTCGTTGTTTTGTCACGGCAGATGTCCTCGTGAAAGGACTTAGTCGTGAGGCCATCGCTGCTAGGTGATAACTCGAACGGGGTTGATCGGAATCGAGAGACGAGGGTTTACCCAGGTTCGGCCCCTCACGATGGAGGTAATAGCCTACGTCATGCTTTGGTTGTATTGATGACGATCTCGATTACAAGGGTGCGACTTGGCTAACCTAGTACTCGAGAGCTTGTAACTTAAGTCTTTCTGCCTCAGGGGCTCGCCTTTATATACAGGTCGAGGCCCTGGGTTTACAACAGAGTCCGGGTCGCAACATGACCTGTGACCTACTCTTACTCCTACTCATCTTATTACACAAGTAAGGAAAACTTCTCTGTGGCGTCTTACAAGGAAAGTACTCAAGGCGGTCGACCGTAAACCGGCCCACTCAGGGCGGCTCATCTTCTGGCCCATGTCTTCTGGATCATCACGGCCCACCGAGCCAAAGCCTTCCTCTTGAATCGCCATGAAATGACCCGGCCCTAAACGGGCGGGTTACAGCCTGGCGGGTTATGTCCAGGGGTTATATCCCCAACATTAGCCCCCAGGTTGATTTGAATTTATTCACGTCAACCTTCAAAATAATCCGTACTGATCTTCTGGGTCGTGACCAGCTTATAGTTGCCGGCTCATAACATGCTTCACACTTGTCATATCTTCCTTTTGAAATCTATGACTCCATTCAATTGATATCCGCAAATCTCGCGTGACGTCATTCAAAATCTTGAGTGGATCTGACAGGCCCGATAAACGAGGTGCCTTTTATCACTGCGTCACCTTAATTCTAGCGCTTGCCGTTTCGATTCTCCTTTCCCTTTAAATGCTCCCGAGGGGTCCTCATTTTCACTTTACCGACTCGACTCTTCTTCTTCCTCTCGCCACGCGTACGCCTGGAGCTCCGCCGCCGCTCGTCCTCAAGCTCACCGGCGTCCCCAAGCCCTCATCTTTCTCACACGCATCGTCATCGAGGCTCATTCAAACCGCCCGGGGTCATCTCCCGCAACCAGGTACTCATCCCCGTCGCCATAGATCTGTACTGTAGCTCGACCTAGTTCATCGCTGTTCTTGCTTCGGCCATACCGCCATTGCCATGGTTAGATCTAGGTTTTGCACTACCTTGACTCAGAAATGCTCTGCCGTTAATTGTAGCATCATTTTTGTATCTGGACGAACTTGAACTTTGGTAGAAACAACAGATAGATCAACTTTAGGCTTTCCAGTGAATGAACTCGGCGCCGAAAATATTTTTCTTTAAACTGATTTTATAGATCTGAAAAATCATCCGATCTGTGTGAAACCTGTTTGTGCAACACTTAGCAAAAACTAGAAATTCTAGCATCTGGCAAGCCGCCTTTACTCTTGGCGACTCATGTCCACTTATAGCTGAAATCCCAGTCGGGCGACTTACTGAACGTGGTGAATCGCCCCTGTACCTCTGATCATATGATGCGAGCTTATCATGAACATGAGTAATCCTGCCATTTATGTTTTTGCATTCCTCGTTTATATTTAGGCGACTTGCTATGGCGAAGACCACAGTCTGCAACTGGACGTATTCTCAAGTCTCTGATCTTGTACTGAAAGATTATAAAGAGCAAGGCTTCCTGCCGGCTCAAGAAGTAATTGGCTATCGAGCCCCTTCAGCAGCAGAAGACACCCCTCACCCCCGCGAGGGGGAAGTTGTAATTTTTATAGACCATCTTCTCAGGGGTTTCTCTCCACCCGGGTCAAAATTCTTTCGGGATGTTCTACAATTTTTCAACCTTCACCCTCAAGACATTGGTCCAAACTCTGTATCCAATCTGTGCCAATTTCAAGTTTTGTGCGAGGTATATTTGCAAATACAGCCCACCGTTCCTCTCTTCAGAGAGTTCTTCTATCTCAACCGTCAAACTGAGTGCGCTGATGGCCCCTGCCTGGAACTTGGCGGGGTCTCAATTCAAAGACGAAGAGACGTCCCTTTTCCTGCAGCTGCCCTGCCGAGTCACCCTAAAGATTGGAACAAAACATGGTTCTACTGCAAGAACACAACTCCAGCTGACGAAAACCCTCTGCCGGGTTACAGACCTGAACGCCTTCCACCAACCTTTGAACTTCCTGGCTGGGCTTCTCCAGAAGAACGTGCGCAAGTCCCCACGTATATCCAAAGTTGAGAGATTTGCTAATGAACGGTCTGACTGGTGTTGACTTGACCCGGTGCTGGCTTACCTGGAAGATCCTGCCCTTAAGCCGCCGAGGCGACTTAATGTGTAATTATTCTGGGGAGTCAACCGACCCACAATGGTTCAATCCCGTTGATATGTCAGCTGATGACATCAATAAGGCTACGAAGAAGCTACTCGGGGAAACTCAAGAAGCATGCAACAAGACCGGACTGAAGCCATTTTATGCCCTCAACCAAGCTCCTCCAGTAAGCATTCTTGTAATTGTTTCATCCGGCTTATCAATCCATAAATTAAGCTTACTTGTTGATCTCGTTAAACTGCAGGTCAACTCTTCATTCTGGAACAGGAGGACGAAGAAAGCAATTGCCAAATCCAAAGCTGTGCCGGCTCGGAAAAAGAACAAGCCGACCGCTGAACATGAGACGGCAGCTAAGGGCCAGTCGCCATTGGCTGATGATGAATCAGAGGTAGAACTTGACTCCCTTGGCTGTCTTTTCGTTGAACTGGCTGACGCCTCTTATTTCCAGGACGATGTTGATGTAAGCCGGGCTGATGACGTGGAGGTAATTTCTATCTCTTCTGACTCAGACAACTTTGTTCCTCAAAGGCTAAGAAAAATTGTGAGGAAAGTGCCCTTTTCCCATCCACTTGCTTACTTAGACCAAAAATTTTCTTTAAAGAAATCACAGCATGCTGAATCAATAAGATGCCAGACGCGAAGTGGCTCTGGAGAACTTTTGGGCGGTTTATCTGATACGCCAATCCCCCGCAAGCGTCGAAATGAGGTGCCTCACAGTCCTACTCCATCTCACCCGCTTGCCGGTCTTTTTAAACAACCACTTAACCCGTCTGATTCGGATTATCAGGAGTCGCCGCCATCATCTGGCGACTCATCTGCCACTCAACTGCCACCCTTGATCATCAAACCAGGGTAAGTGCTTGTCGATGAGTCATACTTGGTTATACCTGTTGTGCTATTTATCTGAATCTGCTTGTGCATTCGCAGGGCCAAGGCCAAGAAGAGGAAAACTGGCGAGTCATCTTCGACCCCAGAGAACCTTGAACCGGAAGATCCAAACTTGGTGACCCCTGTAGGACAACCTGAGATGGCAAAGGATCAAGCTGGTGCAAATGTTGATCCGCCCAAGCAAAACGAGCCGCCAAATACTAAAGAGGTGAATACTCAAGTAGGCGCGTCTGACATGATGGAGGATCTTAACCCGCCAAGTTCTATTCACCCTTCTAGTCCAAGGAAGGCGACTGAACATATATAGCTTTATCATCTCCGCAACCTGCCGACGAAGTCATCATCACCGGGGCGTCTTTTAAAGCTCCAAAGCCATCGACTGTTTGGACAAAACTTGTATCAAAAGATGACCCGGTGACAGCTGAGAAAGGGAAAAACAAACTTGATCTCCCAATGCTTGAAGGACTCGGCTATATACAAGCCGGGAGATGGAAGTCAACTTGGTTAACATGTTGAAAAGGAAATATGAGGTAACCAAATCTCATCCTTTCCATACTTATATATTTTGTGTAGCCGCCAACTCTTAGACAGAGGTCAGCATGAATGTGTGTAAGACTTCCAGGATGATAATACTTCGGTGCGGAACTGTAGCCCCCAAGGACCGGGTTGTTATGTATATAACAAGCCAGTTCTTTAACATATGTCCGAAAAGCAACTTGTAGCCCCCAAGGGCCGACTCATTTTTGATTAAATGAGCCGGGTCTTCAACGATTGTACTCTATAAAAGCAACGTGTAGCCCCCAAGGGCCGGCTTGCTTCTATGAAATAGCCGGGTCTTCATCGATTATAGAACAAACCGATGTGTAGCCCCCAAGGGACAGCTTGTTTCTGTGAAATAGCCGGGTCTGCATAATATTGGAAGAAAACTGACTGTGATAGCCGCCAAGGGCCGACTCATTTGTGCAGAGTTGAGTTGGAGCTTTCCCTTGATATTTGTAAAAAAGTGAACTTGCATTAGCCCCCAAGTGCCATGTAGATTGCTAGCAACTGCTTGGGACTTCAGGTTTATATAATGTACTGATGTGACCTGGTTATGACAGGGTCTGTTGAATGATGCCGAGTCAAGAGCAGCCGGCTTGCAAGAGCAACTTAAGGCGGAGAAAAAACTTTGAGCTGATGCCGAGTTGGCAGCCGCGTCTCTAGAAGAAGCAGCATCAACGACCGCCGAAAAATTGAGAGTATTGACGGCCTCTCATGAGAAAGAGAGAAACTTGCTGCTGAATCGTGCTGAAGAAGCAGAAAACAAACTCAAGCCTCTCTCTGAAGAGTTAACCGGGTTAAAGCGTCACCTCAATCAAATGACCCAAGCCATCTTTGGTAAGTACCCGCCAATCTTTTATTCGAGTCATATTTTGTACTGTTAACTCGCCTGCGAACTGCAATCTGTAGTTGAATGATACTTGGGCAAAAAATTGCAGGGAACCGGACTGTGAATCTTGGACAAGAGCCGCTGGTCAAGCTAAAGGCGATGTACACCTTTGTGGAGCAACTTTATGCCGGGAGTTTGTTCACGATTATGTCAGTGATGAGACATAAAGAGCCGCCAAAATATATCAAGGACGTGTTGAATCAACTATTCACCGTGCCGAAGTACATCGAGGAGCTCCAGAAATCAGCCGCCCGATCAGCCAGCATGCTAGCACTGCACCGAGCCAAGGCGTATGTGCCGGATATGGACTTGTCTGAGCTGGCTGGCGGGTTTCCGGAATTGAAGGAGGACGGCACAGAATTCAGTTCATCTGATTATTCACGCTGTTTGAAAGAGACGCGTGTCGTGGCGAGTCAAATTGCTAAAGAGGTGGACTTGAAGAGGTACCAGGCGGCCTATGGTGAAAATAACCAACGGGTCACACCGCCAATCTTCGAGCCAATCGACCTGACGCCAACACGCCGTAAGCACATTTTTGCTCCTGATGTTAATCCATCAATTATCTTGGGAGAGGACGCCGAGTTCCAAGCCTTGACCACCCTCGACTGGGACTTCGAAAATCTTCAGATAAGAGGAACAACAGAGCCGGAGCAGGGTGACCCGGAGTCTCAAGCCGCCAAGAAACAGCAAGAGGGAGCTAACCCGGGAGCTGATAACCCGGAGGGCGCTGAAACGGATGCCCAGGAGTAGAACTCCAAAAAACTTTTGACATTATGGAGCCCAAGTGTGGCTTTTTGTAATAGGATAGCAGAAAACACTTAAATGCTCTGACGTGCCTTCGCGTACTTGAAATGTTGCATTATTTTGGATGAAATTGCTGCACTGGTATGATGGAATATTAACCCGCCCAATCTTCCTTTGGAAAACTGCTTTGTTGAATATCAGGATGGCGAGTCATACTTGTATGAACCAGCAGTAGCTTATCCTGCACCGCAGAACACAGTCGTAGAATAACCCTGAGTGCTTGAATAGCTGTCCGGCTCGTGGTTAGCACAAGTCGGAAATAACCTGTGATGACTTTTGTTTAACCCGGCTCATACATGATTCGGCGGCTCATGGCCAAAGGGAAACAATTGTAACCCGTGTAAAAATGAAACAGAAATCATGAATAGATATCAATATTGAGTCGGCTTTCGAGGCACAACAATATAGACCGGCTGTCGAGGCTCGAGTCTTGCTTCAATGAAGCTGGCGTGATAGCCCATGGTTTATCCTCGCTCTCTGTAAGCCGGCTCTCACGTGACATCCGATGTTTTAATCAAGACAAGTGTAGGGGCATAGAGATGATTGCCTTGCCAAGAGTACAGCGGGTCACCTGATCGGAGTAGCATCAAGCAGACAGGCAGGTTTAACCAAGATAATGTGGCGTTAATTGCCGGGTCAAGAGGGTGAGATAGCTAAACTCGGTGAGTTGGAAGCCCCCAAGTGACCAATGATCCAATAAAACAAAAAGACTCATGCACAATATTGGAGATGAAACGGTAGAGGCCCCGAGTTTCGAGGGTGCCGGCTTATGTTTTATTGATCATAATTTATACAAAGGTATGTACAAATAACTTGAGCCGGTGGCTCTAAGTGTAATAAGGACGGAGATGAGCGATATTCCAGGGCCTGTTGGTCTCCTCCTCCGACGTACGCGACTTATGGTGCTCACGTATATCCAGCAGGTAATATGAACCGTTGTTGAGATTCTTGCTGATGACAAAAGGCCCTTCCCAGGGAGGGGAAAGCTTGTGCATACCCGCCTGTTCTTGAATCAGACGGAGTACTAAGTCGCCCTCTTGGAAAGTATGGCTGTGAACCCGACGGCTGTGATAGTGACGTAGATCTTGCTGATAGATGGCAGATCGTGCTGCTGCTAAATCCTGTTCGTCCTCCAATGCATCGAGAGAATCTTGACGAGCCTGCTCGTTATCTGCTTCGACGTAGGTGGTGACCCGGGGGGAATCATGGCGAATATCGCTGGGTAAGACAGCTTCTGCACCGTAGACCATGAAGAAAGGCGTATAGCATGTTGATCTGTTAGGGGTAGTCCGTATGCTCCAAAGGACAGAAGGAAGCTCCTCAAGCCAGCAACCCGGCGTGCGCTCGAGGGGGACCATAAGCCGGGGCTTGATACCGCGTAAAATCTCTTAATTAGCACGTTCTGCTTGGCCATTGGACTGAGGGTGTGCAACTGAGGAAACATCAAGCCGGATATGCTCTTGTTGACAAAACTGCTTCATAACTCCCTTAGACAAATTTGTGTCGTTATCAGTGATGATGCTATGTGGATAACCAAAGCGAAAAATCAACTTTTTCAAAAATTTGACTGTTGTGGCTGCATCACAATTGCTGATTGGCTCGGCCTCAACCCACTTGGTGAATTTATCAACAGCAACCAAAAGATGGGTCTTTTTGTCCTTGGACGGCTTAAACGGGCCAACCATGTCAAGCCCCCAAACTGCAAAAGGCCAAGTGATAGGGATCATCCGGAGCTCTTGAGCCGGAATATGAGCCTGGCATGCAAACTTCTGGCAACCATCACACCTTTGTACGATATTCTCAGCATCTGCGTGAGCTGTAAGCCAGTAAAAACCATGGCGAAAAGCTTTTGCCACCAAGGATCTTGAGCCGGCATGATGACCACAATCACCAGCATGAATCTCATTAAGAATCTCTCGCCCTTCATCAGGGGAGACACAACGCTGAAAAACCCCTGTGATACTTCTTCTGTGTAACTCGCCATTGACGATTGTCATAGACTTGGAGCGGCGGATGATCTGACGAGCCATGAGTTCATCAGCAGGAAGCTCGCCTCGAGTCAGATAATCCAGATAAGGAACTGTCCAGTCCAGAATTGCGTGAAGAGCCGCCACCAACAGTGCCTCCGGGTCAGGAATAGCGAGATCTTCCTCGGAAGGCAATTTGACAGAAGGATGATGTAACACGTCAAGGAAAACGTTGGGAGGGACCGGCTTACGTTGAGAGCTGAGTCGCGACAATGCATCAGCCGCCTCGTTGAGCCGCCGATCAATGTGATCAACTTGATACCCTTTGAAGTGACTCGCCACAGTGGTTACCGCCTGCCAATAAGCCGCCATAAGTGGGTCCTTAGAATCCCACGTTCCTGAAACTTGTTGTGCGACTAGATCTGAGTCGCCCAAACACCTGACCCGGCTGAGATTCATCTCTTTGGCCATCCGAAGACCGTGGAGGAGAGCCTCGTATTCAGCTGCATTGTTAGTACAGGTAAACATGATCCTCAGGACATAACAAAATTTCTCACCTCGAGGAGAAGATATGACCACTCCAGCCCCCGAGCCTTCTAGCTGACTGGAACCATCAAAATGTATAGTCCAATATGTGTTATCAGGCTTCTCCTCTGGAGCTTGGAGTTCAGTCCAATCATTGATGAAATCGACAAGTGCCTGGGACTTGATGGCCGTGCGAGGCACGTATTTAAGATGATGTGGGCCAAGCTCAATTGCCCACTTGGCAACCCGGCCTATGGCTTCCCTGTTCTGGATAATATCTCCCAAGGGTGCTGAACTGACCACAGTAATGGGGTGCTCCAGAAAATAATGTCTGAGCTTGCGACTAGCCATGAAGACACCAAACACCAGTTTCTGCCAATGTGGGTACCTCTGTTTAGACTCGGACAAAACTTCGCTGACATAATAAACTGGCCTCTGGACTGGATATTCTTTCCCTGCCTCTTTCCTCTCGACCACAACTGCAACACTTACCGCTTTATTATTAGCAGCAATGTATAGGAGCATAGGCTCTTTAGCAATAGGAGCGGCGAGGACAGGCGGCTCAGCAAGCTGCTTCTTGAGGGCTTCGAAAGCTCCATCAGCTGCATCACTCCAGACAAAGTCATCAGTCTTTTTCAGCATCTGGTACAGGGGGATAGCCTTCTCACCAAGGCGGCTTATGAACCGGCTTAGGGCTGCAATATGACCCGCCATGCGCTGAACGTCATTGATATTCTCTGGCCTCGCAAGTGAGGTGATGGCTTTGATTTTATCCGGGTTAGCTTCAATGCCTCTCTCCGATACTAGGAAACCCAGCAATTTGCCTGCAGGAACACCAAAAACACACTTATCCGGGTTAAGCTTCATCTGGTAAGTCCGAAGATTAGCGAAAGTTTCCTTGAGATCATCCAGGAAGGTCTCCTTCTTCACTGACTTGACCACGATATCATCCACATAAGCATGAACATTGCGCCCAATCTGTTTGTGGAAGCAATTCTGGACACAGCGCTGATAAGTCGCCCCTGCACTTTTGAGCCCGAAAGGCATAGAGACATAGCAGAAGGCCCCAAAGGGTGTGATGAAAGCCGTCTTCTCCTGATCCTCGACGGCCATTTTTATCTGATGATAGCCGGAGTAAGCATCCAGGAAACACAAACTCTCACAACCCGCCGTGGCATCAATGATCTGATCAATGCGAGGGAGGGCAAACGGGTCTTTGGGACAAGCCTTGTTGAGATCTGTGTAGTCAACACACATGCGCCAAGTGCCATTTTTCTTTAGAACAAGCACTAGATTAGCCAACCACTGAGGGTGAAAAACTTCAACGATAAACCCGGCAGCTAGGAGCCGGGCTACTTCTTCTCCAATAACCTTCCGTCTCTCCTCGTTAAAACGACGGAGGAATTGTCGAACAGGCTTCAATTTTGGATCCACATTAAGGTGGTGCTCAGCGAGTTCTCTCGGTACACCTGGCATGTCAGAAGGTTTCCACGCGAAGATGTCCCGATTCTCACGGATGAACTCGATGAGCGCGCTTTCCTATTTGGGATCCATCCCCGTTCCAATAGTGAACGTCTTGGACGAGTCGCCAGGTGTCTTGATCTATCTCTATAGATTATGATGCTCAACACGTATGCCGCTTCGCCTAAGTCCTTCATTGAAACACTTTTCTTCAATGAGTCTTTTGTTTCACTAAGAAAATTCACGTCATTTCCAATCAACAATATGTCATCCACATATAAGATTAGAAATGCTTTTGTGCTCCCACTAAACTTCTTGTAAACACAAGATTCTTCGCCATTCCTAATGAAGCCAAACTCTTTGACTACTTCATCAAAACGAATGTTCCAGCTCCTTGATGCTTGCTTCAGACCATAAATGGCCTTCTGAAGTTTGCATACCTTTCCAACATCCTTAGGAATGACAAACCTTCAGGTTGTATCATGTATACATCCACTTTGAGATTTCCATTTAGGAAAGCCGTTTTGACATCCATCGGCCATATTTCATAATCGAAATAAGCAGCAATTGCTAGTAATATCCATACAGACTTAAGCATAGCTATGGGCGAGAAAGTCTCGTCGTAGTCCACTCCTGGAACTTGCGTGAACCCTTTCGCGACAAGTCTAGCTTTATGGACAGTAATGTCACCATCCGCATCTATTTTTCTTTTGAAAATCCATTTACAACCAATGGGCTTTATGCCTTCTGGAAGTTCTACCAAGTCCCAAACTTGGTTTTCATACATGGATTCCATTTCGGATTTCATGGCTTTGTGCCATTCCCTTGAGCTAGGCCCCACCATCGCTTCCTTGTAGTGCGTAGGTTCATCGTCTTCAAGGATGAAGATTTCGTTATGAAACCACTCAGGTGGCTGGATAGCCCTACCTGATCTGCGTGGTTCAGTTACAAACTTGTCAGAAGTTTCCGCATCACATGCGACAACTTCTGGCTCGGTTGTAGGGATAATTTGCGGAATTTCTTCCGGTTCCTTAGCCATATCAACGGTTGCCGCAAATTCACTAATCTCATCGAGTTGTACTATCCTCCCACTCACTACTTTGGCGAGAAACTCTTTCTTGAGAAAGTGTCCGACCTTTGCAACAAACACTTTGTTCTCGGACTGGTGATAGAAAGAATACCCAATGGTGTTATTGCGATAACCTACAAAGTAACATTTGTCTGATTTAGCTTCCAGTTTGCTTGGCTGTAAATGTTTTACGTATGCCTCACAACCCCAAACCTTGAGATGCGACACATTGGATTTCCTCCCATACCATAATTCAAATGGCATCGTCTCAACAGACTTAGACGGTGCTCTATTTAATGTGCAAGCAGTAGTTTCTAGTGCGTGACCCCAAAAGCATATTGGTAGATCTGTAAGAGACATCATCGACCTTACCATGTCTAACAGGGTTCAGTTACGTCGCTCACACACTCCGTTTCGCTGTGGAGTTCTAGGAGGCGTAAGCTGTGAAATGATTCCACGGTCACTCAGATGTTGGCTAAACTCATGACTAAGATATTCACCCCCGCGATCTGATCGCAAAAACTTAATCCTTTTGTTACGATGATTTTCTACCTCATTCTGAAATTCCTTGAACTTTTCAAAGGTTTCCGACTTATGCTTCATCAAGTAGATATATCCATACCTACTTAAATTGTCAGTAAAAGTCACGAAGTAGAAATACCCACCACGTGCGATTGTGCTCATTGGACCACATACATCACTGTGTATTATTCCCAACAATTCACTCGCCCGTTCAGGATGACCCGTGAACGGCGTCTAGGTCATTTTCCCCATCAAGCAAGCCTCACATGTGTCAAATGATTCAAAATCAAAAGACGGTAAAACTCCATCTTTGTGGAGTCTTTCCATGTGTTTCTTTCCGATGTGGCCAAGACGACAATGCCATAGAAAAGTGGTGGTGGTATCAGCCTTCTTAAGGCGTTTAGCATTTACGTTAAAGACATCATTTCCACATTCAAGATTTAGTATGAAATGGCCCCCAACAATGGGTGCAAATCCATAAAACATATCCTTACAATAAAGTGAACAACCATCGTTCTCAGACTTGTAGGAATACCCATCGTGTACCAAACATGATCTCGAGATAATGTTTCTACACAATGCCGGAACAAAATAACAGTTACCTAGTTCTAAGATAAATCCTGAAGGGAGACATAGAGGCATAATGCCGACGGCTTGAGCAGCGATTCCAGCACCGTTCCCGACGCGCATCACGACTTCATTCTTTGCCAGCTTGCACACCTTCTGAAGCCCCTATATCAAGTTGCAAATGTGAGCAACCGATCCGGTATCAAATACCCAAGACTTAGAATTTTCGCTAGCAAGCAAAACATCAATGACATTAACATGTATAATAGTTATACCTTTCTTCTTATCTGCCAGGTACTTCTTGCAGTTCCTCTTCCAGTGTCCGGTGCCCTTGCAGTAGAAGCACTCAGTTTCAGTCTTGGCTCCGCCCTTAGAGTTGCTTTGGGAGCCAGTCTTACCGACGCCCTTGCCCTTCTTGGACTTGCCTTTCTTTTTGAAACTGGCGGTTTTATTCACAAGCAACACTTGCTTGCGATTTTTCCGTAGTCCTCCTTCCACAGTTTTCAACATGGCGAGCACCTCGTTCGGTGTCTTCTCCATCCCATTCATGTTGTAGTTCATGATAAAACCGTCGCAAGACGGGGGGAGTGAAGCAAGGAACATGTCCACTGCGAGGGCTGGTGGAATTGGAAATTCTAGGGTTTTAAGCCTTTCAGCGTAACCAATCAATTTGACCACGTGTTCGCCAATTGAACTTCCCTCAGCCATCTTGCACTCTATCATGGTCTTTGTTACATCGTAATGTTCAGACCGTGCATTTTAATTGTACAGAGCATCCATTTCCCGGATCATATCTCGGGCGTTGTGGAATTCAAAACGTTTTTGAAGCTCTGGACTCATGCAAGCTAGCATGAGGCATTGCACTACATTGCAGTCATCATCCTTAGTGGCCCAGATATTTCTATCATCTTCCGGGGCAGTTGCCGCCGGTTTAGCTGGAAGAGGCGTGTCAAGCACATAGTCTTTCTTAGCACTCCTGAGGACAATCCTCAGGGTACGAACCCAGTCCGCATAGTTGTTTCCAGTTGTAGCTAACTTCTCTTTCTCTAACATCGGGCCAAAGTTGAACGGTGCATTGCGAGCCATGTGATCTACAACGGTAAACACAAGTTTCACTTAGACTTTGTTCATAATTAATTTGCACTAGTGAATAAACAATTTTATTCTAGAGTGCGCTCCCACTCAAATTAATATCTCTCATAATTGATTGTGAGTGATGCAAGACCCGCATTTCCATTCAACGCCATTGAACGAGATGAACACTGATGGCACAAATTTCAATCAGTAGGTAAACCTGCCGATCACATCTCTATGTGACTCTTGTTCATCTTTCGATGGGCGTGTTCCGAGCTCGGGAAGATCCTCTGGAACGTCAAAACAACCAAGTAATCTCGCTGCGAGGTCTCAACTCACCCGCCTCACACTTCTCTAATCGTTCGTACCAATGGAGATCATGTGATACCCCAAAGAGATAGTGTGACACCCTAGTTTTTGGCAACTTTTTCTTTTCAAAATATTTCTGGCTTTATTTGCAATTTGGATGATTTTTGAATCTTTTCAGTTGACTTTGGACTTAGGAAACTTCTGAATCTCTCTCAGTGATCCAAAGCCCTCAGCATCTTGCCAAAACCTTCCCACACACCTACTAGATCAAATTCCAATTCTCAATCTTTCCCAAATATTCATTTTCTTCCTTTGGGAAAATCTGTCATCACTATGGGTTATGAAGCAACCTATAGTTCTGATGATCAGAAAAATCCCAAATTAATACCACACCTTCTTGTCATCATCTACTCCCACAATCTTCAAAAACATTTCATGGTCCAGTATAATATTTTGTCCAGAAAATTCCATTTATTTTCTGGACAGTACTGGCCCTTTGTTAAGCAACTCATATTTTCCCAAATCAGAAAACTCTTAGATAATTCCCTGAGATACTAGGGAACCTATCTTGCCACAATATCCAAAAATATCATCTTGTCCAGTACAAATTTTCAGCAGCAATATTCTGACAAGTTTCTGCTCAATTCAAACCTCTGTGAAGGAAGTACCAGCTGGAGGTATTCAATTAAGCTGAAATTTTTATGACATCTTCTATCCACCAAATAACTCTCACACACCAAATTTCAGCTCCAGCAGATCAACCATATGAGTGCTACAAGCTCATCTTGTTTCTGGACCAGTAACAGCAGTTGTGCATGAACTGCATTCAAATCTTGATGAAAATCTGTCAAACTTTGCCAGTTTGTAGTCCTTCCAAAGTAGATCATCCCAGACATCTCTACTGGCTTCATCTCCAGCTCATCTCTTCTCTGGAGCTCTCCCAAAGTTTCTGTCAGAAACTGTAGCTGAAGCTACACTTCGAATCAGAATGCATCTAGCCAAACCAAGGGCACAGGGGGACTAGGTGATCAAAGGAGAACCTGCTGGACACGGTGCGCCAGACTTGCGTGGCCTCTAGATGCCAGTACCCGTGGTGAGCAAGGCATTGACATGCCAATGCACGCGCTCTGCACCGCGCCCGCGTCTGATGTGATGCATCCGGCTGCCCCGCGTGACCAGGCCTTGTCTCAGCTCGCCGACATCCTCTCCTCCAACCACCTGGCCATTCTGGAGTTCTCCCCTCGCTGGAATCGTCCCCGGCGGTCGCCACCGCACACGGGCACTGTGGCACCCGTGCGGGCACAGTGGCCCTGCTGGCCGTCGTCTTCCTCCGCAAGCCGCCACCGCCCGCATTAACTCTCCTACCCTCTCCTATCCCGTCGCCCGCACCAAGCCAGCCCTCCAGAAGCCTCGCCCCTGCCTATAAAAGGCCGCGGCCAGCCCTCCCTAGCTCCTCACTGCCCTCCACCACTTCCCAATCGACGTCCCGAGCATCGAGACAAGGCCGAGAGGCCCTCTGGCCTCGCATCTCGCCGGCGATCCGCCGCCACCTGAGCTCCAGCACCTCACCGTTTCACTCCACCCCAGCCTCGACCGACTACACCCGCGAGCTCCACTCACTCTCCTGACCCCGCCCAACCTCTTCCCCGACCGAAACTCTGCCGGAAATGCCGTCTCCGGCGACACCCGAAAACCACCGCCGCCGGAGAGTAAGGGGACGACGTCATCTGGCCATCTCTCGTCACGCTACAGGTACGTACGTGTTCGTCTCCGTGAGCTCGTCCCATCCCTGCTCTCTCCCGACCTCGCCGTCGACTGCATCGCCGGCGACCGTCGCCGGAGAGCCGCAGCTCTCTGCTCTCTCTCTCTCCCTTTTAAATCTGACGTCAGGGCCCACACGTCAGCGGCTCACCCGCGCGCGACGAAGCGGTAAGTGGAGGCGCCCCTCCACTTTACGCCATCGACGTGGCCCTTTGCTGATTTTTCTATTTTCTGTTTTTAATTCAGATTTGACCTGAACTTTGACCACTCATAACTTTTTATCCATAAGTCCAAATCAATTGATTCTTTTTGCATTAAGTTTGTCTTGAGCCCCTCTATTTTCTGGTGAATTTTGGTATTTTTCTCATGCTCACAGAATTTCTGGTGAACAGAACAGTGTTATGTGACATTTTCCTTTGCCTTTTTAAAATATTTTCAGAAGAAAATCCTTTTGGTTTTGAAGCCCAGGAGTTTGTGGACAACCCAACAGAGCAAGGCAAGCCATGTCATCCATTTCATGAAGCATTTTAATAGTGTTGGTTATTTAATTGAATTATATGCATTACTTTAATATGTGATAATTCATAGTAATTTACTCTGATGCATAGCTACTGCCATGTTAAGTTATTCATGATAAATAACCATGCTTTGTTAAGTACTTGTTAAAACTAAACTTAATTGGTTGATCTAGTGCCACCTATCCGGACTTATCCGTGCAGCCACATTTGCCGGTATGGGTCGGCCTTGACTTGGTATAGCTTTGTGCTCTTTTGTCGGTACCACCAAAGAGGGAGGGTTATGCGTGCGTGCTACCCTGATCAGGTAGACGACGATACTCCTGTGAGCCCAGTTGAGTTATTTTGCCGGCATCCCCGTTTGGGACAGTTTAGTTAGCCACGACGGTGGCAGGTGTCACGGGGTGACACAGGGGCCACCCAGGACATGACCTTGGGAGGGTATGATTGTCAGTGGTACGATGGAGGAGTCACGGGTTAGGCAAGTTTCGTTGGAGCAGCACCGGTCCACCCGAGAGGGAAGTGTACTGAGGTACGGGACCAGGAGCTTCATGGTGTGGGTAAAGTGCGAACCTCTGCAGAGTGTAAGAATCTATTCGAATAGCCGCGTCCACGGTATTGGACAGTCCGTACTAGGCCACTGAACGGTCAACCGCAATAATGATAATAATGATGGAAGAACTTGTCGTATGTTCGAAAGTACTCCATGGATCATGAGTATTTCGAGGGTTGTGGGACAACCCTAGAGGAGAGTAAGTTGGTATTTGATAATAGTAAGCACTTTAAGCACTTAATATGATCATTGCCATGCTATTGTTTGCTGCATTGTTATGGCTGCCATGGGCTTGCGAGCACATTCCAAGTACTCACCTGGCGTATCATGCCAGATGCAGGAGAAGCCTAGGACGGAGGTCCCGATGGTTCGTGCTACGCTAACTAGGCCGTGTCCCAGCAGTGTCCCTTGGGATGGAGTTCCCACGTGATGTTCTGCTACGCCGTAGAGTCACCTAGTAGTATCGAGGCCCTGCTATGTTCCATAAATAATGTAGATATTGTCATAGCACATGATGTGCTTCTGGCCTCGCTATCGATGTAAATTATGAGCTTGTACTTGAGATATATCAATAAAGTTCAGTTCAGTTCTGTTCCAAGTTGTTGTGTGTTTCCAGAAGACATGATCTCTGGGTTGGAACACTGGTAAACCGGTTCTCTGAGCCGGGGTGCCACAGATAGGTGCCGGACGGTGCTACACTTGGGAGAACACTAACTACTTGATATTTTAAGTGAGAGTTCACCCTAATAAAAAGCGACTACCGCGCAATCAAGAAGGGTGCATCAAGAGGGATAAACATCTCAGGCAATTCATAATAGCATGATATGGTATAGCCCTTTCTGGCGGAGAATTCTTTAATTTCTTCGTCTTCGGCATTTGCGTCGGTGTCCACCTTCGCGAAGATTGTCACCACCTTGTCGATGCACCAGATAATATTGCTATCTCTATAGCTAATAAATTTACTGAATAAATTTAGTGCATTACATAAGGTTGACACGCAGGTCATTAAAGTGACAATCATATGGCTCCAGCCATCATGCCGAATCATGACACGCAGGTCATGTTAATTAATTTTACATCATATAGTCATCTCATACATAATCAAATTAATATGAGAATTGCTATACCACATCACATGTCATCCTGCAAAACCAAGTTAGACGCCTCTAATCAGTTTATGCAAAAATTTATTTTACGTGGCTTCTAAGGTTTTGACTTAAACCGCAGCTACCAACGTTTATCATCAAGTATGATTATTCAAGTCGCTAGATTAACTTTGCGAGGCGTATGAAGCACGAGAAAATAAAATCTCGAGCCCCATACTAAACTTCGTCATACGCATGAACCCCGTGTAGATCATATCTGCATTGCCCTTTAGTCTGCGAAACATCCATCTTTCTTTAACTATGGCAGAACCCAAAGTACTGTTAGCACTTCGTTGATCTGCCAACCTGCATACTCAGGAGCAGCATGGAAGGATCGCAGATTGCCAGAACTTTGAAAGATTCTACCATGCCGTCAAGATCAGGACTACGCAAATTCCAGGGAAGCAACAAGAACATCGGGTAATAGATTTCATCTGCTACCCGCACAAATAATTTTCAGCAATAAATCTCATCTACGACAAAATTATATTATGCAATACCCATACATCTCATGTACTCTAGATCGAAACCTGCATCTAAGCATAGCACCGCTCATGATGCCACTGTAGGGTAACGCGACAGGAAACAAAAAATTTCTGCACTACGAACACGCCCATGACCAACTATGGAGATGCATACAAGGTTTTGATCTGATCATTACCGACTCATAGCACAGCGGAAGTAGAGTCGATGAAGATCGGTGGTGCAGATCCCCGCAGCTAGGATTTACAGCCTCCCAACCGCGAGGATGTTCTCCCTTGTCTGCTCCTCGGACAGTCGCTCGGACAGCCCTTCGGGAGGCGGTCGGACAGTCCCTCAGACGGTGTCACGGACAGCCCTTCGGGAGGACCCTCGAACAGCCCCTCGGGCAAAAGATCGAACCTACGACCTCTCTACGGGGTTGCACACATACGGTGTCAGCTATCCGGCAGGGCTTCGCCGTCCAGAACTAGTTCCTACCGGAACCCAGACAGCCTTTCGGCTCTACGAAACTATTTCGTGTGAGGGAGAGAAGAAAGCCAGATCATGCATGGCATTTGTATGAGAGTTGGAGTGAGTGTGGATAGCTCCTCTCCACCTCTATTTATAGGGAAGGAGGAGGTGATGGTGGCTGAAATTTTCATCCAAAAAGGTGGGTGGCCCCCACATGGAAGTGTCCCAAATAAAGCCACTTACCATGGGTAGGGAAAAGCCCCACATGGGGGCTTCCCCACCTTCGCCGGCCACCCCTTGGCCCTCTACATGGAGGGCCCCACCTTCCACCAAACAAGCCTCCATAAAACATGGATGCTCCCTCCCCAAAAAGCCACCAAACATGGCTGCCCACGAATCGTGGGATCTTGTCCCCTCACGCTGGAACAAGATCTTTTTCGCGACCGTTTCTTCTGAAAAATTCCAGAAAATCCCAGAACATTTCCGGCACCCTCTAAAATTATTCTGGGCATGTTCCGAAACATTTCCGGTATGGTGGTGTAATTCAGAAACATTTTTGTTTACTCCGAAACAATTCCGGTTTTCTCTCCGGAATTTTCCGTCGTCTCCGAAACTTTTCCGGTGACTTTCTCTCAGACTCCCTGTCTAGTATTCAGCAGATAGATGACCCTTAAGCGTGTGACCCTGTAGGTTCGATGAAGTATAGACATGACCGGAACACTTTCCGATCAATGATCAATAGCGGAACCGAGGACATCCATATTGACCCCTATACCCACACGAATAAATATTTGAGTGAACCTGTAGTTGCCGTGTGCTATTCCTGTTGCTTCGCGATATGTTACAAACACCCGAGGTGAGACTTATCGGCATCCCCGTGAATCAACAACTTGTCCACTATGCCAGTTACCTCGTTACAGGTTTTGTTCTCTTTTCTTGTTTCCGCGTTCCGGCATCCCTGTGATCAAATCACATTGTGTCTGGCCAGACGATGATAGATACCGTAACACCAAGAGGGCCCTAAGAATATCTCTCCATCGTCGGAGGAGCAAATCCCAATCTTGAGCTATCTAGTTCCTTGTCATACTTTTCCGTGAACCCTTAAGCCGTCGTAATAGCCACCCTGTTACAGATGACGTGTAACAAACCTCAAAGTTCACGAAGCAAGTATGAAGGAACTTGATACTCTCATGGTCTAAGGAATTATAAAAATGTTAACTCTCCCTGTGTTATTAACCATTTACTTGTGACGAATGTATCTCATAGCATAACATCAATTCGGGTCGATTCAACACAAGTGTTCTTCTAATATTGTGCCCTCAAAATTGCCGGCATAGTCATGTCCATGATCAGGAAAACAGGATCATCATGCAACAGTTGAGCTAGTCTTAGAGGCATGACTAGGAATACATTTTACCGTTTATTATACCACACGTGCACATGAGTTTCCTTCCGAGCCTCGTGGTTATTGCAGACTCGGGAATCATTGCAGTTATAGCATGGAACATAAACATCAATTACAAACTTGGAGATACAAAATAACTATTATCATTGCCTCTAGGGCATATCTCCTACACCTTCCCCATGTCCGTCCAAAAGCACCCAACCCTTCTCGCTGCATCTAATTGTTGCTTCAAGCGATGGAGAGAGCCGTGGTTCGACCTGAGCGAGCTAGACGAGCTCAGCACCACCGCTTCGGTCTTCAACGGTAGCCTCGGCTCCTCTGCTTTCCCGGTCGATTCCTTCCATCCCCAAGCTCATTTCTGTACCCTGAAGCTCACGCGAGGTCAATCCATTGAGCTATGTTGTTGAGTTAGTTTTGCTCTAGGAAGAGGCCCAACAGTTTAGCTGTAACAGTCGACGCGTGGCTCGTTCAGAAAATCCTATTCGTAGAATAGTGGCCTTTTTCTATTCTTCGCACAGGGAGGACAGTGATGGACCGGCCGAATCGGGAGCACAAGCGTTTGGGTTCTACCGATTTTTATTGATGGTTTTTTATTTTTATTTTCTCTACCGGTTTTTAATGATTCTTACATTTTTTTAATTTCTTTTTTCCTTTTTTGTTTATTTTTCTATTCATTTTCCTTTTTTCCCTTTTTGTTTTTAAAAATTATTTCCTTTAAAAAAATCATGAACTTTGTTTAATACATGAACATTTTTTAAAATTCATTAATATTTTATAAAATTCACAAACATTTTTTAGTTCATGAACATTGTTGTTTGAATATTTTTCAAAAACTCATGAACATTTTTTGAACTCAAAAACATTTTCAAATATGTCAAAAACCGGCAGCCAATTGTTTTTCAAGCTAGAAGCTGCCCCTTTTTTTTACCATTTCTTCTTTACAGCAACAGGTGGCAGCACAAAAAATATGAGCGCCCGCTTCTTGGGCCCGGGCCAACCGCGCATTTTGGAGCGATGGATAGGAGCACCCAGAGAAGAATAGTAGCCAATCCGTACATATCGCAAAGAGAGACACCATGTTGGGCTGGCCCAACTATGGCCGATTTTCTTTTCCTATGGGACGGTTTTCTTTCAGGCAAGCGTAGCTGGTACGGTCGTTCTTCTTTTCTATTTTCCTACCATTTTTGGCCTGTGTTTTTTCCCTTTTTGCTATCCATTTTTTCAGGTTTTTTAATTTTTCCTTTTTTCTTATTTTTTGCATTTCATTTTATTCCTTTTTTCATTTTCTGGTTTTCCTTTTTATTAATTTCTAATGCGTAAGCATTTTTAAAAAGTTCACGTATATTTTTAAAATTTAATAACATTTTAGTTTATGTTTCTCCTGTTTATATTTTCTAATATATGAACATTTTTTGAAAACTCATGAGTATTTTTAAAAATTCATAAACTTTTTTTTAAACCTCTTCAAAAAAAATTAAAACTCATGAGTATTTTTAAAAATTCATGATTTTAAAAAAATTGGTGAACATTTTTTATGATTCACGAACATAATTAAATTTGTGAACTTTTTTTAATTAAAAAACGGCCGAAATATAAAAAAGTCGCATGAAAATAAAAAATAACGCTGAAAACCGTGCTGGGACTGTTCTTCCCGAGCGCACAAAAACTTACCTGGGCCGCCGGTAGGGGTGGATTAACGAGCTGCTCGACTCGTTGGGCTCGTGCTCATTAAGCTCGTCAAGCTTAACAAGCAAAAAACGTTGATCAGCTCTGTTCGTTTAAAGCTCGTGAGCGTTCGTGAGTACTCATTAACAGACATTACTCCCTTTTGCTTCAGCTACGATTGTGTTTTTTTTTGTAGGAAGACAGTGACCACATAAGGAGGTACGCTAGGTGTTGCCTCCTATGGGCTGGGCTGAGTTGATTAGATGGAATAGATGAGTTGAGGTGCCACAAAATGTTGTCACTTAACATAAGAATATGTGTTGTGTTGTATTAACGAGCTGCTAATGAAACTCGTTAGCTTGCTTGTTAAGTTTAACGAGCTGAAATCAGTAATTGACTCTGTTCATTAAGAAGTGAACTACGAGCTTAACGAGCCGAGCTACCGAGGGTTCAATAAGCTTGTGAGGTCCACCCCTGGCCGCCGGATCACCGCGAAAGCGATGAATAGGAGCTCCCGGCGCGTTCCTTCGCCACGCATACCGAACGTGCATCGACCAAAACGTCCAAACCTGGCCTTGCCGACAGCCCGACACCATCACGTTTACAGTTTACGATAAAGTAAATATAAAAAATTAGATTCCCTAAAAAAGAAAATTTAGATAGTGAAGAACCCCCCCTAAAAAAATAGAAGATAATGGAGAACTTCTCCCGGGTATCCCTCCCTCGTAAAAAAATAGAAGATAACGGCACGGAGGAATCCACGACGTACCGCCCCCTGCCTGTACAACCTTTTGCAGCGAGATGTCGATGCAGTGCACCGCTAAGCTCAAGATGCCTAGTAGTAGTCCCCAACCCGAGCTAGTAACATGCATGATCTCACTACGGATTCCTCATGTGCCCCCGCACCGCAGCATGCAACCGCGCGTACATTGTTGACACACATGCATTCAGCGGGGGCAACGCCTTTTTTTTTCTTCCTTTTAGTATTAAGGAATAAATAAAATATTGTTATTATTTACGGAAAATGCGCTTCGCCCCGCCCCGCCCGCGATGAATCTCCCGTCCCGTCGCGCGACCGGAATATGGTCAACCCTCCAAAGCGCCAAGATTACGACAACCACTTGACCAGATTCTATCACAGCAGTTTAGCTAGCTACTAACCTCCGATCCGATGGCTAATTCAGTTTAGCTAATGATATCAGCTTAGTCGTCTCGTTGCGTTGGCCGCAGGGGCAAATACGGGAGGCGGTTCCCGCGCCCTGCCTGCCTATAAATGACGGGGCTGGGCCATGGTTACCTAGACAAGTACGTAGGTGACTTCCTTTTGACCGAGAGCGGCCATTTGGCTTCTAGGTTTATATACACCTATTATGAAATATGTATAAAAAACACATTTTAAAATGTTAAAAAATTTCGAGAAAAAATCTCGCGTGTACATCCAGACATCTTATGTTCGCACACAAAATTTCGGTGAAAAAGGACATTTTTTGTGGCATGTATAAAAAAGATAAAAAAAATGCCTCGTGAATAGCTGTAATCAAGCATCGAAAATTGTCTTTTTTACACAAGCCACAAAAAATGTCCTTTTTCACCGAAACTTTGTGCACGCACATATAATGTCCGGATTTACATGCGGGATTTTTTCTTCAAATTTTTTAACTTTTTAAAATGCGTAGTTAGACAATGGGTGCATATACACCTATGAGCCAAAGTGAATTTCCGCTTTTGACCACCCTTCTTCCCCACCCCCACCTGGCCCCGCTATATATAAACGCAACTACCTCTCAATCACTTTCCTAGCTCCCCCGCAAAAAAAAAAAAAAACAACAACAAAAAAAAACCTCACTTTCCTAGCTAGCTTCAGTTCATTAGATTTCCTAGCGCGAAACAATCCGGTCGTCGCTATTGAGGACCGACTATGCTCCCCGACGACGACTGCATCACCGTAATTGATTCTCAGACACAGATCTTGCTAAATTCTTTTTCCTATATGTGTAGAAACATGCTCCAAGACAAAAATATGCATTTTTGCTCTGAAAAATGTTTCATGCTGCCATCTTCCTGGTATATTGTCCCATGCATGCTTGTTCGTTGGGTGATAACTGGAATGGCCATGCGCTGCTTCACAGGCCAATTGGTACTACCTGCATCTAGTATACAATAATCGTTGGGTGAAATCTTTCAATGTAGAAATAAGCATTCAAAAGCACCAAATCCAGATGAAATCTTTCAATTCTGAACCTAAGGAAGTACAAGACTATAATTTCCAAAATCCCAGTGTTTTTTTTTCCTTGGTCTTCCTTCTTATTCTTTCTTATTTAGGATAGAATTCCATCTTAATCTTGACAACCATTTTGTATCCGCACCTTTGAGTTGCTTTTGCTTACAATATTCTTTGATGATTTCTCTACAAACAGAACAGTAACTATATCCGGAAGAGGGCTGATGGGCATATATCATACAGTCCTTGATCCTCTCTTTATTCTTTTAATTATTTTACAAAAAGTACTGCTTTCTCGGTTAACTATGTAAACGATATTTCTGCCATAACGCCATGTATGCTTGTTAATCTTAGTGCTGAGACATACAGGACTTTACTGATACAGACTCATGTTTCCACAATGTTTCTTATTAGAGTAAACAATTGTGTGGTAAAATGTACTCACATGTTCTTTCCCCTTTGAAATTTACAGGAGGGCATCTCAAGCCCCATAGCTGCTCACATACTTGATTTCTGTGATGACGGCCTGGGTGATGACCTCCTTGCTGCAGTGACCTCTACCTCCGACCCATTTGCAGCCCCCTCTGAGGATGTTTCATCCTCCTCCACTGCCACCCCTCCTCTCTGCAGCTACAGCGATGACATCCCAGCTGCTGCAGCAATGACCTTCTCCCCGTTACCCTGGTTTGACTCTACTCTCTCAGCCCCACTTGAGGAAGAGCAAAACGCGGTCCCTGATACTGAGCTCATTCCCCCAATCAACGAGACACTTACAGCACCAGGATACTATCAAGCTGCGACCGGAGAGGCCAGCATAGAGCAATTCGGCCAATTACGGCTTCCCCAGAGTATAGCTGAACCCTTGTCGGCAATGCAAATGAGCAGCACTGCACCTATCTCGATGTCTCTTGCTCCAGGATGTGATGAAAAGTGCCTCACAGCAGCACTAGGCAGAGGGTACATGAGCCTGGATGTTGCCCTGTATCAACAAATAGGAGCAATGATCCCGAGTTGCAACACAGAGGCATCACAACTAGGATTCTTCAACGGTAGTGGTGCTAATAGCAATGGTATGAATGAGATCGGTGAGTATCAGAGGATGATGGAAGGTGAAGGACTGACCAGAAGATATAGCGACACAGATTCCATGCAAGGGGCATATAGTAAACACTGCAGAGATACAGGTAACATTCGGAACCTAACAATTAAGTAATATCATACTGCTTAACTACAATAGTACCAAACTTCCATGCAGCGCTGGTAAAAGAAAAGTGCTTAACTATTAGCTTACAAATGATATTTGAAACTTCGACCTCTAAACAGAAGGGGGGAAACAACCAAGACCTGCTAAATGGATGCAATGGAAGCCCGCCAACATCACCTCCAACAGAAGATTCCATCTTCAAAGTTGTGCGTCCTTCAGCTGAACAGAGAAAGGAAAAGATCCTCAGGTACATAAAGAAAAGGAATGAGAGGAACTTCAGCAAAAAAATAAAGGTAATATGAAGCATTTCGGACAAACCACTGCTTGCATAGGCATCTTATCAATTCAATTGTGCTGACACGCAACAAAAAGCAGTATGCTTGCAGAAAAATTTTAGCAGATAGCAGGCCCCGTGTCCGTGGAAGGTTTGCAAAGAACGAGGAACTTTGTGAAGCAACAAGATCGAGCTCCCAAAATCATGAACATTATGAACAGATTGTAAGTCTTCTAGTATATTACACTGTCTTATCAGAAACAGGCCAGTTTTGGCTTGTCAAGGGAAATGCTACTTGATGATCCTTAAAGATAATGCATAAAATATGGTCATGCACTCATCTAGCCATCTTTTACATTGCTCCAGTGCAGTCAGTAATAAAAAATAATACAAAAATCATGCAGTTTTCTAAACTAAGTTACATGCTTGTCTTTTTCAGACGGGTGCGGGTGGAGAAGACATGCTTGACTGGTCTGATATTCTGGCACATTTGAGTGGGATAAACTCCTACAGCTACAAGTATAACTGTACCATTGAATCATGGATATGATTACCAGAACTGCACAAAGTAAAGTCTGTGTTTTGTTTTCAGTTGTGCAACCCTAATCCACAGTTTTCCCTTGATCCTAGTTAAATAAGACTACAGCTTTACAAGTTCTGTCACAGGAGAAGTGCTTTTAGTTCAAGTTATTGTAGACCTGGTGTATTGTATCAATCTGTTCTCACTTGTTGCCATTCTTACCAGTGAGTGTGATAGTTAGAGTCTCCAGAGCAGTGATTTGTAAATAGAATTGTGTCCTTGTCATAATAAACAGTATCAACAGTTACCCAAACTATTCATCATTCTAAGGTCTCCCCACTTGGTCTACATAACAGTATTCACAGGACAACAAGATGTGAAAGTAAGGCAACTTTGGACAAAGTAAAAGATGTGAATTACACACCAGTACTCAGAATCCCTAACATCTGGCCGTATGTCAAGAAGATCCACAAATTAGAATCCATTACAAAATATGAGTAACTAGAATGAGAGTTGCAGCTCACAAACTTCCACCATTTCTAGTGTAATCATATATGTAATTAAATACTGAAATATGTGACTGGAAATACACAAGACATTTCAGGGGTTTGCATCGGGTGAATTAGACCAAGCTGTACCTGATAACATGATCATGTTGCTGGTCATACGCAATTAGTCACAGACCATTTATACCCAAAGCTTAGCACATCACCATTGGATAGCAGAAATGCAGGACTTTGCAGTCATAATTCATTTCAGATACATGTTGTAGCTTAAAAAAACAGTTGTCGTTGAACTCAAAGGTGAAATAAGAACACACAGCAATGGGCACTATTTTTACACACGTAAAAATATTTTCAGGCTGCCAAACATAACTACCATTACCTAAAAGAGAAACTGAATTAAAATGAATCAATTCCAGGAGCCAAAATTTGACTTCTTACATCATGTGCTTAGTAACGCTAACGGTGTGGTGAGAAATTCTTGCCAACTCAAACATAAACATTTTAATTGGTTGGTTTATGCTTACATTCGAGTTGTCCAATAATAACCCATAATATAGAAAATCCACAGTTGGTTAACAGGGAAAATCCTAATGTAAATATTAATTTTTCGTTCTTTCTGAAGTTTAAACACCTAGCTGTAAGGTTCCAGCAAAAGTTCCAACCTGAAGAAATAAATAATTTAGCATTGCCATATTGGATTCTCTATATCAACAAAACTACCATCGATACCAGATTCCAAAACTCAACATGAAAACCCATGAAGTCGCAACTAACTGAACGAGTATATGGAGACAAGGAGTGAGCATAAACCACCATTTTTATTTACTTTTACTTGATGAGGGGTAATGCACAAGGAGTCGCAACTAACTGAGAGCAGCTACTGATCCGAGCGAGACAGTGCCGGTCAAACAAGCCGCCCACGGCCCCACGTCGCTCCCGCGAGCGACACGGGCGCAACCCTAGCGCCGCCTCCCTCCAGCCCCTTCCCTCCTCTCCTTCCCCTCGCCGCCGCCGGCGGGCGCCGGCAGGCAAAGCTCGTGGTGCTGGCGGCGGTGGGGATCCTCCTCCTCTCCCGCATGGATCAAGGGGTGGCGCGGGGCAGCCCTCCATGGCGGGGGCGTGAGATCCGTGAGGGCCTCCGGCGGCGGGGGTGAGCAGCATCTGCAGCGGCGGTGGAGGTGGTGGGGCGGCGCCGGCTGTCGCTTCCATGGCCGGTGGGTGCGCGGGGACCTTCTCCGGCGTGCTCTCGGGCGATGGTTGGTGGCGGCGGCCGTGGATCTGATCCCCGTTTAGATCCGTCGCGGCGTGGCTCTTGGCCGGCCGGCGGTGCGTGGAGGGACCGGTGAGGGGCGGCTGGAGGTCTTCTGCCGGCGTTCTGACGGCTGCGTACGTCTTCATGGCGCGGCTCCGCGCGGATCCAGTCAGCTGCGGGGTCAGGATGGCGCGACTGCCGGTGAAAATCGTGCCGACTTCGGTCATGGCGGACGATGGCGGCGTCTTTGACGTCGTTTCCTTGTCGAGGCATCGTCGTTACAGTCAGCGTCACCTCGCTCGGGCTGCTCCAGGGAAAACTCTAGATCTGGGTCTCCCGGATCGGACGATGACACCGCCTTCGGTGCCGTTCTCCCTTCTGGGGGCATCATTTTGGAGCAGGTGCTGGCTGGAGGGGCCAAGAGGTGGAGCGGTGTTGCATCTACTGCATCGACGACGACGGGTCTCAGTGGCATGGCGCAGTGGGGTCTCGGCGATGGACGTGTATGCATGGACGCGCGCAGGATGGTGGCGCTGTCTGGCGTCGTGGTGGCATCGACGGCAGAAAGGCCTGGCAAGGTGAATGCGTTGATCCATCCTGAAGGTGGGACGACGGAAGATGGCGGCGGCGGATTCTAGAGCATGCGCATGCGGTGCGCGCTGAGGGTCTGCTAGACCGGTTGATGCTCTCGGTTCACCGTTGGGCGGCTTAGTGAGGCCACTGGATTAGATTGTGTGCGTTGGTGCGAGGTCAGGGCACATCACCAAGCTTGTAGGTGTAGCGACAGAGGTCGTCAGAAAGGTGGGTTTGGGTTGATCCATGTATTTGTTTTGTCAGACTTTGTTGAATAATATAATAAAGATGGATGTGTGGGTTTCAACCTCCTTTGAAAAAAAATGAAAAAAAACTGATAGACTGACATACAGGAGGCAAGTATTGGATCAAAAGTGAAAAGCGTACGTGTCTACATACATCTGATGATATATATAAGCAACAGTCGTGTGCTAATCGCTAACTCACCTGTTGTCATCTCAGGCACAGCAACAGGGAGGGCTCTGGGCCTCCGACCAGCACCCCTCGTCATCCATCTCGACAGTTCCAGGATCGAAGAGTACAACTTGGGCTTCAGATTTTGCAGACCCAGCTAGGACCAAGGTAGTCGTCCTGGTGAGGCCAAGGAGCCGCACGCAGCGGTCGCGCCCATCGTCGCCGCCCCAGAAACGGCGGCCGGCCCATACGGCGACCTCGGAGGCGATGACGGCGACCTTGACGACGACCCCGTTGCGGAAACCCTTGTGGACCTGGAGGCCGAGGAAGCCCTCGACGACCTAGGCGGAGTTCTTGGAGAGCTTGTAGTCGAACTTGAGCAGTGCCGGTGGGGGAGGAGACGGCGGGGAGGAGGAGCAGAGTTGGGGCGAGGCGAAGGAGGGAGGCGGCTGCGAAGGCGGCCTTGACGCGCTTGGAGGAGGGGAGCGAGGGGACTTGGATGCGGCCTTGGAGGCGGCGAGCGGGGAGGACACGGCGGCGAGGACGCGCGGAGTCCCTGAGCGCCGCGGCGGCCGTGGAGGTGGTGGCGGCGAGCGGCTTGAGCGCGCGGGAGCGGGAGAGGAGCAGGAGTAGGCGCACGCCCAGCGCTACGCCGACGGCCGAGGTGGCGGCGGCTGTGGCCGCCGCGAGGAGGATGCGTGGGGCTGGCATGGGGCGGCTTTGGGGTGGAGGGCCGCCGCAGCACAGGCCATAGGAGAGCGGTGGGTGGGCGTGGAACACGACGGAATCCGGCGGCCGGGGGGGCGGAGGAAAAAGGTGGAGGCGGGGATAAGCGACGTTGGACGCGTCCACAATCAAACCTGGCCAGATGGGCCGGCACGGCCCGGCCAGGAACGGCCTGGGCTAAACGTGCCTGGCACGGCACGGATACTATATGGGCCGTGCCGTGCCGGCCCGCATTCCGCGCCCCCCAGGCCCAGGCATGGTCCCTTAGTAAACGGGCCGGCCTGGCGGCACGTTTGGCCCGCCGGCCCGCGTATTATTCAGCCTATTGGGCTGTTTTTGGCTTATATTCAACCTATTGGGTTGTACAAAAATAAAAAAACAGAAAAATAAAAAAAATAAACGGGACGTACCGAGCCGGCCCGCGTGTCTGGCCTCGCAGCCCAGGCATGGCCCAAGGCATGCCACGGGCCCGCACGACCCGTTTAGCCATGTGCCGGGCCAGGCCCATGACGGGCCGGGAACGCGTGCTAACGGGCCGACCTGCCTAGCCCGGCCCAATTGGCCAGCATTGTCCACAATCGCCGTTGGGGTCGGGTCGGGTCGAGTCGCGCCAAATTTTCTACGTTGACCTGCGTGTCCGGTCCGGTCCGCCCGAGGCGGGGTGGCGTCTGGATGCTCCCTCCCTTCAAAATAAAGGTGTATTATTTTTTCAAAAAGCCAAACTTTTCTAACTTTAACCAAGTTTATAGAGAAAAATATCAATGTCTAGAATACCAAATCATTATCTCTGACTCGTCATGAAATATATTTTCATATTTTATTTATTTAATATTGTAGTTCTTGATATATTTGGCTATAAACTTGGTCAAAAATAGACAACGTTTGACTTTTGAAAAAACTAATACACCATATATTTAGGAACAGAGGGAGTAGAGCTCACCCGTCCAATTCCCATTGTTCTTCGTCTTCCTCTCGCATGACTTGTTTTTTGCGAAGGAGCAAAGCTCGATATTGAACCAACAGAGGCAGGAAACCCCGAAGCAAGGAAAAAATACAAGAACGCACACAGGGAAGACGACGAACACCACGTCAAAGGCGAGCTAAAGGCGCGCCGCACTGCCGCCGCTTCCACCAGAAGCCAGCCAAACCTTGTTTTCCGCCGCCAGGAAGTCGTCAGCGTCAGTCCAGAAGCTCTAGCACCCGGGAAGAGGAGCCGCCGTCATAGCCGCAACCGAGGGATCAACACCAACAAGAGCTCCCATCGAACCTCCAACCAAACACCTCACAGACCACATGCCGCCACCACTGGAAAATACGGCAACACGCCAGCGAAAGGACCGGACCCATCGAAGACAGTCGCTGTCATTGACCAGCAAACTGCCCGGGGAAGACCAAAGCTCGCCGGATCGAACGATCCGCACGGACAAAAGAACGCAAGCTCCCCGACAAAGCTCATCACCTCGTCGTGTGGGGAAGGAGCTATGCCACCTTATTTTTTCCCGGCATCGCCGCTGCCACCACGGATCCGCCGGCAAAACACCTCAACCCCCCCATATATGTGATGACCCACAAGTATAGGGGATCAATTGTAGTCCTTTCGATAAGTAAGAGTGTCAAACCCAATGAGGAGCAGAAGGAATCGCTAAGCGGTTTTCAGCAAGGTATTCTCTGCAAGTGCTGTAAGATAGTTTTGATAGATAGTTTGGTAGCAAGATAATTGGTAACAAGTAGCAAGTAACAAAAGTAGTAAGGTGCAACAAGTGGCCCAATCCTTAATGTTGCTAAGGACAAGCCGGTGGAACTTCTTATAGTGATTAAAACGCTCTTGAGGACACACGGGAATATCGTCTAGTTACTTTCACCACGATTCATCGACTTACGTTCATTGTCTTGATAAGTTGTTATGTGGGTGGACCGGAGCTAAGGTGTTGTTCTTACTTGAACAAACACCTACCTATGATTATACCCTCTATGCAAGCATCCGCAAATACAAGAGAAGTAATTAAGATACATCTAACCATAGCATTAAACATGTGGATCCAAAACAGCCCCTCACGAAACAATTCATAAACTGGGGTTTAGGTTTCTGTCACTCCCGCAACCCATCATCTACAAACTATTTCCACAATGCCTTCCCCTAGGCCCAAACATGGTGAAGTGTCATGTAGTCGACGTTCACATAACACCACTAGAGTAAGAACAACACAACATATCATCAAAACATTGAACGGTGATCAACTTCACATGATTACTAATAACAAGACTTCTCCCATGTCCTCAAGAACAAATAGAACTACTCACAACTCATAATATTGGACATGTTCAGTGGGTATAAATATGCAATCAATAATCTAAACATAAAGATCTTCCACCAAGTAAACCAACTAGTATCAACTAAAAGATGTAATCAACACTATTAGTACCCCCAGGTACCAATCTGAGGTTTGATACAAAGATTGAACACAAGAGATGAATTAGGGTTTGGAGATGAGATGGTGCTGGTGAAGATGTTGATGAAGATGAAGCCTCCCACGATGAGAGGGACGTTGATGATGACGATGGCTTCGATTTCCCCCTCCCGGAGGGAAGTTTCCCCGGTGGAATCGCTCAGCCGGAGAGCAAAAGTGCTCCTGCCCTGGTTCCGCCTCGAGACGGCGGCGGCTATTCCCAAAAGTCTTGTCTTATTTTTTTAGGGTAAATGGCTTCATATAGGAGAAGGATGTCAGCAGTGGACCTTCATGGGCCCCACAAGCTAGGGTGCCACACACTGGGGGGTAGGGCGCACCCCCTACCTTGTGGGCCCACCGAGGCTCTTCTTCGATACTTCTTTCTTGCAGTATTTTTTATATATTCCAAAATAAATCTCCGTAAAATTTCACGTCATTTTGAGCTCCGGAGAATTGCTATCTCTGTTGTAGCTTTTTCAGGTCAGAATTTCAGTTGCCGGTAATCTCCCTCTTTTGATGTATCTTGCATTTTAAGAGAGAAAATGCATTAGAATTGCATCATAAGAAGGAATATAACTTCAAAATAAGATAAATAACAGTAGGAAATCATGATGCAAAATGGACGTATCAACTCCCCCAAGCTTAGACTCCGCTTGTCCTCAAGCGAATACCGAACTCAGTAAACATGACCACATGTTTAAAGAGAGAGGTGTCGATAAAAAGAAAATACGGACAGGGAAGCATCATGTTTATAAGCATCATTATAACAGCAACTATCATTCATTAAACTTCTCATGATGAAGTAACAATCTATCCACAAGTTAAGGTATAAGCAATAAACTCTCTTGAAACCTAACAAACTATGTTCTTAGTCATTCAAGCAATTACAATTCATCATACTTTCCGGAAGAGTCTATGTAAGAGCTTTTGATTTAGCAAACTTCACATGCTCAACTATCATATAATCTTCTAATGATTGCTGGTACTCAAAGCATATTTTTAGAGCAAACAGTTTCCATTGGACACAAAGGAAGATGGAGTTTTAATATGTCACCTCCCAACTTACTTACCACGAGGATAATTGTCAACAATAATAACTCATGATCATATATATTCAACGAGATATATGTGTCTGGATCTTTCCCCACCACATGATGCTTGCCAAGTGGAGAGTAGTTAAGGTTGGAATAGAAGAAAATATTTTGACTCTTGCATAAAAGTAAAGCTTTAAGAATAAAAGATAGGCCCTTCGCAGAGGGAAGCACGGGTTGTCATGCACTTTTGAGTCGGATGTCTGAGTTTTTAATGTAAAGAAACATCACTTAAATATTGCCCCTTACGATAGTGGTCTTTATTGAGCATTCTATCGCTTTTATTACTCCACCATCACAAGTTCATACCAAGCTTGTTTCCCTTACAATAAAAGATCACACATATTTAGAGGCAATTTTTATTGCTTGCACCGATGACAACTTACTTGAAGGATCTTACTCAATCCATAGGTAGATATGGTGGACTCTCATGGCAAGAAACTGGGTTTAAGGTTATTTGGATGCACAAGTAATATCTCTACTTAGTATAGAAATTTTGGCTAGCAAAGATTATAAACAAGCACCACATGTTGAAGGATCCATGACAATATAATTTCTATGCAAATATACACAAACATCGTTCATTATGTTGTCTTCCTTGTCCAATATCAACCATTTGATCAAGTTTGGAAATAATTACTGAGGGTTCACAATCATAAAAGGTGTCCAAGATAGTATATTTGCATGCGAAATCTCTCTTCCTTGATTATTCTTTCATGAATTGTTTGAATGACCAATGCTATGTTTGTTAACTTTCAATAGATTTATTCCCTACACCCCCTATGTGAAGTCATTACTTCCCATGGGATAAGCATATGAAATTTATTTTGCAAAAATAAAAAGCAAAAGATACTCATACTAATCTTTATTATAGAAACTCTCACACACGGTTACATTGATAGAACGGGGACGAAACAAACACTCAAAAACTACTTCATACTAATACTTTTCCTAGATCACAAGATAACTAAAGATCAAACTAAGATAGATAATAATGGTAAAAGGTGGTGATGATACGATACCGGGGCACCTCCCCCAAGCTTGGAACAAGCTAGGGGTGGTGCCCATACCCGAATACTCAAGTTTCCTTCTTCGGTGATGGTGGTGATGAAGTGGCATGCTTGTCATTCTTCTTCCAAGGCATAGGCTCCCCATCAAGAAGAGAAGAGAGGGTCTCCAGCATCCTGAAATCCATAGCTAAACTCATCCTTTTAAACCTAGTTTCATACTCACAGTTTTGGTTCTGCAGGTCATTGAGTTGTGCTTGGAGATCCTCAATCCTGACGTAGAGACGATCAATAGCCTCCCAGATCTTGTCGCTATCCCACTTCTGCTCACAGACGAATTCCTTGATCATAGAGTGGTTAGCATCAAGTCCACGCTCCACCATCCTCTGGCACTTGAAGATTTCTTGCTCCACGTCTTCGAGCCTGGCCTTCCCGTCTCCCTCCTTCTTGGGTCCTTCAACATCCTTGATATGAAGCACCCCATCCCGGTACTCCAAGGTTTGGGGATGCTTCATTACTCCAGGGAGATGGGGGTTGATGACCTTCTCAAAGAACTTGTCCTTCGAGGAGCTTGACGACGACATAGCAATCCAAAACCTGGTAGAAAACAGCTCGAAACGAAAACAGGACGAAAACTTGCGATACGGAGGTCAGAACATTATGGGATATATATAATGAATTTTTACCTTACAAGACAAGTATTCGAGAAGAAAACGGAGTCGGGAAAGTGCACGTGGCCCCCACAAGCTAGGGTGGCGCGCCCTGGGGGTAGGGCGCGCCCCCCAGCCTTGTGGGGCCCACGGGCACTCCCTTGACTGTTTTTATTTTCAATTTTTTATTTATTCCAAAACGGACAGAAAGTATTTTTATGGAATTTTTGGAGTCGGTTGACTTACTGTATCACGTACCTATTCCCTTTTTCAGAATTCTGGAGTATTCCGGAAGGTCTCTTTTATGTACTCTTCTGGTGTAATTACTTGAAAAACGTCCGAATCAATGTTAATGGGGTTACCTGCAATATAATGTTTAAATATTTGCCCATTAACCACCTTCGATTTATTTCCTTCGGCGTTATTAATCTTGATGGCTCCAGAACGGTAAACTTCTTCGATGACATATGGTCCTTCCCATTTGGAGAGAAGCTTGCCTGCAAAATGTTTGAAACGAGAGTTGTACAAAAGAACTTTGTCCTCAATATTAAATTTCCATTTCTGAATTCTTTTATCGTGCTATCATTTAACCTTTTGTTTGAACAATTTGGCAATTTCATAAGCTTCCGTTCTCCACTCATCTGAAGAACTCATATCAAATAACCTCTTTTCACCAGCAAGTTTGAAATCATAATTAAGTTCTTTAACTGCCCAATAAGCTTTATGTTCTAACTCAAGAGGTAAAAGACAAGCTTTGCCATAAACCATTTTATAAGGGGACATACCCATAGGATTTTTATAAGCAATTCTATATGCCCAGAGTGCATCATCCAGTTTCTTAGACCAATTCTTTCTAGATCTATTAACAGTCTTTTGCAAAATTAATTTTATCTCTCTATTACTCAATTCTACTTGCCCACTAGACTGAGGATGATAAGGTTTACATCATATTTAGCTAAAACTTGCCTGAAAGCACCATGAATAAAATGTGAACCACCATCAGTCATTAAATATCTAGGGACTCCAAACCTCGGGAAGATAACCTCTTTAAGCATTTTAATAGAAGTCTTATGATCAACACTTTTAGTTGGAATAGCTTCTACCCACTTAGTGACATAATCAACAGCAACTAGTATATGAGTATACTCATGCGAGGAAGGAAAAGGTCCCATATAATCAAAACCCCAAACATCAAATGGTTCAATAACAAGTAAATAATTCATAGGCATTTCCTGACATCTATTGATATTTCCAACTCTTTGACATTCATCACAAGAAAGGACAAACTTACGTGCATCTTTGAAGAGAGTAGGCCAATAAAACCCAGATTGTAATACCTTGTGTATAGTTCTGTCCCCCGCATGGTGTCCTCTGTATGCACCGGAATGACACTTCCTCAAGATTTATTCCTATTCATACTCAGGTATACAATGTCTAATAATACCATCTACTCCTTCTTTATAAAGATGTGGGTCATCCCAAAAGTAATGTCTCAAGTCAAAGAAGAATTTATCTTTTGTTGATATGTGAAGTTAGGCGGTACATATTTAGCAACAATAAAGTTTCCATAATCAGCATACCAAGGATTATCACGAGAGGAAGTATTAATAACAGCCAATTGCTCATCAGGAAAACTATCATTGATAGGTAGTGGCTCATCAAGAATATTTTTCATCCTAGACAAATTATCTGCTACAGGATTTTCAGCTCCCGTCCTATCAACAATATGCAAATCAAACTCTTGTAACAAAAGCACCCATCTAATCAACCTAGGTTGAGCATCTTTCTTATCCATAAGATATTTAATAGCAGCATGATCAGTGTGAATAGTAACTTTAGAATCAACAATATAAGGTCTGAATTTATCACAAGCAAACACAACTGCTTGAAATTCTTTCTCAGTACTAGCATAATTTTTCTGAGCATTGTCTAGGGTTTTACTAGCATAATGGATAACATTCAATTTCTTATCAACTCTTTGACCAAGGACTGCACTTATAGCATAATCACTAGCATCACACATAATTTCAAAGGGTAAATTCCAATCAGGTGGTTGAATAATAGGAGTAGTAATCAAGGCTTTCTTAAGTGTTTCAAAGGCTTCTACACTATCATCATCAAAAACAAATTGAACATCTTTTTGTAAGATATTAGTAAGAGGCCTAGAAATTTTAGAAAAGTCCTTAATGAACCTTCTATAAAAACCAGCATTACCAAGAAAACTTCTTATACCTTTGATATCTTCAGGACATGGCATTTTCTCAATAGCATCTATCTTAGCTTTATCCACTTCAATGCCTCCCTTAGAAATTTTGTGCCCAAGGACTATACCTTCATTGACCATAAAGTGGCACTTCTCCCAGTTCAAGACGAGACTAGTTTCCTCACATCTCTGCAAAACTCTATCAAGATTGCTCAAACAGTCATCAAAAGAAGTTCCATAGACAGAGAAATCGTCCATGAAAACTTCAACAATTTTTTCGCAGAAGTCAGAAAATATAGCATTCATGCATCTTTGAATACATAAACCAAATGGCATACGTCTATAAGCAAAGGTTCCAAAAGGACAAGTAAAAATAGTTTTCTCCTGATCTTCAGGATGAACAGGTATTTGAGAGAAACCAGAATAGCCATCTAGAAAGCAAAAATGTGTGTGCTTAGATAATCTTTCTAACATTTGATCAATAATAGGCAAAGGATAATGATCTTTTCTAGTAGCCTTATTTAACTTCCTGAAATCTATGACCATCCTATAACCAGTGATAACTCTTTGTGGGATAAGTTCATTTTTATCATTAGGAACAATAGTAATGCCACCTTTCTTAGGGACACAATGGACATGACTTACCCATCTACCCATCTACTATCAGCTATGGATAGGCACCCGTTATGTCCTCTTGTTAGCAAGGGTCATGTAGAATTTTTCTTTCATTTTTTAACTAGGATCCATTGTAGTATCGTTGGCTTATATTGGCAGGTATCGACATGAGTGCCAATGTTTTGGCGAAACGTCGATTCATTTCCGTTTCGCCGAATTTCTTGCACTCGTTATGTCCTCTTGTTAGCAAAGGTCATGTCGAATTTTTCTTTCATTTTTTAACTAGGATTCATTGTAGTATCGTTGGCTTATATTGGCAGGTATCGACATGAGTGCCAATGTTTTGGCGAAACGTAATTCATTTCCGTTTCGCCGAATTTCTTGCACTCGTTATGTCATCTTTTTAGCAAAGGTCATGTCGAATTTTTCTTTCATTTTTTATGCATCATGACTCATAATTGCATGCTAAATTTTAGCAAACCTAACAAATGCATTCCGGAGAACCATCTTCTATGGACCCCTCTGCTCAGCGTCGTAAAAAGGGCAGAAAGCGAAAGATCAAATCAGTCAATGAACCTACCACCAGTAAGGCAGCAGGAGAAGATGTGGTGAATGTTTCTATCAGTCGGTGCTTCATGCAAATGTTTAAGCCCGGTGAACCGATGTTGCCACAACACAAGTTGAGTGCACTAAGCGTTGAAATTCAGCTTCTACACAAAGACGTAGTAGCTGGGTCAGGAAAGGGTGAGATGTATTACACCACCAATGTTATAGAGGGCCTTGGATTTGTCGATGAGTTCCCTGCTGATAAAATATATCTTGGATTTGAGAGTGTGGTCAACGACAATATTTTCTATGTGGACGTAATCAAGCCATCTTTAATGAGGCTTTGGTCGCTCTGGCATGCTACAAATCCATTACTCCAGAATGAGGAAGTTGGCTTCCTTGATCCATATCTCATGCATTGGGCCAATGTGCATTCTGATAAAGGCCAACATCTTATGACGGATTACCTCCACAAGACCATTCTTCGTAGTCCTCGGACCAAGCATAACTTTATCGTGCCTTACTTCGAAATGTAAGTTCATTTCTTTTTGCTTGCACTATACACCTGGGTACTTTGATGTCAATCTCATTAATGTTGCGTTGTTCAATTGTTTTGTGCAGCAATGAACATTGGATCGTCATCGCACTGATGCCCCGGGACGGCCGTGCTTATTTCTTTGATTCCAGGAGAGACCCTAAGAAGCAGTGGACCGATCTGAAGAAAGTTCTCAATGCTGCTATTCTTATGTGTCATAAGTCCGACCGTAAGAACATGCCGCATTCGCAGTACAAATTTAACACTAGCTTTTGTTGCCGGCAACAACCGAAAGGCGAAACCATGCACATGTTTGGCAACTATGCCATGGTCTTGATGGATGACTATGTGCGCGTAGGACCACTATTAAGAAGTGATTCAATGTTGCAGAAATGGTCCGAAGAGAATGAGAAGGGAGTTAAGCTAGCTCACTATTGGACAGAGCATGAGCGCCTTCAGAGAGTGCTCACGAATATCATCAATCGCCATGTAGTGAGGGATGAGGGGATGTTCTACTACAGGGAAGAGAGTCAAGAAGAACGAGACATGAGAATGAAACATCAACATGCCGATATACATGCTCCTTTCTAGTCTAGTAAACCGTGAAAAACATTAAACTATGTCATGACACAATGATTGTTACCTTGTGATCTCTACTTTATATGTACGAGTATCATATGTTTATATATTAACCTTGTGATCTTTTCTATATGTATATATTTTGAATGTTATTGTCTGCTAAAAATAACAGATGGGACCGCCAGAAGATTTGTGGGAGGGGGTCTCTGCGGCGGACATGGAGAAGCACTATCTATGGACACGGGAAAAGTATCGGGCAGAGCGCCTCAAGGAGGCGATGTTAGCTTGGGTCAAAAGTGTTCCAATGGCCCATTGTTCTTTCACAGCGATTGAGAAGATTGCAGAGAGGCGGTTCACTGACCTCGCAGTGTGCATCCTTGCGGAGGCGACCCCGGATGAGAGGCTGAGGATCTAGCTGGGTATGAGTCCAACCACCATACCCACACCCGCTGAGGTTGTGCAATGGGCTCTTCGAGAGGCCAAATCTCCAATTCCAGAGCAAGCGGCCCATTGGTCCCCGTTCATTCCATCAAGTACTAATTCATGTAGTATGTGCGGCTTCTACTAACGGTTTGCGTGTTGAACATCTACCAACACTCATTTCACTAAAAAAACTCGTCAAACCATTAATTATGTGATAAGCGCGACATATGTATGCTTATTAATTATTGTAATGCACTTGTTATATTTTATAACTACTACTTTTCATTAATCTGAAATCATTGTAATGTGGAGCGTGTATGTGGATCAAGGTTCAAACCAGAATTTATGTATCAAATGCAATCTGATGATATGATCCAGGTGCAATATGCTGTAATTCAATCATGTCGGAATGCAACAATAGTAGTGGCGAGTGGTGACCGCCACAGCAGCGCGAAATTCCTGTGGCGGGCAACACGGAGTGCTGTGGCGGGCATGACGTAGAGCCCGCCACTGCTCATGGTCTAACAGTGGCGGGCGGACGCCCGCCACTGATGGTGTTCTAGCAGTGGCAGGCGGCCCTGAGAGCCTTGCCGGCCACTACTGGACTTTTCCCACCCGCCACTACTAGGCATTCCTGCAGTAGTGAGGGTCTACTAAATATAATGGGACAAAAATTACCTTGTTCAGATCCCAGTGCTAAGAAATCAGTAGGATATTTGATCTTACCGCACAAGACTTCAACATCTCTCACAATCCCAAGAGGTGAGATGGTATCCCTATTTGCAAGCTTAATAGTAACATCAATCTTCTCTATCTCAACAGGTAAAATATCATGCATAACTTCTTAATAGCGAGAGAAAGAAATTGCACTAATACTAGCACCCATATCACATAAACCATCATAACAATGATCTCCGATCTTTACAGAAACAACAGGCACGCCCACAACTCTTTTATTCTTATTTATCTTATTCTGTTCATTTCTGACAGGTTTAGCAATTCTAGTAGCATCTTCACAAAAATATATAACATGCCCATCAATATTATCAACCAAGAGATCTTTAACCATTGTAATTGAAGATTCTACTTTAATTTGTTCAGAGGGTCTAGGTGCTTTAATGTAGCTCTTATGAACCAAAGTTGTAGCCTTAGAATGCTCCTTAATTCTAACAGGGAAAGGATGCTTTTCAATATAAGCAGTGGGCTCAACATGATTAGCAGAATAAGCTTGTATTTCGGTATTAGCAATAATAGGTTCTTCACAAGTATCTTTAATGGGTTCATGATATTTAAACCACTTCACTTTAGGAAGATCAACATGAGTAGCAAAAGATTTACAGAAATTAGCTACTATCTCAGAATCAAGTCCATATTTTGCACTAAGCTTATGAAAAATATATGTTTCTACAAAAGACTTAACACAATCATATTCAAGGTTTATACCTGACTCCTTACCTTTGTCGACCTCCCAATCTTCAGAGTTGCGTTTAATTCCTTCAATAAGATCCCATTTGAATTCATTTTGTCAGTTAAAAAAAGAACCAGCAGAAGAAGAATCAAGCATTTCTTTATCGTGAAGAGAAAGCCTAGCATAAAAGTTTTGAACAATAATATCTCTCGAGAGCTCATGATTGGGGCATTTGACCATTAAGTCCTTAAGCCTCCCCAAGCTTGAGCGATACTTTCTCCTTCACGCGGTCAAAAAATATAGATATAATTCTGATCACGATGAACCAAGTGCATAGTATAAAATTTCTGATGGAATTCAAGCTTCAGTCGGTTCCAGTCCCATGAATTAGAATCATCCAATAGCCTATACCACGCCAATGCTTTTCCCTCCAAAGATAAAGGGAATAACTTCTTTTTAACTCCATCCCTCGATAATTCTGCAAGCTTAAATAATCCACATAGTTCATCCATAAAAATTAAGTGCATATCAGAATGTATTGTTCCATCTCCTGCATAGGGATTAGCATGCAATTTTTCCATAATATCAAGAGGAATTTCATAACATATATTTTCAGTAGGTGGAGGCTCATCTCTTACCAATTGTGCTCGAGGTGAATATACCCCGAACAAGCCTTTCAAAGGATTATCTTCCATAGTAGCAAGTGTAAATAAAATTCAGCACATATAATAAATGTTTCCTTACCAAATTCCACTTACGAAGAGCGCTACACTCCCCGGCAATGGTGCCAGAAAAGAGTCTTGATGACCCACAAGTATAGGGGATCAATCGTAGTCCTTTCGATAAGTAAGAGTGTCGAACCCAATGAGGAGCAGAAGGAATCGATAAGCGGTTTTCAGCAAGGTATTCTCTGTAAGTGATGTAAGATAGTTAGATAGTTTGGTAGCAAGATAATTGGTAACAAGTAGCAAGTAACAAAAGTAGCAAGGTGCAGCAAGTGGCCCAATCCTTAATGTTGCTAAGGACAAGCTGGTGAAACTTCTTATAGTGATTAAAACACTCTCGAGGACACACGGGAATATCGTCTAGTTACTTTCACTACGATTCATCGACTTACGTTCATTGCCTTGATAAGTAGTTATGTGGGTGGATCGGGGCTAAGGTGCTATTCTTACTTGAACAAACACCTACTTATGATTATACCCTCTATGCAAGCATCCGCAAATATAAGAGAAGTAATTAAGATAAATCTAACCATAGCATTAAACATGTGGATCCAAAACAGCCCCTCACGGAACAATTAATAAACTGGGGTTTAGCTTTCTGTCACTCCCGCAACCCATCATATACAAACTAATTCCATAATGCCTTCCCCTAGGCCCAAACAAGGTGAAGTGTCATGTAGTCGACATTCACATAACACCACTAGAGGAAGAAAAACACAACATATCATCAAAATATTGAACGGTGATCAACTTCACATGATTACTAATAACAAGATTTCTCCCATGTCCTCAAGAACAAATAGAACTACTCACAACTCATAATATTGAACATGTTCAGTGGGTATAAATATGCAATCAACAATCTGAACATAAAGATATTTCACTAAGTAAACCAACTAGCATTAACAACAAGATGTAATCAACACTACTAGCACCCTCAGGTACCAATCTGAGGTTTGATACAAAGATTGAACACCAGAGATGAACTAGGGTTTGGAGATGAGATGGTGCTGGTGAAGATGTTGATGAAGATGAAGCCTCCCACGATGAGAGGGACGTTGGTGATGACGTGGCTTCGATTTCCCCCTCCCGGAGGGAAGTTTCCCCGGCGGAATCGCCCTGCCGGAGAGCAAAAGTGCTCCAGCCCTGGTTCCGCCTCAAGACGGCGACGGTTGTTCCCGAAAGTCTTCTCTTATTTTTTTACGGTAAATGGCTTCATATAGGAGAATGACGTCAGCAGTAGACCTTCATGGGCCCCACAAGCCAGGGTAGCGCGCCCTGGGGGTAGGGCGCACCCCCTGCCTTGTGGGCCCACCGAGGCTCTTCTTCGGTACTTCTTTCTTCCAGTATTTTTTTTATATTCCAAAATAAATATTCGTAAAATTTCACATCATTTTGAGCTCTTGAGAAGTGTTATCTCTGCTGTACCGTTTTCAGGTTAGAATTCCAGCTGCCGGTAATCTCTCTCTTTTGATGTATCTTGCATTTTAAGAGAGAAACGGCATTAGAATTGCATCATAATAAGGAATATAACTTCAAAATAAGATAAATAACAGTAGAAAATCATGATGCGAAATTGACGTATCAATATGCACACCAGAAACGGAGATCCGGGGTTCCCCCACGCTCCCACTGCCGAAGCGGCCGACGGAGGGGGAGGGAACCGACGGTCCCGCCGGTGGCCGTGGCGAAACTCAAGCACCGCCCTCGAATTCGCCTCGCGACACTGTAGCAGGACGGGAAAGGAGAGACGGCTTGGTTGTTGTAAATTGTTTCCCTTTCGCATGACTTTCCTCCCCCTCGTTGTCTTCGATTTAGCTGGCGCTCGGTGTAGGACGGACCTGTGGGGCGACGTATCAAGCGCAGATTTGCGGCTGTAGCCTCGTATCCATCACGTGGTTTCGGCGGCTCGCACCGGCACTGTTTTGGTATCATCTCCTCTGGTGAGTAATGCCGCACCTCGACCTTTGATTTTGCTTTCTTTTCCGCTGGGCCCTCATGGCGAAATTGCGTGATTTTTGTGTTTCTCACACCCAAGTCCTAATCTCAAAATCGACGCCATGGTGAACGGCGCAATCTCCCTAGGTGCCTCATGTTCTGTTTCTCGCCAGCGACTGTGTTGCGTATTTTGGGTGCGCCTGGATTTTATCACACATCCCCGTCAGTACTCGCGACCCGTATTGATTTGCATGCGTGAGCTTTTTGTTTTTCATGTATTATGATTGGTTTTTCTCTCGATGGTTGCCACAGAGAAATCGGATTTTCTCTCGATGGTTGCCATAGAGAAATCGATTCGCCTCGGTCCCCTTCTCTACAACCAAATTGATTTCTGAGGGAGGGATGGTTGTGCTCACTTATAGCTCATCTTCGATCCTTAAGGTATGTGGTGTTTTCCTCTCGGGTGTCGTTGATTTTAGATTATGGTTTGTCTAGGACGCATCTAGATGTGAAATAATTAAGTCACGTCTAAGGTGACATCATATGTTTTGTTGGGCTGGGCCTTTAGTGGGTTGGGTTGTTTTGTGGGTTATTACTTCGCTAGGAACTTCTAGATTGTGCTTTTTCTTCTTTCTATTTGTTGGGTTGTGCTGTACACATAAGTGACGAAAAGAAAACCAGAACAAAAATCTGGCTGGCAACAAAAAAATGACAAAAAATGAAAACGAAAAATGCATAAAAAATAAATAGTAGTTTTGTGGACATCAACTGGCGACAACCCCCCTTCCTACACAGTTACAGTCGCGTGGTGGGCCATGCAATTGCAGTCGTTTTGCAACGCGTGCAGTTGCATGTCTAGTGGTGGACATGCAACTGGCCCGTCGTGAGGCATGCGGTTTGTAGTCGGGTTGCTGCACTTGCAGTTGCATGTCTAGGGGTGGACATGCAACTGGGCAACAACCCCACCTCCCACCCAGAGTTGCAGTCACGTCGGGGACCATGCAGTTGTAGTCGGGTTAAAACACTTGCAGTTGCAAGTCTAGTGGTGGACATGCAACTGGCTGACAACCCCCCTACCGGCCTAGTTGCAGTCGCGTTGGGGGTCATGCAGTTGCAGCCGGGTTGCAACCCTTGCAGTTGCATGTCTAGTTGTGGACATGCAACTGGCCGACAACCCCCTATCGGCCCAGTTGCTGTCGTATTGGGGGCCATGCAGTTGCAGTCGCATTGGTGGCCATGCAGTTGCAATCGGGTTCCAACACTTGCAGTTGTGTAACACCCCTATGTAATGAGCTACAGTGATTCACAAGATTATGCTTAATCATTTTGATTTACCATGCTTGATCACCTTGGAGTCATATCTCATTTCAAATTCCAATTCAGATTGAAATTCAAATTTGAGATGAAAATAAAAGTTGTTCAAATCCAGGAACTAAAATGTTCATAATTTTGGAAATAATCCATTGTGAATTATGTTCAGGAAAACAACATCACCAAAATTCCCTAGATGTCTCAAACATCTTGAAAACAGTGCCAAAACAGCAATTTAAATGCCTTTTCCTTTTTGGAAAATCCAATTGAAATTATATTGCTCCCAAACCTTTTTATTCCACTATCAAATATTGAAACATATTTAATTGGCCAGTTTGCACATTTTTCAAAAGTGCCTTGGTGGCCAAACTATTTGCAAAACAAAAAGGCAGAAAAGGAAAAAAAAGAAAAGGGCTAAGGAAAAAAGAAAAGGGGCACTGTGCTACCTAGGCCCTGGTCGACCGGCCGGCCCAGCCCATCTAGCCTTCACCTACCTCTCTCTGTTCACCGCGCACGTGCTGTCGCCGCGCCCGCGCTCACCGCGCCCGGCCCCCCCTCTCCTCGCTCGACAACGGCTTGCTACAGGTGCCCACGTCGACTACTTTGCCCCCCACGTTCCCCTAGCGAGCCCTAGCGCCATTTCCCCCTCACCCTCGCTCTCTCCCAACTCACCCGAGCGCCGCCATGGGCGCTCTCCGTTGAGCTCGCGGCCACCGTCTCCCTCTCGCCGCCCCGCCGTGTCCAGCTTCTTCCCCGTCCTCGACTACGTCCGCTACGCCGATTTGTTGGAGCTCGGAGCCGCCACAACGTCGCCGACGACGTCGTCTTCTACCTACGGGCGCCGGTGATCGCCAACGTCGATCTGCCGCACCGAACCTCCCCCGAGCCCACTTTAGCACACCTACGGGACCGCCGTGAGCCTCGCATTCTTCCCCCTCCTCGCTCGCCGCCATTTGCTAGCCGTAGCTGCCGTCCCCGTCGTGCCCGAGCTCTCCGCCATGGAGCTCGTCGCCGGCGTCATTCCGACGACTAAATGGCCACGCACCCGTGCCCGTTGTGCTCGCGCGCGCTCGTAGATCCCCCTGGTCCGTTGCTTCGCCCGCAAGCACGCCGTGTCGCCATCCCCGTAGCGCACCCGTAGCCGCCACCGCCCGTCGTCGTAGCTCCGGCCGATTCCGGCCGCCCCCGCTCGCGAGACCGCCACCAACGGACGTGGCGTGAAGCGCCCGTTCCAGAGAGCCCGGACGCGCGCGATTTGGTGCACCACAGCGCAATCCCGAGCTCGCCGGAGTTCGGCTGCCGCGGGAGGGCTCGCCGGAGCAGCTCCGGTGGCCGGCGCCGACGTGGCCACCTGGGGCCCACCCCCATTGACACTGCCCATGGGCCCTGTGGGTCCCGTTGTCAGGGTTTACTGGGTCAACCCTGCTGACTGGGCACCCCTGGGCCACTGACATGTGGACCCCACCCGTTTAAAACGTTTTTAGTAAATAAATAAAATGTTAATTAAACCGTTAATTAATCTGTTAGTTAATTAGTTAGCTAATCAATCACTAACAGAGGGTCCCACTAGCTAATTAGGTTAATTAGTTAGTTTAATATACTGGTTAATTAGTCTAGTCTATGACAGAAGGGTCCCACCTGTTAGTTTGACCAGTCAACAGTCAAAGTTGACTGCTGACATCACTCTGACCTCATGCTGACGTCATATTTACTTTTTTGTCGAATTTAGTAATTAAAATAATTTCAAAAAATGTTTAAAACTTTGAAAAATCATAGAAATTAAACCGTAACTCGGATCAAAAAGTTTTCTACATGAAAGTTGATCAGAAAAATGAGACGAATCCGAATATGCCCTCCGTGTTGCTGTCACAGGCCCACATCTATGCAAACATGGAACCTTGCCCTCCGGTTCATCTGCTTGACAGATGCCCGAAGGTCGGGAAAATATCCTAGATATTTTCCCGCTTCATCTGCAACGTGTAGTACTGCGATAGGTCACCACCAACACTGCATACTACCATGCCATGCATCTGTGTAGCTTTGTTTGCTTTTATTTATTGTTTCTTCCCCCTCTTCTCCTCCGGTAGACCCCGAGACTGACGCTGCTCCCGAGTACGACTACACCGTAGAGGACCAGTCCCTTTCAGCAGAGCTTTCAGGCAAGCAAAACCCCCTTGATCATCCCTATATCGCCCATTCTTCCTCTCTCATGCTTGCATTAGATTTTGCTACTGTTTTAGATAGCTCCTATTCTGATGCATAGCCTGCTTTTGTAACCTGCTATTGTTACTTTACCTGTTATCCTATATGCTTAGTATAGGTCGGTTAGTGATCCATCAGTGAGCGCTCACCCATGTCCCTGTTGCCCCACTTTGTTACTAGTGCCCCTATCAATATGATCGAGGGGCCGAGACCAGTGCTTTATATTATTCAGTCCCTTGATAAAGTCGGGTCGGCCCCGAGGGGTACCCGCGAGGTATGTGGAGACGGGTTGACCGTGAGGGTACCCGCGAGATAATTACGTGGCACGGCCGGGCATTCCTAGCCCTTGCCGTAAGTCCACGAGACGGGGCGACGGGACCACAGATCGTGGATCACTGATTGTCACCGCGCGCTACTAATGCAATAATGGGTTTGGATATGTGATCTGAGTAGGCCTCTGGCCTTTTTCGCGCTAACCACCACGCGGGAATCAGTATGGGCACTTGGCGTCGTGTGTATCAGCCGAAGCTCTTCAGATGTCAACAGTTGAGCGGCGCGCGCCGGGTTGGACCGTGAAAGCCTGCGCTTGTATTAGGGGGGCTAGGTCTCCTCACCGGCCGCGTACGCAACGCGCAGGAGTGCAATGGAAGATGGGCCCAGGACCCCTGAGCGCTTATGAGGTAGACCGGCGTGCTGGCCTCTCTGTTGGGCCTAGGTAGGGCTGCGACGTGTCGATTAGCCGAGGCCTGGCATGACCCGATAAAAGTGTGTCCGGCCAGAGTTAATCGAGCATGTTGGGTAAGTTAGTGCACCCCTGCAGGGAAGTATATCTATTCGAATAGCCGTGTCCACCGTAATAGGACACTCAGAAAGTATCCCGATCTACTACTAGAACTGGATACATGTTGATGTTACTAATATGTTGGCACCAGGATCGCTTTCTCGCAAGGAGTCGAGGAAGGATCTCTGGGCGTTGTTACTACTTACTTACTACTTTATATTGTGTAAATCTGCACTCTTCTAATGCTGCAAGACACTGAAGATGCTAGTCCTCGATAGGCTAGGCCTTCTCTCTATTCTGGCATTTCTGCAGTCTAGTCCACAGATACAGCCCCTCTTTGATACCGATGCATAAATAGAATAGTTCTGATGTAAGTCTTGCGAGTACTTTGGATCAGTACTCACGGTTGCTTTGCTCCCTCTTTTCCCCATACCCGATTGCTGCGATCAGATGACGGAGCCCAGGAGTCAGCTGCTACCGCCGATGACTACTACTACACCACCGGTCGAGCCTACTACTACGTGGAGACCGCCGACGACTAGGAGTAGATAGGAGGCACCCAGGCAGGAGGCCTGCGCCTGTTCGATCAGTGTCGTGTTTTGCTCAGCCTTCTTAAGGCAGACTTGTTTAAACTTTATGTCTGTACTCAGATAATTTGTTGCTTCCGCTGACGCTTGATCACGAGCTTATGTATTCGAGCCCTCGAGGCCCCTGGCTTGTATTATAAAGCTTGTATGACTTTTATTTGTGTTTAGAGTTGTGTTGTGATATCTTCCAGTGAGTCCTTAGGCTTGATCGTGTGCATTTGTGTGTATGATTAGTGCACGATTAAGTCGGGGGCGTCACAAGTTGGTATCAGAGCCAACTGCCTGTAGGACTCCCCCTTTCCAACTCCTTGGCCGAAGTTGAGTCTAGTCCTTGAAAACTGTTTTACTAACTTGGCTGTGTGGCTACGGCCCACGTCGCTAATGGGTGGTATTAGGATCTTTTATTCCTCTTCCTTACTCTGGGACTCTGATCTCTCTTCCTTTCGGGTTAAAAGATTTTACTAACTCTGACATTAGGATCTCGTGTTCACATTCACCCGGAGAGCTGGATTGTCTGCGACTAATTCTTTCCTTTGGTCTGGTTAATCTGATAATCACCTTTTCCTTTCCATTGGTCTGTTTAACCTTTCCTTTCCAAGTTATCTTATGCTTCTCACACTGTCGTTGACATCTGCACTCCCTTGTTTCAGATGCGTCCCGCAAGACAGCTTTTGCGCCAGACTATGGCTGTCGATGCGACTGGGTTCCCTGCTATCCTGGTCGACCTCTTGACCAGGCTGGGATATCGTTGGTACCCTGAGTACACCGTCATGTCCTTTGGCTTAACTAATGCTCCAGCTACATTCTCCCAATTGATGAATTATATCTTCGTGGATTACCTCGACAAGTTCGTCGTGGTTTATCTTGATGATATCTTGATATTTTCCAAGAATAAGGAAGAACATGCTGAACACCTTCGTCTTGTGCTGGAAAAGCTTCGAGAACATCAGCTATATGCCAAGTATTCCAAGTGTGAGTTCTGGTTATCCGAAGTAACCTACCTTGGTCATGTGATCTCCAAGGATGGTATTGCTGTCAACCCAGAACGGGTTCAGGCTATACTTGACTGGACTCCTCCGAAGAATGTCAAGCAAGTAAGAAGTTTTCTCGGACTCGCCAGCTATTGCCGCCGTTTCGTCGAGAACTTTTCCAAGATTGCCATGCCTCTTACTAATCTGTTTCACAAAAGCGTTAAGTTTGAGTGCACAGACAAATGTCAGGAAAGTTTCCAAACACTTAAGGACAAGCTGACCTCTGCTCCAGTGCTTGCTCCTCCGAATTCTCGCAAGGACTTCGAGATTTATTGCGACGCCTCTCGTCAAGGATTAGGCTGTGTCCTACTGCAAGAGCGCAAGGTGATTGCTTATGCCTCGCGACAACTGCGTCCTCATGAAGAAGACAACCCAGTGCATGATCTTGAACTTGCTGCAGTGATATATGCATTGAAGCTATGGCGACATTACCTCCTTAGTAATAGATGTGAAATATACACTGACCATCAAAGACTGAAGTATCTGTTTACTCAGCCAGATCTAAATCTCCGTTAACAGAGATGGTTGGAAACAATTACGGACTATGACTACGGTATTTCATATACCCCTGGCAAGGCTAATGTAATGGCAGATGCTTTGAGTCGCAAGTCCTATTGCAACAACCTCATGGTTCAGCGAGCTCAACCTCATCTGTATGAAGAACTTCGCAAGCTGAACCTTCACATTGTTCCACAGGGTTCTCTTAATACCCTTGTTATACAGCCAGATCTTGAGAAAGCTGTTAAGTCTGCGCAAGCAAAAGATGCTGAAGTTGATCTGATGAAAAGAGATCTTGACCTTGAAAAGTCCAGAGATTTCTCGCTTGCAGAAGATGGAACCTTGTACTTCAGAAATCACATTATAGTACCTCGGTTCGAACTTATGACAGACAAAGTTATGAAGGAGGCACATGATACACCGCTGTCTATTCATCCGGGTAGTACCAAGATGTATCGTGATCTCCGTCAAAGGTACTGGTGGTCTAGAATGAAGCAGGACATTGCTCGCTATGTTGCTGAGTGTGACGTTTGCCGTCGCGTCAAGGCAGAACATCAGAAGCCCGCTGGAATTCTGCAACCGCTCCCTATCCCTCTGTGGAAATGGGACAAGGTTCAAATGGATCTTATCACTGGCCTGCCCAGGTCACATAAGGGTCATGATGCTATTCTTGTCGTCATTGACCAACTCTCCAAAGTTGCACACTTTATGCCAGTCAAGGAGACGATCACTGCTAGTCAGTTAGCAGAATTGTATATTTCCAGAATTGTGTCATTCCATGGTATCCCGAAGGAAATCAGCTCAGACTGTGGCAGCCTCTTCACCTCACACTTCTGGGATAGTTTCCAACAAGCTATGGGAACTCATATTACCTGGAGTTCAGCTTATCACCCCCAGTCCCAAGGCCAAGTTGAACGAGTAAATCAAGTGCTTGAAGATATGTTGCGTGCTTGTGTCATTTCATTCAGCAAGAAGCGGGAAGAATCTCTCCCGTATGCTGAGTTCTCTTACAACAACAGCTATCAAGCTAGCTTGAAGATGGCTCCCTTCGAGGTGTTATATGGACGTAAATATCGAACCCCTCTGAATTGGTCAGAAACTGGGGAACGGCCGCTCATTGGTCCGGATATTATCCAACAAGCTGAAGAACAAGTCCGTATTGTCCGGGAAAATCTCAAGGCGGCCCAATCTCGCCAGAAGAGCAATTATGATCGTAAACACTGGGGATCAATCTTCCAACCTGGTGAGCAAGCTTATTTGCGTGTCTCTCCTATGAAGGGCACTCACCGCTTCGGAATCAAGGGCAAGTTAGCTCCTCACTACATTGGTCCCTTCCGCATTCTCGGCAGACGTGGACAGGTGGCATACAAATTGGAGTTACCGCCACATTTCTCTCACATCCACGACGTCCTCGATGTGTCGCAACTTCGCCGTTGCTTCAAGGAATCTCCGCACCGTGCAGTGGATCATGAGATGCTCGAATTGCAAGATGATCTCTCTTATAAGGAGTATCCGATCCGCATTCTTGATCAAGCTGAACATCGGACCCGTCAGAAGACAACCAAGTTCTTTAAAGTGCAGTGGTCAAATCATACTGAAGATGAAGCCACTTGGGAGCGCGATGATCGTCTTCGCGAAGAATATCCCGATCTTCTTCCTTCTACCTCCTGAATTCTCGGGACGAGAATTTCTTTTAGAGGAGGAGAATTGTAACACCCCTATGTAAGGAGCTACAGAGATTCACAAGATTATGCTTAATCATTTTGATTTACCATGCTTGATCACCTTGGAGTCATATCTCGTTTCAAATTCCAATTCAGATTGAAATTCAAATTTGAGGTGAAAATAAAAGTTGTTCAAATCCAGGAACTAAAATGTTCATAATTTTGGAAATAATCCATTGTGAATTATGTTCAGGAAAACAACATCACCAAAATTCCCTAGATGTCTCAAACATCTTGAAAACAGTGCCAAAACAGCAATTTAAATGCCTTTTCCTTTTTGGAAAATTCAATTGAAATTATATTGCTCCCAAACATTTTTATTCCATTGTCAAATATTGCAACATATTTAATTGGCCAGTTTGCACATTTTTCAAAAGTGCTTTGGTGGCCAAACTATTTGCAAAACAAAAAGGCAGAAAAGGAAAAACAGAAAAGGGCTAAGGAAAGAGAAAAGGGGCACTGTGCTGCCTGGGCCCTAGTCAACCGGCCGGCCCAGCCCATGTAGCCTTCCCCTACCTCTCTCTGTTCACCGTGCGCGCACTGTCGCCGCGCCCGCGCTCACCGTGCCCGGACCCCCCCTCTCCTCGCTCGACAACGGCTTGCTACAGGCGCCCGCGTCGACTACTTGGCCCCCCACGTTCCCCTGGCGAGCCCTAGCGCCATTTCCCCCTCTCCCTCGCTCTCTCCGAACTCACCCAAGCGCCCCATGGGCGCTCTCCGTTGAGCTCGCAGCCACCGTCTCCCTCTCGCCGCCCCACCGTGTCCAGCTTCTTCCTTGTCCTCGACTACGTCGGCTACGCCGATTTGTTGGAGCTCGGAGCCGCCACAACGTCGCCGGCGACGTCGTCTTCTACCTACGGGCGCCGGTGATCGCCGACGTCGATCCGCCGCACCGAACCTCCCCCGAGCCCACTTTAGCACACCAACGGGGCCGCTGTGAGCCGTAGCTACCGCCCCCGTCGTGCCCGAGCTCTCCGCCGCAGACCTCGTCGCCGGTGTCATTCCGGCGACCAAATGGCCCCGCACCCGTGCCCGTTGTGCTCGCGCGCGCACGTAGATCCCCCTGGCCCGTTGCTTCGCCCGCAAACGCGCTGTTTAAAATGATTTTAGTAAATAAATAAAATGTTAATTAAACTGTTAATTAATCTGTTAGTTAATTAGTTAGCTAATCAGTCACTGATAGAGGGTCCCACTAGCTAATTAGGTTAATTAGTTAGTTTAATCTACTGGTTAATTAGTCTAGTCTATGACAGAAGGGCCCCACTTGTCAGTATGACCAGTCTGTTGGAAATATGCCCTAGAGGCAATTAATAAAGTGTTTATTATTATCATATTTCCCCGTTCATGATAATGGTTTATTATTCATGCTAGAATTGTATTGACCGGAAACTTAATACATGTGTGAATAGATAAACAAATACTGAGTCCCTAGTAAGCCTCTACTAGACTAGCTCGTTGATCAAAAGATGGTCAAGATTTCCTGACCATGGACATGAGTTGTCATTTGATAACGGGATCACATCATTAGGAGAATGATATGATGGACTTGACCCAACCATCAGCATAGCATATGATCGTTCAGTTTAATGCTATTGCTTTCACTATGTCAAATACACGTTCCTCTGACCATGAGATCATGCAACTCCCGGATACCGTAGGAATACTTTGGGTGTATCAAACGTCACAACGTAACTGGGTGATTATAAAGGTGCACTGCAGGTATCTCCAAAAGTGTTTGTTGAGTTGGCATGGATCAAGATTGGGATTTGTCACTCCGACTATCGGAGAGGTATCTCTGGGCCCTCTCGGTAATACAGCATCACAGAAGCCTTGCAAGCACCGTGACTACAGAGTTAGTTGCAAGATGATGTATTACGGAATGAGTAAAGAGACTTTCCGGTAACGAAATTGAACTAGGTATTGGATACCGACGATCGAATCTCGGGCAAGTAACATACCGCCGGACAAAGGGAACAACGTATGTTGTCATATGAGGTTCACCGATAAAGATCTTCGTGGAAGATGTAGGAACCAATATGAGCATCCAGGTTCCGCTGTTGGTTATTGACCAGAGAGTCGTCTCGGTCATGTCTACATCATTCCCGAACCCGTAGGGTCCGCACACTTAAGGTTCGATGACGATATAGTATTATATGAGTTATGTGATTGGTGACCAAATGTTGTTCGGAGTCCCGGATGAGATCACGGACATGACGAGGAGTCTCGGAATGTCCGAGAGGTAAAGATTGATATATTGGAAGATAGTATTTGGCCTCCGGAAAAGTTCCGGATATTTATCGGAGTACCGGAGGGGTTACCGGAACCCCCCGGGGAGTAGCATGGGCCACATGGGCCTCATAGGGGAGGAACACCAGCCCACCAGGGGGCTGGCGCGCCCCCCCCATGAGGGGTCCGAATTGGGCTGGGGGTTTGGGGGCCGGCCCCCCTTTCCTTCCCTCTCTCTCCCTCTCTCCCCACTCCTAGTAGGAGTAGGATTGGGGGGAGGGAGGCGCCACCACCAAGGGGAGTCCTAGTAGGACTCCTCCCCCCCTTGGTGCGCAGCCCCTTGGCTGCCTCCTCCCCCCTCCCTCCTTTATATACGGAGGAGGGGCACCCCTTGGAGACACACAATTGTCCCATAGCCGTGTGCGGTGCCCCGATCTCCGTTTTCCACCTCGGTCATATTTTCGGAGAGCTTAGGCGAAGCCCTGCCGGAATCACTTCACCGTCACCGTCGCCACGCCGTCGTGCTGACGGAACTCATCTACTACCTCGACGTCTTGCTGGATCAAGAAGGCGAGGAACGTCACCGAGCTGCACGTGTGTAGAACTCGGAGGTGCCGTACGTTCGGTACTCGATCGGTGGAGCTCGAAGGATTGTTCGACTACATCAACCGTGTTGTGAGACGCTTCCGCTAACGGTCTACGAGGGTACGTAGACACACTCCCCCCTTCTCGTAGCGATGCATCTCCATGGATAGATCTTGCGTGAGCGTAGGAAATTTTTTGAAATTACATGCTCCGTTCCCCAATAGTGGCATCCGAGCCAGGTCTATGCGTAGATGTGATTTGCACGAGTAGAACACAAACGAGTTGTGGGCGTGGGTGTATACATATTGCTTGCCGTTACTAGTTGATATGTGATTCGGCGGTATTGTGAGATGAAGCGGCCCGGACCGACATTACGCGTACGCTTACGCGAGACAGGTTTCACCGCTATGTGCACTCGGTGCATAAAGGTGACTGGCGGGTGTCTGTCTCTCTCCCTTTAGTTGAATCGGTTTCAATGAAGAGGGTTCTTTTAGAAGATCAAAAAGCAATCACTACACCACGCTGTGGTTTTGCGTAGGTAAGAACGGTTCTTGCAAACCCATAGCAGCCACGTAAAACTTGCAACAACAAAGTAGAGGACGTCTAACTTGTTTTTGCAGGGTATGCTGGTGATGTGATATGGCCAAGACATGATGTGATATAAGTTGTTGTATGAGATGATCATGTTTTGTAAAGTTATCAGGCAACCGACAGGAGCCTTATGGTTGTCTCTTTATTGTATGCAATGCCAACGCTATGTAATTGCTTTACTTTACCGCTATGAGTTAGCAGTAGTAGTAGTAGCAATAGCCGGCGAGACGACCACGACGCTGCGATGGAGATTAAGGTGCCACGACGCTATGATGGAGATCAAGGTGTCAACCCGGTGACGATGGAGATCATGACGGTGCTTTGCTGATGGAGATACATGTTATTGATGTGTACCTCACTAATGCTCGTAATAGCACCTGGGTATTTGATACTGGTTCAGTTGCTCATATTTGTAACTCGAAACAGGAGCTACGGAATAAATGAAGATTGGCTAAGGACGAGGTGACGATGCGCGTCGGGAACGGTTCAAGAGTTGAAGTTATCGCCGTCGGCACGCTACCTCTACATCTACCTTCGGGATTAGTTATGAACCTAAATAATTGTTATTTGGTGCCTGCGTTGAGCATGAACATTATATCTGGATCTTGTTTATTGCGAGACGGTTATTCATTTAAATCAGAGAATAAAGGTTGTTCTATTTTGATGAATAATATCTTTTATGGTCATGCACCACTTGTGAATGGTTTATTCTTGTTGAATCTCGATCGTGGTGATACTCACATCCATAATATTGATGCCAAAAGACGCAAAATTGATAATGATAGTACCACATATTTGTGGCACTGCTGCTTAGGTCATATCGGTGTTAAACGCATGAAGAAACTCCATGCTGATGGACTTTTGGAATCACTTGACTATGAATCATTTGAGACGTGCGAACCGTGCCTTATGGGCAAGATGACTAAAACTCCGTTCTCCGGAACAATGGAGCGAGCAACAGACTTGTTGGAAATAATACATACCGATGTATGCGGTCCAATGAGTATTGAGGCGCGCGGTGGATATCGTTATGTTCTCACGTTCACAAATGATTTGAGTAGATATGGTTATGTCTACTTAATGAAAGATAAGTCTGAAACGTTTGAAAAGTTCAAAGAATTTCAGAGTGAAGTAGAGAACCATCGTAACAAGAAAATAAAGTTCTTATGATCTGATCGTGGAGGAGAATATTTGAATTACGAGTTTGGCACTCACTTAAGACAATGTGGAATTGTTTCACAGTTAACGCCACCTGGAACACCATAGCGTAATGGTGTGTCCGAACGTCGTAATCGTACTCTATTGGATATGGTACGTTCTATGATGTCTCTTACCGATTTGCCACTATCGTTTTGGGGTTATGCATTAGAGACAGCTGCATTCACTTTAAATAGGGCACCGTCTAAATCCGTTGAGACGACACCGTATGAACTGTGGTTTGGAAAAAACCTAAGCTGTCGTTTCTGAAAGTTTGGGGCTGCGATGCTTATGTTAAAAGGCTTCAGCCTAATAAGCTTGAACCCAAAGCGGATAAGTGCGTCTTCATAGGATACCCAAAAGAAACTGTTGGGTACACCTTCTACCACAGATCCGAAGGCAAAGTTTTCGTTGCTAAGAATGGATCCTTTCTAGAGAAGGAGTTTCTCTCGAAAGAAGTGAGTGGGAGGAAAGTAGAACTTGATGAGGTAATTGTACCTCCTCTGGATGGTAGTACGCCACAGAAAGAAATTTCTGTGACACCAACACAGACCAGAGAAGAAGATAATGGTGATGATCATGAAACTTCGGAGCAAGTTGCTACTGAACCTCGAAGGTCAACCAGGACACGTTCCGCACCAGAGTGGTACGGAAATCCAGTCTTGGAGGTTATGTTGTTAGACAACGGTGAACCTTCGAATTATGAAGAAGCTATGGCGAGCCCGAATTCCGAGAAATGGCTTGAGGCCATGAAATCCGAGATAGGATCCATGTATGAGAACAAAGTGTGGACTTTGGTAGACTTGCCCGATGAACGGCGAGCTATTGAAAATAAATGGATCTTTAAGAAGAAGACGGACGCTGATGGTAATATCACCGTCTATAAAGCTCGACTTGTTGCTAAAGGTTATTGACAAGTTCAAGGAGTTGACTACGATGAGACTTTCTCACCCGTAGCGATGCTAAAGTCTGTCAGAATTATGTTAGCAATTGCCGCATTTTATGATTATGAAATCTGGCAAATGGACGTCAAAACGGCATTCCTTAATGGATTCCTTAAGGAAGAATTGTATATGATGCAACCGGAAGGTTTTGTCGATTCTAAAGGCGCTAACAAAGTATGCAAGCTCCAGCGATCCATCTATGGACTGGTGCAAGCATCTCGGAGCTGGAATACTCGCTTTGATGAAGTGATCAAAGCGTTTGGGTTTATACAAACTTATGGAGAAGCTTGTATTTACAAGAAAGTGAGTGGGAGCTCTGTGGCATTTCTCATATTATATGTAGATGACATATTGTTGATGGGAAATGACATAGAATTTCTGGAAAGCATAAAGGGTTATTTGAACAAAAGTTTTTCGATGAAGGATCTCGGAGAAGCTGCTTACATATTAGGCATCAAGATCTATAGGGATAGATCAAGATGCCTCATTGGACTTTCACAAAGCACATACCTTGACAAGATTTTGAAGAAGTTCAAAATGGATCAGTCAAAGAAAGGGTTCTTGCCTGTATTGCAAGGTATGAGATTGAGTAAGACTCAATGCCCGACCACGGCAGAAGATAAAGAGAAGATGAGTGTCATCCCCTATGCTTCAGCCATAGGCTCTATTATGTATGCCATGCTGTGTACCAGACCTGATGTGTGCATCGCTATAAGCTTGGTGGGGAGGTACCAAAGTGATCCAGGAGTAGATCACTGGACAGCGGTCAAGAATGTCCTGAAGTACCTGAAAAGGACCAAGGACATGTTTCTCGTTTATGGAGGTGACAAAGAGCTCGTCGTAAAGGGTTACGTCGATGCTAGCTTTGACACAGATCCAGATGACTCTAAGTCACAATCTGGATACGTATTTATTCTTAATGGTGGAGCGGTCAGTTGGTGCAGTTCCAAGCAGAGCGTCGTGGCGGGATCTACATGTGATGCGGAATACATAGCTGCTTCCGAAGCAGCACATGAAGGAGTCTGGATGAAGGAGTTCATATCCGATCTAGGTGTCATACCTAGTGCATCGGGTCCAATGACTATCTTATGTGACAACACTGGAGCAATTGCTATAGCAAAGGAGCCCAGGTTTCACAAGAGAACCAAGCATATAATGGTCACTTCAACTCCATTCAGAATTTGATTAAGGATGGAGACATAGAGATTTGCAAAGTACACACGGATCTGAATGTGGCAGACCCGTTGACTAAACCTCTTCCACGAGCAAAACATGATCAGCACCAGAATGCGATGGGTGTTAGATTCATTACAATGTAATTGACTCTAGTGCAAGTGGGAGACTGTTGGAAATATGCCCTAGAGGCAATTAATAAAGTGTTTATTATTATCATATTTCCCCATTCATGATAATGGTTTATTATTCATGCTAGAATTGTATTGACCGGAAACTTAATACATGTGTGAATAGATAAACAAATACTGAGTCCCTAGTAAGCCTCTACTAGACTAGCTCGTTGATCAAAAGATGGTCAAGATTTCCTGACCATGGACATGAGTTGTCATTTGATAACGGGATCACATCATTAGGAGAATGATGTGATGGACTTGACCCAACCGTCAGCATAGCATATGATCGTTCAGTTTAATGCTATTGCTTTCACTATGTCAAATACACGTTCCTCTGACCATGAGATCATGCAACTCCCGGATACCGTAGGAATACTTTGGGTGTATCAAACGTCACAACGTAACTGGGTGATTATAAAGGTGCACTACAGGTATCTCCGAAAGTGTTTGTTGAGTTGGCATGGATCAAGATTGGGATTTGTCACTCCGACTATCGGAGAGGTATCTCTGGGCCCTCTCGGTAATACAGCATCACAGAAGCCTTGCAAGCACCGTGACTAAAGATTTAGTTGCAAGATGATGTATTATGGAACGAGTAAAGAGACTTGCCGGTAACGAAATTGAACTAGGTATTGGATACCGACGATCGAATCTTGGGCAAGTAACATACCGCCGGACAAAGGGAACAACGTATGTTGTCATATGAGGTTCACCGATAAAGATATTCGTGGAAGATGTAGGAACCAATATGAGCATCCAGGTTCCGCTGTTGGTTATTGACCAGAGAGTCGTCTCGGTCATGTCTACATCATTCCCGAACCCGTAGGGTCCACACACTTAAGGTTCGATGACGATATAGTATTATATGAGTTATGTGATTGGTGACCGAATGTTGTTCGGAGTCCCGGATGAGATCACAGACATGACGAGGAGTCTCGGAATGTCCGAGAGGTAAAGATTGATATATTGGAAGATAGTATTTGGCCTCCGGAAAAGTTCAGGAAGGTTCCGGATATTTATTGGAGTACCGGAGGGGTTACCGGAACCCCCCGGGGAGTAGCATGGGCCACATGGGCCTCATAGGGGAGGAACACCAGCCCACCAGGGGGCTAGCGCGCCCCCCCCCCCATGAGGGGTCCGAATTGTGCTGGGGGTTTGGGGGCCGGCCCCCCCTTTCCTTCCCTCTCTTTCCCTCTCTCCCCACTCCTAGTAGGAGTAGGATTGGGGGGAGGGAGGCGCCACCACCAAGGGGAGTCCTAGTAGGACTCCTCCCCCCCTTGGTGCGCAGCCCCTTGGCTGCCTCATCCCCCCTCCCTCCTTTATATACGGAGGAGGGGCACCCCTTGGAGACACACAATTGTCCCATAGCCGTGTGCGGTGCCCCGATCTCCGTTTTCCACCTCGGTCATATTTTCGGAGAGCTTAGGCGAAGCCCTGCCGGAATCACTTCACCGTCACCGTCGCCACGCCGTCGTGCTGACGGAACTCATCTACTACCTCGACGTATTGCTGGATCAAGAAGGCGAGGAACGTCACCGAGCTGCACGTGTGTAGAACTCGGAGGTGCCGTACGTTCGGTACTCGATCGGTGGAGCTCGAAGGATTGTTCGACTACATCAACCGCGTTGTGAGACGCTTCCGCTAACGGTCTACGAGGGTATGTAGACACACTCCCCCCTTCTCGTAGCGATGCATCTCCATGGATAGATCTTGCGTGAGCGTAGGAAATTTTTTGAAATTAGATGCTCCGTTCCCCAATAGTGGCATCCGAGCCAGGTCTATGCGTAGATGTGATTTGCACGAGTAGAACACAAATGAGTTGTGGGCGTGGGTGTATACATATTGCTTGCCGTTACTAGTTGATACGTGATTCGGCGGTAGTGTGAGATGAAGCGGCCCGGACCGACATTACGCGTACGCTTACGCGAGACAGGTTTCACCGCTACGTGCACTCGTTGCATAAAGGTTACTGGCGGGTGTCTGTCTCTCTCACTTTAGTTGAATCGGTTTCAATGAAGAGGTTTCTTTTAGAAGATCAAAAAGCAATCACTACACCACGCTGTGGTTTTGCGTAGGTAAGAACGGTTCTTGCAAACCCATAGCAGCCACGTAAAACTTGCAACAACAAAGTAGAGGACGTCTAACTTATTTTTGTAGGGTATGCTGGTGATGTGATATGGCCAAGACATGATGTGGTATAAGTTGTTGTATGAGATGATCATGTTTTGTAAAGTTATCAGGCAACCGGCAGGAGCCTTATGGTTGTCTCTTTATTGTATGCAATGCCAACGCTATGTAATTGCTTTACTTTACCGCTATGAGTTAGCAGTAGTAGTAGTAGCAATAGTCGACGAGACGACCACGACGCTGCGATGGAGATCAAGGTGTCACGACGCTATGATGGAGATCAAGGTGTCAACCCGGTGACGATGGAGATCATGACGGTGCTTTGCTGATGGAGATCAAAGGCACAAGACGTTGATGGCCATATCATGTCACATATATTGAATTGCATGTGATGTTAATCCTTTTATGCATCTTATTTTGCTTAGGACGACGGTAGCATTATAAGATGATCCCTTCACTAAATTTCAAGATAAGTGTTCTCCCCTAGTATGCACCGTTACGAAGGTTCGACGCTTCTAAGCACCACGTGATGATCGGGTGTGATGGATTCTTTCGTTCGCATACAACGGGTGTAAGCCAGTTTTACACACGCAGAATACTTGGGTTAAACTTGACGAGCCTAGCATATACAGATATGGCCTCGTAACACAAGAGACTGAAAGGTCGAACATGAGTCATATAGTAGATATGATCAACATGAAAGATGTTCACCATTGATAACTAATCCACCTCATGTGATGATCGGACGTGGTTTAGTTGATGTGGATCATGTTACACTTAGACAACTTGAGGGATGTTAATCTAAGTGGGAGTTCTTAAGTAATTTGATTAATTGAACTTCAATTATCATGAACATTGTCTAAATAATCTTTGCAATTGTATGTTGTAGATCAATGGCCCGTGCTATAGTTCCACTGAATTTTAATGCGTTCCTAGAGAAAGCTAAGTTGAAAGATGATGGAAGCAACTATGCGGACTGGGTCCGTAATCTGAGGATCATCCTCATTGCTGCACAGAAGGCTTATGTCCTTGATGCACCGCTAGGTGTCGCGCCCCCTCCCTCGTCTGTTGACGTTATGAACGCCTGGCAGCCACGTGTTGATGACTACTCGATAGTTCAGTGTGCCATGCTTTACGGCTTAGAACCGGGGCTCCAAAGACGTTTTGAGCATCACGGAGCATATGAGATGTTCCAAGAGCTGAAACTTGTATTTCAAGCTCATGCCCGGGTCGGGAGATATGATGTCTCCGACAAGTTCTTTAGCTGTAAGATGGAGGAGAATAGTTCTATCAGTGAGCATATACTCAAGATGTCTGGGTTGCATAACCGCTTGACTCAGTTGGGAGTTAATCTTCCAGATGATTCGGTTATTGACAGAATTCTCCAATCACTGCCACCAAGCTATAAGGGCTTTGTGATGAACTATAATATGCAAGGAATGGAAAAGTCTATTTCCGAGCTCTTCGCTATGCTCAAAGCTGCGGAGGTAGATGTCAAGAAGGAGCATCAAGTGTTGATGGTAAAGAAGAGCACTAGTTTCAAGAAGGGCAAGGGAAAGAAGGGGAACTTCAAGAAGAACGGAAAATCAGTTGCTGCTCCCACGAAGAAACCAAAGTCTGGACCCAAACCCGAGACTGAGTGTTTCTACTGCAAGGGGACTGGTCACTGGAAGCGGAACTGCCCCAAGTACTTGGCAGATAAGAAGGATGGCAACGTCAACAAAGCTAATGGAGATACATGTTATTGATGTGTACCTCACCAATGCTCGTAATAGCACCTGGGTATTTGATACTGGTTCGGTTGCTCATATTTGTAACTCGAAACAGGAGCTACGGAATAAACGAAGATTGGCTAAGGACGAGGTGACGATGCGCGTCGGGAACGGTTCAAGAGTTGAAGTTATCGCCGTCGGCACGCTACCTCTACCCTCTACATCTACCTTTGGGATTAGTTATGAACCTAAATAATTGTTATTTGGTGCCTGCGTTGAGCATGAACATTATATCTGGATCTTGTTTATTGCGAGACGGTTATTCATTTAAATCAGAGAATAAAGGTTGTTCTATTTTGATGAATAATATCTTTTATGGTCATGCACCACTTGTGAATGGTTTATTCTTGTTGAATCTCGATCGTGGTGATACTCACATCCATAATATTGATGACAAAAGACGTAAAATTGATAATGATAGTACCACATATTTGTGGCACTGCCGCTTAGGTCATATCGGTGTTAAACGCATGAAAAAAGTCCATGCTGATGGACTTTTGGAATCACTTGACTATGAATCATTTGAGACGTGCGAACCGTGCCTTATGGGCAAGATGACTAAAACTCCGTTCTTCGTAACAATGGAGCGAGCAACAGACTTGTTGGAAATAATACATACCAATGTATGCGGTCCAATGAGTATTGAGGCGCGCGGTGGATATCGTTATGTTCTCACGTTCACAAATGATTTGAGTAGATATGGTTATGTCTACTTAATGAAACATAAGTCTGAAACGTTTGAAAAGTTCAAAGAATTTCAGAGTGAAGTAGAGAACCATCGTAACAAGAAAATAAAGTTCTTACGATCTGATCGTGGAGGAGAATATTTGAGTTACGAGTTTGGCACTCACTTAAGACAATGTGGAATTGTTTCACAGTTAACGCCACCTGGAACACCACAGCGTAATGGTGTGTCCGAACGTCGTAATCGTACTCTATTGGATATGGTACGTTCTATGATGTCTCTTACCGATTTGCCACTATCGTTTTGGGGTTATGCATTAGAGACAGCTGCATTCACTTTAAATAGGGCACCGTCTAAATCCGTTGAGACGACACCGTATGAACTGTGGTTTGGAAAAAACCTAAGCTGTCGTTTCTGAAAGTTTGGGGCTGCGATGCTTATGTGAAAGGCTTCAGCCTGATAAGCTTGAACCCAAAGCGGATAAGTGCGTCTTCATAGGATACCCAAAAGAAACTGTTGGGTACACCTTCTACCACAGATCCGAAGGCAAAGTTTTCGTTGCTAAGAATGGATCCTTTCTAGAGAAGGAGTTTCTCTCGAAAGAAGTGAGTGGGAGGAAAGTAGAACTTGATGAGGTAATTGTACCTCCTCTGGATAGTTGTACGCCACAGAAAGAAATTTCTGTGACACCAACACAGACCAGAGAAGAAGATAATGGTGATGATCATGAAACTTCGGAGCAAGTTGCTACTGAACCTCGAAGGTCAACCAGGACACGTTCCGCACCAGAGTGGTACGGAAATCCAGTATTGGAGGTTATGTTGTTAGACAACGGTGAACCTTTGAATTATGAAGAAGCTATGGCGAGCCCGAATTCCGAGAAATGGCTTGAGGCCATGAAATCCGAGATAGGATCCATGTATGAGAACAAAGTGTGGACTTTGGTAGACTTGCCCGATGAACGGCGAGCTATTGAAAATAAATGGATCTTTAAGAAGAAGACGGACGCTGATGGTAATATCACCGTCTATAAAGCTCGACTTGTTGCTAAAGGTTATCGACAAGTTCAAGGAGTTGACTACGATGAGACTTTCTCACCCGTAGCGATGCTAAAGTCTGTCAGAATTATGTTAGCAATTGCCGCGTTTTATGATTATGAAATCTGGCAAATGGACATCAAAACGGCATTCCTTAATGGATTCCTTAAGGAAGAATTGTATATGATGCAGCCAGAAGGTTTTGTCAATCCTAAAGGCGCTAACAAAGTATGCAAGCTCCAGCGATCCATCTATGGACTGGTGCAAGCATCTCGGAGCTGGAATACTCGCTTTGAAGAAGTGATCAAAGCGTTTGGGTTTATACAAACTTATGGAGAAGCTTGTATTTACAAGAAAGTGAGTGGGAGCTCTGTGGCATTTCTCATATTATATGTAGATGACATATTGTTGATGGGAAATGACATAGAATTTCTGGAAAGCATAAAGGGTTATTTGAACAAAAGTTTTTCGATGAAGGATCTCGGAGAAGCTGCTTACATATTAGGCATCAAGATCTATAGGGATAGATCAAGATGCCTCATTGGACTTTCACAAAGCACATACCTTGACAAGATTTTGAAGAAGTTCAAAATGGATCAGTCAAAGAAAGGGTTCTTGCCTATATTGCAAGGTATGAGATTGAGTAAAACTCAATGCCCGACCATGGTAGAAGATAACGAGAAGATGAGTGTCATCCCCTATGCTTCAGCCATAGGCTCTATTATGTATGCCATGCTGTGTACCAGACCTGATGTGTGCCTCGCTATAAGCTTGGTGGGGAGGTACCAAAGTGATCCAGGAGTAGATCACTGGATAGCGGTCAAGAATATCCTGAAGTACCTGAAAAGGACCAAGGACATGTTTCTCGTTTATGGAGGTGACAAAGAGCTTGTTGTAAAGGGTTACGTCGATGCTAGCTTTGACACAGATCCAGATGACTCTAAGTCACAATCTGGATACGTATTTATTCTTAATGGTGGAGCGGTCAGTTGGTGCAGTTCCAAGCAGAGCGTCGTGGCGGGATCTACATGTGATGCGGAATACATAGCTGCTTCCGAAGCAGCACATGAAGGAGTCTGGATGTAGGAGTTCATATCCGATGTAGGTGTCATACCTAGTGCATCGGGTCCAATAACTATCTTATGTGACAACACTGGAGCAATTGCTATAGCAAAGGAGCCCAGGTTTCACAAGACAACCAAGCATATAAAGCGTCGCTTCAACTCCATTCGGAATTTGATTAAGGATGGAGACATAGAGATTTGCAAAGTACACACGGATCTGAATGTGGCAGACCCGTTGACTAAACCTCTTCCACGAGCAAAACATGATCAGCACCAGAATGCGATGGGTGTTAGATTCATTACAATGTAATTGACTCTAGTGCAAGTGGGAGACTATTGGAAATATGCCCTAGAGGCAATTAATAAAGTGTTTATTATTATCATATTTCCCCGTTCAAGATAATGGTTTATTATTCATGCTAGAATTGTATTGACCAGAAACTTAATACATGTGTGAATAGATAAACAAATACTGAGTCCCTAGTAAGCCTCTACTAGACTAGCTCGTTGATCAAAAGATGGTCAAGATTTCCTGACCATGGACATGAGTTGTCATTTGATAACGGGATCACATCATTAGGCCAATGATGTGTTAGACTTGACCCAACCGTCAGCATAGCATATGATCGTTCAGTTTAATGCTATTGCTTTCACTATGTCAAATACACGTTCCTCTGACCATGAGATCATGCAACTCCCGGATACCGTAGGAATACTTTGGGTGTATCAAACGTCACAACGTAACTGGGTGATTATAAAGGTGCACTACAGGTATCTCCGAAAGTGTTTGTTGACTTGGCATGGATCAAGATTGGGATTTGTCACTCCGACTATCGGAGAGGTATCTCTGGGCCCTCTCGGTAATACAGCATCACAGAAGCCTTGCAAGCACCGTGACTAAAGAGTTAGTTGCAAGATGATGTATTACGGAACGAGTAAAGAGACTTGCCGGTAACGAAATTGAACTAGGTATTGGATACCGACGATCGAATCTCGGGCAAGTAACATACCGCCGAACAAAGGGAACAACGTATGTTGTCATATGAGGTTCACCGATAAAGATCTTCGTGGAATATGTAGGAACCAATATGAGCATCCAGGTTCCGCTGTTGGTTATTGACCAGAGAGTCGTCTCGGTCATGTCTACATCATTCCCGAACCCGTAGGGTCTTCACACTTAAGGTTCGATGACGATATAGTATTATATGAGTTATGTGATTGGTGACCGAATGTTGTTCGGAGTCCCGGATGAGATCACGGACATGACGAGGAGTCTCGAAATGTCCGAGAGGTAAAGATTGATATATTGGAAGATAGTATTTGGCCTCCGGAAAAGTTCCGGAAGGTTCCGGATATTTATCGGAGTACCGGAGGGGTTACCGGAACCCCCCGGGGAGTAGCATGGGCCACATGGGCCTCATAGGGGAGGAACACCAGCCCACCAGGGGGCTGGCGCGCCCCCCATGAATGGTCTGAAATGGGCTGGGGGTTTGGGGGCCGGCCCCCCCTTTCCTTCCCTCTCTCTCCCTCTCTCCCCACTCCTAGTAGGAGTAGGATTGGGGGGAGGGAGGCGCCACCACCAAGGGGAGTCCTAGTAGGACTCCTCCCCCCCTTGGTGCGCAGCCCCTTGGCTGCCTCCTCCCCCCTCCCTCCTTTATATACGGAGGAGGGGCACCCCTTGGAGACACACAATTGTCCCATAGCCGTGTGCGGTGCCCCGATCTCCGTTTTCCACCTCGGTCATATTTTCGGAGAGCTTAGGCGAAGCCCTGCCGGAATCACTTCACTGTCACCGTCGCCATGCCATCGTGCTGACGGAACTCATCTACTACCTCGACGTCTTGCTGGATCAAGAAGGCGAGGAACGTCACCGAGCTGCACGTGTGTAGAACTCGGAGGTGCCGTACGTTCGGTACTCGATCGGTGGAGCTCGAAGGATTGTTCGACTACATCAACCGCGTTGTGAGACGCTTCCGCTAATGGTCTACGAGGGTACGTAGACACACTCCCCCCTTCTCGTAGCGATGCATCTCCATGGATAGATCTTGCGTGAGCGTAGGAAATTTTTTGAAATTACATGCTCCGTTCCCCAACACAGTCAACAGTCAAAGTTGACTGCTGACATCACTCTGACCTCATGCTGACATCATATTTACTTTTCTGTCGAATTTAGTAATTAAAATAATTTCAGAAAATGTTTAAAACTTTGAAAAATCATAGAAATTAAACCGTAACTCGGATCAAAAAGTTTTCTACATGAAAATTGATCAGAAAAACGAGGCGAATCCGAATATGCCCTCCGTGTTGCTGTCACAGGCCCACAGCTATGCAAACATGGAACCTTCCCCTCCGGTTCATTTGCTTGACAGATGCCCGAAGGCCGGGAAAATATCCCAGATATTTTCCCGCTTCATCTGCAACGTGTAGTACTGCGAAAGGTCACCACCAGCACTGCATACTACCATGCCATGCATCTGTGTAGCTTTGTTTGCTTTTATTAATTGTTTCTTCCCCCTCTTCTCCTCCGGTAGACCCCGAGACTGACACTGCTCCCGAGTACGACTACACCGCAGAGGACCAGTCCCTTTCAGCAGAGCTTCCAGGCAAGCAAAACCCCCTTGATCATCCCTATATCGCCCATTCTTCCTCTCTCATGCTTGCATTAGATTTTGCTACTGTTTTAGATAGCTCCTATTCTGATGCATAGCCTGCTTTTGTAACCTGCTATTGTTACTTTACCTGTTATCCTATATGCTTAGTATAGGTCCGTTAGTGATCCGTCAGTGACCCCTCAACCTTGTCCCTGTTGCCCCGCTTTGTTACTAGTGCCCCGATCAATATGATCGAGGGCCCGAGACCAGTGCTTTATATTATTCAGTCCCTTGATAAAGTCGGGTCGGCCCCGAGGGGTACCCGCGAGGTATGTGGAGACGGGTTGACCGTGAGGGTACCCGCGAGATAATTACGTGGCACGGCCGGGCATTCCTAGCCCTTGCCGTAAGTCCACGAGACGGGGCGACGAGACCACAGATCGTGGATCACTGATTGTCACCGCGCGCTACTAATGCAACGATGGGTTTGGATATGTGATCTGAGTAGGCCTCTGGCCTTTTTCGCGTTAACCACCACGCGGGAATCAGTATGGGCACTCGACGTCGTGTGTATCAGACAAAGCTCTTCAGATGTCAGCAGTTGAGCGGCGCGCGCCGGGTTGGACCGTGAAAGCCTGCGCTTGTATTAAGGGGGCTAGGTCTCCTCACCGGCCGCGTACGCAATGCGCAGGAGTGCAATGAGCGATGGGCCCAGGACCCCTGAGCGCTTAGGGGGTAGACCAGCGTGCTGGCCTCTCTGTTGGGCCTAGGTAGGGCTGCGATGTGTCGATCAGCCAAGGTCGGGCATGACCCGATAAAAGTGTGTCCGGCCAGAGTTAATCGAGCGTGTTGGGTAAGTTAGTGCACCCCTGCAGGGAAGTATATCTATTCGAATAGCCGTGTCCACAGTAACAGGACGCTCAGAAAGTATCCCGATCTACTACTAGAACTGGATACATGTTGATGTTACTAATATGTTGGCTCCGGGATCGCTTTCTCGCAAGGAGTCGAGGAAGGATCTCTGGGCGTTGTTACTACTTACTTACTACTTTATATTGTGTAAATCTGCACTCTTCTAATGCTGCAAGACACTGAAGATGCTAGTCTTCGATAGGCTAGGCCTTCTCTCTATTCTGGCATTTTTGCAGTCTAGTCCACAGATACAGCCCCTCTTTGATACCGATGCATAAATAGAATAGTTCTGACGTATGTCTTGCGAGTACTTTGGATGAGTACTCACGGTTGCTTTGCTCCCTCTTTTCCCCATACCCGATTGCTGCGATCAGATGATGGAGCCCAGGAGTCAGCTGCTACCGCCGACGACTACTACTACACCACCGGTGGAGCCTACTACTACATGGAGACCGCCGACGACCAGGAGTAGATAGGAGGCACTCAGGCTAGAGGCCTGCTCCTGTTCAATCAGTGTCGTGTTTTGCTCAGCCTTCTTAAGGCAGACTTGTTTAAACTTTATGTCTGTACTCAGATAATTTGTTGCTTCCGCTGACGCTTGATCGCGAGTTTATGTATTCGAGCCCTCGAGGCCCCTGGCTTGTATTATAAAGCTTGTATGACTTTTATTTGTGTTTAGAGTTGTGTTGTGATATCTTCCAGTGAGTCCTTAGGCTTGATCGTGTGCATTTGCGTGTATGATTAGTGCACGATTAAGTCGGGGGCGTCACAAGTTGCAAGTCTAGTGGTGGACTTGCAACTGACCGACAATCGCCCCCCCCTCCTGCCCCAGTTGCAGTCGTGTTGAGGGGCTATGCAGTTGCAGTCAGGTTGCAACACTTGTAGTTGCATAATTCCAATGCTTTTTGCATGTTTATTTGTTCAAAATGCATTTCAGTTTGTCCATTTTTGTTTTACATAAAAAGAAAGTAGTATGGAAAAAAATAGAAAACTGTTGGTTGGCACACGTTTTATACATTTCTTCACCGTGTAATTTATGCAATGTTTCTTCCAGTTTTCAGAAATGTATTTCTTTTTATGTCTAATTGCACTATTGGCTGCACTGTACAACATTTATGGAAAATTTGCCATAAGTGGCCCTTGTGGGTACAAACTGGTTGCAACACTCTTTCAGAAATTTTCCGCTAAATTAAACACTCATAGTTTCTTTGAAGTTGTGTTAATACATTGAGGTGGGGTAGCAGATGGATGGTAAACATTGTTGTAGGACTACAGAGTCTGATAGGAACAAAAACAAATGCATGAAATGATAGATCAGGAATGACATGCATGCTAGAAGTTGTGAGCAGTTTCATTTTTCAGGAAGATGTTTATCCTATAGTAGAACTCTTTCTTATGAATATTTCTTACTGTGCCAATCATGTTGCAGGCAAAGGAAATGGTGTTAGCTGTGATAGATGAAACAAATCTGAAGTTATGTTCTGCTAAACATTCTACTTTTACCTTTTTCGAAAAGGGGTGCTTTATTATTTAAAAGATTTAAGCATTACACCCGGCCTCTGCATAACTAAGATGCACACAGCCAAAGATGCACACAAACAAAAAATAAAAAGGAGAAATACAAAGAAGCATGAAGAGTCCGTATAACGCCTAAAGCGAAGGGGGGGCAATCCTAAGATCATGCTGCCACCCATGTTGGGTAAAAGTATCCCTCGCCGTAGCCTCCAATCGTGTACACACTGTTGGAAATATGCTCTAGAGGCAATAATAAATTAGTTATTATTATATTTCCTTGTTCATGATAATCGTTTATTATCCATGTTATAATTATATTGATTGGAAACTGAAATACATGTGTGGGTACATAGACAACACTGTGTCCCTAGTAAGCCTCTAGTTGACTAGCTCGTTGATCAAAAGATGGTGAAGGTTTCCTGGCCATGGACATAAGATGTCATTTGATAACAGGATCACATCATTAGGAGAATGATGTGATGGACAAGACCCAAACTATGAACGTAGCACATGATCGTGTCATTTTATTGCTATTGTTTTCTGCAAGTCAAGTATCTGTTCCTATGACCATGAGATCATGCAACTCCCTGACATCGGAGGAATACCTTGTGTGTATCAAACGTCGCAACGTAACTGGGTGACTATAAAGATGCTCTACAGGTATCTCCGAGGGTGTCTGTTGGGTTGGCATGGATCAAGACTGGGATTTGTTACTCTGTGTGACGGAGAGGTATCTCAGGGCCCACTCGGTAATACAACATCACAATGAGCCTTGCAAGCAATGTGACTAAAGTGTTAGCCACGAGATCTTGTATTACGGAACGAGTAAAGAGACTTGCCGGTAACGAGATTGAACTAGGTATAATGATACCGATGATCGAATCTCGGGCAAGTAACATACCGAAGAACAAAGGGAACAGCATACGGGATTAACTGAATCCTTGACATAGAGGTTCGACCGATAAAGATCTTCGTAGAATATGTAGGAGCCAATATGGGCATCCAGGTCCCGCTATTGGTTATTGATCGTAGAGGTGTCTCGGTCATGTCTACATAGTTCTCGAACCCGCAGGGTCTACACACTTAACGTTTGGTGACGATTAGTATAGTTGAGTTATTTTGTTGGTGACCGAAGGTTGTTCGGAGTCCCGGATAAGATCCCGGACATGACGAGGATCTCCGGAAGAGTCCGGAGGTAAAGATTGATATGTGTGATAATAGTGTTTTGATCTCCGGAAGGGTTCCGGAATTCACCGGAAGGGGTTCCGGATGTTTACCGAAGTGTTCGGGTGCAGCAACACTTTATATGAGCCAAAGGGGTAAAGCCCGCGAGGTATTGGAAAGTGCAAAAGGAAGTTTTGCTGCTGCCTTAAGCGGTACTACCGCTGGTAAGGCAGTACTACCGCGTAAGCGGTACTACCGCTTGTGTGAAGCGGTACTACCGCTCGTGAGCGGTACTACCGCTTGTACGCGATACTGCTGGAATCCGAGTTGGACTCTTTCCGTGCGGGCCAAACCGACCTTGTGCGGGCAAAACCGACCTTGTGGAGGCTTTCTCTCCAAGTTTAGACCCCAGGTCTCAACATATAAATAGAGGGGCAGGGCTAGCACACGGGACACATCAAGATTTCCCAAGCCGTGTGCCGGCAACCCTGACCCTCTAATTCCTCCCGTCATAATCTCCGTAGTACTTGGCAAAGCCCTGCAGAGATTGTTCCTCACCACCATCACCACGCCGTCGTGCTACCGGAACTCATCTACTACTTCATCATCGCTCGCTGGATCGAGGAGGTGAAGGCGTCATCAAGCCGTACGTGTGTTGAACGCGGAGGTGCCGTCCGTTCGGCACTAGTTCATGATCGGATCAAGGGACGACTTGCGATTTGGATCGCGGAGACGTTCGACTACATCAACCGCGTTTCTTAACGCTTCCGCTTAGTGATCTACAAGTGTATGTAGATTCACTCTCCCTCTCGTAGATGCTCATCACCATGGATAGATCTTGTGTGTGCGTAGGAAATTTTTTGTTTCCCATGCAACGTTACCTAACAGTGGCATCAGAGCTAGGTCTATGCGTAGATGAGATCTCGAGTAGAACACAAACGAGTTGTGGGCGTGGGTGTATACATATTGCTTGCCGTTACTAGTTGATACTTGATTCGGCGGTATTGTGAGATGAAGCGGCCCGGACCGACATTACGCGTACGCTTACGCGAGACAGGTTTCACCGCTACGTGCACTCATTGCATAAAGGTGACTGGCGGGTGTCTGTCTCTCTCACTTTAGTTGAATCGATTTCAATGAAGAGGGTTCTTTTAGAAGATCAAAAAGCAATCACTACACCACGTTGTGGTTTTGTGTAGGTAAGAATCGTTCTTGCTAGATACCCGTAGCAGCCACGTAAAACTTGCAACAACAATTAGAGGACGTCTAACTTGTTTTTGCAGGGTATGTTGTGATGTGATATGGCCAATTACATGATGAGATATATGTGATGTATGAGATGATCATGTGTTGTATAGAATATCACGACTTGCATGTCGATGAGTACGGCAACCGGCAGGAGCCATAGAGTTGTCTTTAATTATTTTCGCCGTTTTGCTTTACTTTATTGCTATGAGTTAGCAATAGTCGTGGAAGCAACAGTCGGCGTGACAACTTCATGGCGACACGTTGATGGAGATCAAGATGATGGAGATCATGGTGTCATGCCGGTGACGATGGAGATCATGCCGGTGCTTTGGAGATGGAGATCAAAAGCACAAGTTCATGGCCATATCATGTCACTTATGATTTGCATGTGATGTTAATCCTTTTATGCATCTTGTTTTGCTTAGGAAGACGGTAGCATTATAAGGTGATCCCTCACTTAAATTTCAAGATAAATTGTGTTCTCCCCAAGTGTGCACCGTTGCGAAAGTTCGTCGTTTCGAGACACCACGTGATGATCGGGTGTGATAGACTCTACGTTCACATACAACGGGTGCAAGCCAGTGTTGCACATGCGGAACACTCGGGTTAAACTTGACGAGCCTAGCATGTACAAACATGGCCTCGGAACACAAGAGACCGAAAGGTCGAACATGAGTCATATAGTAGATATGATCAACATGAAGATGTTCACCATTAAAACCACCTCAACTCACGTGATGATCTGACTTGAGTTGGTGGATTTGGATCATGTTACACTCGAATGACCGGAGGGATGTCAATTTGAGTGGGAGTTTTTAAGTAATATGATTAACTAAACTCATTATCTTGAACAATAGTCTAAGTTGTCTTTCTTATATTTATGTTGTAGATCATGGCTCGCACAGTAGCACCCCTGAATTTTAATGCGTTCCTAGAGAAAGCTAAGTTGAAAGATGATGGAAGTAACTTTGTGGACTGGGCCCGTAATCTAAGGATTATCCTTATGGCTTCCCAGAAGGCTTATGTCCTTGATGCACCGCTTGGTGATCCACCCGCTCCAGTTGAGTCTCTAGACGTTGTGAACGCCTGGCAGGCTCGTTCTGAAGATTACTCAATAGTTTAATGTGCAATATTGTATGGCTTAGAACCGGGACTTCAAAGACGTTTTGAACGTCATGGAGCATATGAGATGTTCCAGGAGTTGAAGTTTATCTTTCAGAAGAATGCCCGGATCGAGAGATATGAGATCTCCGATAAGTTCTATGCTTTTAAGATTGAGGAGAACGGGTCTATCAGTGATCACATACTCAGAATGTCTGGGTACTCCACCCGTCTGGCTGAATTGGGGATGCCCCTTCCGCCAGAGGCTATCACTGACAGAGTTCTTCAATCATTGCCACCTAGCTACAAGAGCTTCGTGTCGAACTATAACATGCACGGGATGAACAAGTCAGTCGCCGAGCTGTTTGCGATGCTGAAAGCCGCTGAGTCTGAAATTCAGAAGGAGCATCAAGTGTTGATGGTCAATAAAACCACTAATTTCAAGAAAAATGGCAAGGGTAAGATGGGTAACTCCAAGAAGAGTGGCAAAGCAGTTGCCCCTCCCGTGAAGAAACCCAAGGCTGGACCCAAACCAGAAACTGTGTGCTTTCATTGCAAGGGAACTGGACACTGGAAGCAGAACTGCCCCAAGTATTTGGCTGACAAGAAGGCGGCCAACAACAAACAAGGTATATATGATATACATGTTATTGATGTGTACCTTACCAACTCTCGTTGTAGTGCCTGGGTATTTGATACCGGTGCGGTTGCTCATATTTGCAACTCAAAACAGGTACTGCAGAATAGACGGAGGCTGGCAAAGGACGAAGTGACGATGCGCGTGGGAAATGGTTCCAAGGTTGATGTGATCGCCGTCGGCACGCTCGCTCTTCGATTACCATCGGGATTAGTGATGAACCTGAATAATTGTTATTTAGTGCCTGCGTTAAGCATGAACATTATATCTGGATCTTGTTTATTGCGAGACGGTTACTCATTTAAATCAGAGAATAATGGTTGTTCTATTTATATGAGTAATATCTTTTATGGTCATGCACCTGAAGTGAGGGGTTTATTCTTATTGAATCTCGATAATAATGATACACATGTTCATAACATTGATGCCAAAAGATGTAGAATTGATAATGATAATACCACTTTCTTGTGGCACTGCCGTTTAGGTCATATTGGCGTAAAACCCATGAGGAAGCTCCATGCTGATGGACTTTTGGAGTCACTTGATTTTGAATCACTTGACACATGTGAGCCATGTCTCATGGGCAAGATGACTAAAACGCCGTTCTCTGGAACAATGGAACGGGCAAGTGACTTGTTGGAAATCATACATACTGATGTGTGCGGTCCAATGAGCATTGAGGCGCGCGGTGGTTATCGTTACTTTCTCACCTTCACTGATGACTTAAGTAGATATGGGTATATTTAATTAATGAAACACAAGTCTGAAACATTTGAAAAGTTTAAACAATTTCAGAGTGAAGTTGAGAATCATCGTAACAAGAAGATTAAATTCCTACGATCTGATCGAGGAGGAGAATATCTGAGTTATGAGTTTGGCAGTCACTTAAGACAATGTGGAATTGTTTCACAACTGACACCACCTGGAACACCACAGCGTAATGGTGTGTCCGAACGTCGTAATCGAACCTTATTGGATATGGTGCGATCTATGATGTCTCTTGCCGATTTGCCACTATCGTTTTGGGGTTATGCATTAGAGACAGCTGCATTCACTTTAAATAGGGCACCATCAAAATCCGTTGAGACGACGCCATATGAACTTTGGTTTGGCAAGAAGCCAAAGCTGTCGTTTCTTAAAGTTTGGGGATGTGATGCTTATGTCAAAAAGCTTCAGCCTGAAAAGCTGGAACCCAAAGCGGAGAAATGTGTCTTCATAGGATACCCAAAAGAGACAGTTGGGTATACCTTCTACCTCAGATCCGAAGGCAAAGTGTTTGTCGCTAAAAATGGAACATTTCTTGAGAAAGAGTTTCTCTCGAAAGAATTGAGTGGGAGGAAGATAGAACTTCATGAGGTTGTTGAACCTTTACTTCAACCTGAAAGTAGCGCAGCGCAGAAAGATGTTTCTGTAGAGCCTACATCAGCTGAAGAGGAAGTTAATGATGATGATCATGAAGCTTTGGATCAAGTTGCTATCGAACCTCGTAGGTCGACAAGGACGCGTACTGCTCCTGAGTGGTACGGCAACCCTGTCTTAGAGGTCATGTTGTTGGACAACGATGAACCTACGAGCTATGGAGAAGCGATGATGGGCCCGGATTCCGAGAAGTGGTTAGAGGCCATGAAATCCGAGATGGGATCCATGTATGAAAACAAAGTGTGGACTTTGGAAGTATTACCTGAAGGGCGTAAGGCCATTCAGAACAAATGGATCTTTAAGAGGAAGACGGACGCGGACGGTAATGTCACCGTCTATAAAGCTCGACTTGTGGCAAAGGGTTTTTCACAACTTCAAGGAGTTGACTACGATGAGACCTTCTCACCCGTAGCGATGCTTAAGTCCGTCAGAATCATGTTAGCAATAGCTGCCTTTTTCGATTATGAAATGTGGCAGATGGATGTCAAAACAGCGTTCCTTAACGGTTTCCTTAAGGAAGAGTTGTATATGATGCAAGCAGAAGGTTTTGTCGATACAGAGAATGCTGACAAAGTTTGCAAACTCCAGCGATCCATTTATGGACTGGTGCAAGCATCTTGGAGTTGGAATCTTCGCTTTGATGAGGTGATCAAAGCGTTCGAGTTTGTACAAGTTTACGGAGAAGCTTGTATTTACAAGAAAGTGAGAGGTATCTCAGGGCCCACTCGGTAATACAACATCACATTGAGCCTTGCAAGCAAAGTGACTAAAGATACTTGACATGCAGAAAACAATAGCAATAAACTGACACGATCAAATGCTACGTTTACAGTTTGGGTCTTGTCCATCACATCATTCTCCTAATGATGTGATCCCGTTATCAAATGACATCTCATGTCAATGGCTAGGAAACCTTAACCATCTTTGATCAACGAGCTAGTCAACTAGAGGCATACTAGGGACACAGTGTTGTCTATGTACCCACACATGTATTTGAGTTTCCAATCAATACAATTATAGCATGGATAATAAACGATTATCATGAACAAGGAAATATAATAATAACCAATTTATTATTGCCTCTAGGGCATATTTCCAACAGTCTCCCACTTGCACTAGAGTCAATAATCTAGTTCACATCACTATGTGATTTACATTGTAATGAATCGAACACCCATGCAGTTCTGGTGTTGTTCATGTTTAGCCCTTGGAAGAGGTTTAGTCATCGGATTTGCAACATTCAGATCCGTGTGTACTTTGCAAATATTTATGTCGTCCTCCTTGATGTAATCGCGGATGGAATTGAAGCGTCGCTTTATGTGTCTGGTCCTCTTGTGAAATCTTGGTTCCTTGGCTAGAGCAATGGCACCAGTGTTATCACAAAACAGAGTCGTTGGGTTAAGCGCACTAGGCACTACTCCAAGATCTGTCATGAACTCCTTCATCCAGACACCTTCCTTCGCCGCCTCCGAGGCAGCGATGTACTCCGCTTCGCATGTAGAATCTGCTACCACGCTTTGCTTGGAACTGCACCAGCTAACCGCACCCCCATTAAGAATAAATACGTATCCGGTTTGCGACTTAGAGTCATCCGGATCAGTGTCAAAGCTTGCATCGACGTAACCCTTTACGACGAGCTCTTGATCACCTCCATAAACGAGAAACATATCCTTAGTCCTTTTCAGGTATTTCAGGATATTCTTGACCGCCGTCCAGTGTTCCATTCCTGGATCACTTTGAAACCTTCCGACCATACTTATGGCAAGGCTGACATCGGGTCTTGTGCACAGCATTGCATACATAATAGAGCCTATGGCTGAAGCATAGGGGATGACACTCATCTTTTCTCTATCTTCTGCAGTCACTGGGCATTGAGTCTTACTCAACTTCACACCTTGCAAAACAGGCAAGAACCCCTTGGACTGATCCATTTTGAACTTCTTCAAAATCTTATCAAGGTATGTGCTTTGTAAAAGTCCTATTAAGCGTCTTGATCTATCTCTATAGATCTTGATGCCTAATATGAAAGCAGCTTCTCCTAGGTCCTTCATTGAAAAACTCTTGTTCAAATATTCCTTCACGCTATCCAACATTTCTATATTGTTTCCAATCAGCAATATGTCATCCACATATAATATTAGAAACGCTATAGAGCTCCCGCTCACTTTCTTGTAAATACAAGCTTCTCCGTAAACTTGTATAAACTCGAACGCTTTGATCACCTCATCAAAACGAAGATTCCAACTCCGAGATGCTTGCACCAGTCCATAAATGGATCGCTGGAGTTTGCAAACTTTGCCAGCATTCTCTGGATCGACAAAACCTTCTGGTTGCATCATATACAACTCTTCCTTAAGGAAACCGTTAAGGAATGCTGTTTTGACATCCATCTGCCAAATTTCATAATCGAAAAAGGCAGCTATTGCTAACATGATTCTGACGGACTTAAGCATCGCTACAGGTGAGAAGGTCTCATCGTAGTCAACTCCTTGAACTTGTGAAAAACCCTTTGCCACAAGTCGAGCTTTATAGACGGTGACATTACCGTCCGCGTCCGTCTTCCTCTTAAAGATCCATTTGTTCTGAATGGCCTTACGCCCTTCAGGTAATACTTCCAAAGTCAATACTTTGTTTTCATACATGGATCCCATCTCGGATTTCATGGCCTCTAACCACTTCTCGGAATCCGGGCCCATCATCGCTTCTCCATAGCTCGTAGGTTCATCGTTGTCTAACAACATGACCTCTAAGACAGGGTTGCCGTACCACTCGGGAGCAGTACGCGTCCTTGTCGACCTATGAGGTTCGATAGCAACTTGATCCAAAGCTTCATGATCATCATCATTAACTTCCTCTTCAACTAATGTAGGTTCCACAGAAACAACTTTCTGCGCTGCGCTACTCTCAGGTTGAAGTAAAGGTTCAACAACCTCATCAAGTTCTATCTTCCTCCCACTCAATTCTTTTGAGAGAAACTCTTTCTCAAGAAATGTTCTGTTTTTAGCGACAAACATTTTGCCTTCGGATCTGAGGTAGAAGGTATACCCAACTGTCTCTTTTGGGTATCCTATGAAGACGCATTTCTCCGCTTTGGGTTCCAGCTTTTCAGGCTGAAGCTTTTTGACATAAGCATCACATCCCCAAACTTTAAGAAACGACAGCTTTGGCTTCTTGCCAAACCAAAGTTCATATGGCGTCGTCTCAACGGATTTCGATGGTGCCCTATTTAAAGTGAATGCAGCTGTCTCTAATGCATAACCCCAAAACGATAGTGGCAAATCGGCAAGAGACATCATAGATCGCACCATATCTAATAAGGTTCGATTACGACGTTCGGACACACCATTACGCTGTGGTGTTCCAGGCGGTGTTAATTGTGAAACAATTCCACACTGTCTTAAGTGACTGCCAAACTCATAACTCAGATATTCTCCTCCTCGATCAGATCGTAGGAATTTAATCTTCTTGTTACGATGATTCTCAACTTCACTCTGAAATTGTTTGAACTTTTCAAATGTTTCAGACTTATGTTTCATTAAGTAAATATACCCATATCTACTTAAGTCATCAGTGAAGGTGAGAAAATAACGATAACCACTGCGCGCCTCAATACTCATCGGACCACACACATCAGTATGTATGATTTCCAATAAGTCACTTGCCCGTTCCATTGTACCAGAGAACGGCGTTTTAGTCATCTTGCCCATGAGGCATGGCTCACATGTGTCAAGTGATTCAAAATCAAGTGACTCCAAAAGTCCATCAGCATGGAGCTTCCTCATGCATTTAACGCCAATATGACCTAAACGGCAGTGCCACAAGAAAGTGGTATTATCATTATCAATTCTACATCTTTTGGCATCAATGTTATGAACATGTGTATCATTACTATCGAGATTCAATAAGAATAAACCCCTCACATTGGGTGCATGACCATAAAAGATATTACTCATATAAATAGAACAACCATTATTCTCTGATTTAAATGAGTAACCGTCTCGCAATAAACAAGATCCAGATATAATGTTCATGCTTAACGCAGGCACCAAATAACACTTATTTAGGTTCATCACTAATCCCGACGGTAATCGAAGAGCGAGCGTGCCGACGGCGATCACATCAACCTTGGAACCATTTCCCACGCGCATCGTCACTTCGTCCTTTGCCAGCCTCCGTCTATTCCGCAGTTCCTGTTTTGAGTTGCAAATATGAGCAACCGCACCGGTATCAAATACCCAGGCACTACAACGAGAGTTGGTAAGGTACACATCAATAACATGTATATCATATATACCTTGTTTGTTGTTGGCCGCCTTCTTGTCAGCCAAATACTTGGGGCAATTCCGCTTCCAGTGTCCAGTTCCCTTGCAATGAAAGCACTCAGTTTCTGGTTTGGGTCCAGCCTTGGGTTTCTTCACAGGAGCAGCAACTGCTTTGCCACCCTTCTTAGATTTACCCTTCTTACCCTTGCCATTTTTCTTGAAACTAGTGGTTTTATTGACCATCAACACTTGATGCTCCTTCTGAATTTCAGACTTAGCGACTTTCAGCATCGCAAACAGCTCGGCGACTGACTTGTTCATCCCGTGCATGTTATAGTTCAACACGAAGCTCTTGTAGCTAGGTGGCAATGATTGAAGAACTCTGTCAATGATAGCCTCTGGCGGAAGGGGCATCCCCAATTCAGCCAGACGGGTGGAGTACCCAGACATTCTGAGCACGTGATCACTGATAGACCCGTTCTCCTCCATCTTGCAAGCATAGAACTTATCGGAGATCTCATATCTCTCGATCCGGGCATTCTTCTGAAAGATAAACTTCAACTCCTGGAACATCTCATATGCTCCATGACGTTCAAAACGTCTTTGAAGTCCCGGTTCTAAGCCATACAACATTGCACATTGAACTATTGAGTAATCATCAGAACGAGCCTGCCAGGCGTTCACAACGTCTAGAGACTCAACTGGAGCGGGTGGATCACCAAGCGGTGCATCACCAAGCGGTGCATCAAGGACATAAGCCTTCTGGGAAGCCGTAAGGATAATCCTTAGATTACGGGCCCAGTCCACAAAGTTACTTCCATCATCTTTCAACTTAGCTTTCTCTAGGAACGCATTAAAATTCAGGGGTGCTACTGCGCGAGCCATGATCTACAACATAAATATAGCAAAGACAACTTAGACTATTGTTCAGGATAATGAGTTTTAGTTAATCATATTATTTAAAAAACTCCCACTCAAATTGACATCCCTCCGGTCATTCGAGTGTAACATGATCCAAATCCACCAACTCAAGTCCGATCATCACGTGAGTTGAGGTGGTTTCAATGGTGAACATCTTCATGTTGATCATATCTACTATATGACTCATGTTCGACCTTTCGGTCTCTTGTGTTCCGAGGCCATGTCTGTACATGCTAGGCTCGTCAAGTTTAACCCGAGTGTTCCGCGTGTGCAACATGGCTTGCACCCGTTGTATGTGAACGTGGAGTCTATCACACCCGATCATCACGGCGTGTCTCGAAACGACGAACTTTCGCAACGGTGCACACTCGGGGAGAACACAATTTATCTTGAAATTTAAGTGAGGGATCACCTTATAATGCTACCGTCGTCCTAAGCAAAATAAGATGCATAAAAGGATTAACATCACATGCAAATCATAAGTGACATGATATGGCCATGAACTTGTGCTTTTGATCTCCATCTCCAAAGCACCGGCATGATCTCCATCGTCACCGGCATGACACCATGATCTCCATCATCTTGATCTCCATCAACGTGTCGCCATAAGGTTGTCGCGCCGACTGTTGCTTCCATGACTATTGCTAACGTTTAGCGATAAAGTAAAGCATTACATAGCGCTTAATGATTGACACGCAGGTCATACAATAATTAAAGACAACTCTATGGCTCCTGCTAGTTGCTGTACTCATCGACATGCAAGTCGTGATATTCTATACAACACATGATCATCTCATACATCACATATATCTCATCATGTAATTGGCCATATCATATCACATCATACCCTGCAAAAACAAGTTAGACGTCCTCTAATTGTTGTTGCAAATTTTACGTGGCTGCTACGGGTTTGCAAGAACCGTTCTTACCTACGCAAAACCACAACGTGGTGTAGTGATTGCTTTTTGATCTTCTAAAAGAACCCTCTTCATTGAAATCGATTCAACTAAAGTGAGAGAGACAGACACCCGCTAGCCATCTTTATGCAACGAAGTTACATGTTAGTTGAAGGAACCTGTCTCGCGTAAGTGTACGCGTAATGTCGGTCCGGGCCACTTCATCTCACAGTACCGCCGAATCAAATATCAACTAGTAACGGCAAGCAATATGTATACACCCACGCCCACAACTCGTTTGTGTTCTACTCGAGATCTCATCTACGCATAGACCTGGCTCATGATGCCACTGTTGGGGAACGTTGCATGGGAAACAAAAAATTTCCTACGCACACACAAGATCTATCCATGGTGATGAGCATCTACGAGAAGGAGAGTGAATCTACATACCCTTGTAGATCGCTAAGCGGAAGCGTTTTAAGAAACGCGGTTGATGTAGTCGAACGTCTCCGCGATCCAAATCGCAAGTCGTCCCTCGATCCGATCACGAACTAGCGCCGAACGGACGGCACCTCCGCGTTCAACACACGTACGGCTTGATGACGCCTTCACCTCCTCGATCCAGCGAGCGATGGTGAAGTAGTGGTTGAGTTCCAGCAGCACGACGGCGTGGTGATGGTGGTGAGGAACAATCTCTGCAGGGCTTCGCCAAGCACTACGGAGATTATGATGGAGGAACTAGAGGGTTAGGGTTGCCGCACACGGCTTGGGGAAATCTTGATGTATCCCGTGTGCTAGCCCTGCCCCTCTATTTATATGTTCAGCCTTGGGGTCTAAACTTGGAGTAAAAGCCTCCTCCGGGTCGGTTTTGCCCGCACAAGGTCGGTTTGGCCCGCAGGGAAAGAGTCCAACTCGGATCCCTGCCGAACCGTGCACAGCCGCACACAAGCGGTAGTACCGCTCACAAGCGGTAGTACCGCTTGGGCGGTAGTACCGCTTCACACAAGCGGTAGTACCGCTCGGGCGGTAGTACCGCTTCTCACAAGCGGTAGTACCGCTTACGCGGCAGCAAAACTACTTTTGCACTTTCCAATACCTCGTGGGCTTTACCCCTTTGGCCCATATAAAGTGTTGCTGCACCCGAACACTTCGGTAAACATCCGGAACCCATTCCAGTGAACTCCGGAACTCTTCTGGAGATCAAAACACTATTATCACATATATCAATATTTACCTCCGGACTCTTCCGGAGATCCTCGTCATGTCCGGGATCTTATCCGAGACTCCGAACAACTTTCGGTCACCAACATAATAACTCATTTATACTAATCGTCACCAAACGTTAAGTGTGTAGACCCTGCGGGTTCGAGAACTATGTAGACATGACCGAGACACCTCTACGATCAATAACCAATAGCGGGACCTGGATGCCCATATTGGCTCCTACATATTCTACGAAGATCTTTATCGGTCGAACCTCTATGTCAAGGATTCAGTTAATCCCGTATGTTGTTCCCTTTGTTTCTTCGGTATGTTACTTGCCCGAGATTCGATCGTCGGTATCATTATACCTAGTTCAATCTCGTTACCGGCAAGTCTCTTTACTCGTTCCGTAATACAAGATCCTGTGGCTAACTCTTTAGTCACTTTGCTTGCAAGGCTCAATGTGATGTTGTATTACCGAGTGGGCCCTGAGATACCTCTCCGTCACACGGAGTAACAAATCCCAGTCTTGATCCATGCCAACCCAACAGACACCCTCGGAGATACCTGTAGAGCACCTTTATAGTCACCCAGTTACGTTGCGACGTTTGATACACACAAGGTATTCCTCCGGTGTCAGTGAGTTGCATGATCTCATGGTCAAAGGAACAGATACTTGACATGCTGAAAACAATAGCAATAAACTGACACGATCAAATGCTACGTTTACAGTTTGGGTCTTGTCCATCACATCATTCTCCTAATGATGTGATCCCGTTATCAAATGACATCTCATGTCAATGGCTAGGAAACCTTAACCATCTTTGATCAACGAGCTAGTCAACTAGAGGCATACTAGGGACACAGTGTTGTCTATGTACCCACACATGTATTTGAGTTTCCAATCAATACAATTATAGCATGGATAATAAACGATTATCATGAACAAGGAAATATAATAATAACCAATTTATTATTGCCTCTAGGGCATATTTCCAACAGTATATGTAGGAGATATGCCCTAGAGGCAATAATATATGTTATTGATTATCTCCCTGTTCATAATTAGGTTTATGTTCCATGCTATAACTGCTATGGTTCTCGAGTCTACAATAACCACGAGGCTCGGAGGAAGACTCATATGCACGTGTGGAATAATAAACGGTAAAATGTATTCCTAGTCTGGCCTCTAAGACTGGCTCAAGTATTGCATGATGATCCTGTTTTCCTGATCATGGGCATGGCTATGCCGGCAATTTTGAGGGCACAATGTTAGAAGAACATTTGTGTTGAATCGATCCGAATTGATGTTATGCTATGAGATTCATTCGTCATAAGTTAATGGTTAATAACACAGAGATGGTTAACGTTTGCATAATTCCTTAGACCATGAGAGTATCGAGTTACTTCATGCTTGCTTCATGAACTTTGGGGTTTGTTAAACGTCATCCGTAAATGGGTGGCTATTACGGCGGCTTACGGGTTCATGGAAAAGTATGTCAAGTAACTTGATAGCTCAAGATTGGGATTTGCTCCTCCAACGATGGAGAGATATCTCTGGGCCCTCTCGGTGTTACGGTATCAATCATCGTCTGGCCAGACACTTTGTGATTTGATCACGGGGATGCCGGAACACGGGAACGAGAAAAGAGAACAATACCGGTAACGAGGTAACTGGCATAGTGGACAAGTTGTTGATCCGTGGGGATGCCAACATGTCTCACCTCGGGTATTTGTAACATATCGCGAAGCAACAGGAATAGCACACGGCAACTGGAGGTTCACTCGAATATTCATTCGTGTGGGTATAGGGGTCAATATGGGTGTCCACGGCTCCGATGTTGATCATTGATCGGAAGGGGTTCCGGGTCATGTCTATACTTCACTGAACCTACAGGGTCACACGCTTAAGGGTCATCTATCTGCTGAATACTAGACGGGGAGTCTGAGAGAAAATCATCGAAAAAGTTTTCGGACACCGGAAAAGTTTTGGACAGCGGAAAAGTTCCGCAGAGAGAACACCGGAACAGTTTCGGTAAAACTGAAAAGTTGTTTCAGGGGATACCATAAAGTCAAATTGGTTTTGGCACATGCCTGATAATTCTTGGAGGGTGCCAGAATCATTCTGGAAACTTTCTGGAATTTTCCGGGATGAAAACCGGAAATGTTCCGGAGCTGCCGAAACCGCTTCAGATGCTTTTCGCAGATGAAAATCACTAAACCGGAATTGTTCCGGATCGCATTGAAAATTATTTTAGTGGGTACTGGAAATGTTCTAAGCCCACATAAATATTTTCAGTTCGACCGGACGCTGAAAAATGTCGTCGTGAATAGTGAGAGCACTTTTTGGGCTGATTTGCAAATGGGGTTTTTTTTCTAGAAGAAAACCACTTTTGGTGTGTGAAAGGGAGGTGGAGCTCCCCAAGGGGGCTGCAAATTTCGGCCATGGCTTGGGGGGGGGCCCTCCTTGAGGTGTCCTTCCACCTCATGGTGGATATCTTCTACACACCCTTATGTGGCATGTGGTGGAAAGATCCTTGGAAGGTCCTTTTGGTCTTTCCTCTACCCCTTGCTCCTCCTATAAATAGAGGTGGAGATTGCTCTCCAAAATCAGATCATGCTTGCTCTCATACACATGCCATAGACTTGTCTGGCTTCTCTCTCCCTCCCAGCGAAATAGTTTCGTAGAGCCGAAAGGCTGTCTAGTTTCCGGCAGGAACTAGTTCTGGACGGCGAAGCCCTGCCGGATAGATGACACCGTATGTGTGCAACTCTGTAGAGATATCGTAGTTTCGGTCTTAGTTCGAGAGTGCCTCCCGAAGGGCTGTCCAAGTGATCGTCTTAGTTTCGAGGGTCCTCCCGAAGGGCTGTCTGAGTGACCGTCCGAGTTTCGAAGGTCCTCCCGAAGGGCTGTCCGCGACACCGTCCGAGGGACTGTCCGACCGCCTCCCGGAGGGCTGTCCGAGGGGCAGATGTGGGAGTACATCCTCGCGGTTGGGAGGTTGTAAAATCCTAGCTGCGGGGATCTGCACCGCCGATCGTCATCGACTCTACTTCCGCTGCGCTACGAGTCGGTAACGAAACAGATCAAACCTTGTATGCAGTCTCCATAGTGATCCTGGGCTGGTACGTAGGTCGGAAATTTTTTGTTTTCTGCTGCGTTACCCTACAGTGGTATCAGAGCCAAGTTATGCGTAGATGCAGGTTGCGATCTAAAATACATAGAGATGTATGGGTGTTGCACAATATAATTAGGTAGTAGATGAGATCTATTACTGAAAATTATTTGTGCGGTTAGCAGATGAAATCTGTTACCCGATGTTCTTGTTGCTTCCCTGGAATTTGCGTAGTCCTGATCTTGACGGCATGGTGGAATCTCACAAAGTTCTGGCAATCCGCGATCCTTTCATGCTACTCCTGAGTATGCTGATTAACAGATCAACGAAGTGCTAACAGTTCTTTGGGTTCCACCATAGTTGAGAAAGATGGATGTTTCGTAGACGAAAGGGCAATGCAAATATGATCTGCACGGGGGTCACGCGTATGACGAAGTTCAGTATGGGGCTCGAGATTTTATTATCTCGTGTTTCATACACCCCGCAATGTTAAATCTAGCGACTTGGATTATCATGCTTGATGATGGACGTTGGTAGCTTCGGTTTGTTTCGAAACCTTAGAAGCCACGTAAAATAAATTTTTGCATAAACCGATTAGAGGCGTCTAACTTGGTTTTGCAGGATGGTTTGCATGTGCATGTGATGTGGTATAGCAATGCTCATATAAATTTGATTATGTATGAGATGACTATATGATGTAAAATTAACATGACCTGCGTGTCATGATTCGGCATGATGGCTGGAGCCATATGATTGCACTTTAATTACCTGCGTGTCAACCTTATGTAATGCACTTATCTTATTAGCTATAGAGATAGCAATATTATCTGGTGCATCCACAAGGTGGTGGCAATCTTCGCGAAGGTGAACACCGACGCGAATGCCGAAGACGAAGAAATGAAAGACTTCTCTGTCAGAAAGGGCTATACCATATCATGCTATTATGAATTGCCTGAGATGTTTATCCCTTATGTTGCACCCTTCTTGATTGCGCGGTAGTCGCTTTTTATTAGGGTGATCTCTCACAAAAATATCAAGTAGTTAGTGTTCTCCCAAGTGTAGCACCGTCACAGCATCCTTCCTTTCGAGGTGCGCCATGACCTACATGGGTACGAACGATTGTACGGGTGTAAGGCGGGTGAGGTCAGACCTCGCAGCAAGATCACTTGGTTATCTTGACGTTCATGGCAGGATCGTCCTGAGCTCGGAACACACGCATCGAAAGATGAACAAGAGTCACATGGAGATGTGATTGGCAAGTTTGCCTACCAACTGAAGTTTGCGCCATCAGTGTTCATCTCGAACAATGGCGTTGAATGGAAATGTGGGTCTTGAATCACTCACAATCAATTATGAGAGATATTGATTTGAGTGGGAGCGCACTGCTAAATTAAACTTGTTTAATTCTCAGTGCAATTAATTTTGAACATTGTCTAAGTGTGGTTTGCATAATAGTTGTAGAATAATGGCTCGCGTTTCCACCTTCCCTATTTAAATTGAATAGCTGTTAAATATCTGGTTAAAACTTTACGGTTGGTAACGTAATGTGAGGATTGTCCTCAAGAGTGCCGAGAAGGACTTTGTCCTATCGGATGCTTTCGGTATTCTCCCGCTAATGCTATGGATCATGTGACTCTCGTCCTTCGATCCAAAAGCTAGAATTCCTTTTCAGTCAAAGTGCAATATGTTTGCTTCCATGAGACCCGAACTTCGAAAGTTTGGATAGTTATGTGATATTCATGGAATCTGAAAATCATTTTCAAAGACAGACAAAGGCTAATAGATATGAGATATCCAAAGCAATGTTTGTTTGCAAACTATTAGTAAAGGAGTTTACTATGCATTAGACTGATAAGAGAGGGATCCAGAAGAACGCCTGTCATATGATGAAAGGTGAATAAAACAACAAAGAGAAAGGAAGTGTCCGAAGGGTGTTAGTAAGACTTTCACGCCTAGGAAGTCTGGGGCTAACGCCACTCTTAAGTTGGATGCTTCTTCTGAGAGTAGGAGAAATACTAAAAGTTAAACTGTTAGAAGTATAAAGGCAAAAGGAAAGAAGACTGGAATATCCAGCTCATGTATGAATGTCATACAAGTTTTTGATGTATAGAAGGCTGGTCAAAGATATAGTTCTTGGGAATTATGGTTAAACATGTTAATCACTAATTCTTGCGTATTGTGAGTTAATCACAAAGATACCCGCTCGATTGCATTCTGTTGCAACTCGATGTAAGAACTACTATGGCCTGAAAGACTAGCCAGGGATGAGGTTTAGATACACGCAGGGAACATAGTAAATGTTACTATGCCTTCCATCGGTGTATTCCCTATGTATTTATTTTCATAATTCATTTTAGAGTTTCACACTCTAGCCCTTTGCATAAAGTATCTTGCAAGAAGGTTGTTCATAAGAGAACTTTTGATGTTCGGTGTTATGAATAACATGAGGGCCATACTTTCATTATGAATGAGATGTATGTTATGAATCTTGATAATAATACATAACCTCTGTGTTTATTTTCATAATTCATTTTAGAGTTTTACACTCTAGCCCATTGCACAATGTTTGTTGCAAAAGAGTTGTTCATAAAAACAACAATTGTTGTTCAGTATTATGAATAACATGAAGGGACATGCTTCCATCCTAGATGGGATGTATGTTATGAATATTGATGGAAATATGATACATCCATAACACTGACGCTAAATGTCGCAAGACTAAAAGAATACCACACAAATGTGGCACTGCATTTGGTCACATTGGAGAAACCCGCATGGAAAATTCCATTATGATGGATTTTGAAGTCGTTTGATTTTGAATCATCTGACACTTGCAACTTTCCTATGAAAAGTGAAGTGACTGAAATACCGTTCACAGGCCATAAGGAACGAGCAAAGAACATATTGGTGATCATACATTATGATGTGTGTAGTCCAATAAATGTTGTTGCAAGTAGTGGATTTCTCTATCTTCAGAAATGACTCAAGTAGATATATGGATATTACTTGTTGAGACGTAAGTCTGGATCTTTTGAATTCATTCAGAAGGTTTTCAAAAATGAAGTAGAAGTTATTGTAACAAGAAAATTATGTTTCTACAATTCGATTGCAGAAAGGAATATTTGAGTTACAAGTTTAGCGAATGTCTGATGAGTTATGAAAGGGGTTTCATAACTTGCACCTCCCGGAACACCACTGCAAGTGGAAAGTCTGTGAAGATGTAATCGAACCATTTATGACATGGTAAGATCAAAGATGACATAAATAAATTTGCCATTACCCCTTTTAAAGAGTGATGCTTTAGAGACTGCGGCTTTTACACTGAAAAGAGATCCATCAGGTCTGTTGAAATGACGCCATGGTATGGTACGCCCAACCATGTTATATCTTTTCTTAACATTTGGAATATGGGGCTTGTGTAAAAGGTTACAAACCTATTCCAAATCAGACAAGTGCTACTTTGTAGGTTATCCCAAGTCATTGGGTATTCCCCCACCACTATACCGAGGCAAAGGATTTTTGCCACAAAACGGTATGCTTTTAAAGAGAATAGTTCTTACAAAAGGTGAGTGGGAGGACAGTGCAACTCGACGAGATAACCAGTATCTTCGTCATCAGATCAAAGGAAAGAAGCCTTGGAAGTGATTCCGGAGTTTCCTACTGCGACTGATTCGGAAGTCTATACAATAAAATGTATGGACTTCGGTTGAAATTGCAGTTGAACCACGTAGGCAAAGCTCGTGCAAACCTATCAAGTGCGCAAACGAGATATTCTTGTTAGACAACAGTATACCTACAATACACAAGGAAGCGTTGATGGGCCCTGACTCCTGAATTGGCTAAATGCCAATACAATCCGAGATAGTTTCCATATAAGTGATTCAAGATTAAAATCTTGATACACCTTTCGGAAGACTTAGAGTCTAACGAATATTTATGGAACTAAAAACTGATACGGATAAAATGTTTTATCCATAAAGCTCGACTTGTTGCAATAACAAGTTCAAGGAGTTGACTACGATGAGATTGTCTCACCGTAGCGATGCTTAAAGTCGGTTCGGGTTGAACTAGCAATTAATACATATTTCAATCATGAGATATGAAACATGGATGACAAACGGATTTCCATCTGATGGAAATGAAACCTAGGACTTGTATGTGATACCGTCCAAAGTAATTTGTCGATCCAGAGGATGCTAGTAAGTATGCAAACTTCAGAGTTCCAGCAATGGACAGAAGAGAGCAAAGTGGAGTTGGAATCTTCGTTTTTGATGGAATGGTCAAAAGGGTTTGACTTCATCAAATGGGTATCGAAGATGCTTGTGATTCAAGAAAGTAAGTGGGAGCATGATAATATTTCTAAAAACCTTGTGTACTTGACATATTGTTAATTGGAAATAAATTTCTTGACACGAATTAGGACTTCATTTGAAAATAGTTTTTCGATGAAGTGCTTAGGCTAAATAGCCTCAATATTAGGCATGATGATCTATGGAGATAGATTTACCTAATAGGGCTAAGCTATGAATACATATTGACAAGATGCTAAAACTTTTTAGCATTTAAAAACGCCAAGGAGTGATTCTTGCCGAAGTCACATGGAAAGAGTTTTGCAAGACTCGGTGTCTCAAAACACTGATGAGCAAAATACATGATGGAGATTCCACACACTCTTGTGTTTGGATTAATCATGTATTCCATGGTATGTAAATCAACCAGATATGTCCAATACTCCAAAGTTGTTGCGAGTATAGATACCATAGTGATCAAAGTACTGATCATAGGACAACAGTGAAAGATGTCATTAGGTACTAGAGTAGTACTGATGACATGTTTTCTCGCAAGCAGAGATTATGAAGTGCTCGTTGTAAGTAATTACATCGATACAGTCTTCATCAATGCTCCATGCGATTTTCGATTTAAGTTAAGGGTTTTTTGTGTAATACACAATATGGTGGCACGGTAGTTGGAAATTGTTCCAAACAAGATGCTGTGGCGAATTCTATAACAAAGGCTAAGTATGTTGACGCTTAAGAAGCGACAAAGAAGTTGTTGAATCATATAGTTCATTCATGAACTTAGTATGGTTCCAAGATGGCTTTGGTCTATGGGACACTATTGCAGATAGTTGCTCCATAGCTCAGTCTGAGGAATCAGGTTTCGACCAATGATTCACACATATGCAAAGCCAAGTCCACACAAAATATGAATTTTGTGAAAGCGTGAAAACGCGAGGATATGCAAAGTTACACACGGAGCTGAAGTCGTCAGATCCGTTGGACATCAGGCTATACCACAAGCGAAGCATATTTTACACCAGTCTGCCATAGGTGTAAAGTGCATTAGCATTAACTAGATTATTGACTCTAGTTCAAGTGGGAGTCTGTAGGAGATATGCCCTAGAGGCAATAATATATGTTATTGATTATCTCCCTGTTCATAATTAGGTTTATGTTCCATGCTATAACTGCTATGGTTCTCGAGTCTACAATAACCACGAGGCTCGGAGGAAGACTCATATGCACGTGTGGAATAATAAACGGTAAAATGTATTCCTAGTCTGGCCTCTAAGACTGGCTCAAGTATTGCATGATGATCCTGTTTTCCTGATCATGGGCATGGCTATGCCGGCAATTTTGAGGGCACAATGTTAGAAGAACATTTGTGTTGAATCGATCCGAATTGATGTTATGCTATGAGATTCATTCGTCATAAGTTAATGGTTAATAACACAGAGATGGTTAACGTTTGCATAATTCTTTAGACCATGAGAGTATCGAATTACTTCATGCTTGCTTCATGAACTTTGGGGTTTGTTAAACATCATCCGTAAATGGGTGGCTATTACGGCGGCTTACGGGTTCATGGAAAAGTATGTCAAGTAACTTGATAACTCAAGATTGGGATTTGCTCCTCCGACGATGGAGAGATATCTCTGGGCCCTCTCGGTGTTACGGTATCCATCATCGTCTGTCCAGACACTTTGTGATTTGATCACGGGATGCCGGAACACGGGAACGAGAAAAGAGAACAATACCGGTAACGAGGTAACTGGCATAGTGGACAAGTTGTTGATCCGTGGGGATGCCAACATGTCTCACCTCGAGTATTTGTAACATATCGCGAAGCAACAGGAATAGCACACGGCAACTGGAGGTTCACTCGAATATTCATTCGTGTGGGTATAGGGGTCAATATGGGTGTCCACGGCTCCGATGTTGATCATTGATCGGAAGGGGTTACGGGTCATGTCTATACTTCACCGAACCTATAGGGTCACACGCTTAAGGGTCATCTATCTGCTGAATACTAGACGGGGAGTCTGAGAGAAAATCACCGAAAAAGTTTTCGGTCACCGGAAAAGTTTCGGACAGCGGAAAAGTTCCGCAGAGAGAACACCGGAACAGTTTCGGTAAAACTGAAAAGTTGTTTCAGGGGATACCATAAAGTCAAATTGGTTTTGGCACATGCCTGATAATTCTTGGAGGGTGCCAGAATAATTCTGGAAACTTTCTGGAATTTTCCGGGATGAAAACCGGAAATGTTCCGGAGCTGCCGAAACCGCTTCAGATGCTTTTCGCAGATGAAAATCACTAAACCGGAATTGTTCCGGATCGCATTGAAAATTATTTTAGTGGGTACTGGAAATGTTCTAAGCCCACATAAATATTTTCAGTTCGACCGGACGCTGAAAAATGTCGTCGTGAATAGTGAAAGCACTTTTTGGGCTGATTTGCAAATGGGGTTTTTCTTCTAGAAGAAAACCACTTTTGTTGTGTGAAAGGGAGGTGGAGCTCCCCAAGGGGGCTGCAAATTTCGGCCATGGCTTGGGGGGGGCCTCCTTGAGGTGTCCTTCCACCTCATGGTGGATATCTTCTACACACCCTTTATGTGGCATGTGGTGGAAAGATCCTAGGAAGGTCCTTTTGGTCTTTCCTCTACCCCTTGCTCCTCCTATAAATAGAGGTGGAGATTGCTCTCCAAAATCAGATCATGCTTGCTCTCATAAACATGCCATAGACTTGTCTAGCTTCTCTCTCCCTCCCAGCGAAATAGTTTCGTAGAGCCGAAAGGCTGTCTAGTTTCCGGCAGGAACTAGTTCTGGACGGCGAAGCCCTGCCGGATAGATGACACCGTATGTGTGCAACTCTGTAGAGAGATCATAGTTTCGGTCTTAGTTCGAGAGTGCCTCCCGAAGGGCTGTCCAAGTGATCGTCTTAGTTTCGAGGGTCCTCCCGAAGGGCTGTCTGAGTGACCGTCCGAGTTTCGAAGGTCCTCCCGAAGGGCTGTCCGCGACACCGTCCGAGGGACTGTCCGACCGCCTCCCGGAGGGCTGTCCGAGGGGCAGATGTGGGAGTACATCCTCGCGGTTGGGAGGTTGTAAAATCCTAGCTGCGGGGATCTGCACCGCCGATCGTCATCGACTCTACTTCCGCTGCGCTACGAGTCGGTAACGAAACAGATCAAACCTTGTATGCAGTCTCCATAGTGATCCTGGGCTGGTAGGTAGGTCGAATTTTTTTTGTTTTCTGCTGCGTTACCCTACAGTATAGAGATACCGACAATCGAATCTCGGGCAAGTAACATACCGAAGAACAAAGGGAACAGCATACGGGGTTAACTGAATCCTTGACATAGAGGTTCGACCGATAAAGATCTTCGTAGAATATGTAGGAGCCGATATGGGCATCCAGGTCCCGCTAGGTTATTGATCGTAGAGGTGTCTCGGTCATGTCTACATAGTTCTCGAACCCGCAGGGTCTACACACTTAACGTTTGGTGACGATTAGTATAGTTGAGTTATTTTGTTGGTGACCGAAGGTTGTTCGGAGTCCCGGATAAGATCCCGGACATGACGAGAATCTCCGGAAGAGTCCGGAGGTCAAGATTGATATATGTGATAATAGTGTTTTGATCTTCGGAAGGGTTCCGGAATTCACCGGAAGGGGTTCCGGATGTTTACCGAAGTGTTCGGGTGCAGCAACACTTTATATGAGCCAAAGGGGTAAAGCCCACGAGGTATTGGAAAGTGCAAAAGGAAGTTTTGCTGCTGCCTTAAGCGGTACTACCGCTGGTAAGGCAGTACTACCGCGTAAGCGGTACTACCGATTGTGTGAAGCGGTACTACCGCTCGTGAGCGGTACTACCGCTTGTACGCGATACTGCTGGAATCCGAGTTGGACTCTTTCCGTGCGGGCCAAACCGACCTTGTGCGGGCAAAACCGACCTTGTGGAGGCTTTCTCTCCAAGTTTAGACCCCAGGGCTCAACATATAAATAGAGGGGCAGGGCTAGCACACGGGACACATCAAGATTTCCCAAGCCGTGTGCCGGCAACCCTGACCCTCTAATTCCTCCCGTCATAATCTCCGTAGTGCTTGGCGAAGCCCTGCAGAGATTGTTCCTCACCACCATCACCACGCCGTCGTGCTGCCGGAACTCATCTACTACTTCATCATCGCTCGCTGGATCGAGGAGGTGAAGGCGTCATCAAGCCGTACGTGTGTTAAACGCGGAGGTGCCGTCCGTTCGGCACTAGTTCGTGATCAGATCGAGGGACGACTTGCGATTTGGATCGCGGAGACGTTCGACTACATCAACCGCGTTTCTTAATGCTTCCGCTTAGCGATCTACAAGGGTATGTAGATTCACTCTCCCTCTCGTAGATACTCATCACCATGGATAGATCTTGTGTGTGCGTAGGAAATTTTTTGTTTCCCATGCAACGTTACCTAACACACACCTCCGTAAACAGGTCTCGGTTCTCCACGTGTTGTAGAGAGGACCATAAACGAAGAGTCCCGGTACATCTGTAGATAACCTGCATCAGAGAAGTACTTTTATTGTTGAAAACCTTATCATTTCTACATAACCAAAGCGACCAAATAACGGCAAGCGCCCCCACCCTGAGAAGAGTTCGGAACCTGTGATCAATCTCATGTAACCAGTTGCCAAATACATTAGCAACACTACAAGGAGGATACAAGCCAGACGCTATTTGGATGACTGACCATATAGAACGAGCCAATTTACATTGGAAGAATAAATGTTTTATTGTCTCATCATGGTGACATAGGACACATTGCGGACTTCCATGCCAATTCCTCTTAATAAGGTTATCTTTAGTAAGAATGACTCCACGACGAAGATACCATGCAAATATTTTATTCTTAAGAGGTATCTTCATCTTCCAGATCCTCTTATTATTATCAACTGGCACATCAGACTGGATTATCGCTCTATACATAGACTCCACTGAGAATTGTCCATTCCCATGGAGGTTCCATCGGAATACATCAGACCCATGGGACAATTGCACCGTGGACAACCGCTGGAGCAGGATGTTCCACGATTGGAGTCTGGGTCCAATTAAATCTCTTCTGAACGACACATTTGGCGGAAATGATTCCATTACCGTGGCGATGGTATCACCCTTGTAGCGCACAATGTTGTATAGAGCCGGATATTGTTCCTAGAGTGTGGCATTTCCTAGCCACCTGTCCTCCCAGAATCTAATTTTCGAGCCGTCCTTAATCGAGAAGGATCCATAGCGGAAGAAATATTTCTTCGTAGCCATTAGACCCGCCCAAAAGTGGGAATCCCCAGGCTTCCAGTATACTTGGGATACAACCTTGGAACCCACATATTTTCTCCTTAGGAGGGTTTGCCATACACCTTCTTCCGTCAGTAATTTAAACAACCATTTGCCGAGGAGGGCCCTATTCTTAACCTCAAGGTCATGAATGCCCAACCCGCCTTGGTCTTTCGGATGGCAAACCACACTCCATTTAGCCAGACGATATTTCTTTCTCTCGCTATCTCCTTGCCAAAAGAATCTTGATCGGAAATAATCCAATCTATGTAAAACTCCTTTCGGCAACTGAAAGAAGGAAATCATACGTAGTACCATATTACTTAGTACTGAATTTATGAGTACCAATCTTCCACCGAGAGACAACAGTTTACCTTTTCAACAGCTAAGTCTTTTTTGCAGTCTCTCCTCGACGTGTTTCCATTCAGCATTTGTGAGTCTCCGATAATGTATCGGTATCCCCAAATATGTGATCGGAAACTGGCCCAACCCGCATCCGAACAGTTCAGCGTACAGGTGGGCCTCGTCTTGAGCCTCGCCAAAACAAAACAATTCACTTTTATGAAAATTGATCGTAAGACCCGAGAGTTGCTCGAATGCTGATAAAATTAGTTTCAGATTTCTCGCTTTCTCGAGGTCATGATCCATGAAGAGAATCGTATCGTCGGCATATTGAAGTATAGAGAGACCACCATCAACTAGATGATTTACTACCCCCATCAATTTGGCCATCAACCTTGGTGTGCTCAATCATGACCGCTAGCATATCCGTCACTATATTTTCTACTTTTACCTATCTCGAAGTGATTCAGAATTGGACATGTGAATATTTGTGATGCTATCTTAGTTTTCTTCACCGCTCCTTCGCTGTGCTTGAAGTGCGTCAAGATGTTTGCTGTTAAAACTGAACAGAAAAAAAAGGACAACTTACTGTTTGGCAGGTTTTTTAGCATCAAACTGTTATTAATTAGTTCAGTGGCCCATGTGTCTGATAAACAGGGTGTAAAAGTAATATATACATCCTCTTTTACTTGGTTTCTATACCAGACCCTTCAAGTGGAGGTCGATGAACTATGAAAATTGTATGGCTGCGGATTTTATTTAGTAAGGTTGTCACCAAACACACATAATCCACACTGTCCACATAAACAAACAAGTGGCTGCCGTAAATGCCCACTTAATCTGTTGCGGTCAATGCGGACAAGAACCACTGCCTCGGCGGCGATAGCACTTACTTTTTTTTTTTTTTCGAGAATTACATTTCGATCACTGTGCACCCGCAAGTCAAGAGCACGAATACGCACTGTACAAGCAGGACTTACATTTTGATCACTGTGCACCTGCGAGTGGAGAACACGAATACGCACTGTAGGAGAAGTAGCACTACAGCTCCTACCTCCAATATCCCCTTCGGTAACTTATATAACAAAAGAACAGAATAATATTCTAATAAAAGAAGAAAAACAAAAAAGAGACTAATTAAACAAAAAAATCAGCATGTAAAAGTTTATATAATATAAAGAAAACTACACTGAGACCTATCAGCGAAGCGCGACGTGCCGCCGCGCACGACACCGCTAGTTTGGTATACATGTGACTAGTTGCTTCGAAAGATAGGTACACAAGTGCTGGATTCAACTTAGAAAAGGTAACCCTGGCATTCATTCATAGCCAGCAGGTAGCACATGGTAGGATATGGGTTCCGAGTCTTTAGTCCCACAAGCGCACGAACCAAAACACCTCCTGCCGGCTTGCGTTTCTCTCATCTCTGTTCGTCTCGTCTCCACGGGACAGGACGCTCGTACGTACAGAAATCGGTTTTGCGCTGCACAGGACGTAGAGAATACTATTTCACATATAGATGTGAAATAGTTACCTCACATCTAACTTTCTAACCACATGATTTAGACATCAAGATTAGTATTATTTGCTCCTTTTTATCGTTTGGTGTTGTTACGGGTCACTCGTGCGAGGGGCCGTCGTGGCGGTAGGCCGCTGTTTCATTTTTTCATAGCCATCGACCCCTCGTGCGTTGCGTGAGCGTGGGCTGCGGCCACAATTGAATTTTTTTTCAATTTTCTTTGTTTGTTTCTTTCTTCTTTTTCTTTTTCTTTTTTTTCATCTATTTGTTCCAAATTCGTAAACTTTTTAAACATGTTTTTTTATTTTTTATTTTTCATTTTTCTAAATTCAAGAATTTTTTCCATCGTTGTTAGTTGACCTTCCACCATTAAATAGGGGGTGTCTTTTTTCTTGTCCCAATTGCTAGTCTACTCTCAACTTGCAACTGCGGCCCGACCTTCTTTTGTCACAATTGCAATCCTATCCTCAACTCGTAACTGGGCTTTGACATTTTTTTTGTTTCAGTTGCAAGTCCATCCTCGACTCGTAACTGGGCCCAAATTTTTTTGTCTCAGTTGCAAGTCCACCCTCGACTAGCAACTGAGGCCCAACTTTTTTTTGTCCCAGTTGCAAGTCCACCCATTGACTCGCAATTGGGGCCCGACCTTTTTTTTTGTCTCAGTTGCAAGTCCACACTCATCGCAACTGGGCCCAACATTTTTTTGTCCTAATTGTAAGTCCACCCTCGACTCGCAACTGGGGCGCGACATTTTTTTGTCCCAGTTGCAAGTCCACCCTTGACTTGCAGCTGGGCCCCGACCTTTTTTGTAGCAGTTGCAAATCCATCATCGACTCGCAACTGGGGTCCGACCTTTTTTTCCAGTTGCAAGTCCATACTCGACTCGCAACTGGGGCCCGACCTTTTTTGTCCCAGTTGCAATCCCACCCACAACTCGCAACTGGGCCTGACCTTCTTTTTGTCCCAGTTTCAAGTCCATCCTCAACTCGCAACTGGGGCCCGACCTTTTTCTGTCCCTATTACAAGTCAACTCTCGACTCACAACTTGGGGTCCGACCTTTTTTGTCCAAGTTGCGACATAGTGGGCGCGTGACTTTTTCGTTGGCGACAAACAAAAAAACAAGAAAACGAAATAAAACAAACAAACAATACAATGGTGGGACTTTATTTATCTGCTGATGTGGGATGACGTCATGGTTAGATAAATAAAGTCTTCTTGTCTAGCTCCGCCACTGATGTGTTGGCCCTTCGATTCTGCTATTTTGCTTTTGTGTACTTCAAGGATGATTAACTTATCCCAGCAAAAAAAAAGATGATTAACTTAGAAAAGCTGAGTGGATTCGGAGCTAGCTTTTTTATATGATGATGACAAAGAACACAAGAAGAGTGAGCGGCTTTTCAAAGGCTTGATGCGGCGACGCTCTCTGCCGGTGATGACAAAGGATCGGATCGGAGGGACAATTATTGTCGGATCGGCGGGCGCCCATACGAAAGCAAACCGGACCCTGCAGCAAAAAGACAATTATTGTCGGATCGGAGAGAGGGAGAGGGAGATGGAATCACCATAACTCGTGGAACTACCTCGTTGCTCAATTTATCGCCATTCTATGTAGGTGGAGTAACCAATTGTGAGACAGCAGCTGTGACAGACACACACCCCACTTTAACTTTTGCTGTCGGTCAGATCACCTCTACTAGCATAGCATGCGCATCTTCCGATTACCAATGCTAGCTTCGTCGACCCAACACTGAATAAAGTGTTGGTTTTCCAAAAAAAAAGGAATAAAGTGTTGATTGATATTGACAAGCCATTGCTGTTCTACTTCCACCCCGGACGGACGGACGGACTCGTCGTCCCGGCAAAAAAATGAAATCGCTGGTGTAGATGATCGATCAGTGCCGTGGTGTGAGAATATATGCCGGAATGCGAACGTTCGTCCCAGCAGGCAGAGCGACACGGATGGATCCGGCGCCCTATACGCACGCATCTGGGTGCATTCTCTTGTCCTAAGAGCATCTCCAATAGTACATCATCAAATTGTGCTTCGAGTAAAATTTACATCATCTAAAAGTGGTTTTTTAAATCACCAAAAACCTTCAACTCCAACAGATGAGGTAAAATAGGGCACTAGTGCTCCAATAGATGATGTAAAATAGGGCAGCCGCACCTCAAATTTGTTCTCCAGAATTGCATAAATATTGAAACAAACATGCCATGATTTAAAGTTTATGATTCAAAGAGTAGTTTATGAATTGTACAAGAGACACAAATACAAAAAATTGGTGGATAGCCAAACAAACATAGGTTCACTAGTCGATGTTTGGCATACAATTATCTAGTTCAGATGGTCGCTGCACTTGTGAAAATTCAAAATACACACTAGTGCAGATCAATTCAGAAAACACCACGAGTAGCAGCAGCAATTCAGAAAACACCATGAACAGAACAGTAGCAGCAGCAATCACGAACACCACGAGCTGCTCCAGTAACCACGAGCTGATTCAAGGAGCGGAGGAGGCTCTGCGGCGCTCACCGGCGCGAGGTCTGGCGTGGGATCGGATGCGGATCCGTCCAAGCAGTCGTCGCCGCCACGCGCTCGAGCCGCCGTCGCCGCTGCTTGGTCGCGCCGCCAGTAGGAGGATCCGAACCAGCGGGCCGCCATGGCCGCTGCTTGGTGTGCTTGGCCACCGGGCCGCCATGGCCGCTGCTTGGTGTGCTGCAGGTGGCGGCGGCGGAGGGCCATGGCCGCTGCTTGGTGTGCTGCAGGTGGCGGCGGTGGAGGGCCATGGCGACGAGCGCGGGAGCGGGGCCGATGGCCGCGGGGTGGGAGGAGGCGGCCTCGTGGCCGGGGCGGCGGCAGAAAGGCGATCGAGCAGTCAGCGAGGCAGCGGGAACCTTCCGGGTGGCGGTTGGGCCTTCGCGCGGCTGCTTTTGGATTTGCTGGAGTCGCACAAGTGATGCAAATTTGCATCACTTGGTGCCCTATTTTACATCACCGAGAAAACTCAAGTAATTTTTTTTTGCATGCACATCATTTTATTGAAGCACCGTTTTTGTCCCTTGGTGATGTAAAAATCTGTTATTTTTACATCAACATCGTCTATTGAAGATGCTCTAAACTCTAACGACCTGCTCTACAAGTTCCGAAATAGAGGTGGGGTACCTTAAAAGGAGGCGGTGAAGTAGACACTCCCTAGAATAATCAACCAACCAGCACAACACAAATTAAAGCCACGAGGGAGAATAACAAAGTACTCCCTCCGTCCCATATTACTTACAAAAATATAACCCGGCCGCCGGGGAGAAGAGACCAACAGATCAACATAGATGGGACACATACAAAAATATAAGAGATCTTCCAAAACCCCCTACGTGCGGTGCGAGAACTGAAATCTGGTTACAATCAATCCAACCAACAGAACAGCTAGCCAAGCATTAGACTTGCCTACATCACTACATGCATGCATGCACAGTTGCGCACAGCTCCGACAAATCCATTAACCCGTCGATCCATCAGCTCCATCTTGCTCTCCTCGCACCTCGCCTCCTCCGCTGGACTCCATCCGGTGGTGTCGACGACGATGATCTTCACGCCCAGGCAACCCCGGCAGCGCCATTGGCCGGCGGACGGAGGGAGCCTTCAGAGATTTGCGGTGTTGGACAAGACAGGATTTGTGTGTCTGCCTCTCACAAGTGATGGCGACACCCCCTTGTCATTGCTACAGAAGAGAGGGAAGAGGAGGGAGAGGAGTCAGGAGAGGAGCAAGTGAAGTGAGGGTCACAACTCCTCGCTGCTGGAATTTAAAGGTCACACCTCGCTGATCATCCACTGTGTTATTTTTTCTTTATAGATCAAATAAACATCATGGACGCTACTGAATCATTGCTGTTCAATACCTCATGCGTGGCATTTGTTCTCTCTCTATTTTTGAAGCTAAATCATTGAAACTCGAAAGATATTTGGTTTAAAAACTAGAGTATTGCTTGGAGAACATGAAGCGTTATGATTCTTTTGCCAAATAAGTAGTGATCACAAGCATAAGCATGTAGGTCAGCAGCGCCATCCATCCACTCAAAAGAAAAGGAAAACATAAACTTGTACTTGAAATAATATGAGATAATATTGTGCCTACCTAAAATCTTGCGCTCCGTAGTGAATGAAATGATAAGATGCACATCCTTGTTAGGTGCTAATTTAATTAGGCTCATTATTATCAGTACTAGTAGAACTGTGCAGCAGAAGGTGTCTTGAATCTGGTGGTCAGTGAGAGCTGACGTCTTGAGTGAGAAAGCTGTACTTTTTACCCCATAAAATGGCAAATGTTATCTGGCTAGCTAGTACTAAACCTCACATCAGAGAGGCAGGTAGCCCCCATTGCCCGTTGGTGCCACAGTATGACTTCTTTTTTAACAGGGCCACAGTATGACTGGGGGGATGGCATGTGTTCCACAACTGTGGCAGGAGATGATGTGTGATCGGCATGTAGAACAGTGGCTGCCGAATCATGCGCAACGGAGACAAGGTGTGAGACCAGTACAGAGAAAGCCACTGCTTATTTGTGGCTTGGAGATGTGACTCTAAAGCTAGCATAGGTAGCCTTTTTTTTTTTCGAAATAACAGTTATCCTGCATTCATTAAGAAGAAAAGAGTTGCTCAGTTAATTAGGAAAAACCGAGCAAAAACCAGATTGCCCAGTTAATTATGGACAACCGGACGAAAACCATCACAACCGCTGAGCGGCACACATAAGAAACCCCACGCACACCACTCCAAAGAGGGCCTCGGCGAGACAGCACGCAGGCGTCATCGTCATCACTTCTCCCCTAGAGGCGTCATCGCCAACCCTACACTCTGAGCAAACGACTCCGACTTCGCCATAGGCGATTGTCAACTCAACCCACACTGTAGCAGACGCGTGAAGCTTGCATGAAGATCTGCGCCAAAACTCAACCACCTGCGGCAGACAGCGCAGCTCCGACTCTGACAGAGAACTCTGAAGGACAAAATCAGGCACGGCTGGCGCCACGGAAGATCGCCGAACGGGCCACCTGCAGTCAGTCATCGTATACCACAGGGCCCCGCCACCGCAGCTTCGACTCCACAGCAACAAACAAACCGAGGCGATACCGCGGACATGCCGGAGAAGAGCCGACTACCGCGACCATTGCCGTGTCGCCGACATCGCTCCCACCATCATCGTTGCCACAGAAGCCTGGACGCCACAACCGCCGCAAACCACCAGTCCCGCTTGCCGATGCTGAGCTCCGAGACGAAGCCCCCAAGAGGGAAAACGACACACTAAAGTGCCGCCATCGTTTGATCACAAGATCAAGGGTTTCCCCTGAAGAGACCATGATGGCCGGATCCGTGCGCGAGGGGTGCGGCAGCACAACACCGATGCCTCCAGGAAGGTCAACGACGGTCACAGCCCCCGCCATCGGTGGTCACGACACAAGGCCGAGACAGGGTCTTCACCCAAGCTCCCACACCATCTCGGCTGCACATCATCCCGCACCGATGCCGGCAAGACCACCAACCACCACCTCTCACGAACAAGCCCGTTGGTGAAGAAACTCGGAGCAGCCACCGAAACCAACCGCACCTCGCGGAGACCACCAGCAAGATCTGTCCATGACCGCCCAGGAACCAGTGCTACCGGACGCGGCACCAGCCACACGCCCCGCCAAGCACCATGCCGGCGAGGAGCGTGGAGCGCAGCCCGGGGCAAGAACCACCTTGGTTCCCTGCCGCAGCCCTGGGCCAGACGAGCCAACACAGCACCATGTGCATGCCGGCAGTCCAAGACGACCTCCGCTGCACCTGTAGCTCCCGCACCGAACGACGCCGATTCGCCTGGCGCACCAACCGCTGCGCCCGCCTGCAGCACCCATCGCACGCCCACGCCGCGCAGCGTCAGATCCGCGACGCCCCAGCCACCACACACCCGCCCCTTGCGCACGCGCCCTCGCCGCGCCCTCCCTGCGCGCACGCGCCCCCGCCGCGGCCACAACGTGCACGCAGCCGCGCACAAGCCCGGCCAGAACCGAGCCGCCCCAGCCACACCCAAGCCTGGCCAGATTCGAGCCGCCCCAAGCCGTCCAGCACCGGGCCCCTCTGCAGCAACCGCCACCGCAAGCACGCGGGATCCGTGCTCCAGCCACCCCACGCCACCGCCGGCCCGCTTGCGCGCCGGCACGAGCTCCCCTACTTGTGGGCAACGCCACCCGACGATGAGGAAGAGGAAAGCCCCGCCGCCACCGGATCCGCGCGGGCTTTGCCCGGCGGCGCCGAGGGGAGGAGGGATGGTGGTGGTGGGTGGTAGCGGGGCCGGCAGAGCCGCCGCCCGAGTCGACGGGGAGAGGCGATGCGGGGGCCTGAGGAGTTTTATAGGTGGCCTGTTTAGTTTCGCAGCAACATGCCAAGTTGTAGATTTGAAAGCCAAGCTTGTACTGGGCCGAGGTTGTGTCTTATACTTGTTTGCCTTTTTCATACGATCGTAATCCCGTAGGGTTTCACTATCTTTCGATTTCAAGGACAGAACAGAACAACGTTGAGTACAGCCCAAAAATTAGTAGCTTCAGCCGACAAAACCACACATGCTTGGGCAGACCTATCGGTTCATCACAAAGCCCCTACATCATCCACGAAGTTCTGAACTCTGGCACATATAGACTGATGAATCCCAAGAGCAGCAAGATCTTGGATACCTCCTGGGACATTGCCCAGCTGCGTCGTTTTTATACATAGACCTCTGTATCTCTACTTTATATGTCTTAGTTCGATCCAAATTGTTTAGTTTGATCAATAATAAATAAACGGGATTGCTATTTCACATCTAGATGCAATATACTTACGTCACATCTAAGTCTCCAACCACATGATTGATTGCTATAAGATTCGTGTAAACTGTTTTTTTTAACACAGATTCGTGTAAACTGTTTGTCAAGTGCGGGCTGATGTTTCTCTGTTGCTGTGTTGGGTTTGTTTTTCGGGGCGTGTGCGTCGTGGCTGCTTATATGGGCCATGTTGAGGTTGTTTCCCATGTTTTTCTCTGGCTGTGATTTTTTGTTTTTGCAACGAAGTGACACGGTGATGAATTGAAGTCAACAAAACATGTTTTATATGTGTGTATGTATGGCCTCTCCTATCCGTCCCCTACTAATTGTTTCTTTTTTTCTTTTTCCTTTTTTCTTCCCCCCTTTTTTTGTTTTTGTTTTTGTTTTTATTATTTATTTTAAATTCATGAACTTTCTCAAAATTTATGAGTTTTTTGTCGGTGTCAGTTACCCATTATCAAACACGCAACTCCAAGTATCATCTTGCCCTGTAACTGTATGTCTTCAATGCAACTACAAGTAAGGGGCGGAAGTGTTTTTGTCGGAGGGCACTTGCATGTCTCTTATTAGAAACACAACTCCAAGCGTCACCCTCTGACTGCAACTACATGTCTTTTAACAAGACTGTAGATTTGTGGTAGGGACATAAGTGTTTGTCATCAAAATTGTTTTAACTGGATTTACTAAATATTATCTAGATGAGATTTAGCAATTATGAATTATTTTAAATTCATGATTTTTTTAATTTCTAATTTCTATTTTCTCCCTTTTCATTTTTTTGTTTTTACTTTTTCTTCTTTATTTATTTGTTTTAAATTCATGATTTTTTTTTCACTCTGTCATATGTTCGCTTTAAATGTCATGCAAATCTTGATCGCGGGTTGTCTTGTCACGTGCGTCCTGTGTCGCGCCATGTGTCTGGTGTCTACTTGTCGAACTGTTCGCGTGTGCGTCTTTTGTTCAGCTGTTTTCGCGACGCGATCTGGGGTCCTGTTTCGGATTGGTTTGCTAATTTCTCATCTAAATGAGAGTTAACAATGTCTCATCTAACTCATATATTTGTTAGATACACGTGATTCTCAGTCATGCTCGTTGTCGTTGTGTCGTGCTTTCTGTCCGTCCCTCGTGACGCAGTGAGGCCCGATATGACTTTTTTAGTGGGCCATTTTTATGTTTTGTGTATTGGGTTTATTTTGTAGGCTGTAGCTTTTTTGTGGAGGGCCAGGTGTCTTTTTATTCCTTGTTTTGTTTTATTTTTGGTTTGACTGTATAGCTAGAGAAGAGCATAACTAATTTTTTTTTCAGATTTGCTAAATCTAATCTAGATGAGATTTAGTGATGTCTCATCTAAGTCTATAACCATCCGATTTGTTTTCTTTTAATGTTCGCACAAACTCGATCATGCGCGCCCGTGTCAGCTCGTTCTTTTTTGTCGCACGTCCTCTTGTCCCGTTTGTTTTGTGTCGGCATGTTCTCGCGTTTCTTTTCACATGGGCCCATATATGTCGTTGTTTTGGGGGGCTCGACAATGAAGCTTATCCCCCATCTTCTCACTGGCAGACCTTGACCCTTGTTATTTTGCCCGTGTTTTGTTTTTCATCCCAGTTGCAGGTCCACCCTTGACTCACAACTGGGCCCGTAGTTTGTTTCACCCTAGTTGCAAGTCCACCCTTCACTCGCAACTGGGCTCGTAGTTTCATAGTTGTCCCAGTTGCATGTCCACCCTTGACTCACAAACTGGGCTCGTAGTTGTCCGAGTTGCATGTCCACCCTCGACTCGCAACTGGTGCATGTGTTTTGCTTCTTATCCCAGTTGCAAGTACACCCTTGACTTGCAACTGGGCCCATAACTTTTTTCATCCCAGTTGCAAGTCGGCCCTTGACTCGCAACCGGACTCGTAGTTTCGTAGTTGTTCCAGTTGCAAGTCCACACTCGACTCGCAATCGGGCTCGTAATTATCCGAGTTGCAAGTCACCCCTCGACTTGCAACAAGATCCTGTGCTTTGTTTTTCATCCTAGTTGTAAGTCCTTCCTTGAATCGCAACTAGGCCCATAGTTTGTTTCATCCCAGTCGCAAGTCGATCTTTGACTCGCAACTTGGATCGTAGTTTCGTAGTTATCCTAGTTGCAAGTCCACCCTCGACTCGCAAATGAGCTCGTAGTTTGACCCAATTGCAAGTTCACCCTCGACTTGCATCTAGGCATGTGTTTTGTTTTTCATCCCAGTTGCAAGTCCACGCTCGACTCGCAACTGGGCTCTTAGTTTATTGTTGTCCCAATTGCAAGTCCACCTTCGACTCGCAAATGATATTATAGTTTTGTGTAGTTTCCCAGCTGCAAGTCCGCCCTTGATTCGTAACTAGGCCCGTAGTTTGTTTCATCCCATTTGCAAGTCCATCCTAGACTCGCAACTGTGCTCGTAGTTTCGTAGTTGTCCCAGTTGCAAGTCCACCCTCGACTCGCAACTGGGCTCATAGTTTTGTTGTTGTCCCAGTTGCAAGTCCACCCACTGACTCACAACTGGGCCCTTAGATTCTTTTCATCCCAGATGCAAGTCCACCCTCGACTCGCAACTAGGCTCATAGTTTGTTTTTCATCCCAGTTGCAAGTCCACCTTTGACTCGCAGCTGGGATTGTAGTTTATTTTCATCCCAGTTGCAAGTCCACCCTCGACTCGCAACTAGGCTCGTAGTTGTCCCAGTTGCAAGTCCTCCCTCGACTCGCAACTGGTCTCGTAGTTTTGTGTTGTTTCCCCAGTTGCAAGTCCTCCCTCGACTCGCAACTGGGCCCGTAGTTTATTTTCATCCCTGTTACAAGTCCACCCACAACTCGCAAATGGGCTCAAAGATTTTTTTGTCACCTCAGTTTGCAAGTCCACCCTTGGCTTACAACTAGCACCGACTCTTTTTTGTTTCTCCGATCCTAGTTGCAAGCCCACCCTCTACGTGCAATCGGGTTTTTTGACTTTTTTTGTTGCCTTAGTTACAAGCACCCTCGTTTTTGCGAGTAGGCTACCCTTTGTTATTCTTCGCCCCAGTTGCAAGTCCACCACCGACATGCAATTGGGCTCCAAGTTTTTTATAGTACTTTTGTGTAGTTGTCTCAGTTGCAAGTCCACCCCTCGACATGCAACTGGGCTCATAGTTTGTTTTTCATCCCAGTTGCAAGTCCACCCTCGACTTGCAACTGGGCATGTAGTTTGTGTTTCATCCAAGTTGCAAGTCCACCCTCGACTCGCAACTAGGCTCATAGTTGTCCCAGTTGCAAGTTCACTCTCGACTCGCAACTGAGCCCGTAGTTTGTTTTGATCCCAGTTGCAAGTCCACCCTCGACTCGCAACTGAGCTCATAATTTGTTGTTGTCCCAGTTACAAGTCCACCCTCGACTCGCAACTAGGCCAGTAGTTTGTTTTATCCCAGTTGCAAGCTCACCCTTGACTCGCAACTGGACATGTTTTTTGTCTTTCATCCCAGTTGTAAGTCCACCCTTGACTCGCAACTGGGACCGAAGTTTGTTTCATCCCAGTTGCAAGTCGACCCTTGACTCACAACTGGGCTCATAATTTGTAATTGTCCCAGTTGCAAGTCCACCCTCGACTCGCAACTGGGCTTGTAGTTCTACTAGTTGCAAGCCCACCCTCGACTCGCAACTAGGCATGTGCTTTGTTTTTCATCCCAGTTGCAAGTCCATCTTTGACTCTCAACTGGGCCCATAGTTTGTTTCATCCCAGTTGCAAGTCGACCCTTGACTCGCTGGGCTCGTAGTTGTCCTAGTGCAAGTCCATGTAGGGGAACGCGACAGAAAATAAAAAAATTCGATACAGCGAGCACGCCCAGGATCACTATGGAGACTGCATACAAGGTTTGATCTGATCCGTACCGACTCGAAGCGCAGCGGAAGAAGAGTCGGTGTAGATCGTCGGTGCAGATCCCTGCAGCTAGGATTTACAACCTCCCAACCGCAAGGATGTACTCCCACTCCGGACAGCCCTTCGGGAGGCGGTCGGACAGTCCCCCGGACGATGTCGCGGACAGCCCTTCGGGAGGACCCTCAGAACCCGAACAGTAACCCGGACAGCCCTTCGGGAGGACGCCGGAAACTCGAACGGTAACTCGAACAGCCCTTCGGGAGGACACTCGAAAACAGCCCCTCCGGCAAAAGATCGAAACTACAATCTCTCTACGGGGTTGCACACATACGGTGTCAGCTATCCGGCAGGGCTTCGCCGTCCAGAACTAGTTCGTGCCGGAACCCAGACAGCCTTTCGGCTCTACGAAACTATTTCGTGGGAGGGAGAGAGAAGCCAGACAAGTCAAATGGCATGTGTATGAGAGCAAGCATGAGTTTTGGGGCTGCCTCCCCACCTCTATTTATAGGATAGCCAAGGGGTAAAGATAGTATTAAAAAAGTACCAAAGTACCCCCACTTTATGCCTTTTCAAAAAAGAATAAAGCAAAGAAGGGTGGCAAGTGGAGCTCCATGGAGCCACACCTCCCTTGGCCGGCCACATATGGGGGGCCCCCCATGAGGGGGCTTCCTTGGCCACCAAGTCCATCTAGAAGCCTTTTTGGAAATATCCAAAAAGGTGCTTTCCCAAAAATATCCAAAAAGCACTTTCACTATTCATGAAGACATTTTTCTGCGTCCGTTAAATCCCAAATTATTTCTGTGTGCCTAGAACAATTCCAGTACCCACCAAAATAATTTTGAACGCATTCCGAAACAATTTCGGAACAATGTTTCTTCAGCGAAAAGCAACCAAATCGGTTCCAGCTGCTCCGGAACATTTCCGGTTTTTGTCCCGGAAAATTCCCAGAAGTTTCCAGAACACTTCTGGCATCCTCCAAGAATTTCCAGGCGTGTGCCAGAACCAATTTGACTTAATGGAATACCCAGAAACAATTTTTCAGTTTCACCGGAACTATTCCGGTGTTCTCTCCGGAATGTTTCCGTTTCGTCCGAAACTTTTTCGGTGATTTTCTCTCAGACTCCCCGTCTAGTATTCAGCAGATAGATGACCCTTAAGCATGTGACCCTATAGGTTCGGTGAAGTATAGACATGACCCGGAACACTTTCCGATCAATGATCAACATCGGAGCCGTGGACACCCATATTGACCCCTATACCCACACGAATGAATATTCGAGTGAACCTCCAGTTGCCGTGTGCTATTCCTGTTGCTTCACGATATATTACAAAACCCGAGGTGAGATTTATGCATCCCCGTGGATCAACAACTTGTCCACTATGCAAGTTACCTCGTTACCGGTATTGTTCTCTTTACTCGTTTCCGTGTTCCGGCATCCCAGGGATCAAATCACAAAGTGTCTGGCCAGACGATGATGGATACCGTAACACCGAGAGGGCCCGAGAATATCTCTCCATCGTCGGAGGAGCAAATCTCAATCTTGAGCTATCAAGTTACTTGACATACTTTTCCATGAACCCGTAAGCCGCCGTAATAGCCACCCATTTACGGATGACGTTTAACAAACCCCAAAGTTCATGAAGCAAGCATGAAGAAACTTGACACTCTCATGGTCTAAGGAATTATGCAAACATTAACTATCTCTGTGTTATTAACCATTAACTCATGACGAATGTATCTCATAGCATAACATCAATCGGGTCGATTCAACACAAGTGTTCTACTAACATTGTGCCCTCAAAATTGCCGGCATAGCCATGCCCATGATCAGGAAAACAGGATCATCATGCAATACTTGAGCCAGTCATAGAGGCATGACTAGGAATACATTTTCCGTTTATTATACCACACGTGCACATGAGTTTCCCTCCGAGCCTCGTGGTTATTGTAGACTCGAGAATCATTGCAGTTATAGCATGGAACATAAACATTCGTTACAAACTCGGACATACAAAGTAACTGATATTACTGCCTCTAGGGCATATCTCCTACAGACTCCCACTTGCACTAGAGTCATAATCTAGTTACATGGCTTCCCTAACACCAATGGCAATCCGGTGCTGCTCATGCTTTGCTCGTGGTAGAGGCTTTGTCATCGGGTCTGACACGTTCAGATCTGTGTGAACTTTGCGTACTTTCACTAAACCCGCTTCGACATGATGTCGAATGAGTTTATATTTGCGTTCAATATGTCTTGTCTTATGGTGCGAACTTGGCTCCCTTGCCTGAGCCACGGCGCCACTATTATCACAATAGATCTCCACCGGGTCCAAAGCACTTGGAACCACACCAAGGTCTTCAAGAAATTGCTTGATCCATACTGCCTCCTTTGAGGCTTCTGAAGCAGCAACATATTCCACCTCCGTCGTAGAATCCGTTCAATATGAAAACATAGCCTGATTGAGATTTGAAGTCATCTGGGTCAGTCATGAAGCCTGCATCAGTGTAACCATTTACAATGAGCTCTTCATCACCTCTGTACACAAGGAGTAAATCCTTGGTCCTTCTGAGGTACTTAAGAATACCCTTGACTGCGGCCCAGTGTTCCAATCCTGGATCACTTTGTTACCGGCTGCTAACACTTAGCGCATAGGAAACGTCCGGTCTTGTACATAGCATGGCATACATAATAGAACCAACTGCCGAGGCATATGGAACATCATTCATTTGTACTCGCTCATCGAGAGTCCGAGGACACTGATTCTTGCAAAGCACTGTGCCCTTTCTTGGAGTTCTCCATGTTGAAACTTTTCAACACCTTGTCAATGTACGTGCTTTGGCTAAGCGCTATTAGGCGTCTTGATCTATCTCTATAGATCCTGATGCCCAATACATATGCCGCTTCGCCTAAGTCTTTCATTGAAAAACTCTTTTTCAATGAGTCTTTTATTTCGTTAAGAAAATTCACGTCATTTCCAATCAATAATATGTCATCCACATACAAGATTAGAAATGCTTTTGCGCTCTCACTAAACTTCTTGTAAACACAAGATTCTTCGTCATTCCCGATGAAGCCAAACTGTTTGACTACTTCATCAAAACGAATGTTCCAGCTCCTTGACGCTTGCTTCAGACCATAAATGGCTTTCTGAAGTTTGCATACCTTTCCAGCATCCTTATGGACGACAAAACCTTCTGGCTGTATCATGTATACATCCTCTTTGAGGTTTCCATTTAGGAAAGCCATTTTGACGTCCATCTACCATATTTCATAATCGAAATAAGCAGCAATTGCTAGTAATATCCGAACGGACCTAAGCATAGCTACGGGCGAGAAAGTCTCGTCGTAGTCCACTCCTGGAACTTGCGTGAACCCTTTCGCGACAAGTCTAGCTTTGTGGATAGTAATGTTACCATCCGCGTCCGTCTTTCTTTTGACAATCCATTTACAACCAATGGGCTTTACACCTTCTGGAAGTTCTTGCAACTTCCAAACTTGGTTTTCGTACATGGATTCCATCTCGGATTTCATGGCCTTGTGCCATTCCTTTGAGCTGGGCCTCGCCATCGCTTCCTTGTAGTGCGCAGGTTCATCGTCTTCAAGAATGAAGATTTCGTTATGAAACCATTCAGGTGGCTGGATAGCCCTACCTGATCTGTGCGGTTCAGTTATAACATTGTCTGAAGTTTCCGCATCATATGCGACAACTTCCGGCTCGGTTGTAGGGATAATTAGCGGAATTGCTTCCGGTTCCTTAGCCATATCAACGGTTGCCGAAGATTCACTAATCTCATTAAGTTGTACTGTCCTCCCACATACTTCTTTAGCGAGAAACTCTTTCTCGAGAAAGTGTCCAACTCTTGCGACAAACACTTTGCCTTCGGACTGTTGGTAGAAGGAATACCCAATGGTGTTATTGGGATAACCTACAAAGTAACATTTGTCTGATCTGGGATTGAGTTTGCTTGGTTGTAAACGTTTTACATAAGCTTCACAACCCCAAACTTTGAGATGCGACACATTGGGTTTCTTCCCATACCATAATTCAAATGGCATCGTCTCAACAGACTTAGACGGTGCTCTGTTTAATGTATAAGCGGCAGTGAGTAGTGCGTGACCCCAAAAACATATCGGTAGATCTGTAAGAGACATCATCGACCTTACCATGTCTAACAAGGTTCGGTTACGTCGTTCCGACACTCCGTTTCTCTGCGGAGTTCCGGGAGGCGTAAGCTGTGAAACAATTCCACGGTCACTCAGATGTTGGCCAAACTCATGACTAAGGTATTCACCTCCGCGATCAGACCGCAGAAACTTAATCTTTTTGTCATGATGATTTTCTACCTCATTCTGAAATTATTTGAACTTTTCAAAGGTTTCCGACTTATGCTTCATTAAGTAGATATAACCATACCGACTTAAATCATCAGTAAAAGTCACGAAGTAGAAATACCCACCCCGTGCGGCTGTGTTCATTGGACCACATACATCACTATGTATTATTTCCAATAATTCACCGCCCGTTCAGGATGACCCATGAACGGCATCTTGGTCATTTTTCCCATCAGATAAGCTTCACATGTGTCAAATGATTCAAAATCAAAGGACGGTAAAACTCCATCTTTATGGAGTCTTTGCATGCGTTTCTTTCCGATGTGGTCAAGGCGACAGTGCCACAAGTAAGTGGTGGTGGTATCAGCCTTCTTAAGGCGTTTAGCATTCACGTTAAAGACATCATTTCCACATTCAAGAGTTAGAATGAAAAGGCCCCCAACAATGGGTGCAAATCCATAAAACATATCCTTACAATAAAGTGAACAACCATTGTTCTCAGACTTGTACGAATACCCATCGTGTACTAAACATGATCCGGAGATAATGTTTCTACACAACAGTGGAACAAAATAACAGTTATTTAGTTCTAAGATAAATCCTGAAGGGAGACGTAGAGGCATAATGCCGACGGCTTGAGCGGCAATCCCAGAGCCGTTCCCGACGCGCATCACGACTTCATTCTTTGCTAGTTTGCGCACCTTCTGAAGTCCCTGTATCGAGTTGCAAATGTGAGCAACCGATCCGGTATCAAATACCCAAGACTTAGAATTTTCGCTAGCAAGCAAAACGTCAATGACATTAACTTGTATAACAATTATACCTTTTCCGGTTTTCCCGGACTTCTTATCTTCCAGATACTTCTTGCAGTTACTCTTCCAGTGTCCTGTGCCCTTGCAGTAGAAGCACTCAGTTTCATTCTTGGCTCCGCCCTTAGAGTTGCTTTGGGAGCCGGTCTTACCGGCACCCTTGCCCTTCTTTGGCTTGCCTTTCTTTTTGAAACTGGCGGTTTTATTCACAAGCAACACTTGCTTGCGATTTTTCCGCAGTCCTCCTTCTGTAGTTTTTAGCATGGCGAGCACCTCTTCCGGTGTTTTCTCCATCCCACTCATGTTGTAGTTCATTATAAAACCGTCGTAAGACGGGGGGAGTGAAGAAAGCAGCATGTCCATCATATGGTCAGGTGGAAGTGGAAACTCCAGGGTTTTAAGCCTTTCAGCATAGCCAATCATTTTGACTACGTGTTCGCCAACTGAACTACCCTCAGCCATCTTGCAATCCATCAAGGCCTTCATGACATCAAATCGTTCAGACCTTGCGGTTTCCTTGTACAGGGCATCCAAATCCCGGATCATATCGCGGGGTTTATGGAATTCAAAACGTTTTTGAAGCCCTGCACTCATGCAAGCTAACATGAGGCACTGCACTAAGTTGTGATCATCATCCTTAGTGGCCCAGACATTCTGCTCAACTTCCGGGGCATCTGCCGCCGGTTTAGCTGGAAGAGCAGTTTCAAGCACACACATTTTCCTAGCGCTCCTGAGGACAATCCTCAGGTTACGGACCCAGTCCGCATAGTTGTTTCCAGTCGCAGCTAACTTCTCTTTCTCTAACATCGGGCCTAAGTTGAACGCGGTGTTGCGAGCCATTTGATCTACAACGGAAAACACAAGTTTCATTTAGACTTTGTTCATAATGATTTTGGCACTAGTTAATAAACAATTTTATTCTAAAGTGCGCTCCCACTCAAATCAATATCTCTCAAAATTGATTATGAGTGATTCAAGATCCACATTTCCATTCAGCGCCACGGTTCGAGATGAACACAAACGGCGTAAACTTCAATTGGTAGGCAAACTTGCCGATCACATCTCTATGTGATTCTTGTTCATCTTTCGATGCGTGTGTTCCGAGCTCAGGACTGTCCTGCCTGAACGTCAAGTCAACCAAGTGATCTTGCTACGAGGTCTCAACTCACCCGCCTCACACTTGTCTAATCGTTCGCACCCATGGAGATCATGTGATGCCCCGAAGAGATAGGTGCCGTGACGGTGCTACACTTGGGAGAACACTAACTACTTGATATTTTTAAGTGAGAGATCACCCTAATAAAAAGTGACTACCGCGCAATCAAGAAGGGTGCATCATAAGGGATAAACATCTCAGGCAATTCATAATAGCATGATATGGTATAGCCCTTTCTGACGGAGAAGTCAAGTATTTCTTCGTCTTTGGCATTTGCATCGGTGTTCACCTTCGCGAAGATTGCCACTACCTTGTCGATGCACCAGATAATATTTGCTATCTCTATAGCTAATAAAATAAATGCATTACATAAGGTTGACACGCAGGTCATTAAAGTGACAATCATATGGCTCCAGCCATCATGCCGAATCATGACACGCAGGTCATGTTAACAAATTTACATCATATAGTCATCTCATACATAATTGAATTAATATGAGCTTTGCTATACCACAACACATGCACATCCTGCAAAACCAAGTTAGACGCCTCTAATCGGTTTATGCAAAATTTTATTTTTCGTGGCTTCTAAAGTTTTGACTTAAACCGTTGCTACCAATGTATTATCATCAAGTATGATTATTCAAGTCGCTAGATTAATATCTCGGGGTGTATGAAACACGAGATAATTAAATCTCGAGCCCCATACTAAACTTCGTCATAAGCATGACCCCCGTGCAGATCATATCTGCAATGCCCTTTCATCTGCGAATTTCATCTTTCTTTTGACTATGGCGGAACCCAAAGAACTGATAGCACTTCGTTGATCAATCAGGATCGCGGATTGCCAGAACTTTGTGAAATTCCACCATGCTGTCTCGATATTGAGCAAACGCAAATTTTAGGGAAGCAACAAGAACATCAGGTAACAGACTTCCTCTGCTACCCGCATAAATAATTTTCTGCAATAGATCTCATCTACTCCAAAATTATATTATGCAATACCCATACATCTCCATGTATTCTAGATCGTAACCTGCATCTACACATAGCACGGCTCATGATGCCACTGTAGGGGAATGCGACAGAAAACAAAAAAATTCGGTACAGCGAGCATGCCCAGGATTACTATGGAGACTGCATACAAGGTTTGATCTGATCCGTACCGACTCGAAGCGCAGCGGAAGAAGAGTCGGTGTAGATCGTCGGTGCAGATCCCTGCAGCTAGGATTTACAACCTCCCAACCGCAAGGATGTACTCCCACTCCGGACAGCCCTTCGGGAGGTGGTTGGACAGTCCCCCGGACGATGTCGCGGACAGCCCTTCGGGAGGACCCTCAGAACCCGAACAGTTACCCGGACAGCCCTTCGGGAGGACGCCGGAAATTCGAACGGTAACTCGAACAGCCCTTCGGGAGGACACTCGAAAACAGCCCCTCCGGCAAAAGAGCGAAACTACAATCTCTCTACGGGGTTGCACACATACGGTGTCAGCTATCCGGCAGGGCTTCGCCGTCCAGAACTAGTTCCTGCCGGAACCCACACAGCCTTTCGGCTCTACGAAACTATTTCGTGGGAGGAAGAGAGAAGCCAGACAAGTCAAATGGCATGTGTATGAGAGCAAGCATGAGTTTTGCGGCTGCCCCCCACCTCTATTTATAGGATAGCCAAGGGGTAAAGATGGTATTCAAAAAGTACCAAAGTACCCCCACTTTATGCCTTTTCAAAAAAGAATAAAGCAAAGAAGGGTGGCAAGTGGAGCTCCATGGAGCCCCACCTCCCTTGGCCGGCCACATATGGGGGGCCCCCCATGAGGGGGCTTCCTTGGCCACCAAGTCCATCTAGAAGCCTTTTTGGAAATATCCAAAAAGGTGCTTTCCCAAAAATATCCAAAAAGCACTTTCACTATTCACGAAGACATTTTTCTACGTCCGTTAAATCCCAAATTATTTCTGTGTGCCTAGAACAATTCCAGTACCCACCAAAATAATTTTGAACGCATTCCGAAACAATTTCGGAACAATGTTTCTTCAGCGAAAAGCAACCAAATCGGTTCCGGCTGCTCCGGAACATTTCCGGTTTTTGTCCCGGAAAATTCCCAGAAGTTTCCAGAACACTTCTGGCATCCTCCAAGAATTTCCAGGCGTGTGCCAAAACCAATTTGACTTAATGGAATACCCTGAAACAACTTTTCAGTTTCACCGGAACTATTCCGGTGTTCTCTCCGGAACGTTTCCGTTTCGTCCGAAACTTTTTCGGTGATTTTCTCTCAGACTCCCCGTCTAGTATTCAACAGATAGATGACCCTGAAGCATGTGACCCTATAGGTTCGGTGAAGCATAGACATGACCCGGAACACTTTCCGATCAATGATCAACATCGGAGCCATGGACACCCATATTGACCCCTATACCCACACGAATGAATATTCGAGTGAACCTCCAGTTGTTGTGTGCTATTCCTGTTGCTTCACGATATATTACAAAACCCGAGGTGAGATTTATGCATCCCCGTGGATCAACAACTTGTCCACTATGCAAGTTACCTCGTTACCGGTATTGTTCTCTTTACTCGTTTCCGTGTTCCGGCATCCCAGTGATCAAATCACAAAGTGTCTGGCCAGACGATGATGGATATCGTAACACCGAGAGGGCCCGAGAATATCTCTCCATCGTCGGAGGAGCAAATCCCAATCTTGAGCTATCAAGTTACTTGACATACTTTTCCATGAACCCGTAAGCCGCCGTAATAGCCACCCATTTACGGATGACGTTTAACAAACCCCAAAGTTCATGAAGCAAGCATGAAGAAACTTGACACTCTCATGGTCTAAGGAATTATGCAAACATTAACTATCTCTGTGTTATTAACCATTAACTCATGACGAATGTATCTCATAGCATAACATCAATCGGGTCGATTCAACACAAGTGTTCTACTAACATTGTGCCCTCAAAATTGCCGGCATAGCCATGCCCATGATCAGGAAAATAGGATCATCATGCAATACTTGAGCCAGTCATAGAGGCATGACTAGGAATACATTTTCCGTTTATTATACCACACGTGCACATGAGTTTCCCTCCGAGCCTCGTGGTTATTGTAGACTCGAGAATCATTGCAGTTATAGCATGGAACATAAACATTCATTACAAACTCGGAGATACAAAGTAACTGATATTACTGCCTCTAGGGCATATCTCCTACAGTCCGCCCTCGATTCGCAACTGGGATCATAATTTTATTTTTGTCCCAGTTGCAAGTCCACCCTCGACTCGCAACTGGGCATGTGTTTTGTTTTTCACCACGGTTGCAAGTCCACCATCAGCTCGCAAATGAGCTCATAGTTTGTTGTTGTCCCAGTTGCAAGTTCACCCTCGACTCGCAAATGGTATCGTAGTTTTGTGTAGTCGTCTCAGTTGCAAGTCCACCCTTGACTCGCAACATTGCCCATCATTTGTTTCATCCCAGTTGCAAGTCCACCCTCGTCTCGCAACTGGGCCCATAGTTTGTTGTTGTCCCAGTTGCAAGTCCACCCTCGACTCACAACTAGCTTGTAGTTTTGTTGTTGTCTCAGTTGCAAGTCCACCCTCGACTCGAAACTGGGCTCGTAGTTTCATTGTTGTTCCAGTTGCAAGTCCACTCTCGACTGGCAACTGGGCTCGTAGTTCTGTAGTTATCCCAGTTGCAAGTCCACCTCTCTTCTTGCAACTGGGCCCATTGTTTGTTTTCATCCCAGTGAAGTCCCCCTCGACTCACAACTAGGCCCATAGTTTTGTACTTGTCCCAGTTGCAAGTCTACCCTCGTGTCGCAACTGGGCCCATAGTTTGTTTCCATCCCAGTTGCAAGCCCACTCTTGAATCGCAACTGGGACTGTAGTTTGTTTTTCATCCCAGTTGTAAGTCCACCCTCGACTCGCAACTGGGGCTCGTAGTTTGTAGTTGTCCTAGTTGCAAGTCCACCCCCGACTCGCAACTGGTATCGTAGTTTTGTGTAGTTGTCCCAGTTGCAAATTCACCCTCGACTCACAACTGGGCCCATAGTTTGTTTTTCATCCCAGTTGCTAGTCCACCCTCGACTCACAACTGGGCCTGTAGTTGTTTCTCATCCCAGTTGCAAGTCCACCCTCGACTCGCAACTAGGCTCGTAGTTGTCCTAGTTGCAAGTCCATCCTTGACTCGCAACTGGTCTCGTAATTTTGTGTAGTTGTCACAATTGCAAGTCCACCCTCAACTCGTAACTAGGCCCGTAGTTTGTTTTCATCCCAGTTGCAAGTCCACCCTCAACTCGCAAATGGGCTCAAATTTTTTTTGTCGCCTCAGTCTTACAACTACCATCGACCTTTTTTGTTCTCCCCTCCTAGTGTCAAGCCCACCCTCTACTTGAAATCGGGCTTTTTTCACCTCTTTTTATTGCCTTAATTACAAGCCCACCCTCGTTTTTGCTAGTAGGCCGTCCTTTTTTATTCTTCGCCCCAGTTGCAAGTCCACCACTGACTTGCAATTGGGCTCCAACTTTTTTTTATCGTAGTTACATGTCCATCATCGACATGCAACTCGCCCCGACCTAACCCATTTTCATGTCCAACCTCGACATGCAACTCACCCAGGCCCAGTTGCATGTCCACACTCGACATGCAACTCGCCCAACCTGGCCCGGTTTCATGTACAACCTGGCCCGGTTTTTGTCGCAGTTGCAAGTCCAGCTTCAACCCACAACTAGGTCCGTAGTTGTTTTTCGTTCCTTTGCAAGCTCACCCTCGACTCACAACTGGGCCCCATAGTTATTTTTATCCCGGTTGCAAGCCTACCCTCGACTCACAACTGGACCCTGTAGTTGTTTTTCGTTCCTTTGCAAGCTCACCCTTGACTAACAATTGGGGCCCCATAGTTGTTTTTATCCCGGTTGCAAGTCTACCCTCGACTCACAACTGGACCCGGCAGTTGTTTTTTATCCTAGATGCAAGCCCACCCTCGACTCGCAAATGGACCCCGTAGTTTGGTTTTTGTCCCAGTTGCAAGTCCACCCTCGACTCGCAACTGGGCATGTAGTTGTTTTTGACCCAGTTGCAAGCCCACACTCGACTCGCAACTGGGCCCCGTAGTTGTTTTCGCCTCCATTGCAAGCCCACCCTTAACTCGTAACTGCGCTCGTTTTTTTCATTATCCCAGTTGCAAGTCCACCCTCGACTCGTAACTGGGCATGTAGTTGTTTTTGTCCCAGTTGCAAGCTCACCCTCGACTCGCAACTGGGACCGTAGTTTATTTTTCATCTCAATTACAAGTCCACCCTTGACTCATAGCTGGACCCGATAGTTGTTTTTCTGTTGCAAGCCCACCCTCGACTCACAATTGAACCCGGTAGTTGTTTCTTATCCCAGTTGCAAGCCCATCCTCGATTCGCAACTGGACCCCGTAATTTGGTTTTCGTCCCAGTTGCCAGTCCACCCTCGACTCGCAACTTGACATATAGGTTTTTTTGTCCGAGCTGCAAGCCCACCCTCGACTCGCAACTGGGGCCCGTAGTTGTTTTCGCCTCAGTTGCAAGCCCACCCTCAACTTGCAACTAGGCCCCGTAGTTGTTTTCACCTTAGTTGCAAGCCCACCCTCAACTCGCAACTTGACCCTTTTTTCCGTTATCCCAGTTGCAAGTCCACCCTCGACTCGCAACTAGGCATGTAGTTGTTTTTTACCCAGTTTCAAGCTCACCCTCGACTCGCAACTGGGCCCGTAGTTTATTTTTCATCTCAGTTACAAGTCCACACTCGACTCGCAACTGGGCCCACAATTTTTATGTTGTCCCAGTTGCATGTCCACCCTTCACTCGCAACTGAGTCTGTAGTTTTTTTTTCCAGTTGCAAGTCCACCCTCGACTCGCATCTGGACCCATAGTTTTTTGTTTGTTTTGTTTTAGTTGCAAGTACATCGTCGACTTTGCAAGTTCATTGGTTTTCACCTTTTTCTTTTTCTTTTTTTATTATTCTTCTTTTTTTTTCTTTTTTTTCTTTTTCAATTTATGAACTTTTTCCAAATTTCGTGAACCTTTTTTCAAATTTACGAAAAACGTTCAAAAAACTGTGAACTTTTATCATTTTTGCGATTTTCCCTCAAATTACGAGCTTTGCCAAGTCATGGAATTTTTGAAAATTCGTTATTTTTTTAAAATTGACAAACTTTTTTTTGAACTTTTTTTCAAATTCATGAACTTTTTTCATTTTCACGAACTTTTTTCAAATTATGAACCTTTTCAAGTCGTGAACTTTTTAAATTTTGTTTTATTTTTATTTTTATGAACTCTTTCCAAATTCATGTTTTAAAGTCAACAATCAACGTTTGGTGGACCACGGTCAAACATTTTGAAATTCACGAACATTTTGTATAGGTGCTCGCAAGGAAAAAAAAACTAGCAAGCGACCTGTAGCAAGCCAAGCAACCTGTAGCAAGCGCTAGCAAGCAACCTAGCGATGCATCGCTTGCGTCAACAAGGAGCGAAAAGTGAGCTGCCACTGGGCCATGGCCCGCTAGGGAGGGCGTCAGCCCCAAACGAGTCTCCTGGCGCAGGAACTCTCGACAAACAAAAAATCAGAGACAAACAAAGAAACAAAAAGGCCACAAACAGTGCTGATGTCATACTTAGATGTGAGGTATTATCTCACATCTAGATGAGCCACAAACAGTGCTGATGTCATACTTAGATGTGAGGTATTATCTCACATCTAGATGAGATATAGTCAGACCCATAAATAAAATTAGTTCGCTCCATGCTGAGTTTCATGCCATTTTATATATGATCTTACTAATCTGATTACCCCGAGCGACACTCGGGGGCTACATCAACAACCCACTAGGTGTGCTGCAACCCAGTGCAGCAAGAACTCTTAGTTGTTTTTTTGTCTTATTGCAAAGACCTAAGTATTATGTACTGTTCAGCAGAAGGCCCACTCTTTATCTCCAATAGACAATCTACACCTTAGGAGTACGGTTAGGTTGGCAACCCCAACTTCTGTTCTGCTCTTTGAGGATATGATTAAGTTGGCAAGAGCAAAAGCTGAAAGCTAGCTACATACAGAAAGGGATCTGACGCATACATAAGCACAAAAACACTTAGAGATTAATTCATGCAGTTAAAAATACTTAAAGGCGTACATAAAATTAGTCCTACACAAAATATTTATACATAGAAGACCTATTCTACTCTTCCCCTTCTGCCGGGAGATCTTCCATGAGCTCATCATGGGGGCTGTAAGATGCCAGCTTCCATGCCGCAAACTCCATCTTCAGGCCCAGCACTTGGATGACAGGCTCATTACACTAGTAGAAAACAGGCCTTTCATCCGGAGCATTAGTCCCGGTCGGGTTTTGGACCGGGATTAATGTGACCACTAGTCCCGGTTCCAACGGCTAGGCTTTAGTCTCGGTTCATTGGTGACCTCTAGTCCCGGTTGGTGTTACCAACCGGGACTAAAGGGGTGGTGGCAGGCTGGTATCAGGCTGGGGCCCCTGCGAGCCCCTTTAGTCCTGGTTGGTATCACCAACCGGGACTAGAGATGGACCTTTAGTCCCGGTTGGTATCACCAACCGGGACTAAAGATATCACTATATATAGTGCTTCGTCCAGCCCGAGCCCAAGCTCTCCTTTCTCTGTTTTCTCCTTTCTCTCCTCTGTTCTCTTCCCCTTGCTCGAGCTCATCCTCCATTTTTGCCAAGATTTGTCAAGATTTGAGGCACCCCATCTATCCAAGTGTTCACAAAGGTTAGCAACTTTGTCCTTTCATCTCTCATTGCTAGATTAGCTCGTGCAATGCTCTATAAGTATAGTGATTTGTGGGTTTTAGTTTGGGAGTAATTATGTGGGAGTTTATTTGATTTATATGCAATTTGAGCTCAAATTAACTTCTTAGTTTGCATATGTGTAGGTGTGGTTTACTTAGTGCCTTCCCGTCCCCGTCCTAACCACCGTCGATCGCCTGCACCGTCCCGTCGCCGGCACCACTTTGGTGAGCCTCTTGTTATTATCCTTTTTATAAAAAAAAATCTTATTTGTATGATTTAGATAGTTACTTGTATAATTTTCTTACTTGTATGATTGTTTGTTATAGCCACACAAGGAAGGACCGAATCCGGAATGATGATATACGAGATAGAGTTGGGGTAGCGCCAATTGAAGAGAAGCTTGTCCAACATCGTCTGAGATGGTTTGGACATATTCAGCGCAGGCCTCCAGAAGCCCCAGTACATAGCGGACGGCTAAAGCGTGCTGATAATGTCAAAAGAGGCCGGGGTAGACCGAACTTGACATGGGAAGAGTCCGTAAAGAGAGACCTGAAGGATTGGAGCATCACCAAAGAACTAGCCATGGACAGGGGTGCGTGGAAGCTTGCTATCCATGTGCCAGAACCATGAGTTGGTCGCGAGATCTTATGGGTTTCACCTCTAGCCTACCCCAACTTGTTTGGGACTAAAGGCTTTGTTGTTGTTGTTGTTGTTGTTGTTGTTGTTGTATGATTGTTTGTTATACATAGTGCCATGGTTTTGATATCCGTCCCCGTCGGCCCTCGTCCGGTTTATGATTCGGATGTGGTATATTCTCTTTTATAACTATTTGTTGCATTTCGTGTTTATGACAATTATGCCCATCAAGTTGATGTTGGGGAACGTTGCATGGAAAACAAAAAAAATTCTACGCACACGCAAGATCTATCCATGGAGATGCATAGCTACGAGAGGGGGAGTGTGTCTACGTACCCTCGTAGACCGCAAGCGGAAGCGTTAGAACAACGTGGTTGATGTCGTCGAACAACTTCACGATCCAACCGACCGAGTACCGAACGTACGACACCTCCGCGTTCAGCACACGTTCAGCTCGGTGACGTCCTCGACTTCTTGATCCAGCAAGACGGTGAGGTAGTGGATGAGTTCCGGCAGCACGACGGCGTGGTGACGGTGATGGTAATGCTATCTCCGCAGGGCTTCGCCCAAGCACTGCGAAAATATGACCGAGGGACGGAACTGTGGAGGGGGGCGCCGCACACGGCTAAGACAATGTTGTGTCCTTTGGAGCGCCCCATCTCCTCTATTTATATATGTGTAGGGGCTTGGAGTAGAAGGAATAGTGCCACGTGAACAGTAACCGTGAATAGTACACACGTGGACTTGGACTCCAAAGTCCAATCATATTCCTACTAGGACTCTCCCTTTTTTCCTTCCCAAGCTGTGTGGGCTTTTGAGGACTTGGTGCGCCTGGCCCAATAAGGCCAGGGCGCCTCCCCTTAGCCCATGCCAACCCTTATGACGTGGTGGACCCACTTGTGGACTTCCGGACCCCTCCGGAATCCTCCGGAACCTTCTGGAAGCTTCCCGGTACAATACCGAAAAAACTGCACTTTATTCCGGAACCCAAAATATGACTTCCCATATATAAATCTTTACCTCTCGACCATTCCGAGACTCCTCGTGATGTCCGAGATCTCATCCGGGACTCCGAACAATATTCGGTTACAAATTCACACATTCAGATCCGTGTGTACTTTGCAAATTTCTATGTCTCCATCCTTGACATATTCACGAATGGAGTTGAAGCGTCTCTTGATGTGTTTGGTCTTCTTGTGAAACCTGGGCTCCTTGGCTATGGCAATTGCTCCAGTGTTGTCACAAAAGATTGTCATTGGACCCGATGCACTAGGTATTACACCTAGATCGGATATGAACTCCTTCATCCAGACTCCTTCATGTGCTGCTTCCGAAGCAGCTATGTATTCCGCTTCACACGTAGATCCCGCCACGACGCTCTGCTTGGAACTGCACCAACTGACAGCTCCACCATTTAATATAAATATGTATCCGGTTTGTGACTTAGAGTCATCCGGATCAGTGTCGAAGCTTGCATCGACGTAACCCTTTACGACGAGCTCTTCGTCACCTCCATAAACGAGAAACATGTCCTTGGTCCTTTTCAGGTACTTCAGGATATTCTTGACCGCCGTCCAGTGATCCACTCCTGGATTACTCTGGTACCTCCCTGCCAAACTTATGGCAAGGCACACATCAGGTTTGGTACACAGCATGGCATACATAATAGAACCTATGGCTGAGGCATAGGGAATGACTTTCATTTTCTCTATATCTTCTGCTGTGGTCGGGCATTGAGTCTGACTCAACTTCACACCTTGCAAGACAGGCAAGAACCCTTTCTTTGACTGATCCATTTTGAACTTCTTCAAAACTTTGTCAAGGTATGTGCTTTGTGAAAGTCCTATCAAGCGTCTTGATCTATCTCTATAGATCTTGATGCCCAATATATAAGCAGCTTCACCGAGGTCTTTCATTGAAAAATTCTTATTCAAGTATCCCTTTATGCCATCCAGAAATTCTATATCGTTTCCAATCAACAATATGTCATCCACCTATAGTATTAGAAATGCTACAGAGCTCCCACTCACTTTCTTGTAAATACAGGCTTCACCGTAAGTCTGTACAAAACCATATGCTTTGATCACCTCATCAAAGCGTATATTCCAACTCTGAGATGCTTGCACCTGTCCATAGATGGATCGCTGGAGCTTGCACACTTTGTTAGCACCCTTAGGATCGACAAAACCTTCTGGTTGCATCATATACAACTCTTCTTTGGGAAAACCATTAAGGAATGCAGTTTTGACATCCATTTGCTAGATTTCATAGTCATAAAATGTGGCAATTGCTAACATGATTCGGACAGACTTAAGCATCGCTACGGGTGAGAAAGTCTCATCGTAGTCAACCCCTTGAACTTGTCGAAAACCTTTCGCGACAAGTCGAGCTTAGTAGACAGTGATATTACCATCAGCACCCGTCTTCCTCTTAAAAATCCATTTATTCTCAATGGCTTGCCGATCATCGGGCAAGTCCACCAAAGTCCATACTTTGTTCTCATACATGGATCCTATCTCGGATTTCATGGCCTCAAGCCATTTGTCGGAATTCGGGCTTATCATAGCTTCTTCATAGTTCATAGGTTTGCCGTTGTCTAACAACATAACTTCCAGAACAGGATTACCGTACCACTCTGGTGCGGAACGTACTCTGGTCGACCTACAAAGTTTAGTAGTAACTTGATCTGAAGTTTCATGATCTTTATCATTATCTTCCTCTCTTATTGGTGTAGGCATCACGGGAACGGTTTTCTCTGATGAGCTACTTTCCAATTCGAGAGAAGGTACAATTACCTCATCAAGTTCTACTTTCCTCCCACTCACTTCTTTCGAGAGAAACTCCTTCTCTAGAAAGGACCCATTCTTGGCAACAAAGACCTTGCCTTCGGATCTGTGGTAGAAGGTGTACCCAATTGTTTCTTTAGGGTATCCTATGAAGACGCACTTCTCCGCTTTGGGTTCGAGCTTATCAGGTTGAAGCTTTTTCACATAAGCATCGCATCCCCAAACTTTAAGAAACGACAGCTTAGGTTTCTTGCCAAACCATAGTTCATACGGTGTCGTCTCAACGGATTTAGACGGTGCCCTATTTAACGTGAATGCAGTTGTCTCTAATGCATAACCCCAAAACGATAGTGGCAAATCGGTAAGAGACATCATAGAACGCACCATATCCAATAAAGTACGGTTACGACGTTCGGACACACCATTACGCTGTGGTTCACTCTGTGCGTTCGGTTTATTCGGTTTACATGGTTCGGTTTATACGGTTTTTCGGTTTGTACGGTATCCATACTTCGGTAAATACGGTATGAGATTTATATACGGTTCGGTTTCGGTATATACCAAATTAATTCGGTATGGTTTCGGTATATACCGTATAAACCAAAGTTGACGCGAATTTGAAAATGGCATTTAACAATTTACAAATTTATGACTCAAATCACATATCTTTTTATACAAAGAGTATATAACTATATGAATTGTATATGCATGCATAAATTTGATGGTTATGGACGTGCTTAGCATTCTTGTGAAGAGAAATATGACTTCATATAGTTATATACTCTGTTTTGGACCTCGTTGTCTGGAGGAAAACAGATGCACTTAACAGGAAATTTGGCTTCTGCACACAAAAATGACTACGTGTATGGTTGTTTCCCCAAGATATATAAATATATTTTATACTTCGGTTTATTCGGTTAACCATTCGGTTTTTCGGTATATACCATAAAAACCAAACTTCAAAACGGTATGAAAAGTTCATACCATACCGAAACCATAAAACCATAAAAACCATAAAATTGGTTAGGTTCGGTATATTTTTGGTATGGTTTTTCGGTTCGGTTTTAAAATGCACAGGGTGAGCTGTGGTGTTCCAGGTGGCGTGAGTTGTGAAACAATTCCACATTTTCTTAAATGAAGGCCAAACTCGTAACTCAAATATTCGCCTCCGCGATCAGATCATAGAAACTTTATTTTCTTGTTACGATGATTCTCTACTTCACTCTGAAATTCTTTGAACTTTTCAAATGTTTTAGACTTGTGTTTCATCAAGTAGATATACCCATATCTAATCAAGTCATCTGTGAAGGTTAGAAAATAACGATACCCGCCGCGTGCTTCAACATTCATCGGACCGCATACATCGGTATGTATTATTTCCAACAAATCAGTAGCTCACTCCATTGTTCCGGAGAACGGAGTTTTAGTCATCTTGCCCATGAGGCATGGTTCGCAAGTATCAAATGATTCATAATCAAGAGATTCCAAAAGTCCATCCGCATGGAGTTTCTTCATGCACTTTACACCAATATGACCTAAACGGCAGTGCCACAAATATGTTGCACTATCATTTTCAACTTTGCATCTTTTGGCATCAATATTATGAATATGTGTATCACTACGATCGAGATTCAACAAGAATATACCATTCACAAAAGGTGCGTGACCATAAAAGATGTTACTCATATAAATAAAACAACCATTATTCTCTGACTTAAATGAATAACCGTCTCGTAATAAACAAGATCCAGATATAATGTTCATGCTCAACGCTGGCACCAAATAACAATTATTGAGGTCTAAAACTAATCCCGAAGGTAGATGTAGAGGTAGCGTGCCAACGGCGATCACATCAACCTTTGAACCATTCCCGACGCGCATCGTCACCTCGTCCTTAGCCAATCTTCGCTTATTCCGTAGCTCCTGTTTCGAGTTACAAATATGAGCAACCGAACCAGTATCAAATACCCAGGCGCTACTGCGAGCATTAGTGAGGAACACATCAATAACATGTATATCAAATATACCTTTGCTCACTTTGCCATCCTTCTTATCCGCCAAATACTTGGGGCAGTTCCGCTTCCAGTGACCAGTCCCTTTGCAGTAGAAGCACTCTGTTTCAGGCCTGGGTCCAGCTTTGGGTTTCTTCGTGGGAGCGGCAACTTGCTTGCCGTTCTTCTTGAAGTTCCCCTTCTTTCCCTTGCCCTTTTTCTTGAAACTAGTGGTTTTGTTAACCATCAACACTTGATGATCCTTCTTGATTTCTACCTCCGCTGATTTCAGCATCGCGAAGAGCTCGGGAATTGTCTTCTCCATCCCTTGCATATTATAGTTCATCACGAAGCCTTTATAGCTTGGTGGCAGTGACTGAAGAACTCTGTCAATAACACTCTCAACCGGAAGATCAATTCCCAGCTGAGTCAAGTGGTTGTGGTACCCAGACATTCTGAGTATGTGTTCACTGACAGAACTGTTCTCCTCCATCTTACAGCTAAAGAACTTGTTGGAGACTTAATATCTCTCAACCCGGGCATTAGCTTGAAATATCAATTTCAGCTCTTGGAACATCTCATATGCTCCGTGGCGTTCAAAACGCTTTTGCAGTCCCGGTTCTAAGCCGTAGAGCATGGCACACTGAACTATCGAGTAGTCATCAGATCGAGCCTGCCAGGCATTCACAACGTCTGCAGCAGCTCCTGCAGCAGGTCCATCACCTAGCGGTGCATCAAGGACATAATTCTTCTGTGCAGCAATGAGGATAATCCTCAAGTTACGGACCCAGTCCGTGTAGTTGCTACCATCATCTTTCAACTTAGCTTTCTCTAGGAACGCATTAAAATTCAACGGAACAGTAGCACGGGCCATTTATCTACAACATAGATATGCAAAAACTATCAAAACTGAGTTCATGATAAATTAAGTTCAATTAATCAAATTACTAATGAACTCCCACTTAAATTAACATCCCTCAAGTTAACTGAGTGATACATGATCCAAATCAACTAGCCCATGTCCGATCATCACGTGAGATGGGATTGTCATCAATGGTGAACATCTCCATGTTGATCATATCTACTATATGACTCATGTTCGACCTTTCAGTCTCAAGTGTTCCGAGACAATGTCTGTACATGCTAGGCTCGTCAAGTTTAACCCAAGTATTCTGCTTGTGTAAAACTGGCTTACACCCGTTGTATGTGAACGTAGAATCTATCACACCCGATCATCACGAGGTGCTTCGAAACGACGAACTTTAGCAACGGTGCATACTCGGGGAGAACACTTTTATCTTGAAATTTAGTGAAGGGGTCATCTTATAATGCTACCATCGTTCTAAGCAAAATAAGATGCATAAAGGATAAACATCACATGCAATCAAAATATGTGACATGATATGGCCATCATCTTGTGCTTTTGATCTCCATCTCTAAAGCATCGTCATGATCTCCATCGTCACCGGCTCGACACCTTGATCTCCATCGTTGCGTCGTGGTTGTCTCGCCAACTATTGCTTCTACAACTATTGCTAACGCATAGCGATAAAGTAAAGCAATTACATGGCGCTTGCATTTCATACAATAAAGAGACAACCATAAGGCTCCTGCCGGTTGCCGATAAATTACAAAACATGATCATCTCATACAATAACGTATATCATATCATGTCTTGACCATATCACATCACAGCATACCCTGCAAAAACAAGTTAGACGTCCTCTACTTTGTTGTTGCAAGTTTTACGTGGCTGCTACGGGCTTCTAGCAAGAACCGTTCTTACCTACGGCATTAAACCACAACGGTGATTTATCAAGTATGTTGTTTTAACCTTCAACAAGGACCGTCTGCAGTCAAATTCGATTCAACAAAAGTAGGAGAAACAGACACCCGCCAGCCACCTTTATGCAAAACAAGTTGCATGTCTGTCGGTGGAACCGGTCTCATGTACGTGGACATGTAAGGTTGGTCCGGGCCGCTTCATCTTACAATACCGCCGAATCAAAATAAGTCGTTGGTGGTAAGCAGTATGACGATCACCGCCCACAACTCTTTGTGTTCTACTCGTGCATATCATCTACGCATAGACCTGGCTCATGATGCCACTGTTGGGGAACGTTGCATGGAAAACAAAAAAAATTCTACGCACACGCAAGATCTATCCATGGAGATGCATAGCTACGAGAGGGGGGGTGTGTCTACGTACCCTCGTAAACCGTAAGCGGAAGCATTAGAACAACGCGGTTGATGTCGTCGAACAACTTCACGATCCAACCGACCGAGTACCGAACGTACGGCACCTCCGCGTTCAGCATGTTGGGGAACGTTGCATGGGAAACAAAAATTTTCCTACGCACACATAAGATCTATCCATGGTGATGAGCATCTACGAGAGGGAGAGTGAATCTACATACCCTTGTAGATCGCTAAGCGGAAGCGTTAATAAACGCGGTTGATGTAGTCGAACGTCTTCGCGATCCAAATCGCCGAGCGTCCCGCGATCCAATCACGATCCTTCCGATCTAGTGCCGAACGGACGGCACCTCCGCGTTCAACACACGTACGGCTTGATGACGCCTTCACCTCCTCGATCCAGCGAGCGACGGTGAAGTAGTGGTTGAGTTCCAGCAGCACGACGGCGTGGTGATGGTGGTGAAGAACAATCTCTGCAGGGCTTCGCCAAGCGCTACGGAGATTATGACGGAGGAACTAGAGGGCTAGGGTTGCCGGCACACGGCTTGGGAAATCCTGATGTGTCCCGTGTGCTAGCCCTGCCCCTCTATTTATATGTTGAGCCTTGGGGTCTAAACTTGGAGTAAAAGCCTCCTCCAGGTCGGTTTTGCCCGCACAAGGTCGGTTTGGCCCGCAGGGAAAGAGTCCAACTCGGATCCCTGCCGAACCGCGCACAGCCGCGCACAAGCGGTAGTACCGCTTCACACAAGCGGTAGTACCGCTTGGGCGGTAGTACCGCTTCACACAAGCGGTAGTACCGCTCGGGCGGTAGTACCGCTTCACCAAGCGGTAGTACCGCTTACGCGGCAGCAAAACTACTTTTGCACTTTCCAATACCTTGTGGGCTTTATCCCTTTGGCTCATATAAAGTGTTGCTGCACCCGAACACTTCGGTAAACATCCGGAACCCCTTCCGGTGAACTTCGGAACCCTTCCAGAGATCAAAACACTATTATCACATATATCAATCTTTACCTCCGGACTATTCCGGAGATCCTCGTCATGTCCGGGATCTTATCCGGGACTCCGAACAACTTTCGGTCACCAACATAATAACTCAATTATACTAATCGTCACCAAACGTTAAGTGTGTAGACCCTGCGGGTTCGAGAACTATGTAGACATGACCGAGACACCTCTACGGCCAATAACCAATAGCGGGACCTGGATGCCCATATTGGCTCCTACATATTCTACGAAGATCTTTATCGGTCGAACCTCTATGTCAAGGATTCAGTTAATCCCGTATGCTGTTCCCTTTGTTCTTCGGTATGTTACTTGCCCGAGATTCGATCGTCGGTATCACTATACCTAGTTCAATCTCGTTACCGGCAAGTCTCTTTACTCGTTCCGTAATACAAGATCTCGTGGCTAACACTTTAGTCACATTGCTTGCAAGGCTCATTGTGATGTTGTATTACCGAGTGGGCCCTGAGATACCTCTCCGTCACACAGAGTAACAAATCCCAGTCTTGATCCATGCCAACCCAACAGACACCCTCGGAGATACCTGTAGAGCACCTTTATAGTCACCCAGTTACGTTGCGACGTTTGATACACACAAGGTATTCTTCCGGTGTCAGTGAGTTGCATGATCTCATGGTCAAAGGAACAGATACTTGACATGCAGAAAACAATAGCAATAAACTGACACGATCAAATGCTACGTTTACAGTTTGGGTCTTGTCCATCACATCATTCCCCTCATGATGTGATCCCGTTATCAAATGACATCTCATGTCCATGGCTAGGAAACCTTAACCATCTTTGATCAACAAGCTAGTCAACTAGAGGCTTACTAGGGACACAGTGTTGTCTATGTACCCACACATGTATTTGAGTTTCCAATCAATACAATTATAGCATGGATAATAAACGATTATCATGAACAAGGAAATATAATAATAACCAATTTATTATTGCCTCTAGGGCATATTTCCAACAGTCTCCCACTTGCACTAGAGTCAATAATCTAGTTCACATCACTATGTGATTTACATTGTAATGAATCGAACACCCATGCAGTTCTGGTGTTGTTCATGTTTAGCCCTTGGAAGAGGTTTAGTCAACGGATCTGCAACATTTAGATCCGTGTGTACTTTGCAAATATTTATGTCGTCCTCCTTGATGTAATCGCGGATGGAATTGAAACGTCGCTTTATGTGTCTGGTCCTCTTGTGAAATCTTGGTTCCTTGGCTAGAGCAATGGCACCAGTATTACTCCAAGATCTGTCATGAACTCCTTCATCCAGACACCTTCCTTCGCCGCCTCCGAGGCAGCGATGTACTCCGCTTCGCATGTAGAATCTGCTACCACGCTTTGCTTGGAACTGCACCAGCTAACCGCACCCCCATTAAGAATAAATACGTATCCGGTTTGCGACTTAGAGTCATCCGGATCAGTGTCAAAACTTGCATCGACGTAACCCTTTACGACGAGCTCTTGATCACCTCCATAAACGAGAAACATGTCCTTAGTCCTTTTCAGGTACTTCAGGATATTCTTGACCGCCGTCCAGTGTTCCATTCCTGGATCACTTTGAAACCTTCCGACCATACTTATGGCAAGGCTGACATCGGGTCTTGTGCACAGCATTTGCATACATGATAGAGCCTATGGCCGAAGCATAGGGGATGACACTCATCTTTTCTCTATCTTCTGCAGTCACTGGGCATTGAGTCTTACTCAACTTCACACCTTGCAATACAGGCAAGAACCCCTTCTTGGACTGATCCATTTTGAACTTCTTCAAAACTTTGTCAAGGTATGTGCTTTGTGAAAGTCCTATTAAGCGTCTCGATCTATCTCTATAGATCTTGATGCCTAATATGAAAGCAGCTTCTCCTAGGTCCTTCATTGAAAAACTCTTGTTCAAATATTCCTTTACGCTTTCCAGCATTTCTATATTGTTTCCAATCAGTAATATGTCATCCACATATAATATTAGAAACGCTATAGAGCTCCCACTCACTTTCTTGTAAATACAAGCTTCTCCGTAAACTTGTATAAACTCGAACGCTTTGATCACCTCATCAAAACGAAGATTCCAACTCCGAGATGCTTGCACCAGTCCATAAATGGATCGCTGGAGTTTGCAAACTTTGTCAGCATTCTCTGGATCGACAAAACCTTCTGGTTGCATCATATACAACTCTTCCTTAAGGTAACCGTTAAGGAACGCTGTTTTGACATCCATCTGCCAAATTTCATTATCGAAAAAGGCAGCTATTGCTAACATGATTCTGACGGACTTAAGCATCACTACGGGTGAGAAGGTCTCATCGTAGTCAACTCCTTGAACTTGTGAAAAACCCTTTGCCACAAGTCGAGCTTTATAGACGGTGACATTACCGTCCGCGTCCGTCTTCCTCTTAAAGATCCATTTGTTCTGAATGGCCTTACGCCCTTCAGGTAATACTTCCAAAGTCCATACTTTGTTTTCATACATGGATCCCATCTCGGATTTCATGGCCTCTAACCACTTATCGGAATCCGGGTTCATCATCGCTTCTCCATAGCTCGTAGGTTCATCGTTGTCTAACAACATGACCTCTAAGACAGGGTTGCCGTACCACTCAGGAGCAGTACGCGTCCTTGTCGACCTACGAGGTTCGATAGCAACTTGATCCAAAGCTTCATGATCATCATCATTAACTTCCTCTTCAGCTAATGTAGGCTCCACAGAAACAACTTTCTGCGCTGCGCTACTCTCAGGTTGAAGTAAAGGTTCAACAACCTCATCAAGTTCTATCTTCCTCCCACTCAATTCTTTCGAGAGAAACTCTTTCTCAAGAAATGTTCCGTTTTTAGCGACAAACACTTTGCCCTCGGATCTGAGGTAGAAGGTATACCCAATTGTCTCTTTTGGGTATCCTATGAAGACGCATTTCTCCGCTTTGGGTTCCAGCTTTTCAGGCTGAAGCTTTTTGACATAAGCATCACATCCCCAAACTTTAAGAAACGACAGTTTTGGCTTCTTGCCAAACCAAAGTTCATATGGCGTCGTCTCAACGGATTTCGATGGTGCCCTATTTAAAGTGAATGCAGCTGTCTCTAATGCATAACCCCAAAACGATAGTGGCAAATCGGCAAGAGACATCATAGATCGCACCATATCCAATAAGGTTCGATTACGACGTTCGGACACACCATTACGCTGTGGTGTTCCAGGCGGTGTCAATTGTGAAACAATTCCACACTGTTTTAAGTGACTGCCAAACTCATAACTCAGATATTCTCCTCCTCGATCAGATCGTAGGAATTTAATCTTCTTGTTACGATGATTCTCAACTTCACTCTGAAATTGTTTGAACTTTTCAAATGTTTCAGACTTGTGTTTCATTAAGTAAATATACCCATATCTACTTAAGTCATCAGTGAAGGTGAGAAAGTAACGATAACCACCGCGCGCCTCAATACTCATCGGACCGCACACATCAGTATGTATGATTTCCAATAAGTCACTTGCCCGTTCCATTGTTCCAGAGAACGGCGTTTTAGTCATCTTGCCCATGAGGCATGGCTCACATGTGTCAAGTGATTCAAAATCAAGTGACTCCAAAAGTCCATCAGCATGGAGCTTCCTCATGCGTTTTACGCCAATATGACCTAAACGGCAGTGCCACAAGAAAGTGGTATTATCATTATCAATTCTACATCTTTTGGCATCAATGTTATGAACATGTGTATCATTACTATCGAGATTCAATAAGAATAAACCCCTCACATCGGGTGCATGACCATAAAAGATATTACTCATATAAATAGAACAACCATTATTCTCTGATTTAAATGAGTAACCGTCTCGCAATAAACAAGATCCAGATATAATGTTCATGCTTAACGCAGGCACCAAATAACACTTATTTAGGTTCATCACTAATCCCGACGGTAATCGAAGAGCGAGCGTGCCGACGGCGATCACATCAACCTTGGAACCATTTCCCACGCGCATCGTCACTTCGTCCTTTGCCAGCCTCCGTCTATTCCGCAGTTCCTGTTTTGAGTTGCAAATATGAGCAACCGCACCGGTATCAAATACCCAGGCACTACAACGAGAGTTGGTAAGGTACACATCAATAACATGTATATCATATATACCTTGTTTGTTGTTGGCCGCCTTCTTGTCAGCCAAATACTTGGGGCAATTCCGCTTCCAGTGTCCAGTTCCCTTGCAATGAAAACACACAGTTTCTGGTTTGGGTCCAGCCTTGGGTTTCTTCACGAGAGGAGCAACTGCTTTGCCACTCTTCTTGGAGTTACCCTTCTTACCCTTGCCATTTTTCTTGAAACTAGTGGTTTTATTGACCATCAACACTTGATGCTCCTTCTGAATTTCAGACTCAGCGGCTTTCAGCATCGCAAACAGCTCGGCGACTGACTTGTTCATCCCGTGCATGTTATAGTTCAACACGAAGCTCTTGTAGCTAGGTGGCAATGATTGAAGAACTCTGTCAGTGATAGCCTCTGGCGGAAGGGGCATCCCTAACTCAGCCAGACGGGTGGAGTACCCAGACATTCTGAGCACGTGATCACTGATAGACCCGTTCTCCTCCATCTTGCAAGCATAGAACTTATCGGAGATCTCATATCTCTCGATCCGGGCATTCTTCTGAAAGATAAACTTCAACTCCTGGAACATCTCATATGCTCCATGACGTTCAAAACGTCTTTGAAGTCCCGGTTCTAAGCCATACAACATTGCACATTGAACTATTGAGTAATCATCAGAACGAGCCTGCCAGGCGTTCACAACGTCTAGAGACTCAACTGGAGCGGGTGGATCACCAAGCGGTGCATCAAGGACATAAGCCTTCTGGGAAGCCGTAAGGATAATCCTTAGATTACGGGCCCAGTCCACAAAGTTACTTCCATCATCTTTCAACTTAGCTTTCTCTAGGAACACATTAAAATTCAAGGGTGCTACTGCGCGAGCCATGATCTACAACATAAATATAGCAAAGACAACTTAGACTATTGTTCTTAGATAATGAGTTTAGTTAATCATATTTAAAAAACTCCCACTCAAATTGACATCCCTCCGGTCATTCGAGTGTAACATGATCCAAATCCACCAACTCAAGTCCGATCATCACGTGAGTTGAGGTGGTTTCAATGGTGAACATCTTCATGTTGATCATATCTACTATATGACTCATGTTCGACCTTTCGGTCTCTTGTGTTCCGAGGCCATGTCTGTACATGCTAGGCTCGTCAAGTTTAACCCGAGTGTTCCGCACGTGCAACATGGCTTGCACCCGTTGTATGCGAACGTAGAGTCTATCACACCCGATCATCACGGCGTGTCTCGAAACGACGAACTTTCGCAACGGTGCACACTTGGGGAGAACACAATTTATCTTGAAATTTAAGTGAGGGATCACCTTATAATGCTACCGTCGTCCTAAGCAAAATAAGATGCATAAAAGGATTAACATCACATGCAAATCATAAGTGACATGATATGGCCATGAACTTGTGCTTTTGATCTCCATCTCCAAAGCACCGGCATGATCTCCATCGTCACCGGCATGACACCATGATCTCCATCATCTTGATCTCCATCAACGTGTCGCCATAAGGTTGTCGCGCTGACTGTTGCTTCCACGACTATAGCTAACGTTTAGCGATAAAGTAAAGCATTACATAGCGCTTAATGATTGACACGCAGGTCATACAATAATTAAAGACAACTCTATGGCTCCTGCCAGTTGCCGTACTCATCGACATGCAAGTCGTGATATTCTATACAAAACATGATCATCTCATACATCACATATATCTCATCATGTAATTGGCCATATCACATCACAACATACCCTGCAAAAACAAGTTAGACGTCCTCTAATTGTTGTTGCAAATTTTACGTGGCTGCTACGGGTTTGCAAGAACCGTTCTTACCTACGCAAAACCACAACGTGGTGTAGTGATTGCTTTTTGATCTTCTAAAAGAACCCTCTTCATTGAACCGATTCAACTAAAGTGAGAGAGACAGACACCCGCCAGTCACCTTTATGCAACAAGTGCACGCAGCGGTAAAACCAGTCTCGCGTAAGCGTACGCGTAATGTCGGTCCGGGCCGCTTCATCTCACAATACCGCTGAATCAAGTATCAACTAGTAACGGCAAGCAATATGTATACACCCACGCCCACAACTCGTTTGTGTTCTACTCGAGATCTCATCTACGCATAGACCTGGCTCATGATGCCACTGTTGGGGAACGTTGCATGGGAAACAAAAATTTTCCTACGCACACATAAGATCTATCCATGGTGATGAGCATCTACGAGAGGGAGAGTGAATCTACATACCCTTGTAGATCGCTAAGCGGAAGCGTTAATAAACGCGGTTGATGTAGTCGAACGTCTTCGCGATCCAAATCGCCGAGCGTCCCGCGATCCAATCACGATCCTTCCGATCTAGTGCCGAACGGACGGCACCTCCGCGTTCAACACACGTACGGCTTGATGACGCCTTCACCTCCTCGATCCAGCGAGCGACGGTGAAGTAGTGGTTGAGTTCCAGCAGCACGACGGCGTGGTGATGGTGGTGAAGAACAATCTCTGCAGGGCTTCGCCAAGCGCTACGGAGATTATGACGGAGGAACTAGAGGGCTAGGGTTGCCGGCACATGGCTTGGGAAATCCTGATGTGTCCCGTGTGCTAGCCCTGCCCCTCTATTTATATGTTGAGCCTTGGGGTCTAAACTTGGAGTAAAAGCCTCCTCCAGGTCGGTTTTGCCCGCACAAGGTCGGTTTGGCCCGCAGGGAAAGAGTCCAACTCGGATCCCTGCCGAACCGCGCACAGCCGCGCACAAGCGGTAGTACCGCTTCACACAAGCGGTAGTACCGCTTGGGCGGTAGTACCGCTTCACACAAGCGGTAGTACCGCTCGGGCGGTAGTACCGCTTCACCAAGCGGTAGTACCGCTTACGCGGCAGCAAAACTACTTTTGCACTTTCCAATACCTTGTGGGCTTTATCCCTTTGGCTCATATAAAGTGTTGCTGCACCCGAACACTTCGGTAAACATCCGGAACCCCTTCCGGTGAACTTCGGAACCCTTCCAGAGATCAAAACACTATTATCACATATATCAATCTTTACCTCCGGACTATTCCGGAGATCCTCGTCATGTCCGGGATCTTATCCGGGACTCCGAACAACTTTCGGTCACCAACATAATAACTCAATTATACTAATCGTCACCAAACGTTAAGTGTGTAGACCCTGCGGGTTCGAGAACTATGTAGACATGACCGAGACACCTCTACGGCCAATAACCAATAGCGGGACCTGGATGCCCATATTGGCTCCTACATATTCTACGAAGATCTTTATCGGTCGAACCTCTATGTCAAGGATTCAGTTAATCCCGTATGCTGTTCCCTTTGTTCTTCGGTATGTTACTTGCCCGAGATTCGATCGTCGGTATCACTATACCTAGTTCAATCTCGTTACCGGCAAGTCTCTTTACTCGTTCCGTAATACAAGATCTCGTGGCTAACACTTTAGTCACATTGCTTGCAAGGCTCATTGTGATGTTGTATTACCGAGTGGGCCCTGAGATACCTCTCCGTCACACAGAGTAACAAATCCCAGTCTTGATCCATGCCAACCCAACAGACACCCTCGGAGATACCTGTAGAGCACCTTTATAGTCACCCAGTTACGTTGCGACGTTTGATACACACAAGGTATTCTTCCGGTGTCAGTGAGTTGCATGATCTCATGGTCAAAGGAACAGATACTTGACATGCAGAAAACAATAGCAATAAACTGACACGATCAAATGCTACGTTTACAGTTTGGGTCTTGTCCATCACATCATTCCCCTCATGATGTGATCCCGTTATCAAATGACATCTCATGTCCATGGCTAGGAAACCTTAACCATCTTTGATCAACAAGCTAGTCAACTAGAGGCTTACTAGGGACACAGTGTTGTCTATGTACCCACACATGTATTTGAGTTTCCAATCAATACAATTATAGCATGGATAATAAACGATTATCATGAACAAGGAAATATAATAATAACCAATTTATTATTGCCTCTAGGGCATATTTCCAACACAGCACACGTTCAGCTCGGTGACGTCCTCGAATTCTTGATCCAGCAAGACGGCGAGGTAGTGGATGAGTTCCGGCAGCACGACGGCGTGGTGACGGTGATGGTAATGCTATCTCCGCAGGGCTTCGCCCAAGCACTGCGAAAATATGACCGAGGGACGGAACTGTGGAGGGGGGCACCGCACACGGCTAAGACAATGTTGTGTCCTTTGGGGCGCCCCCTCTCCTCTATTTATATATGTGTAGGGGCTTGGAGTAGAAGGAATAGTGTCACGTGAACAGTAACCGTGAATAGTACACACGTGGACTTGGACTCCAAAGTCCAATCCTATTCCTACTAGGACTCTCCCTTTTTTCCTTCCCTAGCTGCGTGGGCTTTTGAGGACTTGGTGCGCCTGGCCCAATAAGGCCAGGGCACCTCCCCTTAGCCCATGCCAGCCCTTGGGACATGGTGGACCCACTTGTGGACTTCTGGACCCCTCCGGAATCCTCCGGAACCTTCTGGAAGCTTCCCGGTACAATACCGAAAAAACTGCACATTTTTCCGCAACCCAAAATATGACTTCCCATATATAAATCTTTACCTCTCGACCATTCCGAGACTCCTCGTGACGTCTGGGATCTCATCCGGGACTCCGAACAATATTCGGTTACCAATTCACATAACTCATATAACACTATATCGTCAACGAACGTTAAGCGTGCGGACCCTACGGGTTCGGGAATGATGTAGACATGATCGAGACGCCTCTCGGGTCAATAACCAATAGCGGAACCTGGATGCCCATATTGGTTCCTACATATTCCACGAAGATCTTATCGGTCCAACCGTAATGACAACATACGTAATTCCCTTTGTTCGTCGGTATGTTACTTGCCCGAGATTCGATCGTCGGTATCTCCATACCTAGTTCAATCTCGTTATCGGCAAGTCTCTTTACTCGTTCCGTAATACATCATCCCGTAACTAACTCCTTAGTCACTTTGCTTGCAAGCTTCTTATGATGTGCATTACCAAGAGGGCCCAGAGATACCTCTCCGAAACACGGAGTGACAAATCCCAGTCTCGATCCATGCCAACTCAACGGACACCTTCGGAGATACCTGTAGAGCATCTTTATGATCACCCAGTTACGATGTGATGTTTGATAGCACATAAGGTATTCCTCCGGTATCCGAGAGTTGCATGATCTCATGGACTGAGGAACATGTATTTGACATTCAAGAAAGCAGTAGCAATAAACAGAACTATCATATGCTAAGCTAACGGATGGGTCTTGTCCATCACATCATTCTCCTAATGATGTGATCCTGTTATCAAATGACAACTCATGTCTATGGTTAGGAAACCTTAACCATCTTTGATCAACGAGCTAGTCTAGTAGAGGCTCACTAGGGATACGGTATTTGTTTATGTATTCACACATGTATTTAAGTTTCCGGTCAATACAATTCTAGCATGAATAATAAGCATTTATCATGAACAAGGAAATATAAAATAACAACTTTATTATTGCCTCTAGGGCATATTTCCATCAGTTGACATAGATATTTTTATCTAGGAGGTATGTGAACCAGAAATTGCAACCGACCCTCTTGTCGAGAAGTTAAATTTAGTTGAAAAAGAAAACGAGTATTTGAAAGAAAAATTGAAAAGAATTGAAGAAGAGAAGATGAAATTGGAGTTGTATGTTGCCGATGTCGTCGATGATCACAAGATCACGATGGATGCAATGCGCTTGAAGATTAGAAAGATTAGAAAATATGCCGTTAATAAAGAGGCTTGGTATCATTATGCTGTTGGATCAATTATTACCTTAGTTGCGATTTTGATCGCATTTGTTGTTGCATTTAAATGCTTTAGCTAGATAGTTTTATGTTGTTTTATGAGAATAAGTGTGTATGAACTTTATGCATGAGCTTGTATTAATTTGGTCTTTTCGGTGTTGTGTAATGAAGATGAGTCGGCAATGGATGTACGATGACCGACGCTCTCCCCAGTTCATTAATGGCATGCATAGTTTTCTGCGTGCGGCTGAGGCCAACAAGCGGAATGGTTTTATGTGTTGTCCATGTGGTGTCTGTAAGAATGATAGGAATTACTCTAGCTCAAAAGTCATTCACGTCCACCTGTTTACGCCCGGTTTCATGTCCGGCTATAACTGTTGGACCAAGCACGGAGAAAGAGGGGTTCTAATGGAAGAGAATGAAGAAGAAGAGGATGATGACAACTATCTTGGGTTCCCTCAATACGATGGTACTACAATGGGGGAAGAGAATGAAGAAGAGGCATCAGATGAGCCCGCTGATGATCTTGGTCGGGCCATTGCTGATGCAAAGAGAAACTGCGAAAGTGAAAAGGAGAAGTTGAAGTTGCAGCGCATGTTAGAGGATCACAAAAAATTGTTGTACCCAAATTGCGAAGATGACAAGAAAAAGCTGGGTACCACACTGGAATTGCTGCAATGGAAGGCAGAGAATGGTGTATCTGACAAGGGATTTGAAAAGTTGCTAAAACTGATAAAGAAGACGCTTCCAAAGGATAACGAATTGCCCGATAGTACGTACGAAGCAAAGAAGGTTGTCTGCCCTCTAGGATTAGAGGTGCAGAAGATACATGCATGCCCTAATGACTGCATCCTCTACCGCGATGAGGAGTACGAGAATTTGAATGCATGCCCGGTATGCGGTGCATTGCGCTATAAGATCAGCCGCGATGACCCTAGTGATGATGTTGAGGGCGAGCGCCCCAGGAAGAGTTTTCCTGCCAAGGTGATGTGGTATGCTCCTATAATACCACGGTTGAAACATTTGTTCCAAAACAAAGAGCATGCCAAGTTGTTGCGATGGCACAAAGAAGACTGTAAGAAAGACGGGAAGTTGAGAGTACCCGCTGATGGGTCGCAGTGGAGAAAAATCGAGAGAAAGTGGCCGGAGTTTGCAGGTGACGCAAGGAACTTATGGTTTGGTATAAGTGCAGATGGCATTAATCCTTTTGGGGAGCAGAGCAGCAATCATAGCACCAGGCCTGTGACTCTATGTATCTAGAACCTTCCTCCTTGGTTGTGCATGAAGCGGAAGTTCATTATGATGCCAGTGCTCATCCAAGGCCCTAAGCAACCCGGCAATGGCATTGATGTGTACCTAAGGCCATTAGTTGAAGAACTTTTACATCTGTGGGACATAAAAGGTGTACGTGTGTGGGATGAGCACAAACAGCAGGAATTTGACCTACGAGCGTTGCTGTTTGTAACCATCAATGATTGGCCTGCTCTTAGTAACCTTTTAGGACAGACAAACAAGGGATACCACGCATGCACGCACTGTTTAGATGAGACCGAAAGTATATATTTGGATAAATGTAAGAAGGATGTGTACCTGGGACATCGTCGATTTCTTCCGATCAAGCATCTCTTAAGAAAGAAAGGCAAGCATTTCAAAGGTGAGGCAGATCACCGGAAGAAGCCTGACCACCGTACTGGTGATCATATACTTGGTATGGTCAAGGATTTAAAAGTAATCTTTGGAAAGGGTCCTGGTGGACAATCTGTTCCGAATGACGCTGACGGACACGCACCCATGTGGAAGAAGAAATCTATATTTTGGGAGCTACCCTATTGGAAAGTCCTAGAGGTCCGCTTTGCAATAGACGTGATGCACGTGATGAAGAATCTTTGCATGAACCTGCTAGGCTTCTTGGGCGTGTATGGGTGTTGGAAATATGCCCTAGAGGCAATAATAAATTGGTTATTATTATATTTCCTTGTTCATGATAATCGTTTATTATCCATGCTATAATTGTATTGATTGGAAACTCAAATACATGTGTGGGTACATAGACAACACTGTGTCCCTAGTAAGCCTCTAGTTGACTAGCTCGTTGATCAAAGATGGTTAAGGTTTCCTAGCCATTGACATGAGATGTCATTTGATAACGGGATCACATCATTAGGAGAATGATGTGATGGACAAGACCCAAACTGTAAACGTAGCATTTGATCGTGTCAGTTTATTGCTATTGTTTTCTGCATGTCAAGTATCTGTTCCTTTGACCATGAGATCATGCAACTCACTGACACCGGAGGAATACCTTGTGTGTATCAAACGTCGCAACGTAACTGGGTGACTATAAAGGTGCTCTACAGGTATCTCCGAGGGTGTCTGTTGGGTTGGCATGGATCAAGACTGGGATTTGTTACTCCGTGTGACGGAGAGGTATCTCAGGGCCCACTCGGTAATACAACATCACATTGAGCCTTGCAAGCAAAGTGACTAAAGGGTCAGCCACAGGATCTTGTATTACGGAACGAGTAAAGAGACTTGCCGGTAACGAGATTGAACTAGGTATAGTGATACCGACGATCGAATCTCGGGCAAGTAACATACCGAAGAACAAAGGGAACAGCATACGGGATTAACTGAATCCTTGACATAGAGGTTCGACCGATAAAAGATCTTCGTAGAATATGTAGGAGCCAATATGGGCATCCAGGTCCCGCTATTGGTTATTGGCCGTAGAGGTGTCTCGGTCATGTCTACATAGTTCTCGAACCCGCAGGGTCTACACACTTAACGTTTGGTGACGATTAGTATAGTTGAGTTATTATGTTGGTGACCGAAGGTTGTTCGGAGTCCCGGAGAAGATCCCGGACATGACGAGGATCTCCGGAATAGTCCGGAGGTAAAGATTGATATATGTGATAATAGTGTTTTGATCTCCGGAAGAGTTCCGGAGTTCACCGGAAGGGGTTCCGGATGTTTACCGAAGTGTTCGGGTGCGAGAACACTTTATATGGGCCAAGGGATAAAAGCCCACGAGGTATTGGAAAGTGCAAAAGTAGTTTTGCTGCCGCGTAAGCGGTACTACCGCTTGGTGAAGCGGTACTACCGCCCGAGCGGTACTACCGCTTGTGTGAAGCGGTACTACCGCCCAAGCGGTACTACCGCTTGTGAGCGGTACTACCGCTTGTGCGCGGCTGTGCACGGTTCGGCAGGTATCCGAGTTGGACTCTTTTCCTGCGGGCCAAACCGACCTTGTGCGGGAAAAACCGACCTGGAGGAGGCTTTTACTCCAAGTTTAGACCCCAAGGCTCAACATATAAATAGAGGGGCAGGGCTAGCACACGGGATACATCAAGATTTCCCCAAGCCGTGTGCGGCAACCCTAACCCTCTAGATCCTCCGTCATAATCTCCGTAGTGCTTGGCGAAGCCCTGCAGAGATTGTTCCTCACCACCATCACCACGCCGTCGTGCTGCTGGAACTCAACCACTACTTCACCATCGCTCGCTGGATCGAGGAGGTGAAGGCGTCATCAAGCCGTACGTGTGTTGAACGCGGAGGTGCCGTCCGTTCGGCGCTAGTTCGTGATCGGATCGAGGGACGACTTGCGATTTGGATCGCGGAGACGTTCCACTACATCAACCGCGTTTCTTAAACGCTTCCGCTTAGCGATCTACAAGGGTATGTAGATTCACTCTCCCTCTCGTAGATGCTCATCACCATGGATAGATCTTGTGTGTGCATAGGAAAATTTTTGTTTCCCATGCAACGTTCCCCAACAGTGGTATCAGAGCTAGGTCTATGCGTAGATGAGATCTCGAGTAGAACACAAACGAGTTGTGGGCGTGGGTGTATACATATTGCTTGCCGTTACTAGTTGATACTTGATTCGGCGGTATTGTGAGATGAAGCGGCCCGGACCGACATTACGCGTACACTTACGCGAGACAGGTTCCTTCAACTAACATGTAACTTCGTTGCATAAAGATGGCTAGCGGGTGTCTGTCTCTCTCACTTTAGTTGAATCGATTTCAATGAAGAGGGTTCTTTTAGAAGATCAAAAAGCAATCACTACACCACGTTGTGGTTTTGCGTAGGTAAGAACGGTTCTTGCAAACCCGTAGCAGCCACGTAAAATTTGCAACAACAATTAGAGGACGTCTAACTTGTTTTTGCAGGGTATGTTGTGATGTGATATGGCCAATTACATGATGAGATATATGTGATGTATGAGATGATCATGTGTTGTATAGAATATCACGACTTGCATGTCGATGAATACGGCAACTGGCAGGAGCCATAGAGTTGTCTTTAATTATTGTATGACCTGCGTGTCAATCATTAAGCGCTATGAAATGCTTTACTTTATCGCTAAACGTTAGCAATAGTCGTGGAAGCAACAGTCGGCGCGACAACCTTATGGCGACACGTTGATGGAGATCAAGATGATGGAGATCATGGTGTCATGCCGGTGACGATGGAGATCATGCCGGTGCTTTGGAGATGGAGATCAAAAGCACAAGTTCATGGCCATATCATGTCACTTATGATTTGCATGTGATGTTCATCCTTTTATGCATCTTATTTTGCTTAGGACGACGGTAGCATTATAAGGTGATCCCTCACTTAAATTTCAAGATAAATTGTGTTCTCCCCAAGTGTGCACCGTTGCGAAAGTTCGTCGTTTCGAGACACGCCGTGATGATCGGGTGTGATAGACTCTACGTTCGCATACAACGGGTGCAAGCCATGTTGCACGTGCGGAACACTCGGGTTAAACTTGACGAGCCTAGCATGTACAGACATGGCCTCGGAACACAAGAGACCGAAAGGTCGAACAAGAGTCATATAGTAGATATGATCAACATGAAGATGTTCACCATTGAAACCACCTCAACTCACGTGATGATCGGACTTGAGTTGGTGAATTTGGATCATGTTACACTCGAATGACCGGAGGGATGTCAATTTGAGTGGGAGTTTTTAAGTAATATGATTAATTAAACTCATTATCTAGAACAATAGTCTAAGTTGTCTTTGCTATATTTATGTTGTAGATCATGGCTCGCGCAGTAGCACCCCTAAATTTTAATGCGTTCCTAGAGAAAGCTAAGTTGAAAGATGATGGAAGTAACTTTGTGGACTGGGCCCGTAATCTAAGGATTATCCTTACGGCTTCCCAGAAGGCTTATGTCCTTGATGCACCGCTTGGTGATCCACCCGCTCCAGTTGAGTCTCTAGACGTTGTGAACGCCTGGCAGGCTCGTTCTGATGATTACTCAATAGTTCAATGTGCAATGTTGTATGGCTTAGAACCGGGACTTCAAAGACGTTTTGAACGTCATGGAGCATATGAGATGTTCCAGGAGTTGAAGTTTATCTTTCAGAAGAATGCCCGGATCGAGAGATATGAGATCTCCGATAAGTTCTATGCTTGCAAGATGGAGGAGAACGGGTCTATCAGTGATCACGTGCTCAGAATGTCTGGGTACTCCACCCGTCTGGCTGAGTTAGGGATGCCCCTTCCGCCAGAGGCTATCACTGACAGAGTTCTTCAATCATTGCCACCTAGCTACAAGAGCTTCGTGTTGAACTATAACATGCACGGGATGAACAAGTCAGTCGTCGAGCTGTTTGCGATGCTGAAAGCCGCTGAGTCTGAAATTCAGAAGGAGCATCAAGTGTTGATGGTCAATAAAACCACTAGTTTCAAGATAAATGGCAAGGGTAAGAAGGGTAACTCCAAGAAGAGTGGCAAAGCAGTTGCTCCTCTCGTGAAGAAACCCAAGGCTGGACCCAAACCAGAAACTGTGTGTTTTCATTGCAAGGGAACTGGACACTGGAAGCGGAATTGCCCCAAGTATTTGGCTGACAAGAAGGCGGCCAACAACAAACAAGGTATATATGATATACATGTTATTGATGTGTACCTTACCAACTCTCGTTGTAGTGCCTGGGTATTTGATACCGGTGCGGTTGCTCATATTTGCAACTCAAAACAGGAACTGCGGAAGAGACGGAGGCTGGCAAAGGACGAAGTGACGATGCGCGTGGGAAATGGTTCCAAGGTTGATGTGATCGCCGTCGGCACGCTCGCTCTTCGATTACCGTCGGGATTAGTGATGAACCTAAATAAGTGTTATTTGGTGCCTGCGTTAAGCATGAACATTATATCTGGATCTTGTTTATTGCGAGACGGTTACTCATTTAAATCAGAGAATAATGGTTGTTCTATTTATATGAGTAATATCTTTTATAGTCATGCACCCAATGTGAGGGGTTTATTCTTATTGAATCTCAATAGTAATGATACACATGTTCATAACATTGATGCCAAAAGATGTAGAATTGATAATGATAATACCACTTTCTTGTGGCACTGCCGTTTAGGTCATATTGGCGTAAAACGCATGAGGAAGCTCCATGCTGATGGACTTTTAGAGTCACTTGATTTTGAATCACTTGACACATGTGAGCCATGCCTCATGGGCAAGATGACTAAAACTCCGTTCTCTGGAACAATGGAACGGGCAAGTGACTTATTGGAAATCATACATACTGATGTGTGTGGTCCGATGAGTATTGAGGCGCGCGGTGGTTATCGTTACTTTCTCACCTTCACTGATGACTTAAGTAGATATGGGTATATTTACATAATGAAACACAAGTCTGAAACATTTGAAAAGTTCAAACAATTTCAGAGTGAAGTTGAGAATCATCGTAACAAGAAGATTAAATTCCTGCGATCTGATCGAGGAGGAGAATATCTGAGTTATGAGTTTGGCAGTCACTTAAGACAGTGTGGAATTGTTTCACAATTGACACCGCCTGGAACACCACAGCGTAATGGTGTGTCCGAACGTCGTAATCGAACCTTATTGGATATGGTGCGATCTATGATGTCTCTTGCCGATTTGCCACTATCGTTTTGGGGTTATGCATTAGAGACAGCTACATTCACTTTAAATAGGGCACCATCGAAATCCGTTGAGACGACGCCATATGAACTTTGGTTTGGCAAGAAGCCAAAGCTGTCGTTTCTTAAAGTTTGGGGATGTGATGCTTATGTCAAAAAGCTTCAGCCTGAAAAGCTGGAACCCAAAGCGGTGAAATGCGCCTTCATAGGATACCCAAAAGAGACAGTTGGGTATACCTTCTATCTCAGATCCGAAGGCAAAGTGTTTGTCGCTAAAAACGGAACATTTCTTGAGAAAGAGTTTCTCTCGAAAGAATTGAGTGGGAGGAAGATAGAACTTGATGAGGTTGTTGAACCTTTACTTCAACCTGAGAGTAGCGCAGCGCAGAAAGTTGTTTCTGTGGAGCCTACATTAGCTGAAGAGGAAGTTAATGATGATGATCATGAAGCTTTGGATCAAGTTGCTATCGAACCTCGTAGGTCGACAAGGACGCGTACTACTCCTGAGTGGTACGGCAACCCTGTCTTAGAGGTCATGTTGTTGGACAACGATGAACCTACGAGCTATGGAGAAGCGATGATGGGCCCGGATTCCGAGAAGTGGTTAGAGGCCATGAAATCCGAGATGGGATCCATGTATGAAAACAAAGTATGGACTTTGGAAGTATTACCTGAAGGGCGTAAGGCCATTCAGAACAAATGGATCTTTAAGAGGAAGACGGACGCGGACAGTAATGTCACCGTCTATAAAGCTCGACTTGTGGCAAAGGGTTTTTCACAAGTTCAAGGAGTTGACTACGATGAGACCTTCTCACCCGTAGCGATGCTTAAGTCCGTCAGAATCATGTTAGCAATAGCTGCCTTTTTCGATTATGAAATTTGACAGATGGATGTCAAAACAGCGTTCCTTAACGGTTTCCTTAAGGAAGAGTTGTATATGATGCAACCAGAAGGTTTTGTCGATCCAGAAAATGCTGACAAAGTTTGCAAACTCCAGCGATCCATTTATGGACTGGTGCAAGCATCTCGGAGTTGGAATCTTCGTTTTGATGAGGTGATCAAAGCGTTCGAGTTTATACAAGTTTACGGAGAAGCTTGTATTTACAAGAAAGTGAGTGGGAGCTCTATAGCGTTTCTAATATTATATGTGGATGACATATTGCTGATTGGAAACAATATAGAAATGTTGGAAAGCGTAAAGGAATATTTGAACAAGAGTTTTTCAATGAAGGACCTAGGAGAAGCTGCTTTCATATTAGGCATCAAGATCTATAGAGATAGATCAAGACGCTTAATAGGACTTTCACAAAGCACATACCTTGATAAGATTTTGAAGAAGTTCAAAATGGATCAGTCCAAGAAGGGGTTCTTGCCTGTTTTGCAAGGTGTGAAGTTGAGTAAGACTCAATGCCCAGTGACTGCAGGAGATAGAGAAAAGATGAGTGTCATCCCCTATGCTTCAGCCATAGGCTCTATCATGTATGCAATGCTGTGCACAAGACCCGATGTCAGCCTTGCCATAAGTATGGTCGGAAAGTTTCAAAGTGATCCAGGAATGGAACACTGGACGGCGGTCAAGAATATCCTGAAGTACCTGAAAAGGACTAAGGATATGTTTCTCGTTTATGGAGGTGATCAAGAGCTCGTCGTAAAGGGTTACGTCGATGCAAGCTTTGACACTGATCCGGATGACTCTAAGTCTCAAACCGGATACGTGTTTATTCTTAATGGGGGTGCGGTTAGCTGGTGCAGTTCCAAGCAAAGCGTGGTAGCAGATTCTACATGCGAAGCGGAGTACATCGCTGCCTCGGAGGCGGCGAAGGAAGGTGTCTGGATGAAGGAGTTCATGACAGATCTTGGAGTAGTGCCTAGTGCACTTAACCCAATGACTCTGTTTTGTGATAATACTGGTGCCATTGCTCTAGCCAAGGAACCAAGATTTCACAAGAGGACCAGACACATAAAGCGACGTTTCAATTCCATCCGCGATTACATCAAGGAGGACGACATAAATATTTGCAAAGTACACACGGATCTAAATGTTGCAGATCCGATGACTAAACCTCTTCCAAGGGCTAAACATGAACAACACCAGAACTGCATGGGTGTTCGATTCATTACAATGTAAATCACATAGTGATGTGAACTAGATTATTGACTCTAGTGCAAGTGGGAGACTGTTGGAAATATGCCCTAGAGGCAATAATAAATTGGTTATTATTATATTTCCTTGTTCATGATAATCGTTTATTATCCATGCTATAATTGTATTGATTGGAAACTCAAATACATGTGTGGGTACATAGACAACACTGTGTCCCTAGTAAGCCTCTAGTTGACTAGCTCGTTGATCAAAGATGGTTAAGGTTTCCTAGCCATTGACATGAGATGTCATTTGATAACGGGATCACATCATTAGGAGAATGATGTGATGGACAAGACCCAAACTATAAACGTAGCATTTGATCGTGTCAGTTTATTGCTATTGTTTTCTGCATGTCAAGTATCTGTTCCTTTGACCATGAGATCATGCAACTCACTGACACCGGAGGAATACCTTGTGTGTATCAAACGTCGCAACGTAACTGGGTGACTATAAAGGTGCTCTACAGGTATCTCCGAGGGTGTCTGTTGGGTTGGCATGGATCAAGACTGGGATTTGTTACTCCGTGTGACGGAGAGGTATCTCAGGGCCCACTCGGTAATACAACATCACATTGAGCCTTGCAAGCAAAGTGACTAAAGGGTTAGCCACAGGATCTTGTATTACGGAACGAGTAAAGAGACTTGCCGGTAACGAGATTGAACTAGGTATAGTGATACCGACGATCGAATCTCGGGCAAGTAACATACCGAAGAACAAAGGGAACAGCATACGGGATTAACTGAATCCTTGACATAGAGGTTCGACCGATAAAAGATCTTCGTAGAATATGTAGGAGCCAATATGGGCATCGAGGTCCCGCTATTGGTTATTGGCCGTAGAGGTGTCTCGGTCATGTCTACATAGTTCTCGAACCCGCAGGGTCTACACACTTAACGTTTGGTGACGATTAGTATAGTTGAGTTATTATGTTGGTGACCGAAGGTTGTTCGGAGTCCCGGATAAGATCCCGGACATGACGAGGATCTCCGGAATAGTCCGGAGGTAAAGATTGATATATGTGATAATAGTGTTTTGATCTCCGGAAGAGTTCCGGAGTTCACCGGAAGGGGTTCCGGATGTTTACCGAAGTGTTCGGGTGCGAGAACACTTTATATGGGCCAAGGGATAAAAGCCCACGAGGTATTGGAAAGTGCAAAAGTAGTTTTGCTGCCGCGTAAGCGGTACTACCGCTTGGTGAAGCGGTACTACCGCCCGAGCGGTACTACCGCTTGTGTGAAGCGGTACTACCGCCCAAGCGGTACTACCGCTTGTGCGCGGCTGTGCACGGTTCGGCAGGGATCCGAGTTGTACTCTTTTCCTGCGGGCCAAACCGACCTTGTGCGGGCAAAACCGACCTGGAGGAGGCTTTTACTCCAAGTTTAGACCCCAAGGCTCAACATATAAATAGAGGGGCAGGGCTAGCACACGGGATACATCAAGATTTCCCCAAGCCGTGTGCGGCAACCCTAACCCTCTAGATCCTCCGTCATAATCTCCGTAGTGCTTGGCGAAGCCCTGCAGAGATTGTTCCTCACCACCATCACCACGCCGTCGTGCTGCTGGAACTCAACCACTACTTCACCATCGCTCGCTGGATCGAGGAGGTGAAGGCGTCATCAAGCCGTACGTGTGTTGAACGCGGAGGTGCCGTCCGTTCGGCGCTAGTTCGTGATCGGATCGAGGGTCGACTTGCGATTTGGATCGCGGAGACGTTCGACTACTTCAACCGCGTTTCTTAAACGCTTCCGCTTAGCGATCTACAAGGGTATGTAGATTCACTCTCCCTCTCGTAGATGCTCATCACCATGGATAGATCTTGTGTGTGCGTAGGAAAAATTTTGTTTCCCATGCAACGTTCCCCAACAATGGGAAGACAAAAGATACACCGGAGGCACGGGAGGACCAGCAACATATGCACGAAAAAGACGGCATGCATCCAAAGCAGTATCAAGGTCCTGCCAGCTACGCTCTTACCAAAGAAGAGAAGGAAATCTTCTTTGAATGCCTGCTCACTATGAAGGTCCCGTATGGCTTCTCGTCGAATATAAAGGGAATAATAAATATGGCAGAGAAAAATTCCAAAACGTAAAGTCTCATGACTACCACATGATTATGACTCAATTACTTCCGGTTGCATTCAGGGGGCTTCTACCGGAAAATGTTCGATTAGCCATTGTGAAGCTATGTGCATTCCTCAATGCAATTTCCCAGAAGGTAATCGATCCAGAAATCCTACCAAGGTTACAGAATGATTTGGTGCAATGTCTTGTCAGTTTTGAGTTGGTGTTCCCACCTTCCTTCTTCAATATCATGACGCACGTCCTAGTTCACCTAGTCGAAGAGATTGCCATTCTGGGTCCTGTATTTCTACACAATATGTTCCCCTTTGAGAGGTTCATGGGAGTCTTAAAGAAATATGTTCATAACCGTGCTAGGCCAGAAGGAAGCATCTCCAAGGGCCATGAAACAGAGGAGGTTTTTTGAGTTTATTGTTGACTTTATTCCTGACCTTAAGCCGATTGGTGTTCCTGAATCGCGGCATGAGGGGAGACTGAGTGGAAAAGGCACGCTAGGAAAGGATTCGGTAATATGTAGGGACGGGCATTCTTGGGCCCAAGCACACTACAAAGTTCTACAAAATTCCACCTTGGTGGCTCCGTATATCGAGGAACACGTGGATATTGTACGCTTCCAGAACCCGGAGCAGTCTGACCCCTGGATTAAACGTACACACATGGCGACTTTCGGCGGTTGGTTGCAAACACATCTCATGAATGACGGCAGTGTTGGAGATGAGCTATACTTGTTGGCCAAGTCACCATCTTCGACTATATTGACTTTAAAAGGGTACGAGATTAATGGGAATACATTTTACACGATCGCCCAAGATAAAAAGAGCACCAACCAAAACAGTGGTGTCCGCTTTGATGCAACAAACACCAATAGGGAAAATGACACATATTATGGTTACATAGAGGAGATATGGGATCTTGACTATGGACGTGAGTTTAAGGTCCCTTTGTTTCGGTGCAAATGGGTCAATCTGACAGGAGGCGGGGTAAAGGTAGACCCGCAGTAAGTAATGACAACAGTGGATCTCAACAATCTTGGGTACACAGACGAACCATTCGTCCCAGCCAATGATGTGGCGCAGGTTTTCTATGTGAAGGACATGTCTACCAAACCGAGAAAAACGAAAGATAAGGAAGCGAATACATCATACGGTGAGCCAAAGCGCCACATAGTTCTTTCAGGGAAAAGAAACATCGTGGGAGTGGAGGACAAGACAGACATGTCAGAAGATTATGAAAAGTTTCATGAAATTCCTCCCTTCACAGTGAAAACTGGCCCAAGCATCCTGTTAAATGATGAAGATTTTCCATGGTTACGGCGCAAAGGGACACACGCGAAGAAAAAGTTTTATACCCCAAGATCCCACTCTAGGATGTGATCGGCTTCACCGTCATCACTTTCTTCTCTAGTGAGTAGCCGAGATAGTCCAGTTTGTACATGAAGTGCATCCAGTTTTTGCCGTAACCCTCTCAACTTTTTAGCACATGCTATGTGGGTGAAATGATGATACCATGCCAAGTTTCAACCTTTTCAGAGTTCATTTGTAGTGCTTTTCAATTTCAGGGTCATCTAGCTCAAAAAAATCATTAAATGCATGAAAAATAGCAAATGAAGTTAGAAAGGGTTGAAATTTGAGGATATGTCTTTGGATGGTGCATATTGAATGCACAAAAAGTCTGGAGTTGAAATAAGTTTAAAAAATGAAATGCCTTTGTAACAGATGAGTTTTCGTCCGAAACCTTGATACTTCGAAGGAGATGGTCCAGTTTGTACACGAAGTGCATCCAGTTTTTGTCGAACCCTCTCAACTTTTTAGAACATGCTATGTGGGTGAAATGATGATACCATGCCAAGTTTCAACCTTTTCAGAGTTCATTTGTAGTGCTTTTCACTTTCAGGGTCATTTAGCTCAAACAAATCATTAAATGCATGAAAAATAGCAAATAAAGTTAGAAAGTGTTGAAATTTGAGGATGTGGCTTTGAATGGTGCATATTGAATGCACAAAAATTCTGGAGTTGAAATAAGTTTAAAAAAAAGAAATGCCTTTGTAACAGATGAGTTTTCGTCCGAAACCTTGCTACTTCGAAGGAGATGGTCCAGCTTGTACACGAAGTGCATCCAGTTTTTGCCGTAACCCTCTCAACTTTTTAGCACATGCTATGTGGGTGAAATGATGATACCATGCCAAGTTTCACCCTTTTCAGAGTTCATTTGTAGTGCTTTTCACTTTCAGGGTCATTTAGCTCAAAAAAATCATTAAATGCATGAAAAATAGCAAATGAAGTTAGAAAGGGTTGAAATTAGAGGATGTGGCTTTGAATGGTGCATATTGAATGCACAAAAAGTCTGGAGTTGAAATAAGTTTAAAAAAATGAAATGCCTTTGTAACAGATGAGTTTTTGTCCGAAACCTTGATACTTCGAAGGAGATGGTCCAGTTTGTACACGAAGTGCATACAGTTTTTGCCGTAACCCTCTCTACTTTTTAGCACATGCTATGTGGGTGAAATTATGATACCATGCCAGGTTTCAACCTTTTCAGAGTTCATTTGTAGTGCTTTTCAATTTCAGGGTCATTTAGCTCAAAAAAATTATTAAATGCATGAAAAATAGCAAAGGAAGTTAGAAAGGGTTGAAATTTGAGGATGTGGCTTTGAATGGTGCATATTGAATGCACAAAAAGTCTGGAGTTGAAATTAGTTTAAAAAAATGAAATGCCTTTGTAACAGATGAGTTTTCGTCCGAAACCTTGATGCTTCGAAGGAGATGGTCCAGTTTGTACACGAAGTGCATCCAGTTTTTGCCGTAACCCACTCAACTTTTTTGCACATGCTATGTGGGTGAAATGATGATACCATGCCAAGTTTCAACCTTTTCAGAGTTCATTTGTAGTGCTTTTCACTTTCAGGGTCATTTAGCTCAAAAAAATCATTAAATGCATGAAAAATAGCAAATGAAGTTAGAAAGGGTTGAAATTTGAGGATGTGGCTTTTAATGGTGCATATTGAATGCACAAAAAGTCTAGAGTTGAAATAAGTTTAAAAAAATGAAATGCCTTTGTAACAGATGAGTTTTCGTCCGAAACCTTGATACTTCGAAGGAGATGGTCCAGTTTGTACACGAAGTGCATCCAGTTTTTGCCGTAACCCTCTCAACTTTTTAGCACATGCTATGTGGGTGAAATGATGATACCATGCCAAGTTTCAACATTTTCAGAGTTCATTTGTAGTGCTTTTCAATTTGAGGGTCATTTAGCTCAAAAAACTCATTAAATGCATGAAAAATAGCAAATGAAGTTAGAAAAGGGTTGAAATTTGAGGATGTGGCTTTGAATGGTGCATATTGAATGCACAAAAAGTCTAGAGTTGAAATAAGTTTAAACTAAAATTATTCACAAACTAGTGATTCACACAAATTTCAAAGAATTCAAATTTAAACTATTCAAATTTGAAAACTACTGGCACTAGCGAAAAGTTTATAATTTTTGTGACCTAAAGCAAAAAGATTCACTCAAAAACTCTAAATATTGCCAGTTAATTAGTAGAAACAAAAGTAAAAAATAAAGCAAAAAACAAAAACAGAAAACATGAAAAACAACATTAGTCCCGGTTGCCACCACCAACCGGGACTAAAGGTCCTTCTCCCGCCCGTAATTTGGACCGCCGAAAATAGACCTTTAGTCCCGGTTGGTGGTGGCAACCGGGACTAAAGGGTAGGCCTTTAGTCCTGGTGCGTGGCACCAACCGGGACTAAAGACCCTTTAGTCCCGGTTGGTGCCACGCACCGGGACTAAAGGCCTATGGGTATTTAAACTGCCCCCTTCTTCCCCAAATCTTCCTCTCCCTCGCCTGATCGACCAGCTGCTCCTCGACACGTCCGCTCCCGCCGCCGGCCTCCACGCGATGCCGTCAGGCTGCCCGACCGCGCCCTCGACGTCAGCTCCCGCCGCCGGCCTCCACGCGCCGCCCGAGCCCGCCGGCGCCGCTCTCCTCCTTGCACCGCGCGCTGTCCTCCACGCGCCCGATGCTGGCCCGAGCCGCGCCGCTGTCCTCTGCCCGACACCGGCCACGCCGCCGTCCTCTGCCCAAGGCCGGCCGCGTCGCCGTCCTCTGCCCGACGTCGCCGCTCCTCCACGCGCCGCCCTCCGTCTCCGGCGCGCCTCCCCGCCTCCCTCCGCCCCGACGATCCCGCTTGGTGAGCCTCTCCTCCTCTTTTTGTTCATCTTATTTTGTGTGTAGATGAATGTTAATTAGATGGATTTATTATGTATTTTTGTGTGTAGATGAATGTTAGATGGATATGTAGATGGATAGATGTTATATTGATGTATGTTAGAATGATGGATGAATAGAAATGTTAGATTGATGGATGTTAAATGGATGAATAGAAATGTTGTTCAAGTGTGGGTTCTCTATAAAAAGAATGGTTGGATCAATGCTATAAAATGTTGTTCAAATTTGCCCATCTACTATAGTTGTAAAAGTTTATTAAATATGAGTAGCATAATATAATGATAATTATTGCATAGGAATTTGTTTTCATAAGAATTTGTTCTCTACGTCGACGATGCCCGGCCCGCATCCTCGTCGTCGACTCGGCGGTGACAACCTGCTTGAGAGGCGCCATGTCCGGGACTGGGCTCCGCCGGGCTGGCACTGGGAGGTGCTACCTTCCGGGGAGCGCAGCTTGGTGAGGAATCGGGCTCCCGTTGTCGACCCGAAGCTTCTTTGGTGGCGGTCGCGTGGGCCACTATCGGTGCGGAAGCAGCCGGCCCCCGAGGAGGTGGTACGTCGCCGTGTCAAGGAGGAGGACGAGCACGTCCGTCGCTACATGGTTGCATTGGACGTCAGGTTCTCCAATACCTGGCAGGTTCTTCAGGGATCTCACCCGAGCTATGATCCTGTGATGGTTCCTTCTCTTTGGGTGTCCACCGCCCGCGCCTCAGCAATCGCGAGTCAACTGGATTATTCGATAATATTCGAGCTGTATTAGTGATGTTATATGATAATATTCGAGATGTATTAGTGATAATATTCGATGATGCATTAACTGGATTATTCGAAATGTATTAGTTTTTGCTTATTGAATGCATTCTAATTTGAATACTAAATTGTTTTATCTTTCTTCTGGATTAGTTAAGCTATGGACTATAGCGGCAGAGACGACCATGATCAAGAGGATATCATGTTCGACATGATACGCTCCCAAAACCCAGAGATTGAACTAGATGACGGCTCACAATATCTGAACGAGTCCGGTGAGGGAATTGAGGAAGAACCAATAGACGAAGGGCACACAAACAATGATGGCGAAGGAAATGCTCTTCAATTAACAAAGTCCGGTGAGGTATATATATATATATATATATATATATATATATATATATATATATATATATATTAACGAATCTTTCTTCTTTTAGCCCTCCGGATCGAGCAAATCTTCTACAAGGGTAGTATGAGGCCCGGCCAAAAAGTTGCCCGATGGCATAAAGTACAACATCGATGAAATCAAAGAAGATGGCGAACCGATTGCTCCTAAAAAGAATGCGGACAAATTTATACGTCAATGCGGAGTTATTGTTAGGGACCAAATCCCGATCACCGTTCAAGAATGGAATAAGCCAAAGGAAGATCGAGGAGTTAGTTTTGTCGACGAAAGAGCAAAAAATCTGCTTTGGGATACGCTCATGTCACATTTCGCCCTATCAGAGGGTTTCACAGATCTCCAACGGGAGAAAGTCAAGAAGTGTGCTCTTAAGAAGATGGCCACACAATTCCAGACTTGGAAGAAAAGATTATGGGCTAACTACGTCAACGTAGAAAAGAAAACTCTAGAATTCACTAGACCACTAGAGAAGGTAAAAGATCACTGGGACTTATTTGTGGAGTTCCAGGAATCGGAAGCAGCTAAGGAACGGTCGAGGAAAAACAAGATAAATGCTGAGAAAAAAAGTTTCACCATGTTCTGGGGCCAGGTGGCTACAAGACTGGGTTGAATAAGTGGGACGAATCTGAGGAAAAGATGATTGCTGCAGGGGTCACACCAAAAACAGTGGGTTGGCCCGACAGGTGCAGGACTTGGTTTTATGCGCATGGGGGAAAGTTGGACCCAAAGACAGGGGAGATTATTGAATAGGCAAGTCTTAAAGAAGCCTCGGACGCTTTACTTGAAGCAATAAAAGAGGCTCGAACGGGTGCGTTCCAGCCCGAGAGAGAGAACGACGAGCTTACACACGCCCTCAAGAATCCTGAACACCCGAGACGAACACGAGGCAAAGGCGTTGTTCCGTGGGTTGAGGGGTTTGCGGAGTGGAACGCCACTTACAGAAGCCGTGCGAGAAAGAAGCAGCAGGATGCAGACCAGAAGAAGCAGGATGCAGACCGGCTTCAAAAGGTAGAATCAAAGAACGCGGAGTTGGAACGCGCTTTCATGCGGTAGCAGGAGCAGATCGACACAATTAGCCAGCAAAGGGCGTCTCAGCGGCAGGAGCAACCAGATCCAGCATTGGATAGTACCATCCCATCTATGCCGAAAAGCAACATAAGTTCCACGGAGGTCCCAGCCGATGATGCACTGCTGGCTCACTACCCCGTGGATGATATCCAAGAGACGACAACTTGTGAGCTACACATGAAAATGAAGAACATCTCCATGAAGGTGGCGGACGGCTCTGCTTTACCGAATGCACCTGAAGCAACCATCCACGGCAATCCGATTCCACCTAGCTATGCTCGTGTCGGGGTGGATGAAGTTCTGTCGGGATATGACTCACTAGAGCTTGACTTTCCTGGAGGTCAAGGGGAGCAGACACTGGGAGAAGCCATACGTGGTCTCATTGTATGGACAAAGGAATGCATCGTGTTTCCAAACTCGGTGCCAAGGCCACCGACTCCTCCTCCAAGTCCGCCGCGTTAGCCGACTCCAACCCACCTCGAGACGGAGCGCGGGGCAAGTCCGCCATATTGATCTCCGCCGTGTCAGCCGAATCCACCCCACCTCGAGACGGAGCCCAGCGCGAGTACGCGATATCGATTTCCGCCGCGTGAGCCGACTCCAAAGCGGAAGAGAGCACCAAAGAAGAAACCCGAGCCTCCTGCCAAAAAGAAGTTAGCTTACGAGATGACTGAGGAGGAAAACAAAGGGGTCATGGATGCCCAAGTGAAGGCCCATTTTGCACCGAAACCGCCCCCGCCGCCGAAGGAGAAAATACCTGAGAAAGTCATACAACACTTTGTGGATCTTGCTAAACCGGCTGTGGAGAAATGGCGATCAGACTATGAACGCTCTATTAGCAAGTCATATTATCAACAAAAAAATCAGCAGTCAAGCCTTACAGGTAGTAATAAAAGTGGGAAAACTGTTCCCCAGCTCGGAGAACAGGCAGTGCAACCGATCCCCCCGCTCAAGGTTAGTACCGATAAGGCGGTAACCGACGCTGATAGAGAGATGGCTAGAGAGATGGGTATCACTGTTGAACAACTCCTAGGCATCGAGGAAGTCCCCACGATGGATCCGAAGGAACTAGCATGGAAATATGTCCCCGGGAACCCTCTGGTCAGGCCTGGCGAGGAGGAGCTTCTATCAACGCAAATGCGCAGATTGCATGACTGGTACCTGAGAGAAATAAAGGCCGGGCGAGAGAGCCTCATGGTGAAAGTCAAGCCAGAGCATTACTTCTATGGATTGAATTTCCAGAAATTTTTCAGTTATTCAATCAAGACGCACTCGACAAATCTCTGGTCAGTTGCTATTGTCTGTAAGTGATTTCTTTCTGTAATTTAAGTCTCTAGCTCAGCTCGTTCATTGCCTGTAATTATCCTCACTATATTCTTTTGTGTGGTATTATGCAGAATGAAGATTTTTGAATTAAAAAGAGATGGAGTCTATGGCATTGGGTTCATTGACCCAAATACCGTTAATGAAAATGTGTTAAATAACCACAAACAAGACACAGAGAATAGCTAGCTAATGTTTTTGAAGGAACTAAATACCAGACCAGAAATACTTTTTCCTTACAACTTCAGGTGAGTGTTACTGTCTTGTACTACAAATTCTATTTTTGCTTACTCGATGTTAAGTGTAGTTGATGAGTTATGCATGCCCGCTTATACAAACATGTGCGCAGATTCCACTGGATCCTGCTAATCATTAGAGTTGACGAGGGAACCGTTGAAGTACTGGACTCACTAGGTAAAGACCTTGAAGAATACAGGAGCCTGTTTTTGATGCTCAACAGGTAATTTCAATCATTATCGCACTATGTCGGCCTCTTTAGTTCATTTCCTGATATCAAGTAATTAATAACTCCTTTATTCATTTTCTTTGCCGGGCAGGGTTTGGAAAAAGTTCATCAAAGAGGTTGTCGGTGAATGGGAACCACAGCTGAAATGGCGACGGTCCAAGGTAATTAAGTAGTACTAGCTACGTCCGCGCATCTCTTTAATTCTAGTTTCAATACCATTATCATGCTTGATTATTATCTGATTGAATTCTATTCTCGTAAAGTGTAATAGGCAGGAAAGGGGACTAATTTATGTGCATACTACGTTTGCGAGAACATCCGCTTTATTACCGAAAGGAGCAGAGATGCAAGACATCTTTGGGTACGTAAACACTATTCATAATTTTTTTTATCATGATCTAATATATATACACACAACTAATATATTCATATTGATCTCCTTCTTGCAAGATGGTGGAGATGCGGGATAGGCTCCTACCAAAGGACCGCATATGAGCACTTCAAGAGGAAATGGCGGGATTTTTGCTTGAGCAGGTCATATCTCCCGACGCAGAATACCATTTCACCTAATGCCTGCATGTAATGATCTGCAAATTGTAGGAGAAATTGTATATCCAAATTGTATATATATATATGTGTGTGTATGCATGGTCGTACGAGAAATTCTATGATATATGATTGGTTCTATGAGAAATTCTGTTATATATGCATAACGTGTACAGTATGTAGTAGTGTAAAATATGTTTGAAATGAAAAAGAATTAAATGGAAAACACAAAATGAAAAGGAAAAATAAACAATAAACCCTAAACCCCTAAACCCCTAAACCTTTAGTCCCGGTTGGTGACACCAGCCCCCGGCGCCGGCGCCCGGCCGGCCACGTGGCAGGGATTTAGTCCCGGTTGGTGTCACCAACAGGGACTAAAGGTCCCCAGCCCCCGGCGCGCGCTGCCGGCCACGTGGCAGGGATTTAGTCCCGGGTCGTGGCCAACCGGGACTAAAGGGTGGGGGCCTTTAGTCCCGATTTATTAGTCCCGGTTGGTGAACCGGGACTAAAGGCCCTTCCCAACCGGGACTAAAGGCCGTTTCTCCACTAGTGTTAGGGCGACACCTTCCTGCACTTTACCCAATCTCAGAGTTGGGTAGTGGGAAACAACCCTCGCCAGAGCCATCCGAGCTCCTTCACAAGCAGTAGAGACCTTCCATTTCTAGACCTCTGACAATCCATTCTTCAGTAGTTCTGCCAGGGAGGCTGCGCCCTTCCCGAGGTCTGCCTCTGGGAATAGTGCAATGCGAGTCTCCTTCGCTATGGCCATCACCGCTTCTGCCCCTGTCTATGCCTTCTTCATGCAATCCAGTTCCTTCTCCCCAAGGATGCTGGTATCGCCAAGAAGGGCATCGGTAACAAGGCTGGAGGTATTAGTTCTTGGCAAGCTTGTAGTTGGCTGCATAAAACAAAAAGAAGGCAATTAGAATTGCTCATACATGATTTAACGGATCGGAAATCTTGTCTATAGACTAAACATTTACAGTCAGCAGCCTCCCTGGCATCTGCCAGAAGAACCTCCGTTGTCCTGAGCTTCTCCTTGGCCTGCATTGTTCCTCGCATCTTCTTCCAGCTTGAATACGTGAAATGGAAGACGCCAATCTCTGCGACCTGAGCGCGGAGAGACTCCACTTCTCTGCACTGCTCGATAGCGAGCCTCAAACGGTCTTAAATTTCTATATGGGAAAAATGCAGCTCCTAGAAATCCTCTGCGACCTTCATGGCTCACTCATAATCACGGCGAAGGCATGGGATCTCTGTTTCAGTAGCTTCAGAACATATATTATTAGCCATTGCAAAAAGGAAAAGGAAGAAACAAAGTAAGCGACAGAACACTCACCTTCTGCTCGCTCCTTGACTCTCGCCTTGGCGAGCCTCAGCTCCCTATCCTTCCTCGCTGGTTCTACATGGCTGGCCACGACATCAGAGGTGGCCGTGATGTAGTGTGACTTAACATGGCTGCGTTTTCGCAGATTCTGCCATGATAAAAGAAAAGAGTTAGTCCTGGATGCAAAATAAGACCCTCCATCAGAGCAATTGCTTTGATAGAGGCTCGGGGGCTCCACCCACTAGGTGCGCTGGCCGCGCTCCCAGTGATTATCAAAGAAAAACTAAGAACTTGAACCTCTGCTAGACCAATAGCTCTGACAGAGGCTCGTGGGCTACACCCTATGGGTGCGCTGGCCGCGCCCCCATAGGTAGAAAAATTGCAAAAAAAAAGACATGAAGGTAACCAGACTTACCCCCATGTTTAGCCGCAGGATCTGCGTGGCATCCTTGTGGAAGCCCTGCAGATACTTGATCATCTGGGGTATATACCCTAGAAAATCATCGATGATAGGAGCAGACTTGGCCCACTCTGTGGCCACCTTTGTATCATCGATGCTGCCAATCACCTTGGTTGGATCAAAGGGATTGACAATACTCATCCTCATGGGATGGTCTTTGGCAAAGCCGAAGGGAGAAGGGCACTGATATTGCTCGCCCTCCGCCACCCATCCGGGCTGCCAGCCGAGCTTCCTCAGAAGCTCGTCCTCATCATCCTCCGGCATTGTCCTCCTCGAGCTGCTCTACCCTTCATAGGCAGGCGTAGAGCTTGGCCTAGACCTCCTCGCCTCGCTTCCTTGGGGCGGGGCAGATGTCTCCTCGACCGCAGAAGAGCTTCGAGCATTGTGCTCGGGAGTGTTCAACCCCACCTCTGGATGAGGTGGGGGGCTTGGTGGCAGATCCTCCACGCCAGCAGAAGCCTCTGTGTTGGTGCATGGAGGGGTAGAAGGCATCACCTCTTCCATAGAAGGCATCGCCTCTTCCATAGAAGGCGTCTGCTCTTCAGCAGAGAATCATTGAGCGTCGGCAGAGGGCCCCTGCTCCTCAGCAGAGGAGGTGACTCTGTCTACATTGGCTCTTCAGCCATAGTGCCGTTGCTCTGCTTGGTGGCCTCTCCTTCCTTCAGGAGGAGGTCTGTCTTCTTGCTGTCAGGACAAATAGAAGACATGCTGGTTACCTATAATTGAACGTGATAAAGCAAAACCTTACATTATAAAGGCAGGGCCCTTACCCAGGCACCTTCCATGGGTTGAAACCTTTCTTTCTCCCCTTCGGCGCAGAAGAGGAGGGCTCCTGCTAGTCGCTGCAGACTGGCTCTGTGGGGGTGCTTGACAAATGGGGGTGGTGTCTCCGGGGTCTTCGATGCGGATCCTGCGAGACGCCTTCCTATTCCAAGTATTGACAGAGGGGCCCATCTTCTCGCAGTCAGCTTCAGGGGCGGCCGCATCAGGCGCGGCCTTTCTCAAAGACCTCTTCCTAGCATTGCTGCTAGGCTCGGCTGGCGCTACAAAGTGCAGGTCATTTTCCGGCTGATCCTCTGGCAGAGGAGGATCAGAAGCGAAACCTTCAAAGGTATAAGAAGAAAGAAGAGGCCAGGTTATAAAGGAGCTCTGATAGTCTAAATGAAAAAGGCAGAAATCTAAATCTACTAGACAAAAACATACCCGCAGAGGTGGGTGAGCGGCATGGTAACCAGGATGGTCTTCGCCCCGGCTGTAAAAACGGTCGTGGTCATCCTGGGGGATGTCCAGATAGGCCCTGATCTTGTCGATGACGTCGTCTTCATGGATGGGCTCTCTGGTCATCCGATGAGGGTCTTCTTCCCCGATGTACTCAAACATATAACCGGTCCAAGCTCTCAGAGGCTGGATTTGGCGGCGCAAAAATGCCTTCGGGACTGCATAAATGGTTAGCCCCTATTCCAACAGGTGGATGATTACTAATGTTAAATAGATTTGCTAGGCACCCCGGTCTAGGAGTTTGCAGCACACAGCAGGTTTTCCCTCAGTGAGAAACCAAGGTATCAATCTATGGAGGTACCGGTATCCTACAACAGTTGAATGCTCTGCAGCACAAATAAAACTTCACTTGTGTCCCAACAGTTCTAACAAGGGTGTCAACCTTGCTAGTCTTGCTAGTTGCACAAGGCAATTAAAAGATAATGTGGGAAGAATATTGTTGCTATTTTGGGACTAAAATAGAACTGAAAATAAAACATCTTGTAAATGTTGTTGGAAGGTCATTCTTATGTTAAAAACTGGACTGGGGTTCATAGGTTCACCAAGTATAACTCTCCAATACATAAAAGTGCGGTAAGTAACATGATCATGTGACAAAGTGCATGATGAAATATTTTTTTGCTGATGCCAGACATATGAAAGTGTTGATTCCTATATTGGCAATATGTCCAAATACTATAGACCGAAATCCATCTACATCTATAGCTAAATAACCCGTTCATAGGCTGAGATCCGTTATAGCAATGAAATTAGCAACAATATTGTTTTTATTTTGCTCAACCATATCACCAATAGAAACATCATTGGAACTAGAAGCATTACTTTTCATGGACGACATAGACATAAGTATATCAATTTTCTCATTCAAGCTACCAACTTCCTCTATGGAGCTTACCTTCTTTGCTGTTGGAGCTCTCTCGGTATGCCATTGGGCATAGTTTGTCATCATGTTGTCCAATAGGGCTTTAGCATTTGCTTGAGTCATGTTCATAAAAGTTTCACCTGTAGCTGAATCTAAAAGATTCCTTGACATAACATTAAGTCTAGCATAAAAAAGAATGAAGCATTAGCCAATCATCTACTCCATGACTTGGAAAATTTCTAAGCATGCTTTTTATTCTTTCCCATGATTGTGCTAAGTGTTCATTATCACTTTATTTAAAATTCATGATAGCGTTTCTAAGTTGTATTATCTTAGTAGGAGGATAATACTTTCCAATAAAAAGTTATTTGCATTTGTTCCAAGAATCAATGCTACCTCTAGGTAAAGATTGTAATGATTCCTTAGTCCTAGCTTTTAGTGAAAAAGGAAACAATTTTAGTTTCACATAATCAGCCTCTCCTTCTTTATATTTTTGCATATCACAAAATTCAACAAAGTTGTGCAAATGAGAATCAGCATCTTCACTAAAATTTCTAGAAAAATATTCTTTCATAACCAAGTTGAGCATAGCGGAGCTAATATCATAAGATTCAGCACTAATAGTGGGTGGTGTGATGTAGGAGATATGCCCTAGAGGCAATAATAACAGCTATTATTTATCTCCAAGTTCGTAATTATGTTTATTTTCCATGTTATAACTGCAATGGTCCTTGAGGCCGTATATCCATAAAGTCTCAGAGGGAAACCCATATGTACGTGTGGAATAATAAACGGTAAAATGTATTCCTAGTCATGCATCTAAGACTAGCTCAAGTGTTGCATGATGATCATGTTTTCCAGATCATGGGCATGTCTATGCTGGCAACTTTGAGGACACAATGTTGGAAGAACACTTGTGTTGAATCGACCCAAATTGATGTTATGCTATGAGGTACATTCATCACAAGTTAATGGTAAATAACACAGAGAAAGTTAACGTTTGCATAAATCCTTAGACCATGAGAGTATCGAGTTCCTTCATGCTTGCTTCATGCACTTTGGAGTTTGTTAAACATCATCCGTAATAGGGTGGCTATTACGGCAGCTTACGGGTTCATGGAAAAGTATGACAAGGGACTAGATAGCTCAAGATTGGGATTTGCTCCTCCGACGATGGAGAGATATTCTTTGGGCCCTCTCGGTGTTACGGTATCCATCATCGTCTGGCCAGACACAGTGTGATTTGATCACAGGGATGCCGGGAACGCGAGAACATGAAAAGAGAACAAAACCGGTAACGAGGAAACTGGCATAGTGAACAAGTTGTTGATTCACGTGGATGCCATTAGATCTCACCTCGGGTATTTGTAACATATCACGAAGCAACAGGAATAACACACGGAAACTAACAGGTTCACTCGAATATTCATTCGTGTGGGTATAGGGATCAATATGGATGTCCACGGTTCCGATATTGATCATTGATCGGAAAGTGTTCCGGTCATGTCTATACTTCACCGAACCAACTGGGTCACACACTTAAGGGTCATCTATCTACCGAGTACTAGATAGGGAGTCAGAAAGAAAGTCACCGGAAAAGTTTTGGAGACACTGGAATAGTTCCAGAGAGAAAGTCGACGAAAAAGTTTCGGAGACGACAGAAAAGTTTCTGTGTGAAAACCAGAAACGTTCTGGAGAAAAATCATCATACGAAAATGCTTCGGAATGCATCCAAAATTATTTTAAGGGGTGCCGAAAATGTTCTGGACCTTCGGGAATTTTTTCGGATTAAACAGACACGGAAATTTTTTCATGAAAAGTTGTCATGAATAGTGGTGTGAATAGTGGCAACACTATTAGGGTACAGGTACCCTTTTGGAGTTTTGTCCCAAAAAGTCAAGGGTCATGGTGGGACCCCCTTTGGGGGGGGGCACTCATGTGTGGCCAGCCATGGGGAGCTCCTCCATGGAGCTCCACTTGCCACCCCATTTTGCCCTTATGAAGGACATTTTTCATGGGCATTTTAGTATTTTCAAGTGGCCCTCTACCCCTTGCCTCACAGTATAAATAGAGGTGGAGAGAGCTCTCCATTTCACTCAAGTTTCTCTCAACACATGCCATGCAATGATCTGGGTTTCTTTTCTCCCTCACACGAAATAGTTTCGTAGCTGAAAGGCTGTCTAGTCTCCGGTAGGGCCTAGTTCTGGGCGTTGAAGTCTTGCCGGATAGTTGACACCGTATGTGTGCAACCTGGTAGAGAGGTCCTAGTTTCGATCTTAGTTCGTGAGTGCCCCCCGAAGGGCTGTCCGAGTGACCGTCCGAGATTCTGAGAGTGCCTCCCGAAGGGCTGTCCGAGTGACCGTCCGAGATTCTGAGAGTGCCTCCCGAAGGGCTATCCGAGGTTCTATCTGAGAGCCTCTCGAAGGGCTGTCCGAGGGACCGCCTGAGGGGCTGTCCGAGGGAATACATCCTCGCGGTTGGGAGATTGTAAAATCCAAGTTGCGGGGATCTGCACCGACGATCTTCGCCAACTCTACTTCCGCTGCGCTACGAGTTGGTAACGATCAGATCAAACCTTGTATGCATCTTCATAGTGGTCCTGGGCTGGTGCGTAGGTCGATTTTTTTTGTTTTCTACTGTGTTACCCTACATGTGATAGGTGTGCTCATGAAGTCATTATAGTTGGTGGTAGAAAAGTCTTTCAACTTCCCATTTGCACCAACGGTACCCATTACAACTACTAAACAAAAAGTAACTACTTGCTGAAATTATAAATCTTTTTGGAGTTTTTGACAGCTTTGTAAAAATAAAACACTAGCAAGGATAAAAACTACAACTGGACAAGATATAAAACAAGGAAGATAATAAAAGTGATATAGAACCTATTGAGAGAAATGTACCTCCCCGGCAACGGCACCAGAAAAGGGCTGCTAATGGAAAATAGCCTTGTTGGGCTCCCCAGTGTAGGAGTTTGGAGCACCCAGCAAGTTTTTCCTCAGTGAGAAACCAAGGTATCAATCTGTGGAGGTACCGGTATCCTACAATAGTTGAATGCTCTGTAGCACAAATAAAACTTCACTTGTGTCCCCAACAGTTCTAACAAGGGTGTCAACCTTGCTAGTCTTGCTAGTTGCACAAGGCAATTAAAACATAATGTGTAAAGAATATTTTTGGTATTTTCGGAATAAAATAGAATAGACAATAGGACAACGTGTAACTGTTGTTGGAATGTGATTCTTATGCTAAAAACTGGACTGGGGTTCATAGGTTCACCAAGTGTAACTCTCCAATACATAAAAGTGCGGTAAGTAACATGATCATGTGACAAAGTGCATGATGAAATATATCTTTGCTTATGCCAGACATAGGAAAGTGTTGATTCCTATATAGGCAATATGTCCAAATAATATAGACCAAAATCCAATGGCATCTATAGTAAATAATTCGTTCATAGGCCGAGATCCGTCTGCACCATCTGAACATTAAGTGTAAACACGGGGAATTGCCTTAAGCATGATGACATATTGTTGTTTAGGGGACTACCATGAATCCTCTACTAAACCTTAACCCTTAGTGGAAACAATTCAATACAAGCATTTTCCACTTTCTGTCACTGCGGTAGCTACTTGCAAGATTGAACCCAACTAATGCACACCACTTCCACTATTGATTACTCATCGAAACTGGCCAAGATTAAACAAGCAACAAGAGAGAAATATACATCTATAGATCAAACATAATGGCATTCACAAATCTGAACATAAAGGGATAATTCATCACATGATCTACATCACCGCTACAAACTCATAAGATTAACCATACAAGTACTAGGTAGATCATATGACTATTGTATTGATCATCAAAATACATCAAGGGGAGATATTACAACTTGTCTACTGTCATGAACCCGTAGTTGGACTACTCACAACTCATCATGGAGAGCGAGGATCGATGTTGGTGATGATGAAGATGAATTCGCCCCTCTGGCAGAGTTCTAGAACAGGGCTGAAAATGAAGATCGCCTTGGAAACGCGATGTGGCGGCGGTGAAAAAAATGCTCAATAATTAGAGTGAAGTTTTGGGGGGTATATATAGACCATTGGGCACCGAAGGCCAGCCAGAGGGTCACACAGGTTGTAGGCGCCCAGAGCCATAGGGCGCCTACACCAGGCGGCTAGGCACCGGGGGTGGCTCCTGGGTCTTCTCCTGTCATGAAACTTCCCAAACTATTTTTCCTTTATTTTTTGACGGACTTTTTCGCGCATTTTCCTAAAATTACAAAAACAACAAAAAACAGAAACTGGCACTGGGCACTTGATTAATATGTTAGTCCAATAAATGTTGATAGAAAGTATGCCCAAAGTGTATGTAATTGATAGCAATATAGCATGAATCATACAAAAATTATCGATATGTTTGAGATGTATGAATGATGCCTTGGAAGAGGGGGATGATGTTCTTGAGCGTCTCATTGTCTGGACGATCATTCCAGCATGCCCTTCACATCGGGACCTTGACAGAGAAGTCTGGCAGGCCAGGCGTCGTGTTCTCAATGTAGAACCAGGTCGCTTGCCAGTTCTTCACAACCTTGTTCAGCGTATAATCCAGATACTCCATCTTGATCGATGCCTTCTTATGCCACAGACCCCCCCTAATCTTGAAAATCAGGCTGCCAAACACGTTCATCTTGTCGGCGCGGGGGTTTAGCCTGACGCAAAAGAGGGAGCGCCAGAGGTTGAAGTGAGGGTTAATGCGTAGGAAGCATTCGCAGAGGGTGACGAAGATGGCCACTTGGAGGACATAGTTGGGGTTGAGGTTGTGAAGCTCTAGCCCATAGAAGAAAAGCAACCCACGCAAGAAGTTATTCACAGGAAGTGACAAACCAAGGTTGACGGCGGCAAACAAAACCACTTCATCAGAGCTAGGTAGCGGTCCCCGGCTCGGCGCGCCGCGCCACCAGCCACCCTGGTGGCAGGAGACCCTCCGTCTGGAGCTCATCCAGATCATGGATAGTGACATGGGTCTCCATGAAATTGTCCGCATGGAATCCAGGAAATCATACGATTCCCACGGATCTGTTTGCCTCTCGTAATCCCAGAGGCGGTTGTCCTCGAATTCACGCTTGAAGCTCTCCTCACCTTAACCACTGCGCACTCGAGCAGAGCACGTAGAGGTGGTGGGGAGGGAAGGGGGCATGAGATTTGGGGAAGATCTGAGCTCAACGGGCGAAAATGCTGAGGAGAGCAAGGGGAAGACAAAGGTAAGAGCAGGTAAAAAGCACAGTAAAAGCCATCTTTGTTATCGGTCGCTTGGAATGGGCTCAGGTTAGGTTTGATCTATTCAAAGCTAATCAAAGGGCGCCATGCACCATCGGTCGCTCTAATCAGACCAAAGGTAAAAAAAAAGATCGCTGACGTCCTTGTTGTTTAAAGAGCAACCTCTAGCAAGGCCGCGGGTGGCGGGGCATGACCCTGATGGCAACTAGTTCGGTAGAGCATTACTTCTGACGACTCGCAAACTTCGAGCTTAGCTCTGATAGTTCTGCAGACACCGGTGCAACACCCAGACGGTGGCCAAAATCGCCGGATCATGACTCTAATGGCGTAGGACTTCTAGAGCTTAGCTCTGATAGTTTGAAGACAGTCCTTCTTGTCTACTAAAACCCATGGTGGATATCCACCTAGGGGTTCTACAGCGATCCGACAAAACTCTGTTGTGAAGGAAAACTAAGAATCCAGGCTCCTCTGCGAGCATGGGATTGGATATTAATGGGTTTGATCAATAATGGTGTTCTGAGTTTATCCAGGTTCAGGCAGAAAACTCAAGGGGCACCCCTCCTGCGGGCTCTGGCTAGCAAACAAGATCGGTTCCTATGCTAGATACCTTGTAGAAGCTCTGTCTGAATTCATGATGTGCCCAACAAACGGCCGCGAGCTGACTTCTACCAGGCAGAATAAGATCAGACGTCACTAGGATCAACCTGTACTCACATTATAAGCCACGATCAGGCTCTACTCAGTGGCAATGATCAAGAAGCAATCTGAGTTTATTCTGGTTCGGATGAGAACTCTCGAGGTATCCCTCCATCGGGCCTTGGCTAGCAATAGGGTTTATTCCTATGCTAGATATTTTGCGGGGGTTCTGTCTGAATTCATGACGTGCCCAGCAAGCGGCCACAAGCTGACTTCTGCCAGACAGACTATGACCAGGCGTCACCAGGATCAATCTGTTACTCATATAACGGTCACCATCTCTTTCTGCCCATCGGGTTAGAGCTCGTTCAGACCCAAAGATTTTTGACAATCTTATTTCAGGTACTTCTGAGCTCATCAAGGCAAGTCTGCCGATCAAATGACGAGGCACGCTCAGTCCGATCATCACCTTAAATCACCGTTTGGATAAAGAGAAGTCAAAAGGATCAGCAACCGAGACCTTGAAGAGCTCGGGGGCTACTGACGGTGACATGCCCCCCCCCCCCCCCCCGTATAGCTACGGAGGACTGAAGAGGCCCAATGACAATAGGGCGGCCCAAGCCTGCTACTCGAAGTCCACCAGCAATCTGAAGCGCATCACAACCTTCGGGTACAAGATATGGAGTCCTCTCCGTATTAGGCTAGGAGCCGTCTGTGTACGGCATGTATTACCCAACCCTGGTTGTCAACCAGGCATAGCATAGGACAACTCCTGAACCGACTCAGGACATGTAACCTAGCCACGGCCACCTATATTAGGCCCGGCAGGGACCCCCCAATAGGCACCTTATTCTTACATCCAGACATCTGAGGCGACAACCCCTATATGATCTTGCGATCGACCCCTTGTAGACACAAACCCTAGTACTCATATGGGGCTAGTTCAGCAATATAGACAAGCAGGAAGTAGGGTATTACCTCGATCCGAGGGCCTGGATCTGGGTAAATCGTCCTCGTGTGCACCATCCGGATGTCTGACGCGTGCGCCATCCTCAGATGGGTATTATCGGGAAAATACCACGACAATGCTTTTTTCTTAAAATATTGTGCATCGTAACGAATAAAATAATAAAATGATCATGTCATCGTGTCCTTGTTACTAGGTGCCAATTAATTATGGTCTCATCATTAACGGTACTAGCATAGTAGCACAAAGGTACTCCACCAATTCAAGATGGCAACGGGGACGAAACCAGCCGGGTTTTGCTTGCCCAAGCCCATCCCCGCGAGAAAACCGCAAACCCGTCCACGTCCCCGTCCCCGTGCACGGGCCAGTTTTTTGCCCGTCCCCTAAACCCACGGGGAACCCGTCCCCGCTAGGAGTCAGCGAAAATGGCGCAGAAGGTGGTCGGGCAGTGGCTGCGATATGGGATCAAGCGGCGGCAGCGGGAGGAAAAGCTAAGTTTAGGTTTAGGTGGTGTGCTGCCGTGTGCGGGAGCGAGTTGAGGACGGACCGAGAGAGGGGTTTACCGAGCGAGGGGTGTGGATGTCGTGTGATTTAGGGCTAGGGGCTGGTGCGTTGGGGCTGGGCCAGTCGTGTAGTCGAGGCTGGATCAGTGGATGGGTAGAAATTGGTGGATCAGTGGATATGCTACGTATTTTGACGGGTACGGCGGGTTTCGGGTTTGGGTACTACTGAAACGGTTTGAACCCGCGAAACATGCCGGGTTTTATAATGTACCCAGCAGCAGCCCCGCGGGGTTAGAAAGACGCCCATCACCATGCCACCATGGGCATCTTCCCATTACCGATGCTTCATCGACCCCACACGTACCGGGTGGGGGTGCTGATTAATAGTATTGACAAGCCGAAGCCGTAGCTGTTCGACCCCGGACGGACTCGTCGTTCCGGCAAAAAAATCGCTCAGTGCCGGTGCCGTAGTTTGAGAATATGTATGTATGGCATCCATGATCGTTTCAAACAAACCATAAGAGATAAATAAACGATCGACTTGACTGCATATATGCCATTGGCCGCCGGACGGAGGGAGCCTTCAGAGATTTGCTAGAGGGAGAGGAAGAGTAGGGAGAGGCGAGGAGCAAGTGAAGTGAGGGTCGCACCCTCCTTGTTGCTGGAATTTAAAGGCCACACTCCCAGATCATCCACTGTAGTATCTTTATTATTTTTGTTTCTAGAATAGACACCATCCATCTTACTGAATCAAGCAGCAACAGCGCTACTACTGCTACTGCTGTTCATGTTGAGGAGCTGTCAAGGTGCCACATGGCATTTCTTCTATTTCTTTTTTAGCTAAATTGCTGCAAGAGATTTATTTTAGAACAATTTAAATTTAGATTATTGCATGGAGTACGTCTAGCATTGATTGTTTTGCCAAATAATAATCACAAGCAGCGTTAGGCATGTTGGTTAGCAGCGCCACAAGAGAAACTTGTACTCGAAATAAAATGAAATATTGTAGCAAGAGGCTATGCCTACCTAAAATCTTGCGCTCCGTAGTGAATGAAATAATAAGATACACGTCCCGTCACATCCTTTGTTAAGTGCTAGTAATTAATCAGGTTCATGATTATGTACTACTGTATTAGAACCGTGCAGCAGAAGGTGTCTGAATTTGGTGGGCAGTGAGAGCTGAGATCTTGAGTAATAAAGCTGTACTTTTTACACCATCATATGGCAAATGTTACTATCTAGCTAGCTAGTACACCTCACATCAGAGAGGCAAGCACCCCCCATTGCCCGTTGGTGCCACAGTGTGGCTGGCGTAGGTTCAATCGCAGTTATCCGTTCCAGCAGTGACACGGCATGTGTTCCACAAGGAGGTGTATGATCTCGCGGCAGCCCAAATATTCCTCTACAAGAAAACTGCACGGCAGTTACAGGAACAGGCATCAGCGGCGAGTGGCAGAACAGTGGCTGCTAAATCATGTGGCAACGGACACAGGTGTGTGCCCCAGAACAGTACTCCAATGACGGGTGACAAACCCCCTCCACTGACCGATATTGGCCCTGTTTTGGACTGGAAAAAGTGAAGCTGAAACAAACAGCGCTGATCGGTCACTGTCCGCGGACGTTTAAGGGGCCGGATTTGCTAAGTCGGCTGTAGATGCTCTTAGTGCTCCCAGTTATTGGTGTTTTGAGCAATTTATTCTCACACACATCTGGTCTGGGCTCAGGAAATGATCGATGTGTTGTTATTGGAGCTGCAGAACAGTACGTAAATGAATCACTTAATTATTATTGGAGTCTTGTTCATCTGAAAAGACTAGTGGAGCTTTTGCCAGGAGCTTCAGGGCAGAAATAAGTTGTGCAGCAAGAGAATTGTACGAGCACTGTTTTGCTTTCTTTGCAGGGAGGCAGTGCTGCTCCAGTTTAGAAACCGGAACTGAAGAAACATGGGATTAAGTAGACGCCAAACCTCATGGCGTTTCTTTTAGCCATGCAAACGCCAGCCACCTTGGCGTTTTACGGAGCCTCGCCAGCCAGTCAGCGAGGGTGCGGGCCAGGTGGAAACGCCAGAGACAATGGCGTCTCCAGTGCAACTAAAAGGTCAGATCGTGAAATACTTACAAAGTAGGGTCAAATCGTGTTAATCTTTGCTTAAAGGGTCGAAACAGTGATTTCGTCCCCCGTGACCGTGAGTGAGAGAGAGGCTGTGAAGTCATGTGGCGCTGGTTGCTTGTAGGCTGCAGCTACGGTCTCTTCTGGCGCCTCAGGGTCCACCAGTCTGCCTCTCTCTCCTAAAAGTTCCTTCACATGCATGCACTGCGCTCTCTCTCCTCACGCTCTTTCACATGCATGCACATAGGACTAGGAGTACTATCTAGCTAGTACCTAGTAAACCTCACATAAGTGACACGGCATGTGTTCCACAAGGAGGTGTATGATCTCGCGGCAGCCCAAATATTCTACAAGAAAACAGCACGGCAGTAACAGGAACTGGCATCAGCGGCGAGTGGCAGAACAGTGGCTGCTAAATCATGTGGCAACAGAGACAGGTGTGTGCCCCAGAACAGTACTCCAGTGACGGGTGACAAACCCCCTCCACTGACCGATATTGTCGCCCATCCCATCGCTAACCTCTGGTCAGTGGTGGCAGAGAAGACCACTGACGTGCCCGACACTTGTCAGTACATTGCCGTCGTCGCAACCCATGGGTCCTTTTTTTTTTCTGGCTTAGTACCACCACTGACATGACACGACACATATCCGTGATGCACCGGTGCTCGGAGTCGTACTTCTCGCCAGGATCACTTCAAAGAAAACTATGAAAATATTCACCAGCTAAAACCAGAAGAGCGGGAAAGCAAAGAGTCAGAGAACATGAAAGACACGACATAGAATTTGAGTATCGGGTCCGTTTTGATAGCAACGGTAACGTTCAGGGCAACTTTCGTGCTGCCCGGTGGCTACAAGGTGGATGATCACACTAACGGAGGCTCGCTAACGCTTGCGGGGAGGTACGCCTTCGATGCATTCATGATGCCCAACACGTTAGCCTTCATCTTCCCCTCGACGGCTATGGTTGGCTTCATGTTCACTGGGACTTGCATGGTTAGCATGAGGAGCCGCAAGTTCCACCTAGGCTCCCCCGTGTATTTTATGGCGGCTTCGGTCACAAGCTTGACTGCTGCGTTTGCACTGGGGGGTATACATTGTGCTGGCTCCTGTTACTCACAAGACTGCCGTGGTATTGTGTCTCGTTAGCCCTTTTGTGCTGCTCTGGAAAAATGCTGATTATCGGAAAAAGATGGCTTCTTCTTGCTGGACCCTTACGTGCTAGGAAGGGGCTATATTGGACCCTACAAGACTTCGTACCGCTATTCGTGTGGAGCATACTATTTGAATTTTGGCCCCTCATAATAATCTTTTGTTGGGCAGCGTTCGCAAATAAGACACTTTTAATATCGACGCCGGCCAACGACTTGAAGAGGCATTGATCAAATATGCCGTGTCAGCAAGAAAGAGTTGAATTGGTACTCGGTGAGGGATCGGTTGAGGTCTTACTTTGCCTGATGGAGATAGCTTTCTTGCTAGAAACTTGTGCTGTAATCATGTATACCAGTCATTAACATATGCATCTATAGTGACAATTTTTTTGTTGTTTAAATTATTATATGTTGTGCTATATGTTCAAAAGTTATATTTATTCCTTAATTTTTGCAAAGCTCGATATTGAACCAACAGAGGCAGGAAACCCTGAAGCAAGGAAAAATACAAGAACGCACACAGGGAAGACGCCGAACACCACGTCAAAGGCGAGCTGAAGGCGCGCCGCACTGCCGCCGCTTCCACCAGAAGCCAGCCAAACCTTGTTTTCCGCCGCCAGGAAGTCGTCAGCTTCAGTCCAGAAGGACTAGCACCCAGGAAGAGGAGCCGCCGTCACAGCCGCAACAGAGGGATCAACACCAACAAGAGCTCCCATCGAACCTCCAACCAAACACCTCACATACCACATGCCGCCACCGCTGGAGAATATGGCAACACACCAGCGAAAGGACCGGACCCATCTAAGACAGTCGTTGTCATTGACCAGCAAACTGCCCGGGGAAGACCAAGCTCGCCGGATCGAACGATCCGCAAGGACAAAAGAACGCAAGCTCCCCGACAAAGCTCATCACCTCGTCGCGTGGGGAAGGAGCTGTGCCACATTATTTTTTCCCGGCATCGCCGCTGCCACCACGGATCCGCCGGCAAAACACCTCAACCCCCCCCCATATATGTGATGACCCGCAAGTATAGGGGATCAACTATAGTCCTTTCGATAAGTAAGAGTGTCAAACCCAATGAGGAGCAGAAGGAATCGATAAGCGGTTTTCAGCAAGGTATTCTCTGCAAGTGCTGTAAGATAGTTTTGATAGATAGTTTGGTAGCAAGATAATTGGTAACAAGTAGCAAGTAACAAAAGTAGTAAGGTGCAGCAAGTGGCCCAATCCTTAATGTTGCTAAGGACAAGCCGGTGGAACTTCTTATAGTGATTAAAACGCTCTTGAGGACACACGGGAATATCGTCTAGTTACTTTCACCACAATTCATCGACTTACGTTCATTGTCTTGATAAGTTGTTATGTGGGTGGACCGGAGCTAAGGTGTTGTTCTAACTTGAACAAACACCTACCTATGATTATACCCTCTTTGCAAGCATCCGCAAATACAAGAGAAGTAATTAAGATAAATCTAACCATAGCATTAAACATGTGGATCCAAAACAGCCCCTCACGGAACAATTCATAAACTGGAGTTTAGGTTTCTGTCACTCCCGCAACCCATCATCTACAAACTATTTCCACAATGCCTTCCCCTAGGCCCAAACATGGTGAAGTGTCATGTAGTCGACGTTCACATAACACCAATAGAGTAAGAACAACACAACATATCATCAAAACATTGAACGGTGATCAACTTCACATGATTACTAATAACAAGACTTCTCCCATGTCCTCAAGAACAAATAGAACTACTCACAACTCATAATATTGAACATGTTCAGTGGGTATAAATATGCAATCAACAATCTGAACATAAAGATCTTCCACCAAGTAAACCAACTAGCATCAACTACAAGATGTAATCAACACTACTAGTACCCCCAGGTACCAATCTGAGGTTTGATACAAAGATTGAACACAAGAGATGAACTAGGGTTTGGAGATGAGATGGTGCTGGTGAAGATGTTGATGAAGATGAAGCCTCCCACGATGGGAGGGACGTTGGTGATGACGATGGCTTCGATTTCCCCCTCCCGGAGGGAAGTTTCCCCGGTGGAATCGCTCCGCCGGAGAGCAAAAGTGCTCTTGCCCTGGTTCCGCCTCGAGACGGCGGCGGCTATTCCCGAAAGTCTTCTCTAATTTTTTTAGGGTAAATGGCTTCATATAGGAGAAGGACGTCAGCAGTGGACCTTCATGGGCCCCACAAGCTAGGGTGCCACACACTGGGTGGTAGGGCGCACCCCCTACCTTGTGGGCCCACCGAGGCTCTTCTTCGATACTTCTTTCTTCCAGTATTTTTTATATATTCCAAAATAAATCTCCGTAAAATTTCACGTCATTTGAGCTCCGGAGAATTGCTATCTCTGCTGTAGGTTTTTCAGGTCAGAATTTCAGTTGCCGGTAATCTCCCTCTTTTGATGTATCTTGCATTTTAAGAGAGAAAAGGCATTAGAATTGCATCATAAGAAGGAATATAACTTCAAAATAAGATAAATAACAGTAGGAAATCATGATGCAAAATGGACGTATCAGCTCCCCCAAGCTTAGACTCCGCTTGTCCTCAAGCGAATATCGAACTCAGTAAACATGACCACATGTTTAAAGAGAGAGGTGTCGATAAAAAGAAAATGCGGACAGGGAAGCATCATCTTTATAAGCATCATTATAACAGCAACTATCATTCATTAAACTTCTCATGAGGAAGTAACAATCTATCCACAAGTTAAGGTATAAACAATAAACTCTCTTGAAACCTAACAAACTATGTTCTCAGTCATTCAAGCAATTACAATTCATCATACTTTTCAGAAGAGTCTATGTAAGAGCTTTTGATTTACCAAACTTCACATGCTCAACTATCATATAATCTTCTAATGATTGCTGGTACTCAAAGCATATTTTTAGAGCAAACAGTTTCCATTGGACACAAAGGAAGATGGGGGTTTAATATGTCACCTCCCAACTTACTTACCACGAGGATAATTGTCAACAATAATAACTCATGATCATATATATTCAACGAGATATATGTGTCTGGATCTTTCCCCACCACATGATGCTTGCCAAGTGGAGAGTAGTTAAGGTTGGAATAGAAGAAAATATTTTGACTCTTGCAAAAAAGTTAAGCTTTAAGAATAAAAGATAGGCCCTTTGCAGAGGGAAGCATCGGTTTTTAATGTAAAGAAACATCACTTAAATATTGCCCCTTACGATAGTGGTATTTATTGAGCATTCTGTCGCTTTTATTACTCCACCATCACAAGTTCATACCAAGCTTGTTTCCCTTACAATAAAAGATCACACATATTGAGAGGCAATTTTTATTGCTTGCACCGATGACAACTTACTTGAAGGATCTTACTCAATCCATAGGTAGATATGGTGGACTCTCATGGCAAGAAACCGGGTTTAAGGTTATTTGGATGCACAAGTAATATCTCTACTTAGTACAGAAATTTTGGCTAGCAAAGATTATAAACAAGCACCACATGTTGAAGGATCCATGACAATATAATTTCTATGCAAATATACACAAACATCGTTCATTATGTTGTCTTCCTTGTCCAATATCAACCATTTGATCAAGTTTGGAAATAATTACTGAGGGTTCACAATCATAAAAGGTGTCCAAGATAGTATATTTGCATGTGAAATCTCTCTTCCTTGATTATTCTTTCATGAATTGTTTGAATGACCAATGCTATGTTTGTTAACTTTCAATAGATTTTATTCCCTACACCCCTATGTGAAGTCATTACTTCCCATGGGATAAGCATATGAAATTTATTTTGCAAAAATAAAAAGCAAAAGGTACTCATACTAATCTTTATTATAGAAACTCTCACGCACGGTTACATTGATAGAACGGGGACGAAACAAACACTCAAAAACTACTTCATACTAATACTTTTCCTATATCACAAGATAACTAAAGATCAAACTAAGATAGATAATAATGGTAAAAGGTGGTGATGATACGATACCGGGGCACCTCCCCCAAGCTTGGAACAAGCTAGGGGTGGTGCCCATACCCGAATACTCAAGTTTCCTTCTTCGGTGATGGTGGTGATGAAGTGGCATGCTTGTCATTCTTCTTCCAAGGCATAGGCTCCCCATCAAGAAAACAAGAGAGGGTCTCCGGCATCCTGAAATCCATAGCTAAACTCATCCTTTTAAACCTGGTTTCATACTCACAGTTTTGGTTCTGCAGGTCATTGAGTTGTGCTTGGAGATCCTCAATCCTGACGTAGAGACGATCAATAGCCTCCCAGATCTTGTCGCTATCCCACTTCTGCTCACAGACGAATTCCTTGATCATAGAGTGGTTAGCATCAAGTCCACGCTCCACCATCCTCTAGCACTTGAAGATTTCTTGCTCCATGTCTTCGAGCCTGGCCTTCCCGTCTCCCTCCTTCTTGGGTCCTTCAACATCCTTGATATGAAGCACCCCATCCCGGTACTCCAAGGTTTGGGGATGCTTCATTACTCCAGGGAGATAGGGGTTGATGACCTTCTCAAAGAACTTGTCCTTGGAGGAGCTTGACGACGACATAGCAATCCAAAACCTGGTAGAAAACAGCTCGAAACAAAAACAGGACGAAAACTTGCGATACGGAGGTCAGAACATTACGGGATATATATAATGAATTTTTACCTTACAAGACAAGTATTCGAGAAGAAAACAGAGTCGGGAAAGTGCACGTGGCCCCCACAAGCTAGGGTGGCACGCCCTGGGGGTATGGTGCGCCCCCCAGCCTTGTGGGGCCAACGGGCACTCCCTTGACTGTTTTTATTTTCCTAATTTTGTATTTAATCCAAAACGGATAGAGAGTATTTTTATGGAATTTTTGGAGTCGGTTTACTTACTGTATCACGTACCTATTCCCTTTTTCAGAATTCTGGAGTATTCCGGAAGGTCTCTTTTATGTACTCTTCCGGTGTAATTACTTGAAGAACGTCCGAATCAATGTTAATGGGGTTACCTGCAATATAATGTTTAAATATTGGCCCATTAACCACCTTCGATTTATTTCCTTCGGTGTTATTAATCTTGATGGCTCCAGAACGGTAAACTTCTTCGATGACATATGGTCCTTCCCATTTGGAGAGAAGCTTGCCAGCAAAATGTCTGAAACGAGACTTATACAAAAGAACTTTGTCATCAATATTAAATTTCCGTTTCTGAATTCTTTTATCATGCTATCATTTAACCTTTTGTTTGAACAATTTGGCATTTTCATAAGCATCCGTTCTCCACTCATCTAAAGAACTCATATCAAATAACCTCTTTTCACCAGCAAGTTTGAAATCATAATTAAGTTCTTTAACTGCCCAACAAGCTTTATGTTCTAACTCAAGAGGTAAAAGACAAGCTTTTCCATAAACCATTTTGTAAGGGGACATACCCATAGGATTTTTATAAGCAGTTCAATATGCCCAGAGTGCATCATCCAGTTTCTTAGACCAATTCTTTCTAGATCTATTAACAGTCTTTTGAAAGATTAATTTTATCTCTCTATTACTCAATTCTACTTGCCCACTAGACTGAGGATGATAAGGTGATGCTACTCTATGGTTTACATCATATTTAGCTAAAACTTGCCTGAAAGCACCATGAATAAAATGTGAACCACCATCAGTCATTAAATATCTAGGGACTCCAAACCTTGGGAAGATAACCTCTTTAAGCATTTTAATAGAAGTCTTATGATCAGCACTTTTAGTTGGAATAGCTTCTACACACTTAGTGACATAATCAACAGCAACTAGTATATGAGTATACTCATGCAAGGAAGGAAAAGGTCCCATATAATCAAAACCCCAAATATCAAATGGTTCAATAACAAGTAAATAATTCATAGGCATTTCCTGACATCTACTGATATTTCCAACTCTTTGACATTCATCACAAGAAAGGACAAACTTACGTGCATCTTTGAAGAGAGTACGCCAATAAAACCCAGATTATAATACCTTGTGTGCAGTTCTGTCCCCCGCATGGTGTCCTCTGTATGCACCGGAATGACACTTCCTCAAGATTTATTCCTGTTCATACTCAGGTATACAATGTCTAATAATACCATCTACTCCTTCTTTATAAAGATGTGGGTCATCCCAAAAGTAATGTCTCAAGTCAAAGAAGAATTTATCTTTTGTTGATATGTGAAGTTAGGCGGTACATATTTAGCAACAATAAAGTTTGCATAATCACCATACCAAGGATTATCACGAGAGGAAGTATTAATAACAGCCAATTGCTCATCAGGAAAACTATCATTGATAGGTAGTGGCTCATCAAGAATACTTTTCATCCTAGACAAATTATCTGCTGCAGGATTTTTAGCTCCCTTCCTATCAACAATATGCAAATCAAACTCTTGTAACAAAAGCACCCATCTAATCAACCTAGGTTGAGCATCTTTCTTCTCCATAAGATATTTAATAGCAGCATGATCAGTGTGAATAGTAACTTTAGAATCAACAATATAAGGTTTGAATTTATCACAAGCAAACACAACTGCTAGAAATTCTTTCTCAGTACTAGCATAATTTTTCTAAGCATTGTCTAGGGTTTTTTTTACAGTAAGAACAGTAGGAAAGGCTCCTACTGCATGTATATTATATGATCAATATGATACAATGTACAATGGTGTTTGGGGGGGGGGGTTACATAATGAGCATTTTTTTACAAAGATTCACCCTCTAGGGGGGTTGTACTATGAGATGGCTTCAACTATAGCTGTTACAACCTGTCTCTTGTGGATAGGAGTCCTAAAGCATATATCAGCAAAGTCAGCCTTGAATCTATGTTACTAGGAGGAAATGGAGGGGGCGACCTTCCTGAAATGGTTGTTGTTGCGTTCTTTCCATAGACTCCAAGCAGCTACTAAGAATACATCCATGATCATTTTCCGGGGGTGCAACAGCTTCATTTGTTTGATGAGGTCGAGCCTATTTCCATGTGGGGCCCATTGGATGTTTAGTTTATCCCAGCACGCCCTGCTAAATCTGCAGTGGAAGAATAGGTGCTCCACTATTTCCTCAATATGTTCACCGCAGAGCAGACAGTCCAGGTTGCTCCCAATATTATAGTGTCTTCTCTTAAGCATGTTTCTTGTGTTGAGGCGATCTGACAATAAAAACCACCCGAACACCTTGATCTTGGGTATGCATTTGGTCTTCCAGAGCCATTTAAAGGCCTCATGAGCTATCACCTCTCTGAAGTAGAAGGCATAGTAGGCTGTGGTCTTGAAGGTGACAGCCCCCCAAATATATGTCCAGACGTCCTTTGACTCAGATATATCAGTGGAGATCACTTCATTTTGGATCTGTTTCAACTCCTCATGAGCTTGGACCGAGAGGGGAGCTGGATGGTCGTCTGTAGACTGGTGGCAGTAAGAAATTCTCTGACCGAGGCATCCTCAGCCGTGGTGTAAGAGTATGCTCTTGGGAAAGATTCCACATAAATGTTTTGGTTCCAATCATCCTTCCAAAAAAGTGCTGAAGTGCCACAGTTAATCTGTACTTTGGTGATCCCACGGAACGCTGGCATAAGGTGGATGAGATCGCGCCACCAGCTGGATCCGCACGGATCAGTAGCATGCGGAACAGAGTTGCTGTAGTATGTGCTCCATATTAGGTGAACCCAGGGTATATCATGATGGTTGTAGAATTTGTGTAAGAACTTTAGCAGGAGTGCATCATTCTGAACTCGCAAATTGAGCACGCCAAGACCACCATTTTTTTTGGGACGACAGACCATTTCCTAGGCCGCAAGCGAGTTACATTTGTCTCCATCATCAGTCTTCTTCTTCCAAAGACAGTGGCGTCTGATTTTGTCAAGTTGGGCAAGAATTTTCGGGGGGAGTCTAATAGTACCCATGGCGTACATCACGAGGGATGTGATGAGGGAATTCATTAGCACAAATTTGCCGGCATATGACATCAAATACATGGCGGCCGTGATTTTCCTCTCGGCTTTGCAGACAAGAGGGGTCATATCTTGCACTGTCGGTCTAGAGGTACCCAGTGGCAGGCCTAGGTATGTGAAGGGCATACCAGCCGTAGCACAGCCAAACAGAGCGGCAAGATCATTGCATTTCTCAGAAGGGGTGTTGATTGGCACGAGAGTTGATTTGTGAAAGTTAATCTTGAGGCCCACCGACGCAGCATAGTCTACAAGAATTTGTTTGACTTGAGCAGCCTGAACGGGGCAAGCCGGCATGACAATGATGGTGTCATCGGCGTATTGTATAACAGGGTATTTGTCGCCTGCATGTGCTCGGAGAGGGTGCTGAAGGAGATTCCCCTCAAGAGCCTCGTTGATGGCAGTTTGAAGCAAATCACCAGCTAGTACGACAATCAGAGGTGAAAGAGGATCACCTTGCCTAACTCCGCATTTGCAGTGGAATTGTCGTCCAGGAACTCCATTTAGTAGAACAGAGGATTTGCCAGAAGAAAAAATGCATTGCATCCATTGGATCCACTTATCATTAAAGCCCATGTTTTGCATAATTTGTAGCATGGCAGGGTGCTCAATAGTATCAAATGCTTTGGCAAAATCCAATTTTAAAAGTACTATTTCTTGCTTGGACGCTTGGCATTGGTGGATGTACTCAAAAGCCCACGCCAGACAGTCATGAATTGATCTTCCACGCAAGAAACCATACTGGTTGCGGTGTACAATTTGCAGAATGATTTTCTGGAGTCGGTTGGCCAGTATCTTGGTGATCAACTTGAGGCAACAATTGAGGAGGGTGATAGGACGAAAATCGTTCACAGTATCTGGAGCATTGTTTTTAGGGATCAGCGTTATGTAGCCATAGTTTAGACTCTCCAAGTTAAGGTTGCCTTCGTGAAAATCCTCACATAGACGGTAGAAATCTTGTTTGATGATTGGCCAGTAGGCTTTCAGAAAAGCACCATTGAAACCATCGGGGCCGAGGGCACGGTCAGGGGGCATTTCTTTTACTACTGCATCTCTCTCATCATGAGTAAAGGGAGTAGTGAGGCCATCGAAATTGACACTAGATCGCAGCAGTTTTGAGAGGTTAAATCTCATGTGTGGGGGGTTGGATTTACCCATGCGATCTCTGAAGGCTTCAAAGAGGATAGATTCTTTGCCAGCATGATCATCTACGCTTATTCCTTTAGAGGTTTTCAGGCTTGCTGTACAGTTTTTCCTATATCTTTCTGTCGCCACTGCTTGGAAGAACTTTGAGTTTTCATCACCGAATTTAATCCACCGAATCGTACATCTCTTCTTCCAGTAGTCCTTCTGGTACTGCAGCAATCGCAGGAGGTGTTTTTTGAGAATGTTTCGAAACCTCAGCAACAGTTAGTCTTCTGCGATCTTCAATGTTATCAAGCTCTAAGATGGCCTTGTTAGTGTTCTCAATGGCGACCTTCAGACGAGAGATCTTTTTGCTCCACTGACTAAGAGCGTGGCGAACTATTTTGAGCTTTTGGCATAGGATGGATGCAGAGTTAGAGGTCTGTCCATGCTTGATGGGCCTGGCCCAAGCTTGAGCCACTATCTCCATGAATCCAGGGTGGGCTATCCAATATGTTTCAAATCTGAATAGTTTACTCTTTGGGATTTTCGTTTGGATAACCACCGAGCAGGGAATGTGATCAGATACTGGGCGCCCAAGAGGGTTAACCATCGTGTTAGGGAAGGATGAGGTCCAGTTTAGAGTCGTGAAAAACCAGTCAAGCTGCTCCAGAAGGGGGTTTTGTTGCATGTTGGACCATCTATACGTTCTTCCTTTAATAGGAAGTTCAGTAAGATGCTGCTCACGTATAAAATCGTTGAATGTAAACATATCATGTATATCTCCACCAGGCTTATTACGGTTGTCGGGTGAGCGGATGTAATTAAAATCTCCGAGGAGTAACCAGTCCTCATTGGACGGAATATCCACGTCAAAAAGCCATTTAGTGAAATCATCTCTCTGGTCTCCTTGGCAGGGGCCATATATATTAATCAGTTTCCAATTATGCGCAGACTATGTGGATGTAAAATCAATGCCCAATGCAAATGGTTCGGAGAGGAAAACACTACCGGTGAACATGCTACTGTTCCAAATCGTTATTATACCCCCAGACGCACCTCTAGAAGGGATGAATGCAAATTTATCGAAACGCTTGGGACAAATAGCTTTAAGAGTGGAGGCATCAAACATCTGCATTTTTGATTCTTGCAAACAAATTATAGAGCAACCACTATCATTGATTGCATTTGATAGAGCTAAATGTTTCTCGGGGGAATTAAGGCCGTGAACATTCCAGTTCTGCAAAAGTACCATAATTTTAAAAGGGATAAAGTAGGAACTAGACGGAGGAAGTAGACTCTTCCTTCTCCTTGGTGAGCTCAGCAACAGTCAGCTCCTCTTCTGGGATAGCACAGAGCTGAGTGCCAATGGCCTGCATGGTTGGAATTGTGGTAGGAGGAGGGACAGCGTGTTCCTGATCTTCATTGTTCAGACTGGCAGCAATTTCCTTAAGACCAGCCGCAACAGTTGGTATCAGACGGGGCTTCACCTTTGACTTGTATGTGCGTGAATCTGTGCGCTGGGTGACATGGAAGCCATCATATTTGTTGGCCCGGGTGCTGCGTCTGAGGTTTGATGTGTCAACAGGAGCCATCATTTTGCCCTTGCGCTGCCTGTGTGTGCCAATCTCAGCATTCAGATTACTCGGGGCTGTGATCGCAACTTGCAGAGAGGTGTCATGAGCGTCCACACTGTCAGAAGCATAATCAAGAGGGGGCAATTTAGTCTCAGTTGCAGACACAACAGTGCTAGCTTCCACGATGGCAGTGAAGGGATCATCCACCTGTTCAAGGTTGGCAGTGGTCTCGGGATAAAGAACTGGCGTGTCATTGTCAGTGGGTGTCAGGGAGGTGTTGGTGGCATCGGCAAAGAGTTCAGTGATTACCACTGCGGATCCAACATTCATAGTATGCCCGTGGGGGGCGAGCTGTGTAAACTCAATTCCCTCGGAGCCTGAAGAAACCTGTATTTCCACCCGCAGGTTATCCTGCATCATTCCATATCCATTATTCCAGGGGCCTATGGTGGCCAGGAGTGGGCGGAGAGCAAAAAACAGAATGCTGTTTAACTGTTGGCGGGGGATCGGATCAGAAAGCAACAGAGACATCAGTGCCTCTCCCTGAGCTGAGAGACCAAACCTTATCCCCTGATTGTTCAGTTCAACAGAGACTATCAGCAGATCTTCAGTGACATCAGGTCCAACAGGAGCTGGATCATGTATCTCCAAAGGAACTATGGCAAGAGCAGAATGAACAGAGCTTGTATCATCAGAGACCATGATTGAATCATGCCAAGCTTGGACAGCACTATCAATGATGTTGTTTTCAGGAGCCATGCCATCTTGGGCAGACAAGCCTTGATTTTTCTTAGGAACCCAAACCCAGCGCTCAGCTCTGAGCCTCGTACGACAGGATCGTGCCACGTGGCTGTAAAAACCACAACTATTGCATCTAGTGGTCGGTCTTGAATTTCTATGGTTGAGTTTAGGTGTAGCGGCAAGAACAGATGGTCCGGGGTGAATAATATGTTGCCCAAAACCCTGAGATTGCATACCAGAGTTTGACAGTTGCTTAATTCGCAAAGGGCAATTAATGGCCTTGTGATCAGGTGCGGAGCAATGAATGCAAATAAGCCTGGCCTGGCAAGAGATCTTTTTATGTCCCCATTGAAGGCATCTCGAGCATAAAACCGCCCAATTAGTGGTAAGGTCCATAATTTCCTCTGCCGAATATTGAGCCTGGGCCAGATCAGCTTTGTGACGGGCCGAAAGCAATGGTGGCCATTCCACATGAGGTGGGGCGTATTTAAACGCAGACTTCAAAAAACATTGCGGGGGCAAAGGATAATTAGCTTTAATTGGGCAATTGAAAGTACCTAGACGGAGATATTCCGGTGATTGCTTTTCCTCTAATTCTGCCTATAGCAGAAAATGTTCCAATAAGGAAGAAGGGCCATAATTTGCCTCAATTACCGGCCTGTCATTATTGCTTGGGGAAAAAGATCCAAATTTGAATTGGGCATCGTGTTGCTGGTCATGCCCTTGATTCCATTGATCATGAGCTAAAGTAGAAGAAGAGGCCTCTGTTGGAAATATGCCCTAGAGGCAATTAATAAAGTGTTTATTATTATCATATTTCCCCGTTCATGATAATGGTTTATTATTCATGCTAGAATTGTATTGACCGGAAACTTAATACATGTGTGAATAGATAAACAAATACTGAGTCCCTAGTAAGCCTCTACTAGACTAGCTTGTTGATCAAAAGATGGTCAAGATTTCCTGACCATGGACATGAGTTGTCATTTGATAACGGGATCACATCATTAGGAGAATGATGTGATGGACATGACCCAACCGTTAGCATAGCATATGATCGTTCAGTTTATTGCTATTGCTTTCACTATGTCAAATACACGTTCCTCTGACCATGAGATCATGCAACTCCCGGATACCGTAGGAATACTGTTAGAACATGTGCTGCCCCCATGTTTGGTTTTGGTAATTGATGACAATCTCTATGGACTAATGGTTGCCTTGAGTTATATTTGAAGGGTTTGTCCATAGGCTTGACTTGTAGACCATTTGTTGGTCTCAAGGTGATTTGAAGAAGAATATGTGATGACCAAGGTGCTATTCAAGGATTTATCCAAAGATTGGTCATGTTGATCAAGACTAAAATATGAAGAGTGATTCAAATTGATCAACACACAAAGCGTAGAAGATGTACCGAGCGAGATCAAGTGATCTCATGGTATGGTAAGCATTGTCCATTACGCTTTGTGTACTAACCCATGTTCTATGCAAGAGTTCTTTGTGGGGTTAGGTTTGTTTCCATGGGCGTGCATCAAAAGGAAGATTTCATACAACCCTTGGAGGATGACATCAAGTGGTGATCGTCATCAAGATTGCGGTGTGCAAGTTCAAGTGGAGCATCACGAAGAGATCACATGCTTGAAGCTTGCCGTCCATTGTGGTGACAATGGACTTGTGAAGATGTGCCGAAGAGTGGCTCACCCATAGTGGAGTATGGGGGAGCAATCTACTAGTCTTCATCGAGCCGACGCAATCAAGAAAGGTGGTCCAACTTGAGGAGGTCAAGATCGTCATCATCTAGCTCAAGTGGACTTTGCGCAAGGCAAAGGTTTGCCCTTGATAGGTTTTCTATTTTACCGGTCTCATGGTAGTAGTTGGGAGACCGGGTTATAGGATCGATAGCCGTACTATCAAGGGGGGCTCTCAAGTGAGTAGCTTTATCATATCTTCGTAGAGAGCTCAAACCATTGCATCCTTGCATCATATTTCTTGGTTTGTGTTTGGTGTTTCTCTTTGTGAGTCTTTGAGCTTTTGGTCATCTTCATGACAAGCTCGAGGTCATCGAAAACGGAGTTCATATATGCATCTTCTATGATGTTTTCGATGTTGGAGTTTATGCCGGTTCTTCATTCATAGAGGTTTCTCATCTCTACATCATTGGTATTTTCTCTACTGCCACTTCTTAATATAACCGGTTTATGCCGGTTCTTCATTCATATGTCGCTGTTGGATAGTATTTGTCGTCCTCTATCCAACAAGCTTGAGTTTGCTCAATTCGGAGCTCATTTGCAGAAGTTATGGCAGTTCAGGGTTTATTGTTTGTCTGGGCAGTTTACCTGTCACCAAAGCGGTAGTACCGCTCGGGACCACGGTAGTACCGCTTGACACGGTACTACCGCCCCTACTACCGCTGCACTACCGTGTTTTCTTCTGGTGTTATTTTTCCCTAAGCGGTAGTGGGGCGGTAGTGGAGCGGTAGTACCGCTTGTTGCGGTACTGCCGTTCCAGTGCTACCCCACTTCCTCTGTTTCCTCTGTCCTGCGAAAGCTTAAGCGGTAGTACCGCTTAAGTTGAGCGGTAGTACCGCTTGGTGCGGCACTACCGCTCCAGTTTCTTGTTGTTGCCTGCTGTTTTTGAATTACTACCGCACGAGCGGTAGTACCGCTCGCAAGAGCGGTAGTACCGCTTGTGCGCGTCCTGCACGGGTAACGGTTGGATTTGGGGTGGCCCTATAAAAGGGGTCTTCTTCCCCAACGGTTTTCTTATCCTTTGAGCTCATTTCTCCCCCCATTGTTGACCTTCTTGAGCTTGCCTAACTCTCAATCCCTCCAATGATTCTTGCTAGTTCTTGAGGGAATAGAGAGAGGAGATCTAGATCCACATTTCCACCAATCACTTTCTCCTCTAAGTGAGGGGAACCCCTTGGATCTAGATCTTGGAGTTCTTGGTGTTCTCCTTGTTCTTCCTCTCATATTCATCCATAGCTTTTGTTGCTTTGGTGGGATTTGGGAGTGAGGGACTTGTCCACTTCGTGTGTTCTTGCCATTGCATTAGTTGCATCGGTTTGAGTTCTCCACGGTGATACGTGGAAGTTGTGAAGTTGAGTAGCTTATTACTCTTGGGTGTTTGGGCACCCTAGAGCTTGTTCCTCTTGGGTGCCTTGGCACCCTAGACGGCTTGGTGTCTTGGTGGTGCTCGGAGCTCAATCATTGTGGTGTAAAGCTCCGGGCAAGCGTCGGGGTCTCCAATTAGGTTGTGGAGATCGCCCCGAGCAATTTGACGGGTACCGGTGACCGCCCCCAAGGGTTGCCAAAGTGTACGGGTTCGGTGACCGCCCTCAAGGGTTGCCATTTGTACGGGTTCGGTGACCGCCCTCAAGGGTCCCTTAGTGGAATCACGGCACCTTGCATTGTGCGAGGGCATGAGGAGAATACGGTGGCCCTAGTGGCATTGTTGGGGAGCATTGTGCCTCCACACCGCTCTAACGGAGATTAGCATCCGCAAGGGTGTGAACTTCGGGATACATCGTCGTCTCCGCGTGCCTCGGTTATCTCTTACCCGACCCCTTTACTTATGCACTTTACTTTGTGATAGCCATATTGTTTCTTGTTATATATCTTGCTATCACTTAGTTGTTTATCTTGCTTAGCATAAGTTGTTGGTGCACATAGGTGAGCCTAGTCGATTTAGGTTTTGTGCTTGTCAAATTAACCGCTAGGTTTATTCCGCATTTGTTCAAGCCTAAACCGTAATTATTTTAAAGCGCCTATTCACCCCCCCCCCTCTAGGCGACATCCACGATCTTTCAAATACTTTGGGTGTATCAAACGTCACAACGTTACTGGGTGATTATAAAGGTGCACTACAGGTATCTCCGAAAGTGTTTGTTGAGTTGGCATGGATCAAGATTGGGATTTGTCACTCCGACTATCGGAGAGGTATCTCTGGGCCCTCTCGGTAATACAGCATCACAGAAGCCTTGCAAGCACCGTGACTAAAGAGTTAGTTGCAAGATGATGTATTACGGAACGAGTAAAGAGACTTGCCGGTAACGAGATTGAACTACGTATTGCATACCGACGATTGAATCTCGGGCTAGTAACATACCGCCTGATAAAGGGAACAACGTATGTTGACATATGAGGTTCACTGATAAAGATCGTCATGGAATATGTAGGAACCAATATGAGCATCCAGGTTCCACTGTTGGTTATTGACCAGAGAGTCGTCTCGGTCATGTCTACATCATTCCCGAACCCGTAGGGTCCGCACACTTAAGGTTCGATGACGATATAGTATTATATGAGTTATGTGATTGGTGACCGAATGTTGTTCGGAGTCCCGGATGAGATCACGGACATGACGAGGAGTCTCGGAACGTCCGAGAGATAAAGATTCATATATTAGAAGGTGGTATTCGGACACCGGAAAGGTTCCGGAAGGTTCCGGATATTTTATCGGTGTACCGGGGGGTTACCGGAACCCCCGGGGGGCCACATGGGCCTTATGGGCCACGTAGGGGAGGAGAAACAGCCCACAAGGGGCTGGTGCGCCCCCTTAGGGGGCCAAACCGAATTGGCCTAGGGTTGGGGGCCGGCCCCCCTTCCTTCTCCCTCTCCCACCTTTCCAAGTAGGAATCCTACTTGGAGTAGGATTGGGGGAGGGCGCCGGCCAATGGGAGGAATCCCTAGGAGGATTCGGCCTCCCTATGGGGGCGCAACCCCTTGGCTGCCTCCTCCCCCCTCCGTCCTTTATATACGGAGGAGGGGCACCCCTTGGAGACACATAATTGTCCCATAGCCGTGTGCGGTGCCCCGATCTCTGTTTTCCACCTCGGTCATATTTTCGGAGAGCTTAGGCGAAGCCCTGCCGGAATCACTTCACCGTCACCGTCGCCACGCCGTCGTGCTGACGGAACTCATCTACTATCTCGACGTCTTGCTGGATCAAGAAGGCGAGGAACGTCACCGAGCTGAACGTGTGTAGAACTCGGAGGTTCCGTACGTTCGGTACTCGATCGGTGGAGCTCGAAAGATTGTTTGACTACATCAACCGCGTTGTGAGACGCTTCCGCTAATGGTCTACGAGGGTACGAAGACACACTCTCCCCTCTCGTAGCGATGCATCTCCATGGATAGATCTTGCGTGAGCGTAGGAAATTTGTTGAAATTACATGCTCCGTTCTCCAACAGTGGCATCCGAGCCAGGTTTATGCGTAGATGTGATTTGCATGAGTAGAACACAAACGAGTTGTGGGCGTCGGTGTATACATATTGCTTGCCGTTACTAGTTGATACGTGATTCGGCGGTATTGTGAGATGAAGCGGCCCGGACCGACATTACGCGTACGCTTACGCGAGACAGGTTTCACCGCTACGTGCACTCGTTGCATAAAGGTGACTGGCGGGGGTCTGTCTCTCTCACTTTAGTTGAATCGGTTTCAATGAAGAGGGTTCTTTTAGAAGATCAAAAAGCAATCACTACACCACGCTGTGGTTTTGCGTAGGTAAGAACGGTTCTTGCAAACCCATAGCAGCCACGTAAAACTTGCAACAACAAAGTAGAGGACGTCTAACTTGTTTTTGCAGGGTATGCTGGTGATGTGATATGGCCAAGACATGATGTGATATAAGTTGTTGTATGAGATGATCATGTTTTGTATAGTTATCAGGCAACCGGCAGGAGCCTTATGGTTGTCTCTTTATTGTATGCAATGCCAACGCTATGTAATTGCTTTACTTTACCGCTATGAGTTAGCAGTAGTAGTAGTAGCAATAGCCGGCGAGACGACCACGACGCTGCGATGGAGATCAAGGTGTCACGACGCTACGATGGAGATCAAGGTGTCAACCCGGTGACGATGGAGATCATGACGGTGCTTTGCTGATGGAGATCAAAGGCACAAGACGTTGATGGCCATATCATGTCACATATATTGAATTGCATGTGATGTTAATCCTTTTATGCATCTTATTTTGCTTAGGACGACGGTAGCATTATAAGATGATCCCTTCACTAAATTTCAAGATAAGTGTTCTCCCCTAGTATGCACCGTTGCGAAGGTTCGACGCTTCTAAGCACCACGTGATGATCGGGTGTGATGGATTCTTTCGTTCGCATACAACGGGTGTAAGCCAGTTTTACACACGCAGAATACTTGGGTTAAACTTGACGAGCCTAGCATATACAGATATGGCCTCGGAACACAAGAGACTGAAAGGTCGAACATGAGTCATATAGTAGATATGATCAACATGAAAGATGTTCACCATTGATAACTATTCCACCTAACGTGATGATCGGACGTGGTTTAGTTGATGTGGATCATGTTACACTTAGACAACTTGAGGGATGTTAATCTAAGTGGGAGTTCTTAAGTAATTTGATTAATTGAACTTCAATTATCATGAACATAGTCTAAATAATCTTTGCAATTGTATGTTGTAGATCAATGGCCCGCGCTGTAGTTCCACTGAATTTTAATGCGTTCCTAGAGAAAGCTAAGTTGAAAGATGATGGAAGCAACTATGCAGACTGGGTCCGTAATCTGAGGATCATCCTCATTGCTGCACAGAAGGCTTATGTCCTTGATGCACCGCTAGGTGTCGCGCCCCTCCCTCGTCTGTTGACGTTATGAACGCCTGGCAGACACGTGTTGATGACTACTCGATAGTTCAGTGTGCCATGCTTTACAGCTTAGAACCGGAGCTCCAAATATGTTTTGAGCATCACGGAGCATATGAGATGTTCCAAGAGCTGAAACTTGTATTTCAAGCTCATGCCCGGGTCGAGAGATATGATGTCTCCGACAAGTTCTTTAGCTGTAAGATGGAGGAGAATAGTTCTGTCAGTGAGCATATACTCAAGATGTCTGGGTTGCATAACCGCTTGACTCAGTTGGGAGTTAATCTTCCAGATGATTCGGTTATTGACAGAATTCTCCAATCACTGCCACCAAGCTATAAGGGCTTTGTGATGAACTATAATATGCAAGGAATGGAAAAGTCTATTTCCGAGCTCTTTGCTATGCTCAAAGCTGCGGAGGTAGAAGTCAAGAAGGAGCATCAAGTGTTGATGGTAAAGAAGAGCACTAGTTTGAAGAAGGGCAAGGGAAAGAAGGGGAACTTCAAGAAGAACGGCAAATCAGTTGCTGCTCCCACGAAGAAACCCAAGTCTGGACCCAAACCCAAGACTGAGTGTTTCTACTGCAAGGGGACTCGTCACTGGAAGCGGAACTGCCCCAAGTACTTGGTAGATAAGAAGGATGGCAACGTCAACAAAGGTATATTTGATATACATGTTATTGATGTGTACCTCACCAATGCTCGTAGTAGCACCTGGGTATTTGATACTGGTTCGGTTGCTCATATTTGTAACTCGAAACAGGAGCTACGGAATAAACGAAGATTGGCTAAGGACGAGGTGACGATGCGCGTCGGGAACGGTTCAAGAGTTGAAGTTATCGCCGTCGGCACGCTACCTCTACATCTACCTTCGGGATTAGTTAGGAACCTAAATAATTGTTATTTGGTGCCTACGTTGAGCATGAACATTATATCTGGATCTTGTTTATTGCGAGGCGGTTATTCATTTAAATCAGAGAATAAAGGTTGTTCTATTTTGATGAATAATATCTTTTATGGTCATGCACCACTTGTGAATGGTTTATTCTTGTTGAATCTCGGTCGTGGTGATACTCACATCCATAATATTGATGCCAAAAGACGCAAAATTGATAATGATAGTACCACATATTTGTGGCACTCCCGCTTAGGTCATATCGGTGTTAAACGCATGAAAAAACTCCATGCTGATGGACTTTTGGAATCACTTGACTATGAATCATTTGAGACGTGCGAACCGTGCCTTATGGGCAAGATGACTAAAACTCCGTTCTCCGGAACAATGGAGCGAGCAACAGACTTGTTGGAAATAATACATACCGATGTATGCGGTCCAATGAGTATTGAGGCGCGCGGTGGATATCGTTATGTTCTGACGTTCACAGACGATTTGAGTAGATATGGTTATGTCTACTTAATGAAACATAAGTCTGAAACGTTTGAAAAGTTCAAAGAATTTCAGAGTGAAGTAGAGAACCATCGTAACAAGAAAATAAAGTTCTTACGATCTGATCGTGGAGGAGAATATTTGAGTTACGAGTTTGGCACTCACTAAAAACAATGTGGAATTGTTTCACAGTTAACGCCACCTGGAACACCACAGCGTAATGGTGTGTCCGAACGTCATAATCGTACTCTATTGGATATGGTACGTTCTATGATGTCTCTTACCGATTTGCCACTATCGTTTTGGGGTTATGCATTAGAGACAGCTGCATTCACTTTAAATAGGGCACCGTCTAAATCCGTTGAGACGACACCGTATGAACTGTGGTTTGGAAAGAAACCTAAGCTGTCGTTTCTGAAAGTTTGGGGCTGCGATGCTTATGTTAAAAGGCTTCAGCCTGATAAGCTTGAACCCAAAGCGGATAAGTGCGTCTTCATAGGATACCCAAAAGAAACTGTTGGGTACACCTTCTACCACAGATCCGAAGGCAAAGTTTTCATTGCTAAGAATGGATCCTTTCTAGAGAAGGAGTTTCTCTCGAAAGAAGTGAGTGGGAGGAAAGTAGAACTTGATGAGGTAATTGTACCTCCTTTGGATAGTAGTACGCCACAGAAAGAAATTTCTGTGACACCAACACAGACCAGAGAAGAAGATAATGGTGATGATCATGAAACTTCGGAGCAAGTTGCTACTGAACCTCGAAGGTCAACCAGGACACGTTCCGCACCAGAGTGGTACGGAAATCCAGTCTTGGAGGTTATGTTGTTAGACAATGATGAACCTTCGAATTATGAAGAAGCTATGGCGAGCCCGGATTCCGAGAAATGGCTTGAGGCCATGAAATCCGAGATAGGATCCATGTATGAGAACAAAGTGTGGACTTTGGTAGACTTGCCCGATGAACGGCGAGCTATTGAAAATAAATGGATCTTTAAGAAGAAGACGGACGCTGATGGTAATATCACCGTCTATAAAACTCGACTTGTTGCTAAAGGTTATCGACAAGTTCAAGGAGTTGACTACGATGAGACTTTCTCACCCGTAGCGATGCTAAAGTCTGTCAGAATTATGTTAGCAATTGCCGCGTTTTATGATTATGAAATCTGGCAAATGGACGTCAAAACGGCATTCCTTAATGGATTCCTTAAGGAAGAATTGTATATGATGCAACCGGAAGGTTTTGTCGATCCTAAAGGTGCTAACAAAGTATGCAAGCTCCAGCGATCCATCTATGGACTGGTGCAAGCATCTCGGAGCTGGAATACTCGCTTTGATGAAGTGATCAAAGCGTTTGGGTTTATGCAAGTTTATGGAGAAACTTGTATTTACATGAAAGTGAGTGGGAGCTCTATAGCATTTCTAATAGTATATGTGGATGACATATTGTTGATTGGAAATGATGTAGAATTTCCGGAAAGCATGAAGAATTAATTGAAAGGAGTTTTTCAATAAAAACCTGTTTTTGAGTTATCCACGGATTGGGCATCGAGATCTATAGAGATAGATCAAGACACCTGATAAAAGTTCACACATCTTGATAAGTTTTTGAAGAAGTTCAAAATGGATCAAGTCAAAAGAAATAAGTTCTTGGCTGGTGTGAAGTGGAGTAAGACTTGAAGATCTAGGTAAAGGTTGTTTTACATGTTAGGCATCAAAATCTATAGAGATAGATTGAGACGCCTCATAGGACTTTCACGAAGCACATACCTTGACAAGTTTGAAGAAAGTTCAAAATGGATCAGTCAAAAGGAGTTCTTGACTGTGGTGCAAGGTGTGAAATTGAGTAAGACTCAAATCTCGACCACGACAGAAGAAATAGAAAAGATGAAGGTTATCCCCTATGCCTCGGCCATAGGTTCTATAAAGTATGCCATGCTGTGTGCCTTGCCATGTGTCTGGCAAAGAGGTATGAAAGTGATCCAGGAGTGGATCACTGGACATCGGTCAACGTATATCCTTAAGATGATTAAGGAAGAATTTCTCGGGAAATAGAGGTAATAAAGAGTTCGTCGTAAGAGGTTACGTTGATGCAAGCTTTAAACACCAATCCGGAAGACTATGAGTCTCTGACTGGATACATAAAGTGGGGTAGTTATTTTGGAGTTGCTCCAAAGCAGAGTATGGTGACAGCATCTACATAAGACATAGAGATTTGCAAAGTACACACGGATCTGAATGTTACAGACCCGTTCACTAAAACCTCTCACACAAGCAAAACATGATCAGCTCAAGAACTGATTGGATGTTAATTACATGGAGATGTAAACTAGATTAATTGACTCTAGTGCAAGTGGGAGACTATTGGAAATATGCCCTAGAGGCAATTAATAAAGTGTTTATTATTATAATATTTCCCCGTTCATGATAATGGTTTATTATTCATGCTAGAATTGTATTGACCGGAAACTTAATACATGTGTGAATAGATAAACAAATACTGAGTCCCTAGTAAGCCTCTACTAGACTAGCTCGTTGATCAAAAGATGGTCAAGATTTCCTGACCATGGACATGAGTTGTCATTTGATAACGGGATCACATCATTAGGAGAATGATGTGATGGACATGACCCAACCGTTAGCACAGCATATGATCGTTCAGTTTATTGCTATTGCTTTCACTATGTCAAATACACGTTCCTCTGACCATGAGATCATGCAACTCCCGGATACCGTAGGAATACTTTGGGTGTATCAAACGTCACAACGTTACTGGGTGATTATATAGGTGCACTACAGGTATCTCCGAAAGTGTTTGTTGAGTTGGCATGGATCAAGATTGGGATTTGTCACTCCGACTATCGGAGAGGTATCTCTGGGCCCTCTCGGTAATACAGCATCACAGAAGCCTTGCAAGCACCGTGACTAAAGAGTTAGTTGCAAGATGATGTATTACGGAACGAGTAAAGAGACTTGCCGGTAACGATATTGAACTAGGTATTGGATACCGACGATCGAATCTCGGGCTAGTAACATACCGCCTGATAAAGGGAACAACGTATGTTGACATATGAGGTTCACCGATAAAGATCTTCGTGGAATATGTAGGAACCAATATGAGCATCCAGGTTCCGCTGTTGGTTATTGACCAGAGAGTCGTCTCGGTCATGTCTACATCATTCCCGAACCTGTAGGGTCCGCACACTTAAGGTTCGATGACAATATAGTATTATATGAGTTATGTGATTGGTGACCGAATGTTGTTCGGAGTCCCGGATGAGATCACGGACATGACGAGGAGTCTCGGAACGTCCGAGAGATAAAGATTCATATATTGGAAGGTGGTATTCGGACACCGGAAAGGGTCCGGAAGGTTCCGGATATTTTATCGGTGTACCGGGGGGTTACCGGAACCCCCCGGGGGGCCACATGGGCCTCATGGGCCACGTAGGGGAGGAGCAACAGCCCACAAGGGGCTGGTGCGCCCCCCCTAGGGGGCCAAACCGAATTGGGCTAGGGTTGGGGGCCGGCCCCTCTTCCTTCTCCCTCTCCCCCCTTTCCAAGTAGGAATCCTACTTGGAGTAGGATTGGGGGAGGGCACCGGCCAATGGGAGGAATCCCTAGGAGGATTCGGCCTCCCTATGGGGGCGCAGCCCCTTGGCTGCCTCCTCCCCCCTCCCTCCTTTATATACGGAGGAGGGGCACCCCTTGGAGACACACAATTGACCCATAGCCGTGTGCGGTGCCCCGATCTCTGTTTTCCACCTCGGTCATATTTTCGGAGAGCTTAGGCGAAGCCCTGCCGGAATCACTTCACCGTCACCGTCGCCACGCCGTCGTGCTGACGGAACTCATCTACTATCTCGACGTCTTGCTGGATCAAGAAGGCGAGGAACGTCACCGAGCTGCACGTGTGTAGAACTCGGAGGTGCCGTACGTTCGGTACTCGATCGGTGGAGCTCGAAATATTGTTCGACTACATCAACCGCGTTGTGAGACGCTTCCGCTAATGGTCTACGAGGGTACATAGACACACTCTCCCTCTCGTAGCGATGCATCTCCATGGATAGATCTTGTGTGAGCGTAGGAATTTTTTTGAAATTACATGCTCCGTTCTCCAACAGCCTCAGCATAATTCTTATTGGAGAAAACCATAGAATCGAGAGGAGCAAGTTCAAACTTGCTTAATTTGCGATCTTTATGCCCGGGCTCCTATCTCAGACTCTTGCTGGCATGCGGATGAAACCTTGACAAATCTTTCTGCTCGACGGCCTATGGCGATCAAGTCCAATTTGGGGTTTTTGAACACTAATAAGTGCATGAGCAACTCTTGTCTAGGGTTTTACTAGCATAATAGATAACATTCAATTTCTTATCAACTCTTTGACCAAGGACTACACTTATAGCATAATCACTAGCATCACACATAGTTTCAAAGGGTAAATTCCAATCAGGTGGTTGAATAATAGGAGCAGTGATCAAGGCTTTCTTAAGTGTTTCAAAGGCTTCTACACAATCATCATCAAAAACAAATGGAACATCTTTTTGTAAGATATTAGTAAGAGGCCTAGAAATTTTAGAAAAGTCCTTAATGAACCTTCTATAAAAACAAGCATTACCAAGAAAACTTCTTATACCTTTGATATCTTCAGGACATGGCATTTTCCCAATAGCATCTATCTTAGCTTTATCCACTTCAATGCCTCCCTTAGAAATTTTGTGCCCAAGGACTATACCTTCACTGACCATAAAGTGGCACTTCTCCCAGTTCAAGACGAGACTAGTTTCCTCACATCTCTGCAAAACTCTATCAAGATTGCTCAAACAGTCATCAAAAGAAGTTCCATAGACAAAGAAATCATCCATGAAAACTTCAACAATTTTTTCGCAGAAGTCAGAAAATATAGCATTCATGCATCTTTGAATACATAAATCAAATGGCATACGTCTATAAGCAAAGGTTCCAAAAGGACAAGTAAAAATAGTTTTCTCCTGATCTTCAGGATGAACAGGTATTTGAGAGAAACCAGAATAGCTAGCTAAAAAGCAAAAATGTGTGTGCTTAGATAATCTTTCTAACATTTGATCAATAAAAGGCAAAGGATAATGATCTTTTCTAGTAGCCTTATTTAACTTCCTGAAATCTATGACCATCCTATAACCAGTGACAACTCTTTGTGGGGTAAGTTCATTTTTATCATTAGGAACAATAGTAATGCCACCTTTCTTAGGGACACAATGGACAGGACTTACCCATCTACTATCAGCTATAGGATAAATTATACCTGCCTCGAGGAGCTTTAGTATTTCATTTCTTACCACTTCCTTTATTTTTGGATTCAAGCGATGCTGATGATCAAATACAGGTTTAGCATCTGGCTCCATATGAATTTTGTGTTGACACATAGTTGGGCTAATGCCCTTAAGATCATCCAGAGTATATCCAATTGCAGCATGGTGTTTCTTCAATGTTTTCAACAATCTCTTTTCTTCGTGCGCTGAAAGGTTAGCATTGATAATAGCAGGATATATTTTCTTTTCATCAAGATAAGCATATTTCAATGTATCAGGGAGTTTCTTTAATTCAAACACAGGATCACCCTTTGGTGGAGGAGGATCTCCCAGAATTTTGACAGGCAAATAATGCTTAAGGATAGGTTCTTGCCTAAAGAATATTTCATCTATTTTATTTCTTTCCTGCATATGCATATCATTCTCATGATCTAACAAATATTGCTCTAAAGGATCAGTAGGAGGCACACCAATAGAAGCAAGACCAACAATAACATATTCATTAGGTAAATCTTTAGCATGCTGTTGTTTGGAGAACTTAGAAAAATTAAATTCATGAGATTCATCCCGAAACTTAAATTTAACATTTTCCTTAGCACAATCAATTTCAGCATTTACAGTATTCAAGAAGGCACTACTGGGAAAGGGCTTATAGGAGATCACAAATTAGTGGCGGGCACGGCGGGGCACCCGCCATAGATATTTTTGAAAGCAAGCAGTGGCGGGTAGCAAAATCAGCCCGCCACAGCTACATGAGTTGTAGTGGCGAGCGAGTTCTCTCGCCCGCCACAGGTGAACCATTCCAAATCTTATCCCGTGATGAAACACGGCAGCGGCGGGCGGCTTACGGTGCCCGCCACTGCTCTTTCTATCAGTTGTGGCGGGCAAGTCTATAGCCCCGCCACAGCTAAAATGGCCGTAACTTTTGTCGGGGGGGAGGGGGGGGGCGGGAGGTCATTTTAGCAGTGGCGGCCTCCTGGTACAGACCCCCACTGCTTCTTGCCATACATGTGGTGGGCCTTATACCCCGCCTGCCACTCTTAATTCCACTACGCTGGAGGTTCAATTTTCACACGAACAACCATTCCCCCCCACTCGCCAAAACTGATCATTTCTCCCCACGCGCCGTCTCTTCGCCCCTCAAATCTCGCCCGAGTCGCCGCCGCGCCCCTCGGTGCCGCCGCGCGCGCCCCTCATCGATGCCCCTCGCCCTCGCCGCCACGCCCCTCCTCGCGCTGCCGCGGGCGGGCATGGCCTCATCCTCCAACACCTGAGGAGGCATCTCATCGCCGCCGCCACCGCCACTGCCGAGCTGCACCCCAATGGCTAGCCGAGCGGCCGTGTCCCCCTCCCCCGCCAACATCGAAGACCTCGGGCTGGATTCGAACTCCAAGCGTTCCACCTCTCCGGTATGCATTTTCAGATTTGTGCCTAGTGTAAATATTAGTAGTTTAGAAATACATGCCAATGTTTTTTAGTGTTATTTTGTATGATGGTCAGATCTGTGTTTAGGGTAAATATATACTAGTAGTTTAGAAATATTTGGTAAGTTTATGCGTACGAACCCTTCTAGTGTGGTCATGTCGAATTTTTCTTTCATTTTTTAACTAGGATCCATTGTAGTATCGTTGGCTTATGTTTGCAGGTATCGAAATGAGTGCCAATGTTTTGGCGAAACGTCGATTCATTTCTGTTTCGCCGAATTTCTGGCACTCGTTATGTCCTCTTGTTAGCATGGGTCATGTAGAATTTTTCTTTCATTTTTTAACTAGGATCCATTGTAGTATCGTTGGCTTATATTGGCAGGTATCGACATGAGTGCCAATGTTTTGGCGAAACGTTGATTCATTTCCGTTTCGCCGAATTTCTTGCACTCGTTATGTCATCTTTTTAGCAAAGGTCATGTCGAATTTTTCTTTCATTTTTTTATGCATCATGACTCATAATTGCATGCTAAATTTTAGCAAACCTAACAAATGCATTCCAGAGAACCATCTTCTATGGACCCCTCAGCTCAGCGTCGTAAAAAGTGCAGAAAGCGAAAGAAGAAATCAGCCAATGAACCTACCACCAGTAAGGCACCAGGAGAAGATGTGGTGAATGTTTCTGTCAGTCGGTGCTTCATGCAAATGTTTAAGCCCGGTGAACCGATGTTGCCACAACACAAGTTGAGTGCACTAAGCGTTGAAATTCAGCTTCTACACAAAGACGTAGTAGCTGGGTCAAGAAAGGGTGAGATGTATTACACCGCCAGTGTTATAGAGGGCCTTGGATTTGTCGATGAGTTCCCTGCTGATAAAATATATCTTGGATTTGAGAGTGTGGTCAACGACAATATTTTCTATGTGGACGTAATCAAGCCGTCTTTAATGAGGCTTTGGTCGCTCTGGCATGCTACAAATCCATTACTCCAGAATGAGGAAGTTGGCTTCCTTGATCCATATCTCATGCATTGGGCCAATGTGCATTCTGATAAAGGCCAACGTTTTATGACGGATTACCTCCACAAGACCATTCTTCGTAGTCCTCGGACCAAGCATAACTTTATCGTGCCTTACTTCGAAACGTAAGTTCATTTCTTTTTGCTTGCACTATACACCTGGGTACTTTGATGTCAATCTCATTAATGTTGCATTGTTCAATTGTTTTGCGCAGCAATGAACATTGGATCGTCATCGCACTGATGCCCCGGGACGGCCGAGCTTATTTCATTCATTCCAGGAGAGACCCTAAGAAGAAGTGGACCGATCTGAAGAAAGTTCTCAATGCTGCTCTTCTTATGTGTCATAAGTCCGACCGTAAGAACATGCCGCATTCGCAGTACAAATTTAACACTAGCTTTTGTTGCTGGCAACAACCGAAAGGCAAAACCATGCACATGTCTGGCAACTATGCCATGGTCTTGATGGATGACTATGTGCGCGTAGGACCACTATTAAGAAGTGATTCAATGTTGCAGAAATGGTCCGAAGAGAATGAGAAGGAAGTTAAGCTAGCTGACTTTTGGACAGAGCATGAGCGCCTTTAGAGAGTGCTCACGAATATCATCAATCGCCATGTAGTGAGGGATGAGGGGATGTTCTACTGCGGGGTAGAGAGTCAAGAAGAACGAGACATGAGAATGAAACATCAACATGCCGATATACATGCTCCTTTCTAGTCTAGTAAACCATGAAAAACATAAAACTATGTCATGACACAATGATTGTTACCTTGTGATCTCTACTTTATATGTACGAGTGTCATATGTTTATATATTAACCTTGTGATCTTTTCTATATGTATATATTTTGAATGTTATTGTCTGCTAAAAATAACAGATGGGACCGCCAGAAGATTTGTGGGAGGGGGTCTCTGTGGCAGACATGGAGAAGCACTATCTATGGACACGGGAAAAGTATCGGGAAGAGCGCCTCAAGGAGGCGATGTTAGCTTGGGTCAAAAGTGTTCCAATGGCCCATTGTTCTTTTCACAGCGATTGAGAAGATTGCAGAGAGGCGGTTCACTGACCTCGCAGTGTGCATCCTTGCGGAGGCGACCCCGGATGAGAGGCTGAGGATCTGGCCGGGTATGAGTCCAACCACCATACCCACACCCGCTGAGGTTGTGCAATGGGTTCTTCGAGAGGCCAAATCTCCAATTCTAGAGCAAGCGGCCCATTGGTCCCCGTTCGTTCCATCAAGTACTAATTCATGTAGTATGTGCGGCTTCTACTAACGGTCTGCGTGTTGAACATCTGCCAACACTCATTTCACTCAAAAAAACTCGTCAAACCATTAATTATGCGATGAGCGCGACATATGTATGCTTATTAATTATTGTAATGCACTTGTTATATTTTATAACAACTACTTTTCATTAATCTGAAATCATTGTAATGTGGTGCGTGTATGTGGATCAAGGTTCAAACCAGAATTTATGTATCAAATGCAATCTGATGATATGATCCAGGTGCAATATGCTGTAATTCAATCATGTCGGCATGCAACAATAGCAATGGCGAGCGGTAGAAAAGGACCGCCACAGCAGCGCGAAATTCCTGTGGCGGGCAACACGGAGTGCTGTGGCGGGCACGACGTAGAGCCCGCCACTTCTCATGGTCTAACAGTGGCGGGCGGACGCCCGCCACTGATGGTGTTCTAGCAGTGGCGGGCGGCCCTGAGAGCCTTGCCCACCACTGCTGGACTTTTCCCACCCGCCACTACTAGGCATTCCTGCAGCAGTGAGGGTCTACCAAATATAATGGGACAAAAATTACCTTGTTCAGATCCCAGTACTAAGAAATCAGTAGGATATTTGATCTTACCGCACAAGACTTCAACATCTCTCATAATCCCAAGAGGTGAGATGGTATCCCTATTTGCAAGCTTAATAGTAACATCAATCTTCTCTATCTCAACAGGTGAAATATCATCCATAACTTCTTAATAGAGAGAGAAAGAAATTGCACTAATACTAGCACCCATATCACATAAACCATGATAACAATGATCTCCGATCTTAACAGAAACAACAGGCATCCCACAACTCTTTTATTCTTATTTATCTTATCCTGTTCATTTCTGACAGGTTTAGCAATTCTAGCAGCATCTTCACAAAAATATATAACATGCCCATCAATATTATCAACCAAGAGATCTTTAACCATTGTAATTGAAGATTCTACTTTAATTTGTTCAGAGGGTCTAGGTGCTTTAATATAGCTCTTATGAACCAAAGTTGTAGCCTTAGAATGCCCCTTAATTCTAACAGGGAAAGGAGGCTTTTCAATATAAGTAGTGGGCTCAACAGGATTAGCAGAATAAGCTTGTATTTCGGTATTAGCAATAATAGGTTCTTCACAAGTATCTTTAATGGGTTCATGATATTTAAACCACTTCACTTTAGGAAGATCAACATGAGCAGCAAAAGATTTACAGAAATTAGCTACTATCTTAGAATCAAGTCCATATTTTGTACTAAGCTTATGAAAAATATATGTTTCTACAAAAGACTTAACACAATCATATTCAAGGTTTATACCTGACTCCTTACCTTTGTCGACCTCCCAATATTCAGAGTTGCGTTTAATTCTTTCAATATGATCCCATTTGAATTCATTTTTTCTGTTCAAAAAAGAACCAGCAGAAGAAGAATCAAGCATTTCTTTATCGTGAAGAGAAAGCCTAGCATAAAAGTTTTGAACAATAATATCTCTCGAGAGCTCATGATTGGGGCATTTGAGCATTAAGTCCTTAAGCCTCCCCCAAGCTTGAGCAATACTTTCTCCTTCACGCGGTCAAAAAATATAGATATAATTCCGATCACGATGAACCAAGTGCATAGTATAAAATTTCTGATGGAATTCAAGCTTCAGTCGGTTCCAGTTCCATGAATCAGAATCATCCAATAGCCTATACCACGCCAATGATTTTCCCTCCAAAGATAAAGGGAATAACTTCTTTTTAACTCCATCCCTCGATAATCGTGCAAGCTTAAATAATCCACATAGTTCATCCATAAAAATTAAGTGCATATCAGAATGTATTGTTCCATCTCCTGCATAGGGATTAGCATGCAATTTTTCCATAATATCAAGAGGAATTTCATAACATATATTTTCAGTAGGTGGAGGCTCATTTCTTACCAATTGTGCTCGAGGTGAATATACCCCGAACAAACCTGTCAAAAGATTATCTTCCATAGTAGCAAGTGTAAATAAAATTCAGCACGTATAATAAATGTTTCCTTACCAAATTCCACTTACCATGAGCGCTACACTCCCCGGCAATGGCGCCAGAAAAGAGTCTTGATGACCCACAAGTATAGGGGATCAATCGTAGTCCTTTCGATAAGTAAGAGTGTCGAACCCAATGAGGAGCAGAAGGAATCGATAAGCGGTTTTCAGCAAGGTATTCTCTGTAAGTGATGTAAGATAGTTTTGATAGATAGTTTGGTAGCAAGATAATTGGTAACAAGTAGCAAGTAACAAAAGTAGCAAGGTGCAGCAAGTGGCCCAATCCTTAATGTTGCTAAGGACAAGCTGGTGAAACTTCTAATAGTGATTAAAACACTCTTGAGGACACACGGGAATATCGTCTAGTTACTTTCACTACGATTCATCGACTTACGTTTATTGCCTTGATAAGTAGTTATGTGGGTGGATCGGAGCTAAGGTGCTATTCTTACTTGAACAAACACCTACTTATGATTATACCCTCTATGCAAGCATCCGCAAATATAATAGAAGTAATTATGATAAATCTAACCATAGCATTAAACATGTGGATCCAAAACAGCCCCTCACGGAACAATTAATAAACTGGGGTTTAGCTTTCTGTCACTCCCGCAACCCATCATATACAAACTAATTCCACAATGCCTTCCCCTAGGCCCAAACAAGGTGAAGTGTCATGTAGTCGACGTTCACATAACACCACTAGAGGAAGAACAGCACAACATATCATCAAAATATTGAACGGTGATCAACTTCACATGATTACTAATAGCAAGACTACTCCCATGTCCTCAAGAACAAATAGAACTACTCACAACTCATAATATTGAACATGTTCAGTGGGTATAAATATGCAATCAACAATCTGAACATAAAGATCTTTCACCAAGTAAACCAACTAGCATTAACTACAAGATGTAATCAACACTACTAGCACCCTCAAGTACCAATCTGAGGTTTGATACAAAGATTGAACACCAGAGATGAACTAGGGTTTGGAGATGAGATGGTGCTGGTGAAGATGTTGATGAAGATGAAGCCTCCCACGATGAGAGGGACGTTGGTGAGGATGTGGCTTCGATTTCCCCCTCCCGAAGGGAAGTTTCCCCGGCGGAATCGCCCCGCCGGAGAGCAAAAGTTCTCCAGCCCTGGTTCCGCCTCAAGACGGCGACGGTTGTTCCCGACAGTCTTCTCTTATTTTTTAGGGTAAATGGCTTCATATAGAAGAAGGACGTCAGTAGTAGACCTTCATGGGCCCCACAAGCTAGGGTGGCGCGCCCTGGGGGTAGGGCGCGCCCCCTGCCTTGTGGGCCCACCGAGGTTCTTCTTTGGTACTTCTTTCTTCCAGTATTTTTTATATATTCCAAATCTTCGTAAAATTCACGTCATTTTGAGCTCTTGAGAATTGCTATCTCTACTGTACCTTTTTCAGGTCAGAATTCCAGCTGCCGGTAATCTCCCTCTTTTGATGTATCTTGCATTTTAAGAGAGAAACGGCATTAGAATTGCATCATAATAAGAAATATAACTTCAAAATAAGATAAATAACAGTAGAAAATCATGATGCAAAATTGACGTATCAATATGCACACCAGAAACGGAGATCCAGGGTTCCCCCACCCTCCCACTACCGAAGCGGCCGGCGGTCCCGCCGGTGGCCGTGGCGAAACTCAAGCGCCGCCCTCGGATTCGCCTCACAACACTGTAGCAGGAGAGGAAAGGAGAGACGGCTCGGTTGCTGTTAATTGTTTCCCTTTCGCATGACTTTCCTCCCCCTCGTTGTCTTCGATTTAGTTGGCGCTCGGTGTAGGACGGACCTGTGGGGCGACGTATCAAGCGCAGATTTGCGGCTGTAGCCTCGTATCCATCACGGGGTTTCGGCGGCTCGCACCGACACTGTTTTGGTATCATCTTCTCTGGTGAGTAATGCCGCACCTCGACCTTTGATTTTGCTTTCTTTTCCGCTGGGCCCTCACGACGAAATTGCGTGATTTTTGTGTTTCTCACACCCAAGTCCTAATCTCAAAATCGACGCCATGGTGAACGACGCAATCTCCCCAGGTGCCTCATGTTCTGTTTCTCGCCAGCGACTGTGTTGCGTATTTTGGGTGCGCCTGGATTTTATCACACATCCCCGTCAGTACTCGCGACCAGTATTGATTTGCATGCGTGAGCTTTTTGTTTTTTCATGTATTATGATTGGTTTTTCTCTCGATGGTTGCCACAGAGAAATCGATTCGCCTCGGTCCCCTTCTCTACAACCAAATTGATTTTTGAGGGAGGGATGGTTGTGCTCACTTACAGCTCATCTTCGATCCTTAAGGTATGTGTTGTTTTCCTCTCGGGTGTCGTTGGTTTTAGATTATGGTTTGTCTAGGACGCATCTAGATGTGAAATAATTAAGTCATGTCTAAGGTGACATCATCTGTTTTGTTGGGCTGGGCCTTTAGTGGGTTGGGTTGTTTTGTGGGTTATTGCTTCGCTAGGAACTTCTAGATTGTGCTTTTTCTTCTTTCTATTTGTTGGGTTGTGCTGTACACATAAGTGACGAAAAGAAAACCAGAACAAAAATCTGGCTGGCAACAAAAAAATGACAAAAAATGAAAATGAAAAAATGCATAAAAAATAAATAGTAGTTTTGTGGACATCAACTGGCGACAACCCCCCTTCCTTCCCAGTTACAGTCGCGTGGTGGGCTATGCAGTTGCAGTCGTTTTGCAACGCGTGCAGTTGCATGTCTAGTGGTGGACATGCAACTGGCCCGTCGTGAGGCATGCGGTTTGTAGTCGGGTTGCAGCACTTGCAGTTGCATGTCTAGGGGTGGACATGCAACTGGGCAACAACCCCACCTCCCACCCCTAGTTGCAGTCACGTCGGGGACCATGCAGTTGTAGTCGGGTTACAACGCTTGCAGTTGCAAGTCTAGTGGTGGACATGCAACTGGCTGACAACACCCCTACCGGCCTAGTTGCAGTCGCGTTGGGGGTCATGCAGTTGCAGCCGGGTTGCAACTCTTGCAGTTGCATGTCTAGTGGTGGACATGCAACTGGCCGACAACCCCCTATCGGCCCAGTTGCTGTCGTATTGGGGGCCATGCAGTTGCAGTCGCATTGGTAGCCATGCAGTTGCAGTCGGGTTCCAACACTTGCAGTTGCAAGTCTAGTGGTGGACTTGCAACTGACCGACAACCCAACCCCTCCTGCCCCAGTTGCAGTCGCGTTGAGGGGCCATGCAGTTGCAGTCGGGTTGCAACACTTGTAGTTGCATAATTCCAATGCTTTTTGCATGTTTATTTGTTCAAAATGCATTTCACTTTGTCCATTTTTGTTTTACATAAAAAGAAAGTAGTATGGAAAAAATAGAAAACTGTTGGTTGGCACACGTTTTATACATTTCTTCACCGTGTAATTTATGCAAAGTTTCCTCCAGTTTTCAGAAATGTATTTCTTTTTATGTCTAATTGCACTATTGGCTGCACTGTACAGCATTTATGGCAAATTTGCCATAAGTGGCCCTTGTGGGTACAAACTGGTTGCAACACTCTTTCAGAAATTTTCCGCTAAATTAAACACTCATAGTTTCTTTGAAGTTGTGTTAATACATTGAGGCGGGGTAGCAGATGGATGGTAAACGTTGTTGTAGGACTTCAGAGTCTGATAGGAACAAAAACAAATGCGTGAAATGATAGATCAGGAATGACATGCATGCTAGAAGTTGTGAGCAGTTTCATTTTTCAGGGAGATGTTTGTCCTATAGTAGAACTCTTTCTTATGAGTATTTCTTACTGTGCCAATCATGTTGCAGGCAAAGGAAATGGTGTTAGCTGTGATAGATGAAACAAATCTGAAGTTATGTTCTGCTAAACATTCTACTTTTACCTTTTTTGAAAAGGGGCGCTTTATTACTTAAAAGATTTAAGCATTACACCCGGCCTCTGCATAACTAAGATGCACACAGCCAAAGAAGGTCCTGTCACACAAACAAAAAATAAAAAGGCGAAATACAAAGAAGCATGAAGAGTCCGTATAACGCCTAAAGCGAAGGGGGGCCAATCCAAAGATCATGCTGCCACCTATGTTGGGTAAAAGTATCCCTCGCCGTAGCCTCCAATCGTGTACAAACCTCCGTAAACAGGTCTCGGTTCTCCACGCGTTGTAGAGAGGACCATAAACGAAGAGTCCCGGTACATCTGTAGATAACCTGCATCAGAGAAGTACTTTTATTATTGAAAACCTTATCATTTCTACATAGCCAAAGCGACCAAATAATGGCAAGCGCCCCCACCCTGAGAAGAGTTCTGAACTTGTGATCAATCCCATGTAACCAGTTGCCAAATACATTAGCAACACTACAAGGAGGATACAAGCCAGACGCTATTTGGATGACTGACCATATAGAACGAGCCAATTTACATTGGAAGAATAAATGTTTTATTGTCTCATCATGGTGACATAGGACACATTGCGGACTTCCATGCCAATTCCTCTTAATAAGGTTATCTTTAGTAAGAATGACTCCACGACGAAGATACCATGCAAAGATTTTATTCTTAAGAGGTATCTACATCTTCCAGATCTTCTTCTTATTATCAACTGCCACATCAGACTGGATTATCGCTCTATACATAGACTCCACTGAGAATTGTCCATTCCCATGGAGGTTCCATCGGAATACATCAGACCCATGGGACAATTGCACCGTGGACAACCGCTGGAGCAGGATGTTACACGATTGGAGTCTGGGTCCAATTAAATCTATTCTGAACGACACATTTGGAGGGAAATGATTCCATTACCGTGGCGATGGTATCACCCTTGTGGCGCGCAATGTTGTATAGAGCCGGATATTGTTCCCGGAGTGTGGCATTTCCTAGCCACCTGTCCTCCCAGAATCTAATTTCCGAGCCGTCCTTAATCAAGAAGGATCCATAGCGGAAGAAATATTTCTTCATAGTCATTAGACCCGCCCAAAAGTGGGAATCCCCAGGCTTCCAGTATACTTGGGATACAGCCTTGGAACCCACATATTTTCTCCTTAGGAGGGTTTGCCATACACCTTCTTCCGTCAGTAATTTAAACAACCATTTGCCGAGGAGGGCCCTATTCTTAACCTCAAGGTCATGAATGCCCAACCCGCCTTGGTCTTTGGGACGGCAAACCACACTCCATTTAGCTAGACGATATTTCTTTCTCTCGCTATCTCCTTGCCAAAAGAATCTTGATCGGAAATAATCCAATCTATGTAAAACTCCTTTCGGCAACTGAAAGAAGGAAATCATATATAGTACCATATTACTTAGTACTGAATTTATGAGTACCAATCTTCCACCGAGAGACAACAGTTTACCTTTCCAACTGCTAAGTCTTTTTTGCAGTCTCTCCTCGACGTGTTTCCATTCAGCATTTGTGAGTCTCCGATAATGTATCGGTATCCCTAAATATGTGATCGGAAACTGGTCCAACCCGCATCCGAACAGTTCAGCGTACAGGTGGGCCTCGTCTTGAGCCTCGCCAAAGCAAAACAATTCACTTTTATGAAAATTGATCTTAAGACCCGAGAGTTGCTCGAATGCTGATAAAATTAGTTTCAGATTTCTCGCTTTCTTGAGGTCATGATCCATGAAGAGAATCGTATCGTCGGCATATTGAAGTATAGAGAGACCACCATCAACTAGATGATTTACTACCCCATCAATTTGGCCATCAACCTTGGCGCGCTCAATCATGACCGCTAGCATATCCACCACTATATTTTCTACTTTTACCTATCTCGAAGTGATTCAGAATTGGACATGTGAATATTTGTGATGCTATCTTAGTTTTCTTCACCGCTCCTTCGCTGTGCTTGAAGTGCGTCAAGATGTTTGCTGTTAAAACTGAACAGAAAAAAAGGACAACTTACTGTTTGGCAGGTTTTTTTAGCATCAAACTGTTATTAAGTTCAGTGGCCCATGTGTCTGATAAACTGGGTGTAAAAGTAATATATACATCCGAAAGTGCTCTTCTAATCCCGAGCTCACATGAGCTCGGGTGAACAGTAAAATAAAAAAAAGTAAATAAATTAAAAAAATTCCGATTTTTTTTGTGAGAAACATTGATGTTTTTTCCACATGTGTGCAAATTTTCATCACCATATGACATTCGTGGAAAATATGGCAAAAAAAAACAAAATCGATGCTCCAAAATGCTACAAAAAACAGACTTTTTGGAGCATCGATTTTGTTTTTTTTGCCACATTTTCCACGAATGTCATCTAGTGATGAAATTTTGCACGCATGTGGAAAAAACATCAATGTTTCTTACAAAAAAAATCAGATTTTTTTGATTTTTTTACTATTTATTTTGATTTTACTGCTCACCCAAGCTCACATGAGCTCGGGATCAGAACAGCTGCGTCCACTCTTTTACTTGGTTTCTATACCAGACCCTTCAAGTGGAGGTCGATGAACTATGAAAATTGTATGGCTGCGTATTTTATTTAGTAAGGTTGTCACCAAACACACATAATCCGCACTGTCCACATAAACAAACAAGTGGTTGCCGTAAATGCCCACTTAATCTGTTGCGGTCAATGCGGACAAGAACCACTGCCTCGGCGGCGATAGCACTTACTTTTTTTTTTTTTGAGAATTACTTTTCGATCACTGTGCACCCGCAAGTCAAGAGCACGAATACGCACTGTACAAGCAGGACTCACATTTTGATCACTGTGCACCTGCGAGTGGAGAACACGAATACGCACTGTAGGAGAAGTAGCACTACAGCTCCTACCTCCAATATCTCCTTCGGTAACTTATACTCCCTCCGTTCCGAAATATAGTGCGCCCGCGCTTCCCGAGGTTCAACTTTGATCATAAATTTAACCAACGAGACCGACTGCGGCGGGAGCAAAAATTATATAATTGAAAACTTTTTTCGAATACGAATTCACTGGTATAATTTTTGCCCCCGCCGCAGTCGGTCTCGTTGGTCAAATTTATGGTCAAAGTTGAAGCACGGAAACCAAAGACGCACTATATTTTGAAACGGAGAGAGTATAACAAAAGAACAGAATAATATTCTAATAAAAAAAGAAAAACAAAAAAGAGACTAATTAAACAAAAAAATCAGCATGTAAAAGTTTATATAATATAAAGAAAACTACACTGAGACCTATCAGCGAAGCGCGACGTGCCGCCGCGCACGACACCGCTAGTTTGGTATACATGTGAGTAGTTGCTTCGAAAGATAGGTACACAAGTGCAGGATTCAACTTAGAAAAGGTAACGCTGGCATTCATTCATAGCCAGCAGGTAGCACATGGTAGGATATGGGTTCCGAGTCTTTAGTCCCACAAGCGCACGAACCAAAACACCTCCTGCCGGCTTGCGTTTCTCTCATCTCTGTTCGTCTCGTCTCCACGGGACAGGACGCCTCGTACGTACAGAAATCGGTTTTGCGCTGCACAGGACGTAGAGAATACTATTCACATATAGATGTGAAATAGTTACCTCACATCTAACTTTCTAACCACATGATTTAGACATCAAGATTAGTATTCTTTACTCTTTTTTATCGTTTGGTGTTGTTACGGGTCACTCGCGCGAGGGGCCGTCGTGGCGGTAGGCCGCTGTTTCATTTTTTCATAGCCCTCGACCCCTCGTGCCTTGCATGAGCGTGGGCTACGGCCACAATTGATTTTTTTTTCAATTTTCTTTGTTTGTTTCTTTCTTCTTTTTCTTTTTCTTTTTTTTTCATCTATTTGTTCCAAATTCGTAAACTTTTTAAACATGTTTTTTTATTTTTCTTTTCTCTTTTTTATTTTTTATTTTTCATTTTTCTAAATTCAAGAACTTTTTCCATCGTTGTTAGTTGACCGTCCACCATTAAATAGGGCGTGTCTTTTTTCTTGTCCCAATTGCAAGTCTACTCTCAACTTGCAACTGCGGCCCGACCTTCTTTTGTCACAGTTACAATCCCATCCTCAACTCGCAACTGGGCTTTGACATTTTTTTTGTTTCAGTTGCAAGTCCACCCTCGAGTCGTAACTGGGGCCCAAATTTTTTTTGTCTCAGTTGCAAGTCCACCCTCGACTCGCAACTGAGGCCCAACTTTTTTTTGTCCCAGTTGCAAGTCCACCCATTGACTCGCAATTGGGGCCCGACCTTTTTTTTTGTCTCAGTTGCAAGACCACACTCATCGCTACTGGGCCCAACATTTTTTTTGTCCTAATTGCAAGTCCACCCTCGACTCGCAACTGGGGTGCGACCTTTTTTTGTCCCAGTTGCAAGTCCACCCTTGACTCGCAGCTGGGCCCCGACCTTTTTTGTACCAGTTGCAAGTCCATCATCGACTCGCAACTGAGGTCCGACCTTTTTTTCCAGTTGCAAGTCCATACTCGACTCGCAACTGGGGCCCGACCTTTTTTGTCCCAGTTGCAATCCCACCCACAACTCGCAACTGGGGCCTGACCTTCTTTTTGTCCCAGTTTCAAGTCCATCCTCAACTCGCAACTGGGGCCCGGCCTTTTTTTGTCCCTATTGCAAGTCAACTCTCGACTCACAACTTGGGGTCCGACCTTTTTTGTCCAAGTTGCGACATAGTGGGCGCGTGACTTTTTCGTTGTCGACAAACTAAAAAACAAGAAAACTAAATAAAACAAACAAACAATACAATGGTGGGACTTTATTTATCTGCTGATGTGGGATGATGTCATGGTTAGATAAATAAAGTCTTCTTGTCTAACTCCGCCACTGATGTGTTGGCCCTTAGATTCAGCTATTTTGCTTTTGTGTACTTCAAGGATGATTAACTTATCCCAGCAAAAAAAAAGATGATTAACTTAGAAAAGCTGAGTGGATTCGGAGCTAGCTTTTTTATATGATGATGACAAAGAACACAAGAAGAGTGAGCGGCTTTTCAAAGGCTTGATGCGGCGACACTCTCTGCCGGTGATGACAAAGGATTGGATCGGAGGGACAATTATTGTCGGATCGGCGGGCGCCCATACGAAAGCAAACCGGACCCTGCAGCAAAAAGACAATTATTGTCGGATCGGAGAGAGGGAGAGGGAGATGGAATCACCATAACTCGTGGACCTACCTCGTTGCTCAATTTATCGCCATTCTATGTAGGTGGAGTACCCAATTGTGAGACAGCAGCTGTGACAGACACACACCTCACTTTAACTTTTGCTGTCGGTCAGATCTCCTCTACTGGCATAGCATGCGCATCTTCCGATTACCAATGCTAGCTTCGTCGACCCAACACTGAATAAAGTGTTGGTTTTCCAAAAAAAAAGGAATAAAGTGTTGACTGATATTGATAAGCCGTTGCTGTTCTACTTCCACCACGGACGGACGGACGGACTCGTCGTCCCGGCAAAAAAATGAAATCGCTGGTGTAGATGATCGATCAGTGCCATGGTGTGAGAATATATGCCGGAATGCGAACGTTCGTCCCAGCAGGCAGAGCGATACGGATGGATCCGGCGCCCTATACGCACGCATCTGGGTGCATTCTCTTGTCCTAAGAGCATCTCCAATAGTACCTCACCAAATTGTGCTTCGAGTAAAATTTACATCACCTAAAAGTGGTTTTTTAAATCACCAAAAACCTTCAACTCCAACAGATGAGGTAAAATAGGGCACTAGTGCTCCAATAGATGATGTAAAATAGGGCAGCCGCTCCTCAAATTTGTTCTCCAGAATTGCATAAATATTGAAACAAACATGCCATGATTTAAAGTTTATGATTCAAAGAGTAGTTTATGAATTGTACAAGAGACACAAATACAAAAAAATGGTGGATAGCCAAACAAACATAGGTTCACTAGTCGATGTTTGGCATACAATTATCTAGTTCAGATGGTCGCTGCACTTGTGAAAATTCAGAAAACACACTAGTGCAGATCAATTCAGAAAGAGTAAAATGCATCAGAAGTCCTAAAATTATTGGAGGTATGTCACTTTAGTCCTATAACTTCGAAAATGCAGTTTTGGGTCCTAAAACAATTGGAGGTGTGTCAGTTTGGTCCTATAACTTCAAAACTGCAGTTTTGCGTTCTAAAACTATTGACGGTGTGCTAGTTTAGTCCTATAACTTCGAAACAGCTATTTAGGATCCCAAAACTATGTAAGTTTGTTCATCTTAGGTCCTGGGCGTCGTTCGGCAGGAGCGACAATTCCTCACCTGTGGCCAAGCTCGTGCCCAAACAACAACCTGCATGACCAGCTCTATGGCCAGGGTGTTGGGGCAACGACGATGTCGTTAGAGAGAGGGGGGTGGGATGGCGTCCTCCATCCCGATTGTCTCGGGATCTCCCCGGCTGCCGCTCCGAGGGAGAGGGATGTCGTCCTCCATGCCGATTGGCTCAGGGTCTCCCCAACGGCTGCGCCAAACCTTCCAGTGAGTCTGTCGTGCAGCTCATGGCCACACAGGTGGTGCGCATGCAGGATGCAGCACACACTGCAACGTGGAAGAGTATGTACCACTTTTGGGAAGTAAACACATATAAATGGCTCATCTGAAAAAATGCACCATAGATGTTCGCCGTGCAAGCTTAGGACCTGAGATGAACACACGTACAAAGTTTTGGGACCCAAAACGGCAATTTCGTAGTAATAGGATTAAACTGACACACCTCCGATAGTTTTATGACCCAAAACTGCAGTTTCAAAGTTATAGGACTAAATTGACACACCTACAATAGTTTTAGGACTTCTGATGCATTTTAATCATTCAGAAAACACCACGAGTAGCAGCAGCAATTCAGAAAAGACCACGAACAGAACAGTAGCAGCAGCAATCACGAACACCACGAGCTGCTCCAGTAACCACGAGCTGATTCAAGGAGCGGAGGAGGCTCTGCGGCGCTCGCCGGCGCGAGGTCTGGCGTGGGATCGGATGCGGATCCGTCCAAGCAGTCGTCGCCGCCACGCGCTCGAGCCGCCGTCGCCGCTGCTTGGTCGCGCCGCCAGTAGGAGGATGCGAACCAGCGGGCCGCCATGGCCGCTGCTTGGTGTGCTGCAGGTGGCGGCGGCGGAGGGCCATGGCCGCTGCTTGGTGTGCTGCAGGTGGCGGCGGTGGAGGGCCATGGCGACGAGCGCGGGAGCGGGGGCGACGGCCGCGGGGTGGGAGGAGGCGGCCTCGTGGCCGAGGTGGCGGCAGAAAGGCGATCGAGCAGTCAGCGAGGCAGCGGGAACCTTCCGGGTGGCGGTTGGGCCTTCGCGCGGCTGCTTTTGGATTTGCTGGAGTCGCACAAGTGATGCAAATTTGCATCACTTGGTGCCCTATTTTACATCACCGAGAAAACTCAAGTAATTTTTTTTTGCATGCACATCATTTTATTGAAGCACCGTTTTTGTCCCTTGGTGATGTAAAAATCTGTTATTTTTACATCAACATCGTCTATTGAAGATGCTCTAAACTCTAACGACCTGCTCTACGAGTTCCGAAATAGAAAGAAAAAGAGGTGGGGTACCTTAAAAGGAGGCGGTGAAGTAGACACTCCCTAGAATAATCAACCAACCAGCACAACACAAATTAAAGCCACGAGGGAGAATAACAAAGTACTCCCTCCGTCCCATATTACTTACAAAAATATAACCCGGCCGCCGGGGAGAAGAGACCAACAGATCAACATAGATGGGACACATACAAAAATATAAGAGATCTTCCAAAACCCCTTACGTGCGGTGCGAGAACTGAAATCTGGTTACAATCAATCCAACCAACAGAACAGCTAGCCAAGCATTAGACTTGCCTACATCACTACATGCATGCATGCACAGTTGCGCACAGCTCCGACAAATCCATTAACCCGTCGATCCATCAGCTCCATCTTGCTCTCCTCGCACCTCGCCTCCTCCGCTGGACTCCATCCGGTGGTGTCGACGACGATGATCTTCACGCCCAGGCAACCCCGGCAGCGCCATTGGCCGGCGGACGGAGGGAGCCTTCAGAGATTTGCGGTGTTGGACAAGACAGGATTTGTGTGTCTGCCTCTCACAAGTGATGGCGACACCCCCTTGTCATTGCTACAGAAGAGAGGGAAGAGGAGGGAGAGGAGTCAGGAGAGGAGCAAGTGAAGTGAGGGTCACAACTCCTCGCTGCTGGAATTTAAAGGTCACACCTCGCTGATCATCCACTGTGTTATTTTTTCTTTATAGATCAAATAAACATCATGGACGCTACTGAATCATTGCTGTTCAATACCTCATGCGTGGCATTTGTTCTCTCTCTATTTGAAGCTAAATCATTGAAACTCGAAAGATATTTGGTTTAAAAACTAGAGTATTGCTTGGAGAACATGAAGCGTTATGATTCTTTTGCCAAATAAGTAGTGATCACAAGCATAAGCATGTAGGTCAGCAGCGCCATCCATCCACTCAAAAGAAAAGGAAAACATAAACTTGTACTTGAAATAATATGAGATAATATTGTGCCTACCTAAAATCTTGCGCTCCGTAGTGAATGAAATGATAAGATGCACATCCTTGTTAGGTGCTAATTTAATTAGGCTCATTATTATCAGTACTAGTAGAACTGTGCAGCAGAAGGTGTCTTGAATCTGGTGGTCAGTGAGAGCTGACGTCTTGAGTGAGAAAGCTGTACTTTTTACCCCATAAAATGGCAAATGTTATCTGGCTAGCTAGTACTAAACCTCACATCAGAGAGGCAGGTAGCCCCCATTGCCCGTTGGTGCCACAGTATGACTTCTTTTTTAACAGGGCCACAGTATGACTGGGGGGATGGCATGTGTTCCACAACTGTGGCAGGAGATGATGTGTGATCGGCATGTAGAACAGTGGCTGCCGAATCATGCGCAACGGAGACAAGGTGTGAGACCAGTACAGAGAAAGCCACTGCTTATTTGTGGCTTGGAGATGTGACTCTAAAGCTAGCATAGGTAGCCTTTTTTTTTCGAAATAACAGTTATCCTGCATTCATTAAGAAGAAAAGAGTTGCTCAGTTAATTAGAAAAAACCGAGCAAAAACCAGATTGCCCAGTTAATTATGGACAACCGGACGAAAACCATCACAACCGCTGAGCGGCACACATAAGAAACCCCACGCACACCACTCCAAAGAGGGCCTCGGCGAGACAGCACGCAGGCGTCATCGTCATCACTTCTCCCCTAGAGGCGTCATCGCCAACCCTACACTCTGAGCAAACGACTCCGACTTCGCCATAGGCGATTGTCAACTCAACCCACACTGTAGCAGACGCGTGAAGCTTGCATGAAGATCTGCGCCAAAACTCAACCACCTGCGGCAGACAGCGCAGCTCCGACTCTGACAGAGAACTCTGAAGGACAAAATCAGGCATGGCTGGCGCCACGGAAGATCGCCGAACGGGCCACCTGCAGTCAGTCATCGTATACCACAGGGCCCCGCCACCGCAGCTTCGACTCCACAGCAACAAACAAACCGAGGCGATACCGCGGACATGCCGGAGAAGAGCCGACTACCGCAACCATTGCCGTGTCGCCGACATCGCTCCCACCATCATCGTTGCCACAGAAGCCTGGACGCCACAACCGCCGCAAACCACCAGTCCCGCTTGCCGATGCTGAGCTCCGAGACGAAGCCCCCAAGAGGGAAAACGACACACTAAAGTGCCGCCATCGTTTGATCACAAGATCAAGGGTTTCCCCTGAAGAGACCATGATGGCCGGATCCGTGCGCGAGGGGTGCGGCAGCACAACACCGATGCCTCCAGGAAGGTTAACGACGGTCACAGCCACCGCCATCGGTGGTCACGACACAAGGCCGAGACAGGGTCTTCACCCAAGCTCCCACACCATCTCGGCCGCACATCATCCCGCACCGATGCCGGCAAGACCACCAACCACCACCTCTCACGAACAAGCCCGTTGGTGAAGAAACTCGGAGCAGCGACCGAAGCCAACCGCACCTCGCGGAGACCACCAGCGAGATCTGTCCATGACCGCCCAGGAACCAGTGCTACCGGACGTGGCACCAGCCACACGCCCCGCCAAGCACCATGCCGGCGAGGAGCGTGGAGCGCCGCCCGGGGCAAGAACCACCTTGGTTCCCTGCCGCAGCCCTGGGCCAGACGAGCCAACACTGCACCATGTGCACGCCGGCAGTCCAAGACGACCTCCGCTGCACCTGTAGCTCCCGCACCGAACGACGCCGATTCGCCGGGCGCACCAACCGCTGTGCCCGCCTGCAGCACCCATCGCACGCCCGCGCGCCGAGCAGCCATCGCACGCCCACGCCGCGCCGCGTCAGATCCGCGACGCCCCAACCACCACACGCCCGCCCCTTGCGCACGCGCCCTCGCCGCGCCCTCCCTGCGCGCACTCGCCCCCGCCGCAGCCACAACGTGCAAGCAGCCACGCACAAGCCCGGCCAGAACCGAGCCGCCCCAGCCACACCCAAGCCCGGCCAGATTCGAGCCGCCCCAAGCCGTCCAGCACCGGGCCCCTCTGCAGCAACCGCCACCGCGAGCACGCGGGATCCGTGCTCCAGCCACCCCACGCCACCGCCGGCCCGCTTGCGCGCCGGTACGAGCTCCCCTACTTGTGGGCAACGCCACCCGACGACGAGGAAGAGGAAAGCCCCGCCGCCACCGGATCCGCGCGGGCTTTCCCCTTCGGCGGCGAGGGGAGGAGGGATGGTGGTGGTGGGTGGTACCGGGGCCGGCAAAGCCGCCGCCCGAGTCGACGGGGAGAGGCGATGCGGGGCCTGAGGAGTTTTATAGGTAGCCTGTTTAGTTTCGCAGCAACATGCCAAGTTGTAGATTTGAAAGCCAAGCTTGTACTGGGCCGAGGTTGTGTCTTATACTTGTTTGCCTTTTTCATACGATCGTAATCCCGTAGGGTTTCACTATCTTTCGATTTCGAGGACAGAACAGAACAACGTTGAGTACAGCCCAAAAATTAGTAGCTTCAGCCGACAAAACCACACATGCTTGGGCAGACCTATCGGTTCATCACAAAGCCCCTACATCATCCACGAAGTTCTGAACTCTGGCACATATAGACTGATGAATCCCAAGAGCAGCAAGATCTTGGATACCTCCTGGGACATTGCCCAGCTGCGTCGTTTTTATACATAGACCTCTGTATCTCTACTTTATATGTCTTAGTTCGATCCAAATTGTTTAGTTTGATCAATAGTAAATAAACGGGATTGCTATTTCACATCTAGATGCAATATACTTACGTCACATCTAAGTCTCCAACCACATGATTGATTGCTATAAGATTCGTGTAAACTGTTTTTTTAACACAGATTCGTGTAAACTGTTTGTCAATGCGGGCTGATGTTTCTCTGTTGCTGTGTTGAGTTTGTTTTTCGGGGCCGTGTGCGTCGTGGCTGCTTATATGGGCCATGTTGAGGTTGTTTCCCATGTTTTTCTCTGGCTGTGATTTTTTGTTTTTGCAACGAAGTGACACGGTGATGAATTGAAGTCAACAAAACATGTTTTATATGTGTGTATGTATGGCCTCTCCTATCCGTCCCCTACTAATTGTTTCTTTTTTTCTTTTTCCTTTTTCCTTCCCCCCTTTTTTTTGTTTTTGTTTTTGTTTTTATTATTTATTTTAAATTCATGAACTTTCTCAAAATTTATGAGTTTTTTGTCGGTGTCAGTTACCCATTATCAAACACGCAACTCCAAGTATCATCTTGCCCTGTAACTGTATGTCTTCAATGCAACTACAAGTAAGGGGCGGAAGTGTTTTTGTCGGAGGGCACTTGCATGTCTCTTATTAGAAACACAACTCCAAGCGTCACCCTCTGACTGCAACTACATGTCTTTTAACAAGACTGTAGATTTGTGGTAGGGACATAAGTGTTTGTCATCAAAATTGTTTTAAATGGATTTACTGAATATTATCTAGATGAGATTTAGCAATTATGAATTATTTTAAATTCATGATTTTTTTAATTTCTAATTTCTATTTTCTCCCTTTTCATTTTTTTGTTTTTCCTTTTTCTTCTTTATTTATTTGTTTTAAATTCATGATTTTTTTTCACTCTGTCATATGTTCGCTTTAAATGTCATGCAAATCTTGATCGCGGGTTGTCTTGTCACGTGCGTCCTGTGTCGCGCCATGTATCTGGTGTCTACTTGTCGAACTGTTCGCGTGTGCGTCTTTTGTTCAGCTGTTTTCGCGACGCGATCTGGGGTCCTGTTTCGGATTGGTTTGCTAATTTCTCATCTAAATGAGAGTTAACAATGTCACATCTAACTCATATATTTGTTAGATACACGTGATTCTCAGTCATGCTCGTTGTCGTTGTGTCGTGCTTTCTGTCCGTCCCTCGTGAAGCAGTGAGGCCCGATATGACTTTTTTAGTGGGCCGTTTTTATGTTTTGTGTATTGGGTTTATTTTGTAGGCTGTAGCTTTTTTGTGGAGGACCACGTGTCTTTTTATTCCTTGTTTTGTTTTATTTTTGGTTTGACTGTAGAGCTAGAGAAGAGCATAACTAGATTTTTTTTCAGATTTGCTAAATCTAATCTAGATGAGATTTAGTGATGTCTCATCTAAGTCTATAACCATCCGATTTGTTTTCTTTTAATGTTCGCACAAACTCGATCATGCGCGCCCGTGTCAGCTCGTTCTTTTTTGTCGCACGTCCTCTTGTCCCATTTGTTTTGTGTCGGCATGTTCTCGCGTTTCTTTTCACATGGGCCCATATATGTCGTTGTTTTGGGGGGCTCGACAATGAAGCTTATCCCCCATCTTCTCACTGGCAGACCTTGACCCTTGTTATTTTGCCCGTGTTTTGTTTTTCATCCCAGTTGCAGGTCCACCCTTGACTCACAACTAGGCCCGTAGTTTGTTTCACCCTAGTTGCAAGTCGACCCTTCACTCGCAACTGGGCTTGTAGTTTCATAGTTGTCCCAGTTGCAAGTCCACCCTTGACTCACAAACTGGGCTCCTAGTTGTCCGAGTTGCATGTCCACCCTCGACTCGCAACTGGTGCACGTGTTTTGCTTCTTATCCCAGTTGCAAGTACACCCTTGACTTGCAACTGGGCCCATAACTTTTTTCATCCCAGTTGCAAGTCGGCCCTTGACTCGCAACCGGACTCGTAGTTTCGTAGTTGTTCCAGTTGCAAGTCCACACTCGACTTGCAATCGGGCTCGTAATTATCCGAGTTGCAAGTCCACCCACAACTCGCAAATGGGCTCAAAGATTTTTTTGTCACCTCAGTTTGCAAGTCCACCCTTGGCTTACAACTAGCACCGACTCTTTTTTGTTTCTCCGATCCTACTTGCAAGCCCACCCTCTACGTGCAATCGGGTTTTTTGACTTTTTTTGTTGCCTTAGTTACAAGCACCCTCGTTTTTGCGAGTAGGCTACCCTTTGTTATTCTTCGCCCCAGTTGCAAGTCCACCACCGACATGCAATTGGGCTCCAAGTTTTTTATAGTACTTTTGTGTAGTTGTCTCAGTTGCAAGTCCACCCCTCGACACGCAACTGGGCTCATAGTTTGTTTTTCATCCCAGTTGCAAGTCCACCCTCGACTTGCTACTGGGCATGTAGTTTGTGTTTCATCCAAGTTGCAAGTCCACCCTCGACTCGCAACTAGGCTCATAGTTGTCCCAGTTGCAAGTTCACTCTCGACTCGCAACTGAGCCCGTAGTTTGTTTTGATCCCAGTTGCAAGTCCACCCTCGACTCGCAACTGAGCTCATAATTTGTTGTTGTCCCAGGTACAAGTCCACCCTCGACTCGCAACTAGGCCAGTAGTTTGTTTTATCCCAGTTGCAAGCTCACCCTTGACTCGCAACTGGACATGTTTTTTGTCTTTCATCCCAGTTGTAAGTTCACCCTTGACTCGCAACTGGGACCGAAGTTTGTTTCATCCCAGTTGCAAGTCGACCCTTGACTCACAACTGGGCTCATAATTTGTAGTTGTCCCAGTTGCAAGTCCACCCTCGACTCGCAACTGGGCTTGTAGTTCTCCTAGTTGCAAGCCCACCATCGACTCGCAACTAGGCATGTGCTTTGTTTTTCATCCCAGTTGCAAGTCCATCTTTGACTCTCAACTGGGCCCATAGTTTGTTTCATCCCAGTTGCAAGTCGACCCTTGACTCGCTGGGCTCGTAGTTGTCCTAGTGCAAGTCCATGTAGGGGAACGCGACAGAAAACAAAAAAATTCGGTACAGCGAGCACGCCCAGGATCACTATGGAGACTGCATACAAGGTTTGATCTGATCCGTACCGACTCGAAGCGCAGCGGAAGAAGAGTCGGTGTAGATCGTCGGTGCAGATCCCTGCAGCTAGGATTTACAACCTCCCAACCGCAAGGATGTACTCCCACTCCGGACAGCCCTTCGGGAGGCGGTCGGACAGTCCCCCGGACGATGTCGCGGACAGCCCTTCGGGAGGACCCTCAGAACCCGAACAGTAACCCGGACAGCCCTTCGGGAGGACGTCGGAAACTCGAACGGTAACTCGAACAGCCCTTCGGGAGGACACTCGAAAACAGCCCCTCCGGCAAAAGATCGAAACTACAATCTCTCTACGGGGTTGCACACATACGGTGTCAGCTATCCGGCAGGGCTTCGCCGTCCAGAACTAGTTCGTGCCGGAACCCAGACAGCCTTTCGGCTCTACGAAACTATTTCGTGGGAGGGAGAGAGAAGCCAGACAAGTCAAATGGCATGTGTATGAGAGCAAGCATGAGTTTTGGGGCTGCCTCCCCACCTCTATTTATAGGATAGCCAAGGGGTAAAGATGGTATTCAAAAAGTACCAAAGTACCCCCACTTTATGCCTTTTCAAAAAAGAATAAAGCAAAGAAGGGTGGCAAGTGGAGCTCCATGGAGCCCCACCTCCCTTGGCCGGCCACATATGGGGGGCCCACCATGAGGGGGCTTCCTTGGCCACTAAGTCCATCTAGAAGCCTTTTTGGAACCGTGGACACCCATATTGACCCCTATACCCACACGAATGAATATTCGAGTGAACCTCCAGTTGCCGTGTGCTATTCCTGTTGCTTCACGATATATTACAAAACCCGAGGTGAGATTTATGCATCCCCGTGGATCAACAACTTGTCCACTATGCAAGTTACCTCGTTACCGGTATTGTTCTCTTTACTCGTTTCCGTGTTCCGGCATCCCAGTGATCAAATCACAAAGTGTCTGGCCAGACGATGATGGATACCGTAACACCGAGAGGGCCCGAGAATATCTCTCCATCGTCGGAGGAGCAAATCTCAATCTTGAGCTATCAAGTTACTTGACATACTTTTCCATGAACCCGTAAGCCGCCGTAATAGCCACCCATTTACGGATGACGTTTAACAAACCCCAAAGTTCATGAAGCAAGCATGAAGAAACTTGACACTCTCATGGTCTAAGGAATTATGCAAACATTAACTATCTCTGTGTTATTAACCATTAACACATGACGAATGTATCTCATAGCATAACATCAATCGGGTCGATTCAACACAAGTGTTCTACTAACATTGTGCCCTCAAAATTGCCGGCATAGCCATGCCCATGATCAGGAAAACAGGATCATCATGCAATACTTGAGCCAGTCATAGAGGCATGACTAGGAATACATTTTCCGTTTATTATACCACACGTGCACATGAGTTTCCCTCCGAGCCTCGTGGTTATTGTAGACTCGAGAATCATTGCAGTTATAGCATGGAACATAAACATTCATTACAAACTCGGAGATACAAAGTAACTGATATTACTGCCTCTAGGGCATATCTCCTACAGACTCCCACTTGCACTAGAGTCATAATCTAGTTACATGGCTTCCCTAACACCAATGACAATCCGGTGCTGCTCATGCTTTGCTCGTGGTAGAGGCTTTGTCATCGGGTCTGACACGTTTAGATCCATGTGAACTTTGCGTACTTTCACTAAACCCGCTTCGACATGATGTCGAATGAGTTTATATTTGCGTTCCATATGTCTTGTCTTATGGTGCGAACTTGGCTCCCTTGCCTGAGCCACGGCGCCACTATTATCACAATAGATCTCCACCGGGTCCAAAGCACTTGGAACCACACCAAGGTCTTCAAGAAATTGCTTGATCCATACCGCCTCCTTGGAGGCTTCTGAAGCAGCAACATATTCCGCCTCCGTCGTAGAATCCGTTCAATATGAAAACATAGCCTGATTGAGATTTGAAGTCATCTGGGTCAGTCATGAAGCCTGCATCAGTGTAACCATTTACAATGAGCTCTTCATCACCTCCGTACACAAGGAGTAAATCCTTGGTCCTTCTGAGGTACTTAAGAATACCCTTGACTGCGACCCAGTGTTCCAATCCTGAATCACTTTGGTACCGGCTGCTAACACTTAGCGCATAGGAAACGTCCGGTCTTGTACATAGCATGGCATACATAATAGAACCAACTGCCGAGGCATATGGAACATCATTCATTTGTACTCGCTCATCGAGAGTCCGAGGACACTGATTATTGCAAAGCACTGTGCCCTTTCTTGGAGTTCTCCATGTTGAACCTTTTCAACACCTTGTCAATGTACATGCTTTGGCTAAGCGCTATTAGGCGTCTTGATCTATCTCTATAGATCCTGATGCCCAATACATATGCCGCTTCGCCTAAGTCTTTCATTGAAAAACTCTTTTTCAATGAGTCTTTTATTTCGTTAAGAAAATTCACGTCATTTCCAATCAATAATATGTCATCCACATACAAGATTAGAAATGCTTTTGCGCTCTCACTAAACTTCTTGTAAACACAAGATTCTTCGTCATTCCTGATGAAGCCAAACTGTTTGACTACTTCATCAAAACGAATGTTCCAGCTCCTTGACGCTTGCTTCAGACCATAAATGGCTTTCCGAAGTTTGCATACCTTTCCAGCATCCTTATGGACGACAAAACCTTCTGGCTGTATCATGTATACATCCTCTTTGAGGTTTCCATTTAGGAAAGCCGTTTTGACGTCCATCTGCCATATTTCATAATCGAAATAAGCAGCAATTGCTAGTAATATCCGAACGGACCTAAGCATAGCTACGGGCGAGAAAGTCTCGTCGTAGTCCACTCCTGGAACTTGCGTGAACCCTTTCGCGACAAGTCTAGCTTTGTGGATAGTAATGTTACCATCCGCGTCCGTCTTTCTTTTTAAAATCCATTTACAACTAATGGGCTTTACGCCTTCTGGAAGTTCTTCCAAGTTCCAAACTTGGTTTTCGTACATGGATTCCATCTCGGATTTCATGGCCTTGTGCCATTCCTTTGAGCTGGGCCCCGCCATCGCTTCCTTGTAGTGCACAGGTACATCGTCTTCAAGAATGAAGATTTCGTTATGAAACCATTCAGGTGGGTGGATAGCCCTACCTGATCTGCGCGGTTCAGTTACAACATTGTCTGAAGTTTCCGCATCATATGCGACATCTTCCGGCTCGGTTGTAGGGATAATTAGCGGAAGTGCTTCCGGTTCCTTAGCCATATCAACGGTTGCCGAAGATTCACTAATCTCATTAAGTTGTACTGTCCTCCCACTTACTTCTTTAGCGAGAAACTCTTTCTCGAGAAAGTGTCCAACTCTTGCGACAAACACTTTGCCTTCGGACTGTTGGTAGAAGGAATACCCAATGGTGTTATTGGGATAACCTACAAAGTAACATTTGTCTGATCTGGGATCGAGTTTGCTTGGTTGTAAACGTTTTACATAAGCTTCACAACCCCAAACTTTGAGATGCGACACATTGGGTTTCTTCCCATACCATAATTCAAATGGCATCGTCTCAACAGACTTAGACGGTGCTCTCTTTAATGTATAAGCGGCAGTGAGTAGTGCGTGACCCCAAAAACATATCGGTAGATCTGTAAGAGACATCATCGACCTTACCATGTCTAACAAGGTTCGGTTACGTCGTTCCGACACTCCGTTTCTCTGTGGAGTTCCGGGAGGCGTAAGCTGTGAAACAATTCCACGGTCACTCAGATGTTGGCCAAACTCATGACTAAGGTATTCACCTCCGCGATGAGACCGCAGAAACTTAATCTTTTTGTCATGATGATTTTCTACCTCATTCTGAAATTCTTTGAACTTTTCAAAGGTTTCTGACTTATGCTTCATTAAGTAGATATAACCATACCGTCTTAAATCATCAGTAAAAGTCACGAAGTAGAAATACCCACCCCGTTCGGCTGTGTTCATTGGACCACATACATCACTATGTATTATTTCCAATAATTCACCCGCCCGTCCAGGATGACCCATGAACGGCGTCTTGGTCATTTTTCCCATCAGATAAGCTTCACATGTGTCAAATGATTCAAAATCAAAGGACGGTAAAACTCCATCTTTATGGAGTCTTTGCATGCGTTTCTTTCCGATGTGGTCAAGGCGACAGTGCCACAAGTAAGTGGTGGTGGTATCAGCCTTCTTAAGGCGTTTAGCATTCACGTTAAAGACATCATTTCCACATTCAAGAGTTAGAATGAAAAGGCCCCCAACAATGGGTGCAAATCCATAAAACACATCCTTACAATAAAGTGAACAACCATTGTTCTCAGACTTGTACGAATACCCATCGTGTACTAAACATGATCCGGAGATAATGTTTCTACACAACAGTGGAACAAAATAACAGTTATTTAGTTCTAAGATAAATCCTGAAGGGAGACGTAGAGGCATAATGCCGACGGCTTGAGCGGCAATCCCAGTGCCGTTCCCGACGCGCATCACGACTTCATTCTTTGCTAGTTTGCGCACCTTCTGAAGTCCCTGTATCGAGTTGCAAATGTGAGCAACCGATCCGGTATCAAATACCCAAGACTTAGAATTTTCGCTAGCAAGCAAAACGTCAATGACATTAACTTGTATAACAATTATACCTTTTCCGGTTTTCCCGGACTTCTTATCTTCCAGATACTTCTTGCAGTTACTCTTCCAGTGTCCTGTGCCCTTGCAGTAGAAGCACTCAGTTTCATTCTTGGCTCCGCCCTTAGAGTTGCTTTGGGAGCCGGTCTTACCGGCACCCTTGCCCTTCTTTGGCTTGCCTTTCTTTTTGAAATTGGCGGTTTTATTCACAAGCAACACTTGCTTGCGATTTTTCCGCAGTCCTCCTTCTGTAGTTTTTAGCATGGCGAGCACCTCTTCCGGTGTTTTCTCCATCCCACTCATGTTGTAGTTCATGATAAAACCGTCGTAAGACGGGGGGAGTGAAGAAAGCAGCATGTCCATCATATGGTCAGGTGGAAGTGGAAACTCCAGGGTTTTAAGCCTTTCAGCATAGCCAATCATTTTGACTACGTGTTCGCCAACTGAACTACCCTCAGCCATCTTGCAATCCATCAAGGCCTTCATGACATCAAATCGTTCAGACCTTGCGGTTTCCTTGTACAGGGCATCCAAATCCCGGATCATATCGCGAGGTTTATGGAATTCAAAACGTTTTTGAAGCCCTGCACTCATGCAAGCTAGCATGAGGCACTGCACTAAGTTGTGATCATCATCCTTAGTGGCCCAGACATTCTGCTCAACTTCCGGGGCATCTGCCGCCGGTTTAGCTGGAAGAGCAGTTTCAAGCACACACATTTTCCTAGCGCTCCTGAGGACAATCCTCAGGTTACGGACCTAGTCCGCATAGTTGTTTCCAGTCGCAGCTAACTTCTCTTTCTCTAACATCGGGCCTAAGTTGAACGCGGTGTTGCGAGCCATTTGATCTACAACGGAAAACACAAGTTTCACTTAGACTTTGTTCATAATGATTTTGGCACTAGTTAATAAACAATTTTATTCTAAAGTGCGCTCCCACTCAAATCAATATCTCTCAAAATTGATTATGAGTGATTCAAGATCCACATTTCCATTCAGCGCCACGGTTCGAGATGAACACAAACGGCGTAAACTTCAATTGGTAGGCAAACTTGCCGATCACATCTCTAGTGATTCTTGTTCATCTTTCGATGCGTGTGTTCCGAGCTCAGGACTGTCCTGCCTGAACGTCAAGTCAACCAAGTGATCTTGCTACGAGGTCTCAACTCACCCGCCTCACACTTCTCTAATCGTTCGCACCCATGGAGATCATGTGATGCCCCGAAGAGATAGGTGCCGTGACGGTGCTACACTTGGGAGAACACTAACTACTTGATATTTTTAAGTGAGAGATCACCCTAATAAAAAGCGACTACCGCGCAATCAAGAAGGGTGCATCATAAGGGATAAACATCTCAGGCAATTCATAATAGCATGATATGGTATAGCCCTTTCTGACGGAGAAGTCAAGTATTTCTTCGTCTTTGGCATTTGCATCGGTGTTCACCTTCGCGAAGATTGCCACTACCTTGTCGATGCACCAGATAATATTTGCTATCTCTATAGCTAATAAAATAAGTGCATTACATAAGGTTGACACGCAGGTCATTAAAGTGACAATCATATGGCTCCAGCCATCATGCCGAATCATGACACGCAGGTCATGTTAACAAATTTACATCATATAGTCATCTCATACATAATCGAATTAATATGAGCTTTGCTATACCACATCACATGCACATCCTTGAAAACCAAGTTAGACGCCTCTAATCGGTTTATGCAAAATTTTATTTTTCGTGGCTTCTAAAGTTTTGACTTAAACCGCTGCTACCAACGTATTATCATCAAGTATGATTATTCAAGTCGCTAGATTAATATCTCGGGGTGTATGAAACACGAGATAATTAAATCTCGAGCCCCATACTAAACCTCATCATACGCATGACCCCCGTGCAGATCATATCTGCAATGCCCTTTCATCTGCGAATTTCATCTTTCTTTTGACTATGGCGGAACCCAAAGAACTGATAGCACTTCGTTGATCAATCAGGATCGCGGATTGCCAGAACTTTGTGAAATTCCACCATGCTATCTCGATATTGAGCAAACGCAAATTTTAGGGAAGCAACAAGAACATCGGGTAACAGACTTCCTCTGCTACCCGCATAAATAATTTTCAGCAATAGATCTCATCTACTCCAAAATTATATTATGCAATACCCATACATCTCCATGTATTCTAGATCGTAACCTGCATCTACACATAGCACGGCAGAAAACAAAAAAATTTGGTACAGCGAGCACGCCCAGGATCACTATGGAGACTGCATACAAGGTTTGATCTGATCCGTACCGACTCGAAGCGCAGCGGAAGAAGAGTCGGTGTAGATCGTCGGTGCAGATCCCTGCAGCTAGGATTTACAACCTCCCAACCGCAAGGATGTACTCCCACTCTGGACAGCCCTTCGGGAGGCGGTTGGACAGTCCCCCGGACGATGTCGCGGACAGCCCTCGGGAGGACCCTCAGAACCCGAACAGTAACCCGGACAGCCCTTCGGGAGGACGCCGGAAACTCGAACGGTAACTCGAACAGCCCTTCGGGAGGACACTCGAAAACAGCCCCTCCGGCAAAAGATCGAAACTACAATCTCTCTACGGGGTTGCACACATACGGTGTCAGCTATCCGGCAGGGCTTCGCCGTCCAGAACTAGTTCCTGCCGGAACCCAGACAGCCTTTTGGCTCTACGAAACTATTTCGTGGGAGGAAGAGAGAAGCCAGACAAGTCAAATGGCATGTGTATGAGAGAAAGCATGAGTTTTGCGGCTGCCTCCCCACCTCTATTTATAGGATAGCCAAGGGGTAAAGATGGTATTCAAAAAGTACCAAAGTACCCCCACTTTATGCCTTTTCAAAAAAGAATAAAGCAAAGAAGGGTGGCAAGTGGAGCTCCATGGAGCCCCACCTCCCTTGGCCGGCCACATATGGGGGCCCCCCATGAGGGGGCTTCCTTGGCCACCAAGTCCATCTAGAAGCCTTTTTGCAAATATCCAAAAAGGTGCTTTCCCAAAAATATCCAAAAAGCACTTTCACTATTCACGAAGACATTTTTCTGCGTCCGTTAAATCCTAAATTATTTCTGTGTGCCTAGAACAATTCCAGTACCCACCAAAATAATTTTGAATGCATTCCGAAACAATTTCGCAACAATGTTTCTTCAGCGAAAAGCAACCAAATCGGTTCGGGCTGCTCCGGAACATTTCCGGTTTTGTCCCGGAAAATTCCCAGAAGTTTCCAGAACACTTCTAGCATCCTCCAAGAATTTCCAGGCGTGTGCCAGAACCAATTTGACTTAATGGAATACCCTGAAACAACTTTTCAGTTTCACCGGAACTATTCCGGTGTTCTCTCCGGAACGTTTCCGTTTCGTCCGAAACTTTTTCGGTGATTTTCTCTCAGACTCCCCGTCAAGTATTCAGCAGATAGATGACCCTGAACCATGTGACCCTATAGGTTCGGTGAAGTATAGACATGACCCGGAACACTTTCCGATCAATGATCAACATCGGAGCCATGTACACCCATATTGACCCCTATACCCACACGAATGAATATTCGAGTGAACCTCCAGTTGTCGTGTGCTATTCCTGTTGCTTCACGATATATTACAAAACCCGAGGTGAGATTTATGCATCCCCGTGGATCAACAACTTGTCCACTATGCAAGTTACCTCGTTACCGGTATTGTTCTCTTTACTCGTTTCCGTGTTCCGGCATCCCAGTGATCAAATCACAAAGTGTCTGGCCAGACAATGATGGATACCGTAACACCGAGAGGGCCCGAGAATATCTCTCTATCGTCGGAGGAGCAAATCCCAATATTGAGCTATCAAGTTACTTGACATACTTTTCCATGAACCCGTAAGCCGCCGTAATAGCCACCCATTTACGGATGACGTTTAACAAACCCCAAAGTTCATGAAGCAAGCATGAAGAAACTTGACACTCTCATGGTCTAAGGAATTATGCAAACATTAACTATCTCTGTGTTATTAACCATTAACTCATGACGAATGTATCTCATAGCATAACATCAATCGGGTCGATTCAACACAAGTGTTCTACTAACATTGTGCCCTCAAAATTGCCGGCATAGCCATGCCCATGATCAGGAAAATAGGATCATCATGCAATACTTGAGCCAGTCATAGAGGCATGACTAGGAATACATTTTCCGTTTATTATACCACACGTGCACATGAGTTTCCCTCCGAGCCTCGTGGTTATTGTAGACTCGAGAATCATTGCAGTTATAGCTTGGAACATAAACATTCATTACAAACTCGGAGATACAAAGTAACTGATATTACTGCCTCTAGGGCATATCTCCTACAGTCCACCCTCGATTCGCAACAGGGATCATAGTTTTATTATTGTCCCAGTTGCAAGTCCACCCTCGACTCGCAACTGGGCATGTGTTTTGTTTTTCACCACAGTTGCAAGTCCACCATCAGCTCGCAAATGAGCTCATAGTTTGTTGTTGTCCCAGTTGCAAGTTCACCCTCGACTCGCAAATGGTATCGTAGTTTTGTGTAGTCGTCTCAGTTGCAAGTCCACCCTTGACTCGCAACATTGCCCATCATTTGTTTCATCCCAGTTGCAAGTCCACCCTCGTCTCGCAACTGGGCCCATAGTTTGTTGTTGTCCCAGTTGCAAGTCCACCCTCGACTCACAACTGGCTTGTAGTTTTGTTGTTGTCTCAGTTGCAAGTCCACCCTCGACTCGAAACTGGGCTCGTAGTTTCATTGTTGTTCCAGTTGCAAGTCCACTCTCGACTGGCAACTGGGCTCGTAGTTCTGTAGTTATCCCAGTTGCAAGTCCACCTCTCTTCTTGCAACTGGGCCCATTGTTTGTTTTCATCCCAGTGAAGTCCCCCTCGACTCACAACTAGGCCCGTAGTTTTGTACTTGTCCCAGTTGCAAGTCTACCCTCGTGTCGCAACTGGGCCCATAGTTTGTTTCCATCCCAGTTGCAAGCCCACTCTTGAATCGTAACTGGGACTGTAGTTTGTTTTTCATCCCAGTTGTAAGTCCACCCTCGACTCACAACTGGGGCTCGTAGTTTGTAGTTGTCCTAGTTGCAAGTCCACCCCCGACTCGCAACTGGTATCGTAGTTTTGTGTAGTTGTCCCAGTTGCAAATTCACCCTCGACTCACAACTGGGCCCATAGTTTGTTTTTCATCCCAGTTGCTAGTCCACCCTCGACTCACAACTGGGCCTGTAGTTTGTTTCTCATCCCAGTTGCAAGTCCACCCTCGACTCGCAACTAGGCTCGTAGTTGTCCTAGTTGCAAGTCCATCCTTGACTCGCAACTGGTCTCGTAATTTTGTGTAGTTGTCACAATTGCAATTCCACCCTCAACTCGTAACTAGGCCCGTAGTTTGTTTTCATCCCAGTTGCAAGTCCACCCTCAACTAGCAAATGGGCTCAAATTTTTTTTTTCGCCTCAGTCTTACAACTACCATCGACCTTTTTTGTTCTCCGCTCCTAGTGTCAAGCCCACCCTCTACTTGAAATCGGGCTTTTTTCACCTCTTTTTATTGCCTTAATTACAAGCCCACCCTCGTTTTTGCTAGTAGGCCGTCCTTTTTTATTCTTCGCCCCAGTTGCAAGTCCACCACTGACTTGCAGTTGGGCTCCAACTTTTTTTTATCGTAGTTACATGTCCATCATCGACATGCAACTCGCCCCGACCTAACCCATTTTCATGTCCAACCTCGACATGCAACTCACCCAGGCCCAGTTGCATGTCCACACTCGACATGCAACTCGCCCAACCTGGCCCGGTTTCATGTACAACCTGGCCCGGTTTTTGTCGCAGTTGTAAGTCCAGCTTCAACCCACAACTAGGTCCGTAGTTGTTTTTCGTTCCTTTGCAAGCTCACCCTCGACGCACAACTGGGCCCCATAGTTATTTTTATCCCGGTTGCAAGCCTACCCTCGACTCACAACTGGACCCTGTAGTTGTTTTTCGTTCCTTTGCAAGCTCACCCTCGACTAACAATTGGGGCCCCATAGTTGTTTTTATCCCGGTTGCAAGTCTACCCTCGACTCACAACTGGACCCGGCAGTTGTTTTTTATCCTAGATGCAAGCCCACCCTCGACTCGCAAATGGACCCCGTAGTTTGGTTTTTGTCCCAGTTGCAAGTCCACCCTCGACTCGCAACTCGGCATGTAGTTGTTTTTGACCCAGTTGCAAGCCCACACTCGACTCGCAACTGGGCCCCGTAGTTGTTTTCGCCTCCATTGCAAGCCCACCCTTAACTCGTAACTGCGCTTGTTTTTTTCATTATCCCAGTTGCAAGTCCACCCTCGACTCGTAACTGGGCATGTAGTTGTTTTTGTCCCAGTTGCAAGCTCACCCTCGACTCGCAACTGGGCCCGTAGTTTATTTTTCATCTCAGTTACAAGTCCACCCTTGACTCACAGCTGGACCCGATAGTTGTTTTTCTGTTGCAAGCCCACCCTCGACTCACAATTGAACCCGGTAGTTGTTTCTTATCCCAGTTGCAAGCCCATCCTCGATTCGCAACTGGACCCCGTAGTTTGGTTTTCGTCCCAGTTGCCAGTCCACCCTCGACTCGCAACTTGACATATAGGTTTTTTTGTCCGAGCTGCAAGCCCACCCTCGACTCGCAACTGGGGCCCGTAGTTGTTTTCGCCTCAGTTGCAAGCCCACCCTCAACTTGCAACTAGGCCCCGTAGTTGTTTTCACCTTAGTTGCAAGCCCACCCTCAACTCGCAACTTGACCCTTTTTTCCGTTATACCAGTTGCAAGTCCACCCTCGACTCGCAACTAGGCATGTAGTTGTTTTTTACCCAGTTTCAAGCTCACCCTTGACTCGCAACTGGGCCCGTAGTTTATTTTTCATCTCAGTTACATGTCCACACTCGACTCGCAACTGGGCCCACAATTTTTATGTTGTCCCAGTTGCATGTCCACCCTTCACTCGCAACTGAGTCTCTAGTTTTTTTTCCAGTTGCAAGTCCACCCTCGACTCGCATCTAGACCCATATTTTTTGTTTGTTTTGTTTTAGTTGCAAGTACATCATCGACTTTGCAAGTTCATTGGTTTTCACCTTTTTCTTTTTCTTTTTTTATTATTCTTCTTTTCTTTTTTTTTCTTTTTCAATTTATGAACTTTCTCCAAATTTCGTGAACCTTTTTTTCAAATTTACGAAAAACGTTCAAAAAACTGTGAACTTTTATCATTTTTGCGATTTTCCCTCAAATTACGAGCTTTGCCAAGTCATGGAATTTTTGAAAATTCGTTATTTTTTTTAAATTGACAAACTTTTTTTTGAACTTTTTTTCAAATTCATGAACTTTTTTCATTTTCACGAACTTTTTTCAAATTATGAACCTTTTCAAGTCGTGAACTTTTTAAATTTTGTTTTATTTTTATTTTTATGAACTCTTTTCAAATTCATGTTTTAAAGTCAACAGTCAACGTTTGGTGGACCACGGTCAAACATTTTGAAATTCACGAACATTTTGTATAGGTGCTCGCAAGGAAAAAAAACTAGCAAGCGACCTGTAGCAAGCCAAGCAACCTGTAGCAAGCGCTAGCAAGCAACCTAGCGATGCATCGCTTGCGTCAACAAGGAGCGAAAAGTGAGCTGCCACTGGGCCATGGCCCGCTAGGGAGGGTGTCAGCCCCAAACGAGTCTCCTGGCGCAGGAACTCTCGACAAACAAAAAATCAGAGACACACAAAGAAACAAAAAGGCCACAAACAGTGCTGATGTCATACTTAGATGTGAGGTATTATCTCACATCTAGATGAGCCACAAACAGTGCTGATGTCATACTTAGATGTGAGGTATTATCTCACATCTAGATGAGATATAGTCAGACCCATAAATAAAATTAGTTCACTCCATGCTGAGTTTCATGCCATTTTATATATGATCTTACTAATCTGATTACCCCGAGCGACACTCGGGGGCTACATCAACAACCCACTAGGTGTGCTGCAACCCGGTGCAGCAAGAACTCTTAGTTGTTTTTTATCTTATTGCAAAGACCTAAGTATTATGTACTGTTCAGCAGAAGGCCCACTCTTTATCTCCAATAGACAATCTACACCTTAGGAGTACGGTTAGGTTGGCAACCCCAACTTCTGTTCTGCTCTTTGAGGATATGATTAAGTTGGCAAGAGCAAAAGCTGAAAGCTGGCTACATACAGAAAGGGATCTGACACATACATAAGCACAAAAACACTTAGAGATTAATTCATGCAGTTAAAAATACTTAAAGGCATACATAAAATTTGTCCTACACAAAATATTTATACATAGAAGACCTATTCTACTCTTCCCCTTCTGCCGGGAGATCTTCCATGAGCTCATCATGGGGGCTGTAAGATGCCAGCTTCCATGCCGCAGACTCCATCTTCAGGCCCAGCACTTGGATGACAGGCTCATTACACTAGTAGAAAACAGGCCTTTCGTCCGGAGCATTAGTCCCGGTCGGGTTTTGGACCGGGACTAATGTGACCACTAGTCCCGGTTCCAACGGCTAGGCTTTAGTCCCGGTTCATTGGTGACCTCTAGTCCCGGTTGGTGTTACCAACCGGGACTAAAGGGGTGGTGGCAGGCTGGCGTCAGGCTGGGGCCCCTGCGAGCCCCTTTAGTCCCGGTTGGTATCACCAACCGGGACTAGAGATGGACCTTTAGTCCCGATTGGTATCACCAACCGGGACTAAAGATATCACTATATATAGTGCTTCGTCCAGCCCGAGCCCAAGCTCTCCTTTCTCTGTTTTCTCCTTTCTCTCCTCTGTTCTCTTCCCCTTGCTCGAGCTCATCCTCCATTTTTGCCAAGATTTGTCAAGATTTGAGGCACCCCATCTATCCAAGTGTTCACAAAGGTTAGCAACTTTGTCCTTTCATCTCTCATTGCTAGATTAGCTCGTGCAATGCTCTATAAGTATAGTGATTTGTGGGTTTTAGTTTGGGAGTAATTATGTGGGAGTTTATTTGATTTATATGCAATTTGAGCTCAAATTAACTTCTTAGTTTGCATATGTGTAGGTGTGGTTTACTTAGTGCCTTCCCGTCCCCGTCCTAACCACCGTCGATCGCCTGCACCGTCCCGTCGCAGCACCACCTTGGTGAGCCTCTTGTTCTTATCCTTTTTATAAAAAAAATCTTATTTGTATGATTTAGATAGTTACTTGTATAATTTTCTTACTTGTATGATTGTTTGTTATACATAGTGCCATGGTTTTGATATCCGTCCCCGTCGGCCCTCATCCGGTTTATGATTCGGATGTGGTATATTCTCTTTTATAACTATTTGTTGCATTTCGTGTTTATGACAATTATGCCCATCAAGTTGATGTTGGGGAACGTTGCATGGAAAACAAAAAAAATTCTACGCACACGCAAGATCTATCCATGGAGATGCATAGCTACGAGAGGGGGAGTGTGTCTACGTACCCTCGTAGACCGCAAGCGGAAGCGTTAGAACAACGTGGTTGATGTCGTCGAACAACTTCATGATCCAACCGACCGAGTACCGAACGTACGGCACCTCCGCGTTCAGCACACGTTCAGCTCGGTGACGTCCTCGACTTTTTGATCCAGCAAGACGGCGAGGTAGTGGATGAGTTCCGGCAGCACGACGGCGTGGTGACGGTGATGGTAATGCTATCTCTGCAAGGCTTCGCCCAAGCACTGCGAAAATATGACCGAGGGACGGAACTGTGGAGGGGGGCGCCGCACACGGCTAAGACAATGTTGTGTCCTTTGGAGCGCCCCATCTCCTCTATTTATATATGTGTAGGGGCTTGGAGTAGAAGGAATAGTGCCATGTGAACAGTAACCGTGAATAGTACACACGTGGACTTGGACTCCAAAGTCCAATCATATTCCTACTAGGACTCTCCCTTTTTTCCTTCCCAAGCTGCGTGGGCTTTTGAGGACTTGGTGCGCCTGGCCCAATAAGCCCAGGCGCCTCCCCTTAGCCCATGCCAACCCTTGGGACGTGGTGGACCCACTTGTGGACTTCCGGACCCCTCCGGAATCCTCCGGAACCTTCTGGAAGCTTCCCGGTACAATACCGAAAAAACTGCACTTTATTCCGGAACCCAAAATATGACTTCCCATATATAAATCTTTACCTCTCGACCATTCCGAGACTCCTCGTGATGTCCGGGATCTCATCCGGGACTCCGAACAATATTCGGTTACCAATTCACACATTCAGATCCGTGTGTACTTTGCAAATTTCTATGTCTCCATCCTTGACATATTCACGAATGGAGTTGAAGCGTCTCTTGATGTGTTTGGTCTTCTTGTGAAACCTGGGCTCCTTGGCTATGGCAATTGCTCCAGTGTTGTCACAAAAGATTGTCATTGGACCCGATGCACTAGGTATTACACCTAGATCGGATATGAACTCCTTCATCCAGACTCCTTCATGTGCTGCTTCTGAAGCAGCTATGTATTCCGCTTCACACGTAGATCCCGCCACGACGCTCTGCTTGGAACTGCACCAACTGACAGCTCCACCATTTAATATAAATAGGTATCTAATATAAATATGTATCCGGTTTGTGACTTAGAGTCATCCGGATCAGTGTCGAAGCTTGCATCGACGTAACCCTTTACGACGAGCTCTTCGTCACCTCCATAAACGAGAAACATGTCCTTGGTCCTTTTCAGGTACTTCAGGATATTCTTGACCGCTGTCCAGTGATCCACTCCTGGATTACTCTGGTACCTCCCTGCCAAACTTATGGCAAGGCACACATCAGGTTTGGTACACAGCATGGCATACATAATAGAACCTATGGCTGAGGCATAGGGAATGACTTTCATTTTCTCTATATCTTCTGCCGTGGTCGGGCATTGCATCTGACTCAACTTCACACCTTGCAAGACAGGCAAGAACCCTTTCTTTGACTGATCCATTTTGAACTTCTTCAAAACTTTGTCAAGGTATGTGCTTTGTGAAAGTCCTATCAAGCGTCTTGATCTATCTCTATAGATCTTGATGCCCAATATATAAGCAGCTTCACCGAGGTCTTTCATTGAAAAATTCTTATTCAACTATCCCTTTATGCCATCCAGAAATTCTATATCATTTCCAATCAACAATGTGTCATCCACCTATAGTATTAGAAATGCTATAGAGCTCCCACTCACTTTCTTGTGAATACAGGCTTCACCGTAAGTCTGTACAAAACCATATGCTTTGATTACCTCATCAAAGCGTATATTCCAACTCCGAGATGCTTGCACCAGTCCATAGATGGATCGCTGGAGCTTGCACACTTTGTTAGCACCCTTAGGATCGACAAAACCTTCTGGTTGCATCATATACAACTCTTCTTTGAGAAAACCATTAAGGAATGCAGTTTTGACATCCATTTGCTAGATTTCATAATCATAAAATGTGGCAATTGCTAACATGATTCGGACAGACTTAAGCATCGCTACGGGTGAGAAAGTCTCATCGTAGTCAACCCCTTGAACTTGTCGAAAACCTTTCGCGACAAGTCGAGCTTTGTAGACAGTGATATTACCATCAGCATCCGTCTTCCTCTTAAAAATCCATTTATTCTCAATGGCTTGCCGATCATCGGGCAAGTCCACCAAAGTCCATACTTTGTTCTCATACATGGATCCTATCTCGGATTTAATGGCCTCAAGCCATTTGTCAGAATCCGGGCTTATCATAGCTTCTTCATAGTTCATAGGTTCGCCGTTGTCTAACAACATAACTTCCAGAACAGGATTACCGTACCACTCTGGTGCGGAACGTACTCTAGTCGACCTACAAAGTTCAGTAGTAACTTGATCTGAAGTTTCATGATCTTTATCATTATCTTCCTCTCTTATTGGTGTAGGCATCACGGGAACGGTTTTCTCTGATGAGCTAATTTCCAATTCCAGAGAAGGTACAATTACCTCATCAAGTTCTACTTTCCTCCCACTCACTTCTTTCGAGAGAAACTCCTTCTCTAGAAAGGATCCATTCTTGGCAACAAAGACCTTGCCTTCGGATCTGTGGTAGAAGGTGTACCCAATTGTTTCTTTAGGGTATCCTATGAAGACGCACTTCTCCGCTTTGGGTTCGAGCTTATCAGGTTGAAGCTTTTTCACATAAGCATCGCATCCCCAAACTTTAAGAAACGACAGCTTAGGTTTCTTGCCAAACCATAGTTCATACGGTGTCGTCTCAACGGATTTAGACGGTGCCCTATTTAACGTGAATGCAGCTGTCTCTAATGCATAACCCCAAAACGATAGTGGCAAATCAGTAAGAGACATCATAGAACGCACCATATCCAATAAAGTACGGTTACGACGTTCGGACACACCATTACGCTGTGGTGTTCCAGGTGGCGTGAGTTGTGAAACAATTCCACATTTTCTTAAATGAAGGCCAAACTCATAACTCAAATATTCGCCTCCGCGATCAGATCGTAGAAACTTTATTTTCTTGTTACGATGATTCTCTAATTCACTCTGAAATTCTTTGAACTTTTCAAATGTTTCAGACTTGTGTTTCATCAAGTAGATATACCCATATCTAATCAAATCATCTGTGAAGGTTAGAAAATAACGATACCTGCCGCGTGCTTCAACATTCGTCGGACCGCATACATCGGTATGTATTTTGTCCAACAAATCAGTAGCTCGCTCCATTGTTCCGGAGAACGGAGTTTTAGTCATATTGCCCATGAGGCATGGTTCGCAAGTATCAAATGATTCATAATCAAGAGATTCCAAAAGTCCATCCGCATGGAGTTTCTTCATGCGCTTTACACCAATATGACCTAAACGGCAGTGCCACAAATATGTTGCACTATCATTATCAACTTTGCATCTTTTGGCATCAATATTATGAATATGTGTATCACTACGATCGAGATTCAACAAGAATAGACCATTCACAAAAGGTGCGTGACCATAAAAGATGTTACTCATATAAATAGAACAACCATTATTCTCTGACTTAAATGAATAACCATCTCGTAATAAACAAGATCCAGATATAATGTTCATGCTCAACGATGGCACCAAATAACAATTATTGAGGTCTAAAACTAATCCCGAAGGTAGATGTAGAGGTAGCGTGCCGACGGCGATCACATCAACCTTGGAACCATTCCCGACGCGCATCGTCACCTCGTCCTTAGCCAATCTTCGCTTATTCCATAGCTCCTGTTTCGAGTTACAAATATGAGCAACCGAACCAGTATCAAATACCCAGGCGCTACTGCGAGCATTAGTGAGGAACACATCAATAACATGTATATCAAATATACCTTTGCTCACTTTGCCATCCTTCTTATCCGCCAAATACTTGGGGCAGTTCCGCTTCCAGTGACCAGTCCCTTTGCAGTAGAAGCACTCTGTTTCAGGCCTGGGTCCAGCTTTGGGTTTCTTCGTGGGAGCGGCAACTTGCTTGCCGTTCTTCTTGAAGTTCCCCTTCTTTCCCTTGCCCTTTTTCTTGAAACTAGTGGTTTTGTTAACCATCAACACTTGATGATCCTTCTTGATTTCTACCTCCACTGATTTCAGCATCGCGAAGAGCTCGGGAATTGTCTTCTCCATCCCTTGCATATTATAGTTCATCACGAAGCCTTTATAGCTTGGTGGCAGTGACTGAAGAACTCTGTCAATAACACTCTCAACCGGAAGATCAATTCCCAGCTGAGTCAAGTGGTTGTGGTACCCAGACATTCTGAGTATGTGTTCACTGACAGAACTGTTCTCCTCCATCTTACAGCTAAAGAACTTGTTGGAGACTTCATATCTCTCAACCCGGGCATTAGCTTGAAATATCAATTTCAGCTCTTGGAACATCTCATATGCTCCGTGGCGTTCAAAACGCTTTTGCAGTCCCGGTTCTAAGCCGTAGAGCATGGCACACTGAACTATCGAGTAGTCATCAGATCGAGCCTGCCAGGCATTCACAACGTCTGCAGCAGCTCCTGCAGCAGGTCCATCACCTAGCGGTGCATCAAGGACATAATTCTTCTGTGCAGCAATGAGGATAATCCTCAAGTTACGGACCCAGTCCGTGTAGTTGCTACCATCATCTTTCAACTTAGCTTTCTCTAGGAACGCATTAAAATTCAACGGAACAGTAGCACGGGCCATTTATCTACAACATAGATATGCAAAAACTATCAAAACTAAGTTCATGATAAATTAAGTTCAATTAATCAAATTACTAATGAACTCCCACTTAAATTAACATCCCTCAAGTTAACTGAGTGATACATGATCCAAATCAACTAGCCCATGTCCGATCATCACGTGAGATGGGATTGTCATCAATGGTGAACATCTCCATGTTGATCATATCTACTATATGACTCATGTTCGACCTTTCAGTCTCCAGTGTTCCGAGACAATGTCTGTACATGCTAGGCTCGTCAAGTTTAACCCAAGTATTCTGCTTGTGTAAAACTGGCTTACACCCGTTGTATGTGAACGTAGAATCTATCACACCCGATCATCACGAGGTGCTTCGAAACGACGAACTTTAGCAACGGTGCATACTCGGGGAGAACACTTTTATCTTGAAATTTAGTGAAGGGGTCATCTTATAATGCTACCATCGTTCTAAGCAAAATAAGATGCATAAAGGATAAACATCACATGCAATCAAAATATGTGACATGATATGGCCATCATCTTGTGCTTTTGATCTCCATCTCTAAAGCATCGTCATGATCTCCATCGTCACCGGCTCGACACCTTGATCTCCATCGTTGCGTCGTGGTTGTCTCGCCAACTATTGCTTCTACAACTATTGCTAACGCATAGCGATAAAGTAAAGCAATTACATGGCGCTTGCATTTCATACAATAAAGAGACAACCATAAGGCTCCTGCCGGTTGCCGATAAATTAAAAAACATGATCATCTCATACAATAACGTATATCATATCATGTCTTGACCATATCACATCACAGCATACCCTGCAAAAACAAGTTAGACGTCCTCTACTTTGTTGTTGCAAGTTTTACGTGGCTGCTACGGGCTTCTAGCAAGAACCGTTCTTACCTACGGCATTAAACCACAACAGTGATTTATCAAGTCTGTTGTTTTAACCTTCAACAAGGACCGGCCGCAGTCAAATTCGATTCAACAAAAGTAGGAGAAACAGACACCCGCCAGCCACCTTTATGCAAAACAAGTTGTATGTCTGTCGGTGGAACCGGTCTCATGGAGATGCATAGCTATGAGAGGGGGAGTGTGTCTACGTACCCTCGTAAACCGTAAGCGGGAGCATTAGAACAACGCGGTTGATGTCGTCGAACAACTTCACGATCCAACCGACCGAGTACCGAACGTACGGCACCTCCGCGTTCAGCACACGTTCAGCTCGGTGACGTCCTCGAATTCTTGATCCAGCAAGACGGCGAGGTAGTGGATGAGTTCCGGCAGCACGACGGCGTGGTGACGGTGATGGTAATGCTATCTCCGCAGGGCTTCGCCCAAGCACTGCGAAAATATGACCGAGGGACGGAACTGTGGAGGGGGGCACCGCACACGGCTAAGACAATGTTGTGTCCTTTGGGGCGCCCCCTCTCCTCTATTTATATATGTGTAGGGGCTTGGAGTAGAAGGAATAGTGTCACGTGAACAGTAACCGTGAATAGTACACACGTGGACTTGGACTCCAAAGTCCAATCCTATTCCTACTAGGACTCTCCCTTTTTTCCTTCCCTAGCTGCGTGGGCTTTTGAGGACTTGGTGCGCCTGGCCCAATAAGGCCAGGGCGCCTCCCCTTAGCCCATGCCAGCCCTTGGGACGTGGTGGACCCACTTGTGGACTTCCGGACCCCTCCGGAATCCTCCGGAACCTTCTGGAAGCTTCCCGGTACAATACCGAAAAAACTGCACATTTTTCCGCAACCCAAAATATGACTTCCCATATATAAATCTTTACCTCTTGACCATTCCGAGACTCCTCGTGACGTCTGGGATCTCATCCGGGACTCCGAACAATATTCAATTACCAATTCACATAACTCATATAACACTATATCGTCAACGAACGTTAAGCGTGCGGACCCTACGGGTTCGGGAATGATGTAGACATGACCGAGACGCCTCTCCGGTCAATAACCAATAGCGGAACCTGGATGCCCATATTGGTTCCTACATATTCCACGAAGATATTATCGGTCGAACCGTAATGACAACATACGTAATTCCCTTTGTTCGTCGGTATGTTACTTGCCCGAGATTCGATCGTCGGTATCTCCATACCTAGTTCAATATCGTTATCGGCAAGTCTCTTTACTCGTTCCGTAATACATCATCCCGTAACTAACTCCTTAGTCACTTTGCTTGCAAGCTTCTTATGATGTGCATTACCGAGAGGGCCCAGAGATACCTCTCCGAAACACGGAGTGACAAATCCCAGTCTCGATCCATGCCAACTCAACGGACACCTTCGGAGATACCTGTAGAGCATCTTTATGATCACCCAGTTACGATGTGACGTTTGATTGCACACAAGGTATTCCTCCGGTATCCGAGAGTTGCATGATCTCATGGACTGAGGAACATGTATTTGACATTCAAGAAAGCAGTAGCAATAAACAGAACGATCATATTCTAAGCTAACGGATGGGTCTTGTCCATCACATCATTCTCCTAATGATGTGATCCCGTTATCAAATGACAACTCATGTCTATGGTTAGGAAACCTTAACCATCTTTGATCAACGAGCTAGTCTAGTAGAGGCTCACTAGGGATACGGTATTTGTTTATGTATTCACACATGTATTTAAGTTTCCGGTCAATACAATTCTAGCATGAATAATAAACATTTATCATGAACAAGGAAATATAAAATAACAACTTTATTATTGCCTCTAGGGCATATTTCCATCATTTGACATAGATATTTTTATCTAGGAGGTATGTGAACCAGAAATTGCAACCGACCCTCTTGTCGAGAAGTTAAATTTAGTTGAAAAAGAAAACGAGTATTTGAAAGAAAAATTGAAAAGAATTGAAGAAGAGAAGATGAAATTGGAGTTGTATGTTGCCGATGTCGTCGATGATCACAAGATCAAGATGGATGCAATGCGCTTGAAGATTAGAAAGATTAGAAAATATGCCGTTAATAAAAAGGCTTGGTATCATTATGTTGTTGGATCAATTATTACCTTAGTTGCGATTTTGATCGCATTTGTTGTTGCATTTAAATGCTTTAGCTAGATAGTTTTATGTTGTTTTATGAGAATAAGTGTGTATGAACTTTATGTATGAGCTTGTATTAATTTGGTCTTTTCGGTGTTGTGTAATGAAGATGAGTCGGCAATGGATGTACGATGACCGACGCTCTCCCCAGTTCATTAATGGCGTGCATAGTTTTCTGCGTGCGGCTGAGGCAAACAAGCAGAATGGTTTTATATGTTGTCCATGTGGTGTCTGTAAGAATGATAGGAATTACTCTAGCTCAAAAGTCATTCACGTCCACCTGTTTACGTCCGGTTTCATGTCCGGCTATAACTGTTGGACCAAGCACGGAGAAAGAGGGGTTCTAATGGAAGAGAATGAAGAAGAAGAGGATGATGACAATTATCTTGGGTTCCCTCAATACGATGGTACTACAATGGGGGAAGAGAATGTGGTATGCTCCTATAATACCACGGTTGAAACGTTTGTTCCAAAACAAAGAGCATGCCAAGTTGTTGCGATGGCACAAAGAAGACTGTAAGAAAGACGGGAAGTTGAGAGTACCCGCTGATGGGTCGCAGTGGAGAAAAATTGAGAGAAAGTGGCCGGAGTTTGCAGGTGACGCAAGGAACTTATGGTTTGGTATAAGTGCAGATGGCATTAATCCTTTTGGGGAGCAGAGCAGCAATCATAGCACCTGGCCTGTGACTCTATGTATCTATAACCTTCCTCCTTGGTTGTGCATGAAGCGGAAGTTCATTATGATGCCAGTGCTCATCCAAGGCCCTAAGCAACCCGGCAATGGCATTGATGTGTACCTAAGGCCATTAGTTGAAGAACTTTTACATCTGTGGGACATAAAAGGTGTACGTGTGTGGGATGAGCACAAACAGCAGGAATTTGACCTACGAGCATTGCTGTTTGTAACCATCAATGATTGGCCTGCTCTTAGTAACCTTTTAGGACAGACAAACAAGGGATACCACGCATGCACGCACTGTTTAGATGAGACCGAAAGTATATATTTGGATAAATGTAAGAAGGATGTGTACCTGGGACATCGTCGATTTCTTCCGATCAAGCATCTCTTAAGAAAGAAAGGCAAGCATTTCAAAGGTGAGGCAGATCACCGGAAGAAGCCTGACCACCGTACTGGTGATCATATACTTGGTATGGTCAAGGATTTAAAAGTAATCTTTGGAAAGGGTTCTGGTGGACAATCTGTTCCGAATGACGCTGACGGACACGCACCCATGTGGAAGAAGAAATCTATATTTTGGGAGCTACCCTATTGGAAAGTCCTAGAGGTCCGCTTTGCAATAGACGTGATGCACGTGATGAAGAATCTTTGCGTGAACCTGCTAGGCTTCTTGGGCGTATATGGGAAGACAAAAGATACACCGGAGGCACGGGAGGACCAGCAACATATGCACGAAAAAGACGGCATGCATCCAAAGCAGTATCAAGGTCCTGCCAGCTACGCTCTTACCAAAGAAGAGAAGGAAATCTTCTTTGAATGCCTGCTCACTATGAAGGTCCCGTCTGGCTTCTCGTCGAATATAAAGGGAATAATAAATATGGCAGAGAAAAATTCCAAAACGTAAAGTCTCATGACTGCCACGTGATTATGACGCAATTACTTCCGGTTGCATTGAGGGGGCTTCTACCGGAAAATGTTCGATTAGCCATTGTGAAGCTATGTGCATTCCTCAATGCAATTTCCCAGAAGGTAATCGATCCAGAAATCCTACCAAGGTTACAGAATGATTTGGTGCAATGTCTTGTCAGTTTTGAGTTGGTGTTCCCACCTTCCTTCTTCAATATCATGACGCACGTCCTAGTTCACCTAGTCGAAGAGATTGCCATTCTGGGTCCTGTATTTCTACACAATATGTTCCCCTTTGAGAGGTTCATGGGAGTCTTAAAGAAATATGTTCATAACCGTGCTAGGCCAGAAGGAAGAATCTCCAAGGGCCATGAAACAGAGGAGGTTTTTTGAGTTTTGTGTTGACTTTATTCCTGACCTTAAGCCGATTGGTGTTCCTGAATCGCGGCATGAGGGGAGACTGAGTGGAAAAGGCACGCTAGGAAAGGATTCAGTAATATGTAGGGACGGGCATTCTTGGGCCCAAGCACACTACACAGTTCTACAAAATTCCACCTTGGTGGCTCCGTATATCGAGGAACACATGGATATTGTACGCTTCAAGAACCCGGAGCAGTCTGACCCCTGGATTAAACGTACACACATGGCGACTTTCGGCGGTTGGTTGCAAACACATCTCATGAATGACGGCAGTGTTGGAGATGAGCTATACTTGTTGGCCAAGTCACCATCTTCGACTATATTGACTTTAAAAGGGTACGAGATTAATGGGAATACATTTTACACGATCGCCCAAGATAAAAAGAGCACCAACCAAAACAGTGGTGTCCGCTTTGATGCAACAAACACCAATAGGGAAAATGACACATATTATGGTTACATAGAGGAGATATGGGATCTTGACTATGGACATGAGTTTAAGGTCCCTTTGTTTCGGTGCAAATGGGTCAATCTGACAGGAGGCGGGGTAAAGGTAGACCCGCAGTAAGTAATGACAACAGTGGATCTCAACAATCTTGGGTACACAGACGAACCATTCATCCTAGCCAATGATGTGGCGCATGTTTTCTATGTGAAGGACATGTCTACCAAACCGAGAAAAACGAAAGATAAGGAAGCGAATACATCATACGGTAAGCCAAAGTGCCACATAGTTCTTTCAGGGAAAAGAAACATCGTGGGAGTGGAGGACAAGACAGACATGTCAGAAGATTATGAAAAGTTTCATGAAATTCCTCCCTTCACAGTGAAGACTGGCCCAAGCATCCTGTTAAATGATGAAGATTTTCCATGGTTACGGCGCAAAGGGACACACGCGAAGAAAAAGTTTTATACCCCAAGATCCCACTCTAGGATGTGATCGGCTTCACCGTCATCACTTTCTTCTCTAGTGAGTAGCCGAGATAGTCCAGTTTGTACATGAAGTACATCCAGTTTTTGCCGTAACCCTCTCAACTTTTTAACACATGCTATGTGGGTGAAATGATGATACCATGCCAAGTTTCACCCTTTTCAGAGTTCATTTGTAGTGCTTTTCACTTTCAGGGTCATTTAGCTCAAAAAAATCATTAAATGCATGAAAAATAGCAAATGAAGTTAGAAAGGGTTGAAATTTGAGGATGTGGCTTTGAATGGTGCATATTGAATGCACAAAAAGTCTGGAGTTGAAATAAGTTCAAAAAAATGAAATGCCTTTGTAACAGATGAGTTTTTGTCCGAAACCTTGATGCTTCGAAGGAGATGGTCCAGTTTGTACACGAAGTGCATCTAGTTTTTGCCGTAACCCACTCAACTTTTTAGCACATGCTATGTGGGTGAAATTATGATACCATGCCAAGTTTCAACCTTTTCAGAGTTCATTTGTAGTGCTTTTCACTTGCAGGGTCATTTAGCTCAAAAAAATCATTAAATGCATGAAAAATAGCAAATGAAGTTAGAAAGGGTTGAAATTTGAGGATGTGGCTTTGAATGGTGCATATTGAATGCACAAAAATTCTGGAGTTGAAATAAGTTTAAAAAAAATGAAATGCCTTTGTAACAGATGAGTTTTCGTCCGAAACCTTCATACTTCGAAAGAGATGGTCGAGTTTGTACACGAAGTGCATCCAATTTTTGCTGTAACCCTCTCAACTTTTTAGCACATGCTATGTGGGTGAAATGATGATACCATGCCAAGTTTCAACCTTTTCAGAGTTCATTTGTAGTGCTTTTCACTTTCAGGGTCATTTAGCTCAAAAAAATCATTAAATGCATTAAAAATAGCAAATGAAGTTAGAAAGGGTTGAAATTTTAGGATGTGGCTTTGAATGGTGAATATTGAATGCACAAAAAGTCTGGAGTTGAAATAAGTTTAAAAAAATGAAATGCCTTTGTAACAGATGAGTTTTCGTCCGAAACCTTGATACTTCGAAGGAGATGGTCCAGTTTGTACACGAAGTGCATCTAGTTTTTGCCGTAACCCTCTCAACTTTTTAGCACATGCTATGTGGGTGAAATGATGATACCATGCCAAGTTTCAACCTTTTCAAAGTTCATTTGTAGTGCTTTTCAATTTTAGGGTCATTTAGCTCAAAAAAATCATTAAATGCATGAAAAATAGCAAATGAAGTTAGAAAGGGTTGAAATTTGAGGATGTGGCTTTGAATGGTGAATATTGAATGCACAAAAAGTCTGGAGTTGAAATAAGTTTAAAAAAATGAAATGCCTTTGTAACAGATGAGTTTTCGTCCGAAACCTTGATACTTCGAAGGAGATGGTCTAGTTTGTACACGAAGTGCATCCAGTTTTTGCCGTAACCCTCTCAACTTTTTAGCACATGCTATGTGGGTGAAATGATGATACCATGCCAAGTTTCAACCTTTTCAGAGTTCATTTGTAGTGCTTTTCAATTTCAGGGTCATTTAGCTCAAAAAACTCATTAAATGCATGAAAAATAGCAAATGAAGTTAGAAAGGGTTGAAATTTGAGGATGTGGCTTTGAATGGTGCATATTGAATGCACAAAAAGTCTAGAGTTGAAATAAGTTTAAACTAAAATTATTCACAAACTAGTGATTCACACAAATTTCAAAGAATTCAAATTTAAACTATTGAAATTTGAAAACTACTGGCACTAGCGAAAAGTTTATAATTTTTGTGACCTAAAGCAAAAAGATTCACTCAAAAACTCTAAATATTGCCAGTTAATTAGTAGAAACAAAAGTAAAAAAATAAAGCAAAAAACAAAAACAGAAAACATGAAAAACAACATTTGGACCGCCGAAAACAGACCTTTAGTCCCGGTTGGTGGTGGCAACCGGGACTAAAGGGTAGACCTTTAGTCCTGGTGCGTGGCACCAACCGGGACTAAAGACCCTTTAGTCCCGGTTGGTGCCACGCACCGGGACTAAAGGCCTCTGGGTATTTAAACTGCCCCCTTATTCCCCAAATCTTCCTCTCCCTCGCCCGATCGACCAGCTGCTCCTCGACACGTCCGCTCCCGCCGCCGGCCTCCACGCGATGCCGTCAGGCTGCCTGACTGCGCCCTCGACGTCAGCTCCCGCCGCCGGCCTCCACGCGCCGCCCGAGCCCGCCGGCGCCGCTCTCCTCCTTGCACCGCGCGCTGTCCTCCACGCGCCCGATGCTGGCCCGAGCCGCGCCGCTGTCCTCTGCCCGACACCGGCCACGCCGCCGTCCTCTGCCCGACGTCGCCGCTCCTCCACGCGCCGCCCTCCGTCTCCGGCGTGCCTCCCCGCCTCCCTCCGCCCCGACGATCCCGCTTGGTGAGCCTCTCCTCCTCTTTTTGTTCATCTTTTTTTGTGTGTAGATGAATGTTAATTAGATGGATTTATTATGTATTTTTGTGTGTAGATGAATGTTAGATGGATATGTAGATGGATAGATGTTATATTGATGTATGTTAGAATGATGGATGAATAGAAATGTTAGATATATGGATGTTAAATGGATGAATAGAAATGTTGTTCAAGTGTGGGTTCTCTATAAAAAGAATGGTTGGATCAATGCTATAAAATGTTGTTCAAATTTGCCCATCTACTATAGTTGTAAAAGTTTATTAAATATGAGTAGCATAATATAATGATAATTATTGCATAGGAATTTGTTTTCATAAGAATTTGTTCTCTACGTCGACGATGCCCGGCCCGCATCCTCGTCGTCGACTCGGCGGTGACAACCTGCTTGAGAGGCGCCATGTCCGGGACTGGGCTCCGCCGGGCTGGCACTGGGAGGTGCTACCTTCCGGGGCGCGCAGCTTGGTGAGGAATCGGGCTCCCGTTGTCGACCCGAAGCTTCTTTGGTGGCGGTCGTGTGGGCCACTATCGGTGCGGAGGCAGCCGGCCCCCGAGGAGGTGGTACGTCGCCGTGTCAAGGAGGAGGACGAGCACGTCCGTCGCTACATGATTGCATTGGACGTCAGGTTCTCCAATACCTGGCAGGTTCTTCAGGGATCTCACCCGAGCTATGATCCTGTGATGGTTCCTTCTCTTTGGGTGTCCACCGCCCGCGCCTCAGGAACCGCGAGTCAACTGGATTATTCGATAATATTCGAGCTGTATTAGTGATGTTATATGATAATATTCGAGATGTATTAGTGATAATATTCGATGATGCATTAACTGGATTATTCGAAATGTATTAGTTTTTGCTTATTGAATGCATTCTAATTTGAATACTAAATTGTTTTATCTTTCTTCTGGATTAGTTAAGCTATGGACTATAGCGGCAGAGACGACCATGATCAAGAGGATATCATGTTTGACATGATACGCTCCCAAAACCCAGAGATTGAACCAGATGACGGCTCACAATATCTGAACGAGTCCGGTGAGGGAATTGAGGAAGAACCAATAGACAAAGGGCACACACACAATGATGGCGAAGGAAATGTTCTTCAATTAACAAAGTCCGGCGAGGTATATATATATATATATATATATATATATATATATATATATATATATATATATATATATATATATATATATAAGGCCTCTGGTGATCATTACATGTATTAATTGATTTGTATATATATATATATATATATATATATATATATATATATATTAATGAATCTTTCTTCTTTTAGCCCTCCGGATCGAGCAAATCTTCTACAAGGGTAGTATGAGGCCCGGCCAAAAAGTTGCCCGATGGCATAAAGTACAACATCGATGAAATCAAAGAAGATGGCGAACCGATTGCTCCTAAAAAGAATGCGGACAAATTTATACGTCAATGCGGAGTTATTGTTAGGGACCAAATCCCGATCACCGTTCAAGAATGGAATAAGCCAAAGGAAGATCGAGGAGTTAGTTTTGTCGACGAAAGAGCAAAAAAATCTGCTTTGGGATACGCTCATGTCACATTTCGCCCTATCAGAGGGTTTCACAGATCTCCAACGGGAGAAAGTCAAGAAGTGTGCTCTTAAGAAGATGGCCACACAATTCCAGACTTGGAAGAAAAGATTATTGGCTAACTACGTCAACGTAGAAAAGAAGACTCTAGAATTCACTAGACCACTAGAGAAGGTAAAAGATCACTGGGACTTATTTGTGGAGTTCCAGGAATCGGAAGCAGCTAAGGAACGGTCGAGGAAAAACAAGATAAATGCTGAGAAAAAAAGTTTCACCATGTTCTGGGGCCAGGTGACTACAAGACTGGGTTGAATAAGTGGGATGAATCTGAGGAAAAGATGATTGCTGAAGGGGTCACTCCAAAAACAGTGGGTTGGCCCGACAGGTGCAGGACTTGGTTTTATGCGCATGGGGGAAAGTTGGACCCAAAGACAGGGGAGATTATTGAATAGGCAAGTCTTAAAGAAGCCTCGGACGCTTTACTTGAAGCAATAAAAGAGGCTCGAACGGGTGCGTTCCAGCCCGAGAGAGAGAACGACGAGCTCACACACGCCCTCAAGAATCCTGAACACCCGAGACGAACACGAGGCAAAGGCGTTGTTCCGTGGGTTGAGGGGTTTGCGGAGTGGAACGCCACTTATAGAAGCCGTGCGAGAAAGAAGAAGCAGGATGCAGACCAGAAGAAGCAGGATGCAGACCGGCTTCAAAAGGTAGAATCAAAGAACGCGGAGTTGGAACGCGCTTTCATGCGGCAGCAGGAGCAGATCGACACAATTAGCCAGCAAAGGGCGTCTCAGCGGCAGGAGCAACGAGATCCAGCATTGGATAGTACCATCCCATCTATGCCGAAAAGCAACATAAGTTCCACGGAGGTCCCAGCCGATGATGCACTGCTGGCTCGCTACCCCGTGGATGATATCCAAGAGACGACAACTTGTGAGCTACACATGAAAATGAAGAACATCTCCATGAAGGTGGCGGACGGCTTTGCTTTACCGAATGCACCTGAAGCAACCATCCACGGCAATCCGATTCCACCTAGCTATGCTCGTGTCGGGGTGGATGAAGTTCTGTCGGGATATGACTCACTAGAGCTTGACTTTCCTGGAGGTCAAGGGGAGCAGACACTGGGAGAAGCCATACGTGGTCTCATTGTATGGAGAAAGGAATGCATCGTGTTTCCAAACTCGGTGCCAAGGCCACCGACTCCTCCTCCAAGTCCGCCGCGTTAGCCGACTCCAACCCACCTCGAGACGGAGTGCGGGGCGAGTCCGCCATATTGATCTCCGCCGTGTCAGCCGAATCCACCCCACCTCGAGACGGAGCCCAGCGCGAGTACGCGATATCGATCTCCGCCGCGTGAGCCGACTCCAAAGCGGAAGAGAGCACCAAAGAAGAAACCCGAGCCTCCTGCCAAAAAGAAGTTAGCTTACGAGATGACTGAGGAGGAAAACAAAGGGGTCATGGATCGCCCCCGCCGCCGAAGGAGAAAAAACCTGAGAAAGTCATACAACACTTTGTGGATCTTGCAAAACCGGCTGTGGAGAAAAGGCGATCAGACTATGAACGCTCTATTAGCAAGTCATATTATCAACAAAAAAAATCAGCAGTCAAGCCTTACAGGTAGTAATAAAAGCGGGAAAACTGTTCCCCAGCTCGGAGAACAGGCAGTGCAACCGATCCCCCCGCTCAAGGTTAGTACCGATAAGGCGGTAACCGACGCTGATAGAGAGATGGCTAGAGAGATGGGTATCACTGTTGAACAACTCCTAGGCATCGAGGAAGTCCCCACGATGGATCCGAAGGAACTAGCATGGAAATATGTCCCCGGGAACCCTCTGGTCAGGCCTGGCGAGGAGGAGCTTCTATCAACGCAAATGCGCAGATTGCATGGTACCTGAGAGAAATAAAGGCCGGGCGAGAGAGCCTCATGGTGAAAGTCAAGCCAGAGCATTACTTCTATGGATTGAATTTCCAGAAATTTTTCAGTTATTCAATCAAGACGCACTCGACAAATCTCTGGTCAGTTGCTATTGTCTGTAAGTGATTTCTTTCTGTAATTTAAGTCTCTAGCTTAGCTCGTTCATTGCCTGTAATTATCCTCACTATATTCTTTTGTGTGGTATTATGCAGAATGAAGACTTTTGAATTAAAAAGAGATGGAGTCTATGGCATTGGGTTCATTGACCCAAATACCGTTAATGAAAATGTGTTAAATAACCACAAACAAGACACAGAGAATAGCTAGCTAATGTTTTTGAAGGAACTAAATACCAGACCAGAAATACTTTTTCCTTACAACTTCAGGTGAGTGTTACTGTCTTGTACTACAAATTCTATTTTTGCTTACTCGATGTTAAGTGTAGTTGATGAGTTATGCATGCCCGCTTATACAAACGTGTGCGCAGATTCCACTGGATCCTGCTAATCATTAGAGTTGACGAAGGAACCGTTGAAGTACTGGACTCACTAGGTAAAGACCCTGAAGAATACAGGAGCCTTTTTTTGATGCTCGACAGGTAATTTCAATCATTATCGCACTATGTCGGCCTCTTTAGTTCATTTCCTGATATCAAGTAATTAATAACTCCTTTATTCATTTTCTTTGCCGGGCAGGGTTTGGAAAAAGTTCATCAAAGAGGTTGTCGGTGAATGGGAACCACAGCTGAAATGGCGACGGTCCAAGGTAATTAAGTAGTACTAGCTACGTCCGCGCATCTCTTTAATTCTAGTTTCAATACCATTATCATGCTTGATTATTATCTGATTGAATTCTATTCTCGTAAAGTGTAATAGGCAGGAAAAGGGGACTAATTTATGTGCATACTACGTTTGCGAGAACATTCGCTTTATTACCGAAAGGAGCAGAGATGCAAGACATCTTTGGGTACGTAAACACTATTCATAATTTTTTTTATCATGATCTAATATATATACACACAACTAATATATTCATATTGATCTCCTTCTTTCAAGATGGTGGAGATGCGGGATAGGCTCCTACCAAAGGACCGCATATGAGCACTTCAAGAGGAAATGGCGGGATTTTTGCTTGAGCAGGTCATATCTCCCGACGGAGAATACCATTTCACCTAATGCCTGCATGTAATGATCTGCAAATTGTAGGAGAAACTGTATATACCAAATTGTATATATATATATATGTGTATGCATGGTCGTACGAGAAATTCTATGATATATGATTGGTTCTATGAGAAATTCTGTTATATATGCATAACGTGTACAGTATGTAGTAGTGTAAAATATGTTTGAAATGAAAAAGAATTAAATGGAAAACACAAAATGAAAAGGAAAAATTAACAATAAACCCTAAACCCCTAAACCCCTAAACCTTTAGTCCCGGTTGGTGACACCAGCCCCCGGCGCCGGCGCCCGGCCGGCCACGTGGTAGGGATTTAGTCCCGGTTGGTGTCACCAACAGGGACTAAAGGTCCCCAGCCCCCAGCGCGCGCTGCCGGCCACGTGGCAGGGATTTAGTCCCGGGTCGTGGCCAACCGGGACTAAAGGGTGGGGGCCTTTAGTCCCGATTTTTTAGTCCCGGTTGGTGAACCGGGACTAAAGGCCCTTCCCAACCGGGACTAAAGGCCGTTTCTCCACTAGTGTTAGGGCGACACCTTCCTGCACTTTACCCAATCTCAGAGTTGGGTAGTGGGAAACAACCCTCGCCAGAGCCATCCGAGCTCCTTCACAAGCAGTAGAGACCTTCCATTTCTAGACCTCTGACAATCCATTCTTCAGTAGTTCTGCCAGGGAGGCTGCGCCCTTCCCGAGGTCTGCCTCTGGGAATAGTGCAATGCGAGTCTCCTTCGCTATGGCCATCACCGCTTCTGCCCCTGTCTATGCCTTCTTCATGCAATCCAGTTCCTTCTCCCCAAGGATGCTGGTATCGCCAAGAAGGGCATCGGTAACAAGGCTGGAGGTATTAGTTCTTGGCAAGCTTGTAGTTCGCTGCATAAAACAAAAAGAAGGCAATTAGAATTGCTCATACATGATTTAACGGATCGGAAATCTTGTCTATAGACTAAACATTTACAGTCAGCAGCCTCCCTGGCATCTGCCAGAAGAACCTCCGTTGTCCTGAGCTTCTCCTCGGCCTGCATTGTTCCTCGCATCTTCTTCCAGCTTGAATACGTGAAATGGAAGACGCCAATCTCTGCGACCTGAGCGCGGAGAGACTCCACTTCTCTGCACTGCTCGATAGCGAGCCTCAAACGGTCTTAAATTTCTATATGGGAAAAATGCAGCTCCTAGAAAACCTCTGCGACCTTCATGGCTCACTCATAATCACGGCGAAGGCATGGGATCTCTGTTTCAGTAGCTTCAGAACATATATTATTAGCCATTGCAAAAAGGAAAAGGAAGAAACAAAGTAAGCGACAGAACACTCACCTTCTGCTCGCTCCTTGACTCTCGCCTTGGCGAGCCTCAGCTCCCTATCCTTCCTCGCTGGTTCTACATGGCTGGCCACGACATCAGAGGTGGCCGTGATGTAGTGTGACTTAACATGGCTGCGTTTTCGCAGATTCTACCATGATAAAAGAAAAGAGTTAGTCCTGGATGCAAAATAAGACCCTCCATCAGAGCAATTGCTTTGATAGAGGCTCGGGGGCTCCACCCACTAGGTGCGCTGGCCGCGCTCCCAGTGATTATCAAAGAAAAACTAAGAACTTGAACCTCTGCTAGACCAATAGCTCTGACAGAGGCTCGTGGGCTACACCCTATGGGTGCGCTGGCCGCTCCCCCATAGGTAGAAAAATTGCAAAAAAAAAGACATGAAGGTAACCAGACTTACCCCCATGTTTAGCCGCAGGATCTGCGTGGCATCCTTGTGGAAGCCCTGCAGATACTTGATCATCTGGGGTATATACCCTAGAAAATCATCGATGATAGGAGCAGACTTGGCCCACTCTGTGGCCACCTTTGTATCATCGATGCTGCCAATCACCTTTGTTGGATCAAAGGGATTGACAATACTCATCCTCATGGGATGGTCTTTGGCAAAGCCGAAGGGAGAAGGGCGCTGATATTGCTCGCCCTCCGCCACCCAGCCGGGCTGCCAGCCGAGCTTCCTCAGAAGCTCGTCCTCATCATCCTCCGGCATTGTCCTCCTCGAGCTGCTCTACCCTTCATAGGCAGGCGTAGAGCTTGGCCTAGACCTCCTCGCCTTGCTTCCTTGGGGCGGGGCAGATGTCTCCTCGACCGCAGAAGAGTTTCGAGCATTGTGCTCGGGAGTGTTCAACCCCACCTCTGGATGAGGTGGGGGGCTTGGTGGCAGATCCTCCACGCCAGCAGAAGCCTCTGTGTTGGTGCATGGAGGGGTAGAAGGCATCACCTCTTCCATAGAAGGCATCGCCTCTTCCATAGAAGGCGTCTGCTCTTCAGCAGAGAATCATTGAGCGTCGGCAGAGGGCCCCTGCTCCTCAGCATAGGAGGTGACTCTGTCTACATTGGCTCTTCAGCCGTAGTGCCGCTGCTCTGCTTGGTGGCCTCTCCTTCCTTCAGGAGGAGGTATGTCTTCTTGCTGTCAGGACAAATAGAAGACATGCTGGTTACCTATAATTGAACGTGATAAAGCAAAACCTTACATTATAAAGGCAGGGCCCTTACCCAGACACCTTCCATGGGTTGAAACCTTTCTTTCTCCCCTTCGGCGCAGAAGAGGAGGGCTCCTGCTAGTCGCTGCAGACTGGCTCTGTGGGGGCGCTTGACAAATGGGGGTGGTGTCTCCGGGGTCTTCGATGCGGATCCTGCGAGACGCCTTCCTATTCCAAGTATTGACAGAGGGGCCCATCTTCTCGCAGTCAGCTTCAGGGGCGGCCGCATCAGGCGCGGCCTTTCTCAAATACCTCTTCCTAGCATTGCTGCTAGGCTCGGCTGGCGCTGCAAAGCGCAGGTCATTTTCCGGCTGATCCTCTGGCAGAGGAGGATCAGAAGCGAAACCTTCAAAGGTATAAGAAGAAAGAAGAGGCCAGGTTATAAAGGAGCTCTGATAGTCTAAATGAAAAAGGCAGAAATCTAAAACTACTAGACAAAAACATACCCGCGGAGGTGGGTGAGCGGCATGGTAACCAGGATGGTCTTCGCCCCGGCTGTAAAAACGGTCGTGGTCATCCTGGGGGATATCCAGATAGGCCCTGATCTTGTCGATGACGTCGTCTTCATGGATGGGCTCTCTGGTCATCCGATGGGGGTCTTCTTCCCCGATGTACTCAAACATATAACCGGTCCAAGCTCTCAGAGGCTGGATTTGGCGGCGCAAAAATGCCTTCGGGACTGCATAAATGGTTAGCCCCTATTCCCCAGTCTAGGAGTTTGCAGCACACAGCAGGTTTTCCCTCAGTGAGAAACCAAGGTATCAATCCGTGGAGGTACCGGTATCCTGCAACAGTTGAATGCTCTGTAGCACAAATAAAACTTCACTTGTGTCCCAACAGTTCTAACAAGGGTGTCAACCTTGCTAGTCTTGCTAGTTGCACAAGGCAATTAAAAGATAACGTGGGAAGAATATTGTTGCTATTTTGGGACTAAAATAGAACTGAAAATAAAACATCTTGTCAATGTTGTTGGAAGGTCATTCTTATGTTAGAAACTGGACTGGGGTTCATAGGTTCACCAAGTATAACTCTCCAATACATAAAAGTGCAGTAAGTAACATGATCATGTGACAAAGTGCATGATGAAATATTTTTTTGCTGATGCCAGACATATGAAAGTGTTGATTCCTATATTGGCAATATGTCCAAATACTATAGACCGAAATCCATCTACATCTATAGCTAAATAACCCGTTCATAGGCCGAGATCCGTTATAGCAATGAAATTAACAACAATATTGTTTTCATTTTGCTCAACCATATCACCAATAGAAACATCATTGGAACTAGAAGCATTACTTTACATGGACGACATAGACATAAGTATATCAATTTTCTCATTCAAGCTACCAACTTCCTCTATGGAGCTTACCTACTTTGCTGTTGGAGCTCTCTCAGTATGCCATTGGGCATAGTTTGTCATCATGTTGTCCAATAGGGCTTTAGCATTTGCTTGAGTCATGTTCATAAAAGTTTCACCTGTAGCTGAATCTAAAAGATTCCTTGACATAACATTAAGTCTAGCATAAAAAGAATGAAGCATTAGCCAATCATCTACTCCATGGCTTGGAAAATTTCTAAGCATGCTTTTTATTCTTTCCCATGATTGTGCTAAGTGTTCATTAGCACTTTATTTAAAGTTCATGATAGCGTTTCTAAGTTGTATTATCTTAGTAGGAGGATAATACTTTCCAATAAAAAGTTATTTGCATTTGTTCCAAGAATCAATGCTACCTCTAGGTAAAGATTGTAATGATTCCTTAGCCCTAGCTTTTAGTGAAAAAGGAAACAATTTTAGTTTCACATAATCAGCCTCTCCTTCTTTATATTTTTGCATATCACAAAATTCAACAAAGTTGTGCAAATGAGAAGCAGCATCTTCACTAAAATTTCTAGAAAATTATTCTTTCATAACCAAGTTGAGCATAGCGGAGCTAATATCATAAGATTCAGCACTAATAGTGGGTGGTGTGATGTAGGAGATATGCCCTAGAGGCAATAATAACAGCTATTATTTATCTCCAAGTTCGTAATTATGTTTATTTTCCATCTTATAACTACAATGGTCCTTGAGGCCGTATATCCATAAAGTCTCAGAGGGAAACCCATATGTACGTGTGGAATAATAAACGGTAAAATGTATTCCTAGTCATGCATCTAAGACTAGCTCAAGTGTTGCATGATGATCATGTTTTCCAGATCATGGGCATGTCTATGCTGGCAACTTTGAGGACACAATGTTGGAAGAACACTTGTGTTGAATCGACCCAAATTGATGTTATGCTATGAGATACATTCATCACAAGTTAATGGTAAATAACACAGAGAAAGTTAACGTTTGCATAAATCCTTAGACCATGAGAGTATTGAGTTCCTTCATGCTTGCTTCATGCACTTTGGGGTTTGTTAAACATCATCCGTAATAGGGTGGCTATTACGGCAGCTTACGGGTTCATGGAAAAGTATGACAAGGGACTAGATAGCTCAAGATTGGGATTTGCTCCTCCGACGATGGAGAGATATTCTTTGGGCCCTCTCGGTGTTACGGTATCCATCATCGTCTGGCCAGACACAGTGTGATTTGATCACAGGGATGCCGGGAACGCGGGAACATGAAAAGAGAACAAAACCGGTAACGAGGAAACCGGCATAGTGAACAATTTGTTGATTCACGTGGATGCCATTAGATCTCACCTCGGGTATTTGTAACATATCACGAAGCAACAGGAATAACACACGGAAACTAACAGGTTCACTAGAGTATTCATTCGTGTGGGTATAGGGATGAATATGGATGTCCACGGTTCCGATATTGATCATTGATCGGAACGTGTTCCGGTCATGTCTATACTTCACCGAACCAACTGGGTCACACACTTAAGGGTCATCTATCTACTGAGTACTAGATAGGGAGTCAGAAAGAAAGTCACCGGAAAAGTTTTGGAGACACTGGAATAGTTCCAGAGAGAAAGTCGACGAAAAAGTTTCGGAGACGACAGAAAAGTTTCTGTGTGAAAACCAGAAACGTTCTGGAGAAAAATCATCATACGAAAATGCTTCGGAATGCATCCAAAATTATTTTAAACAGACACGGAAATTTTTTCATGAAAAGTTGTCATGAATAGTGGTGTGAATAGTGGCAACACTATTAGGGTACAGGTACCCTTTTGGAGTTTTGTCCCAAAAAGTCAAGGGTCATGGTGGGACCCCCTTTGGGGGGGGGCCCACTCATGTGTGGCCAGCCATGGGGAGCTCCTCCATGGAGCTCCACTTGCCACCCCATTTTGCCCTTATGAAGGACATTTTTCATGGGCATTTTAGTATTTTCAAGTGGCCCTCTACCCCTTGCCTCACACTATAAATAGAGGTGGAGAGAGCTCTCCATTTCACTCAAGTTTCTCTCAACACATGCCATGCAATGATCTGGGTTTCTTTTCTCCCTCACACGAAATAGTTTCGTAGCTGAAAGGCTGTCTAGTCTCCGGTAGGGCCTAGTTCTGGGCGGCGAAGTCTTGCCGGATAGTTGACACCGTATGTGTGCAACCTGGTAGAGAGGTCCTAGTTTCGATCTTAGTTCGAGAGTGCCCCCCGAAGGGCTGTCCGAGTGACCGTCCGAGATTCTGAGAGTGCCTCCCGAAGGGCTGTCCGAGTGACCGTCCGAGATTCTGAGAGTGCCTCACGAAGGGTTATCCGAGGGAGTATCCGAGGTTCTGTCCGAGAGCCTCTCGAAGGGCTGTCCGAGGGACCGCCTGAGGGGCTGTCTGAGGGAATACATCCTCGCGGTTGGGAGGTTGTAAAATCCAAGTTGCGGGGATCTGCACCGACGATCTTCGCCAACTCTACTTCCGCTGCGCTACGAGTTGGTAACGATCAGATCCAACCTTGTATGCATCTTCATAGTGGTCCTGGGCTGGTGCGTAGGTCGATTTTTTTTGTTTTCTACTGCGTTACCCTACATGTGATAGGTGTGCTCATGAAGTCATTATAGTTGGTGGTAGAGAAGTCTTTCAACTTCGCATTTGCACCAACGGTACCCATTACAACTACTAAACAAAAAGTAACTACTTGCTGAAATTATAAATCTTTTTGGAGTTTTTGACAGCTTTGTAAAAATAAAACACTAGCAAGGATAAAAACTACAACTGGACAAGATATAAAACAAGGAAGATAATAAAAGTGATATAGAACCTATTGAGAGAAATGTACCTCCCCGGCAACGGCACCAGAAAAGGGCTGCTAATGGAAAATAGCCTTGTTGGGCTCCCCGGTGTAGGAGTTTGGAGCACCCAGCAAGTTTTTCCTCAGTGAGAAACCAAGGTATCAATCTGTGGAGGTACCGGTATCCTACAATAGTTGAATGCTCTGCAGCACAAATAAAACTTCACTTGTGTCCCCAACAGTTCTAACAAGGGTGTCAACCTTGCTAGTCTTGCTAGTTGCACAAGGCAATTAAAACATAATGTGTAAAGAATATTTTTGGTATTTTCGGAATAAAATAGAATAGACAGTAGAACAACGTGAAACTGTTGTTGGAATGTGATTCTTATGCTAAAAACTGGACTGGGGTTCATAGGTTCACCAAGTGTAACTCTCCAATACATAAAAGTGCGGTAAGTAACATGATCATGTGACAAAGTGCATGATGAAATATATCTTTGCTTATGCCAGACATAGGAAAGTTTTGATTCCTATATAGGCAATATGTCCAAATAATATAGACCAAAATCCAATGGCATCTATAGTAAATAATTCGTTCATAGGCCGAGATCCGTCTGCACCATCTGAACATTAAGTGTAAACACGGGGAATTGCCTTAAGCATGATGACATATTGTTGTTTAGGGGACTACCATGAATCCTCTACTAAACCTTAACCCTTAGTGGCAACAATTCAATACAAGCATTTTCCACTTTCTGTCACTGCGGTAGCTACTTGCAAGATTGAACCCAACTAATGCACACCACTCCCACTATTGATTACTCATCTAAACTGGCCAAGATTAAACAAGCAACAAGAGAGAAATATACATCTATAGATCAAACATAATGGCATTCACAAATCTGAACATAAAGGGATAATTCATCACATGATCTACATCACCGCTACAAACTCATAAGATTAACCATACAAGTACTAGGTAGATCATATGACTATTGTATTGATCATCAAAATACATCAAGGGGAGATATTACAACTTGTCTACTGTCATGAACCCGTAGTCCAGGGGTTGGACTACTCACAACTCATCATGGAGAGCGAGGATCGATGTTGGTGATGATGAAGATGAATTCTCCCCTCCGGTAGAGTTCTAGAACAGGGCTGAAAATGAAGATCGCCTTGGAAACGCGATGTGGCGGCGGTGAAAAAAATGCTCAATAATTAGAGTGAAGTTTTGGGGGGTATATATAGACCATTGGGCACCGAAGGCCAGCCAGAGGGTCACACAGGTTGTAGGCGCCCCTAGGCGCCCAGAGCCATAGGGCGCCTACACCAGGCGGCTAGGCACCGGGGGTGGCTCCTGGGTCTTCTCCTGTCATGAAATTTCCCAAACTATTTTTCCTTTATTTTTTAACGGACTTTTTTGCGGATTTTCCTAAAATTACAAAAACAACCAAAAACAGAGACTGGCACTGGGCACTTGATTAATATGTTAGTCCAATAAATGTTGATAGAAAGTATGCCCAAAGTGTATGTAATTGATAGCAATATAGCATGAATCATACAAAAATTATCGATATGTTTGAGATGTATGAATGATGCCTTGGAAGAGGGGGATGATGTTCTTGAGCGTCTCGTTGTCTGGACGATCATTCCAGCACGCCCTTCACATCGGGACCTTGACAGAGAAGTCTGGCAGGCCAGGCGTCATGTTCTTGATGTAGAACCAGGTCGCTTGCCAGTTCTTCACCACCTTGTTCAGCGTATAATCCAGATACTCCATCTTGATCGATGCCTTCTTATGCCACAGACCCCCCCCCTAATCTTGAAAATCACGCTGCCAAACACGTTCATCTTGTCGGCGCGGGGGTTTAGCCTGACGCAAAAGAGGGAGCGCCAGAGGTTGAAGTGAGGGTTAATGCGTAGGAAGCATTCGCAGAGGGTGACGAAGATGGCCACTTGGAGGACATAGTTGGGGTTGAGGTTGTGAAGCTCTAGCCCATAGAAGAAAAGCAACCCACGCAAGAAGTTATTCACAGGAAGTGACAAACCAAGGTTGACGGCGGCAAACAAAACCACTTCATCAGAGCTAGGTAGCGGTCCCCGGCTCGGCGCGCCGCGCCACCAGCCACCCTGGTGGCAGGAGACCCTCCGTCTGGAGCTCATCCAGATCATGGATAGTGACATGGGTCTCCATGAAATTGTCCGCATGGAATCCAGGAAATCATACGATTCCCACGGATCTGTTTGCCTCTCGTAATCCCAGAGGCGATTGTCCTCGAATTCACGCTCGAAGCTCTCCTCACCTTAACCACTGCGCACTCGAGCAGAGCACGTAGAGGTGGTGGGGAGGGAAGGGGGCATGAGATTTGGGGAAGATCTGAGCTCAAGGGGCGCCAATGCTGAGGAGAGCAAGGGGAAGACAAAGGTAAGAGCAGGTAAAAAGCACAGTAAAAGCCATCTTTGTTATCGGTCGCTTGGAATGGGCTCAGGTTAGGTTTGATCTATTCAAAGCTAATCAAAGGGCGCCATGCACCATCGGTCGTTCTAATCAGACCAAAGGTAAAAAAAAGATCGTTGACGTCCTTATTGTTTAAAGAGCAACCTCTAGCAAGGCCGCGGGTGGCGGGGCATCACCCTGATGGCAACTAGTTTGGTAGAGCATTACTTCTGAGTTTATTCTGGTTCGGATGAGAACTCTCGAGGTATCCCTCCATCGGGCCTTGGCTAGCAATAGGGTTTATTCCTATGATAGATATTTTGCGAGGGTTCTGTTTGAATTCATGGCGTGCCCAGCAAGCGGCCACAAGCTGACTTCTGCCAGACAGACTATGACCAGGCGTCACCAGGATCAATCTGTTACTCATATAACGGTCACCATCTCTTTCTGCCCATCGGGTTAGAGCTCGTTCAGACCCAAAGATTTTTGACAATCTTATTTCAGGTACTTCTGAGCTCATAAAGGCAAGTCTGCCGATCAAATGACGAGGCACGCTCAGTCCGATCAACACCTTAAATCACCGTTTGGACAAGGAGAAGTCAAAAGGATCAGCAACCGAGACTTTGAAGAGCTCAGGGGCTACTGACGGTGACATGCCCCCCCCCCCCCCCCGTATAGCTACGGAGGACTGAAGAGGCCCAATGACAATAGGGCGGCCCAAGCCTGCTACTTGAAGTCCACCAGCAATCTGAAGCGCATCACAACCTTCGGGTACAAGATATGGAGTCCTCTCCGTATTAGGCTAGGAGCCGTCTGTGTACGGCATGTATTACCCAACCCTGGTTGTCAACCAGGCATAGCATAGGACAACTCCTGAACCTACTCAGGACATGTAACCTAGCCACGGCCACCTATATTAGGCCCGGCAGGGACCCCCCAATAGGCACCTTATTCTTACATCCAGACATCTGAGGCGACAACCCCTATATGATCTTGCGATCGACCCCTTGTAGACACAAACCCTAGTACTCATATGGGGCTAGTTCATCAATATAGACAAGCAGGAAGTAGGGTATTACCTCGATCCGAGGGCCTGGATCTGGGTAAATCGTCCTCGTGTGCACCATTCGGATGTCTGACGCGTGCGCCATCCTCAGATGGGTATTATCGGGAAAATACCACGACAATGCTTTTCCTTCCCTCGGTCTCCTTAAGCCACGTCATCAGATCTCACTAACCATTTTTTCTTAAAATATTGTGCATCGTAACGAATAAAATAATAAAATGATCATGTCATCGTGTCCTTGTTACTAGGTGCCAATTAATTATGGTCTCATCATTAACGGTACTAGCATAGTAGCACAAAGGTACTCCACCAATTCAAGATGGCAACGGGGACGAAACCAGCCGGGTTTTGATTGCCCAAGCCCATCCCCGCGAGAAAACCGCAAACCCGTCCCCGTCCCCGTCCCCGTGCACGGGCCAGTTTTTTGCCCGTCCCCTAAACCCACGGGGAACCCGTCCCCGCTAGCAGTCAGCGAAAATGGCGCAGAAGGTGGTCGGGCAGCGGCTGTGATATGGGATCGAGCGGCGGCAGCGGGAGGAAAAGCTAAGTTTAGGTTTAGGTGGTGTGCTGCCGTGTGCGGGAGCGAGTTGAGGACCGACCGAGAGAGGGGTTTACCGAGCGAGGGGTGTGGATGTCGTGTGATTTAGGGCTAGGGGCTGGTGCGTTGGGGCTGGGCCAGTCGTGTAGTCGAGGCTGGATCAGTGGATGGGTAGAAATTGGTGGATCAGTGGATATGCTACGTATTTTGACGGGTATGGCGGGTTTCGGGTTCGGGTACTACTGAAACGGGTTTGAACCCGTGAAACATGCCGGGTTTTGTAATGTACCCAGCAGCAGCCCCGCGGGGTTAGAAAGACGCCCATCACCATGCCACCATGGGCATCTTCCCATTACCGATGCTTCGTCGACCCCACACGTACCGGGTGGGGGTGCTGATTAATAGTATTGACAAGCCGAAGCCGTAGCTGTTCGACCCCGGACGGACTCGTCGTTCCGGCAAAAAAATAGCTCAGCGCCGGTGACGTAGTTTGAGAATATGTATGTATGGCATCCATGATCGTTTCAAACAAACCATAAGAGATAAATAAACGATCGACTTGACTGCATATATGCCATTGGCCGCCGGACGGAGGGAGCCTTCAGAGATTTGCTAGAGGGAGAGGAAGAGTAGGGAGAGGCGAGGAGCAAGTGAAGTGAGGGTCGCACCCTCCTTGTTGCTGGAATTTAAAGGCCACACTCCCAGATCATCCACTGTAGTATCTTTATTATTTTTGTTTCTAGAATAGACACCATCCATCTTACTGAATCAAGCAGCAACAGCGCTACTACTGCTACTGCTGTTCATGTTGAGGAGCTGTCAAGGTGCCACATGGCATTTCTTCTATTTCTTTTTTAGCTAAATTGCTGCAAGAGATTTATTTTAGAACAATTTAAATTTAGATTATTGCATGGAGTACGTCTAGCATTGATTGTTTTGCCAAATAATAATCACAAGCAGCGTTAGGCATGTTGGTTAGCAGTGCCACAAGAGAAACTTGTACTCGAAATAAAATGAAATATTGTAGCAAGAGGCTGTGCCTACCTAAAATCTTGCGCTCCGTAGTGAATGAAATAATAAGATACACGTCCCGTCACATCCTTTGTTAAGTGCTAGTAATTAATCAGGTTCATGATTATGTACTACTGTATTAGAACCGTGCAGCAGAAGGTGTCTGAATTTGGTGGGCAGTGAGAGCTGAGATCTTGAGTAATAAAGCTGTACTTTTTACACCATCATATGGCAAATGTTACTATCTAGCTAGCTAGTACACCTCACATCAGAGAGGCAAGCACCCCCCATTGCCCGTTGGTGCCACAGTGTGGCTGGCGTAGGTTCAATCGCAGTTATCCGTTCCAGCAGTGACACGGCATGTGTTCCACAAGGAGGTGTATGATCTCGCGGCAGCCCAAATATTCCTCTACAAGAAAACTGCACGGCAGTTACAGGAACAGGCATCAGCGGCGAGTGGCAGAACAGTGGCTGCTAAATCATGTGGCAACAGAGACAGATGTGTGCCCCAGAACAGTACTCCAATGACGGGTGACAAACCCCCTCCACTGACCGATATTGGCCCTGTTTGTTTCAGCTTTGGGGCAGTTTTTGGACAGGAAAAAGTGAAGCTGAAACAAACAGCGCTGACCGGTCACTGTCCGCGGACGTTTAAGGGGTCGGATTTGCTAAGTCGGTTGTAGATGCTCTTAGTGCTCCCAGTTATTGGTGTTTTGAGCAATTTATTCTCACACACATCTGGTCTGGGCTCAGGAAATGATCGATGTGTTGTTATTGGAGCTGCAGAACAGTACGTAAATGAATCACTTAATTATTATTGGAGTCTTGTTCATCTGAAAAAACTAGTGGAGCTTTTGCCAGGAGCTTCAGGGCAGAAATAAGTTGTGCAGCAAGAGAATTGTACGAGCACTGTTTTGCTTTCTTTGCAGGGAGGCAGTGCTGCTCCAGTTTAGAAACCGGAACTGAAGAAACATGGGATCAAGTAGACGCCAAACGTCATGGCGTTTCTTTTAGCCATGCAAACGCCAGCCACCTTGGCGTTTTACGGAGCCTCGCCAGCCAGTCAGCGAGGGTGCGGGCCAGGTGGAAACGCCAGAGACAGTGGCGTCTCCAGTGCAACTGAAACGTCAGATCGTGAAATACTTACAAAGCAGGGTCAAATCGTGTTAATCTTTGCTTAAAGGGTCGAAACAGTGATTTCGTCCCCCGTGACCGTGAGTGAGAGAGAGGCTGTGAAGTCATGTGGCGCTGGTTGCTTGTAGGCTGCAGCTACTGTCTCTTCTGGCGCCTCAGGGTCCACCAGTCTGCCTCTCGCTCCTAAAAGTTCCTTCACATGCATGCACAGCGCTCTCTCTCCTCACGCTCTTTCACATGCATGCACATAGGACTAGGAGTACTATCTAGCTAGTACCTAGTAAACCTCACATAAGTGACACGGCATGTGTTCCACAAGGAGGTGTATGATCTCGCGGCAGCCCAAATATTCCTCTACAAGAAAACAGCACGGCAGTAACAGGAACTGGCATCAGCGGCGAGTGGCAGAACAGTGGCTGCTAAATCATGTGGCAACAGAGACAGGTGTGTGCCTCAGAACAGTACTCCAGTGACGGGTGACAAACCCCCTCCACTGACCGATATTGTCGCCCATCGCTAACCTCTGGTAAGTGGTGCCAGAGAAGATCACTGACGTGCCCGACACTTGTCAGTACATTGCCGTCGTCGCAACCCATGGGCCCTTTTTTTTTCTGGCTTAGTACCACCACTGACAAGACACGACACATATCCGTGTCTCCGTGATGCACTGGTGCTCGGAGTCGTACTTCTCGCCAGGATCACTTCAAAGAAAACTATGAAAATATTCACCAGCTAAAACCAGAAGAGCGGGAAAGCAAAGAGTCAGAGAACATGAAAGACACGACATAGAATTTGAGTATCGGGTCCGTTTTGATAGCAACGGTAACGTTCAGGGCAACTTTCGTGCTGCCCGATGGCTACAAGGTGGATGATCACACTAACGGAGGCTCGCTAACGCTTGCGGGGAGGTACGCCTTCGATGCATTCATGATGCCCAACACGTTAGCCTTCATCTTCCCCTCGACGGCTATGGTTGGCTTCATGTTCTCTGGGACTTGCATGGTTAGCATGAGGAGCCGCAAGTTCCACCTAGGCTCCCCCGTGTATTTTATGGCGGCTTCGGTCACAAGCTTGACTGCTGCGTTTGCACTGGGGGGTATACATTGTGCTGGCTCCTGTTACTCACAAGACTGCCGTGGTATTGTGTCTCGTTAGCCCTTTTGTGCTGCTCTGGAAAAATGTTGATTATCGGAAAAAGATGGCTTCTTCTTGCTGGACCCTTACGTGCTAGGAAGGGGCTATATTGGACCCTACAAGACTTCGTACCGCTATTCGTGTGGAGCATACTATTTGAATTTTGGCCCTCATAATAATCTTTTGTTGGGCAGCGTTCGCAAATAAGACACTTTTAATATCGACGCCGGCCAACGACTTGAAGAGGCATTGATCAAATATGCCGTGTCAGCAAGAAAGAGTTGAATTGGTACTCGGTGAGGGATCGGTTGAGGTCTTACTTTGCCTGATGGAGATAGCTTTCTTGCTAGAAACTTGTGCTGTAATCATGTATACCAGTCATTAACATATGCATCTATAGTGACAATTTTTTTGTTGTTTAAATTATTATATGTTGTGCTATATGTTCAAAAGTTATATTTATTCCTTAATTTTTGCAAAGCTCGATATTGAACCAACAGAGGCAGGAAACCCTGAAGCAAGGAAAAATACAAGAACGCACACAGGGAAGACGCCGAACACCACGTCAAAGGCGAGCTGAAGGCGCGCCGCACTGCCGCCGCTTCCACCAGAAGCCAGCCAAACCTTGTTTTCTGCCGCCAGGAAGTCGTCAGCTTCAGTCCAGAAGGACTAGCACCCAGGAAGAGGAGCCGCCGTCACAGCCGCAACCGAGGGATCAACACCAACAAGAGCTCCCATCGAACCTCCAACCAAACACCTCACAGACCACGTGCCGCCACCGCTGGAGAATACGGCAACACCCCAGCGAAAGGACCGGACCCATCTAAGACAGTCGTTGTCATTGACCAGCAAACTGCCCGGGGAAGACCAAAGCTCGCCGGATCGAACGATCCGCAAGGACAAAAGAACGCAAGCTCCCCGACAAAGCTCATCACCTCGTCGCGTGGGGAAGGAGCTGTGCCACATTATTTTTTCCCGGCATCGCCGCTGCCACCACGGATCCGCCGGCAAAACACCTCAACCCCCCCCCCCCCCATATATGTGATGACCCGCAAGTATAGGGGAACAACTATAGTCCTTTCGATAAGTAAGAGTGTCAAACCCAATGAGGAGCAGAAGGAATCGATAAGCGGTTTTCAGCAAGGTATTCTCTACAAGTGCTGTAAGATAGTTTTGATAGATAGTTTGGTAGCAAGATAATTGGTAACAAGTAGCAAGTAACAAAAGTAGTAAGGTGCAGCAAGTGGCCCAATCCATAATGTTGCTAAGGACAAGCCGGTGGAACTTCTTATAGTGATTAAAACGCTCTTGAGGACACACGGGAATATCGTCTAGTTACTTTCACCACAATTCATCGACTTACGTTCATTGTCTTGATAAGTTGTTATGTGGGTGGACCGGAGCTAAGGTGTTGTTCTAACTTGAACAAACACCTACCTATGATTATACCCTCTATGCAAGCATCCGCAAATACAAGAGAAGTAATTAAGATAAATCTAACCATAGCATTAAACATGTGGATCCAAAACAGCCCCTCACGGAACAATTCATAAACTGGGGTTTAGGTTTCTGTCACTCCCGCAACCCATCATCTACAAACTATTTCCACAATGCCTTCCCCTAGGCCCAAACATGGTGAAGTGTCATGTAGTCAACGTTCACATAACACCAATAGAGTAAGAAGAACACAACATATCATCAAAACATTGAACGGTGATCAACTTCACATGATTACTAATAACAAGACTTCTCCCATGTCCTCAAGAACAAATAGAACTACTCACAACTCATAATATTGAACATGTTCAGTGGGTATAAATATGCAATCAACAATCTGAACATAAAGATCTTCCACCAAGTAAACCAACTAGCATCAACTACAAGATGTAATCAACACTACTAGTACCCCCAGGTACCAATCTGAGGTTTGATACAAAGATTGAACACAAGAGATGAACTAGGGTTTGGAGATGAGATGGTGCTGGTGAAGATGTTGATGAAGATGAAGCCTCCCACGATGAGAGGGACGTTAGTGATGACGATGGCTTCGATTTCCCCCTCCCGGAGGGAAGTTTCCCCGATGGAATCGCTCCGCCGGAGAGCAAAAGTGCTCCTGCCCTGGTTCCGCCTCGAGACGGCGGCGGCTATTCCCGAAAGTGTTCTCTTATTTTTTTTAGGGTAAATGGCTTCATATAGGAGAAGGACGTCAGCAGTGGACCTTCATGGGCACCACAAGCTAGGGTGCCACACACTGGGGGGTAGGGCGCACCCCCTACCTTGTGGGCCCACCGAGGCTCTTCTTCGATACTTCTTTCTTCCAGTATTTTTTATATATTCCAAAATAAATCTCCGTAAAATTTCACGTCATTTTGAGCTCCGGAGAATTGCTATCTCTGTTGTAGCTTTTTCAGGTCAGAATTTCAGTTGCCGGTAATCTCCCTCTTTTGATGTATCTTGCATTTTAAGAGAGAAAAGGCATTAGAATTGCATCATAAGAAGGAATATAACTTCAAAATAAGATAAATAACAGTAGGAAATCATGATGCAAAATGGACGTATTAGCTCCCCCAAGCTTAGACTCTGCTTGTCCTCAAGCGAATACCGAACTCAGTAAACATGACCACATGTTTAAAGAGAGAGGTGTCGATAAAAAGAAAATACGGACAGGGAAGCATCATCTTTATAAGCATCATTATAACAGCAACTATCATTCATTAAACTTCTCATGAGGAAGTAACAATCTATCCACAAGTTAAGGTATAAACAATAAACTCTCTTGAAACCTAACAAACTATGTTCTCAGTCATTCAAGCAATTACAATTCATCATACTTTTCGGAAGAGTCTATGTAAGAGCTTTTGATTTAGCAAACTTCACATGCTCAACTATCATATAATCTTCTAATGATTGCTGGTACTCAAAGCATATTTTTAGAGCAAACAGTTTCCATTGGACACAAAGGAAGATGGGGGTTTAATATGTCACCTCCCAACTTACTTACCACGAGGATAATTGTCAACAATAATAACTCATGATCATATATATTCAACGAGATATATGTGTCTGGATCTTTCCCCACCACATGATGCTTGCCAAGTGGAGAGTAGTTAAGGTTGGAATAGAAGAAAATATTTTGACTCTTGCAAAAAAGTTAAGCTTTAAGAATAAAAGATAGGCCCTTCGCAGAGGGAAGAAGGGGTTGTCATGCACTTTTGTGTCAGATGTCTGAGTTTTTAATGTAAAGAAACATCACTTAAATATTTCCCCTTACGATAGTGGTCTTTATTGAGCATTCTGTCGCTTTTATTACTCCACCATCACAAGTTCATACCAAGCTTGTTTCCCTTACAATAAAAGATCACACATATTGAGAGGCAATTTTTATTGCTTGAACCGATGACAACTTACTTGAAGGATCTTACTCAATCCATAGGTAGATATGGTGGACTCTCATGGCAAGAAACCGGGTTTAAGGTTATTTGGATGCACAAGTAATATCTCTACTTAGTACAGAAATTTTGGATAGCAAAGATTATAAACAAGCACCACATGTTGAAGGATCCATGACAATATAATTTCTATGCAAATATACACAAACATCGTTCATTATGTTGTCTTCCTTGTCCAATATCAACCATTTGATCAAGTTTGGAAATAATTACTGAGGGTTCACAATCATAAAAGGTGTCCAAGATAGTATATTTGCATGTGAAATCTCTCTTCCTTGATTATTCTTTCATGAATTGTTTGAATGACCAATGCTATGTTTGTTAACTTTCAATAGATTTTATTCCCTACACCCCTATGTGAAGTCATTACTTCCCATGGGATAAGCATATGAAATTTATTTTGCAAAAATAAACAGCAAAAGATACTCATACTAATCTTTATTATAGAAATTCTCACGCACGGTTACATTGATAGAACGGGGACGAAACAAACACTCAAAAACTACTTCATACTAATACTTTTCCTATATCACAAGATAACTAAAGATCAAACTAAGATAGATAATAATGGTAAAAGGTGGTGATGATACGATACCGGGGCACCTCCCCCAAGCTTGGAACAAGCTAGGGGTGGTGCCCATACCCGAATACTCAAGTTTCCTTCTTCGGTGATGGTGGTGATGAAGTGGCATGCTTGTCATTCTTCTTCCAAGGCATAGGCTCCCCATCAAGAAAACAAGAGAGGGTCTCCGGTATCCTGAAATCCATAGCTAAACTCATCCTTTTAAACCTGGTTTCATACTCACAGTTTTGGTTCTGCAGGTCATTGAGTTGTGCTTGGAGATCCTCAATCCTGACGTAGAGACGATCAATAGCCTCCCAGATCTTGTCGCTATCCCACTTCTGCTCACAGACGAATTCCTTGATCATAGAGTGGTTAGCATCAAGTCCACGCTCCACCATCCTCTAGCACTTGAAGATTTCTTGCTCCATGTCTTCGAGCCTGGCCTTCCCGTCTCCCTCCTTCTTGGGTCCTTCAACATCCTTGATATGAAGCACCCCATCCCGGTACTCCAAGGTTTGGGGATGCTTCATTACTCCAGGGAGATAGGGGTTGATGACCTTCTCAAAGAACTTGTCCTTGGAGGAGCTTGACGACGACATAGCAATCCAAAACCTGGTAGAAAACAGCTCGAAACGAAAACAGGACGAAAACTTGCGATACGGAGGTCAGAACATTACGGGATATATATAATGAATTTTTACCTTACAAGACAAGTATTCGAGAAGAAAACAGAGTCGGGAAAGTGCACGTGGCCCCCACAAGCTAGGGTGGCGCGCCCTGGGGGTAGGGTGCGCCCCCCAGCCTTGTGGGGCCAACGGGCACTCCCTTGACTGTTTTTATTTTCCTAATTTTGTATTTAATCCAAAACGGAAAGAGAGTATTTTTATGGAATTTTTGGAGTCGGTTTACTTACTGTATCACGTACCTATTCCCTTTTTCAGAATTCTGGAGTATTCCGGAAGGTCTCTTTTATGTACTCTTCCGGTGTAATTACTTGAAAAACGTCCGAATCAATGTTAATGGGGTTACCTGCAATATAATGTTTAAATATTTGCCCATTAACCACCTTCGATTTATTTTCTTCGGTGTTATTAATCTTGATGGCTCCAGAACGGTAAACTTCTTCGATGACATATGGTCCTTCCCATTTGGAGAGAAGCTTGCCAGCAAAATGTCTGAAACGAGACTTATACAAAAAAACTTTGTCATCAATATTAAAGTTCCGTTTCTGAATTCTTTTATCATGCTATCATTTAACCTTTTGTTTGAACAATTTGGCATTTTCATAAGCTTCCGTTCTCCACTCATCTAAAGAACTCATATCAAATAACCTCTTTTCACCAGCAAGTTTGAAATCATAATTAAGTTCTTTAACTGCCCAACAAGCTTTATGTTCTAACTCAAGAGGTAAAAGACAAGCTTTTCCATAAACCATTTTATAAGGGGACATACCCATAGGATTTTTATAAGCAGTTCAATATGTCCAGAGTGCATCATCCAGTTTCTTAGACCAATTCTTTCTAGATCTATTAACAGTCTTTTGAAAGATTAATTTTATCTCTCTATTACTCAATTGTACTTGCCCACTAGACTGAGGATGATAAGGTGATGCTACTCTATGGTTTACATCATATTTAGCTAAAACTTGCCTGAAAGCACCATGAATAAAATGTGAACCACCATCAGTCATTAAATATCTAGGGACTCCAAACCTCGGGAAGATAACCTCTTTAAGCATTTTAATAGAAGTCTTATGATCAGCACTTTTAGTTGGAATAGCTTCTACACACTTAGTGACATAATCAACAGCAACTAGTATATGAGTATACTCATGCAAGGAAGGAAAAGGTCCCATATAATCAAAACCCCAAATATCAAATGGTTCAATAACAAGTAAATAATTCATAGGCATTTCCTGACATCTACTGATATTTCCAACTCTTTGACATTCATCACAAGAAAGGACAAACTTACGTGCATCTTTGAGGAGAGTAGGCCAATAAAACCCAGATTATAATACCTTGTGTGCAGTTCTGTCCCCCGCATGGTGTCCTCTGTATGCACCGGAATGACACTTCCTCAAGATTTATTCCTGTTCATACTCAGGTATACAATGTCTAATAATACCATCTACTCCTTCTTTATAAAGATGTGGGTCATCCCAAAAGTAATGTCTCAAGTCAAAGAAGAATTTATCTTTTGTTGATATGTGAAGTTAGGCGGTACATATTTAGCAACAATAAAGTTTGCATAATCAGCATACCAAGGATTATCACGAGAGGAAGTATTAATAACAGCCAATTGCTCATCCGGAAAACTATCATTGATAGGTAGTGGCTCATCAAGAATATTTTTCATCCTAGACAAATTATCTGCTGCAGGATTTTTAGCTCCCTTCCTATCAACAATATGCAAATCAAACTCTTGTAACAAAAGCACCCATCTAATCAACCTAGGTTGAGCATCTTTGTTATCCATAAGATATTTAATAGCAGCATGATCAGTGTGAATAGTAACTTTAGAATCAACAATATAAGGTCTGAATTTATCACAAGCAAACACAACTGCTAGAAATTCTTTCTCAGTACTAGCATAATTTTTCTGAGCATTGTCTAGGGTTTTTTTTTGACAGTAAGAACAGTAGGAAAGGCTCCTACTGCATGTATATTATATGATTAATATGATACAATGTACAATGGTGTTTGGGGGGGGGGGTTACATAATGAGCATTTTTTTACAAAGATTCACCCTCTAGGGGGGTTGTACTATGAGATGGCTTCAACTATAGCTGTTACAACCTGTCTCTTGTGGATAGGAGTCCTAAAGCATATATTAGCAAAGTCAGCCTTGAATCTATGTTACCAGGAGGAAATGGAGGGGGCGACCTTCCTGAAATGGTTGTTGTTGCGTTCTTTCCATAGACTCCAAGCAGCTACCAAGAATACATCCATGATCATTTTCCGGGGGTGCAACAACTTCATTTGTTTGATGAGGTCGAGCCTATTTCCATGTGGGGCCCATTGGATGTTTAGTTTATCCCAGCACGCCCTGCTAAATCTGCAGTGGAAGAATAGGTGCTCCACTGTTTCCTCAATATGTTCACCGCAGAGCAGACAATCCAGGTTGCTCCCAATATTATAGTGTCTTCTCTTGAGCATGTTTCTTGTGTTGAGGCGATCTGACAATAAAAACCACCCGAACACCTTGATCTTCGGTATGCATTTGGTCTTCCAGAGCCATTTAAAGGCCTCATGAGCTATCACCTCTCTGAAGTAGAAGGCATAGTAGGCTGTGGTCTTCAAGGTGACAGCCCCCCAAATATATGTCCAGGCGTCCTTTGACTCAGATATATCAGTGGAGATCACTTCATTTTGGATCTGTTTCAACTCCTCATGAGCTTGGACCGAGAGGGGGAGCTGGAAGGTCGTCTGTAGACTGGTGGCAGTAAGAAATTCTCTGACCGAGGCATCCTCAGCCGTGGTGTAAGAGTATGCTCTTGGGAAAGATTCCACATAAATGTTTTGGTTCCAATCATCCTTCCAAAAAAGTGCTGAAGTGCCACAGTTAATCTGTACTTTGGTGATCCCACGGAACGCTGGCATAAGGTGGATGAGATCGCGCCACCAGCTGGATCCGCACGGATCAGTAGCATGCGGAACAGAGTTGCTGTAGTATGTGCTCCATATTAGGTGAACCCAGGGTATATCATGATGGTTGTAGAATTTGTGTAAGAACTTTAGCAGGAGTGCATCATTCTGAACTCGCAAATTGAGCACGCCAAGACCACCATTTTTTTTGGGACGACAGACCATTTCCTAGGCCGCAAGCGAGTTACATTTGTCTCCATCATCAGTCTTCTTCTTCCAAAGACAGTGGCGTCTGATTTTGTCAAGTTGGGCAAGAATTTTCGGGGGGAGTCTAATAGTACCCATGGCGTATATCACAAGGGATGTGATGAGGGAATTCATTAGCACCAATTTGCCGGCATATGACATCAAAGACATGGCGGCCGTGATTTTCCTCTCGGCTTTGCAGACAAGAGGGGTCATATCTTGCACTGTGGGTCTAGAGGTACCCAGTGGCAGGCCTAGGTATGTGAAGGGCATACCAGCCGTAGCACAGCCAAACAGAGCGGCAAGATCATTGCATTTCTCAGAAGGGGTGTTGATTGGCACGAGAGTTGATTTGTGAAAGTTAATCTTGAGGCCCACCGACGCAGCATAGTCTGCAAGAATTTGTTTGACTTGAGCAGCCTGAACGGGGCAAGCCGGCATGACAATGATGGTGTCATCGGCGTATTGTATAACAGGGTATTTGTCGCCTACATGTGCTCGGAGAGGGTGCTGAAGGAGATTCCCCTCAAGAGCCTCGTTGATGGCAGTTTGAAGCAAATCACCAGCTAGTACGACAATCAGAGGTGAAAGAGGATCACCTTGCCTAACTCCGCATTTGCAGTGGAATTGTCGTCCAGGAACTCCATTTAGTAGAACAGAGGATTTGCCAGAAGAAAAAATGCATTGCATCCATTGGATCCACTTATCATTAAAGCCCATGTTTTGCATAATTTGTAGCATGGCAAGGTGCTCAATAGTATCAAATGCTTTGGCAAAATCCAATTTTAAAAGTACTATTTCTTGCTTGGACGCTTGGCATTGGTGGATGTACTCAAAAGCCCACGCCAGACAGTCATGAATTGATCTTCCACGCAAGAAACCATACTGGTTGCGGTGTACAATTTGCAGAATGATTTTCTGGAGTCGGTTGGCCAGTATCTTGGTGATCAACTTGAGGCAACAATTGAGGAGGGTGATAGGACGAAAATCGTTCACAGTATCTGGAGCATTGTTTTTAGGGATCAGCGTTATGTAGCCATAGTTTAGACTCTCCAAGTTAAGGTTGCCTTCGTGAAAATCCTCACATAGACGGTAGAAATCTTGTTTGATGATTGGCCAGTAGGCTTTCAGAAAAGCACCATTGAAACCATCGGGGCCGAGGGCACGGTCAGGGGGCATTTCTTTTACTACTGCATCTCTCTCATCATGAGTAAAGGGAGTAGTGAGGCCATCGAAATTGACACTAGATCGCAGCAGTTTTGAGAGGTTAAATCTCATGTGTGGGGGGTTGGATTTACCCATGCGATCTCTGAAGGCTTCAAAGAGGATAGATTCTTTGCCAGCATGATCATCTACGCTTATTCCTTTAGAGGTTTTCAGGCTTGCTTAACAGTTTTTCCTATATCTTTCTGTCGCCACTGCTTGGAAGAACTTTGAGTTTTCATCACCGAATTTAATCCACCGAATCGTACATCTCTTCTTCCAGTAGTCCTTCTGGTACTGCAGCAATCGCAGGAGGTGTTTTTTGAGAATGTTTCGAAACCTCAGCAACAGTTAGTCTTCTGCGATCTTCAATGTTATCAAGCTCTAAGATGGCCTTGTTAGTGTTCTCAATGGCGACCTTCAGACGAGAGATCTTTTTGCTCCACTGACTAAGAGCGTGGCGAACTATTTTGAGCTTTTGGCATAGGATGGATGCAGAGTTAGAGGTCTGCCCATGCTTGATGGGCCTGGCCCAAGCTTGAGCCACTATCTCCATGAATCCAGGGTGGGCTATCCAATATGTTTCAAATCTGAATAGTTTACTCTTTGGGATTTTCGTTTGGATAACCACCGAGCAGGGAATGTGATCAGATACTGGGCGCCCAAGAGGGTTAACCATCGTGTTAGGGAAGGATGAGGTCCAGTTTAGAGTCGTGAAAAACCAGTCAAGCTGCTCCAGAAGGGGGTTTTGTTGCATGTTGGACCATCTATACGTTCTTCCTTTAATAGGAAGTTCAGTAAGATGCTGCTCACGTATAAAATCGTTGAATGTAAACATATCATGTATATCTCCACCAGGCTTATTACGGTTGTCGGGTGAGCGGATGTAATTAAAATCTCCGAGGAGTAACCAGTCCTCATTGGACGGAATATCCACGTCAAAAAGCCATTTAGTGAAATCATCTCTCTGGTCTCCTTGGCAGGGGCCATATATATTAATCAGTTTCCAGTTATGCGTAGACTATGTGGATGTAAAATCAATGCCCAACGCAAATGGTTCGGAGAGGAAAACACTACCGGTGAACATGCTACTATTCCAAATCGTTATTATACCCCCAGACGCACCTCTAGAAGGGATGAATGCAAATTTATCGAAACGCTTGGGACAAATAGCTTTAAGAGTGGAGGCATCAAACATCTGCATTTTTGATTCTTGCAAACAAATTATAGAGCAACCACTATCTTTGATTGCATTTGATAGAGCTAAATGTTTCTCGGGGGAATTAAGGCCGCGAACATTCCAGTTCTGCAAAAGTACCATAATTTTAAAAGGGATAAAGTAGGAACTAGACGGAGGAAGTAGACTCTTCCTTCTCCTTGGTGAGCTCAGCAACAGTCAGCTCCTCTTTTGGGATAGCACAGAGCTGAGTGCCAATGGCCTGCATGGTTGGAATTGTGGTAGGAGGAGGGACAGCGTGTTCCTGATCTTCATTGTTCAGACTGGCAGCAATTTCCTTAAGACCAGCAGCAACAGTTGGTATCAGACGGGGCTTCACCTTCGACTTGTATGTGCATGAATCTGTGCGCTGGGTGACATGGAAGCCATCATATTTGTTGGCCCGGGTGCTGCGTCTGAGGTTTGATGTGTCAACAGGAGCCATCATTTTGTCCTTGCGCTGCCTGTGTGTGCCAATCTCAGCATTCAGATTACTCGGGGCTGTGATCGCAACTTGCAGAGAGGTGTCATGAGCGTCCACACTGTCAGAAGCATAATCAAGAGGGGGCAATTTAGTCTCAGTTGCAGACACAACAGTGCTAGCTTCCACGATGGCACTGAAGGGATCATCCACCTGTTCAAGGTTGGCAGTGGTCTCGGGATTCAGAACTGGCGTGTCATTGTCAGTGGGTGTCAGGGAGGTGTTGGTGGCATCGGCAAAGAGTTCAGTGATTACCACTGCGGATCCAACATTCATAGTATGCCCGTGGGGGGCGAGCTGTGTAAACTCAATTCCCTCGGAGCCCGAAGAAACCTGTATTTCCACTCGCAGGTTATCCTGCATCATTCCATATCCATTATTCCAGGGGCCTATGGTGGCCAGGAGTGGGCGGAGAGCAAAAAACAGAATGCTGTTTAACTATTGGTGGGGGATCGGATCAGAAAGCAACAGAGACATCAGTGCCTCTCCCTGAGCTGAGAGACCAAACCTCATCCCCTGATTGTTCAGTTCAACAGAGACTATCAGCAGATCTTCAGTGACATCAGGTCCAACAGGAGCTGGATCATGTATCTTCAAAGGAACTATGGCAAGAGCAGAATGAACAGAGCTTGTATCATCAGAGACCATGATTGAATCATGCCAAGCTTGGACAGCACTATCAATGATGTTGTTTTCAGGAGCCATGCCATCTTGCGCAGACAAGCCTTGATTTTTCTTAGGAACCCAAACCCAGCGCTCAGCTCTGAGCCTCGTACGACAGGATCGTGCCACGTGGCTGTAAAAACCACAACTATTGCATCTAGTGGTCGGTCTTGAATTTCTATGGTTGAGTTTAGGTGTAGCGGCAAGAATAGAAGGTCCGGGGTGAATAATATGTTGCCCAAAACCCTGAGATTGCATACCAGAGTTTGACAGTTGCTTAATTCGCAAAGGGCAATTAATGACCTTGTGATCAGGTGCGGAGCAATGAATGCAAATAAGCCTGGCCTGGCAAGAGATCTTTTTATGTCCCCATTGAAGGCATCTCGAGCATAAAACCGCCCAATTAGTGGTAAGGTCCATAATTTCCTCTGCCGAATATTGAGCCTGGGCCAGATCAACTTTGTGACGGGCCGAAAGCAATGGTGGTCATTCCACATGAGGTGGGGCGTATTTAAACGCAGACTTCAAAAAACATTGCGGGGCAAAGGATAATTAGCTTTAATTGGGCAATTGAAAGTACCTAGACGGAGATATTCCGGTGATTGCTTTTCCTCTAATTCTGCCTGTAGCAGAAAATGTTCCAATAAGGAAGAAGGGCCATAATTTGCCTCAATTACCGGCCTGTCATTATTGCTTGGGGAAAAAGATCCAAATTTGAATTGGGCATCGTGTTGCTGGTCATGCCCTTGATTCCATTGATCATGAGCTAAAGTAGAAGAAGAGGCCTCTGTTGGAAATATGCCCTAGAGGCAATTAATAAAGTGTTTATTATTATCATATTTTCCCGTTCATGATAATGGTTTATTATTCATGCTAGAATTGTATTGACCGGAAACTTAATACATGTGTGAATAGATAAACAAATACTGAGTCCCTAGTAAGCCTCTACTAGACTAGCTTGTTGATCAAAAGATGGTCAAGATTTCCTGACCATGGACATGAGTTGTCATTTGATAACGGGATCACATCATTAGGAGAATGATGTGATGGACATGACCCAACCGTTAGCATAGCATATGATCGTTCAGTTTATTGCTATTGCTTTCACTATGTCAAATACACGTTCCTCTGACCATGAGATCATGCAACTCCCGGATACCGTAGGAATACTTTGGGTGTATCAAACGTCACAACGTTACTGGGTGATTATAAAGGTGCACTACAGGTATCTCCGAAAGTGTTTGTTGAGTTGGCATGGATCAAGATTGGGATTTGTCACTCCGACTATCGGAGAGGTATCTCTGGGCCCTCTCGGTAATACAGCATCACAGAAGCCTTGCAAGCACCGTGACTAAAGAGTTAGTTGCAAGATGATGTATTACGGAACGAGTAAAGAGACTTGCCGGTAACGAGATTGAACTACGTATTGGATACCGACGATCGAATCTCGGGCTAGTAACATACCGCCTGATAAAGGGAACAACGTATGTTGACATATGAGGTTCACTGATAAAGATCGTCATGGAATATGTAGGAACCAATATGAGCATCCAGGTTCCACTGTTGGTTATTGACCAGAGAGTCGTCTCGGTCATGTCTACATCATTCCCGAACCCGTAGGGTCCGCACACTTAAGGTTCGATGACGATATAGTATTATATGAGTTATGTGATTGGTGACCGAATGTTGTTCGGAGTCCCGGATGAGATCACGGACATGACGAGGAGTCTCGGAACGTCCGAGAGATAAAGATTCATATATTGGAAGGTGGTATTCGGACACCGGAAAGGTTCCGGAAGGTTCCGGATATTTTATCGGTGTACCGGGGGGTTACCGGAACCCCCCGGGGGGCCACATGGGCCTTATGGGCCACGTAGGGGAGGAGAAACAGCCCACAAGGGGCTGGTGCGCCCCCTTAGGGGGCCAAACCGAATTGGCCTAGGGTTGGGGGCCGGCCCCCCTTCCTTCTCCCTCTCCCACCTTTCCAAGTAGGAATCCTACTTGGAGTAGGATTGGGGGAGGGCGCCGGCCAATGGGAGGAATCCCTAGGAGGATTCGGCCTCCCTATGGGGGCGCAACCCCTTGGCTGCCTCCTCCCCCCTCCGTCCTTTATATACGGAGGAGGGGCACCCCTTGGAGACACATAATTGTCCCATAGCCGTGTGCGGTGCCCCGATCTCTGTTTTCCACCTCGGTCATATTTTCGGAGAGCTTAGGCGAAGCCCTGCCGGAATCACTTCACCGTCACCGTCGCCACGCCGTCGTGCTGACGGAACTCATCTACTATCTCGACGTCTTGCTGGATCAAGAAGGCGAGGAACGTCACCGAGCTGAACGTGTGTAGAACTCGGAGGTTCCGTACGTTCGGTACTCGATCGGTGGAGCTCGAAAGATTGTTCGACTACATCAACCGCGTTGTGAGACGCTTCCGCTAATGGTCTACGAGGGTACGTAGACACACTCTCCCCTCTCGTAGCGATGCATCTCCATGGATAGATCTTGCGTGAGCGTAGGAAATTTGTTGAAATTACATGCTCCGTTCTCCAACAGTGGCATCCGAGCCAGGTTTATGCGTAGATGTGATTTGCATGAGTAGAACACAAACGAGTTGTGGGCGTCGGTGTATACATATTGCTTGCCGTTACTAGTTGATACGTGATTCGGCGGTATTGTGAGATGAAGCGGCCCGGACCGACATTACGCGTACGCTTACGCGAGACAGGTTTCACCGCTACGTGCACTCGTTGCATAAAGGTGACTGGCGGGGGTCTGTCTCTCTCACTTTAGTTGAATCGGTTTCAATGAAGAGGGTTCTTTTAGAAGATCAAAAAGCAATCACTACACCACGCTGTGGTTTTGCGTAGGTAAGAACGGTTCTTGCAAACCCATAGCAGCCACGTAAAACTTGCAACAACAAAGTAGAGGACGTCTAACTTGTTTTTGCAGGGTATGCTGGTGATGTGATATGGCCAAGACATGATGTGATATAAGTTGTTGTATGAGATGATCATGTTTTGTATAGTTATCAGGCAACCGGCAGGAGCCTTATGGTTGTCTCTTTATTGTATGCAATGCCAACGCTATGTAATTGCTTTACTTTACCGCTATGAGTTAGCAGTAGTAGTAGTAGCAATAGCCGGCGAGACGACCACGACGCTGCGATGGAGATCAAGGTGTCACGACGCTACGATGGAGATCAAGGTGTCAACCCGGTGACGATGGAGATCATGACGGTGCTTTGCTGATGGAGATCAAAGGCACAAGACGTTGATGGCCATATCATGTCACATATATTGAATTGCATGTGATGTTAATCCTTTTATGCATCTTATTTTGCTTAGGACGACGGTAGCATTATAAGATGATCCCTTCACTAAATTTCAAGATAAGTGTTCTCCCCTAGTATGCACCGTTGCGAAGGTTCGACGCTTCTAAGCACCACGTGATGATCGGGTGTGATGGATTCTTTCGTTCGCATACAACGGGTGTAAGCCAGTTTTACACACGCAGAATACTTGGGTTAAACTTGACGAGCCTAGCATATACAGATATGGCCTCGGAACACAAGAGACTGAAAGGTCGAACATGAGTCATATAGTAGATATGATCAACATGAAAGATGTTCACCATTGATAACTAATCCACCTAACGTGATGATCGGACGTGGTTTAGTTGATGTGGATCATGTTACACTTAGACAACTTGAGGGATGTTAATCTAAGTGGGAGTTCTTAAGTAATTTGATTAATTGAACTTCAATTATCATGAACATAGTCTAAATAATCTTTGCAATTGTATGTTGTAGATCAATGGCCCGCGCTGTAGTTCCACTGAATTTTAATGCGTTCCTAGAGAAAGCTAAGTTGAAAGATGATGGAAGCAACTATGCAGACTGGGTCCGTAATCTGAGGATCATCCTCATTGCTGCACAGAAGGCTTATGTCCTTGATGCACCGCTAGGTTTCACGCCCCTCCCTCGTCTGTTGACGTTATGAACGCCTGGCAGACACGTGTTGATGACTACTCGATAGTTCAGTGTGCCATGCTTTACGGCTTAGAACCGGAGCTCCAAATATGTTTTGAGCATCACGGAGCATACGAGATGTTCCAAGAGCTGAAACTTGTATTTCAAGCTCATGCCCGGGTCGAGAGATATGATGTCTCCGACAAGTTCTTTAGCTGTAAGATGGAGGAGAATAGTTCTGTCAGTGAGCATATACTCAAGATGTCTGGGTTGCATAACCGCTTGACTCAGTTGGGAGTTAATCTTCCAGATGATTCGATTATTGACAGAATTCTCCAATCACTGCCACCAAGCTATAAGGGCTTTGTGATGAACTATAATATGCAAGGAATGGAAAAGTCTATTTCTGAGCTCTTTGCTATGCTCAAAGCTGCGGAGGTAGAAGTCAAGAAGGAGCATCAAGTGTTGATGGTAAAGAAGAGCACTAGTTTCAAGAAGGGCAAGGGAAAGAAGGGGAACTTCAAGAAGAACAGCAAATCAGTTGCTGCTCCCACGAAGAAACCCAAGTCTGGACCCAAACCCGAGACTGAGTGTTTCTATTGCAAGGGGACTGGTCACTGGAAGCGGAACTGCCCTAAGTACTTGGCAGATAAGAAGGATGGCAACGTCAACAAAGGTATATTTGATATACATGTTATTGATGTGTACCTCACCAATGCTCGTAGTAGCACCTGGGTATTTGATACTGGTTCGGTTGCTCATATTTGTAACTCGAAATAGGAGCTACGGAATAAACGAAGATTGGCTAAGGACGAGGTGACGATGCGCGTCGGGAACGGTTCAAGAGTAGAAGTTATCGCCGTCGGCACGCTACCTCTACATCTACCTTCGGGATTAGTTATGAACCTAAATAATTGTTATTTGGTGCCTGCGTTGAGCATGAACATTATATCTGGATCTTGTTTATTGCGAGGCGGTTATTCATTTAAATCAGAGAATAAAGGTTGTTCTATTTTGATGAATAATATCTTTTATGGTCATGCACCACTTGTGAATGGTTTATTCTTGTTGAATCTCGATCGTGGTGATACTCACATCCATAATATTGATGCCAAAAGACGCAAAATTGATAATGATAGTACCACATATTTGTGGCACTCCCGCTTAGGTCATATCGGTGTTAAACGCATGAAAAAACTCCATGCTGATGGACTTTTGGAATCACTTGACTATGAATCATTTGAGACGTGCGAACCGTGCCTTATGGGCAAGATGACTAAAACTCCGTTCTCCGGAACAATGGAGCAAGCAACAGACTTGTTGGAAATAATACATACCGATGTATGCGGTCCAATGAGTATTGAGGCGCGCGGTGGATATCGTTATGTTCTCACGTTCACAGATGATTTTAGTAGATATGGTTATGTCTACTTAATGAAACATAAGTCTGAAACGTTTGAAAAGTTCAAAGAATTTCAGAGTGAAGTAGAGAACCATCGTAACAAGAAAATAAAGTTCTTACGATCTGATCGTGGAGGAGAATATTTGAGTTACGAGTTTGGCACTCACTTAAGACAATGTGGAATTGTTTCACAGTTAACGCCACCTGGAACACCACAGCGTAATGGTGTGTCCGAACGTCGTAATCGTACTCTATTGGATATGGTACGTTCTATGATGTCTCTTACCGATTTGCCACTATCGTTTTGGGGTTATGCATTAGAGACAGCTGCATTCACTTTAAATAGGGCACCGTCTAAATCCGTTGAGACGACACCGTATGAACTGTGGTTTGGAAAGAAACCTAAGCTGTCATTTCTGAAAGTTTGGGGCTGCGATGCTTATGTTAAAAGGCTTCAGCCTGATAAGCTTGAACCCAAAGCGGATAAGTGCGTCTTCATAGGATACCCAAAAGAAACTGTTGGGTACACCTTCTACCACAGATCCGAAGGCAAAGTTTTCGTTGCTAAGAATGGATCCTTTCTAGAGAAGGAGTTTCTCTCGAAAGAAGTGAGTGGGAGGAAAGTAGAACTTGATGAGGTAATTGTACCTCCTTTGGATAGTAGTACGCCACAGAAAGAAATTTCTGTGACACCAACATAGACCAGAGAAGAAGATAATGGTGATGATCATGAAACTTCGGAGCAAGTTGCTACTGAACCTCGAAGGTCAACCAGGACACGTTCCGCACCAGAGTGGTACGGAAATCCAGTCTTGGAGGTTATGTTGTTAGACAACGATGAACCTTCGAATTATGAAGAAGCTATGGCGAGCCCGGATTCCGAGAAATGGCTTGAGGCCATGAAATCCGAGATAGGATCCATGTATGAGAACAAAGTGTGGACTTTGGTAGACTTGCCCGATGAACGGCGAGCTATTGAAAATAAATGGATCTTTAAGAAGAAGACGGACGCTGATGGTAATATCACCGTCTATAAAGCTCGACTTGTTGCTAAAGGTTATCGACAAGTTCAAGGAGTTGACTACGATGAGACTTTCTCACCCGTAGCGATGCTAAAGTCTGTCAGAATTATGTTAGCAATTGCCGCGTTTTATGATTATGAAATCTGGCAAATGGACGTCAAAACGGCATTCCTTAATGGATTCCTTAAGGAAGAATTGTATATGATGCAACCGGAAGGTTTTGTCAATCCTAAAGGTGCTAACAAAGTATGCAAGCTCCAACGATCCATCTATGGACTGGTGCAAGCATCTCGGAGCTGGAATACTCGCTTTGATGAAGTGATCAAAGCGTTTGGGTTTATGCAAGTTTATGGAGAAACTTGTATTTACATGAAAGTGAGTGGGAGCTCTATAGCATTTCTAATAGTATATGTGGATGACATATTGTTGATTGGAAATGATGTAGTATTTCTGGAAAGCATGAAGAATTAATTGAAAGGAGTTTTTCAATAAAAACCTGTTTTTGAGTTATCCACGGATTGGGCATCGAGATCTATAGAGATAGATCAAGACACCTGATAAAAGTTCACACATCTTCATAAGTTTTTGAAGAAGTTCAAAATGGATCAAGTCAAAAGAAATAAGTTCTTGGCTGGTGTGAAGTGGAGTAAGACTTGAAGATCTAGGTAAAGGTTGTTTTACATGTTAGGCATCAAAATCTATAGAGATAGATTGAGACGCCTCATAAGACTTTCACGAAGCACATACCTTGACAAGTTTCAAGAAAGTTCAAAATGTATCAGTCAAAAGGAGTTCTTGACTGTGGTGCAAGGTGTGAAATTGAGTAAGACTCAAATCTCGACCACGACAGAAGAAATAGAAAAGATGAAGGTTATCCCCTATGCCTCGGCCATAGGTTCTATAAAGTATGCCATGCTGTGTGCCTTGCCATGTGTCTGGCAAAGAGGTATGAAAGTGATCCAGGAGTGGATCACTGGACATCGGTCAAAGTATATCCTTAAGATGATTAAGGAAGAATTTCTCGGGAAATAGAGGTAATAAAGAGTTCGTCGTAAGAGGTTACGTCGATGCAAGCTTTAAACACCAATCCGGAAGACTATGAGTCTCTGACTGGATACATAAAGTGGGGTAGTTATTTTGGAGTTGCTCCAAAGCAGAGTATGGTGACAACATCTACATAAGACATAGAGATTTGCAAAGTACACACGGATCTGAATGTTACAGACCCGTTGACTAAAACCTCTCACACAAGCAAAACATGATCAGCTCAAGAACTGATTGGATGTTAATTACATGGAGATGTAAACTAGATTAATTGACTCTAGTGCAAGTGGGAGACTGCTGGAAATATGCCCTAGAGGCAATTAATAAAGTGTTTATTATTATCATATTTCCCCCTTCATGATAATGGTTTATTATTCATGCTAGAATTGTATTGACCGGAAACTTAATACATGTGTGAATAGATAAACAAATACTGAGTCCCTAGTAAGCCTCTACTAGACTAGCTCGTTGATCAAAATATGGTCAAGATTTCCTGACCATGGACATGAGTTGTCATTTGATAACGGGATTACATCATTAGGAGAATGATGTGATGGACATGACCCAACCGTTAGCATAGCATATGATCGTTCAGTTTATTGCTATTGCTTTCACTATGTCAAATACACGTTCCTCTGACCATGAGATCATGCAACTCCCGGATACCGTAGGAATACTTTGGGTGTATCAAACGTCACAACGTTACTGGGTGATTATAAAGGTGCACTACAGGTATCTCCGAAAGTGTTTGTTGAGTTGGCATGGATCAAGATTGGGATTTGTCACTCCGACTATCGGAGAGGTATCTCTGGGCCCTCTCGGTAATACAGCATCACAGAAGCCTTGCAAGCACCGTGACTAAAGAGTTAGTTGCAAGATGATGTATTACGGAACGAGTAAAGAGACTTGCCGGTAACGAGATTGAACTAGGTATTGGATACCGATGATCGAATCTCGGGCTAGTAACATACCGCCTGATAAAGGGAACAACGTATGTTGACATATGAGGTTCACCGATAAAGATCTTCGTGGAATATGTAGGAACCAATATGAGCATCCAGGTTCCGCTGTTGGTTATTGACCAGAGAGTCGTCTCGGTCATGTCTACATCATTCCCGAACCTATAGGGTCCGCACACTTAAGGTTCGATGACGATATAGTATTATATGAGTTATGTGATTGGTGACCGAATGTTGTTCGGAGTCCCGGATGAGATCACGGACAAGACGAGGAGTCTCGGAACGTCCGAGAGATAAAGATTCATATATTGGAAGGTGGTATTCGGACACCGGAAAGGTTCCGGATATTTTATCGATGTACCGGGGGGTTACCGGAACCCCCCGGGGGGCCACATGGGCCTCATGGGCCACGTAGGGGAGGAGCAACAGCCCACAAGGGGCTGGTGCGCCCCCCCTAGGGGGCCAAACCGAATTGGGCTAGGGTTGGGGGCCGGCCCCCCTTCCTTCTCCCTCTCCCCCCTTTCCAAGTAGGAATCCTACTTGGAGTAGGATTGGGGGAGGGCGTCGGCCAATGGGAGGAATCCCTAGGAGGATTCGGCCTCCCTATGGGGGCAAAGCCCCTTGGCTGCCTCCTCCCCCCTCCCTCCTTTATATACGGAGGAGGGGCACCCCTTGGAGACTCACAATTGTCCCATAGCCGTGTGCGGTGCCCCGATCTCTGTTTTCCACCTCGGTCATATTTTCGGAGAGCTTAGGCGAAGCCCTGCCGGAATCACTTCACCGTCACCGTCGCCACGCCGTCGTGCTGACGGAACTCATCTACTATCTCGACGTCTTGCTGGATCAAGAAGGCGAGGAACGTCACCGAGCTGCACGTGTGTAGAACTCGGAGGTGCCGTACGTTTGGTACTCGATCGGTGGAGCTCGAAATATTGTTCGACTACATCAACCGCGTTGTGAGACGCTTCCGCTAATGGTCTACGAGGGTACGTAGACACACTCTCCCCTCTCGTAGCGATGCATCTCCATGGATAGATCTTGCGTGAGCGTAGGAATTTTTTTGAAATTACATGCTTCGTTCTCCAACAGCCTCAGCATAATTCTTATTGGAGAAAACCATAGAATCGAGAGGAGCAAGTTCAAACTTGCTTAATTCACGATCTTTATGCCCGGGCTCCTATCTCAGACTCTTGCTGGCATGCGGATGAAACCTTGACAAATCTTTCTGCTCGACGGCCTATGGCGATCAAGTCCAATTTGGGGTTTTTGAACACTAATAAGTGCATGAGCAACTCTTGTCTAGGGTTTTACTAGCATAATAGATAACATTCAATTTCTTATCAACTCTTTGACCAAGGACTGCACTTATAGCATAATCACTAGCATCACACATAGTTTCAAAGGGTAAATTCCAATCAGGTGGTTGAATAATAGGAGCAGTGATCAAGGCTTTCTTAAGTGTTTCAAAGGCTTCTACACAATCATCATCAAAAACAAATGGAACATCTTTTTGTAAGATATTAGTAAGAGGCCTAGAAATTTTAGAAAAGTCCTTAATGAACCTTCTATAAAAACCAGCATTACCAAGAAAACTTCTTATACCTTTGATATCTTCAGGACATGGCATTTTCCCAATAGCATCTATCTTAGCTTTATCCACTTCAATGCCTCCCTTAGAAATTTTGTGCCCAAGGACTATACCTTCACTGACCATAAAGTGGCACTTCTCCCAGTTCAAGACGAGACTAGTTTCCTCACATCTCTGCAAAACTCTATCAAGATTGCTCAAACAGTCATCAAAAGAAGTTCCATAGACAAAGAAATCATCCATGAAAACTTCAACAATTTTTTCGCAGAAGTCAGAAAATATGGCATTCATGCATCTTTGAATACATAAACCAAATGGCATACGTCTATAAGCAAAGGTTCCAAAAGGACAAGTAAAAATAGTTTTCTCCTGATCTTCAGGATGAACAGGTATTTGAGAGAAACCAGAATAGCTAGCTAAAAAGCAAAAATGTGTGTGCTTAGATAATCTTTCTAACATTTGATCAATAAAAGGCAAAGGATAATGATCTTTTCTAGTAGCCTTATTTAACTTCCTGAAATCTATGACCATCCTATAACCAGTGACAACTCTTTGTGGGGTAAGTTCATTTTTATCATTAGGAACAATAGTAATGCCACCTTTCTTAGGGACACAATGGACATGACTTACCCATCTACTATCAGCTATAGGATAAATTATACCTGCCTCGAGGAGCTTTAGTATTTCATTTCTTACCACTTCCTTCATTTTTGGATTCAAGCGATGCTGATGATCAAATACAGGTTTAGCATCTCACTCCATATGAATTTTGTGTTGACACATAGTTGGGCTAATGCCCTTAAGATCATCCAGAGTATATCCAATTGCAGCATGGTGTTTCTTCAATGTTTTCAACAATCTCTTTTCTTCGTGTGCTGAAAGGTTAGCATTGAAAATAGCAGGATATATTTTCTTTTCATCAAGATAAGCATATTTCAATGTATCAGGGAGTTTCTTTAATTCAAACACAGGATCACCCTTTGGTGGAGGAGGATCTCCCAGAATTTTGACAGGCAAATAATGCTTAAGGATAGGTTCTTGCCTAAAGAATATTTCATCTATTTTATTTATTTCCTGCATATGCATATCATTCTCATGATCTAACAAATATTTCTCTAAAGGATCAGTAGGAGGCACACCAATAGAAGCAAGACCAACAATTACATATTCATTAGGTAAATCTTTAGCATGCTGTTGTTTGGAGAACTTAGAAAAATTAAATTCATGAGATTCATCCCGAAACTTAAATTTAACATTTTCCTTAGCACAATCAATTTCAGCATTTACAGTATTCAAGAAGGCACTACTGGGAAAGGGCTTATAGGAGATCACAAATTAGTGGCGGGCATGGCGGGGCACCCGCCATAGATATTTTTGAAAGCAAGCAGTGGCGGGTAGCAAAATCAGCCCGCCATAGCTACATGAGTTGTAGTGGCGAGCGAGTTCTCTCGCCCGCCACAGGTGAACCATTCCAAATCTTATCCCGTGATGAAACACGGCAGCGGCGGGCGGCTTACGGTGCCCGCCACTGCTCTTTCTATCAGTTGTGGCGGGCAAGTCTATAGCCCCGCCACAGCTAAAATGGCCGTAACTTTTGTCGGCGGGGGGGGGGGGGGGGGGGGGCAGGAGGTCATTTTAGCAGTGGCGGCCTCCTGGTACAGACCCCCACTGCTTCTTGCCATACGTGTGGTGGGCCTTATACCCCGCCCGCCACTCGTAATTCCACTACGCTGGAGGTTCAATTTTCACACGAACAACCATTCCCCCCCACTCGCCAAAACTGATCATTTCTCCCCGCGCGTCGTCTCTTCCCCCCCTCAAATCTCGCCCGAGTCGCCGCCGCGCCCCTCGGTGCCGCCGCGCGCCCCTCATCGATGCCCCTCGCCCTCGCCGCCACGCCCCTCCTCGCGCCGCCGCGGGCGGGCATGGCCTCATCCTCCAACACCTGAGGAGGCATCTCATCGCCGCCGCCACCGCCACTGCCGAGCTGCACCCCAATGGCTAGCCGAGCGGCCGTGTCCCCCTCCCCCGCCAACATCGAAGACCTCGGGCTGGATTCGAACTCCAAGCGTTCCACCTCTCCGGTATGCATTTTCAGATTTGTGCCTAGTGTAAATATTAGTAGTTTAGAAATACATGCCAATGTTTTTTAGTGTTATTTTGTATGATGGTCAGATCTGTGTTTAGGGTAAATATATACTAGTAGTTTAGAAATATTTGGTAAGTTTATGAGTAGGAACCCTTCTAGTGTGGTCATGTCAAATTTTTCTTTCATTTTTTAACTAGGATCCATTGTAGTATCGTTGGCTTATGTTTGCAGGTATCGAAATGAGTGCCAATGTTTTGGCGAAACGTCGATTCATTTCCGTTTCGCCGAATTTCTGGCACTCGTTATGTCCTCTTGTTAGCAAGGGTCATGTAGAATTTTTCTTTCATTTTTTAACTAGGATCCATTGTAGTATCGTTGGCTTATATTGGCAGGTATCGACATGAGTGCCAATGTTTTGGCGAAACGTTGATTCATTTCCGTTTCGCCGAATTTCTTGCACTCGTTATGTCATCTTTTTAGCAAAGGTCATGTCGAATTTTTCTTTCATTTTTTTATGCATCATGACTCATAATTGCATGCTAAATTTTAGCAAACCTAACAAATGCATTCCGGAGATCCATCTTCTATGGACCCCTCAGCTTAGCGTCGTAAAAAGTGCAGAAAGCGAAAGAAGAAATCAGCCAATGAACCTACCACCAGGAAGGCACCAGGAGAAGATGTGGTGAATGTTTCTGTCAGTCGGTGCTTCATGCAAATGTTTAAGCCCGGTGAACCGATGTTGCCACAACACAAGTTGAGTGCACTAAGCGTTGAAATTCAGCTTCTACACAAAGACGTAGTAGCTGGGTCAAGAAAGGGTGAGATGTATTACACCGCCAATGTTATAGAGGGCCTTGGATTTGTCGATGAGTTCCCTGCTGATAAAATATATCTTGGATTTGAGAGTGTGGTCAACGACAATATTTTCTATGTGGACGTAATCAAGCCGTCTTTAATGAGGCTTTGGTCGCTCTGGCATGCTACAAATCCATTACTCCAGAATGAGGAAGTTGGCTTCCTTGATCCATATCTCATGCATTGGGCCAATGTGCATTCTGATAAAGGCCAACGTTTTATGACGGATTACCTCCACAAGACCATTCTTCGTAGTCCTCGGACCAAGCATAACTTTATCGTGCCTTACTTCGAAACGTAAGTTCATTTCTTTTTGCTTGCACTATACACCTGGGTACTTTGATGTCAATCTCATTAATGTTGCATTGTTCAATTGTTTTGCGCAGCAATGAACATTGGATCGTCATCGCACTGATGCCCTGGGACGGCCGAGCTTATTTCTTTCATTCCAGGAGAGACCCTAAGAAGAAGTGGACCGATCTGAAGAAAGTTCTCAATGCTGCTCTTCTTATGTGTCATAAGTCCGATCGTAAGAACATGCCGCATTCGCAGTACAAATTTAACACTAGCTTTTGTTGCTGGCAACAACCGAAAGGCAAAACCATGCACATGTCTGGCAACTATGCCATGGTCTTGATGGATGACTATGTGCGCGTAGGACCACTATTAAGAAGTGATTCAATGTTGCAGAAATGGTCCGAAGAGAATGAGAAGGAAGTTAAGCTAGCTGACTTTTGCACAGAGCATGAGCGCCTTCAGAGAGTGCTCACGAATATCATCAATCGCCATGTAGTGAGGGATGAGGGGATGTTCTACTGCGGGGTAGAGAGTCAAGAAGAACGAGACATGAGAATGAAACATCAACATGCCGATATACATGCTCCTTTCTATTCTAGTAAACCGTGAAAAACATTAAACTATGTCATGACACAATGATTGTTACCTTGTGATCTCTACTTTATATGTACGAGTGTCATATGTTTATATATTAACCTTGTCATCTTTTCTATATGTATATATTTTGAATGTTATTGTCTGCTAAAAATAACAGATGGGACCGCCAGAAGATTTGTGGGAGGGGGTCTCTGCGGCGGACATGGAGAAGCACTATCTATGGACACGGGAAAAGTATCGGGAAGAGCGCCTCAAGGAGGCGATGTTAGCTTGGGTCAAAAGTGTTCCAATGGCCCATTGTTCTTTTCACAGCGATTGAGAGGATTGCAGAGAGGCGGTTCACTGACCTCGCAGTGTGCATCCTTGCGGAGGCGACCCCGGATGAGAGGCTGAGGATCTGGCCGGGTATGAGTCCAACCACCATACCCACACCCGCTGAGGTTGTGCAATGGGTTCTTCGAGAGGCCAAATCTCCAATTCCAGAGCAAGCGGCCCATTGGTCCCCGTTCGTTCCATCAAGTACTAATTCATGTAGTATGTGCGGCTTCTACTAACGGTCTGCGTGTTGAACATCTGCCAACACTCATTTCACTCAAAAAAACTCGTCAAACCATTAATTATGTCATGAGCGCGACATATGTATTCTTATTAATTATTGTAATGCACTTGTTATATTTTATAACTACTACTTTTCATTAATCTGAAATCATTGTAATGTGGTGCGTGTATGTGGATCAAGGTTCAAACCAGAATTTATGTATCAAATGCAATCTGATGATATGATCCAGGTGCAATATGCTGTAATTCAATCATGTCGGCATGCAACAATAGCAGTGGCGAGCGGTAGAAAAGGACCGCCACAGCAGCGCGAAATTCCTGTGGCGGGCAACACGGAGTGCTGTGGCGGGCACGGCGTAGAGCCCGCCACTTCTCATGGTCTAACAGTGGCGGGCGGACGCCCGCTACTGATGATGTTCTAGCAGTGGCGGGCGGCCCTGAGAGCCTTGCCCGCCACTGCTGGACTTTTCCCACCCGCCACTACTAGGCATTCCTGCAGCAGTGAGGGTCTACCAAATATAATGGGACAAAAATTACCTTGTTCAGATCCCGGTACTAAGAAATCAGTAGGATATTTGATCTTACCGCACAAGACTTCAACATCTCTCATAATCCCAAGAGGTGAGATGGTATCCCTATTTGCAAGCTTAATAGTAACATCAATCTTCTCTATCTCAACAGGTGAAATATCATCCATAACTTCTTAATAGAGAGAGAAAGAAATTGCACTAATACTAGCACCCATATCACATAAACCATGATAACAATGATCTCCGATCTTAACAGAAACAACAGGCATGCCCACAACTCTTTTATTCTTATTTATCTTATCCTGTTCATTTCTGACAGGTTTAGCAATTCTAGCAGCATCTTCACAAAAATATATAACATGCCCATCAATATTATCAACCAAGAGATCTTTAACCATTGTAATTGAAGATTCTACTTTAATTTGTTCAGAGGGTCTAGGTGCTTTAATATAGCTCTTATGAACCAAAGTTGTAGCCTTAGAATGATCCTTAATTCTAACAGGGAAAGGAGGCTTTTCAATATAAGTAGTGGGCTCAACAGGATTAGCAGAATAAGCTTGTATTTCGGTATTAGCAATAATAGGTTCTTCACAAGTATCTTTAATGGGTTCATGATATTTAAACCACTTCACTTTAGGAAGATCAACATGATCAGCAAAAGATTTACAGAAATTAGCTACTATCTTAGAATCAAGTCCATATTTTGTACTAAGCTTATGAAAAATATATGTTTCTACAAAAGACTTAACACAATCATATTCAAGGTTTATACCTGACTCCTTACCTTTGTCGACCTCCCAATCTTCAGAGTTGCGTTTAATTATTTCAATAAGATCCCATTTGAATTCATTTTGTCTATTCAAAAAAGAACCAGCAGAAGAAGAATCAAGCATTTCTTTATCGTGAAGAGAAAGCCTAGCATAAAAGTTTTGAACAATAATATCTCTCGAGAGCTCATGATTGGGGCATCTGAGCATTAAGTCCTTAAGCCTCCCCCAAGCTTGAGCGATACTTTCTCCTTCACGCGGTCAAAAAATATAGATATAATTCCGATCACGATGAACCAAGTGCATAGTATAAAATTTCTGATGGAATTCAAGCTTCAGTCGGTTCCAGTTCCATGAATCAGAATCATCCAATAGCCTATACCACGCCAATGCTTTTCCCTCCAAAGATAAAGGGAATAACTTCTTTTTAACTCCATCCCTCGATAATCGTGCAAGCTTAAATAATCCACATAGTTCATCCATAAAAATTAAGTGCATATGAGAATGTATTGTTCCATCTCCTGCATAGGGATTAGCATGCAATTTTTCCATAATATCAAGAGGAATTTCATAACATATATTTTCAGTAGGTGGAGGCTCATTTCTTACCAATTGTGCTCGAGGTGAATATACCCCGAACAAACCTCTCAAAGGATTATCTTCCATAGTAGCAAGTGTAAATAAAATTCAGCACGTATAATAAATGTTTCCTTACCAAATTCCACTTACCATGAGCGCTACACTCCCCGGCAATGGCGCCAGAAAAGAGTCTTGATGACCCACTAGTATAGGGGATCAATCGTAGTCCTTTCGATAAGTAAGAGTGTCGAACCCAATGAGGAGCAGAAGGAATCGATAAGCGGTTTTCAGCAAGGTATTCTCTGTAAGTGATGTAAGATAGTTTTGATAGATAGTTTGGTAGCAAGATAATTGGTAACAAGTAGCAAGTAACAAAAGTAGCAAGGTGCAGCAAGTGGCCCAATCCTTAATGTTGCTAAGGACAAGCTGGTGAAACTTCTAATAGTGATTAAAACACTCTTGAGGACACACGGGAATATCGTCTAGTTACTTTCACTACGATTCATCGACTTACGTTTATTGCCTTGATAAGTAGTTATGTGGGTGGATCGGAGCTAAGGTGCTATTCTTACTTGAACAAACACCTACTTATGGTTATACCCTCTATGCAAGCATCCGCAAATATAATATAAGTAATTAAGATAAATCTAACCATAGCATTAAACATGTGGATCCAAAACAGCCCCTCACGGAACAATTAATAAACTGGGGTTTAGCTTTCTGTCACTCCCGCAACCCATCATATACAAACTAATTCCACAATGCCTTCCCCTAGGCCCAAACAAGGTGAAGTGTCATGTAGTCGACGTTCACATAACACCACTAGAGGAAGAACAGCACAACATATCATCAAAATATTGAACGGTGATCAACTTCACATGATTACTAATAACAAGACTACTCCCATGTCCTCAAGAACAAATAGAACTACTCACAACTCATAATATTGAACATGTTCAGTGGGTATAAATATGCAATCAACAATCTAAACATAAAGATCTTTCACCAAGTAAACCAACTAGCATTAACTACAAGATGTAATCAACACTACTAGCACCCTCAGGTACCAATCTGAGGTTTGATACAAAGATTGAACACTAGAGATGAACTAGGGTTTGGAGATGAGATGGTGCTGGTGAAGATGTTGATGAAGATGAAGCCTCCCACGATGAGAGGGACGTTGGTGAGGACGTGGCTTCGATTTCCCCCTCCCGGAGGGAAGTTTCCCCGGCGGAATCGCCCCGCCGGAGAGCAAAAGTGCTCCAGCCCTGGTTCCGCCTCAAGACGGCGACGGTTGTTCCCGACAGTCTTCTCTTATTTTTTAGGGTAAATGGCTTCATATAGGAGAAGGACGTCAGTAGTAGACCTTCATGGGCCCCACAATCTTGGGTGGCGTGCCCTGGGGGTAGGGCGCGCCCCCTGCCTTGTGGGCCCACCGAGGTTCTTCTTTGGTACTTCTTTCTTCCAGTATTTTTTATATATTCCAAATCTTCGTAAAATTCACGTCATTTTGAGCTCTTGAGAATTGCTATCTCTACTGTACCTTTTTCAAGTCAGAATTCCAGCTGCCGGTAATCTCCCTCTTTTGATGTATCTTGCATTTTAAGAGAGAAACGGCATTAGAATTGCATCATAATAAGGAATATAACTTCAAAATAAGATAAATAACAGTAGAAAATCATGATGCAAAATTGACGTATCAATATGCACACCAGAAACGGAGATCCAGGGTTCCCCCACCCTCCCACTACCGAAGCGGCCGGCGGAGGGGAAGGGAACCGGCGGTCCCGCCGGTGGCCGTGGCGAAACTCAAGCGCCGCCCTCGGATTCGCCTCACAACACTGCAGCAGGAGAGGAAAGGAGAGACGGCTCGGTTGCTGTTAATTGTTTCCCTTTCGCATGACTTTCCTCGCCCTCGTTCTCTTCGATTTAGTTGGCGCTCGGTGTAGGACGGACCTGTGGGGCGACGTATCAAGCGCAGATTTGCGGCTGTAGCCTCGTATCCATCACGGGGTTTCGGCGGCTCGCACCGACACTGTTTTCGTATCATCTTCTCTGGTGAGTAATGCCGCACCTCGACCTTTGATTTTGCTTTCTTTTCCGCTGGGCCCTCACGACGAAATTGCGTGATTTTTGTGTTTCTCACACCCAAGTCCTAATCTCAAAATCGACGCCATGGTGAACGATGCAATCTCCCCAGGTGCCTCATGTTCTGTTTCTCGCCAGCGACTGTGTTGCGTATTTTGGGTGCGCCTGGATTTTATCACACATCCCCGTCAGTACTCGCGACCAGTTTTGATTTGCATGCGTGAGCTTTTTGTTTTTCATGTATTATGATTGGTTTTTCTCTCGATGGTTGCCACAGCGAAATCGATTCGCCTCGGTCCCCTTCTCTACAACCAAATTGATTTTTGAGGGAGGGATGGTTGTGCTCACTTACAGCTCATCTTCGATCCTTAAGGTATGTGTTGTTTTCCTCTCGGGTGTCGTTGGTTTTAGATTATGGTTTGTCTAGGACGCATCTAGATGTGAAATAATTAAGTCATGTCTATGGTGACATCATCTGTTTTGTTGGGCTGGGCCTTTAGTGGGTTGGGTTGTTTTGTGGGTTATTGCTTCGCTAGGAACTTCTAGATTGTGCTTTTTCTTCTTTCTATTTGTTGGGTTGTGCTGTACACATAAGTGACGAAAAGAAAACCAGAACAAAAATCTGGCTGGCAACAAAAAAATGACAAAAAATGAAAATGAAAAAATGCATAAAAAATAAATAGTAGTTTTGTGGACATCAACTGGCGACAACCCCCCTTCCTTCCCAGTTACAGTCGCGTGGTGGGCTATGCAGTTGCAGTCGTTTTGCAACGCGTGCAGTTGCATGTCTAGTGGTGGACATGCAACTGGCCCGTCGTGAGGCATGCGGTTTGTAGTCGGGTTGCAGCACTTGCAGTTGCATGTCTAGGGGTGGACATGCAACTGGGCAACAACCCCACCTCCCACCCCCAGTTGCAGTCACGTCGGGGACCATGCAGTTGTAGTCGGGTTACAATGCTTGCAGTTGCAAGTCTAGTGGTGGACATGCAACTGGCTGACAACACCCCTACCGGCGCAGTTGCAGTCGCGTTGGGGGTCATGCAGTTGCAGCCGGGTTGCAACTCTTGCAGTTGCATGTCTAGTGGTGGATATGCAACTGGCCGACAACCCCCTATCGGCCCAGTTGCTGTCGTATTGGGGGCCATGCAGTTGCAGTCGCATTGGTGGCCATGCAGTTGCAGTCGGGTTCCAACACTTGGAGTTGCAAGTCTAGTGGTGGACTTGCAACTGACCGACAACCCAACCCCTCCTGCCCCAGTTGCAGTCGCGTTGAGGGGCCATGCAGTTGCAGTCGGGTTGCAACACTTGTAGTTGCATAATTCCAATGCTTTTTGCATGTTTATTTGTTCAAAATGCATTTCACTTTGTCCATTTTTGTTTTACATAAAAAGAAAGTAGTATGGAAAAAATAGAAAACTGTTGGTTGGCACACGTTTTATACATTTCTTCACCGTGTAATTTATGCAAAGTTTCTTCCAGTTTTCAGAAATGTATTTCTTTTTATGTCTAATTGCACTATTGGCTGCACTGTACAACATTTATGGCAAATTTGCCATAGGTGGCCCTTGTGGGTACAAACTGGTTGCAACACTCTTTCAGAAATTTTCCGCTAAATTAAACACTCATAGTTTCATTGAAGTTGTGTTAATACATTGAGGCGGGGTAGCAGATGGATGGTAAACGTTGTTGTAGGACTTCAGAGTCTGATAGGAACAAAAACAAATGCGTGAAATGATAGATCAGGAATGACATGCATGCTAGAAGTTGTGAGCACTTTAATTTTTCAGGGAGATGTTTATCCTATAGTAGAACTCTTTCTTATGAATATTTCTTACTGTGCCAATCATGTTGCAGGCAAAGGAAATGGTGTTAGCTGTGATAGATGAAACAAATCTGAAGTTATGTTCTGCTAAACATTCTACTTTTACCTTTTTCGAAAAGGGGCGCTTTATTACTTAAAAGACTTAAGCATTACACCCGGCCTCTGCATAACTAAGATGCACACAGCCAAAGAAGGTCCTGTCACACAAACAAAAAATAAAAAGGCGAAATACAAAGAAGCATGAAGATTCCGTATAACGCCTAAAGCGAAGGGGGGCCAATCCTAAGATCATGCTGCCACCCACGTTGGGTAAAAGTATCCCTCGCCATAGCCTCCAATCGTGTACACACCTCCGTAAACAGGTCTCGGTTCTCCACGCGTTGTAGAGAGGACCATAAACGAAGAGTCCCGGTACATCTGTAGATAACCTGCATCAGAGAAGTACTTTTATTATTGAAAACCTTATCATTTCTACATAGCCAAAGCGACCAAATAATGGCAAGCGCCCCCACCCTGAGAAGAGTTCTGAACCTGTGATCAATCCCATGTAACCAGTTGCCAAATACATTAGCAACACTACAAGGAGGATACAAGCCAGACGCTATTTGGATGACTGACCATATAGAACGAGCCAATTTACATTGGAAGAATAAATGTTTTATTGTCTCATCATGGTGACATAGGACACATTGCGGACTTCCATGCCAATTCCTCTTAATAAGGTTATCTTTAGTAAGAATGACTCCACGACGAAGATACCATGCAAAGATTTTATTCTTAAGAGGTATCTACATCTTCCAGATCTTCTTCTTATTATCAACTGCCACATCAGACTGGATTATCGCTCTATACATAGACTCCACTGAGAATTGTCCATTCCCATGGAGGTTCCATCGGAATACATCAGACCCATGGGACAATTGCACCGTGGACAACCGCTGGAGCAGGATGTTACACGATTGGAGTCTGGGTCCAATTAAATCTATTCTGAACGACACATTTGGCGGAAATGATTCCATTACCGTGGCGATGGTATCACCCTTGTGGCGCACAATGTTGTATAGAGCCGGATATTGTTCCCGGAGTGTGGCATTTCCTAGCCACCTGTCCTCCCAGAATCTAATTTCCGAGCCGTCCTTAATCAAGAAGGATCCATAGCGGAAGAAATATTTCTTCATAGTCATTAGACCCGCCCAAAAGTGGGAATCCCCAGGCTTCCAGTATACTTGGGATACAGCCTTGGAACCCACATATTTTCTCCTTAGGAGGGTTTGCCATACACCTTCTTCCGTCAGTAATTTAAACAACCATTTGCCGAGGAGGGCCCTATTCTTAACCTCAAGGTCATGAATGCCCAACCCGCCTTGGTCTTTGGGACGGCAAACCACACTCCATTTAGCCAGACGATATTTCTTTCTCTCGCTATCTCCTTGCCAAAAGAATCTTGATCGGAAATAATCCAATCTATGTAAAACTCCTTTCGGCAACTGAAAGAAGGAAATCATATATAGTACCATATTACTTAGTACTGAATTTATGAGTACCAATCTTCCACCGATAGACAACAGTTTACCTTTCCAACTGCTAAGTCTTTTTTGCAGTCTCTCCTCGACGTGTTTCCATTCAGCATTTGTGAGTCTCCGATAATGTATCGGTATCCCTAAATATGTGATCGGAAACTGGTCCAACCCGCATCCGAACAGTTCAGCGTACAGGTGGGCCTCGTCTTGAGCCTCGCCAAAGCAAAACAATTCACTTTTATGAAAATTGATCTTAAGACCCGAGAGTTGCTCGAATGCTGATAAAATTAGTTTCAGATTTCTCGCTTTCTTGAGGTCATGATCCATGAACAGAATCGTATCGTCGGCATATTGAAGTATAGAGAGACCACCATCAACTAGATGATTTACTACCCCATCAATTTGGCCATCAACCTTGGCGCGCTCAATCATGACCGCTAGCATATCCACCACTATATTTTCTACTTTTACCTATCTCAAAGTGATTCAGAATTGGACATGTGAATATTTGTGATGCTATCTTAGTTTTCTTCACCGCTCCTTCGCTGTGCTTGAAGTGCGTCAAGATGTTTGTTGTTAAAACTGAACAGAAAAAAAGGACAACTTACTGTTTGGCAGGTTTTTTTAGCATCAAACTGTTATTAAGTTCAGTGGCCCATGTGTCTGATAAACTGGGTGTAAAAGTAATATATACATCCGAAAGTGCTCTTCTAATCCCGAGCTCACATGAGCTCGGGTGAACAGTAAAATAAAATAAAAGTAAATAAATTAAAAAAATTCCGATTTTTTTTGTGAGAAACATTGATGTTTTTTCCACATGTGTGCAAATTTTCATCACCATATGACATTCGTGGAAAATGTGGCAAAAAAAAACAAAATCGATGCTCCAAAATGGTAGCATTTTGGAGCATCGATTTTGTTTTTTTTTGCCACATTTTCCACGAATGTCATCTAGTGATGAAATTTTGCACGCATGTGGAAAAAACATCAATGTTTCTTACAAAAAAAATCAGATTTTTTTGATTTTTTTACTATTTATTTTGATTTTACTGTTCACCCAAGCTCACATGAGCTCGGGATCAGAACAGCTGCGTCCACTCTTTTACTTGGTTTCTATACCAGACCCTTCAAGTGGAGGTCGATGAACTATGAAAATTGTATGGCTGCGTATTTTATTTAGTAAGGTTGTCACCAAACACACATAATCCGCACTGTCCACATAAACAAACAAGTGGTTGCCGTAAATGCCCACTTAATCTGTTGCGGTCAATGCGGACAAGAACCACTGCCTCGGCGGCGATAGCACTTACTTTTTTTTTTTTTTTTTTGAGAATTACATTTCGATCACTGTGCACCCGCAAGTCAAGAGCACGAATACGCACTGTACAAGCAGGACTAACATTTTGATCTCTGTGCACCTGCGAGTGGAGAACACGAATACGCACTGTAGGAGAAGTAGCACTACAGCTCCTACCTCCAATATCCCCTTCGGTAACTTATACTACTTCCGTTCCGAAATATAGTGCGCCTGCGCTTCCCGAGGTTCAACTTTGATCATAAATTTAACCAACGAGACCGACTGCGGCGGGAGCAAAAATTATATAATTGAAAACTTTTTTCGAATACGAATTCACTGGTATAATTTTTGCCCCCGCCGCAGTCGGTCTCGTTGGTCAAATTTATGGTCAAAGTTGAAGCACGGAAACCAATGACGCACTATATTTTGGAACGGAGGGAGTATAACAAAAGAACAGAATAATATTCTAATAAAAGAAGAAAAACAAAAAAGAGACTAATTAAACAAAAAAATCAGCATGTAAAAGTTTATATAATATAAAGAAAACTACACTGAGACCTATCAGCGAAGCGCGACGTGCCGCCGCGCACGACACCGCTAGTTTGGTATACATGTGAGTAGTTGCTTCGAAAGATAGGTACACAAGTGCTGGATTCAACTTAGAAAAGGTAACGCTGGCATTCATTCATAGCCAGCAGGTAGCACATGGTAGGATATGGGTTCCGAGTCTTTAGTCCCACAAGCGCACGAACCAAAACACCTCCTGCCGGCTTGCGTTTCTCTCATCTCTGTTCGTCTCGTCTCCACGGGACAGGACGCCTCGTACGTACAGAAATCGGTTTTGCGCTGCACAGGACGTAGAGAATACTATTCACATATAGATGTGAAATAGTTACCTCACATCTAACTTTCTAACCACATGATTTAGACATCAAGATTAGTATTCTTTACTCTTTTTTATCGTTTGGTGTTGTTACGGGTCACTCGCGCGAGCGGCCGTCGTGGCGGTAGGCCGCTGTTTCATTTTTTCATAGCCCTCGACCCCTCGTGCCTTGCATGAGCGTGGGCTACGGCCACAATTGATTTTTTTTTCAATTTTCTTTGTTTGTTTGTTTCTTCTTTTTCTTTTTCTTTTTTTTTCATCTATTTGTTCCAAATTCGTAAACTTTTTAAACATGTTTTTTTTATTTTTCTTTTCTCTTTTTTATTTTTTATTTTTCATTTTTCTAAATTCAAGAACTTTTTCCATCGTTGTTAGTTGACCGTCCACCATTAAATAGGGGGTGTCTTTTTTCTTGTCCCAATTGCAAGTCTGTTCTCAACTTGCAACTGCGGCCCGACCTTCTTTTGTCACAGTACAATCCCATCCTCAACTCGCAACTGGGCTTTGACATTTTTTTTGTTTCAGTTGCAAGTCCACCCTCGAGTCGTAACTGGGGCCCAAATTTTTTTTGTCTCAGTTGCAAGTCCATCCTCGACTCGCAACTGAGGCCCAACTTTTTTTTGTCCCAGTTGCAAGTCCACCCATTGACTCGCAATTGGGGCCCGACCTTTTCTTTTGTCTCAGTTGCAAGACCACACTCATCGCTACTGGGCCCAACATTTTTTTGTCCTAATTGCAAGTCCACCCTCGACTCGCAACTGGGGTGCGACCTTTTTTTGTCCCAGTTGCAAGTCCACCCTTGACTCGCAGCTGGGCCCCGACCTTTTTTGTACCAGTTGCAAGTCCATCATCGACTCGCAACTGAGGTCCGACCTTTTTTTCCAGTTGCAAGTCCATACTCGACTCGCAACTGGGGCCCGACCTTTTTTGTCCCAGTTGCAATCCCACCCACAACTCGCAACTGGGGCCTGACCTTCTTTTTGTCCCAGTTTCAAGTCCATCCTCAACTCGCAACTGGGGCCCGGCCTTTTTTTGTCCCTATTGCAAGTCAACTCTCGACTCACAACTTGGGGTCCGACCTTTTTTGTCCGAGTTGCGACATAGTGGGCGCGTGACTTTTTCGTTGTCGACAAACTAAAAAACAAGAAAACTAAATAAAACAAACAAACAATACAATGGTGGGACTTTATTTATCTGCTGATGTGGGATGATGTCATGGTTAGATAAATAAAGTCTTCTTGTCTAACTCCGCCGCTGATGTGTTGGCCCTTAGATTCAGCTATTTTGCTTTTGTGTACTTCAAGGATGATTAACTTATCCCAGCAAAAAAAAAGATGATTAACTTAGAAAAGCTGAGTGGATTCGGAGCTAGCTTTTTTATATGATGATGACAAAGAACACAAGAAGAGTGAGCGGCTTTTCAAAGGCTTGATGCGGTGACACTCTCTGCCGGTGATGACAAAGGATTGGATCGGAGGGACAATTATTGTCGGATCGGCGGGCGCCCATACGAAAGCAAACCGGACCCTGCAGCAAAAAGACAATTATTGTCGGATCGGAGAGAGGGAGAGGGAGATGGAATCAACATAACTCGTGGACCTACCTCGTTGCTCAATTTATCGCCATTCTATGTAGGTGGAGTACCCAATTGTGAGACAGCAGCTGTGACAGACACACACCTCACTTTAACTTTTGCTGTCGGTCAGATCTCCTCTACTGGCATAGCATGCGCATCTTCCGATTACCAATGCTAGCTTCGTCGACCCAACACTGAATAAAGTGTTGGTTTTCCAAAAAAAAAAGGAATAAAGTGTTGACTGATATTGATAAGCCGTTGCTGTTCTACTTCCACCACGGACGGACGGACGGACTCGTCGTCCCGGCAAAAAAATGAAATCGCTGGTGTAGATGATCGATCAGTGCCGTGGTGTGAGAATATATGCCGGAATGCGAACGTTCGTCCCAGCAGGCAGAGCGATACGGATGGATCCGGCGCCCTATACGCACGCATCTGGGTGCATTCTCTTGTCCTAAGAGCATCTCCAATAGTACCTCACCAAATTGTGCTTCGAGTAAAATTTACATCACCTAAAAGTGGTTTTTTAAATCACCAAAAACCTTCAACTCCAACAGATGAGGTAAAATAGGGCACTAGTGCTCCAATAGATGATGTAAAATAGGGCAGCCGCACCTCAAATTTGTTCTCCAGAATTGCATAAATATTGAAACAAACATGCTATGATTTAAAGTTTATGATTCAAAGAGTAGTTTATGAATTGTACAAGAGACACAAATACAAAAAATTGGTGGATAGCCAAACAAACATAGGTTCACTAGTCGATGTTTGGCATACAATTATCTAGTTCAGATGGTCGCTGCACTTGTGAAAATTCAGAAAACACACTAGTGCAGATCAATTCAGAAAGAGTAAAATGCATCAGAAGTCCTAAAATTATTGGAGGTATGTCACTTTAGTCCTATAACTTCGAAAATGCAGTTTTGGGTCCTAAAACAATTGGAGGTGTGTCAGTTTGGTCCTATAACTTCAAAACTGCAGTTTTGCGTTCTAAAACTATTGACGGTGTGCTAGTTTAGTCCTATAACTTCGAAACAGCTATTTAGGATCCCAAAACTATGTAAGTTTGTTCATCTTAGGTCCTGGGCGTCGTTCGGCAGGAGCGACAATTCCTCACCTGTGGCCAAGCTCGTGCCCAAACAACAACCTGCATGACCAGCTCTATGGCCAGGGTGTTGGGGCAACGACGATGTCGTTAGAGAGAGGGGGGGTGGGATGGCGTCCTCCATCCCGATTGTCTCGGGATCTCCCCGGCTGCCGCTCCGAGGGAGAGGGATGTCGTCCTCCATGCCGATTGGCTCAGGGTCTCCCCAACGGCTGCGCCAAACCTTCCAGTGAGTCTTTCGTGCAGCTCATGGCCACACAGGTGGTGCGCAGGCAGGATGCAGCACACACTGCAACGTGGAAGAGTATGGACCACTTTTGGGAAGTAAACACATATAAATGGCTCATCTGAAAAAATGCACCATAGATGTTCGCCGTGCAAGCTTAGGACCTGAGATGAACACACGTACAAAGTTTTGGGACCCAAAACGGCAATTTCGTAGTAATAGGATTAAATTGACACACCTCCGATAGTTTTATGACCCAAAACTGCAATTTCAAAGTTATAGGACTAAATTGACACACCTACAATAGTTTTAGGACTTCTGATGCATTTTACTCATTCAGAAAACACCACGAGTAGCAGCAGCAATTCAGAAAACACCACGAACAGAACAGTAGCAGCAGCAATCACGAACACCACGAGCTGCTCCAGTAACCACGAGCTGATTCAAGGAGCGGAGGAGGCTCTGCGGCGCTCGCCGGCGCGAGGTCTGGCGTGGGATCGGATGCGGATCCGTCCAAGCAGTCGTCGCCGCCACGCGCTCGAGCCGCCGTCGCCGCTGCTTGGTCGCGCCGCCAGTAGGAGGATGCGAACCAGCGGGCCGCCATGGCCGCTGCTTGGTGTGCTTGGCCACCGGGCCGCCATGGCCGCTGCTTGGTGTGCTGCAGGTGGCGGCGGCGGAGGGCCATGGCCGCTGCTTGGTGTGCTGCAGGTGGCGGCGGTGGAGGGCCATGGCGACGAGCGCGGGAGCGGGGGTGACGGCCGCGGGGTGGGAGGAGGCGGCCTCGTGGCCGGGGCGGCGGCAGAAAGGCGATCGAGCAGTCAGCGAGGCAGCGGGAACCTTCCGGGTGGCGGTTGGGCCTTCGCGCGGCTGCTTTTGGATTTGCTGGAGTCGCACAAGTGATGCAAATTTGCATCACTTGGTGCCCTATTTTACATCACCGAGAAAACTCAAGTAATTTTTTTTTGCATGCACATCATTTTATTGAAGCACCGTTTTTGTCCCTTGGTGATGTAAAAATCTGTTATTTTTACATCAACATCGTCTATTGAAGATGCTCTAAACTCTAACGACCTGCTCTACGAGTTCCGAAATAGAAAGAAAAAGAGGTGGGGTACCTTAAAAGGAGGCGGTGAAGTAGACAATCCCTAGAATAATCAACCAACCAGCACAACACAAATTAAAGCCACGAGGGAGAATAACAAAGTACTCCCTCCGTCCCATATTACTTACAAAAATATAACCCGGCCGCCGGGGAGAAGAGACCAACAGATCAACATAGATGGGACACATACAAAAATATAAGAGATCTTCCAAAACCCCCTACGTGCGGTGCGAGAACTGAAATCTGGTTACAATCAATCCAACCAACAGAACAGCTAGCCAAGCATTAGACTTGCCTACATCACTACATGCATGCATGCACAGTTGCGCACAGCTCCGACAAATCCATTAACCCGTCGATCCATCAGCTCCATCTTGCTCCCCTCGCACCTCGCCTCCTCCGCTGGACTCCATCCGGTGGTGTCGACGACGATGATCTTCACGCCCAGGCAACCCCGGCAGCGCCATTGGCCGGCGGACGGAGGGAGCCTTCAGAGATTTGCGGTGTTGGACAAGACAGGATTTGTGTGTCTGCCTCTCACAAGTGATGGCGACACCCCCTTGTCATTGCTACAGAAGAGAGGGAAGAGGAGGGAGAGGAGTCAGGAGAGGAGCAAGTGTAGTGAGGGTCACAACTCCTCGCTGCTGGAATTTAAAGGTCACACCTCGCTGATCATCCACTGTGTTATTTTTTCTTTATAGATCAAATAAACATCATGGACGCTACTGAATCATTGCTGTTCAATACCTCATGCGTGGCATTTGTTCTCTCTCTATTTTTGAAGCTAAATCATTGAAACTCGAAAGATATTTGGTTTAAAAACTAGAGTATTGCTTGGAGAACATGAAGCGTTATGATTCTTTTGCCAAATAAGTAGTGATCACAAGCATAAGCATGTAGGTCAGCAGCGCCATCCATCCACTCAAAAGAAAAGGAAAACATAAACTTGTACTTGAAATAATATGAGATAATATTGTGCCTACCTAAAATCTTGCGCTCCGTAGTGAATGAAATGATAAGATGCACATCCTTGTTAGGTGCTAATTTAATTAGGCTCATTATTATCAGTACTAGTAGAACTGCGCAGCAGAAGGTGTCTTGAATCTGGTGGTCAGTGAGAGCTGACGTCTTGAGTGAGAAAGCTGTACTTTTTACCCCATAAAATGGCAAATGTTATCTGGCTAGCTAGTACTAAACCTCACATCAGAGAGGCAGGTAGCCCCCATTGCCCGTTGGTGCCACAGTATGACTTCTTTTTTAACAGGGCCACAGTATGACTGGGGGGATGGCATGTGTTCCACAACTGTGGCAGGAGATGATGTGTGATCGGCATGTAGAACAGTGGCTGCCGAATCATGCGCAACGGAGACAAGGTGTGAGACCAGTACAGAGAAAGCCACTGCTTATTTGTGGCTGGGAGATGTGACTCTAAAGCTAGCATAGGTAGCCTTTTTTTTCGAAATAACAGTTATCCTACATTCATTAAGAAGAAAAGAGTTGCTCAGTTAATTAGGAAAAACCGAGCAAAAACCAGATTGCCCAGTTAATAATGGACAACCGGACGAAAACCATCACAACCGCCGAGCGGCACACATAAGAAACCCCATGCACACCACTCCAAAGAGGGCCTCGGCGAGACAGCACGCAGGCGTCATCGTCATCACTTCTCCCCTAGAGGCGTCATCGCCAACCCTACACTCTGAGCAAACGACTCTGACTTCGCCATAGGCGATTGTCAACTCAACCCACACTGTAGCAGACGCGTGAAGCTTGCATGAAGATCTGCGCCAAAACTCAACCACCTGCGGCAGACAGCGCAGCTCCGACTCTGACAGAGAACTCTGAAGGACAAAATCAGGCACGGCTGGCGCCACGGAAGATCGCCGAACGGGCCACCTGCAGTCAGTCATCGTATACCACAGGGCCCCGCCACCGCAGCTTCGACTCCACAGCAACAAACAAACCGAGGCGATACCGCGGATATGCCGGAGAAGAGCCGACTACCGCAACCATTGCCGAGTCGCCGACATCGCTCCCACCGTCATCGTTGCCACAGAAGCCTGGACGCCACAACCGCCGCAAACCACCAGTCCCGCTTGCCGATGCTGAGCTCCGAGACGAAGCCCCCAAGAGGGAAAACGACACACTAAAGTGCCGCCATCGTTTGATCACAAGATCAAGGGTTTCCCCTGAAGAGACCATGATGGCCGGATCCGTGCGCGAGGGGTGCAGCAGCACAACACCGATGCCTCCAGGAAGGTTAACAACGGTCACAGCCACCGCCATCGGTGGTCACGACACAAGGCCGAGACAGGGTCTTCACCCAAGCTCCCACACCATCTCGGCCGCACATCATCCCGCACCGATGCCGGCAAGACCACCAACCACCACCTCTCACGAACAAGCCCGTTGGTGAAGAAACTCGGAGCAGCCAACGAAGCCAACCGCACCTCGCGGAGACCACCAGCGAGATCTGTCCATGACCGCCCAGGAACCAGTGCTACCGGACGCGGCACCAGCCACACGCCCCGCTAAGCACCATGCCGGCGAGGAGCGTGGAGCGCCGCCCGGGGCAAGAACCACCTTGGTTCCCTGCCGCAGCCCTGGGCCAGACGAGCCAACACTGCACCATGTGCACGCCGGCAGTCCAAGACGACCTCCGCTGCACCTGTAGCTCCCGCACCGAACGACGCCGATTCGCTGGGCGCACCAACCGCTGCGCCCGCCTGCAGCACCCATCGCACGCCCGCGCGCCGAGCAGCCATCGCACGCCCACGCCGCGCCGCGTCAGATCCGCGACGCGGGGGAACGCGACAGAAAACAAAAAAATTCGGTACAGCGAGCACGCCCAGGATCACTATGGAGACTGCATACAAGGTTTGATCTGATCCGTACCGACTCGAAGCGCAGCGGAAGAAGAGTCGGTGTAGATCGTCGGTGCAGATCCCTGCAGCTAGGATTTACAACCTCCCAACCGCAAGGATGTACTCCCACTCCGGACAGCCCTTCGGGAGGCGGTCGGACAGTCCCCCGGACGATGTCGCGGACAGCCCTTCGGGAGGACCCTCAGAACTCGAACAGTAACCCGGACAGCCCTTCGGGAGGACGCCGGAAACTCGAACGGTAACTCGAATAGCCCTTCGGGAGGACACTCGAAAACAGCCCCTCCGGCAAAAGATCAAAACTACAATCTCTCTACGGGGTTGCACACATACGGTGTCAGCTATCCGGCAAGGCTTCGCCGTCCAGAACTAGTTCCTGCCGGAACCCAGACAGCCTTTCGGCTCTACGAAACTATTTCGTGGGAGGGAGAGAGAAGCCAGACAAGTCAAATGGCATGTGTATGAGAGCAAGCATGAGTTTTGGGGCTGCCTCCCCACCTCTATTTATAGGATAGCCAAGGGGTAAAGATGGTATTCAAAAAGTACCAAAGTACCCCTACTTTATGCCTTTTCAAAAAAGAATAAAGCAAAGAAGGGTGGCAAGTGGAGCTCCATGGAGCCCCACCTCCCTTGGCCGGACACATATGGGGGGCCCCCCATGAGGGGGCTTCGTTGGCCACCAAGTCCATCTAGAAGCCTTTTTGGAAATATCCAAAAAGGTGCTTTCCCAAAAATATCCAAAAAGCACTTTCACTATTCACGAAGACATTTTTCTGCGTCCGTTAAATCCCAAATTATTTCTATGTGCCTAGAACAATTCCAGTACCCACCAAAATAATTTTGAACGCATTCCGAAACAATTTCGGAACAATGTTTCTTCAGGGTAAAGCAACCAAATCGGTTCCGGCTGCTCCGGAACATTTCCGGTTTTTGTCCCGGAAAATTCCCAGAAGTTTCCAGAACACTTCTGGCATCCTCCAAGAATTTCCAGGCGTGTGCCAGAACCAATTTGACTTAATGGAATACCCTGAAACAACTTTTCAGTTTCACCGGAACTATTCCGGTGTTCTCTCCGGAACGTTTCCGTTTCGTCCGAAACTTTTTCGGTGATTTTCTCTCAGACTCCCCGTCTAGTATTCAGCAGATAGATGACCCTTAAGCATGTGACCCTATAGGTTCGGTGAAGTTTAGACATGACCCGGAACACTTTCCGATCAATGATCAACATCGGAGCCGTGGACACCCATATTGACCCCTATACCCACACGAATGAATATTCGAGTGAACCTCCAATTGCCGTGTGCTATTCCTGTTGCTTCACGATATATTACAAAACCCGAGGTGAGATTTATGCATCCCCGTGGATCAACAACTTGTCCACTATGCAAGTTACCTCGTTACCGGTATTGTTCTCTTTACTCGTTTCCGTGTTCCGGCATCCCAGTGATCAAATCACAAAGTGTCTGGCTAGACGATGATGGATACCGTAACACCGAGAGGGCCCGAGAATATCTCTCCATCGTCGGAGGAGCAAATCCCAATCTTGAGCTATCAAGTTACTTGACATACTTTTCCATGAACTCGTAAGCCGCCGTAATAGCCACCCATTTACGGATGACGTTTAACAAACCCCAAAGTTCATGAAGCAAGCATTAAGAAACTTGACACTCTCATGGTCTAAGGAATTATGCAAACATTAACTATCTCTGTGTTATTAACCATTAACTCATGACGAATGTATCTCATAGCATAACATCAATCGGGTCGATTCAACACAAGTGTTCTACTAACATTGTGCCCTCAAAATTGCCGGCATAGCCATGCCCATGATCAGGAAAATAGGATCATCATGCAATACTTGAGCCAGTCATAGAGGCATGACTAGGAATACATTTTCCGTTTATTATACCACACGTGCACATGAGTTTCCCTCTGAGCCTCGTGGTTATTGTAGACTCGAGAATCATTGCAGTTATAGCATGGAACATAAACATTCATTACAAACTCGGAGATACAAAGTAACTGATATTACTGCCTCTAGGGCATATCTCCTACAGACTCCCACTTGCACTAGAGTCATAATCTAGTTACATGGCTTCCCTAACACCAATGGCAATCCGGTGCTGCTCATGCTTTGCTCGTGGTAGAGGCTTTGTCATCGGGTCTGACACGTTCAGATCCGTGTGAACTTTGCGTACTTTCACTAAACCCGCTTCGACATGATGTCGAATGAGTTTATATTTGCGTTCAATATGTCTTGTCTTATGGTGCGAACTTGGCTCCCTTGCCTGAGCCACGGCGCCACTATTATCACAATAGATCTCCACCGGGTCCAAAGCACTTGGAACCACATCAAGGTCTTCAAGAAATTGCTTGATCCATACCGCCTCCTTGGAGGCTTCTGAAGCAGCAACATATTCCGCCTCCGTCGTAGAATGCGCTACAATCTTTTGTTTGGAACTTTTCCAATCAACTGCGCCGCCGTTCAATATGAAAACATAACCTGATTGAGATTTGAAGTCATCTGGGTCAGTCATGAAGCCTGCATCAGTGTAACCATTTACAATGAGCTTTTCATCACCTCCGTACACAAGGAGTAAATCCTTGGTCCTTCTGAGGTACTTAAGAAGACCCTTGACTGCGGCCCAGTGATCCAATCCTGGATCACTTTGGTACCGGCTGCTAACACTTAGCGCATAGGAAACGTCCGGTCTTGTACATAGCATGGCATACATAATAGAACCAACTGTCGAGGCATATGGAACATCATTCATTTGTACTCGCTCATCGAGAGTCCGAGGACACTGATTCTTGCAAAGCACTGTGCCCTTTCTTGGAGTTCTCCATGTTGAACCTTTTCAACACCTTGTCAATGTACGTGCTTTGGCTAAGCGCTATTAGGCGTCTTGATCTATCTCTATAGATCCTGATGCCCAATACATATGCCGCTTCGCCTAAGTCTTTCATTGAAAAACTCTTTTTCAATGAGTCTTTTATTTCGTTAAGAAAATTCACGTCATTTCAAATCAATAATATGTCATCCACATACAAGATTAGAAATGCTTTTGCGCTCTCACTAAACTTCTTGTAAACACAAGATTCTTCGTCATTCCTGATGAAGCCAAACTGTTTGACTACTTCATCAAAACAAATGTTCCAGCTCCTTGACGCTTGCTTCAGACCATAAATGGCTTTCTGAAGTTTGCATACCTTTCCAGCATCCTTATGGACGACAAAACCTTCTGGCTGTATCATGTATACATCCTCTTTGAGGTTTCCATTTAGGAAAGCCGTTTTGATGTCCATATGCCATATTTCATAATCGAAATAAGCAGCAATTGCTAGTAATATCCGAACGGACCTAAGCATAGCTACGGGCGAGAAAGTCTCGTCGTAGTCCACTCCTGGAACTTGCGTGAACCCTTTCGTGACAAGTCTAGCTTTGTGGATAGTAATGTTACCATTCGCATCCGTCTTTCATTTGAAAATCCATTTACAACCAATGGGCTTTACGCCTTCTGGAAGTTCTTCCAAGTTCCAAACTTGGTTTTCGTACATGGATTCCATCTCGGATTTCATGGCCTTGTGCCATTCCTTTGAGCTGGGCCCCGCCATCGCTTCCTTGTAGTGCTCAGGTTCATCGTCTTCAAGAATGAAGATTTCGTTATGAAACCATTCAGGTGGCTGGATAGCCCTACCTGATCTGCGCGGTTCAGTTACAACATTGTCTGAAGTTTCCGCATCATATGCGACAACTTCCGGCTCGGTTGTAGGGATAATTAGCGGAATTGCTTCCGGTTCCTTAGCCATATCAACGGTTGCCGAAGATTCACTAATCTCATTAAGTTGTACTGTCCTCCCACTTACTTCTTTAGCGAGAAACTCTTTCTCGAGAAAGTGTCCAACTCTCGCGACAAACACTTTGCCTTCGGACTGTTGGTAGAAGGAATACCCAATGGTGTTATTGGGATAACCTACAAAGTAACATTTGTCTGATCTGGGATCGAGTTTGCTTGGTTGTAAACGTTTTACATAAGCTTCACAACCACAAACTTTGAGATGCGACACATTGGGTTTCTTCCCATACCATAATTCAAATGGCATCGTCTCAACAGACTTAGACGGTGCTCTGTTTAATGTATAAGCGGCAGTGAGTAGTGCTTGACCCCAAAAAGATATCGGTAGATCTGTAAGAGACATCATCGACCTTACCATGTCTAACAAGGTTCGGTTACGTCGTTTCGACACTCCGTTTTTCTGCGGAGTTCCGGGAGGCGTAAGCTGTGAAACAATTCCACGGTCACTCAGATGTTGGCCAAACTCATGACTAAGGTATTCACCTCCGCAATCAGACCGCAGAAACTTAATCTTTTTGTCACCATGATTTTCTACCTCATTCTGAAATTCTTTGAACTTTTCAAAGGTTTCTGACTTATGCTTCATTAAGTAGATATAACCATACCGACTTAAATCATCAGTAAAAGTCACGAAGTAGAAATACCCACCCCGTGCGGCTGTGTTCATTGGACCACATACATCACTATGTATTATTTCCAATAATTCACCCGCCCGTTCAGGATGACCCATGAACGGCGTCTTGGTCATTTTTCCCATCAGATAAGCTTCACATGTGTCAAATGATTCAAAATCAAAGGACGGTAAAACTCCATCTTTATGGAGTCTTTGCATGCGTTTCTTTCCGATGTGGCCAAGGCGACAGTGCCACAAGTAAGTGGTGGTGGTATTAGCATTCTTAAGGCGTTTAGCATTCACGTTAAAGACATCATTTCCACATTCAAGATTTAGAATGAAAAGGCCCCCAACAATGGGTGCAAATCCATAAAACATATCCTTACAATAAAGTGAACAACCATTGTTCTCAGACTTGTATGAATACCCATCGCGTACTTAACATGATCCGGAGATAATGTTTCTACACAACAGTGGAACAAAATAACAGTTATTTAGTTCTAAGATAAATCCTGAAGGGAGACGTAGAGGCATAATGCCGACGGCTTGAGTGGCAATCCCAGTGCCGTTCCCGACGCGCATCACGACTTCATTCTTTGCTAGTTTGCGCACCTTCTGAAGTCCCTGTATCGAGTTGCAAATGTGAGCAACCGATCCGGTATCAAATACCCAAGACTTAGAATTTTCGCTAGCAAGCAAAACGTCAATGACATTAACTTGTATAACAATTATACCTTTTCCGGTTTTCCCGGACTTCTTATCTTCCAGATACTTCTTGCAGTTTCTCTTCCAGTGTCCTGTGCCCTTGCAGTAGAAGCACCTAGTTTCATTCTTGACTCCGCCCTTAGAGTTGCTTTGGGAGCCGGTCTTACCGGCACCCTTGCCCTTCTTTGGCTTGCCTTTCTTTTTGAAACTGGCGGTTTTATTCACAAGCAACACTTGCTTGCGATTTTTCCGCGGTCCTCCTTCCGTAGTTTTTAGCATGGCGAGCACCTCTTCCGGTGTTTTCTCCATCCCACTCATGTCGTAGTTCATGATAAAACCGTCGTAAGACAGGGGGAGTGAAGAAAGCAGCATGTCCATCATATGGTCAGGTGGAAGTGGAAAATCCAGGGTTTTAAGCCTTTCAGCATAGCCAATCATTTTGACTACGTGTTCGCCAACTAAACTACCCTCAGCCATCTTGCAATCCATCAAGGCCTTCATGACATCAAATCGTTCAGACCTTGCGGTTTCCTTGTACAGGGCATCCAAATCCCGGATCATATCGCGGGGTTTATGGAATTCAAAACGTTTTTGAAGCCCTGCACTCATGCAAGCTAACATGAGGCACTGCACTAAGTTGTGATCATCATCCTTAGTGGCACAGACATTCTGCTCAACTTCCGGGGCATCTGCCGCCGGTTTAGCTGGAAGAGCAGTTTCAAGCACATACATTTTCCTAGCGCTCCTGAGGACAATCCTCAGGTTACGGACCCAGTCCGCATAGTTGTTTCCAGTCGCAGCTAACTTCTCTTTCTCTAACATCGGGCCTAAGTTGAATGCGGTGTTGCGAGCCATTTTATCTACAACGGAAAACACAAGTTTCACTTAGACTTTGTTCATAATGATTTTGGCACTAGTGAATAAACAATTTTATTCTAAAGTGCGCTCCCACTCAAATCAATATCTCTCAAAATTGATTATGAGTGATTCAAGATCCACATTTCCATTCAGCGCCACGGTTCGAGATGAACACAAACGGCGTGAACTTCAATTGGTAGGCAAATTTGCCGATCACATCTCTATGTGATTCTTGTTCATCTTTCGATGCGTGTGTTCCGAGCTTAGGATTGTCCTGCCTGAACGTCAAGTCAACCAAGTGATCTTGCTGTGAGGTCTCAACTCACCCGCCTCACACTTCTCTAATCGTTCGCACCCATGGAGATCATGTGATGCCCCGAAGAGATAGGTGCCGTGACGGTGCTACACTTGGGAGAACACTAACTACTTGATATTTTTAAGTGAGAGATCACCCTAATAAAAAGCGACTACCGCGCAAGCAAGAAGGGTGCATCATAAGGGATAAACATCTCAGGTAATTCATAATAGCATGATATGGTATAGCCCTTTCTGACGGAGAAGTCAAGTATTTCTTCGTCTTTGGCATTTGCGTCGGTGTTCACCTTCGCGAAGATTGCCACTACCTTGTCGATGCACCAGATAATATTTGCTATCTCTATAGCTAATAAAATCAGTGCATTACATAAGGTTGACACGCAGGTCATTAAAGTGACAATCATATGGCTCCAGCCATCATGCCGAATCATGACACGCAGGTCATGTTAACAAATTTACATCATATAGTCATCTCATACATAATCGAATTAATATGAGCTTTGCTATACCACATCACATGCACATCCTGCAAAACCAAGTTAGACGCCTCTAATCGGTTTATGCAAAATTTGATTTTTCGTGGCTTCTAAGGTTTTGACTTAAACCGCTGCTACCAACGTATTATCATCAAGTATGATTATTCAAGTCGCTAGATTAATATCTCGGGGTGTATGAAACACGAGATAATTAAATCTTGAGCCCCATACTAAACTTCGTCATACGCATGACCCCCGTGCAGATCATATCTGCAATGCCCTTTCATCTGCGAATTTCATCTTTCTTTTGACTATGGCGGAACCCAAAGAACCGATAGCACTTCGTTGATCAATCAGGATCGCGGATTGCCAGAACTTTGTGAAATTCCACCATGCTGTCTCGAGATTGAGCAAACGCAAATTTTAGGGAAGCAACAAGAACATCGGGTAACAGACTTCCTCTGCTTCCTGCATAAATAATTTTCAGCAATAGATCTCATCTACTCCAAAATTATATTATGCAATACCCATACATCTCTATGTATTCTAGATCGTAACCTGCATCTACACATAGCACGGCTCATGATGCCACTGTAGGGGAACGCGACAGAAAACAAAAAATTTCGGTACAGCGAGCACGCCCAGGATCACTATGGAGACTGCATACAAGGTTTGATCTGATCCGTACCGACTCGAAGCGCAGCGGAAGAAGAGTCGGTGTAGATCGTCGGTGCAGATCCCTGTAGCTAGGATTTACAACCTCCCAACCGCAAGGATGTACTCCCAATCCGGACAGCCCTTCGGGAGGCGGTCGGACAGTCCCCCGGACGATGTCGCGGACAGCCCTTCGGGAGGACCCTCAGAACCCGAACAGTAACCCGGACAGCCCTTCGGGAGGACGCCGGAAACTCGAACGGTAACTCGAACAGCCCTTCGGGAGGACACTCGAAAACAGCCCCTCCGGCAAAAGATCGAAACTACAATCTCTCTACGGGGTTGCACACATACGGTGTCAGCTATCCGGCAGGGCTTCGCCGTCCAGAACTAGTTCCTGCCGGAACCCAGACAGCCTTTCGGCTCTACGAAACTATTTCGTGGGAGGGAGAGAGAAGCCAGACAAGTCAAATGGCATGTGTATGAGAGCAAGCATGAGTTTTGGGGCTGCCTCCCCACCTCTATTTATAGGATAGCCAAGGGGTAAAGATGGTATTCAAAAAGTACCAAAGTACCCCTACTTTATGCCTTTTCAAAAAAGAATAAAGCAAAGAAGGGTGGCAAGTGGAGCTCCATGGAGCCCCACCTCCCTTGGCCGGCCACATATGGGGGGCCCCCCATGAGGGGGCTTCCTTGGCCACCAAGTCCATCTAGAAGCCTTTTTGGAAATATCCAAAAAGGTGCTTTCCCAAAAATATCCAAAAAGCACTTTCACTATTCACGAAGACATTTTTCTGCGTCCGTTAAATCCCAAATTATTTATGTGTGCCTAGAACAATTCCAGTACCCACCAAAATAATTTTGAACGCATTCCGAAACAATTTCGGAACAATGTTTCTTCAGCGTAAAGCAACCAAATCGGTTCCGGCTGCTCCGGAACATTTCCGGTTTTTGTCCCGGAAAATTCCCAGAAGTTTCCAGAACACTTCTGGCATCCTCCAAGAATTTCCAGGCGTGTGCCAGAACCAATTTGACTTAATGGAATACCCTGAAACAACTTTTCAGTTTCACCGGAACTATTCCGGTGTTCTCTCCGGAACGTTTCCGTTTCGTCCGAAACTTTTTCGGTGATTTTCTCTCAGACTCCCCGTCTAGTATTCAGCAGATAGATGACCCTTAAGCATGTGACCCTATAGGTTCGGTGAAGTATAGACATGACCCGGAACACTTTCCGATCAATGATCAACATCGGAGCCGTGGACACCCATATTGACCCCTATACCCACACGAATGAATATTCGAGTGAACCTCCAGTTGCCGTGTGCTATTCCTGTTGCTTCACGATATATTACAAAACCCGAGGTGAGATTTATGCATCCCCGTGGATCAACAACTTGTCCACTATGCAAGTTACCTCGTTACCGGTATTGTTCTCTTTACTCGTTTCCGTGTTCCGGCATCCCAGTGATCAAATCACAAAGTGTCTGGCCAGACGATGATGGATACCGTAACACTGAGAGGGCCCGAGAAAATCTCTCCATCGTCGGAGGAGCAAATCCCAATCTTGAGCTATCAAGTTACTTGACATACTTTTCCATGTTTTATTCCTTGTTTTATTTTATTTTTGGTTTGACTGTATAGCTAGAGAAGAGCATAACTAGATTTTTTTTTCAGATTTGCTAAATCTAATCTAGATGAGATTTAGTGATGTCTCATCTAAGTCTATAACCATCCGATTTGTTTTCTTTTAATGTTCGCACAAACTCGATCATGCGCGCCCGTGTCACCTCGTTCTTTTTTGTCGCACGTCCCCTTGTCCCGTTTGTTTTGTGTCGGCATGTTCTCGCGTTTCTTTTCACATGGGCCCATATATGTCGTTGTTTTGGGGGCCTCGACAATCAAGCTTATCCCCCATCTTCTCACTGGCAGACCTTGACCCTTGTTATTTTGCCCGTTTTTTGTTTTTCATCCCAGTTGCAGGTCCACCCTTGACTCGCAACTAGGCCCGTAGTTAGTTTCATCCTAGTTGCAAGTCGACCCTTCACTCGCAACTGGGCTCGTAGTTTCATAGTTGTCCCAATTGCAAGTCCACCCTTGACTCACAAACTGGGCTCTTAGTTGTCCGAGTTGCATGTCCACCCTCGACTCGCAACTGGTGCATGTGTTTTGCTTCTTATCCCAGTTGCAAGTACACCCTTGACTCGCAACTGGGCCCATAACTTTTTTCATCCCAGTTGCAAGTCGGCCCTTGACTCGCAACCGGACTCGCAGTTTCGTAGTTGTTCCAGTTGCAAGTCCACACTCGACTCGCAATCGGGCTCGTAATTATCCGAGTTGCAAGTCACCCCTCGACTCGCAACAAGATCATGTGCTTTGTTTTTCATCCCAGTTGTAAGTCCATCCTTGACTCGCAACTAGGCCCACAGTTTGTTTCATCCCAGTCGCAAGTCGATCTTTGACTAGCAACTTGGCTCGTAGTTTCGTAGTTATCCTAGTTGCAAGTCCACCCTCGACTCGCAAATGAGCTCGTAGTTTGACCCAATTGCAAGTCCACCCTCGACTTGCATCTAGGCATGTGTTTTGTTTTTCATCCCAGTTGCAAGTCCACGCTCGACTCGCAACTGGGCTCTTAGTTTATTGTTGTCCCAATTGCAAGTCCACCTTCGACTCGCAAATGATATCATAGTTTTGTGTAGTTTCCCAGCTGCAAGTCCGCCCTTGATTCGTAACTAGGCCCGTAATTTGTTTCATCCCATTTGCAAGTCCATCCTAGACTCGCAACTGTGCTCGTAGTTTCGTAGTTGTCCCAGTTGCAAGTCCACCCTCGACTCGCAACTGGGCTCATAGGTTTGTTGTTGTCCCAGTTGCAAGTCCACCCTCTGATTCACAACTTGGCCCTTAGATTCTTTTCATCCCAGATGCAAGTCCACCCTCGACTCGCAACTAGGCTCATAGTTTGTTTTTCATCCCAGTTGCAAGTCCACCTTTGACTCGCAGCTGGGATTGTAGTTTATTTTCATCCCAGTTGCAAGTCCACCCTCGACTCGCAACTAGGCTCGTAGTTGTCCCAGTTGCAAGTCCTCCCTCGACTCGCAACTGGTCTCATAGTTTTGTGTTGTTTCCCCAGTTGCAAGTCCTCCCTCGACTCGCAACTGGGCCCGTAGTTTATTTTCATCCCTGTTACAAGTCCACCCACAACTCGCAAATGGGCTCAAAGATTTTTTTGTCACCTCAGTTTGCAAGTCCACCCTTGGCTTACAACTAGCACCGACTCTTTTTTGTTTCTCCGATCCTAGTTGCAAGCCCACCCTCTACGTGCAATCGGGTTTTTTGACTTTTTTTGTTGCCTTAGTTACAAGCACCCTCTTTTTTGCGAGTAGGCTGCCCTTTGTTATTCTTCGCCCCAGTTGCAAGTCCACCACCGACATGCAATTGGGCTCCAAGTTTTTTATAGTACTTTTGTGTAGTTGTCTCAGTTGCAAGTGCACCCCTCGACACGCAACTGGGCTCAGAGTTTGTTTTTCATCCCAGTTGCAAGTCCACCCTCGACTTGCTACTGGGCATGTAGTTTGTGTTTCATCCAAGTTGCAAGTCCACCCTCGACTCGCAACTAGGCTCATAGTTGTCCCAGTTGCAAGTTCACTCTCGACTCGCAACTGAGCCCGTAGTTTGTTTTGATCCCAGTTGCAAGTCCACCCTCGACTCGCAACTGAGCTCATAATTTGTTGTTGTCCCAGTTACAAGTCCACCCTCGATTCGCAACTAGGCCAGTAGTTTGTTTTATCCCAGTTGCAAGCTCACCCTTGACTCGCAACTGGACATGTTTTTTGTCTTTCATCCCAGTTGTAAGTCCACCCTTGACTCGCAACTGGGACTGATGTTTGTTTCATCCCAGTTGCAAGTCGACCCTTGACTCACAACTGGGCTCATAATTTGTAGTTGTCCCAGTTGCAAGTCCACCCTCGACTCGCAACTGGGCTTGTAGTTCTCCTAGTTGCAAGCCCACCCTCGACTCGCAACTAGGCATGTGCTTTGTTTTTCATCCCAGTTGCAAGTCCATCTTTGACTCTCAACTGGGCCCATAGTTTGTTTCATCCCAGTTGCAAGTCGACCCTTGACTCGCTGGGCTCATAGTTGTCCTAGTGAAAGTCCATGTAGGGGAACGCGACAGAAAACAAAAAATTTCGGTACAGCGAGCACGCCCAGGATCACTATGGAGACTGCATACAAGGTTTGATCTGATCCGTACCGACTCGAAGCGCAGCGGAAAAAGAGTCGGTGTAGATCGTCGGTGCAGATCCCTGCAGCTAGGATTTACAACCTCCCAACCGCAAGGATGTACTCCCACTCCGGACAGCCCTTCGGGAGGCGGTCGGACAGTCCCTCGGACGATGTCGCGGACAGCCCTTCGGGAGGACCCTCAGAACCCGAACAGTAACCCGGACAGCCCTTCGGGAGGACGCCGGAAACTCGAACGGTAACTCGGACAGCCCTTCAGGAGGACACTCGAAAACAGCCCCTCCGGCAAAAGATCGAAACTACAATCTCTCTACGGGGTTGCACACATACGGTGTCAGCTATCCGGCAGGGCTTCGCCGTCCAGAACTAGTTCCTGCCGGAACCCAGACAGCCTTTCGGCTCTATGAAACTATTTCGTGGGAGGGAGAGAGAAGCCAGACAAGTCAAATGGCATGTGTATGAGAGCAAGCATGAGTTTTGGGGCTGCCTCCCCACCTCTATTTACAGGATAGCCAAGGGGTAAAGATGGTATTCAAAAAGTACCAAAGTACCCCTACTTTATGCCTTTTCAAAAAAGAATAAAGCAAAGAAGGGTGGCAAGTGGAGCTCCATGGAGCCCCACCTCCCTTGGCCGGCCACATATGGGGGGCCCCCCATGAGGGGGCTTCCTTGGCCACCAAGTCCATCTAGAAGCCTCTTTGGAAATATCCAAAAAGGTGCTTTCCCAAAAATATCCAAAAAGCACTTTCACTATTCACGAAGACATTTTTCTATGTCCGTTAAATCCCAAATTATTTCTGTGTGCCTAGAACAATTCCAGTACCCACCAAAATAATTTTGAACGCATTCCGAAACAATTTCGGAACAATGTTTCTTCAGCGAAAAGCAACCAAATCGGTTCCGGCTGCTCCGGAACATTTCCGGTTTTTGTCCCGGAAAATTCCCAGAAGTTTCCAGAACACTTCTGGCATCCTCCAAGAATTTCCAGGCGTGTGCCAGAACCAATTTGACTTAATGGAATACCCTGAAACAACTTTTCAGTTTCACCGGAACTATTCCGGTGTTCTCTCCAGAACGTTTCCGTTTCGTCCGAAACTTTTTCGGTGATTTTCTCTCAGACTCCCCTTCTAGTATTCAGCAGATAGATGACCCTTAAGCATGTGACCCTATAGGTTCGGTGAAGTATAGACATGACCCGGAACACTTTCCGATCAATGATCAACATCGGAGCCGTGGACACCCATATTGACCCCTATACCCACACGAATGAATATTCGAGTGAACCTCCAGTTGCCGTGAGCTATTCCTGTTGCTTCACGATATATTACAAAACCCGAGGTGAGATTTATGCATCCCCGTGGATCAACAACTTGTCCACTATGCAAGTTATCTCATTACCGGTATTGTTCTCTTTACTCGTTTCCGTGTTCCGGCATCCCAGTGATCAAATCACAAAGTGTCTGGCCAGACGATGATGGATACCGTAACACCGAGAGGGCCCGAGAATATCTCTCCATCGTCGGAGGAGCAAATCCCAATCTTGAGCTATCAAGTTACTTGACATACTTTTCCATGTTTTATTCCTTGTTTTATTTTATTTTTGGTTTGACTGTATAGCTAGAGAAGAGCATAACTAGATTTTTTTTTCAGATTTGCTAAATCTAATCTAGATGAGATTTAGTGATGTCTCATCTAAGTCTATAACCATCCGATTTGTTTTCTTTTAATGTTCGCACAAACTCGATCATGCGCGCCCGTGTCACCTCGTTCTTTTTTGTCGCACGTCCCCTTGTCCCGTTTGTTTTGTGTCGGCATGTTCTCGCGTTTCTTTTCACATGGGCCCATATATGTCGTTGTTTTGGGGGCCTCGACAATCAAGCTTATCCCCCATCTTCTCACTGGCAGACCTTGACCCTTGTTATTTTGCCCGTTTTTTGTTTTTCATCCCAGTTGCAGGTCCACCCTTGACTCGCAACTAGGCCCGTAGTTAGTTTCATCCTAGTTGCAAGTCGACCCTTCACTCGCAACTGGGCTCGTAGTTTCATAGTTGTCCCAATTGCAAGTCCACCCTTGACTCACAAACTGGGCTCTTAGTTGTCCGAGTTGCATGTCCACCCTCGACTCGCAACTGGTGCATGTGTTTTGCTTCTTATCCCAGTTGCAAGTACACCCTTGACTCGCAACTGGGCCCATAACTTTTTTCATCCCAGTTGCAAGTCGGCCCTTGACTCGCAACCGGACTCGCAGTTTCGTAGTTGTTCCAGTTGCAAGTCCACACTCGACTCGCAATCGGGCTCGTAATTATCCGAGTTGCAAGTCACCCCTCGACTCGCAACAAGATCATGTGCTTTGTTTTTCATCCCAGTTGTAAGTCCATCCTTGACTCGCAACTAGGCCCACAGTTTGTTTCATCCCAGTCGCAAGTCGATCTTTGACTAGCAACTTGGCTCGTAGTTTCGTAGTTATCCTAGTTGCAAGTCCACCCTCGACTCGCAAATGAGCTCGTAGTTTGACCCAATTGCAAGTCCACCCTCGACTTGCATCTAGGCATGTGTTTTGTTTTTCATCCCAGTTGCAAGTCCACGCTCGACTCGCAACTGGGCTCTTAGTTTATTGTTGTCCCAATTGCAAGTCCACCTTCGACTCGCAAATGATATCATAGTTTTGTGTAGTTTCCCAGCTGCAAGTCCGCCCTTGATTCGTAACTAGGCCCGTAATTTGTTTCATCCCATTTGCAAGTCCATCCTAGACTCGCAACTGTGCTCGTAGTTTCGTAGTTGTCCCAGTTGCAAGTCCACCCTCGACTCGCAACTGGGCTCATAGGTTTGTTGTTGTCCCAGTTGCAAGTCCACTCTCTGATTCACAACTTGGCCCTTAGATTCTTTTCATCCCAGATGCAAGTCCACCCTCGACTCGCAACTAGGCTCATAGTTTGTTTTTCATCCCAGTTGCAAGTCCACCTTTGACTCGCAGCTGGGATTGTAGTTTATTTTCATCCCAGTTGCAAGTCCACCCTCGACTCGCAACTAGGCTCGTAGTTGTCCCAGTTGCAAGTCCTCCCTCGACTCGCAACTGGTCTCATAGTTTTGTGTTGTTTCCCCAGTTGCAAGTCCTCCCTCGACTCGCAACTGGGCCCGTAGTTTATTTTCATCCCTGTTACAAGTCCACCCACAACTCGCAAATGGGCTCAAAGATTTTTTTGTCACCTCAGTTTGCAAGTCCACCCTTGGCTTACAACTAGCACCGACTCTTTTTTGTTTCTCCGATCCTAGTTGCAAGCCCACCCTCTACGTGCAATCGGGTTTTTTGACTTTTTTTGTTGCCTTAGTTACAAGCACCCTCGTTTTTGCGAGTAGGCTGCCCTTTGTTATTCTTCGCCCCAGTTGCAAGTCCACCACCGACATGCAATTGGGCTCCAAGTTTTTTATAGTACTTTTGTGTAGTTGTCTCAGTTGCAAGTGCACCCCTCGACACGCAACTGGGCTCAGAGTTTGTTTTTCATCCCAGTTGCAAGTCCACCCTCGACTTGCTACTGGGCATGTAGTTTGTGTTTCATCCAAGTTGCAAGTCCACCCTCGACTCGCAACTAGGCTCATAGTTGTCCCAGTTGCAAGTTCACTCTCGACTCGCAACTGAGCCCGTAGTTTGTTTTGATCCCAGTTGCAAGTCCACCCTCGACTCGCAACTGAGCTCATAATTTGTTGTTGTCCCAGTTACAAGTCCACCCTCGATTCGCAACTAGGCCAGTAGTTTGTTTTATCCTAGTTGCAAGCTCACCCTTGACTCGCAACTGGACATGTTTTTTGTCTTTCATCCCAGTTGTAAGTCCACCCTTGACTCGCAACTGGGACTGATGTTTGTTTCATCCCAGTTGCAAGTCGACCCTTGACTCACAACTGGGCTCATAATTTGTAGTTGTCCCAGTTGCAAGTCCACCCTCGACTCGCAATTGGGCTTGTAGTTCTCCTAGTTGCAAGCCCACCCTCGACTCGCAACTAGGCATGTGCTTTATTTTTCATCCCAGTTGCAAGTCCATCTTTGACTCTCAACTGGGCCCATAGTTTGTTTCATCCCAGTTGCAAGTCGACCCTTGACTCGCTGGGCTCATAGTTGTCCTAGTGAAAGTCCATGTAGGGGAACGCGACAGAAAACAAAAAAATTCGGTACAGCGAGCACGCCCAGGATCACTATGGAGACTGCATACAAGGTTTGATCTGATCCGTACCGACTCGAAGCGCAGCGGAAAAAGAGTCGGTGTAGATCGTCGGTGCAGATCCCTGCAGCTAGGATTTACAACCTCCCAACCGCAAGGATGTACTCCCACTCCGGACAGCCCTTCGGGAGGCGGTCGGACAGTCCCTCGGACGATGTCGCGGACAGCCCTTCGGGAGGACCCTCAGAACCCGAACAGTAACCCGGACAGCCCTTCGGGAGGACGCCGGAAAGTCGAACGGTAACTCGGACAGCCCTTCAGGAGGACACTCGAAAACAGCCCCTCCGGCAAAAGATCGAAACTACAATCTCTCTACGGGGTTGCACACATACGGTGTCAGCTATCCGGCAGGGCTTCGCCGTCCAGAACTAGTTCCTGCCGGAACCCAGACAGCCTTTCGGCTCTATGAAACTATTTCGTGGGAGGGAGAGAGAAGCCAGACAAGTCAAATGGCATGTGTATGAGAGCAAGCATGAGTTTTGGGGCTGCCTCCCCACCTCTATTTACAGGATAGCCAAGGGGTAAAGATGGTATTCAAAAAGTACCAAAGTACCCCTACTTTATGCCTTTTCAAAAAAGAATAAAGCAAAGAAGGGTGGCAAGTGGAGCTCCATGGAGCCCCACCTCCCTTGGCCGGCCACATATGGGGGGCCCCCCATGAGGGGGCTTCCTTGGCCACCAAGTCCATCTAGAAGCCTCTTTGGAAATATCCAAAAAGGTGCTTTCCCAAAAATATCCAAAAAGCACTTTCACTATTCACGAAGACATTTTTCTATGTCCGTTAAATCCCAAATTATTTCTGTGTGCCTAGAACAATTCCAGTACCCACCAAAATAATTTTGAACGCATTCCGAAACAATTTCGGAACAATGTTTCTTCAGCGAAAAGCAACCAAATCGGTTCCGGCTGCTCCGGAACATTTCCGGTTTTTGTCCCGGAAAATTCCCAGAAGTTTCCAGAACACTTCTAGCATCCTCCAAGAATTTCCAGGCGTGTGCCAGAACCAATTTGACTTAATGGAATACCCTGAAACAACTTTTCAGTTTCACCGGAACTATTCCGGTGTTCTCTCCAGAACGTTTCCGTTTCGTCCGAAACTTTTTCGGTGATTTTCTCTCAGACTCCCCTTCTAGTATTCAGCAGATAGATGACCCTTAAGCATGTGACCCTATAGGTTCGGTGAAGTATAGACATGACCCGGAACACTTTCCGATCAATGATCAACATCGGAGCCGTGGACACCCATATTGACCCCTATACCCACACGAATGAATATTCGAGTGAACCTCCAGTTGCCGTGAGCTATTCCTGTTGCTTCACGATATATTACAAAACCCGAGGTGAGATTTATGCATCCCCGTGGATCAACAACTTGTCCACTATGCAAGTTACCTCATTACCGGTATTGTTCTCTTTACTCGTTTCCGTGTTCCGGCATCCCAGTGATCAAATCACAAAGTGTCTGGCCAGACGATGATGGATACCGTAACACCGAGAGGGCCCGAGAATATCTCTCCATCGTCGGAGGAGCAAATCCCAATCTTGAGCTATCAAGTTACTTGACATACTTTTCCATGTTTTATTCCTTGTTTTATTTTATTTTTGGTTTGACTGTATAGCTATTGAAGAGCATAACTAGATTTTTTTTCAGATTTGCTAAATCTAATCTAGATGAGATTTAGTGATGTCTCATCTAAGTCTATAACCATCCGATTTGTTTTCTTTTAATGTTCGCACAAACTCGATCATGCGCGCCCGTGTCACCTCGTTCTTTTTTGTCGCACGTCCCCTTGTCCCGTTTGTTTTGTGTCGGCATGTTCTCGCGTTTCTTTTCACATGGGCCCATATATGTCGTTGTTTTGGGGGCCTCGACAATCAAGCTTATCCCCCATCTTCTCACTGGCAGACCTTGACCCTTGTTATTTTGCCCGTTTTTTGTTTTTCATCCCAGTTGCAGGTCCACCCTTGACTCGCAACTAGGCCCGTAGTTAGTTTCATCCTAGTTGCAAGTCGACCCTTCACTCGCAACTGGGCTCGTAGTTTCATAGTTGTCCCAATTGCAAGTCCACCCTTGACTCACAAACTGGGCTCTTAGTTGTCCGAGTTGCATGTCCACCCTCGACTCGCAACTGGTGCATGTGTTTTGCTTCTTATCCCAGTTGCAAGTACACCCTTGACTCGCAACTGGGCCCATAACTTTTTTCATCCCAGTTGCAAGTCGGCCCTTGACTCGCAACCGGACTCGCAGTTTCGTAGTTGTTCCAGTTGCAAGTCCACACTCGACTCGCAATCGGGCTCGTAATTATCCGAGTTGCAAGTCACCCCTCGACTCGCAACAAGATCATGTGCTTTGTTTTTCATCCCAGTTGTAAGTCCATCCTTGACTCGCAACTAGGCCCACAGTTTGTTTCATCCCAGTCGCAAGTCGATCTTTGACTAGCAACTTGGCTCGTAGTTTCGTAGTTATCCTAGTTGCAAGTCCACCCTCGACTCGCAAATGAGCTCGTAGTTTGACCCAATTGCAAGTCCACCCTCGACTTGCATCTAGGCATGTGTTTTGTTTTTCATCCCAGTTGCAAGTCCACGCTCGACTCGCAACTGGGCTCTTAGTTTATTGTTGTCCCAATTGCAAGTCCACCTTCGACTCGCAAATGATATCATAGTTTTGTGTAGTTTCCCAGCTGCAAGTCCGCCCTTGATTCGTAACTAGGCCCGTAATTTGTTTCATCCCATTTGCAAGTCCATCCTAGACTCGCAACTGTGCTCGTAGTTTCGTAGTTGTCCCAGTTGCAAGTCCACCCTCGACTCGCAACTGGGCTCATAGGTTTGTTGTTGTCCCAGTTGCAAGTCCACTCTCTGATTCACAACTTGGCCCTTAGATTCTTTTCATCCCAGATGCAAGTCCACCCTCGACTCGCAACTAGGCTCATAGTTTGTTTTTCATCCCAGTTGCAAGTCCACCTTTGACTCGCAGCTGGGATTGTAGTTTATTTTCATCCCAGTTGCAAGTCCACCCTCGACTCGCAACTAGGCTCGTAGTTGTCCCAGTTGCAAGTCCTCCCTCGACTCGCAACTGGTCTCATAGTTTTGTGTTGTTTCCCCAGTTGCAAGTCCTCCCTCGACTCGCAACTGGGCCCGTAGTTTATTTTCATCCCTGTTACAAGTCCACCCACAACTCGCAAATGGGCTCAAAGATTTTTTTGTCACCTCAGTTTGCAAGTCCACCCTTGGCTTACAACTAGCACCGACTCTTTTTTGTTTCTCCGATCCTAGTTGCAAGCCCACCCTCTACGTGCAATCGGGTTTTTTGACTTTTTTTGTTGCCTTAGTTACAAGCACCCTCGTTTTTGCGAGTAGGCTGCCCTTTGTTATTCTTCGCCCCAGTTGCAAGTCCACCACCGACATGCAATTGGGCTCCAAGTTTTTTATAGTACTTTTGTGTAGTTGTCTCAGTTGCAAGTGCACCCCTCGACACGCAACTGGGCTCAGAGTTTGTTTTTCATCCCAGTTGCAAGTCCACCCTCGACTTGCTACTGGGCATGTAGTTTGTGTTTCATCCAAGTTGCAAGTCCACCCTCGACTCGCAACTAGGCTCATAGTTGTCCCAGTTGCAAGTTCACTCTCGACTCGCAACTGAGCCCGTAGTTTGTTTTGATCCCAGTTGCAAGTCCACCCTCGACTCGCAACTGAGCTCATAATTTGTTGTTGTCCCAGTTACAAGTCCACCCTCGATTCGCAACTAGGCCAGTAGTTTGTTTTATCCTAGTTGCAAGCTCACCCTTGACTCGCAACTGGACATGTTTTTTGTCTTTCATCCCAGTTGTAAGTCCACCCTTGACTCGCAACTGGGACTGATGTTTGTTTCATCCCAGTTGCAAGTCGACCCTTGACTCACAACTGGGCTCATAATTTGTAGTTGTCCCAGTTGCAAGTCCACCCTCGACTCGCAATTGGGCTTGTAGTTCTCCTAGTTGCAAGCCCACCCTCGACTCGCAACTAGGCATGTGCTTTATTTTTCATCCCAGTTGCAAGTCCATCTTTGACTCTCAACTGGGCCCATAGTTTGTTTCATCCCAGTTGCAAGTCGACCCTTGACTCGCTGGGCTCATAGTTGTCCTAGTGAAAGTCCATGTAGGGGAACGCGACAGAAAACAAAAAAATTCGGTACAGCGAGCACGCCCAGGATCACTATGGAGACTGCATACAAGGTTTGATCTGATCCGTACCGACTCGAAGCGCAGCGGAAAAAGAGTCGGTGTAGATCGTCGGTGCAGATCCCTGCAGCTAGGATTTACAACCTCCCAACCGCAAGGATGTACTCCCACTCCGGACAGCCCTTCGGGAGGCGGTCGGACAGTCCCTCGGACGATGTCGCGGACAGCCCTTCGGGAGGACCCTCAGAACCCGAACAGTAACCCGGACAGCCCTTCGGGAGGACGCCGGAAAGTCGAACGGTAACTCGGACAGCCCTTCAGGAGGACACTCGAAAACAGCCCCTCCGGCAAAAGATCGAAACTACAATCTCTCTACGGGGTTGCACACATACGGTGTCAGCTATCCGGCAGGGCTTCGCCGTCCAGAACTAGTTCCTGCCGGAACCCAGACAGCCTTTCGGCTCTATGAAACTATTTCGTGGGAGGGAGAGAGAAGCCAGACAAGTCAAATGGCATGTGTATGAGAGCAAGCATGAGTTTTGGGGCTGCCTCCCCACCTCTATTTACAGGATAGCCAAGGGGTAAAGATGGTATTCAAAAAGTACCAAAGTACCCCTACTTTATGCCTTTTCAAAAAAGAATAAAGCAAAGAAGGGTGGCAAGTGGAGCTCCATGGAGCCCCACCTCCCTTGGCCGGCCACATATGGGGGGCCCCCCATGAGGGGGCTTCCTTGGCCACCAAGTCCATCTAGAAGCCTCTTTGGAAATATCCAAAAAGGTGCTTTCCCAAAAATATCCAAAAAGCACTTTCACTATTCACGAAGACATTTTTCTATGTCCGTTAAATCCCAAATTATTTCTGTGTGCCTAGAACAATTCCAGTACCCACCAAAATAATTTTGAACGCATTCCGAAACAATTTCGGAACAATGTTTCTTCAGCGAAAAGCAACCAAATCGGTTCCGGCTGCTCCGGAACATTTCCGGTTTTTGTCCCGGAAAATTCCCAGAAGTTTCCAGAACACTTCTAGCATCCTCCAAGAATTTCCAGGCGTGTGCCAGAACCAATTTGACTTAATGGAATACCCTGAAACAACTTTTCAGTTTCACCGGAACTATTCCGGTGTTCTCTCCAGAACGTTTCCGTTTCGTCCGAAACTTTTTCGGTGATTTTCTCTCAGACTCCCCTTCTAGTATTCAGCAGATAGATGACCCTTAAGCATGTGACCCTATAGGTTCGGTGAAGTATAGACATGACCCGGAACACTTTCCGATCAATGATCAACATCGGAGCCGTGGACACCCATATTGACCCCTATACCCACACGAATGAATATTCGAGTGAACCTCCAGTTGCCGTGAGCTATTCCTGTTGCTTCACGATATATTACAAAACCCGAGGTGAGATTTATGCATCCCCGTGGATCAACAACTTGTCCACTATGCAAGTTACCTCATTACCGGTATTGTTCTCTTTACTCGTTTCCGTGTTCCGGCATCCCAGTGATCAAATCACAAAGTGTCTGGCCAGACGATGATGGATACCGTAACACCGAGAGGGCCCGAGAATATCTCTCCATCGTCGGAGGAGCAAATCCCAATCTTGAGCTATCAAGTTACTTGACATACTTTTCCATGTTTTATTCCTTGTTTTATTTTATTTTTGGTTTGACTGTATAGCTAGAGAAGAGCATAACTAGATTTTTTTTTCAGATTTGCTAAATCTAATCTAGATGAGATTTAGTGATGTCTCATCTAAGTCTATAACCATCCGATTTGTTTTCTTTTAATGTTCGCACAAACTCGATCATGCGCGCCCGTGTCACCTCGTTCTTTTTTGTCGCACGTCCCCTTGTCCCGTTTGTTTTGTGTCGGCATGTTCTCGCGTTTCTTTTCACATGGGCCCATATATGTCGTTGTTTTGGGGGCCTCGACAATCAAGCTTATCCCCCATCTTCTCACTGGCAGACCTTGACCCTTGTTATTTTGCCCGTTTTTTGTTTTTCATCCCAGTTGCAGGTCCACCCTTGACTCGCAACTAGGCCCGTAGTTAGTTTCATCCTAGTTGCAAGTCGACCCTTCACTCGCAACTGGGCTCGTAGTTTCATAGTTGTCCCAATTGCAAGTCCACCCTTGACTCACAAACTGGGCTCTTAGTTGTCCGAGTTGCATGTCCACCCTCGACTCGCAACTGGTGCATGTGTTTTGCTTCTTATCCCAGTTGCAAGTACACCCTTGACTCGCAACTGGGCCCATAACTTTTTTCATCCCAGTTGCAAGTCGGCCCTTGACTCGCAACCGGACTCGCAGTTTCGTAGTTGTTCCAGTTGCAAGTCCACACTCGACTCGCAATCGGGCTCGTAATTATCCGAGTTGCAAGTCACCCCTCGACTCGCAACAAGATCATGTGCTTTGTTTTTCATCCCAGTTGTAAGTCCATCCTTGACTCGCAACTAGGCCCATAGTTTGTTTCATCCCAGTCGCAAGTCGATCTTTGACTCGCAACTTGGCTCGTAGTTTCGTAGTTATCCTAGTTGCAAGTCCACCCTCGACTCGCAAATGAGCTCGTAGTTTGACCCAATTGCAAGTCCACCCTCGACTTGCATCTAGGCATGTGTTTTGTTTTTCATCCCAGTTGCAAGTCCACGCTCGACTCGCAACTGGGCTCTTAGTTTATTGTTGTCCCAATTGCAAGTCCACCTTCGACTCGCAAATGATATCATAGTTTTGTGTAGTTTCCCAGCTGCAAGTCCGCCCATGATTCGTAACTAGGCCCGTAGTTTGTTTCATCCCATTTGCAAGTCCATCCTAGACTAGGAACTGTGCTCGTAGTTTCGTAGTTGTCCCAGTTGCAAGTCCACCCTCGACTCGCAACTGGGCTCATAGTTTTGTTGTTGTCCCAGTTGCAAGTCCACCCACTGACTCACAACTGGGCCCTTAGATTCTTTTCATCCGAGATGCAAGTCCACCCTCGACTCGCAACTAGGCTCATAGTTTGTTTTTCATCCCAGTTGCAAGTCCACCTTTGACTCGCAGCTGGGATTGTAGTTTATTTTCATCCCAGTTGCAAGTCCACCCTAGACTCGCAACTAGGCTCGTAGTTGTCCCAGTTGCAAGTCCTCCCTCGACTCGCAACTGGTCTCGTAGTTTTGTGTTGTTTCCCCAGTTGCAAGTCCTCCCTCGACTCGCAACTGGGCCCGTAGTTTATTTTCATCCCTGTTACAAGTCCACCCACAACTCGCAAATGGGCTCAAAGATTTTTTTGTCACCTCAGTTTGCAAGTCCACCCTTGGCTTACAACTAGCACCGACTCTTTTTTGTTTCTCCGATCCTAGTTGCAAGCCCACCCTCTACGTGCAATCAGGTTTTTTGACTTTTTTTGTTGCCTTAGTTACAAGCACCCTCGTTTTTGCGAGTAGGCTGCCCTTTGTTATTCTTCGCCCCAGTTGCAAGTCCACCACCGACATGCAATTGGGCTCCAAGATTTTTATAGTACTTTTGTGTAGTTGTCTCAGTTGCAAGTCCACCCCTCGACATGCAACTGGGTTCATAGTTTGTTTTTCATCCCAGTTGCAAGTCCACCCTCGACTTGCAACTGGGCATGTAGTTTGTGTTTCATCCAAGTTGCAAGTCCACCCTCGACTCGCAACTAGGCTCATAGTTGTCCCAGTTGCAAGTTCACTCTCGACTCGCAACTGAGCCCGTAGTTTGTTTTGATCCCAGTTGCAAGTCCACCCTCGACTCGCAACTGAGCTCATAATTTGTTGTTGTCCCAGTTACAAGTCCACCCTCGACTCGCAACTAGGCTAGTAGTTTGTTTTATCCCAGTTGCAAGCTCACCCTTGACTCGCAACTGGACATGTTTTTTGTCTTTCATCCCAGTTGTAAGTCCACCCTTGACTAGCAACTGGGACCGAAGTTTGTTTCATCCCAGTTGCAAGTCGACCCTTGACTCACAACTGGGCTCATAATTTGTAGTTGTCCCAGTTGCAAGTCCACCCTCGACTCGCAACTGGGCTTCTAGTTCTCCTAGTTGCAAGCCCACCCTCGACTCACAACTAGGCATGTGCTTTGTTTTTCATCCCAGTTGCAAGTACATCTTTGACTCTCAACTGGGCCCATAGTTTGTTTCATCCCAGTTGCAAGTCGACCCTTGACTCGCTGGGCTCGTAGTTGTCCCAGTTGCAAGTCGACCCTTGACTCGCTGGGCTCGTAGTTACCAGTATTGTTCTCATTACTCGTTTCCGTGTTCCGGCATCCCAGTGATCAAATCACAAAGTGTCTGGCCAGACGATGATGGATACCGTAACACCGAGAGGGCCCGAGAATATCTCTCCATCGTCGGAGGAGCAAATCCCAATCTTGAGCTATCAAGTTACTTGACATACTTTTCCATGAACCCGTAAGCCGCTATAATAGCCACCCATTTATGGATGACGTTTAACAAACCCCAAAGTTCATGAAGCAAGCATGAAGAAACTTGACACTCTCATGGTCTAAGGAATTATGTAAACATTAAGTATCTCTGTGTTATTAACCATTAACTCATGACGAATGTATCTCATAGCATAACATCAATCGGGTCGATTCAACACAAGTGTTCTACTAACATTGTGCCCTCAAAATTGCCGGCATAGCCATGCCCATGATCAGGAAAATAGGATCATCATGCAATACTTGAGCCAGTCATAGAGGCATGACTAGGAATACATTTTCCGTTTATTATACCACATGTGCACAAGAGTTTCCATCCAAGCCTCGTGGTTATTGTAGACTCGAGAATCATTGCAGTTATAGCATGGAACATAAACATTCATTACAAACTCGGAGATACAAAGTAACTGATATTACTGCCTCTACGACATATCTCCTACAGTCCACCCTCGATTCGCAACTGGGATCATAGTTTTATTATGGTCCCAGTTGCAAGTCCACCCTCGACCCGCAACTGGGCATGTGTTTTGTTTTTCACCACAGTTGCAAGTCCACCATCAGCTCGCAAATGAGCTCATAGTTTGTTGTTGTCCCAGTTGCAAGTTCACCCTCGACTCGCAAATGGTATCGTAGTTTTGTGTAGTCGTCTCAGTTGCAAGTCCACCCTTGACTCGCAACATTGCCCATCATTTGTTTCATCCCAGTTGCAAGTCCACCCTCGTCTCGCAACTGGGCCCATAGTTTGTTGTTGTCCCAGTTGCAAGTCCACCCTCGACTCACAACTGGCTTGTAGTTTTGTTGTTGTCTTAGTTGCAAGTCCACCCTCGACTCGAAACTGGGCTCGTAGTTTCATTGTTGTTCCAGTTGCAAGTCCACTCTCGACTGGCAACTGGGCTCGTAGTTCTGTAGTTATCCCAGTTGCAAGTCCACCTCTCTTCTTGCAACTGGGCCCATTGTTTGTTTTCATCCCAGTGAAGTCCCCCTCGACTCGCAACTAGGCCCGTAGTTTTGTACTTGTCCCAGTTGCAAGTCTACCCTCGTGTCGCAACTGGGCCCATAGTTTGTTTCCATCCCAGTTGCAAGCCCACTCTTGAATCGCAACTGGGACTGTAGTTTGTTTTTCATCCCAGTTGTAAGTCCACCCTCGACTCGCAAATGGGGCTCGTAGTTTGTAGTTGTCCTAGTTGCAAGTCCACCCCCGACTCGCAACTGGTATCGTAGTTTTGTGTAGTTGTCCCAGTTGCAAATTCACCCTCGACTCACAACTGGGCCCATAGTTTGTTTTTCATCCCAGTTGCTAGTCCACCCTCGACTCACAACTGGGCCTGTAGTTTGTTTCTCATCCCAGTTGCAAGTCCACCCTCGACTCGCAACTAGGCTCGTAGTTGTCCTAGTTGCAAGTCCATCCTTGACTCGCAACTGGTCTCGTAATTTTGTCACAATAGCAAGTCCACCCTCAACTCGTAACTAGGCCCGTAGTTTGTTTTCATCCCAGTTGCAAGTCCACCCTCAACTCGCAAATGGGCTCAAATTTTTTTTGTCGCCTCAGTCTTACAACTACCATCGACCTTTTTTGTTCTCCGCTCCTAGTGTCAAGCCCACCCTCTACTTGAAATCCGGCTTTTTTCACCTCTTTTTATTGCCTTAATTACAAGCCCACCCTCGTTTTTCTAGTAGGCCGTCCTTTTTTATTCTTCGCCCCAGTTGCAAGTCCACCACTGACTTGCAATTGGGCTCCAACTTTTTTTTATCGTAGTTACATGTCCATCATCGACATGCAAATTGCCCCGACCTAACCCATTTTCATGTCCAACCTCGACATGCAACTCACCCAGGCCCAGTTGCATGTCCACACTCGACATGCAACTCGCCCAACCTGGCCCGGTTTCATGTACAACCTGGCCCGGTTTTTGTCGCAGTTGCAAGTCCAGCTTCAACCCACAACTAGGCTCGTAGTTGTTTTTCGTTCCTTTGCAAGCTCACCCTCGACTCACAACTGGGCCCCATAGTTATTTTTATCCCGGTTGCAAGCCTACCCTCGACTCACAACTGGACCCTGTAGTTATTTTTCATTCCTTTGCAAGCTCACCCTTGACTAACAATTGGGGCCCCATAGTTGTTTTTATCCCGGTTGCAAGTCTACCCTTGACTCACAACTGGACCTGGCAGTTGTTTTTTATCCTAGATGCAAGCCCACCCTTGACTCGCAAATAGACCCCGTAGTTTGGTTTTTGTCCCAGTTGCAAGTCCACCCTCGACTCGCAACTGGGCAGGTAGTTGTTTTTAACCCAGTTGCAAGCCCACACTCGACTCGCAACTGGGCCCCGTAGTTGTTTTCGCCTCCATTGCAAGCCCACCCTTAACTCATAACTGCGCTCGTTTTTTTTCATTATCCCAGTTGCAAGTCCACCCTTGACTCATAACTGGGCATGTAGTTGTTTTTGTCCCAGTTGCAAGCTCACCCTCGACTCGCAACTGGGCCCGTAGTTTATTTTTCATCTCAGTTACAAGTCCACCCTTGACTCACAGCTGGACCCGATAGTTGTTTTTCTGTTGCAAGCCCACCCTCGACTCACAATTGAACCCGGTAGTTGTTTCTTATCCCAGTTGCAAGCCCATCCTCGATTCGCAACTGGACCCCGTAGTTTGGTTTTCGTCCCAGTTGCCATCCACCCTCGACTCGCAACTTGACATATAGGTTTTTTTGTCCGAGCTGCAAGCCCACCCTCGACTCGCAACTGGGGCCCGTAGTTGTTTTCGGCTCAGTTGCAAGCCCACCCTCAACTTGCAACTAGGCCCCGTAGTTGTTTTCACCTTAGTTGCAAGCCCACCCTCAACTCGCAACTTGACCCTTTTTTCCGTTATCCCAGTTGCAAGTCCACCCTCGACTCGCAACTGGGCATGTAGTTGTTTTTTACCCAGTTTCAAGCTCACCCTCGACTCGCAACTGGGCCCGTAGTTTATTTTTCATCTCAGCTACAAGTCCACACTCGACTCGCAACTGGGCCCACAATTTTTATGTTGTCCCAGTTGCATGTCCACCCTTCACTCGCAACTGAGTCTGTAGTTTTTTTTTCCAGTTGCAAGTCCACCCTCGACTCGCATCTGGACCCATAGTTTTTTGTTTGTTTTGTTTTAGTTGCAAGTACATCGTCGACTTTGCAAGTTCATTGGTTTTCTCCTTTTTCTTTTTCTTTTTTTATTATTCTTCTTTTCTTTTTTTTTCTTTTTCAATTTATGAACTTTTTCCAAATTTCGTGAACCTTTTTTTCAAATTTATGAAAAACGTTCATAAAACTGTGAACTTTTATCATTGTTGCGATTTTCCCTCAAATTACGAGCTTTGCCAAGTCATGGAATTTTTTAAAATTCGTTATTTTTTTTAAATTGAAAAACTTTTTTTTGAACTTTTTTTCAAATTCATGAACTTTTTTCATTTTCACGAACTTTTTTCAAATTATGAACCTTTTCAAGTCGTGAACTTTTTAAATTTTGTTTTATTTTTATTTTTATGAACTCTTTTCAAATTCATGTTTTAAAGTCAACAGTCAACGTTTGGTGGACCACGGTCAAACGTTTTGAAATTCACGAACATTTTGTATAGGTGCTCGCAAGGAAAAAAACTAGCAAGCGACCTGTAGCAAGCCAAGCAACCTGTAGCAAGCGCTAGCAAGCAACCTAGCGATGCATCGCTTGCGTCAACAAGGAGCGAAAAGTGAGCTGCCACTGGGCCATGGCCCGCTAGGGAGGGCGTCAGCGCCAAACGAGTCTCCTGGCGCAGGAACTCTCGACAAACAAAAAATCAGAGACAAACAAAGAAACAAAAAGGCCACAAACAGTGCTGATGTCATACTTAGATGTGAGGTATTATCTCACATCTAGATGAGCCACAAACAGTGCTGATGTCATACTTAGATGTGAGGTATTATCTCACATCTAGATGAGATATAGTCAGACCCATAAATAAAATTAGTTCGCTCCATGCTGAGTTTCATGCCATTTTATATATGATCTTACTAATCTGATTACCCCGAGCGACACTCGGGGGCTACATCAACAACCCACTAGGTGCGCTGCAACCCGGTGCAGCAAGAACTCTTAGTTGTTTTTTGTCTTATTGCAAAGACCTAAGTATTATGTACTGTTCAGCAGAAGGCCCACTCTTTATCTCCAATAGACAATCTACACCTTAGGAGTACGGTTAGGTTGGCAACCCCAACTTCTGGTCTGCTCTTTGAGGATATGATTAAGTTGGCAAGAGCAAAAGCTGAAAGCTAGCTACATACAGAAAGGGATCTGACGCATACATAAGCACAAAAACACTTAGAGATTAATTCATGCAGTTAAAAATACTTAAAGGCATACATAAAATTTGTCCTACACGAAATATTTATACATAGAAGACCTATTCTACTCTTCCCCTTCTGCCGGGAGATCTTCCATGAGCTCATCATGGGGGCTGTAAGATGCCAGCTTCCGTGCCACAGACTCCATCTTCAGGCCCTTCACTTGGATGACAGGCACATTACACTAGTAGAAAACAGGCCTTTCGTCCGGAGCATTAGTCCCGGTCGGGTTTTGGACCGGGACTAATGTGACCACTAGTCCCGGTTCCAACGGCTAGGCTTTAGTCCCGGTTCATTGGTGACCTCTAGTCCCGGTTGGTGTTACCAACCGGGACTAAAGGGGTGGTGGCAGGCTGGCGTCAGGCTGGGGCCCCTGCGAGCCCCTTTAGTCCCGGTTGGTATCACCAACCGGGACTAGAGATGGACCTTTAGTCCCGGTTGGTATCACCAACCGGGACTAAAGATATCACTATATATAGTGCTTCGTCCAGCCCGAGCCCAAGCTCTCCTTTCTCTGTTTTCTCCTTTCTCTCCTCTGTTCTCTTCCCCTTGCTCGAGCTCATCCTCCATTTTTGCCAAGATTTGTCAAGATTTGAGGCACCCCATCTATCCAAGTATTCAATAAGGTTAGCAACTTTGTCCTTTCATCTCTCATTGCTAGATTAGCTCGTGCAATGCTCTATAAGTATAGTGATTTGTGGGTTTTAGTTTGGGAGTAATTATGTGGGAGTTTATTCGATTTATATGCAATTTGAGCTCAAATTAACTTCTTAGTTTGCATATGTGTAGGTGTGGTTTACTTAGTACCTTCCCGTCCCCGTCCTAACCACCGTCGATCGCCCGCACCGTCCCGTCGCCGGCACCACCTTGGTGAGCCTCTTGTTCTTATCCTTTTTATATAAAAAAATCTTATTTGTATGATTTAGATAGTTACTTGTATAATTTTCTTACTTGTATGATTGTTTGTTATACATAGTGCCATGGTTTTGATATCCGTCCCCGTCGGCCCTCGTCCGGTTTATGATTCGGATGTGGTATATTCTCTTTTATAACTATTTGTTGCATTTCGTGTTTATGACAATTATGCCCATCAAGTTGATGTTGGGGAACGTTGCATGGAAAACAAAAAAAATTCTACGCACACGCAAGATCTATCCATGGAGATGCATAGCTACGAGAGGGGGAATGTGTCTACGTACCCTCGTAGACCATAAGCGGAAGTGTTAGAACAACGTGGTTGATGTCGTCGAACAACTTCACGATCGAACCGACCGAGTACCGAACGTACGGCACCTCCGCGTTCAGCACACGTTCAGCTCGGTGACGTCCTCGACTTCTTGATCCAGCAAGACGGCGAGGTAGTGGATGAGTTCCGGCAGCACGACGGCGTGGTGACGGTTATGGTAATGCTATCTTCGCAGGGCTTCGCCCAAGCACTGCGAAAATATGACCGAGGGACGGAACTGTGGAGGGGGGCGCCGCACAGGGCTAAGACAATGTTGTGTCCTTTGGGGCGCCCCCTCTCCTCTATTTATATATGTGTAGGGGCATGGAGTAGAAGGAATAGTGTCACGTGAACAGTAACCATGAATAGTACACACGTGGACTTGGACTCCAAAGTCCAATCATATTCCTACTAGGACTCTCCCTTTTTTCCTTCCCTAGCTGCGTGGGCTTTTGAGGACTTGGTGCGCCTGGCCCAATAAGGCCAGGGCGCCTCCCCTTAGCCCATGCCAGCCCTTGGGACGTGGTGGACCCACTTTTGGACTTCCGGACCACTCCGGAATCCTCCGGAACCTTCTGGAAGCTTCCCGGTACAATACCGAAAAAACTGCACTTTATTCCGGAACCCAAAATATGACTTCCCATATATAAATCTTTACCTCTCGACCATTCCGAGACTCCTCGTGATGTCCGGGATCTCATCCGGGACTCCGAACAATATTCGGTTACCAATTCACATAACTCATATAACACTATATCGTCAACGAACGTTAAGCGTGCGGACCCTACGGGTTCGGGAATGATGTAGACATGACCGAGACGCCTCTCCGGTCAATACCCAATAGCGGAACCTGGATGCCCATATTGGTTCCTACATATTCCACGAAGATCTTATCGGTCGAACCGTAATGACAACATACGTAATTCCCTTTGTTCGTCGGTATGTTACTTGCCCGAGATTCGATCGTCGGTATCTCCATACCTAGTTCAATCTCGTTACCGGCAAGTCTCTTTACTCATTCTGTAATACAACATCCCGTAACTAACTCCTTAGTCACTTTGCTTGCAACCTTCTTATGATGTGCATTACCGAGAGGGCCCAGAGATACCTCTCCGAAACACGGAGTGACAAATCCCAGTCTCGATCCATGCCAACTCAATGGACACCTTCGAAGATACCTGTAGAGCATCTTTATGATCACCCAGTTACGTTGTGACGTTTGATAGCACACAAGGTATTCCTCCGGTATCCAGGAGTTGCATGATCTCATGGTCTGAGGAACATGTATTTGACATTCAAGAAAGCAGTAGCAATAAACAGAACGATCATATGCTAAGCTAACGGATGGGTCTTGTCCATCACATCATTCTCCTAATGATGTGATCCCGTTATCAAATGACAACTCATGTCTATGGTTAGGAAACCTTAACCATCTTTGATCAACGAGCTAGTCTAGTGGAGGCTCACTAGAGACACGGTATTTGTTTATGTATTCACATATGTATTTAAGTTTCCGGTCAATACAATTCTAGCATGAATAATAAACCTTTATCATGAACAAGGAAATATAAAATAACAACTTTATTATTGCCTCTAGGGCATATTTCCATCAGTCTCCCACTTGCACTAGAGTCAATAATCTAGATTACATAGTAATGAATCTAACACCCATGGAGTCTTGGTGCTGATCATGTTTTGCTCGTGGAAGAGCCTTAGTCAACGGGTCTGCCACATTCAGATATGTGTGTACTTTGCAAATTTCTATGTCTCCATCCTTGACATATTCACGAATGGAGTTGAAGCATCTCTTGAGGTGTTTGGTCTTCTTGTGAAACCTGGGCTCCTTGGCTATGGCAATTGCTCCAGTGTTGTCACAAAAGATTGTCATTGGACCCGATGCACTAGGTATTACACCTAGATCGGATATGAACTCCTTCATCCAGACTCCTTCATGTGCTGCTTCCGAAGCAGCTATGTATTCCGCTTCACACGTAGATCCCGCCACGACGCTCTGCTTGGAACTGCACCAACTGACAGCTCCACCATTTAATATAAATATGTATCCGGTTTGTGACTTGGAGTCATCCGGATCAGTGTCGAAGCTTGCATCGACGTAACCCTTTACGACGAGCTCTTCGTCACCTCCATAAACAAGAAACATGTCCTTGGTCCTTTTCAGGTACTTCAGGATATTCTTGACCGCTGTCCAGTGATCCACTCCTGGATTACTCTGGTACCTCCCTGCCAAACTTATGGCAAGGCGCACATCAGGTTTGGTACACAGCATGGCATACATAATAGAACCTATGGCTGAGGCATAGGGAATGACTTTCATTTTCTCTATATCTTCTGCCGTGGTCGGGCATTGAGTCTGACTCAACTTCACACCTTGCAAGACAGGCAAGAACCCTTTCTTTGACTGATCCATTTTGAACTTCTTCAAAACTTTATCAAGGTATGTGCTTTGTGAAAGTCCTATCAAGCGTCTTGATCTATCTCTATAGATCTTGATGCCCAATATATAAGCAGCTTCACCGAGGTCTTTCATTGAAAAATTCTTATTCAAGTATCCCTTTATGCCATCCAGAAATTCTATATCATTTCCAATCAACAATATGTCATCCACATATAGTATTAGAAATGCTACAGAGCTCCCACTCACTTTCTTGTAAATACAGGCTTCACCGTAAGTCTGTACAAAACCATATGCTTTGATCACCTCATCAAAGCGTATATTCCAACTCTGAGATGCTTGCACCAGTCCATAGATGGATCGCTGGAGCTTGCACACTTTGTTAGCACCCTTAGGATCGACAAAACCTTCTGGTTGCATCATATACAACTCTTCTTTGAGAAAACCATTAAGGAATGCAGTTTTGACATCCATTTGCCAGATTTCATAATCATAAAATGCGGCAATTGCTAACATGATTCGGACAGACTTAAGCATCGCTACGGGTGAGAAAGTCTCATCGTAGTCAACCCCTTGAACTTGTCGAAAACCTTTCGCGACAAGTCGAGCTTTGTAGACAGTGATATTACCATCAGCATCCGTCTTCCTCTTAAAAATCCATTTATTCTCAATGGCTTGCCGATCATCGGGCAAGTCCACCAAAGTCCATACTTTGTTCTCATACATGGATCCTATCTCGGATTTCATGGCCTCAAGCCATTTGTCGGAATCCGGGCTTATCATAGCTTCTTCATAGTTCGTAGGTTCGCCGTTGTCTAACAACATAACTTCCAAAACAGGATTACCGTACCACTCTGGTGCGGAACGTACTCTGGTCGACCTACAAAGTTCAGTAGTAACTTGATCTGAAGTTTCATGATCTTTATCATTATCTTCCTCTCTTATTGGTGTAGGCATCACGGGAACGGTTTTCTCTGATGAGCTAATTTCCAATTCGAGAGAAGGTACAATTACCTCATCAAGTTCTACTTTCCTCCCACTCACTTCTTTCGAGAGAAACTCCTTCTCTAGAAAGGACCCATTCTTGGCAACAAAGACCTTGCCTTCGGATCTGTGGTAGAAGGTGTACCCAATTGTTTCTTTAGGGTATCCTATGAAGACGCACTTCTCCGCTTTGGGTTCGAGCTTATCAGGTTGAAGCTTTTTCACATAAGGATCGCATCCCCAAACTTTAAGAAACGACAGCTTAGGTTTCTAGCCAAACCATAGTTCATACGGTGTCGTCTCAACGGATTTAGACGGTGCCCTATTTAACGTGAATGCAGCTGTCTCTAATGCATAACCCCAAAACGATAGTGGCAAATCGGTAAGAGACATCATAGAACGCACCATATCCAATAAAGTACAGTTACAACGTTCGGACACACCATTACGCTGTGGTGTTCCAGGTGGCATGAGTTGTGAAAAAATTCCACATTTTCTTAAATGAAGGCCAAACTCGTAACTCAAATATTCGCCTCCGCGATCAGATCGTAGAAACTTTATTTTCTTGTTACGATGATTCTCTACTTCACTCTGAAATTCTTTGAACTTTTCAAATGTTTCAGACTTGTGTTTCATGAAGTAGATATACCCATATCTAATCAAATCATCTGTGAAGGTTAGAAAATAACGATACCCGCCGCGTGCTTCAACATTCATCGGACCGCATACATCGGTATGTATTATTTCCAACAAATCAGTAGCTCGCTCCATTGTTCTGGACAACGGAGTTTTAGTCATCTTGCCCATGAGGCATGGTTCTTAAGTATCAAATGATTCATAATCAAGAGATTCCAAAAGTCCATCCGCATGGAGTTTCTTCATGCGCTTTACACCAATATGACCTAAACGGCAGTGCCACAAGTATGTTGCACTATCATTATCAACTTTGCATCTTTTGGCTTCAATATTATGAATATGTGTATCACTACGATCGAGATTCAACAAGAATAGACCATTCACAAAATGTGTGTGACCATAAAAGATGTTACTCATATAAATAGAACAACCATTATTCTCTGACTTACATGAATAACCGTCTCGTAATAAACAAGATCCAGATATAATGTTCATGCTCAACGCTGGCACCAAATAACAATTATTGAGGTCTAAAACTAATCCCGAAGGTAGATGTAGAGGTAGCCTGCCGAAGGCGATCACATCAACCTAGGAACCATTCCCGACGCGCATCGTCACCACGTCCTTAGCCAATCTTCGCTTATTCTATAGCTCCTGTTTCGAGTTACAAATATGAGCAACCGAACCAGTATCAAATACCCAGGCGCTACTGCGAGTATTAGTGAGGAACACATCAATAACATGTATATCAAATATACCTTTGCTCACTTTGCCATCCTTCTTATCCACCAAATACTTGGGGCAGTTCCGCTTCCAGTGACCAGTCCCTTTGCAGTAGAAGCACTCTGTTTCAGGCCTGGGTCCAGCTTTGGGTTTCTTCGTGGGAGCGGCAACTTGCTTGCCGTTCTTCTTGAAGTTCCCCTTCTTTCCCTTGCTCTTTTTCTTGAAACTAGTGGTTTTGTTAACCATCAACACTTGATGCTCCTTCTTGATTTCTACCTCCGCTGATTTCAGCATCGCGAAGAGCTCGGGAATTGTCTTCTCCATCCCTTGCACATTATAGTTCATCACGAAGCCTTTATAGCTTGGTGGCAGTGACTGAAGAACTCTGTCAATAACACTCTCAACCGGAAGATCAATTCCCAGCTGAGTCAAGTGGTTGTGGTACCCAGACATTCTGAGTATGTGTTCACTGACAGAACTGTTCTCCTCCATCTTACAGCTAAAGAACTTGTTGGAGACTTCATATCTCTCAACCCGGGCATTAGCTTGAAATATCAATTTCAGCTCTTGGAACATCTCATATGCTCTATGGAGTTCAAAACGCTTTTGCAGTCCCGGTTCTAAGCCGTAGAGCATGGCACACTGAACTATCGAGTAGTCATCAGATCGAGCCTGCCAGGCATTCACAACGTCTGCAGCAGCTCCTGTAGCAGGTTCATCACCTAGCGGTGCATCAAGGACATAATTCTTCTATGCAGCAATGAGGATAATCCTCAAGTTACGGACCCAGTCCGTGTAGTTGCTACCATCATCTTTCAACTTAGCTTTCTCTAGGAACGCATTAAAATTCAACGGAACAGTAGCACGGGCCATTTATCTACAACATAGATATGCAAAAACTATCAAAACTAAGTTCATGATAAATTAAGTTCAATTAATCAAATTACTAATGAACTCCCACTTAAATTAACATCCCTCAAGTTAACTAAGTGATACATGATCCAAATCAACTAGCCCATGTCCGATCATCACGTGAGATGGGATAGTCATCAATGGTGAACATCTCCATGTTGATCATATCTACTATATGACTCATGTTCGACCTTTCAGTCTCCAGTGTTCCGAGACCATGTCTGTACATGCTAGGCTCGTCAAGTTTAACCCAAGTATTCTGCTTGTGTAAAACTGGCTTACACCCGTTGTATGTGAACGTAGAATCTATCACACCCGATCATCACAAGGTGCTTCGAAACGACGAACTTTAGCAACGGTGCATACTCGGGGAGAACACTTTTATCTTGAAATTTAGTGAAGGGATCATCTTATAATGCTACCGTCGTTCTAAGCAAAATAAGATGCATAAAGGATAAACATCACATGCAATCAAAATATGTGACATGATATGGCCATCATCTTGTGCTTTTGATCTCCATCTCTAAAGCATCGTCATGATCTCCATCGTCACCGGCTCGACACCTTGATCTCCATCGTTGCGTCGTGGTTGTCTCGCCAACTATTGCTTCTACAACTATTGCTAACGCATAGCAATAAAGTAAAGCAATTACATGGCGCTTGCATTTCATACAATAAAGAGACAACCATAAGGCTCCTGCCGGTTGCCGATAAATTACAAAACATGATCATCTCATACAATAACGTATATCATATCATGTCTTGACCATATCACATCACAACATACCCTGCAAAAACAAGTTAGACGTCCTCTACTTTGTTGTTGCAAGTTTTACGTGGCTGCTACGGGCTTCTAGCAAGAACCGTTCTTACCTACGGCATAAAACCACAACGGTGATTTATCAAGTCTGCTGTTTTAACCTTCAACAAGGACCAGCCGCAGTCAGATTCGATTCAACAAAAGTAGGAGAAACAGACACCCGCCAGCCACCTTTATGCAAAACAAGTTGCATGTCTGTCGGTGGAACCGGTCTCATGTACGTGGACATGTAAGGTTGGTCCAGGCCGCTTCATCTTACAATACCGCCGAATCAAAATAAGACGTTGGTGGTAAGCAGTATGACGATCACCGACCACAACTCTTTGTGTTCTACTCGTGCATATCATCTACGCATAGACCTGGCTCATGATGCCACTGTTGGGGAACGTTGCATGGAAAACAAAAAAAATTCTACGCACACACAAGATCTATCCATGGAGATGCATAGCTACGAGAGGGGGAGTGTGTCTACGTACCCTCGTAGACCGTAAGCGGAAGCATTAGAACAACGCGGTTGATGTCGTCGAACAACTTCACGATCCAACCGACCGAGTACCGAACGTACGGCACCTCCGCGTTCAGCACACGTTCAGCTCGGTGACGTCCTCGACTTCTTGATCCAGCAAGACGGCGAGGTAGTGGATGAGTTCCGGCAGCACGACGGCGTGGTGACGGTGATGGTAATGCTATCTCCGCAGGGCTTCGCCCAAGCACTGCGAAAATATGCCCGAGGGACGGAACTGTGGAGGGGGGCGCCGCACACGGCTAAGACAATGTTGAGTCCTTTGGGGCGCCCCCTCTCCTCTATTTATATATGTGTAGGGGCTTGGAGTAGAAGGAATAGTGTCACGTGAACAGTAACCGTGAATAGTACACACGTGGACTTGGACTCCAAAGTCCAATCCTATTCCTACTAGGACTCTCCCTTTTTTTCCTTCCCTAGCTGCGTGGGCTTTTGAGGACTTGGTGCGCCTGGCCCAATAAGGCCAGGGCGCCTCCCCTTAGCCCATGCCAGCCCTTGGGACGTGGTGGACCCACTTGTGGACTTCCGGACCCCTCCGGAACCTTCTGGATGCTTCCCGGTACAATACTGAAAAAACTGCACATTTTTCCAGAACCCAAAATATGACTTCCCATATATAAATCTTTACCTCTCGACCATTCCGAGACTCCTCGTGACGTCCGGGATCTCATCCGGGACTCCGAACAATATTCGGTTACCAATTCACATAACTCATATAACACTATATCGTCAACGAACGTTAAGCGTGCGGACCCTACGGGTTCGGGAATGATGTAGACATGACCGAGACGCCTCTCCGGTCAATAACCAATAGCGGAACCTGGAACCCATATTGGTTCCTACACATTCCACGAAGATCTTATCGGTCGAACCGTAATGACAACATACGTAATTCCCTTTGTTCGTCGGTATGTTACTTGCCCGAGATTCGATCATCGGTATCTCCATACCTAGTTCAATCTCGTTATCGGCAAGTCAATTTACTCGTTCCGTAATACATCATCCCGTAACTAACTCCTTAGTTACTTTGCTTGCAAGCTTCTTATGATGTGCATTACCGAGAGGGCCTAGAGATACCTCTCCGAAACACGGAGTGACAAATCCCAGTCTCGATCCATGCCAACTCAACGGACACCTTCGGAGCTACCTGTAGAGCATCTTTATGATCACCCAGTTACGTTGTGACGTTTGATAGCACACAAGGTATTCCTCCAGTATCCGAGAGTTGCATGATCTCATGGTGTGAGGAACATGTATTTGATATTCAAGAAAGCAGTAGCAATAAACAAAACGATCATATGCTAAGCTAACGGATGGGTCTTGTCCATCACATCATTCTCCTAATGATGCGATCCCGTTATCAAATGACAACTCATGTCTATGGTTAGGAAACCTTAACCATCTTTGATCAACGAGCTAGTCTAGTAGAGGCTCACTAGGGATACGGTATTTGTTTATGTATTCACACATGTATTTAAGTTTCCGGTCAATACAATTCTAGCATGAATAATAAACATTTATCATGAACAAGGAAATATAAAATAACAACTTTATTATTGCCTCTAGGGCATATTTCCATCAGTTGACATAGATATTTTTATCTAGGAGGTATGTGAACCAGAAATTGCAACCGACCCTCTTGTCGAGAAGTTAAATTTAGTTGAAAAAGAAAACGAGTATTTGAAAGAAAAATTGAAAAGAATTGAAGAAGAGAAGATGAAATTGGAGTTGTATGTTGCCGATGTCATCGATGATCACAAGATCAAGATGGATGCAATGCGCTTGAAGATTAGAAAGATATGCCGTTAATAAAGAGGCTTGGTATCATTATGCTGTTGGATCAATTATTACCTTAGTTGCGATTTTGATCGCATTTGTTGTTGCATTTAAATGCTTTAGCTAGATAGTTTTATGTTGTTTTATGAGAATAAGTGTGTATGAACTTTATGTATGAGCTTGTATTAATTTGGTCTTTTCGGTGTTGTGTAATGAAGATGAGTCGGCAATGGATGTAGGATGACCGATGCTCTCCCCAGTTCATTAATGGCGTGCATAGTTTTCTGCGTGCGGCTGAGGCAAACAAGCGGAATGGTTTTATGTGTTGTCCATGTGGTGTCTGTAAGAATGATAGGAATTACTCTAGCTCAAAAGTCATTCACGTCCACCTGTTTACTTCCGGTTTCATGTCCGGCTATAACTGTTGGACCAAGCACAGAGAAAGAGGGGTTCTAATGGAAGAGAATGAAGAAGAAGAGGATGATGACAACTATCCTGGGTTCCCTCAGTACGATGGTACTACAATGGGGGAAGAGAATGAAGAAGAAGAAGCTGAAGAAGAGGCATCAGATGAGCCCGCTGATGATCTTGGTCGGGCCATTGCTGATGCAAAGAGAAACTGCGAAAGTGAAAAGGAGAAGTTGAAGTTGCAGCGCATGTTAGAGGATAACAAAAAATTGTTGTACCCAAATTGCGAAGATGACAAGAAAAAGCTGGGTACCACACTGGAATTGCTGCAATGGAAGGCAGAGAATGGTGTATCTGACAAGGGATTTGAAAAGTTGCTAAAACTAATAAAGAAGACACTTCCAAAGGATAACGAATTGCCCGATAGTACGTACGAAGCAAACAAGGCTGTCTGCCCTCTAGGATTAGAGGTGCAGAAGATACATGCATGCCCTAATGACTGCATCCTCTACCGCGATGAGGAGTACGTGAATTTGAATGCATGCCCGGTATGCGGTGCATTGCACTATAAGATCAGCCGCGATGACCCTGGTGATGATATTGAGGGCGAGCCCCAGGAAGAGTTTTCCTGCCAAGGTGATGTGGTATGCTCCTATAATACCACGGTTGAAACGTTTGTTCCAAAACAAAGAGCATGCCAAGTTGTTGCGATGGCACAAAGAAGACTGTAAGAAAGACGGGAAGTTGAGAGTACCCGCTGATGGGTCGTAGTGGAGAAAAATCGAGAGAAAGTGGCCGGAGTTTGCAGGTGACGCAAGGAACTTATGGTTTGGTATAAGTGCAGATGGCATTAATCCTTTTGGGGAGCAGAGCAGCAACATAGCACCTAGCCTGTGACTCTATGTATCTATAACCTTCCTCCTTGGTTGTGCATGAAGCGGAAGTTCATTATGATGCCAGTGCTCATCCAAGGCCCTAAGCAACCCGGCAATGGCATTGATGTGTACCTAAGGCCATTAGTTGAAGAACTTTTACATCTGTGGGACATAAAAGGTGTACGTGTGTGGGATGAGCACAAACAGCAGGAATTTGACCTACGAGCGTTGCTGTTTGTAACCATCAATGATTGGCCTGCTCTTAGTAACCTTTCAGGACAGACAAACAAGGGATACCACGCATGCACGCACTGTTTAGATGAGACCGAAAGTATATATTTGGATAAATGTAAGAAGTATGTGTACCTGGGACATCGTCGATTTCTTCCGATCAAGCATCTCTTAAGAAAGAAAGGCAAGCATTTCAAAGGTGAGGCAGATCACCGGAAGAAGCCTGACCACCGTACTGGTGATCATATACTTGGTATGGTCAAGGATTTAAAAGTAATCTTTGGAAAGGGTCCTGGTGGACAATCTATTCCGAATGACGCTGACGGACACGCACCCATGTGGAAGAAGAAATCTATATTTTGGGAGCTACCCTATTGGAAAGTCAGTAGAGGTCCGCTTTGCAATAGACGTGATGCACGTGATGAAGAATCTTTGCGTGAACCTGCTAGGCTTCTTGGGCATGTATGGGAAGACAAAAGATACACCGGAGGCACAGGAGGACCAGCAACGTATGCACGAAAAAGACGGCATGCATCCAAAGCAGTATCAAGGTCCTGCCAGCTACGCTCTTACCAAAGAAGAGAAGGAAATCTTCTTTGAATGCCTGCTCAGTATGAAGGTCCCGTCTGGCTTCTCGTCGAATATAAAGGGAATAATAAATATGGCAGAGAAAAAATTCCAAAATGTAAAGTCTCATGACTGCCACGTGATTATGACGCAATTACTTCCGGTTGCATTGAGGGGGCTTCTACCGGAAAATGTTCGATTAGCCATTGTAAAGCTATGTGCATTCCTCAATATAATTTCCCAGAAGGTAATCGATCCAGAAATCCTACCAAGGTTACAGAATGATTTGGTGCAATGTCTTGTCAGTTTTGAGTTGGTGTTCCCACCTTCCTTCTTCAATATCATGACGCACGTCCTAGTTCACCTAGTCGAAGAGATTGCCATTTTGGGTCCTGTATTTCTATACAATATGTTCCCCTTTGAGAGGTTCATGGGAGTCTTAAAGAAATATGTTCATAACCGTGCTAGGCCAGAAGGAAGCATCTCCAAGGGCCATGAAACAGAGGAGGTTTTTTGAGTTTTGTGTTGACTTTATTCCTGACCTTAAGCCGATTGGTGTTCCTGAATCGCGGCATGAGGGGAGACTGGGTGGAAAAGGCACGCTAGGAAAGGATTTAGTAATATGTAGGGACGGGCATTCTTGGGCCCAAGCACACTACACAGTTCTACAAAATTCCACCTTGGTGGCTCCGTATATCGAGGAACACATGGAAATTGTACGCTTCAAGAACCCGGAGCAGTCTGACCCCTGGATTAAACGTACACACATGGCGACTTTTGGCGGTTGGTTGCAAACACATCTCATGAATGACGACAGTGTTGGAGATGAGATGTACTTGTTGGCCAAGTCACCATCTTTGACTATATTGACTTTCAAAGGGTACGAGATTAATGGGAATACATTTTACACGATCGCCCAAGATAAAAAGAGCACCAACCAAAACAGTGGTGTCCGCTTTGATGCAACAAACACCAATAGAGAAAAGGACACATATTATGGTTACATAGAGGAGATATGGGATCTTGACTATGGACGTGAGTTTAAGGTCCCTTTGTTTCGGTGCAAATGGGTCAATCTGACAGGAGGCGGGGTAAAGGTAGACCCGCAGTAAGTAATGACAACAGTGGATCTCAACAATCTTGGGTACACAGACGAACCATTCGTCCTAGCCAATGATGTGGCACAGGTTTTCTATGTGAAGGACATGTCTACCAAACCGAGAAAAACGAAAGATAAGGAAGCGAATACATCATACGGTGAGCCAAAGCGCCACATAGTTCTTTCAGGGAAAAGAAACATCGTGGGAGTGGAGGACTAGACAGACATGTCAGAAGATTATGAAAAGTTTCATGAAATTCCTCCCTTCAGAGTGAAGACTGACCCAAGCATCCTGTTAAATGATGAAGATTTTCCATGGTTACGGCGCAAAGGGACACATGCTAAGAAAAAGTTTTATACCCCAAGATCCCACTCTAGGATGTGATCGGCTTCACCGTCATCACTTTCTTCTCTAGTGAGTAGCCGAGATAGTCCAGTTTGTACATGAAGTGCATCCAGTTTTTGCCGTAACCCTCTCAACTTTTTAGCACATGCTATGTGGGTGAAATGATGATACCATGCCAAGTTTCAACCTTTTCAGAGTTCATTTGTAGTGCTTTTCACTTTCAGGGTCATTTGGCTCAAAAAAATCATTAAATGCATGAAAAATAGCAAATGAAGTTAGAAAGGGTTGAAATTTGAGGATGTGGCTTTGAATGGTGAATATTGAATGCACAAAAAGTCTGGAGTTGAAATAAGTTTACAAAAATGAAATGCCCTTGTAACAGATGAGTTTTCGTCCGAAACCTTGATACTTCGAAGGAGATGGTCCAGTTTGTACACGAAGTGCATCCAGTTTTTGCCGTAACCCTCTCAACTTTTTAGCACATGCTGTGTGGGTGAAATGATGATACCATGCCAAGTTTCACCCTTTTCAGAGTTCATTTGTAGTGCTTTTCAATTTCAGGGTCATCTAGCTCAAAAAAATCATTAAATGCATGAAAAATAGCAAATGAAGTTAGAAAGGGTTGAAATTTGAGGATGTGGCTTTGGATGGTGCATATTGAATGCACAAAAAGTCTGGAGTTGAAATAAGTTTAAAAAAATGAAATGCCTTTGTAACAGATGAGTTTTCGTCCGAAACCTTGATACTTCGAAGGAGATGGTCCAGTTTGTACACGAAGTGCATCCAGTTTTTGTCATAACCCTCTCAACTTTTTAGCACATGCTATGTGGGTGAAATGATGATACCATGCCAAGTTTCAACCTTTTCAGAGTTCATTTCTAGTGCTTTTCACTTTCAGGGTCATTTAGGTCAAAAAAATCATTAAATGCATGAAAAATAGCAAATGAAGTTAGAAAGGGTTGAAATTTGAGGATGTGGCTTTGAATGGTGCATATTGAATGGACAAAAATTCTGGAGTTGAAATAAGTTTAAAAAAATGAAATGCCTTTGTTGATGAGTTTTCGTCCGGAACCTTGATACTTCGAAGGAGATGGTCCAGTTTGTACACGAAGTGCATCCAGTTTTTGCCGTAACCCTCTCAACTTTTTAGCACATGCTATGTGGGTCAAATGATGGTACCATGCCAACTTTCAACCTTTTCAGAGTTCATTTGTAGTGCTTTTCACTTTCAGGGTCATTTAGCTCAAAAAAATCATTAAATGCATGAAAAATAGCAAATTAAGTTAGAAAGGGTTGAAATTGGAGGATGTGGCTTTGAATGGTGCATATTGAATGCACAAAAAGTCTGGAGTTGAAATAAGTTTAAAAAAATGAAATGCCTTTGTAACAGATGAGTTTTCGTCCGAAACCTTGATGCTTCGAAGGAGATGGTCCAGTTTGTACACGAAGTGCATCCAGTTTTTGCCGTAACCCACTCAACTTTTTAGCACATTCTATGTGTGTGAAATGATGATACCATGCCAAGTTTCAACCTTTTCAGAGTTCATTTCTAGTGTTTTTCACTTTCAGGGTCATTTAGCTCAAAAAAATCATTAAATGCATGAAAAATAGCAAATGAAGTTAGAAAGGGTTGAAATTTGAGGATGTGGGTTTGTATGGTGCATATTGAATGCACAAAAAGGCTGGAGTTGAAATAAGTTTAAAAAAATGAAATGCCTTTGTTGATGAGTTTTCGTCCGGAACCTTGATACTTCGAAGGAGATGGTCCAGTTTGTACACGAAGTGCATCCAGTTTTTGCCGTAACCCTCTCAACTTTTTAGCACATGCTATGTGGGTGAAATGATGGTACCATGCCAACTTTCAACCTTTTCAGAGTTCATTTGCAGTGCTTTTCACTTTCAGGGTCATTTAGCTCAAAAAAATCATTAAATGCATGAAAAATAGAAAATGAAGTTAGAAAGGGATGAAATTTGAGGATGTGGCTTTGAATGGTGCATATTTAATGCACAAAAAGTCTGGAGTTGAAATAAGTTTAAAAAAATGAAATGCCTTTGTAACAGATGAGTTTTCGGCCGAAACCTTGATACTTCGAAAGAGATGGTCGAGTTTGTACACGAAGTGCATCCAATTTTTGCCGTAACCCTCTCAACTTTTTAGCACATGCTATGTGGGTGAAATGATAATACCATGCCAAGTTTCAACCTTTTCAGAGTTCATTTGTAGTGCTTTTCACTTTCAGGGTCATTTAGCTCAAAAAAATTATTAAATGCATGAAAAATAGCAAATGAAGTTAGAAAGGGTTGAAATTTGAGGATGTGGCTTTTAATGGTGAATATTGAATGCACAAAAAGTCTGGGGTTGAAATAAGTTTAAAAAAATGAAATGCCTTTGTAACAGATGAGTTTTCGTCCGAAACCTTGATACTTCGAAGGAGATGGTCCAGTTTGTACACGAAGAGAATCTAGTTTTTGCCGTAACCCTCTCAACTTTTTAGCACATGCTATGTGGGTGAAATGATGATACCATGCCAAGTTTCAACCTTTTCAAATTTCATTTGTAGTGCTTTTCAATTTCAGGGTCATTTAGCTCAAAAAAATCATTAAATGCATGAAAAATAGCAAATGAAGTTAGAAAGGGTTGAAATATGAGGATGTTGCTTTGAATGGTGCATATTGAATGCACAAAAAGTCTGGAGTTGAAATAAGTTTAAAAAAATGAAATGCCTTTGTAACAGATGAGTTTTTGTCAAAACCCTTGATACTTCGAAGGAGATGGTCCAGTTTGTACACGAAGTGCATCCAGTTTTTGCCGTAACCCTCTCAACTTTTTAGCACATGATATGTGGGTGAAATGATGATACCATGCCAAGTTTCAACCTTTTCAGAGTTCATTTGTAGTGCTTTTCAATTTCAGGGTCATTTAGCTCAAAAAATCATTAAATGCATGAAAAATAGCAAATGAAGTTAGAAAGGGTTGAAATTTGAGGATGTGGCTTTGAATGGTGCATATTGAATGCACAAAATTTCTGGAGTTGAAATAAGTTTAAAAAAATGAAATGCCTTTGTAACAAATGAGTTTTCGTCCGAAACCTTGATACTTCGAAGGAGATGGTCCAGTTTGTACACGAAGTGCATCCAGTTTTTGCCGTAACCCTCTCAACTTTTTAGCACATGCTATGTGGGTGAAATGATAATACCATGCCAAGTTTCACCCTTTTCAGAGTTCATTTGTAGTGCTTTTCACTTTCAGGGTCATTTAGCTCAAAAAAATCATTAAATGCATGAAAAATAGCAAATGAAGTTAGAAAGGGTTGAAATTTGAGGATGTGGCTTTGAATGGTGCATATTGAATGCACAAAAAGTCTGGAGTTGAAATAAGTTTAAAAAAATGAAATGCCTTTGTAACAGATGAGTTTTTGTCCGAAACCTAGATACTTCGAAGGAGATGGTCCAGTTTGTACACGAAGTGCATCCAGTTTTTGCCGTAACCCTCTCAACTTTTTAGCACATGCTATGTGGGTGAAATGATGATACCATGCCAAGTTTCAACCTTTTCAGAGTTCATTTGTAGTGCTTTTCAATTTCAGGGTCATTTAGCTCAAAAAATCATTAAATGCATGAAAAATAGCAAATGAAGTTAGAAAGGGTTGAAATTTGAGGATGTGGCTTTGAATGGTGCATATTGAATGCACAAAAATTCTGGAGTTGAAATAAGTTTAAAAAAATGAAATGCCTTTGTAACAGATGAGTTTTCGTCCGAAACCTTGATACTTCGAAGGAGATGGTCCAGTTTGTACACGAAGTGCATCCAGTTTTTGCCGTAACCCTCTCAACTTTTTAGCACATGTTATGTGGGTGAAATGATAATACCATGCCAAGTTTCACCCTTTTCAGAGTTCATTTGTAGTGCTTTTCACTTTCAGGGTCATTTAGCTCAAAAAAATCATTAAATGCATGAAAAATAGCAAATGAAGTTAGAAAGGGTTGAAATTTGAGGATGTGGCTTTGAATGGTGCATATTGAATGCACAAAAAGTCTGGAGTTGAAATAAGTTTAAAAAAATGAAATGCCTTTGTAACAGATGAGTTTTCGTCCGAAACCTTGATGCTTCGAAGGAGATGGTCCAGTTTGTACACGAAGTGCATCCAGTTTTTGCCGTAACCCACTCAACTTTTTAGCACATTCTATGTGGGTGAAATGATAATACCATGCCAAGTTTCAACCTTTTCAGAGTTCATTTGTAGTGCTTTTCACTTTCAGGGTCATTTAGCTCAAAAAAATTATTAAATGCATGAAAAATAGCAAATGAAGTTAGAAAGGGTTGAAATTTGAGGATGTGGCTTTTAATGGTGAATATTGAATGCACAAAAAGTCTGGGGTTGAAATAAGTTTAAAAAAATGAAATGCCTTTGTAACAGTTGAGTTTTCGTCCGAAACCTTGATACTTCGAAGGAGATGGTCCAGTTTGTACACGAAGTGAATCTAGTTTTTGCCGTAACCCTCTCAACTTTTTAGCACATGCTATGTGGGTGAAATGATGATACCATGCCAAGTTTCAACCTTTTCAAATTTCATTTGTAGTGCTTTTCAATTTCAGGGTCATTTAGCTCAAAAAAATCATTAAATGCATGAAAAATAGCAAATGAAGTTAGAAAGGGTTGAAATATGAGGATGTTGCTTTGAATGGTGCATATTGAATGCACAAAAAGTCTGGAGTTGAAATAAGTTTAAAAAAATGAAATGCCTTTGTAACAGATGAGTTTTCGTCCGGAACCTTGATACTTCGAAGGAGATGGTCCAGTTTGTACACGAAGTGCATCCAGTTTTTGCCGTAACCCTCTCAACTTTTTAGCACATGCTATGTGGGTGAAATGATGATACCATGCCAACTTTCAACCTTTTCAGAGTTCATTTGTAGTGCTTTTCACTTTCAGGGTCATTTAGCTCAAAAAAATCATTAAATGCTTGAAAAATAGCAAATGAAGTTAGAAAGGGTTGAAATTTGAGGATGTGGCTTTGAATGGTGCATATTGAATGCACAAAAAGTCTGGAGTTGAAATAAGTTTAAAAAAATGAAATGCCTTTGTAACAGATGAGTTTTCGTCCGAAACCTTCATACTTCGAAGGAGATGGTCCAGTTTGTACACGAAGTGCATCCAGTTTTTGCCGTAACCCTCTCAACTTTTTAGCACATGCTATGTGGGTGAAATTATGATACCATGCCAAGTTTCAACCTTTTCAGAGTTCATTTGTAGTGCTTGTCACTTTCAGGGTCATTTAGCTCAAAAAAATCATTAAATGCATGAAAAATAGCAAATGAAGTTAGAAAGGGTTGAAATTTGAGGATGTGGCTTTGAATGGTGCATATTGAATGCACAAAAATTCTAGAGTTGAAATAAGTTTAAAAAAATGAAATGCCTTTGTAACAGATGAGTTTTCGTCCGAAACCTTCATACTTCGAAGGAGATGGTCCAGTTTGTACACGAAGTGCATCCAGTTTTTGCCGTAACCCTCTCAAATTTTTAGCACATGCTATGTGGGTGAAATGATAATACCATGCCAAGTTTCACCCTTTTCAGAGTTCATTTGTAGTGCTTTTCACTTTCAGGGTCATTTGGCTCAAAAAAATCATTAAATGCATGAAAAATAGCAAATGAAGTTAGAAAGGGTTGAAATTTGAGGATGTGGCTTTGAATGGTGCATATTGAATGCACAAAAAGTCTGGAGTTGAAATAAGTTTAAAAAAATGAAATGCCTTTGTAACAGATGAGTTTTTGTCCGAAACCTAGATACTTCGAAGGAGATGGTCCAGTTTGTACACGAAGTGCATCCAGTTTTTGCCGTAACCCTCTCAACTTTTTAGCACATGCTATGTGGGTGAAATGATGATACCATGCCAAGTTTCAACCTTTTCAGAGTTCATTTGGAGTGCTTTTCAATTCCAGGGTCATTTAGCTCAAAAAAATCATTAAATGCATGAAAAATAGCAAATGAAGTTAGAAAGGGTTGAAATTTGAGGATTTGGCTTTGAATGGTGCATATTGAATGCACAAAAAGTCTGGAGATGAAATAAGTTTAAAAAAATGAAATGCCTTTGTAACAGACGAGTTTTCGTCCGAAACCTTGATGCGTCGAAGGAGATGGTCCAGTTTGTACACGAAGTGCATCCAGTTTTTGCCGTAACCCACTCAACTTTTTAGCACATGCTATGTGGGTGAAATGATGATACCATGCCAAGTTTCAACCTTTTCAGAGTTCATTTCTAGTGCTTTTCACTTTCAGGGTCATTTAGCTCAAAAAAATCATTAAATGCATGAAAAATAGCAATTGATGTTAGAAAGGGTTGAAATTTGAGGATGTGGGTTTGGATGGTGCATATTGAATGCACAAAAAGTCTGGAGTTGAAATAAGTTTAAAAAAATGAAATGCCTTTGTTGATGAGTTTTCGTCCGGAACCTTGATACTTCGAAGGAGATGGTCCAGTTTGTACACGATGTGCATCCAGTTTTTGCCGTAACCCTCTCAACTTTTTAGCAGATGCTATGTGGGTGAAATGATGGTACCATGCCAAGTTTCAACCTTTTCAGAGTTCATTTGTAGTGCTTTTCACTTTCAGGGTCATTTAGCTCAAAAAAATCATTAAATGCATGAAAAATAGCAAGTGAAGTTAGAAAGGGTTGAAATTTGAGGATGTGGCTTTGAATGGTGCATATTGAATGCACAAAAAGTCTGGAGTTGAAATAAGTTTAAAAAAATGAAATGCCTTTGTAACAGATGAGTTTTCGTCCGAAACCTGGATACTTCGAAAGAGATGGTCGAGTTTGTATGCGAAGTGCATCCATTTTTTGCCGTAACCCTCTCAACTTTTTAGCACATGCTATGTGGGTGAAATGATAATACCATGCCAAGTTTCAACCTTTTCAGAGTTCATTTGTAGTGCTTTTCACTTTCAGGGTCATTTAGCTCAAAAAAATCATTAAATGCATGAAAAATAGCAAATGAAGTTAGAAAGGGTTGAAATTTGAGGATGTGGCTTTGAATGGTGAATATTGAATGCACAAAAAGTCTGGAGTTGAAATAAGTTTACAAAAATGAAATGCCCTTGTAACAGATGAGTTTTCGTCCGAAACCTTGATACTTCGAAGGAGATGGTCCAGTTTGTACACGAAGTGCATCCAGTTTTTGCCGTAACCCTCTCAACTTTTTAGCACATGCTATGTGGGTGAAATGATGATACCATGCCAAGTTTCACCCTTTTCAGAGTTCATTTGTAGTGCTTTTCACTTTCAGGGTCATTTAGCTCAAAAAAATCATTAAATGCATGAAAAATAGCAAATGAAGTTAGAAAGGGTTGAAATTTGAGGATGTGGCTTTGAATGGTGCATATTGAATGCACAAAAAGTCTGGAGTTGAAATAAGTTTAAAAAAATGAAATGCCTTTGTAACAGATGAGTTTTTGTCCGAAACCTAGATACTTCGAAGGAGATGGTCCAGTTTGTACACGAAGTGCATCCAGTTTTTGCCGTAACCCTCTCAACTTTTTAGCACAAGCTATGTTGGTGAAATGATGATACCTTGCCAAGTTTCAACCTTTTCAGAGTTCATTTGGAGTGCTTTTCAATTTCAGGGTCATTTAGCTCAAAAAAATCATTAAATGCATGAAAAATAGCAAATGAAGTTAGAAAGGGTTGAAATTTGAGGATGTGGCTTTGAATGGTGCATATTGAATGCACAAAAAGTCTGGAGTTGAAATAAGTTTAAAAAAATGAAATGCCTTTGTAACAGATGAGTTTTCGTCCGAAACCTTGATGCGTCGAAGGAGATGGTCCAGTTTGTACACGAAGTGCATCCAGTTTTTGCCGTAACCCTCTCAACTTTTTAGCACATGCTATGTGGGTGAAATGATGATACCATGCCAAGTTTCAACCTTTTCAGAGTTCATTTGGAGTGCTTTTCAATTTCAGGGTCATTTAGCTCAAAAAAATCATTAAATGCATGAAAAATAGCAAATGAAGTTAGAAAGGGTTGAAATTTGAGGATTTGGCTTTGAATGGTGCATATTGAATGCACAAAAAGTCTGGAGTTGAAATAAGTTTAAAAAAATGAAATGCCTTTGTAACAGATGAGTTTTTGTCCGAAACCTAGATACTTCGAAGGAGATGGTCCAGTTTGTACACGAAGTGCATCCAGTTTTTGCCGTAACCCTCTCAACTTTTTAGCACATGCTATGTGTGTGAAATGATGATACCATGCCAAGTTTCAACCTTTTCAGAGTTCATTTGTAGTGCTTTTCAATTTCAGGGTCATTTAGCTCAAAAAATCATTAAATGCATGAAAAATAGCAAATGAAGTTAGAAAGGGTTGAAATTTGAGGATGTGGCTTTGAATGGTGCATATTGAATGCACAAAAATTCTGGAGTTGAAATAAGTTTAAAAAAATGAAATGCCTTTGTAACAGATGAGTTTTCGTCCGAAACCTTGATACTTCGAAGGAGATGGTCCAGTTTGTACACGAAGTGCATCCAGTTTTTGCCGTAACCCTCTCAACTTTTTAGCACATGTTATGTGGGTGAAATGATAATACCATGCCAAGTTTCACCCTTTTCAGAGTTCATTTGTAGTGCTTTTCACTTTCAGGGTCATTTAGCTCAAAAAAATCATTAAATGCATGAAAAATAGCAAATGAAGTTAGAAAGGGTTGAAATTTGAGGATGTGGCTTTGAATGGTGCATATTGAATGCACAAAAAGTCTGGAGTTGAAATAAGTTTAAAAAAATGAAATGCCTTTGTAACAGATGAGTTTTCGTCCGAAACCTTGATGCTTCGAAGGAGATGGTCCAGTTTGTACACGAAGTGCATCCAGTTTTTGCCGTAACCCACTCAACTTTTTAGCACATTCTATGTGGGTGAAATGATAATACCATGCCAAGTTTCAACCTTTTCAGAGTTCATTTGTAGTGCTTTTCACTTTCAGGGTCATTTAGCTCAAAAAAATTATTAAATGCATGAAAAATAGCAAATGAAGTTAGAAAGGGTTGAAATTTGAGGATGTGGCTTTTAATGGTGAATATTGAATGCACAAAAAGTCTGGGGTTGAAATAAGTTTAAAAAAATGAAATGCCTTTGTAACAGTTGAGTTTTCGTCCGAAACCTTGATACTTCGAAGGAGATGGTCCAGTTTGTACACGAAGTGAATCTAGTTTTTGCCGTAACCCTCTCAACTTTTTAGCACATGCTATGTGGGTGAAATGATGATACCATGCCAAGTTTCAACCTTTTCAAATTTCATTTGTAGTGCTTTTCAATTTCAGGGTCATTTAGCTCAAAAAAATCATTAAATGCATGAAAAATAGCAAATGAAGTTAGAAAGGGTTGAAATATGAGGATGTTGCTTTGAATGGTGCATATTGAATGCACAAAAAGTCTGGAGTTGAAATAAGTTTAAAAAAATGAAATGCCTTTGTAACAGATGAGTTTTCGTCCGGAACCTTGATACTTCGAAGGAGATGGTCCAGTTTGTACACGAAGTGCATCCAGTTTTTGCCGTAACCCTCTCAACTTTTTAGCACATGCTATGTGGGTGAAATGATGATACCATGCCAAGTTTCAACCTTTTCAGAGTTCATTTGTAGTGCTTTTCAATTTCAGGGTCATTTAGCTCAAAAAAATCATTAAATGCATGAAAAATAGCAAATGAAGTTAGAAAGGGTTGAAATTTGAGGATTTGGCTTTGAATGGTGCATATTGAATGCACAAAAAGTCTGGAGTTGAAATAAGTTTAAAAAAATGAAATGCCTTTGTAACAGATGAGTTTTTGTCCGAAACCTAGATACTTCGAAGGAGATGGTCCAGTTTGTACACGAAGTGCATCCAGTTTTTGCCGTAACCCTCTCAACTTTTTAGCACATGCTATGTGTGTGAAATGATGATACCATGCCAAGTTTCAACCTTTTCAGAGTTCATTTGTAGTGCTTTTCAATTTCAGGGTCATTTAGCTCAAAAAATCATTAAATGCATGAAAAATAGCAAATGAAGTTAGAAAGGGTTGAAATTTGAGGATGTGGCTTTGAATGGTGCATATTGAATGCACAAAAATTCTGGAGTTGAAATAAGTTTAAAAAAATGAAATGCCTTTGTAACAGATGAGTTTTCGTCCGAAACCTTGATACTTCGAAGGAGATGGTCCAGTTTGTACACGAAGTGCATCCAGTTTTTGCCGTAACCCTCTCAACTTTTTAGCACATGTTATGTGGGTGAAATGATAATACCATGCCAAGTTTCACCCTTTTCAGAGTTCATTTGTAGTGCTTTTCACTTTCAGGGTCATTTAGCTCAAAAAAATCATTAAATGCATGAAAAATAGCAAATGAAGTTAGAAAGGGTTGAAATTTGAGGATGTGGCTTTGAATGGTGCATATTGAATGCACAAAAAGTCTGGAGTTGAAATAAGTTTAAAAAAATGAAATGCCTTTGTAACAGATGAGTTTTCGTCCGAAACCTTGATGCTTCGAAGGAGATGGTCCAGTTTGTACACGAAGTGCATCCAGTTTTTGCCGTAACCCACTCAACTTTTTAGCACATTCTATGTGGGTGAAATGATAATACCATGCCAAGTTTCAACCTTTTCAGAGTTCATTTGTAGTGCTTTTCACTTTCAGGGTCATTTAGCTCAAAAAAATTATTAAATGCATGAAAAATAGCAAATGAAGTTAGAAAGGGTTGAAATTTGAGGATGTGGCTTTTAATGGTGAATATTGAATGCACAAAAAGTCTGGGGTTGAAATAAGTTTAAAAAAATGAAATGCCTTTGTAACAGTTGAGTTTTCGTCCGAAACCTTGATACTTCGAAGGAGATGGTCCAGTTTGTACACGAAGTGAATCTAGTTTTTGCCGTAACCCTCTCAACTTTTTAGCACATGCTATGTGGGTGAAATGATGATACCATGCCAAGTTTCAACCTTTTCAAATTTCATTTGTAGTGCTTTTCAATTTCAGGGTCATTTAGCTCAAAAAAATCATTAAATGCATGAAAAATAGCAAATGAAGTTAGAAAGGGTTGAAATATGAGGATGTTGCTTTGAATGGTGCATATTGAATGCACAAAAAGTCTGGAGTTGAAATAAGTTTAAAAAAATGAAATGCCTTTGTAACAGATGAGTTTTCGTCCGGAACCTTGATACTTCGAAGGAGATGGTCCAGTTTGTACACGAAGTGCATCCAGTTTTTGCCGTAACCCTCTCAACTTTTTAGCACATGCTATGTGGGTGAAATGATGATACCATGCCAACTTTCAACCTTTTCAGAGTTCATTTGTAGTGCTTTTCACTTTCAGGGTCATTTAGCTCAACAAAATCATTAAATGCTTGAAAAATAGCAAATGAAGTTAGAAAGGGTTGAAATTTGAGGATGTGGCTTTGAATGGTGCATATTGAATGCACAAAAAGTCTGGAGTTGAAATAAGTTTAAAAAAATGAAATGCCTTTGTAACAGATGAGTTTTCGTCCGAAACCTTCATACTTCGAAGGAGATGGTCCAGTTTGTACACGAAGTGCATCCAGTTTTTGCCGTAACCCTCTCAACTTTTTAGCACATGCTATGTGGGTGAAATTATGATACCATGCCAAGTTTCAACCTTTTCAGAGTTCATTTGTAGTGCTTGTCACTTTCAGGGTCATTTAGCTCAAAAAAATCATTAAATGCATGAAAAATAGCAAATGAAGTTAGAAAGGGTTGAAATTTGAGGATGTGGCTTTGAATGGTGCATATTGAATGCACAAAAATTCTAGAGTTGAAATAAGTTTAAAAAAATGAAATGCCTTTGTAACAGATGAGTTTTCGTCCGAAACCTTCATACTTCGAAGGAGATGGTCCAGTTTGTACACGAAGTGCATCCAGTTTTTGCCGTAACCCTCTCAAATTTTTAGCACATGCTATGTGGGTGAAATGATAATACCATGCCAAGTTTCACCCTTTTCAGAGTTCATTTGTAGTGCTTTTCACTTTCAGGGTCATTTGGCTCAAAAAAATCATTAAATGCATGAAAAATAGCAAATGAAGTTAGAAAGGGTTGAAATTTGAGGATGTGGCTTTGAATGGTGCATATTGAATGCACAAAAAGTCTGGAGTTGAAATAAGTTTAAAAAAATGAAATGCCTTTGTAACAGATGAGTTTTTGTCCGAAACCTAGATACTTCGAAGGAGATGGTCCAGTTTGTACACGAAGTGCATCCAGTTTTTGCCGTAACCCTCTCAACTTTTTAGCACATGCTATGTGGGTGAAATGATGATACCATGCCAAGTTTCAACCTTTTCAGAGTTCATTTGGAGTGCTTTTCAATTCCAGGGTCATTTAGCTCAAAAAAATCATTAAATGCATGAAAAATAGCAAATGAAGTTAGAAAGGGTTGAAATTTGAGGATTTGGCTTTGAATGGTGCATATTGAATGCACAAAAAGTCTGGAGATGAAATAAGTTTAAAAAAATGAAATGCCTTTGTAACAGACGAGTTTTCGTCCGAAACCTTGATGCGTCGAAGGAGATGGTCCAGTTTGTACACGAAGTGCATCCAGTTTTTGCCGTAACCCACTCAACTTTTTAGCACATGCTATGTGGGTGAAATGATGATACCATGCCAAGTTTCAACCTTTTCAGAGTTGATTTCTAGTGCTTTTCACTTTCAGGGTCATTTAGCTCAAAAAAATCATTAAATGCATGAAAAATAGCAATTGATGTTAGAAAGGGTTGAAATTTGAGGATGTGGGTTTGGATGGTGCATATTGAATGCACAAAAAGTCTGGAGTTGAAATAAGTTTAAAAAAATGAAATGCCTTTGTTGATGAGTTTTCGTCCGGAACCTTGATACTTCGAAGGAGATGGTCCAGTTTGTACACGATGTGCATCCAGTTTTTGCCGTAACCCTCTCAACTTTTTAGCAGATGCTATGTGGGTGAAATGATGGTACCATGCCAAGTTTCAACCTTTTCAGAGTTCATTTGTAGTGCTTTTCACTTTCAGGGTCATTTAGCTCAAAAAAATCATTAAATGCATGAAAAATAGCAAGTGAAGTTAGAAAGGGTTGAAATTTGAGGATGTGGCTTTGAATGGTGCATATTGAATGCACAAAAAGTCTGGAGTTGAAATAAGTTTAAAAAAATGAAATGCCTTTGTAACAGATGAGTTTTCGTCCGAAACCTGGATACTTCGAAAGAGATGGTCGAGTTTGTATGCGAAGTGCATCCATTTTTTGCCGTAACCCTCTCAACTTTTTAGCACATGCTATGTGGGTGAAATGATAATACCATGCCAAGTTTCAACCTTTTCAGAGTTCATTTGTAGTGCTTTTCACTTTCAGGGTCATTTAGCTCAAAAAAATCATTAAATGCATGAAAAATAGCAAATGAAGTTAGAAAGGGTTGAAATTTGAGGATGTGGCTTTGAATGGTGAATATTGAATGCACAAAAAGTCTGGAGTTGAAATAAGTTTACAAAAATGAAATGCCCTTGTAACAGATGAGTTTTCGTCCGAAACCTTGATACTTCGAAGGAGATGGTCCAGTTTGTACACGAAGTGCATCCAGTTTTTGCCGTAACCCTCTCAACTTTTTAGCACATGCTATGTGGGTGAAATGATGATACCATGCCAAGTTTCACCCTTTTCAGAGTTCATTTGTAGTGCTTTTCACTTTCAGGGTCATTTAGCTCAAAAAAATCATTAAATGCATGAAAAATAGCAAATGAAGTTAGAAAGGGTTGAAATTTGAGGATGTGGCTTTGAATGGTGCATATTGAATGCACAAAAAGTCTGGAGTTGAAATAAGTTTAAAAAAATGAAATGCCTTTGTAACAGATGAGTTTTTGTCCGAAACCTAGATACTTCGAAGGAGATGGTCCAGTTTGTACACGAAGTGCATCCAGTTTTTGCCGTAACCCTCTCAACTTTTTAGCACAAGCTATGTTGGTGAAATGATGATACCTTGCCAAGTTTCAACCTTTTCAGAGTTCATTTGGAGTGCTTTTCAATTTCAGGGTCATTTAGCTCAAAAAAATCATTAAATGCATGAAAAATAGCAAATGAAGTTAGAAAGGGTTGAAATTTGAGGATGTGGCTTTGAATGGTGCATATTGAATGCACAAAAAGTCTGGAGTTGAAATAAGTTTAAAAAAATGAAATGCCTTTGTAACAGATGAGTTTTCGTCCGAAACCTTGATGCGTCGAAGGAGATGGTCCAGTTTGTACACGAAGTGCATCCAGTTTTTGCCGTAACCCTCTCAACTTTTTAGCACATGCTATGTGGGTGAAATGATGATACCATGCCAAGTTTCAACCTTTTCAGAGTTCATTTGGAGTGCTTTTCAATTTCAGGGTCATTTAGCTCAAAAAAATCATTAAATGCATGAAAAATAGCAAATGAAGTTAGAAAGGGTTGAAATTTGAGGATGTGGCTTTGAATGGTGCATATTGAATGCACAAAAAGTCTGGAGTTGAAATAAGTTTAAAAAAATGAAATGCCTTTGTAACAGATGAGTTTTTGTCCGAAACCTAGATACTTCGAAGGAGATGGTCCAGTTTGTACACGAAGTGCATCCAGTTTTTGCCGTAACCCTCTCAACTTTTTAGCACATGCTATGTGTGTGAAATGATGATACCATGCCAAGTTTCAACCTTTTCAGAGTTCATTTGTAGTGCTTTTCAATTTCAGGGTCATTTAGCTCAAAAAATCATTAAATGCATGAAAAATAGCAAATGAAGTTAGAAAGGGTTGAAATTTGAGGATGTGGCTTTGAATGGTGCATATTGAATGCACAAAAATTCTGGAGTTGAAATAAGTTTAAAAAAATGAAATGCCTTTGTAACAGATGAGTTTTCGTCCGAAACCTTGATACTTCGAAGGAGATGGTCCAGTTTGTACACGAAGTACATCCAGTTTTTGCCGTAACCCTCTCAACTTTTTAGCACATGTTATGTGGGTGAAATGATAATACCATGCCAAGTTTCACCCTTTTCAGAGTTCATTTGTAGTGCTTTTCACTTTCAGGGTCATTTAGCTCAAAAAAATCATTAAATGCATGAAAAATAGCAAATGAAGTTAGAAAGGGTTGAAATTTGAGGATGTGGCTTTGAATGGTGAATATTGAATGCACAAAAAGTCTGGAGATGAAATAAGTTTAAAAAAATGAAATGCCTTTGTAACAGATGAGTTTTTGTCCGAAACCTTGAGACTTCGAAGGAGATGGTCCAGTTTGTACACGAAGTGCATCCAATTTTTGCCGTAACCCTCTCAACTTTTTAGCACATGCTATGTGGGTGAAATGATGATACCATGCCAAGTTTCAACCTTTTCAGAGTTCAATTGTAGTGCTTTTCAATTTCAGGGTCATTTAGCTCAAAAAAATCATTAAATGCATGAAAAGTAGCAAATGAAGTTAGAAAGAGTTGAAATTTGAGGATGTGGCTTTGAATGGTGCATATTGAATGCACAAAAAGTCTGGAGTTGAAATAAGTTTAAAAAAATGAAATGCCTTTGTAACAGATGAGTTTTCGTCCGAAACCTTGATACTTCGAAGGAGATGGTCCAGTTTGTACACGAAGTGCATCCAGTTTTTGCCAGAACCCACTCAACTTTTTAGCACATGCTATGTGGGTGAAATGATGATACCATGCCAAGTTTCAACCTTTTCAGAGTTCATTTCTAGTGCTTTTCACTTTCAGGGTCATTTAGCTCAAAAAAATCATTAAATGCATGAAAAATAGCAAATGAAGTTAGAAAGGGTTGAAATTTGAGGATGTGGGTTTGGATGGTGCATATTGAATGCACAAAAACTCTGGAGTTGAAATAAGTTTAAAAAAATGAAATGCCTTTGTTGATGAGTTTTCGTCCGGAACCTTGATACTTCGAAGGAGATGGTCCAGTTTGTACACGAAGTGCATCCAGTTTTTGCCGTAACCCTCTCAACTTTTTAGCACATGCTATGTGGGTCAAATGATGGTACCATGCCAACTTTCAACCTTTTCAGAGTTCATTTGTAGTGCTTTTCACTTTCAGGGTCATTTAGCTCAAAAAAATCATTAAATGCTTGAAAAATAGCAAATGAAGTTAGAAAGGGTTGAAATTTGAGGATGTGGCTTTGAATGGTGCATATTGAATGCACAAAAAGTCTGGAGTTGAAATAAGTTTAAAAAAATGAAATGCCTTTGTAACAGATGAGTTTTCGTCCGAAACCTTGATGCGTCGAAGGAGATGGTCCAGTTTGTACACGAAGTGCATCCAGTTTTTGCCGTAACCCTCTCAACTTTTTAGCACATGCTATGTGGGTGAAATGATGATACCATGCCAAGTTTCAACCTTTTCAGAGTTCATTTGGAGTGCTTTTCAATTTCAGGGTCATTTAGCTCAAAAAAATCATTAAATACATGAAAAATAGCAAATGAAGTTAGAAAGGGTTGAAATTTGAGGATGTGGCTTTTAATGGTGCATATTGAATGCACAAAAAGTCTGGAGTTGAAATAAGTTTAAAAAAATGAAATGCCTTTGTAACAGATGAGTTTTTGTCCGAAACCTAGATACTTCGAAGGAGATGGTCCAGTTTGTACATGAAGTGCATCCAGTTTTTGCCGTAACCCTCTCAACTTTTTAGCACATGCTATGTGTGTGAAATGATGATACCATGCCAAGTTTCAACCTTTTCAGAGTTCATTTGTAGTGCTTTTCAATTTCAGGGTCATTTAGCTCAAAAAATCATTAAATGCATGAAAAATAGCAAATGAAGTTAGAAAGGGTTGAAATTTGAGGATGTGGCTTTGAATGGTGCATATTAAATGCACAAAAATTCTGGAGTTGATATAAGTTTAAAAAAATGAAATGCCTTTGTAACAGATGAGTTTTCGTCCGAAACCTTGATACTTCGAAGGAGATGGTCCAGTTTGTACACGAAGTGCATCCAGTTTTTGCCGTAACCCTCTCAACTTTTTAGCACATGTTATGTGGGTGAAATGATAATACCATGCCAAGTTTCACCCTTTTCAGAGTTCATTTGTAGTGCTTTTCACTTTCAGGGTCATTTAGCTCAAAAAAATCATTAAATGCATGAAAAATAGCAAATGAAGTTAGAAAGGGTTGAAATTTGAGGATGTGGCTTTTAATGGTGAATATTGAATGCACAAAAAGTCTGGAGATGAAATAAGTTTAAAAAAATGAAATGCCTTTGTAACAGATGAGTTTTTGTCCGAAACCTTGAGACTTCGAAGGAGATGGTCCAGTTTGTACACGAAGTGCATCCAATTTTTGCCGTAACCCTCTCAACTTTTTAGCACATGCTATGTGGGTGAAATGATGATACCATGCCAAGTTTCAACCTTTTCAGAGTTCAATTGTAGTGCTTTTCAATTTCAGGGTCATTTAGCTCAAAAAAATCATTAAATGCATGAAAAGTAGCAAATGAAGTTAGAAAGAGTTGAAATTTGAGGATGTGGCTTTGAATGGTGCATATTGAATGCACAAAAAGTCTGGAGTTGAAATAAGTTTAAAAAAATGAAATGCCTTTGTAACAGTTGAGTTTTCGTCCGAAACCTTGATACTTCGAAGGAGATGGTCCAGTTTGTACACGAAGTGCATCCAGTTTTTGCCGGAACCCACTCAACTTTTTAGCACATGCTATGTGGGTGAAATGATGATACCATGCCAAGTTTCAACCTTTTCAGAGTTCATTTCTAGTGCTTTTCACTTTCAGGGTCATTTAGCTCAAAAAAATCATTAAATGCATGAAAAATAGCAAATGAAGTTAGAAAGGGTTGAAATTTGAGGATGTGGGTTTGGATGGTGCATATTGAATGCACAAAAAGTCTGGAGTTGAAATAAGTTTAAAAAAATGAAATGCCTTTGTTGATGAGTTTTCGTCCGGAACCTTGATACTTCGAAGGAGATGGTCCAGTTTGGACACGAAGTGCATCCAGTTTTTGCCGTAACCCTCTCAACTTTTTAGCACATGCTATGTGGGTCAAATGATGGTACCATGCCAACTTTCAACCTTTTCAGAGTTCATTTGTAGTGCTTTTCACTTTCAGGGTCATTTAGCTCAAAAAAATCATTAAATGCTTGAAAAATAGCAAATGAAGTTAGAAAGGGTTGAAATTTGAGGATGTGGCTTTGAATGGTGCATATTGAATGCACAAAAAGTCTGGAGTTGAAATAAGTTTAAAAAAATGAAATGCCTTTGTAACAGATGAGTTTTCGTCCGAAACCTTCATACTTCGAAGGAGATGGTCCAGTTTGTACACGAAGTGCATCCAGTTTTTGCCGTAACCCTCTCAACTTTTTAGCACATGCTATGTGGGTGAAATGATGATACCATGCCAAGTTTCAACCTTTTCAGAGTTCATTTGTAGTGCTTGTCACTTTCAGGGTCATTTAGCTCAAAAAAATCATTAAATGCATGAAAAATAGCAAATGAAGTTAGAAAGGGTTGAAATTTGAGGATGTGGCTTTGAATGGTGCATATTGAAAGCACAAAAATTCTAGAGTTGAAATAAGTTTAAAAAAATGAAATGCCTTTGTAACAGATGAGTTTTCGTCCGAAACCTTCATACTTCGAAGGAGATGGTCCAGTTTGTACACGAAGTGCATCCAGTTTTTGCCGTAACCCTCTCAAATTTTTAGCACATGCTATGTGGGTGAAATGATAATACCATGCCAAGTTTCACCCTTTTCAGAGTTCATTTGTAGTGCTTTTCACTTTCAGGGTCATTTAGCTCAAAAAAATCATTAAATGCATGAAAAATAGCAAATGAAGTTAGAAAGGGTTGAAATTTGAGGATGTGACTTTGAATGGTGCATATTGAATGCACAAAAAGTCTGGAGTTGAAATAAGTTTAAAAAAATGAAATGCCTTTGTAACAGATGAGTTTTTGTCCGAAACCTAGATACTTCGAAGGAGATGGTCCAGTTTGTACACGAAGTGCATCCAGTTTTTGCCGTAACCCTCTCAACTTTTTAGCACATGCTATGTGTGTGAAATGATGATACCATGCCAAGTTTCAACCTTTTCAGAGTTCATTTGTAGTGCTTTTCAATTTCAGGGTCATTTAGCTCAAAAAATCATTAAATGCATGAAAAATAGCAAATGAAGTTAGAAAGGGTTGAAATTTGAGGATGTGGCTTTGAATGGTGCATATTGAATGCACAAAAATTCTGGAGTTGATATAAGTTTAAAAAAATGAAATGCCTTTGTAACAGATGAGTTTTCGTCCGAAACCTTGATACTTCGAAGGAGATGGTCCAGTTTGTACACGAAGTGCATCCAGTTTTTGCCGTAACCCTCTCAACTTTTTAGCACATGTTATGTGGGTGAAATGATAATACCATGCCAAGTTTCACCCTTTTCAGAGTTCATTTGTAGTGCTTTTCACTTTCAGGGTCATTTAGCTCAAAAAAATCATTAAATGCATGAAAAATAGCAAATGAAGTTAGAAAGGGTTGAAATTTGAGGCTGTGGCTTTGAATGGTGAATATTGAATGCACAAAAAGTCTGGAGATGAAATAAGTTTAAAAAAATGAAATGCCTTTGTAACAGATGAGTTTTTGTCCGAAACCTTGAGACTTCGAAGGAGATGGTCCAGTTTGTACACGAAGTGCATCCAATTTTTGCCGTAACCCTCTCAACTTTTTAGCACATGCTATGTGGGTGAAATGATGATACCATGCCAAGTTTCAACCTTTTCAGAGTTCAATTGTAGTGCTTTTCAATTTCAGGGTCATTTAGCTCAAAAAAATCATTAAATGCATGAAAAGTAGCAAATGAAGTTAGAAAGAGTTGAAATTTGAGGATGTGGCTTTGAATGGTGCATATTGAATGCACAAAAAGTCTGGAGTTGAAATAAGTTTAAAAAAATGAAATGCCTTTGTAACAGATGAGTTTTCGTCCGAAACCTTGATACTTCGAAGGAGATGGTCCAGTTTGTACACGAAGTGCATCCAGTTTTTGCCGGAACCCACTCAACTTTTTAGCACATGCTATGTGGGTGAAATGATGATACCATGCCAAGTTTCAACCTTTTCAGAGTTCATTTCTAGTGCTTTTCACTTTCAGGGTCATTTAGCTCAAAAAAATCATTAAATGCATGAAAAATAGCAAATGAAGTTAGAAAGGGTTGAAATTTGAGGATGTGGGTTTGGATGGTGCATATTGAATGCACAAAAAGTCTGGAGTTGAAATAAGTTTAAAAAAATGAAATGCCTTTGTTGATGAGTTTTCGTCCGGAACCTTGATACTTCGAAGGAGATGGTCCAGTTTGTACACGAAGTGCATCCAGTTTTTGCCGTAACCCTCTCAACTTTTTAGCACATGCTATGTGGGTCAAATGATGGTACCATGCCAACTTTCAACCTTTTCAGAGTTCATTTGTAGTGCTTTTCACTTTCAGGGTCATTTAGCTCAAAAAAATCATTAAATGCTTGAAAAATAGCAAATGAAGTTAGAAAGGGTTGAAATTTGAGGATGTGGCTTTGAATGGTGCATATTGAATGCACAAAAAGTCTGGAGTTGAAATAAGTTTAAAAAAATGAAATGCCTTTGTAACAGATGAGTTTTCGTCCGAAACCTTCATACTTCGAAGGAGATGGTCCAGTTTGTACACGAAGTGCATCCAGTTTTTGCCGTAACCCTCTCAACTTTTTAGCACATGCTATGTGGGTGAAATGATGATACCATGCCAAGTTTCAACCTTTTCAGAGTTCATTTGTAGTGCTTGTCACTTTCAGGGTCATTTAGCTCAAAAAAATCATTAAATGCATGAAAAATAGCAAATGAAGTTAGAAAGGGTTGAAATTTGAGGATGTGGCTTTGAATGGTGCATATTGAAAGCACAAAAATTCTAGAGTTGAAATAAGTTTAAAAAAATGAAATGCCTTTGTAACAGATGAGTTTTCGTCCGAAACCTTCATACTTCGAAGGAGATGGTCCAGTTTGTACACGAAGTGCATCCAGTTTTTGCCGTAACCCTCTCAAATTTTTAGCACATGCTATGTGGGTGAAATGATAATACCATGCCAAGTTTCACCCTTTTCAGAGTTCATTTGTAGTGCTTTTCACTTTCAGGGTCATTTAGCTCAAAAAAATCATTAAATGCATGAAAAATAGCAAATGAAGTTAGAAAGGGTTGAAATTTGAGGATGTGACTTTGAATGGTGCATATTGAATGCACAAAAAGTCTGGAGTTGAAATAAGTTTAAAAAAATGAAATGCCTTTGTAACAGATGAGTTTTTGTCCGAAACCTAGATACTTCGAAGGAGATGGTCCAGTTTGTACACGAAGTGCATCCAGTTTTTTCCGTAACCCTCTCAACTTTTTAGCACATGCTATGTGGGTGAAATGATGATACCATGCCAAGTTTCAACCTTTTCAGAGTTCATTTGGAGTGCTTTTCAATTTTAGGGTCATTTAGCTCAAAAAAATCATTAAATGCATGAAAAATAGCAAATGAAGTTAGAAAGGGTTGAAATTTGAGGATGTGGCTTTGAATGGTGCATATTGAATGCACAAAAAGTCTGGAGTTGAAATAAGTTTAAAAAAATGAAATGCCTTTGTAACAGATGAGTTTTCGTCCGAAACCTTGATGCGTCGAAGGAGATGGTCCAGTTTGTACACGAAGTGCATCCAGTTTTTGCTGTAACCCACTCAACTTTTTAGCACATGCTATGTGGGTGAAATGATGATACCGTGCCAAGTTTCAACCTTTTCAGAGTTCATTTCTAGTGCTTTTCACTTTCGGGGTCATTTAGCTCAAAAAAATCATTAAATGCATGAAAAATAGCAATTGAAGTTAGAAAGGGTTGAAATTTGAGGATGTGGGTTTGGATGGTGCATATTGAATGCACAAAAAGTCTGGAGTTGAAATAAGTTTAAAAAAATGAAATGCCTTTGTTGATGAGTTTTCGTCCGGAACCTTGATACTTCGAAGGAGATGGTCCAGTTTGTACACGATGTGCATCCAGTTTTTGCCGTAACCCTCTCAACTTTTTAGCAGATGCTATGTGGGTGAAATGATGGTACCATGCCAAGTTTCAACCTTTTCAGAGTTCATTTGTAGTGCTTTTCACTTTCAGGGTCATTTAGCTCAAAAAAATCATTAAATGCATGAAAAATAGCAAGTGAAGTTAGAAAGGGTTGAAATTTGAGGATGTGGCTTTGAATGGTGCATATTGAATGCACAAAAAGTCTGGATTGAAATAAGTTTAAAAAAATGAAATGCCTTTGTAACAGATGAGTTTTCGTCCGAAACCTGGATACTTCGAAAGAGATGGTCGAGTTTGTATGCGAAGTGCATCCATTTTTTGCCGTAACCCTCTCAACTTTTTAGCACATGCAATGTGGGTGAAATGATAATACCATGCCAAGTTTCAACCTTTTCAGAGTTCATTTGTAGTGCTTTTCACTTTCAGGGTCATTTAGCTCAAAAAAATCATTAAATGCATGAAAAATAGCAAATGAAGTTAGAAAGGGTTGAAATTTGAGGATGTGGCTTTGAATGGTGAATATTGAATGCACAAAAAGTCTGGAGTTGAAATAAGTTTACAAAAATGAAATGCCCTTGTAACAGATGAGTTTTCGTCCGAAACCTTGATACTTCGAAGGAGATGGTCCAGTTTGTACACGAAGTGCATCCAGTTTTTGTCGTAACCCTCTCAACTTTTTAGCACATGCTATGTCGGTGAAATGATGATACCATGCCAAGTTTCACCCTTTTCAGAGTTCATTTGTACTGCTTTTCACTTTCAGGGTCATTTAGCTCAAAAAAATCATTAAATGCTTGAAAAATAGCAAATGAAGTTAGAAAGGTTTGAAATTTGAGGATGTGGCTTTGAATGGTGCATATTGAATGCACAAAAAGTCTGGAGTTGAAATAAGTTTAAAAAAATGAAATGCCTTTGTAACAGATGAGTTTTCGTCCGAAACCTTCATACTTCGAAGGAGATGGTCCAGTTTGTACACGAAGTGCATCCAGTTTTTGCCGTAACCCTCTCAACTTTTTAGCACATGCTATGTGGGTGAAATGATGATACCATGCCAAGTTTCAACCTTTTCAGAGTTCATTTGTAGTGCTTGTCACTTTCAGGGTCATTTAGCTCAAAAAAATCATTAAATGCATGAAAAATAGCAAATGAAGTTAGAAAGGGTTGAAATTTGAGGATGTGGCTTTGAATGGTGCATATTGAATGCACAAAAATTCTAGAGTTGAAATAAGTTTAAAAAAATGAAATGCCTTTGTAACAGATGAGTTTTCGTCCGAAACCTTCATACTTCGAAGGAGATGGTCCAGTTTGTACACGAAGTGCATCCAGTTTTTGCCGTAACCCTCTCAACTTTTTAGCACATGCTATGTGGGTGAAATGATAATACCATGCCAAGTTTCACCCTTTTCAGAGTTCATTTGTAGTGCTTTTCACTTTCAGGGTCATTTAGCTCAAAAAAATAATTAAATGCATGAAAAATAGCAAATGAAGTTAGAAAGGGTTGAAATTTGAGGATGTGGCTTTGAATGGTGCATATTGAATGCACAAAAAGTCTGGAGTTGAAATAAATTTAAAAAAATGAAATGCCTTTGTAACAGATGAGTTTTTGTCCGAAACCTAGATACTTCGAAGGAGATGGTCCAGTTTGTACACGAAGTGCATCCAGTTTTTGCCGTAACCCTCTCAACTTTTTAGCACATGCTATGTGGGTGAAATGATGATACCATGCCAAGTTTCAACCTTTTCAGAGTTCATTTGGAGTGCTTTTCAATTTCAGGGTCATTTAGCTCAAAAAAATCATTAAATGCATAAAAAATAGCAAATGAAGTTAGAAAGGGTTGAAATTTGAGGATTTGGCTTTGAATGGTGCATATTGAATGCACAAAAAGTCTGGAGATGAAATAAGTTTAAAAAAATGAAATGCCTTTGTAACAGACGAGTTTTCGTCCGAAACCTTGATGCGTCGAAGGAGATGGTCCAGTTTGTACACGAAGTGCATCCAGTTTTTGCCGTAACCCACTCAACTTTTTAGCACATGCTATGTGGGTGAAATGATGATACCATGCCAAGTTTCAACCTTTTCAGAGTTCATTTCTAGTGCTTTTCACTTTCAGGGTCATTTAGCTCAAAAAAATCATTAAATGCATGAAAAATAGCAATTGAATTTAGAAAGGGTTGAAATTTGAGGATGTGGGTTTGGATGGTGCATATTGAATGCACAAAAAGTCTGGAGTTGAAATAAGTTTAAAAAAATGAAATGCCTTTGTTGATGAGTTTTCGTCCGGAACCTTGATACTTCGAAGGAGATGGTCCAGTTTGTACACGATGTGCATCCAGTTTTTGCCGTAACCCTCTCAACTTTTTAGCACATGCTATGTGGGTCAAATGATGGTACCATGCCAACTTTCAACCTTTTCAGAGTTCATTTGTAGTGCTTTTCAGTTTCAGGGTCATTTAGCTCAAAAAAATCATTAAATGCTTGAAAAATAGCAAATGAAGTTAGAAAGGGTTGAAATTTGAGGATGTGGCTTTGAATGGTGCATATTGAATGCACAAAAAGTCTGGAGTTGAAATAAGTTTAAAAAAATGAAATGCCTTTGTAACAGATGAGTTTTCGTCCGAAACCTGGATACTTCGAAAGAGATGGTCGAGTTTGTATGCGAAGTGCATCCATTTTTTGCCGTAACCCTCTCAACTTTTTAGCACATGCTATGTGGGTGAAATGATAATACCATGCCAAGTTTCAACCTTTTCAGAGTTCATTTGTAGTGCTTTTCACTTTCAGGGTCATTTAGCTCAAAAAATCATTAAATGCATGAAAAATAGCAAATGAAGTTAGAAAGGGTTGAAATTTGAGGATGTGGCTTTGAATGGTGAATATTGAATGCACAAAAAGTCTGGAGTTGAAATAAGTTTACAAAAATGAAATGCCCTTGTAACAGATGAGTTTTCGTCCGAAACCTTGATACTTCGAAGGAGATGGTCCTGTTTGTACACGAAGTGCATCCAGTTTTTGCCGTAACCCTCTCAACTTTTTAGCACATGCTATGTGGGTGAAATGATGATACCATGCCAAGTTTCACCCTTTTCAGAGTTCATTTGTAGTGCTTTTCACTTTCAGGGTCATTTAGCTCAAAAAAATCATTAAATGCATGAAAAATAGCAAATGAAGTTAGAAAGGGTTGAAATTTGAGGATGTGGGTTTGGATGGTGCATATTGAATGCACAAAAACTCTGGAGTTGAAATAAGTTTAAAAAAATGAAATGCCTTTGTTGATGAGTTTTCGTCCGGAACCTTGATACTTCGAAGGAGATGGTCCAGTTTGTACACGAAGTGCATCCAGTTTTTGCCGTAACCCTCTCAACTTTTTAGCACATGCTATGTGGGTCAAATGATGGTACCATGCCAACTTTCAACCTTTTCAGAGTTCATTTGTAGTGCTTTTCACTTTCAGGGTCATTTAGCTCAAAAAAATCATTAAATGCTTGAAAAATAGCAAATGAAGTTAGAAAGGGTTGAAATTTGAGGATGTGGCTTTGAATGGTGCATATTGAATGCACAAAAAGTCTGGAGTTGAAATAAGTTTAAAAAAATGAAATGCCTTTGTAACAGATGAGTTTTCGTCCGAAACCTTGATGCGTCGAAGGAGATGGTCCAGTTTGTACACGAAGTGCATCCAGTTTTTGCCGTAACCCTCTCAACTTTTTAGCACATGCTATGTGGGTGAAATGATGATACCATGCCAAGTTTCAACCTTTTCAGAGTTCATTTGGAGTGCTTTTCAATTTCAGGGTCATTTAGCTCAAAAAAATCATTAAATACATGAAAAATAGCAAATGAAGTTAGAAAGGGTTGAAATTTGAGGATGTGGCTTTTAATGGTGCATATTGAATGCACAAAAAGTCTGGAGTTGAAATAAGTTTAAAAAAATGAAATGCCTTTGTAACAGATGAGTTTTTGTCCGAAACCTAGATACTTCGAAGGAGATGGTCCAGTTTGTACATGAAGTGCATCCAGTTTTTGCCGTAACCCTCTCAACTTTTTAGCACATGCTATGTGTGTGAAATGATGATACCATGCCAAGTTTCAACCTTTTCAGAGTTCATTTGTAGTGCTTTTCAATTTCAGGGTCATTTAGCTCAAAAAATCATTAAATGCATGAAAAATAGCAAATGAAGTTAGAAAGGGTTGAAATTTGAGGATGTGGCTTTGAATGGTGCATATTGAATGCACAAAAATTCTGGAGTTGATATAAGTTTAAAAAAATGAAATGCCTTTGTAACAGATGAGTTTTCGTCCGAAACCTTGATACTTCGAAGGAGATGGTCCAGTTTGTACACGAAGTGCATCCAGTTTTTGCCGTAACCCTCTCAACTTTTTAGCACATGTTATGTGGGTGAAATGATAATACCATGCCAAGTTTCACCCTTTTCAGAGTTCATTTGTAGTGCTTTTCACTTTCAGGGTCATTTAGCTCAAAAAAATCATTAAATGCATGAAAAATAGCAAATGAAGTTAGAAAGGGTTGAAATTTGAGGATGTGGCTTTGAATGGTGAATATTGAATGCACAAAAAGTCTGGAGATGAAATAAGTTTAAAAAAATGAAATGCCTTTGTAACAGATGAGTTTTTGTCCGAAACCTTGAGACTTCGAAGGAGATGGTCCAGTTTGTACACGAAGTGCATCCAATTTTTGCCGTAACCCTCTCAACTTTTTAGCACATGCTATGTGGGTGAAATGATGATACCATGCCAAGTTTCAACCTTTTCAGAGTTCAATTGTAGTGCTTTTCAATTTCAGGGTCATTTAGCTCAAAAAAATCATTAAATGCATGAAAAGTAGCAAATGAAGTTAGAAAGAGTTGAAATTTGAGGATGTGGCTTTGAATGGTGCATATTGAATGCACAAAAAGTCTGGAGTTGAAATAAGTTTAAAAAAATGAAATGCCTTTGTAACAGTTGAGTTTTCGTCCGAAACCTTGATACTTCGAAGGAGATGGTCCAGTTTGTACACGAAGTGCATCCAGTTTTTGCCGGAACCCACTCAACTTTTTAGCACATGCTATGTGGGTGAAATGATGATACCATGCCAAGTTTCAACCTTTTCAGAGTTCATTTCTAGTGCTTTTCACTTTCAGGGTCATTTAGCTCAAAAAAATCATTAAATGCATGAAAAATAGCAAATGAAGTTAGAAAGGGTTGAAATTTGAGGATGTGGGTTTGGATGGTGCATATTGAATGCACAAAAAGTCTGGAGTTGAAATAAGTTTAAAAAAATGAAATGCCTTTGTTGATGAGTTTTCGTCCGGAACCTTGATACTTCGAAGGAGATGGTCCAGTTTGGACACGAAGTGCATCCAGTTTTTGCCGTAACCCTCTCAACTTTTTAGCACATGCTATGTGGGTCAAATGATGGTACCATGCCAACTTTCAACCTTTTCAGAGTTCATTTGTAGTGCTTTTCACTTTCAGGGTCATTTAGCTCAAAAAAATCATTAAATGCTTGAAAAATAGCAAATGAAGTTAGAAAGGGTTGAAATTTGAGGATGTGGCTTTGAATGGTGCATATTGAATGCACAAAAAGTCTGGAGTTGAAATAAGTTTAAAAAAATGAAATGCCTTTGTAACAGATGAGTTTTCGTCCGAAACCTTCATACTTCGAAGGAGATGGTCCAGTTTGTACACGAAGTGCATCCAGTTTTTGCCGTAACCCTCTCAACTTTTTAGCACATGCTATGTGGGTGAAATGATGATACCATGCCAAGTTTCAACCTTTTCAGAGTTCATTTGTAGTGCTTGTCACTTTCAGGGTCATTTAGCTCAAAAAAATCATTAAATGCATGAAAAATAGCAAATGAAGTTAGAAAGGGTTGAAATTTGAGGATGTGGCTTTGAATGGTGCATATTGAAAGCACAAAAATTCTAGAGTTGAAATAAGTTTAAAAAAATGAAATGCCTTTGTAACAGATGAGTTTTCGTCCGAAACCTTCATACTTCGAAGGAGATGGTCCAGTTTGTACACGAAGTGCATCCAGTTTTTGCCGTAACCCTCTCAAATTTTTAGCACATGCTATGTGGGTGAAATGATAATACCATGCCAAGTTTCACCCTTTTCAGAGTTCATTTGTAGTGCTTTTCACTTTCAGGGTCATTTAGCTCAAAAAAATCATTAAATGCATGAAAAATAGCAAATGAAGTTAGAAAGGGTTGAAATTTGAGGATGTGACTTTGAATGGTGCATATTGAATGCACAAAAAGTCTGGAGTTGAAATAAGTTTAAAAAAATGAAATGCCTTTGTAACAGATGAGTTTTTGTCCGAAACCTAGATACTTCGAAGGAGATGGTCCAGTTTGTACACGAAGTGCATCCAGTTTTTGCCGTAACCCTCTCAACTTTTTAGCACATGCTATGTGTGTGAAATGATGATACCATGCCAAGTTTCAACCTTTTCAGAGTTCATTTGTAGTGCTTTTCAATTTCAGGGTCATTTAGCTCAAAAAATCATTAAATGCATGAAAAATAGCAAATGAAGTTAGAAAGGGTTGAAATTTGAGGATGTGGCTTTGAATGGTGCATATTGAATGCACAAAAATTCTGGAGTTGATATAAGTTTAAAAAAATGAAATGCCTTTGTAACAGATGAGTTTTCGTCCGAAACCTTGATACTTCGAAGGAGATGGTCCAGTTTGTACACGAAGTGCATCCAGTTTTTGCCGTAACCCTCTCAACTTTTTAGCACATGTTATGTGGGTGAAATGATAATACCATGCCAAGTTTCACCCTTTTCAGAGTTCATTTGTAGTGCTTTTCACTTTCAGGGTCATTTAGCTCAAAAAAATCATTAAATGCATGAAAAATAGCAAATGAAGTTAGAAAGGGTTGAAATTTGAGGCTGTGGCTTTGAATGGTGAATATTGAATGCACAAAAAGTCTGGAGATGAAATAAGTTTAAAAAAATGAAATGCCTTTGTAACAGATGAGTTTTTGTCCGAAACCTTGAGACTTCGAAGGAGATGGTCCAGTTTGTACACGAAGTGCATCCAATTTTTGCCGTAACCCTCTCAACTTTTTAGCACATGCTATGTGGGTGAAATGATGATACCATGCCAAGTTTCAACCTTTTCAGAGTTCATTTGTAGTGCTTGTCACTTTCAGGGTCATTTAGCTCAAAAAAATCATTAAATGCATGAAAAATAGCAAATGAAGTTAGAAAGGGTTGAAATTTGAGGATGTGGCTTTGAATGGTGCATATTGAAAGCACAAAAATTCTAGAGTTGAAATAAGTTTAAAAAAATGAAATGCCTTTGTAACAGATGAGTTTTCGTCCGAAACCTTCATACTTCGAAGGAGATGGTCCAGTTTGTACACGAAGTGCATCCAGTTTTTGCCGTAACCCTCTCAAATTTTTAGCACATGCTATGTGGGTGAAATGATAATACCATGCCAAGTTTCACCCTTTTCAGAGTTCATTTGTAGTGCTTTTCACTTTCAGGGTCATTTAGCTCAAAAAAATCATTAAATGCATGAAAAATAGCAAATGAAGTTAGAAAGGGTTGAAATTTGAGGATGTGACTTTGAATGGTGCATATTGAATGCACAAAAAGTCTGGAGTTGAAATAAGTTTAAAAAAATGAAATGCCTTTGTAACAGATGAGTTTTTGTCCGAAACCTAGATACTTCGAAGGAGATGGTCCAGTTTGTACACGAAGTGCATCCAGTTTTTTCCGTAACCCTCTCAACTTTTTAGCACATGCTATGTGGGTGAAATGATGATACCATGCCAAGTTTCAACCTTTTCAGAGTTCATTTGGAGTGCTTTTCAATTTTAGGGTCATTTAGCTCAAAAAAATCATTAAATGCATGAAAAATAGCAAATGAAGTTAGAAAGGGTTGAAATTTGAGGATGTGGCTTTGAATGGTGCATATTGAATGCACAAAAAGTCTGGAGTTGAAATAAGTTTAAAAAAATGAAATGCCTTTGTAACAGATGAGTTTTCGTCCGAAACCTTGATGCGTCGAAGGAGATGGTCCAGTTTGTACACGAAGTGCATCCAGTTTTTGCTGTAACCCACTCAACTTTTTAGCACATGCTATGTGGGTGAAATGATGATACCGTGCCAAGTTTCAACCTTTTCAGAGTTCATTTCTAGTGCTTTTCACTTTCGGGGTCATTTAGCTCAAAAAAATCATTAAATGCATGAAAAATAGCAATTGAAGTTAGAAAGGGTTGAAATTTGAGGATGTGGGTTTGGATGGTGCATATTGAATGCACAAAAAGTCTGGAGTTGAAATAAGTTTAAAAAAATGAAATGCCTTTGTTGATGAGTTTTCGTCCGGAACCTTGATACTTCGAAGGAGATGGTCCAGTTTGTACACGATGTGCATCCAGTTTTTGCCGTAACCCTCTCAACTTTTTAGCAGATGCTATGTGGGTGAAATGATGGTACCATGCCAAGTTTCAACCTTTTCAGAGTTCATTTGTAGTGCTTTTCACTTTCAGGGTCATTTAGCTCAAAAAAATCATTAAATGCATGAAAAATAGCAAGTGAAGTTAGAAAGGGTTGAAATTTGAGGATGTGGCTTTGAATGGTGCATATTGAATGCACAAAAAGTCTGGATTGAAATAAGTTTAAAAAAATGAAATGCCTTTGTAACAGATGAGTTTTCGTCCGAAACCTGGATACTTCGAAAGAGATGGTCGAGTTTGTATGCGAAGTGCATCCATTTTTTGCCGTAACCCTCTCAACTTTTTAGCACATGCAATGTGGGTGAAATGATAATACCATGCCAAGTTTCAACCTTTTCAGAGTTCATTTGTAGTGCTTTTCACTTTCAGGGTCATTTAGCTCAAAAAAATCATTAAATGCATGAAAAATAGCAAATGAAGTTAGAAAGGGTTGAAATTTGAGGATGTGGCTTTGAATGGTGAATATTGAATGCACAAAAAGTCTGGAGTTGAAATAAGTTTACAAAAATGAAATGCCCTTGTAACAGATGAGTTTTCGTCCGAAACCTTGATACTTCGAAGGAGATGGTCCAGTTTGTACACGAAGTGCATCCAGTTTTTGTCGTAACCCTCTCAACTTTTTAGCACATGCTATGTCGGTGAAATGATGATACCATGCCAAGTTTCACCCTTTTCAGAGTTCATTTGTACTGCTTTTCACTTTCAGGGTCATTTAGCTCAAAAAAATCATTAAATGCTTGAAAAATAGCAAATGAAGTTAGAAAGGTTTGAAATTTGAGGATGTGGCTTTGAATGGTGCATATTGAATGCACAAAAAGTCTGGAGTTGAAATAAGTTTAAAAAAATGAAATGCCTTTGTAACAGATGAGTTTTCGTCCGAAACCTTCATACTTCGAAGGAGATGGTCCAGTTTGTACACGAAGTGCATCCAGTTTTTGCCGTAACCCTCTCAACTTTTTAGCACATGCTATGTGGGTGAAATGATGATACCATGCCAAGTTTCAACCTTTTCAGAGTTCATTTGTAGTGCTTGTCACTTTCAGGGTCATTTAGCTCAAAAAAATCATTAAATGCATGAAAAATAGCAAATGAAGTTAGAAAGGGTTGAAATTTGAGGATGTGGCTTTGAATGGTGCATATTGAATGCACAAAAATTCTAGAGTTGAAATAAGTTTAAAAAAATGAAATGCCTTTGTAACAGATGAGTTTTCGTCCGAAACCTTCATACTTCGAAGGAGATGGTCCAGTTTGTACACGAAGTGCATCCAGTTTTTGCCGTAACCCTCTCAACTTTTTAGCACATGCTATGTGGGTGAAATGATAATACCATGCCAAGTTTCACCCTTTTCAGAGTTCATTTGTAGTGCTTTTCACTTTCAGGGTCATTTAGCTCAAAAAAATAATTAAATGCATGAAAAATAGCAAATGAAGTTAGAAAGGGTTGAAATTTGAGGATGTGGCTTTGAATGGTGCATATTGAATGCACAAAAAGTCTGGAGTTGAAATAAATTTAAAAAAATGAAATGCCTTTGTAACAGATGAGTTTTTGTCCGAAACCTAGATACTTCGAAGGAGATGGTCCAGTTTGTACACGAAGTGCATCCAGTTTTTGCCGTAACCCTCTCAACTTTTTAGCACATGCTATGTGGGTGAAATGATGATACCATGCCAAGTTTCAACCTTTTCAGAGTTCATTTGGAGTGCTTTTCAATTTCAGGGTCATTTAGCTCAAAAAAATCATTAAATGCATAAAAAATAGCAAATGAAGTTAGAAAGGGTTGAAATTTGAGGATTTGGCTTTGAATGGTGCATATTGAATGCACAAAAAGTCTGGAGATGAAATAAGTTTAAAAAAATGAAATGCCTTTGTAACAGACGAGTTTTCGTCCGAAACCTTGATGCGTCGAAGGAGATGGTCCAGTTTGTACACGAAGTGCATCCAGTTTTTGCCGTAACCCACTCAACTTTTTAGCACATGCTATGTGGGTGAAATGATGATACCATGCCAAGTTTCAACCTTTTCAGAGTTCATTTCTAGTGCTTTTCACTTTCAGGGTCATTTAGCTCAAAAAAATCATTAAATGCATGAAAAATAGCAATTGAATTTAGAAAGGGTTGAAATTTGAGGATGTGGGTTTGGATGGTGCATATTGAATGCACAAAAAGTCTGGAGTTGAAATAAGTTTAAAAAAATGAAATGCCTTTGTTGATGAGTTTTCGTCCGGAACCTTGATACTTCGAAGGAGATGGTCCAGTTTGTACACGATGTGCATCCAGTTTTTGCCGTAACCCTCTCAACTTTTTAGCACATGCTATGTGGGTCAAATGATGGTACCATGCCAACTTTCAACCTTTTCAGAGTTCATTTGTAGTGCTTTTCAGTTTCAGGGTCATTTAGCTCAAAAAAATCATTAAATGCTTGAAAAATAGCAAATGAAGTTAGAAAGGGTTGAAATTTGAGGATGTGGCTTTGAATGGTGCATATTGAATGCACAAAAAGTCTGGAGTTGAAATAAGTTTAAAAAAATGAAATGCCTTTGTAACAGATGAGTTTTCGTCCGAAACCTGGATACTTCGAAAGAGATGGTCGAGTTTGTATGCGAAGTGCATCCATTTTTTGCCGTAACCCTCTCAACTTTTTAGCACATGCTATGTGGGTGAAATGATAATACCATGCCAAGTTTCAACCTTTTCAGAGTTCATTTGTAGTGCTTTTCACTTTCAGGGTCATTTAGCTCAAAAAATCATTAAATGCATGAAAAATAGCAAATGAAGTTAGAAAGGGTTGAAATTTGAGGATGTGGCTTTGAATGGTGAATATTGAATGCACAAAAAGTCTGGAGTTGAAATAAGTTTACAAAAATGAAATGCCCTTGTAACAGATGAGTTTTCGTCCGAAACCTTGATACTTCGAAGGAGATGGTCCTGTTTGTACACGAAGTGCATCCAGTTTTTGCCGTAACCCTCTCAACTTTTTAGCACATGCTATGTGGGTGAAATGATGATACCATGCCAAGTTTCACCCTTTTCAGAGTTCATTTGTAGTGCTTTTCACTTTCAGGGTCATTTAGCTCAAAAAAATCATTAAATGCATGAAAAATAGCAAATGAAGTTAGAAAGGGTTGAAATTTGAGGATGTGGCTTTGAATGGTGCATATTGAATGCACAAAAAGTCTGGAGTTGAAATAAGTTTAAAAAAATGAAATGCCTTTGTAACAGATGAGTTTTTGTCCGAAACCTAGATACTTCGAAGGAGATGGTCCAGTTTGTACACGAAGTGCATCCAGTTTTTGCCGTAACCCTCTCAACTTTTTAGCACATGCTATGTGGGTGAAATGATGATACCATGCCAAGTTTCAACCTTTTCAGAGTTCATTTGGAGTGCTTTTCAATTTCAGGGTCATTTAGCTCAAAAAAATCATTAAATGCATGAAAAATAGCAAATGAAGTTAGAAAGGGTTGAAATTTGAGGATGTGGCTTTGAATGGTGCATATTGAATGAACAAAAAGTCTGGAGTTGAAATAAGTTTAAAAAAATGAAATGCCTTTGTAACAGATGAGTTTTCGTCCGAAACCTTGATGCGTCGAAGGAGATGGTCCAGTTTGTACACGAAGTGCATCCAGTTTTTGCTGTAACCCACTCAACTTTTTAGCACATGCTATGTGGGTGAAATGATGATACCGTGCCAAGTTTCAACCTTTTCAGAGTTCATTTCTAGTGCTTTTCACTTTCGGGGTCATTTAGCTCAAAAAAATCATTAAATGCATGAAAAATAGCAATTGCAGTTAGAAAGGGTTGAAATTTGAGGATGTGGGTTTGGATGGTGCATATTGAATGCACAAAAAGTCTGGAGTTGAAATAAGTTTAAAAAAATGAAATGCCTTTGTTGATGAGTTTTCGTCGGGAACCTTGATACTTCGAAGGAGATGGTCCAGTTTGTACACGATGTGCATCCAGTTTTTGCCGTAACCCTCTCAACTTTTTAGCAGATGCTATGTGGGTGAAATGATGGTACCATGCCAAGTTTCAACCTTTTCAGAGTTCATTTGTAGTGCTTTTCACTTTCAGGGTCATTTAGCTCAAAAAAATCATTAAATGCATGAAAAATAGCAAGTGAAGTTAGAAAGGGTTGAAATTTGAGGATGTGGCTTTGAATGGTGCATATTGAATGCACAAAAAGTCTGGAGTTGAAATAAGTTTAAAAAAATGAAATGCCTTTGTAACAGATGAGTTTTCGTCCGAAACCTGGATACTTCGAAAGAGATGGTCTAGTTTGTATGCGAAGTGCATCCATTTTTTGCCGTAACCCTCTCAACTTTTTAGCACATGCTATGTGGGTGAAATGATAATACCATGCCAAGTTTCAACCTTTTCAGAGTTCATTTGTAGTGCTTTTCACTTTCAGGGTCATTTAGCTCAAAAAAATCATTAAATGCATGAAAAATAGCAAATGAAGTTAGAAAGGGTTGATATTTGAGGATGTGGCTTTGAATGGTGTATATTGAATGCACAAAAAGTCTGGAGTTGAAATAAGTTTACAAAAATGAAATGCCCTTGTAACAGATGAGTTTTCGTCCGAAACCTTGATACTTCGAAGGAGATGGTCCTGTTTGTACACGAAGTGCATCCAGTTTTTGCCGTAACCCTCTCAACTTTTTAGCACATGCTATGTGGGTGAAATGATGATACCATGCCAAGTTTCACCCTTTTCAGAGTTCATTTGTAGTGCTTTTCACTTTCAGGGTCATTTAGCTCAAAAAAATCATTAAATGCATGAAAAATAGCAAATGAAGTTAGAAAGGGTTGAAATTTGAGGATGTGGCTTTGAATGGTGCATATTGAATGCACAAAAAGTCTGGAGTTGAAATAAGTTTAAAAAAATGAAATGCCTTTGTAACAGATGAGTTTTTGTCCGAAACCTAGATACTTCGAAGGAGATGGTCCAGTTTGTACACGAAGTGCATCCAGTTTTTGCCGTAACCCTCTCAACTTTTTAGCACATGCTATGTGGGTGAAATGATGATACCATGCCAAGTTTCAACCTTTTCAGAGTTCATTTGGAGTGCTTTTCAATTTCAGGGTCATTTAGCTCAAAAAAATCATTAAATGCATGAAAAATAGCAAATGAAGTTAGAAAGGGTTGAAATTTGAGGATGTGGCTTTGAATGGTGCATATTGAATGCACAAAAAGTCTGGAGTTGAAATAAGTTTAAAAAAATGAAATGCCTTTGTAACAGATGAGTTTTCGTCCGAAACCTTGATGCGTCGAAGGAGATGGTCCAGTTTGTACACGAAGTGCATCCAGTTTTTGCTGTAACCCACTCAACTTTTTAGCACATGCTATGTGGGTGAAATGATGATACCGTGCCAAGTTTCAACCTTTTCAGAGTTCATTTCTAGTGCTTTTCACTTTCGGGGTCATTTAGCTCAAAAAAATCATTAAATGCATGAAAAATAGCAATTGCAGTTAGAAAGGGTTGAAATTTGAGGATGTGGGTTTGGATGGTGCATATTGAATGCACAAAAAGTCTGGAGTTGAAATAAGTTTAAAAAAATGAAATGCCTTTGTTGATGAGTTTTCGTCCGGAACCTTGATACTTCGAAGGAGATGGTCCAGTTTGTACACGATGTGCATCCAGTTTTTGCCGTAACCCTCTCAACTTTTTAGCAGATGCTATGTGGGTGAAATGATGGTACCATGCCAAGTTTCAACCTTTTCAGAGTTCATTTGTAGTGCTTTTCACTTTCAGGGTCATTTAGCTCAAAAAAATCATTAAATGCATGAAAAATAGCAAGTGAAGTTAGAAAGGGTTGAAATTTGAGGATGTGGCTTTGAATGGTGCATATTGAATGCACAAAAAGTCTGGAGTTGAAATAAGTTTAAAAAAATGAAATGCCTTTGTAACAGATGAGTTTTCGTCCGAAACCTGGATACTTCGAAAGAGATGGTCTAGTTTGTATGCGAAGTGCATCCATTTTTTGCCGTAACCCTCTCAACTTTTTAGCACATGCTATGTGGGTGAAATGATAATACCATGCCAAGTTTCAACCTTTTCAGAGTTCATTTGTAGTGCTTTTCACTTTCAGGGTCATTTAGCTCAAAAAAATCATTAAATGCATGAAAAATAGCAAATGAAGTTAGAAAGGGTTGATATTTGAGGATGTGGCTTTGAATGGTGTATATTGAATGCACAAAAAGTCTGGAGTTGAAATAAGTTTACAAAAATGAAATGCCCTTGTAACAGATGAGTTTTCGTCCGAAACCTTGATACTTCGAAGGAGATGGTCCTGTTTGTACACGAAGTGCATCCAGTTTTTGCCGTAACCCTCTCAACTTTTTAGCACATGCTATGTGGGTGAAATGATGATACCATGCCAAGTTTCACCCTTTTCAGAGTTCATTTGTAGTGCTTTTCACTTTCAGGGTCATTTAGCTCAAAAAAATCATTAAATGCATGAAAAATAGCAAATGAAGTTAGAAAGGGTTGAAATTTGAGGATGTGGCTTTGAATGGTGCATATTGAATGCACAAAAAGTCTGGAGTTGAAATAAGTTTAAAAAAATGAAATGCCTTTGTAACAGATGAGTTTTTGTCCGAAACCTAGATACTTCGAAGGAGATGGTCCAGTTTGTACACGAAGTGCATCCAGTTTTTGCCGTAACCCTCTCAACTTTTTAGCACATGCTATGTGGGTGAAATGATGATACCATGCCAAGTTTCAACCTTTTCAGAGTTCATTTGGAGTGCTTTTCAATTTCAGGGTCATTTAGCTCAAAAAAATCATTAAATGCATGAAAAATAGCAAATGAAGTTAGAAAGGGTTGAAATTTGAGGATGTGGCTTTGAATGGTGCATATTGAATGCACAAAAAGTCTGGAGTTGAAATAAGTTTAAAAAAATGAAATGCCTTTGCAACAGATGAGTTTTCGTCCGAAACCTTGATGCGTCGAAGGAGATGGTCCAGTTTGTACACGAAGTGCATCCAGTTTTTGCTGTAACCCACTCAACTTTTTAGCACATGCTATGTGGGTGAAATGATGATACCGTGCCAAGTTTCAACCTTTTCAGAGTTCATTTCTAGTGCTTTTCACTTTCGGGGTCATTTAGCTCAAAAAAATCATTAAATGCATGAAAAATAGCAATTGAAGTTAGAAAGGGTTGAAATTTGAGGATGTGGGTTTGGATGGTGCATATTGAATGCACAAAAAGTCTGGAGTTGAAATAAGTTTAAAAAAATGAAATGCCTTTGTTGATGAGTTTTCGTCCGGAACCTTGATACTTCGAAGGAGATGGTCCAGTTTGTACACGAAGTGCATCCAGTTTTTGCCGTAACCCTCTCAACTTTTTAGCACATGCTATGTGGGTGAAATGATGGTACCATGCCAAGTTTCAACCTTTTCAGAGTTCATTTGTAGTGCTTTTCACTTTCAGGGTCATTTAGCTCAAAAAAATCATTAAATGCATGAAAAATAGCAAATGAAGTTAGAAAGGGTTGAAACTTGAGGATGTGGCTTTGAATGGTGCATATTGAATGCACAAAAAGTCTGGAGTTGAAATAAGTTTAAAAAAATGAAATGCCTTTGTAACAGATGAGTTTTCGTCCGAAACCTGGATACTTCGAAAGAGATGGTCGAGTTTGTATGCGAAGTGCATCCAGTTTTTGCCGTAACCCTCTCAACTTTTTAGCACATGCTATGTGGGTGAAATGATAATACCATGCCAAGTTTCAACCTTTTCAGTGTTCATTTGTAGTGCTTTTCACTTTCAGGGTCATTTAGCTCAAAAAAATCATTAAATGCATGAAAAATAGCAAATGAAGTTAGAAAGGGTTGAAATTTGAGGATGTGGCTTTGAATAGTGAATATTCAATGCACAAAAAGTCTGGAGTTGAAATAAGTTTAAAAAAATGAAATGCCTTTGTAACAGATGAGTTTTCGTCCGAAACCTTGATACTTCGAAGGAGATGGTCCAGTTTGTACACGAAGTGAATCTAGTTTTTGCCGTAACCCTCTCAACTTTTTAGCACATGCTATTTGGGTGAAATGATGATACCATGCCATGTTTCAACCTTTTCAAAGTTCATTTGTAGTGCTTTTCAATTTCAGGGTCATTTAGCTCAAAAAAATCATTAAATGCATGAAAAATAGCAAATGAAGTTAGAAAGGGTTGAAATTTGAGGATGTGGCTTTGAATGGTGCATATTGAATGCACAAAAAGTCTGGAGTTTAAATAAGTTTAAAAAAATAAAATGCCTTTGTAACAGATGAGTTTTCGTCCGAAACCTTGAGACTTCGAAGGAGATGGTTCAGTTTGTACACGAAGTGCATCCAGTTTTTGCCGTAACCGTCTCAACTTTTTAGCACATGCTATGTGGGTGAAATGATGATACCATGCCAAGTTTCAACCTTTTCAGAGTTCATTTGTAGTGCTTTTCAATTTCAGGGTCATTTAGCTCAAAAAACTCATTAAATGCATGAAAAATAGCAAATGAAGTTAGAAAGGGTTGAAATTTGAGGATGTGGCTTTGAATGGTGCATATTGAATGGACAAAAAGTCTAGAGTTGAAATAAGTTTAAACTAAAATTATTCACAAACTAGTGATTCACACAAATTTCAAAGAATTCAAATTTAAACTATTCAAATTTGAAAACTACTGGCACTAGCGAAAAGTTTATAATTTTTGTGACCTAAAGCAAAAAGATTCACTCAAAAACTCTAAATATTACCAGTTAATTAGTAGAAACAAAAGTAAAAAAATAAAGCAAAAAACAAAAACAGAAAACATGAAAAACACCTTTAGTCCCGGTTGCCACCACCAACCGGGACTAAAGGTCCTTCTCCCGCCCGTAATTTGGACCGCCGAAAACAGACCTTTAGTCCCGGTTGGTGGTGGCAACCGGGATTAAAGGGTAGGCCTTTAGTCCCGGTGCGTGGCACCAACCGGGACTAAAGACCCTTTAGTCCCGGTTGGTGCCACGCACCGGGACTAAAGGCCTCTGGGTATTTAAACTGCCCCCTTCTCCCCCAAATCTTCCTCTCCCTCGCCCGATCGACCAGCTGCTCCTCGACATGTCCGCTCCCGCCGCCGGCCTCCACGCGACGCCGTCAGGCTGCCCGACCGCGCCCTCGACGTCAGCTCCCGCCGCCGGCCTCCACGCGCCGCCCGAGCCCGCTGGCGCCGCTCTCCTCCTTGCACCGCGCGCTGTCCTCCAAGCGCCCGATGCTGGCCCGAGCCGCGCCGCTGTCCTCTGCCCGACACTGGCCACGCCGCCGTCCTCTGCCCGACGTCGCCGCTCCTCCACGCGCCGCCCTCCGTCTCCGGCGCGCCTCCCCGCCTCCCTCCGCCCCGACGATCCCGCTTGGTGAGCCTCTCCTCCTCTTTTTGTTCATCTTTTTTTGTGTGTAGATGAATGTTAATTAGATGGATTTATTATGTATTTTTGTGTGTAGATGAATGTTAGATGGATATGTAGATGGATAGATGTTATATTGATGTATGTTAGAATGATGGATGAATAGAAATGTTAGATAGATGGATGTTAAATGGATGAATAGAAATGTTGTTCAAGTGTGGGTTCTCTATAAAAAGAATGGTTGGATCAATGCTATAAAATGTTGTTCAAATTTGCCCATCTACTATAGTTGTAAAAGTTTATTAAATATGAGTAGCATAATATAATGATAATTATTGCATAGGAATTTGTTTTCATAAGAATTTGTTCTCTACGTCGACGATGCCCGGCCTGCATCCTCGTCGTCGACTCTGCGGTGACAACCTGCTTGAGAGGCGCCATGTCCGGGACTGGGCTCCGCCGGGCTGGCACTGGGAGGTGCTACCTTCTGGGGCACGCAGCTTGGTGAGGAATCGGGCTCCCGTCGTCGACCCGAAGCTTCTTTGGTGGCGGTCGCATGGGCCACTATCGGTGCGGAGGCAGCCGGCCCCCGAGGAGGTGGTACGTCGCCGTGTCAAGGAGGAGGACGAGCATGTCCGTCGCTACATGGTTGCATTGGACGTCAGGTTCTCCAATACCTGGCAGGTTCTTCAGGGATCTCACCCGAGCTATGATCCTGTGATGGTTCCTTCTCTTTGGGTGTCCACCGCCCGCGCCTCAGGAATAGCGAGTCAACTGGATTATTCGATAATATTCGAGCTGTATTAGTGATGTTATATGATAATATTCGAGATGTATTAGTGATAATATTCGATGATGCATTAACTGGATTATTCGAAATGTATTAGTTTTTGCTTATTGAATGCATTCTAATTTGAATACTAAATTATTTTATCTTTCTTCTGGATTAGTTAAGCTATGGACTATAGCGGCAGAGACGACCATGATCAAGAGGATATCATGTTCGACATGATACGCTCCCAAAACCCAGAGATTGAACCAGTCCGGTGAGGGAATTGAGGAAGAAGCAATAGACGAAGGGCACATAAACAATGATGGCGAAGGAAATGTTCTTCAATTAACAAAGTCCGGCGAGGTATATATATATATATATATATATATATATATATATATATATAAGGCCTCTGGTGATCATTACATGTATTAATTGATTTGTATATATATATATATATATATATATATATATATATATATATATATATATATATATATATATATTAACGAATCTTTCTTCTTTTAGCCCTCCGGATCGAGCAAATCTTCTACAAGGGTAGTATGAGGCCCGGCCAAAAAGTTGCCCGATGGCATAAAGTACAGCATCGATGAAATCAAAGAAGATGGCGAACCGATTGCTCCTAAAAAGAATGCGGACAAATTTATACGTCAATGCGGAGTTATTGTTAGGGACCAAATCCCGATCACCGTTCAAGAATGGAATAAGCCAAAGGAAGATCAAGGAGTTAGTTTTGTCGACGAAAGAGCAAAAAATCTGCTTTGGGATACGCTCATGTCACATTTCACCCTATCAGAGGGTTTCACAGATCTCCAACGGGAGAAAGTCAAGAAGTGTGCTCTTAAGAAGATGGCCACACAATTCCAGACTTGGAAGAAAAGATTATGGGCCAACTACGTCAACGTAGAAAAGAAGACTCTAGAATTCACTAGACCACTAGAGAAGGTAAAAGATCACTGGGACTTATTTGTGGAGTTCAAGGAATCGGAAGCAGCTAAGGAACGGTCGAGGAAAAACAAGATAAATGCTGAGAAAAAAAGTTTCACCATGTTCTGGGGCCAGGTGGCTACAAGACTGGGTTGAATAAGTGGGATGAATCTGAGGAAAAGATGATTGCTGCAGGGGTCACTCCAAAAACTGTGGGTTGGCCCGACAGGTGCAGGACTTGGTTTTATGTGCATGGGGGAAAGTTGGACCCAAAGACAGGGGAGATTATTGAATAGGCAAGTCTTAAAGAAGCCTCGGACGCTTTACATGAAGCAATAAAAGAGGCTCGACCGGGTGCGTTCCAGCCCGAGAGAGAGAACGACGAGCTTACACACGCCCTCAAGAATCCTGAACACCCGAGACGAACACGAGGCAAAGGCGTTGTTCCGTGGGTTGAGGGGTTTGCGGAGTGGAACACCACTTACAGAAGCCGTGCGAGAAAGAAGAAGCAGGATGCAGACCGGCTTCAAGAGGTAGAATCAAAGAATGCGGAGTTGGAACGCGCTTTCATGTGGCAGCAGGAGCAGATCGACACAATTAGCCAGCAAAGGGTGTCTCAGCGGCAGGAGCAACCAGATCCAGCATTGGATAGTACCATCCTATCTATGCCGAAAAGCAACATAAGTTCCACGGAGGTCCCAGCCGATGATGCACTGCTGGCTCGCTACCCCGTGGATAATATCCATGAGACGACAACTTGTGAGCTACACATGAAAATGAAGAACATCTCCATGAAGGTGGCGGACGGCTTTGCTTTACCGAATGCACCTGAAGCAACCATCCACGGCAATCCGATTCCACCTAGCTATGCTCATGTCGGGGTGGATGAAGTTCTGTCGGGATATGACTCACGAGAGCTTGACTTTCCTGGAGGTCAAGGGGAGCAGACACTGGGAGAAGCCATACGTGGTCTCATTGTATGGAGAAAGGAATGCATCGTGTTTCCAAACTCGGTGCCAAGGCCACCGACTCCTCCTCCAAGTCCGCCGCGTTAGCCGACTCCAACCCACCTCGAGACGGAGCGCGGCGCGAGTCCGCCATATTGATCTCCGCCGTGTCAGCCGAATCCACCCCACCTCGAGACGGAGCCCAGCGCGAGTACGCGATATCGATCTCCGCCGCGTGAGCCGACTCCAAAGCGGAAGAGAGCACCAAAGAAGAAACCCGTGCCTCCTGCCAAAAAGAAGTTAGCTTACGAGATGACTGAGGAGGAAAACAAAGGGGTCATGGATGCCCAAGTGAAGGCCCATTTTGCACCGAAACCTCCCCCGCCGCCGAAGGAGAAAATACCTGAGAAAGTCGTACAACACTTTGTGGATCTTGCTAAACCGGCTGTGGAGAAAAGGCGATCAGACTATGAACGCTCTATTAGCAAGTCATATTATCAACAAAAAAATCAGCAGTCGAGCCTTACAGGTAGTAATAAAAGCGGGAAAACTGTTCCCCAGCTCTGAGAACAGGCAGTGCAATCGATCCCCCCGCTCAAGGTTAGTACCGATAAGGCGGTAACCGACGCTGATAGAGAGATCGCTAGAGAGATGGGTATCACTGTTGAACAACTCCTAGGCATTGAGGAAGTCCCCACGATGGATCCGAAGGAACTAGCATGGAAATATGTCCCCGGGAACCCTCTGGTCAGGCCTGGCGAGGAGGAGCTTCTATCAACGCAAATGCGCAGATTGCATGACTGGTACCTAAGAGAAATAAAGGCCGGGCGAGAGAGCCTCATGGTGAAAGTCAAGCCAGAGCATTACTTCTATGGAAAAGTTGTGTGGATTGAATTTCCAGAAATTTTTCAGTTATTCAATCAAGACGCGCTCGACAAATCTCTGGTCAGTTGCTATTGTCTGTAAGTGATTTCTTTCTGTAATTTAAGTCTCTAGCTCAACTCGTTCATTGCCTGTAATTATCCTCACTATATTCTTTTGTGTGGTATTATGCAGAATGAAGATTTTTGAATTAAAAAGAGATGGAGTCTATGGCATTGGGTTCATTGACCCAAATACCGTTAATGAAAATGTGTTAAATAACCACAAACAAGACACAGAGAATAGCTAGCTAATGTTTTTGAAGGAACTAAATACCAGACCAGAAATACTTTTTCCTTACAACTTCAGGTGAGTGTTACTGTCTTGTACTACAAATTCTATTTTTGCTTACTCGATGTTAAGTGTAGTTGATGAGTTATGCATGCCCGCTTATACAAACGTGTGCGCAGATTCCACTGGATCCTGCTAATCATTAGAGTTGACGAGGGAAGCGTTGAAGTACTGGACTCACTAGGTAAAGACCCTGAAGAATACAGGACCTGTTTTTGATGCTCGACAGGTAATTTCAATCATTATCGCACTATGTCGGCCTCTTTAGTTCATTTCCTGATATCAAGTAATTAATAACTCCTTTATTCATTTTCTTTGCCGGGCAGGGTTTGGAAAAAGTTCATCAAAGAGGTTGTCGGTGAATGGGAACCACAGCTGAAATGACGACGGTCCAAGGTAATTAAGTAGTACTAGCTACGTCCGCGCATCTCTTTAATTCTAGTTTCAATACCATTATCATGCTTGATTATTATCTGATTGAATTCTATTCTCGTAAAGTGTATGAGGCAGGAAAAGGGGACTAATTTATGTGCATACTACGTTTGCGAGAACATTCGCTTTATTACCGAAAGGAGCAGAGATGCAAGACATCTTTGGGTACGTAAACACTATTCATAATTTTTTTTATCATGATCTAATATATATACACACAACTAATATATTCATATTGATCTCCTTCTTTAACGTGTACAGTATGTAGTAGCGTAAAATATGTTTGAAATGAAAAAGAATTAAATGGAAAACACAAAATGAAAAGGAAAAATAAACAATAAACCCTAAACCCCTAAACCCCTAAACCTTTAGTCCCGGTTGGTGACACCAGCCCCCGGCGCCCGGCCGGCCACGTGGCAGGGATTTAGTCCCGGTTGGTGTCACCAACAGGGACTAAAGGTCCCCAGCCCCCGGCGCGCGCTGCCGGCCACATGGCAGGGATTTAGTCCCGGGTCGTGGCCAACCGGGACTAAAGGGTGGGGGGCTTTATTCCCGATTTATTAGTCCCGGTTGGTGAACCGGGACTAAAGGCCCTTCCCAACTGGGACTAAAGGCCGTTTCTCCACTAGTGTTAGGGCGACACCTTCCTGCACTTTACCCAATCTCAGAGTTGGGCAGTGGGAAACAACCCTCGCCAGAGCCATCCGAGCTCCTTCACAAGCAGTAGAGACCTTCCATTTCTAGCCATCTTCCATGCAGTTAAAAATACTTAAAGGCATACATAAAGTTTGTCCTACACAAAATATTTATACATAGAAGACCTATTCTACTCTTCCCCTTCTGCCGGGGGATCTTCCATGAGCTCATCATGGGGGCAGTAAGATGCCAGCTTCCATGCCGCAGACTCCATCTTCAGGCCCAGCACTTGGATGACAGGCTCATTAGGGCGACACCTTCCTACACTTTACCCAATCTCAGAGTTGGGTAGTGGGAAACAACCCTCGCCAGAGCCATCCGAGCTCCTTCACGAGCAGTAGAGACCTTCCATTTCTAGAGCTCTGACAATCCATTCTTCAGTAGTTCGGCCAGGGAGGCTGCGCCCTTCCCGAGGTCTGCCTCTGGGAATAGTGCAATGCGAGACTCCTTCTCTATGGACATCACCGCTTCTGCCCCTGTCTATGCCTTCTTCATGCAATCCAGTTCCTTCTCCCCAAGGATGCTGGTATCGCCAAGAAGGGCATCGGTAACAAGGCTGGAGGTATTAGTTCTTGGCAAGCTTGTAGTTGGCTGCATAAATCAAAAAGAAGGCAATTAGAATTGCTCATACATGATTTAACGGATCGGAAATCTTGTCTATAGACTAAACATTTACAGTCAGCAGCCTCCCTGGCATCTGCCAGAAGAACCTCCGTTGTCCTGAGCTTCTCCTCGGCCTGCATTGTTCCTCGCATCTTCTTCCAGCTTGAATACGTGAAATGGAAGACGCCAATCTCTGCTACCTGAGCGCGGAGAGACTCCACTTCTCTGCACTGCTCGATAGCGAGCCTCAAACGGTCTTAAATTTCTATATGGGAAAAATGCAGCTCCTAGAAATCCTCTGCGACCTTCATGGCTCACTCATAATCACGGCGAAGGCATGGGATCTCTGTTTCAGTAGCTTCAGAACATATATTATTAGCCATTGCAAAAAGGAAAAGGAAGAAACAAAGTAAGCGACAGAACACTCACCTTCTGCTTGCTCCTTGACTCTCGCCTTGGCGAGCCTCAGCTCCCTATCCTTCCTCGCTGGTTCTACATGGCTGGCCACGACATCAGAGGTGGCCGTGATGTAGTGTGACTTAACATGGCTGCGTTTTCGCAGATTCTGCCATGATAAAAGAAAAGAGTTAGTCCTGGATGCAAAATAAGACCCTCCATCAGAGCAATTGCTTTGATAGAGGCTCGGGGGCTCCACCCACTAGGTGCGCTGGCCACGCTCCCAGTGATTATCAAAGAAAAACTAAGAACTTGAACCTCTGCCAGACCAATAGCTCTGACAGAGGCTCGTGGGCTACACCCTATGGGTGCGCTGGCCTCTCCTTCCTTCAGGAGGAGGTCTGTCTTCTTGCTGTCAGGACAAATAGAAGACATGCTGGTTACCTATAATTGAACGTGATAAAGCAAAACCTTACATTATAAAGGCAGGGCCCTTACCCAGACACCTTCCATGGGTTGAAACCTTTCTTTCTCCCCTTCGGCGCAGAGGAGGAGGGCTCCTGCTAGTCGCTGCAGACTGGCTCTGTGGGGGCGCTTGACAAATGGGGGTGGTGTCTCCGGGGTCTTCGATGCGGATCCTGCGAGACGCCTTCCTATTCCAAGTATTGACAGAGGGGCCCATCTTCTCGCAGTCAGCTTCAGGGGCGGCCGCATCAGGCACGGCCTTTCTCAAAGACCTCTTCCTAGCATTGCTGCTAGGCTCGGCTGGCGCTGCAAAGCGCAGGTCATTTTCCGGGTGATCCTCTGGCAGAGGAGGATCAGAAGCGAAACCTTCAAAGGTATAAGAAGAAAGAAGAGGCCAGGTTATAAAGGAGCTCTGATAGTCTAAATGAAAAAGGCAGAAATCTAAAACTACTAGACAAAAACATACCCGCGGAGGTGGGTGAGCGGCATGGTAACCAGGATGGTCTTCGCCCCGGCTGTAAAAACGGTCGTGGTCATCCTGGGGGATATCCAGATAGGCCCTGATCTTGTCGATGACGTCGTCTTCATGGATGGGCTCTCTGGTCATCCGATGGGCGTCTTCTTCCCCGATGTACTCAAACATATAACCGGTCCAAGCTCTCAGAGGCTGGATTTGGCGGCGCAAAAATGCCTTCAGGACTGCATAAATGGTTAGCCCCTATTCCAACAGGTGGATGATTACTAATGGTAAATAGATTTGCTAGGCACCCCAGTCTAGGAGTTTGCAGCACACAGCAGGTTTTCCCTCAGTGAGAAACCAAGGTATCAATCCGTGGAGGTACCGGTATCCTGCAACAGTTGAATGCTCTGTAGCACAGATAAAACTTCACTTGTGTCCCAACAGTTCTAACAAGGGTGTCAACCTTGCTAGTCTTGCTAGTTGCACAAGGCAATTAAAAGATAACGTGGGAAGAATATTGTTGCTATTTTGGGACTAAAATAGAACTGAAAATAAAACATCTTGTAAATGTTGTTGGAAGGTCATTCTTATGTTAGAAACTGGACTGGGGTTCATAGGTTCACCAAGTATAACTCTCCAATACATAAAAGTGCGGTAAGTAACATGATCATGTGACAAAGTGCATGATGAAATATTTTTTTGCTGATGCCAGACATATGAAAGTGTTGATTCCTATATTGGCAATATGTCCAAATACTATAGACCGAAATCCATCTATATCTATAGCTAAATAACCCGTTCATAGGCCGAGATCCGTTTGCACCATCTAAACATTAAGACGGGGAATTGCCTTAAGCATGATGACATATTTTTGTTCAGGTGACTGCCATGAATCTTCTACTAAACATTAACCCTTAGTGGCAACAATTCAATACAAGCCTTTTCCACTTTCTCTTACTGCAGTAGATTATTTGCAAGGTTGAACCCAAGTAATGCACACCACTCCCACTATTGATTATCCATTTAAACTGGCCAAGATTAACAAGCAACCGGAGAGAAATATACATCTATAGATCAAATATAACGGCATTCACAAATCTGAATATAAAGGGGTAATTCATCACATGATCTACATCAGTGCTACAAATTCATCAGATTAACCATACAAGTACTAGGTAGATCATGTGGCTATTGTATTAATCATCAAAATACATCAAGGCGAGGGTTTACAACTTGGCTACTGACATGAGCCCGTAGTCCAGGGGCTGGACTATTCACAACTCATCTGGGAGCGCCAGAATCGATGTTGGTGATGATGGAGATGAATTCCTCCCTTCGGCAGAGTTCCAAAACAGGGCTGAAAATGAAGATCGCCTCAGAAACGCGATGTGGCGGCCGCGGAAAAATGCTCGATAATTAGGGTGAAGTTTTGGGGGTATATATAGACCACCGGGCACCCAAGGCTAGCCAGAGGGTCCCACAGGCCGTAGGCGCTGCCCCCAGGCGCCCAGAGCCCTAGGGCACCGACACCAGGCGCCTACGCACTGGGGGTGGCCCTTGGTCCAGGGCTTTGGCTCCTGGGTCTTCTCCCGTCATGAAACTTCCTGAACTATTTTTCATTTATTTTTTGACGGGCTTTTTTGGGGATTTTCCTGAAATTACAAAAATAGCATAAAAAGGAACTGGCACTGGGCACTTGATTAATATGTTAGTCCAATAAAAGTTGATGAAAAGTATGCCCAAAGTGTAAGTAATTGATAGCAATATAGCATGAATTATACAAAAATTATCGATACGTTTGAGACGTATCAGCATCCCCAAACTTATTCCATGCTCATCCTCGAGCATGTAGGTGATAACAGAAGATAATTTTTGGAGATAACAGAACATAATTTTTTGAGATGAATGATATCAATCATGATCATGGTTAACTGATGAGTCACTTGCAGTGAGTTTGGATCAATAAAAGAGACATTTTGCAAAGGCTTATATTAGCAATCTTCAACTATCTCAATGCAAACAAAAGAGGTTCCTACATATTTTTTTATAATGCATCAAGTCAAAATTATCAATGCCAAAGGTTTAGAAAGAAGATAAAGTTTCATGGGGTACACAATGATAATCATCTATGCATAGCATGTATAGACGGCAATCACTTCTAGGCTAACCCAAGATACAAGATCGAATACGATCACTTGTTGGATTTTTGCTCTATTTCACAATCTTCACATATTCAGAATCTGAGTGCAAGTGTGAGTCTGTACCCTAATCATGGCTAAGAGAACATAATGAGGGGTTTTAAAGAAGAAGAAAAGAAAGTCTTGCAACAACGCAGCTGACCATTAGGACAAGAGGAAGACCTAATGATCGATATTGTGCAAGGAGTAGTGATTGTCATACAACTAGGATGCACATAGAGCTATATATGAATGAAAGCTCCCTTATGAACTAATGGGGGTGCATCCAACTTGCTAGCTCACGAAGACCTGGAGCTCATTTGAGGAGGCTCATCTTTGGAATATACAAGCCAAGTTCTATAATGTGAAGTCCCCACTAGTGTACATGAAACTCATGAACTCTCAACAATGCAATGAAGCTGTGCTACTTTGAAGCACTTATTTGTTTCCTATGCCAGGTGCTACTTTGAAGCACTTTACAAGATTTTCTACTATGAACACTTAGTGCTACCTTGAAGCACTTTAAATGTGTACTCTAAAAAGGATAATGGTGTTGCTCCTTCTGTCTCTCAATTTTTGGTGCCTCCGTGGCACATCTTTTTTTTATTTGGCACCTCCGTGGTGCATCTTTTATTTTCTCTTAGGGTAGAAGCAACACCTTACAATGATGACTAGTACACATTTCTCAACTTCATCTAAATGCAAGCATAGCTTTTACTATGTACATGAAAATAACTCTCTATATGATGCCTCTGGTAGTGTACCAGGATGTGTAATGATCTAGCGTAGCATGTCTATAATAAACAAATGGCAATGCCATGAAAAACACAATGCTAGCTATGATGATCATGCAAAGCATATGACAATTAAAACATATCTCTAGTCATGTAACGTAAATGGTAGTTCATGGCAATTTACTAGGAATGGCTTTGGAAATGCCATAAGTAGGTAGGTATGGTGGCTATTTTGAGGAGATGTTTGGTTTATGTGTAGGATAACAAGAGGAAGTCCTCCCACATGGTTCTATATATTAGCGAAGGATGCACCATGTCTCTATGTGAGAGTGGGCAATGCTCGGTACCGAAGAGGCTAGCAAAAAGGATATTTGGGTGTAACTACATAACTCAACAACTTGCATTAATCATAAAGAACTCATCAACCAAATAAGTGCCTCATGGCATTACTAGAGCATAGTACAGCAAGCCAAGTATCCCGTGTGGTTTGATTAGTAGGTTCAGGACCATCATTCGCCCTCGGCCGCATCAAAGTTGCTAGTCTATGATGGTTGCATGCAAATAAAACTATGCAATTTTTGCTTCTCATTTGAGTCCCCAATTTTATTTGGTGTTAGGTGAAAGAAAGGCAATGGTTCTTCTAAACCTGAGTGCATTATCCTATCTCCAAATAGAAGTAGCTACTCAGCATACAAATTAACAGTGATAAGAATGCCTCAAAATCCAAGCCAAAAATCCGCAACTATTGAAACAGACTCTACCTCGGTGTTCTTATCAAGTTAATTACTATGCCAAGCATGCAAGACTTAATGTCCAGTACTAAATCCAAGATAATAATCTCAAGATACTACATTAAAACATGTGGCAACTAAGTCCTATAACCTTCCAACAAAATATAAGTGAAGCAGGGGAAGTTATAAATGCACAACACGCCATATCTATTACTCCAGCAGATAAAAGTAAAGCACAAAGAGTAAATAGCCAAGCCCAGTACAAACTCTCCATAGTGATGGAAATGACCAGAGGTGATGATTACATTTATTCAAAAGGAAAAACAAAAGAAATGGTCCAAGTAAATGCAAACAAAGCAAAACTATATAAGAGGGATTCAAGAGGGATCATACAATGGTTGCTGATGAAGAATGGGAATGCCTTGGGAATCCCCAAGCTTTGCCTTTTGGGTCTTCTTAGAACTAAAGTGGGGATACCTTGGGCGTCCCCAAGATTGATCCTCAAACCCTTCTGGCTGCTTTTGATTGTGATGGCATCCCTAATGAAGTTAACCTGATGGAAACAGTAAAGCTTAAGGGAACGGTGAGCCGGGGTTAGTTCATAAATAATAATAAATAGTTCTACTTGCTGTATGTAAATCATGGCAACATGACACAATAGCAGCTACAGCAAACGACACAATCATAGGCTCTCTTGATCAAGGAGACACTGAAAACTATGCAATCCTATAGCAAATACAACAGTTGCACAAGAATCTGTCAAAATAGACCGGCATGTAGAAATGTAATTTTAGACCAGACTTCCATAACTCAGAAAATTCCCAAAAAAGTTAAGATAAATACTAGACATACGTTGTTCTGCTCTGTAAAAATTTCAGGACAAAAGGATACTCCAGTAAGCCGTACCAATTTTTACCAGAAAAGCAAACAACAGAAAACAGAACAACAACTACCACGAAGTCTAATCATTCAAACTAATTACATAACTTGGCACTTTATTGAATGAAAACAAGAAAATGACTTTGCTACTGTAAGGTAGCAAGTACTAATTTATTCAAATAAAACAAAAATCTAAATGTGGGCTGCCTCCCAGAAGCGCTTTCTTTTCTGCCTTTGAGCTAGGCATGATAGTTTTCGAAGGATTTTCAAGTTTTATCTTCTACACTACATGGAGCTATTCAATCCGAACATGATTTCATATCCACTTATATTTCTCTTTCTTGGAAAGTGATATAAGCCTTTCCTCATTGGGAATTGAATTTTTTTAGTTTCTTCTTTCATATCAATTATTGCCCCTACAGTTCTTAGAAAAGGTCTTCCTAATATAATTGGACATAAAGGGTTTGGTTCCATATCCATAATAATAAAATCGAAAGGGACATAATTCATATTAGCAAGCACAGGAATATCTTGAACTTTTCCAATTGGTTTCTTTATGGTGCTATCTGCAAAGTGGACATTAAGTTTACATTTAGTAAGGGGTTTTAATCCAAGTGCATCATATTGTTTTTTAGAAATTGTGGATACACCTGCACCTAAATCACATAGAGCATCACAAGTAAAGTTATTAATGCTAATCTTTATGGATGGTTCCCAACCATCTTACAACTTCCTAGGGATCAAAACTTCTTTATTATATTTCTCTTCCCTAACAAGACAGTTTCAGCAATATATTTAGTAAAGTGATTTCTTTGCTCTAAAGACATAGGCTCCTTAGCCATATTTTGTAAAGCTTTAATAATACCAGAGAGCTTAGAATTGTTATAATCAAATTCATCACCCTCCGAATCAGTGGGATCATCAATGCCTAAAATTTTAACCTCTTCAAACCCACTTTTCTCAACAACAAAAAATAGATTCACGGGCTTTTTCTTCTCTAGCCCTTCTAGCTTGTATCATGCATAATGTCTCAATGTTTTTATCAATTTTAGCTTGCAACCTTTTAAGAGACTCTTTAGTACCATATTTAGGTGGAGGACATTTCAGCTTTCGAGCTTCTACATCATTAGCATTTGTTTCCACCTTGTCAACTAAAACTCCCATTCTATCAAAAATTTCTACAAAATTTTTATTCAATTTTTTTTGGGAAGTGATAAATTCTTTAACCATTGCCTCTAGACCAGTGGATATTTGATTATTACCTTAAGAATTGTTTGAAGGATATGGTTTAGGATAGTTGTTCCCAAAATTATTTCTATAAGGATTATTGTTGAAATTATTTATAGCAATGAAATTAACAACAATATTGTTTTTATTTTGCTCAAACATATCACCAATAGAAACATCATTGGAACTAGAAGCATTACTTTTCATGGACGACATAGACATAAGTATATCAATTTTCTCATTCAAGCTACCAACTTCCTCTATGGAGCTTACCTTCTTTGCTGTTGGAGCTCTCTCAGTATGCCATTGGGCATAGTTTGTCATCATGTTGTCCAATAGGGCTTCAGCATTTGCTTGAGTCATGTTCATAAAAGTTTCACCTGTAGCTGAATCTAAAAGATTCCTTGACATAACATTAAGTCTAGCATAAAAAGAATGAAGCATTAGCCAATCATCTACTCCATGACTTGGAAAATTTCTAAGCATGCTTTTTATTCTTTCCCATGATTGTACTAAGTGTTCATTATCACTTTATTTAAAATTCATGATAGCGTTTCTAAGTTGTATTATCTTAGTAGGAGGATAATACTTTCCAATAAAAAGCTATTTGCATTTGTTCCAAGAATCAATGCTACCTCTAGGTAAAGATTGTAATGATTCCTTAGCCCTAGCTTTTAGTGAAAAAGGAAACAATTTTAGTTTCACATAATCAGCCTCTCCTTCTTTATATTTTTGCATATCACAAAATTCAACAAAGTTGTGCAAATGAGAAGCAGCATCTTCACTAAAATTTCTAGAAAATTATTCTTTCATAACCAACTTGAGCATAGCGGAGCTAATATCATAAGATTCAGCACTAATAGTGGGTGGTGTGATGTAGGAGATATGCCCTAGAGGCAATAATAACAGCTATTATTTATCTCCAAGTTCGTAATTATGTTTATTTTCCATGTTATAACTGCAATGGTCCTTGAGGCCGTATATCCATAAAGTCTCAGAGGGAAACCCATATGTACGTGTGGAATAATAAACGGTAAAATGTATTCCTAGTCATGCATCTAAGACTAGCTCAAGTGTTGCATGATGATCAAGTTTTCCAGATCATGGGCATGTCTATGCTGGCAACTTTGAGGACACAATGTTGGAAGAACACTTGTGTTGAATCGACCCAAATTGATGTTATGCTATGAGATACATTCATCACAAGTTAATGGTAAATAACACAGAGAAAGTTAACATTTGCATAAATCCTTAGACCATGAGAGTATCGAGTTCCTTCATGCTTGCTTCATGCACTTTGGGGTTTGTTAAACATCATCCGTAATAGGGTGGCTATTACGGCAGCTTACGGGTTCATGGAAAAGTATGACAAGGGACTAGATAGCTCAAGATTGGGATTTGCTCCTCCGACGATGGAGAGATATTCTTTGGGCCCTCTCGGTGTTACGATATCCATCATCGTCTGGCCAGACACAGTGTGATTTGATCACAGGGATGCCGGGAACATGAAAAGAGAACAAAACCGGTAACGAGGAAACTGGCATAGTGAACAAGTTGTTGATTCACGTGGATGCCATTAGATCTCACCTCGGGTATTTGTAACATATCACGAAGCAACATGAATAACACACGGAAACTAACAGGTTCACTCGAATATTCATTCGTGTGGGTATAGGGATCAATATGGATGTCCACGGTTCCGATATTGATCATTGATCGGAAAGTGTTCCGGTCATGTCTATACTTCACCGAACCAACTGGGTCACACACTTAAGGGTCATCTATCTACTGAGTACTAGATAGGGAGTCAGAAAGAAAGTCACCGGAAAAGTTTTGGAGACACTGGAATAGTTCTAGAGAGAAAGTCGACGAAAAAGTTTCGGAGACGACAGAAAAGTTTCTGTGTGAAAACCAGAAACGTTCTGGAGAAAAATCATCATACGAAAATACTTCAGAATGCGTCCAAAATTATTTTAAGGGGTGCCGAAAATGTTCTGGACCTTCGGGAATTTTTTCGGATTAAACAGACACGGAAATTTGTTCATGAAAAGTTGTCATGAATAGTGGTGTGAATAGTGGCAACACTATTAGGGTACAGGTACCCTTTTGGAGTTTTGTCCCAAAAAGTCAAGGGTCATGGTGGGACCCCCTTTGGGGGGGCCCACTCATGTGTGGCCAGCCATGGGGAGCTCCTCCATGGAGCTCCACTTGCCACACCATTTTACCCTTATGAAGGACATTTTTCATGGGCATTTTAGTATTTTCAAGTGGCCCTCTACCCCTTGCCTCACAGTATAAATAGAGGTGGAGAGAGCTCTCCATTTCACTCAAGTTTCTCTCAACACATGCCATGCAATGATCTTGGTTTCTTTTCTCCCTCACACGAAATAGTTTCGTAGCTGAAAGGCTGTCTAGTCTCCGGTAGGGCCTAGTTCTGGGCGGCGAAGTCTTGTCGGATAGTTGACACCGTATGTGTGCAACCTGGTAGAGAGGTCCTAGTTTCGATCTTAGTTCGAGAGTGCCCCCCGAAGGGCTGTCCGAGTGACCGTCCGAGATTCTGAGAGTGCCTCCCGAAGGGCTGTCCGAGTGACCGTCCGAGATTCTGAGAGTGCCTCCCGAAGGGCTATCCGAGGGACTGTCCGAGGGACTATCCGAGGTTCTGTCCGAGAGCCTCTCGAAGGGCTGTCCGAGGGACCGCCTGAGGGGCTGTCCGAGGGAATACATCCTCGCGGTTGGGAGGTTGTAAAATCCAAGTTGCGGGGATCTGCACCGACGATCTTCGCCAACTCTACTTCCGCTGCGCTACGAGTTGGTAACGATCAGATCAAACCTTGTATGCATCTTCATAGTGGTCCTGGGCTGGTGCGTAGGTCGATTTTTTTTGTTTTCTACTGCGTTACCCTACATGTGATAGGTGTGCTCATGAAGTCATTATAGTTGGTGGTAGAGAAGTCTTTCAACTTCGCATTTGCACCAACGGTACCCATTACAACTACTAAACAAAAAGTAACTACTTGCTGAAATTATAAATCTTTTTGGAGTTTTTGACAGCTTTGTAAAAATAAAACACTAGCAAGGATAAAAACTACAACTGGACAAGATATAAAACAAGGAAGATAATAAAAGTGATATAGAACCTATTGAGAGAAATGTACCTCCCCGGCAACGGCACCAGAAAAGGGCTGCTAATGGAAAATAGCCTTGTTGGGCTCCCCAGTGTAGGAGTTTGGAGCACCCAGCAAGTTTTTCCTCAGTGAGAAACCAAGGTATCAATCTGTGGAGGTACCGGTATCCTACAATAGTTGAATGCTCTGCAGCACAAATAAAACTTCAGTTGTGTCCCCAACAGTTCTAACAAGGGTGTCAACCTTGCTAGTCTTGCTAGTTGCACAAGGCAATTAAAATATAATGTGTAAAGAATATTTTTGGTATTTTCGGAATAAAATAGAATAGACAATAGGACAACGTGTAACTGTTGTTGGAATGTGATTCTTATGCTAAAAACTGGACTGGGGTTCATAGGTTCACCAAGTGTAACTCTCCAATACATAAAAGTGCGGTAAGTAACATGATCATGTGACAAAGTGCATGATGAAATATATCTTTGCTTATGCCAGACATATGAAAGTGTTGATTCCTATATAGGCAATATGTCCTAATAATATAGACCAAAATCCAATGGCATTTATAGTAAATAATTCGTTCATAGGCCGAGATCCGTCTGCACCATCTGAACATTAAGTGTAAACACGGGGAATTGCCTTAAGCATGATGACATATTGTTGTTTAGGGGACTACCATGAATCCTCTACTAAACCTTAACCCTTAGTGGCAACAATTCAATACAAGCATTTTCCACTTTCTGTCACTGCGGTAGCTACTTGCAAGATTTAACCCAACTAATGCACACCACTCCCACTATTGATTACTCATCTAAACTGGCCAAGATTAAACAAGCAACAAGAGAGAAATATACATCTATAGATCAAACATAATGGCATTCACAAATCTGAACATAAAGGGATAATTCATCACATGATCTACATCACTGCTACAAACTCATAAGATTAACCATACAAGTACTAGGTAGATCATATGACTATTGTATTGATCATCAAAATACATCAAGGGGAGATATTACAACTTGTCTATTGTCATGAACCCGTAGTCCAGGGGTTGGACTACTCACAACTCATCATGGAGAGCGAGGATCGATGTTGGTGATGATGAAGATGAATTCGCCACTCTGGCAGAGTTCTAGAACAGGGCTGAAAATGAAGATCGCCTTGGAAACGCGATGTGGCGGCGGTGAAAAAAATGCTCAATAATTAGAGTGAAGTTTTGGGGGGTATATATAGACCATTGGGCACCGAAGGCCAGCCAGAGGGTCACACAGGTTGTAGGCGCCCCTAGGCGCCCAGAGCCATAGGGCGCCTACACCAGGCGGCTAGGCACCGGGGGTGGCTCGTGGGTCTTCTCCTGTCATGAAACTTCCCAAACTATTTTTCCTTTATTTTTTAATGGACTTTTTTGGGGATTTTCCTAAAATTACAAAAACAACAAAAAAACAGAAACTTGCACTGGGCACTTGATTAATATGTTAGTCCAATAAATGTTGATAGAAAGTATGCCCAAAGTGTATGTAATTGATAGCAATATATCATGAATCATACAAAAATTATCAATACGTTTGAGATGTATGAATGATGCGTTGGAAGAGGGGGATGATGTTCTTGAGCGTCTCGTTGTCTGGAAGATCATTCCAGCACGCCCTTCACATCGGGACCTTGACAGAGAAGTCTGGCAGGCCAGGCGTCGTGTTCTCGATGTAGAACCAGGTCGCTTGCCAGTTCTTCACAGCCTTGTTCAGCGTATAATCCAGATACTCCATCTTGATCGATGCCTTCTTATGCCACAGAACCCCCCTAATCTTGAAAATCACGCTGCCAAACACGTTCATCTTGTCGGCGCGGGGGTTTAGCCTGACACAAAAGAGGGAGCGCCAGAGGTTGAAGTGAGGGTTAATGCGTAGGAAGCATTCGCAGAGGGTGACGAAGATGGCCACTTGGAGGACATAGTTGGGGTTGAGGTTGTGAAGCTCTAGCCCATAGAAGAAAAGCAACCCACGCAAGAAGTTATTCACAGGAAGTGACAAACCAAGGTTGACGGCGGCAAACAAAACCACTTCATCAGAGCTAGGTAGCGGTCCCCGGCTCGGCGCGCCGCGCCACCAGCCACCCTGGTGGCAGGTGACCCTCCGTCTGGAGCTCATCCAGATCATGGATAGTGACATGGGTCTCCATGAAATTGTCCGCATGGAATCCAGGAAATCATACGATTCCCACGGATCTGTTTGCCTCTCGTAATCCTAGAGGCGGTTGTCCTCAAATTCACGCTCGAAGCTCTCCTCACCTTAACCACTGCGCACTCGAGCAGAGCACGTAGAGGTGGTGGGGAGGGAAGGGGGCATGAGATTTGGGGAAGATCTGAGCTCAAGGGGCGCCAATGCTGAGGAGAGCAAGGGGAAGACAAAGGTAAGAGCAGGTAAAAAGCACAGTAAAAGCCATCTTTGTTATCGGCTGCTTGGAATGGGCTCAGGTTAGGTTTGATCTATTCAAAGCTAATCAAAGGGCGCCATGCACCATCGATCGCTCTAATCAGACCAAAGGTAAAAAAAAGATCGCTGACGTCCTTGTTGTTTAAAGAGCAACCTCTAGCAAGGCCGCAGGTGGCGGGGCATCACCCTGATGGCAACTAGTTCGGTAGAGCATTACTTCTGACGACTCGCAAACTTCGAGCTTAGCTCTGATAGTTCTGCAGACACCGGTGCAACACCCAGACGGTGGCCAAAATCGCCGGATCATCACTCTAATGGCGTAGGACTTCTAGAGCTTAGCTCTGATAGTTCGAAGACAGTCCTTCTTGTCTACTAAAACCCATGGTGGATATCCACCTAGGGGTTCTACAGCGATCCGACAAAACTCTGTTGTGAAGGAAAACTAAGAATCCAGGCTCCTCTGCGAGCATGGGATTGGATATTAATGGTTTTGATCAATAATGGTGTTCTGAGTTTATCCAGGTTCTGGCAGAAAACTCAAGGGGCACCCCTCCTGCGGGCTCTGGCTAGCAAACAAGATCGGTTCCTATGCTAGATACCTTGTAGAAGCTCTGTCTGAATTCATGATGTGCCCAACGAACGGCCGCGAGCTGACTTCTACCAGGCAGAATAAGATCAGACGTCACTAGGATCAACCTGTACTCACATTATAAGCCACAATCAGGCTCTACTCAGTGGCTCTGATCAAGAAGCAATCTGAGTTTATTCTGGTTCGGATGAGAACTCTCGAGGTATCCCTCCATCGGGCCTTGGCTAGCAATAGGGTTTATTCCTATGCTAGATATTTTGCGGGGGTTCTGTCTGAATTCGATCATGACGTGCCCAGCAAGCGGCCACAAGCTAACTTCTGCCAGACAGACTATGACCAGGCGTCACCAGGATCAATCTGTTACTCATATAACGGTCACCATCTCTTTCTGCCCATCGGGTTAGAGCTCGTTCAGACCCAAAGATTTTTGACAATCTTATTTCAGGTACTTCTGAGCTCATCAAGGCAAGTCTGCCGATCAAATGACGAGGCACGCTCAGTCCGATCATCACCTTAAATCACCGTTTGGAGAAAGAGAAGTCAAAAGGATCAGCAACCGAGACCTTGAAGAGCTCGGGGGCTACTGACGGTGACATGCCCCCCCCCCCCCCCCCCCCGGTATAGCTACGGAGGACTGAAGAGGCCCAATGACAATAGGGCGGCCTAAGCCTGCTACTCGAAGTCCACCAGCAATCTGAAGCGCATCACAACCTTCGGGTACAAGATATGGAGTCCTCTCCGTATTAGGCTAGGAGCCGTCTGTGTACGGCATGTATTAACCAACCCTGGTTGTCAACCAGGCATAGCATAGGACAACTCCTGAACCGACTCAGGACATGTAACCTAGCCACGGCCACCTATATTAGGCCCGGCAGGGACCCCCCAATAGGCACCTTATTCTTACATCCAGACATCTGAGGCGACAACCCCTATATGATCTTGCGATCGACCCCTTGTAGACACAAACCCTAGTACTCATATGGGGCTAGTTCATCAATACAGACAAGCAGGAAGTAGGGTATTACCTCGATCCGAGGGCCTGGATAAGGGTAAATCGTCCTCGTGTGCACCATCCGGATGTCTGACGCGTGCGCCATCCTCAGATGGGTATTATCGGGAAAATACCACGACAATGCTTTTCCTTCCCTCGGTCTCCTTAAGCCACGTCATCAGATCTCACTAACCATTTTTTCTTAAAATATTGTGCATCGTAACGAATAAAATAATAAAATGATCATGTCATCGTGTCCTTGTTACTAGGTGCCAATTAATTATGGTCTCATCATTAACGGTACTAGCTTGTACTGTGCAGCCATAGTGTCAGAATTTGGTGTTTTCACACCTGACCGAGATTCGCAATTTTCGCAAAATCTATGAAATATCGTAGAAATAGTTCAAAAATTTTGGTAAATTCTAGGTTTTAAATTATTTAATAAAAGTTAAGTGTAGACCTTAAAACTCGAACCCACACCCTACATAGTAGCACAAAGGTACTCCACCAATTCAAGATGGCAACGGGGACGAAACCAGCTGGGTTTTGCTTGCCCAAGCCCGTCCCCGCGAGAAAACCGCAAACCCGTCCCCGTCCCCGTCCCCGTGCACGGGCCAGTTTTTTGCCCGTCCGCTAAATCCGCGGGGAACCCGTCCCCGCTAGCAGTCAGCGAAAATGGCGCAGAAGGTGGTCGGGCGGCGGCTGCGATATGGGATCGAGCGGCGGCAGCGGGAGGAAAAGCTAAGTTTATGTTTAGGTGGTGTGCTGCCGTGTGCGGGAGCGAGTTGAGGACCGACCGAGAGAGGGGTTTACCGAGCGAGGGGTGTGGATGTCGTGTGATTTAGGGCTGGGGGCTAGTGCGTTGGGGCTGGGCCAGTTGTGTAGTCGAGGCTGGATCAGTGGATGGGTAGAAATTGGTGGATCAGTGGATATGCTACGTATTTTGACGGGTATGGCGGGTTTCGGGTTCGGGTACCACTGAAACGGGTTTGAACCGGCGAAACATGCCGGGTTTTATAATGTACCCAGCAGCAGCCCCGCGGGGTTAGAAAGACGCCCATCACCATGCCACCATGGGCATCTTCCCATTACCGATGCTTCGTCGACCCCACACGTACCGGGTGGGGGTGCTGATTAATAGTATTGACAAGCCGAAGCCGTAGCTGTTCGACCCCGGACGGACTCGTCGTTCCGGCAAAAAAATCGCTCAGTGCCGGTGCCGTAGTTTGAGAATATGTATGTATGGCATCCATGATCGTTTCAAACAAACCATAAGAGATAAATAAACGATCGACTTGACTGCATATATGCCATTGGCCGCCGGACGGAGGGAGCCTTCAGAGATTTGCTAGAGGGAGAGGAAGAGTAGGGAGAGGCGAGGAGCAAGTGAAGTGAGGGTCGCACCCTCCTTGTTGCAGGAATTTAAAGGCCACACTCCCAGATCATCCACTGTAGTATCTTTATTATTTTTGTTTCTAGAATAGACACCATCCATCTTACTGAATCAAGCAGCAACAGCGCTACTACTGCTACTGCTGTTCATGTTGAGGAGCTGTCAAGGTGCCACATGGCATTTCTTCTATTTCTTTTTTAGCTAAATTGCTGCAAGAGATTTATTTTAGAACAATTTAAATTTAGATTATTGCATGGAGTACGTCTAGCATTGATTGTTTTGCCAAATAATAATCACAAGCAGCGTTAGGCATGTTGGTTAGCAGTGCCACAAGAGAAACTTGTACTCGAAATAAAATGAAATATTGTAGCAAGAGGCTATGCCTACCTAAAATCTTGCGCTCCGTAGTGAATGAAATAATAAGATACACGTCCCGTCACATCCTTTGTTAAGTGCTAGTAATTAATCAGGTTCATGATTATGTACTACTGTATTAGAACCGTGCAGCAGAAGGTGTCTGAATTTGGTGGGCAGTGAGAGCTGAGATCTTGAGTAATAAAGCTGTACTTTTTACACCATCATATGGCAAATGTTACTATCTAGCTAGCTAGTACACCTCACATCAGAGAGGCAAGCACCCCCCATTGCCCGTTGGTGTCACAGTGTGGCTGGCGTAGGTTCAATCGCAGTTATCCGTTCCAGCAGTGACACGGCATGTGTTCCACAAGGAGGTGTATGATCTCGCGGCAGCCCAAATATTCCTCTACAAGAAAACTGCACGGCAGTTACAGGAACAGGCATCAGCGGCGAGTGGCAGAACAGTGGCTGCTAAATCATGTGGCAACAGAGACAGGTGTGTGCCCCAGAACAGTACTCCAATGACGGGTGACAAACCCCCTCCACTGACCGATATTGGCCCTGTTTGTTTCAGCTTTGTGGCAGTTTTTGGACTGGAAAAAGTGAAGCTGAAACAAACAGCGCTGACCGGTCACTGTCCGCGGACGTTTAAGGGGCCGGATTTGCTAAGTCGGCTGTAGATGCTCTTAGTGCTCCCAGTTATTGGTGTTTTGAGCAATTTATTCTCACACACATCTGGTCTGGGCTCAGGAAATGATCGATGTGTTGTTATTGGAGCTGCAGAACAGTACGTAAATGAATCACTTAATTATTATTGGAGTCTTGTTCATCTGAAAAAACTAGTGGAGCTTTTGCCAGGAGCTTCAGGGCAGAAATAAGTTGTGCAGCAAGAGAATTGTACGAGCACTGTTTTGCTTTCTTTGCAGGGAGGCAGTGCTGCTCCAGTTTAGAAACCGGAACTGAAGAAACATGGGATCAAGTAGACGCCAAACCTCATGGCATTTCTTTTAGCCATGCAAACGCCAGCCACCTTGGCGTTTTACGGAGCCTCGCCAGCCAGTCAGCGAGGGTGCGGGCCAGGTGGAAACGCCAGAGACAGTGGCGTCTCCAGTGCAACTGAAAGGTCAGATCGTGAAATACTTACAAAGTAGGGTCAAATCGTGCTAATCTTTGCTTAAAGGGTCGAAACAATGATTTCGTCCCCCGTGACCGTGAGCGAGAGAGAGGCTGTGAAGTCATGTGGCGCTGGTTGCTTGTAGGCTGCAGCTACGGTCTCTTCTGGCGCCTCAGGGTCCACCAGTCTGCCTCTCTCTCCTAAAAGTTCCTTCACATGCATGCACAGCGCTCTCTCTCCTCACGCTCTTTCACATGCATGCACATAGGACTAGGAGTACTATCTAGCTAGTACCTAGTAAACCTCACATAAGTGACACGGCATGTGTTCCACAAGGAGGGGTATGATCTCGCGGCAGCCCAGATATTCCTCTACAAGAAAACTGCACGGCAGTAACAGGAACTGGCATCAGCGGCGAGTGGCAGAACAGTGGCTGCTAAATCATGTGGCAACAGAGACAGGTGTGTGCCCCAGAACAGTACTCCAGTGACGGGTGACAAACCCCCTCCACTGACCGATATTGTCGCCCATCGCTAACCTCTGGTCAGTGGTGCCAGAGAAGACCACTGACGTGCCCGACACTTGTCAATACATTGCCGTCGTCGCAACCCATGGTCCCTTTTTTTTTCTGGCTTAGTACCACCACTGACAAGACACGACACATATCCGTGATGCACCGGTGCTCGGAGTCGTACTTCTCGCCAGGATCACTTCAAAGAAAACTATGAAAATATTCACCAGCTAAAACCAGAAGAGCGGGAAAGCAAAGAGTCAGAGAACATGAAAGACACGACATAGAATTTGAGTATCGGGTCCGTTTTGATAGCAACGGTAACGTTCAGGGCAACTTTCGTGCTGCCCGGTGGCTACAAGGTGGATGATCACACTAACGGAGGCTCGCTAACGCTTGCGGGGAGGTACGCCTTCGATGCGTTCATGATGCCCAACACGTTAGCCTTCATCTTCCCCTCGACGGCTATGGTTGGCTTCATGTTCACTGGGACTTGCATGGTTAGCATGAGGAGCCGCAAGTTCCACCTAGGCTCCCCCGTGTATTTTATGGCGGCTTCGGTCACAAGCTTGACTGCTGCGTTTGCACTGGGGGGTATACATTGTGCTGGCTCCTGTTACTCACAAGACTGCCGTGGTATTGTGTCTCGTTAGCCCTTTTGTGCTGCTCTGGAAAAATGCTGATTATCGGAAAAAGATGGCTTCTTCTTGCTGGACCCTTACGTGCTAGGAAGGGGCTATATTGGACCCTACAAGACTTCGTACCGCTATTCGTGTGGAGCATACTATTTGAATTTTGGCCCCTCATAATAATCTTTTGTTGGGCAGCGTTCGCAAATAAGACACTTTTAATATCGACGCCGGCCAACGACTTGAAGAGGCATTGATCAAATATGCCGTGTCAGCAAGAAAGAGTTGAATTGGTACTCGGTGAGGGATCGGTTGAGGTCTTACTTTGCCTGATGGAGATAGCTTTCTTGCTAGAAACTTGTGCTGTAATCATGTATACCAGTCATTAACATATGCATCTATAGTGACAATTTTTTTGTTGTTTAAATTATTATATGTTGTGCTATATGTTCAAAAGTTATATTTATTCCTTAATTTTTGCAAAGCTCGATATTGAACCAACAGAGGCAGGAAACCCTGAAGCAAGGAAAAATACAAGAACGCACACAGGGAAGACGCCGAACACCACGTCAAAGGCGAGCTGAAGGCGCGCCGCACTGCCGCCGCTTCCACCAGAAGCCAGCCAAACCTTGTTTTCCGCCGCCAGGAAGTCGTCAGCTTCAGTCCAGAAGGACTAGCACCCAGGAAGAGGAGCCGCCGTCACAGCCGCAACCGAGGGATCAACACCAACAAGAGCTCCCATCGAACCTCCAACCAAACACCTCACAGACCACGTGCCGCCACCGCTGGAGAATACGGCAACACACCAGCGAAAGGACCGGACCCATCTAAGACAGTCGTTGTCATTGACCAGCAAACTGCCCGGGGAAGACCAAAGCTCGCCGGATCGAACGATCCGCAAGGACAAAAGAACACAAGCTCCCCGACAAAGCTCATCACCTCGTCGCGTGGGGAAGGAGCTGTGCCACATTATTTTTTCCCGGCATCGCCGCTGCCACCACGGATCCGCCGGCAAAACACCTCAACCCCCCCCCCCCCATATATGTGATGACCCGCAAGTATAGGGGATCAACTATAGTCCTTTCGATAAGTAAGAGTGTCAAACCCAATGAGGAGCAGAAGGAATCGATAAGCGGTTTTCAGCAAGGTATTCTCTGCAAGTGCTGTAAGATAGTTTTGATAGATAGTTTGGTAGCAAGATAATTGGTAACAAGTAGCAAGTAACAAAAGTAGTAAGGTGCAGCAAGTGGCCCAATCCATAATGTTGCTAAGGACAAGCCGGTGGAACTTCTTATAGTGATTAAAACGCTCTTGAGGACACACGGGAATATCGTCTAGTTACTTTCACCACAATTCATCGACTTACGTTCATTGTCTTGATAAGTTGTTATGTGGGTGGACCGGAGCTAAGGTGTTGTTCTAACTTGAACAAACACCTACCTATGATTATACCCTCTATGCAAGCATCCGCAAATACAAGAGAAGTAATTAAGATAAATCTAACCATAGCATTAAACATGTGGATCCAAAACAGCCCCTCACGGAACAATTCATAAACTGGGGTTTAGGTTTCTGTCACTCCCGCAACCCATCATCTACAAACTATTTCCACAATGCCTTCCCCTAGGCCCAAACATGGTGAAGTGTCATGTAGTCGACGTTCACATAACACCAATAGAGTAAGAAGAACACAACATATCATCAAAACACTGAACGGTGATCAACTTCACATGATTACTAATAACAAGACTTCTCCCATGTCCTCAAGAACAAATAGAACTACTCACAACTCATAATATTGAACATGTTCAGTGGGTATAAATATGCAATCAACAATCTGAACATAAAGATCTTCCACCAAGTAAACCAACTAGCATCAACTACAAGATGTAATCAACACTACTAGTACCCCCAGGTACCAATCTGAGGTTTGATACAAAGATTGAACACAAGAGATGAACTAGGGTTTGGAGATGAGATGGTGCTGGTGAAGATGTTGATGAAGATGAAGCCTCCCACGATGAGAGGGACGTTGGTGATGACGATGGCTTCGATTTCCCCCTCCCGGAGGGAAGTTTCCCCGGTGGAATCGCTCCGCCGGAGAGCAAAAGTGCTCCTGCCCTGGTTCCGCCTCGAGACGGCGGCGGCTATTCCCGAAAGTCTTCTCTTATTTTTTTTAGGGTAAATGGCTTCATATAGGAGAAGGACGTCAGCAGTGGACCTTCATGGGCACCACAAGCTAGGGTGCCACACACTGGGGGGTAGGGCGCACCCCCTACCTTGTGGGCCCACCGAGGCTCTTCTTCGATACTTCTTTCTTCCAGTATTTTTTATATATTCCAAAATAAATCTCCGTAAAATTTCACGTCATTTTGAGCTCCGGAGAATTGCTATCTCTGTTGTAGCTTTTTCAGGTCAGAATTTCAGTTGCCGGTAATCTCCCTCTTTTGATGTATCTTGCATTTTAAGAGAGAAAAGGCATTAGAATTGCATCATAAGAAGGAATATAACTTCAAAATAAGATAAATAACAGTAGGAAATCATGATGCAAAATGGACGTATCAGCTCCCCCAAGCTTAGACTCCGCTTGTCCTCAAGCGAATACCGAACTCAGTAAACATGACCACATGTTTAAAGAGAGAGGTGTCGATAAAAAGAAAATATGGACAGGGAAGCATCATCTTTATCAGCATCATTATAACAGCAACTATCATTCATTAAACTTCTCATGAGGAAGTAACAATCTATCCACAAGTTAAGGTATAAACAATAAACTCTCTTGAAACCTAACAAACTATGTTCTCAGTCATTCAAGCAATTACAATTCATCATACTTTTCGGAAGAGTCTATGTAAGAGCTTTTGATTTAGCAAACTTCACATGCTCAACTATCATATAATCTTCTAATGATTGCTGGTACTCAAAGCATATTTTTAGAGCAAACAGTTTCCATTGGACACAAAGGAAGATGGGGGTTTAATATGTCACCTCCCAACTTACTTACCACGAGGATAATTGTCAACAATAATAACTCATGATCATATATATTCAACGAGATATATGTGTCTGGATCTTTCCCCACCACATGATGCTTGCCAAGTGGAGAGTAGTTAAGGTTGGAATAGAAGAAAATATTTTGACTCTTGCAAAAAAGTTAAGCTTTAAGAATAAAAGATAGGCCCTTCGCAGAGGGAAGCAGGGGTTGTCATGCACTTTTGTGTCAGATGTCTGAGTTTTTAATGTAAAGAAACATCACTTAAATATTGCCCCTTACGATAGTGGTCTTTATTGAGCATTCTGTCGCTTTTATTACTCCACCATCACAAGTTCATACCAAGCTTGTTTCCCTTACAATAAAAGATCACACATATTGAGAGGCAATTTTTATTGCTTGCACCGATGACAACTTACTTGAAGGATCTTACTCAATCCATAGGTAGATATGGTGGACTCTCATGGCAAGAAACCGGGTTTAAGGTTATTTGGATGCACAAGTAATATCTCTACTTAGTATAGAAATTTTGGCTAGCAAAGATTATAAACAAGCACCACATGTTGAAGGATCCATGACAATATAATTTCTATGCAAATATACACAAACATCGTTCATTATGTTGTCTTCCTTGTCCAATATCAACCATTTGATCAAGTTTGGAAATAATTACTGAGGGTTCACAATCATAAAAGGTGTCCAAGATAGTATATTTGCATGTGAAATCTCTCTTCCTTGATTATTCTTTCATGAATTGTTTGAATGACCAATGCTATGTTTGTTAACTTTCAATAGATTTTATTCCCTACACCCCTATGTGAAGTCATTACTTCCCATGGGATAAGAATATGAAATTTATTTTGCAAAAATAAAAAGCAAAAGATACTCATACTAATCTTTATTATAGAAACTCTCACGCACGGTTACATTGATAGAACGGGGACGAAACAAACACTCAAAAACTACTTCATACTAATACTTTTCCTATATCACAAGATAACTAAAGATCAAACTAAGATAGATAATAATGGTAAAAGGTGGTGATGATACGATACCGGGGCACCTCCCCCAAGCTTGGAACAAGCTAGGGGTGGTGCCCATACCCGAATACTCAAGTTTCCTTCTTCGATGATGGTGGTGATGAAGTGGCATGCTTGTCATTCTTCTTCCAAGGCATAGGCTCCCCATCAAGAAAACAAGAGAGGGTCTCCGGCATCCTGAAATCCATAGCTAAACTCATCCTTTTAAACCTGGTTTCATACTCACAGTTTTGGTTCTGCAGGTCATTGAGTTGTGCTTGGAGATCCTCAATCCTGACATACAGACGATCAATAGCCTCCCAGATCTTGTCGCTATCCCACTTCTGCTCATAGAAGAATTCCTTGATCATAGAGTGGTTAGCATCAAGTCCACGCTCCACCATCCTCTAGCACTTGAAGATTTCTTGCTCCATATCTTCGAGCCTGGCCTTCCCGTCTCCCTCCTTCTTGGGTCCTTCAACATCCTTGATATGAAGCACCCCATCCCGGTACTCCAAGGTTTGGGGATGCTTCATTACTCCAGGGAGATAGGGGTTGATGACCTTCTTAAAGAACTTGTCCTTGGAGGAGCTTGACGACGACATAGCAATCCAAAACCTGGTAGAATACAGCTCGAAACGAAAACAAGACGAAAACTTGCGATACGGAAATCAAAACATTACGGGATATATATAATGAATTTTTACCTTACAAGACAAGTATTCGAGAAGAAAACAGAGTCGGGAAAGTGCACGTGGCCCCCACAAGCTAGGGTGGCGCGCCCTGGGGGTAGGGCGCGCCCCCAGCCTTGTGGGGCCCACGGGCACTCCCTTGACTATTTTTATTTTCCTAATTTTGTATTTAATCCAAAACGGACAGAAAGTATTTTTATGGAATTTTTGGAGTCGGTTTACTTACTGTATCACGTACCTATTCCCTTTTTCAGAATTCTGGAGTATTCCGGAAGGTCTCTTTTATGTACTCTTCCGGTGTAATTACTTGAAAAACGTCTGAATCAATATTAATGGGGTTACCTGCAATATAATGTTTAAATATTTGCCCATTAACCACCTTCGATTTATTTCCTTCGGTGTTATTAATCTTGATGGCTCCAGAACGGTAAACTTCTTCGATGACATATGGTCCTTCCCATTTGGAGAGAAGCTTGCCAGCAAAATGTCTGAAACGAGACTTATACAAAAGAACTTTGTCATCAATATTAAATTTCCGTTTCTGAATTCTTTTATCATGCTATCATTTAACCTTTTGTTTGAACAATTTGGCATTTTCATAAGCTTCCGTTCTCCACTCATCTAAAGAACTCATATCAAATAACCTCTTTTCACCAGCAAGTTTGAAATCATAATTAAGTTCTTTAACTGCCCAACAAGCTTTATGTTCTAACTCAAGAGGTAAAAGACAAGCTTTTCCATAAACCATTTTATAAGGGGACATACCCATAGGATTTTTATAAGCAGTTCAATATGCCCAGAGTGCATCATCCAGTTTGTTAGACCAATTCTTTCTAGATCAATTAACAGTCTTTTGAAAGATTAATTTTATCTCTCTATTACTCAATTCTACTTGCCCACTAGACTGAGGATGAAAAGGTGATGCTACTCTATGGTTTACATCATATTTAGCTAAAACTTGCCTGAAAGCACCATGAATAAAATGTGAACCACCATCAGTCATTAAATATCTAGGGACTCCAAACCTAGGGAAGATAACCACTTTAAGCATTTTAATAGAAGTCTTATGATCAACACTTTTAGTTGGAATAGCTTCTACACACTTAGTGACATAATCAACAGCAACTAGTATATGAGTATACTCATGCAAGGAAGGAAAAGGTCCCATATAATCAAAACCCCAAATATCAAATGGTTCAATAACAAGTAAATAATTCATAGGCATTTCCTGACATCTACTGATATTTCCAACTCTTTGACATTCATCACAAGAAAGGACAAACTTACGTGCATCTTTGAAGAGAGTAGGCCAATAAAACCCAGATTATAATACCTTGTGTGCAGTTCTGTCCCCCGCATGGTGTCCTCTGTATGCACCGGAATGACACTTCCTCAAGATTTATTCCTGTTCATACTCAGGTATACAATGTCTAATAATACCATCTACTCCTTCTTTATAAAGATGTGGGTCATCCCAAAAGTAATGTCTCAAGTCAAAGAAGAATTTATCTTTTGTTGATATGTGAAGTTAGGCGGTACATATTTAGCAACAATAAAGTTTGCATAATCAGCATACCAAGGATTATCACGAGAGGAAGTATTAATAACAGCCAATTGCTCATCAGGAAAACTATCATTGATAGGTAGTGGCTCATCAAGAATATTTTTCATCCTAGACAAATTATCTGCTGCAGGATTTTTAGCTCCCTTCCTATCAACAATATGCAAATCAAACTCTTGTAACAAAAGCACCCATCTAATCAACCTAGGTTGAGCATCTTTCTTATCCATAAGATATTTAATAGCAGCATGATCAGTGTGAATAGTAACTTTAGAATCAACACTATAAGGTCTGAATTTATCACAAGCAAACACAACTGCTAGAAATTCTTTCTCAGTACTAGCATAATTTTTCTGAGCATTGTCTATGGTTTTTTTTTACAGTAAGAACAGTAGGAAAGGCTCCTACTGCATGTATATTATATGATCAATATGATACAGTGTACAATGGTGTTTGGGGGGGGGGGGTACATAATGAGCATTTTTTTTACAAAGATTCACCCTCTAGGGGGGTTGTACTATGAGATGGCTTCAACTATAGCTGTTACAACCTGTCTCTTGTGGATAGGAGTCCTAAAGCATATATCAGCAAAGTCAGCCTTGAATCTATGTTACCAGGAGGAAATGGAGGGGGCGACCTTCCTGAAATGGTTGTTGTTGCGTTCTTTCCATAGACTCCAAGCAGCTACCAAGAATACATCCATGATCATTTTCCGGGGGTGCAACAGCTTCATTTGTTTGATGAGGTCGAGCCTATTTCCATGTGGGGCCCATTGGATGTTTAGTTTATCCCAGCACGCCCTGCTAAATCTGCAGTGGAAGAATAGGTGCTCCACTGTTTCCTCAATATGTTCACCGCAGAGCAGACAGTCCAGGTTGCTCCCAATATTATAGTGTCTTCTCTTAAGCATGTTTCTTGTGTTGAGGCGATCTGACAATAAAAACCACCCGAACACCTTGATCTTGGGTATGCATTTGGTCTTCCAGAGCCATTTAAAGGCCTCAGGAGCTATCACCTCTTTTAAGTAGAAGGCATAGTAGGCTGTGGTCTTGAAGGTGACAGCCCCCCAAATATATGTCCAGACGTCCTTTGACTCAGATATATCAGTGGAGATCACTTCATTTTGGATCTGTTTCAACTCCTCATGAGCTTGGACCGAGAGGGGGAACTGGAAGGTCGTCTGTAGACTGGTGGCAGTAAGAAATTCTCTGACCGAGGCGTCCTCAGCCGTGGTGTAAGAGTATGCTCTTGGGAAAGATTCCACATAAATGTTTTGGTCCCAATCATCCTTCCAAAAAAGTGCTGAAGTGCCACAGTTAATCTGTACTTTGGTGATCCCACGGAACGCTGGCATAAGGTGGATGAGATCGCGCCACCAGCTGGATCCGCATGGATCAGTAGCATGCGGAACAGAGTTGCTGTAGTATGTGCTCCATATTAGATGAACCCAGGGTATATAATGATGGTTGTAGAATTTGTGTAAGAACTTTAGCAGGAGTGCATCATTCTGAACTCGCAAATTGAACACGCCAAGACCACCATTTTTTTGGGACGACAGACCATTTCCCAGGCCGCAAGCGAGTTACATTTGTCTCCATCATCAGTCTTCTTCCAAAGACAGTGGCGTCTGATTTTGTCAAGTTGGGCAAGAATTTTCGGGGGGAGTCTAATAGTACCCATGGCGTACATCGCGAGGGATGTGATGAGGGAATTCATTAGCACCAATTTGCGGCATATGACATCAAAGACATGGCGGCCGTGATTTTCCTCTCGGCTTTGCAGACAAGAGGGGTCATATCTTGCGTTGTGGGTCTAGAGGTACCCAGTGGCAGGCCTAGGTATGTGAAGGGCATACCAGCCGTAGCACAGCCAAACAGAGCGGCAAGATCATTGCATTTCTCAGAAGGGGTGTTGATTGGCACGAGAGTTGATTTGTGAAAGTTAATCTGGAGGCCCACCGATGCAGCATAGTCTGCAAGAATTTGTTTGACTTGAGCAGCCTGATCGGGGCAAGCCGGCATGACAATGATGGTGTCATCGGCGTATTGTATAACAGGGTATTTGTCGCCTGCATGTGCTCGGAGAGGGTGCTGAAGGAGATTCCCCTCAAGAGCCTCGTTGATGGCAGTTTGAAGCAAATCAACAGCTAGTACGACAATTAGAGGTGAAAGAGGATCACCTTGCCTAACTCCGCATTTGCAGTGGAATTGTCGTCCAGGAACTCCATTTAGTAGAACAGAGGATTTGCCAGAAGAAAAAATGCATTGCATCCATTGGATCCTCTTATCATTAAAGCCCATGTTTTGCATAATTTGTAGCATGGCAGGGTGCTCAATAGTATCAAATGCTTTGGCAAAATCCAATTTTAAAAGTACTATTTCTTGCTTGGACGCTTGGCATTGGTGGATGTACTCAAAAGCCCATGCCAGACAGTCATGAATTGATCTTCCACGCAAGAAACCATACTGGTTGCGGTGTACAATTTGCAGAATGATTTTCTGGAGTCGGTTGGCCAGTATCTTGGTGATCAACTTGAGGCAACAATTGAGGAGGGTGATAGGACGAAAATCGTTCACAGTATCTGGAGCATTGTTTTTAGGGATCAGCGTTATGTAGCCATAGTTTAGACTCTCCAAGTTAAGGTTGCCTTCGTGAAAATCCTCACATAGACGGTAGAAATCTTGTTTGATGATTGGCCAGCAGGCTTTCAGAAAAGCACCATTGAAACCATCGGGGCCGGGGGCACGGTCAGGGGGCATTTCTTTTACTACTGCATCTATCTCATCATGAGTAAAGGGAGTAGTGAGGCCATCGAAATTGACACTAGATCGCAGCAGTTTTGAGAGGTTAAATCTCATGTGTGGGGGGGTTGGATTTACCCATGCGATCTCTGAAGGCTTCAAAGAGGATAGATTCTTTGCCAGCATGATCATCTACGCTTATTCCTTCAGAGGTTTTCAGGCTTGCTGTACAGTTTTTCCTATATCTTTCTGTCGCCACTGCTTGGAAGAACTTTGAGTTTTCATCACCGAATTTAATCCACCGAATCGTACATCTCTTCTTCCAGTAGTCCTTCTGGTACTGCAGCAATCGCAGGAGGTGTTTTTTGAGAATGTTTCGAAAGTTACCCTCAGCAACAGTTAGTCTTCTGCGATCTTCAATGTTATCAAGCTCTAAGATGGCCTTGTTAGTGTTCTCAATGGCGACCTTCAGACGAGAGATCTTTTTGCTCCACTGACTAAGAGTGTGGCGAACTATTTTGAGCTTTTGGCATAGGATGGATGCAGAGTTAGAGGTCTTTCCATGCTTGATGGGCCTGGCCCAAGCTTGAGCCACTATCTCCATGAATCCAGGGTGGGCTATCCAATATGTTTCAAATCTGAATAGTTTACTCTTTGGGATTTTCGTTTGGATAACCACCGAGCAGGGAATGTGATCAGATACTGGGCGCCCAAGAGGGTTAACCATCGTGTTAGGGAAGGATGAGGTCCAGTTTAGAGTCGTGAAAAACCAGTCAAGCTGCTCCAGAAGGGGGTTTTGTTGCATGTTGGACCATCTATACGTTCTTCCTTTAATAGGAAGTTCAGTAAGATGCTGCTCACGTATAAAATCGTTGAATGTAAACATATCATGTATATCTCCACCAGGCTTATTACGGTTGTCGGGTGAGCGGATGTAATTAAAATCTCCGAGGAGTAACCAGTCCTCATTGGACAGAATATCCACGTCAAAAAGCCATTTAGTGAAATCATCTCTCTGGTCTCCTTGGCAGGGGCCATATATATTAATCAGTTTCCAGTTATGCGCAGACTATGTGGATGTAAAATCAATGCCCAACGCAAATGGTTCGGAGAGGAAAACACTACCGGTGAACATGCTACTGTTCCAAATCGTTATTATACCCCCAGATGCACCTCTAGAAGGGATGAATGCAAATTTATCGAAACGCTTGGGACAAATAGCCTTAAGAGTGGAGGCATCAAACATCTGCATTTTTGATTCTTGCAAACAAATTATAGAGCAACCACTATCATTGATTGCATTTGATAGAGCTAAATGTTTCTCGGGGGAATTAAGGCCGCGAACATTCCAGTTCTGCAAAAGTACCATAATTTTAAAAGGGATAAAGTAGGAACTAGACGGAGGAAGTAGACTCTTCCTTCTCCTTGGTGAGCTCAGCAACAGTCAGCTCCTCAGCACAGAGCTGAATGCCAATGGCCTGCATGGTTGGAATTGTGGTAGGAGGAGGGACAGCGTGTTCCTGATCTTCATTGTTCAGACTGGCAGCAATTTCCTTAAGACCAGCAGCAACAGTTGGTATCAGACGGGGCTTCACCTTCGACTTGTATGTGCGTGAATCTGTGGGCTGGGTGACACGGAACCCATCATATTTGTTGGCCCGGGTGCTGCGTCTGAGGTTTGATGTGTCAACTGGAGCCATCATTTTGCCCTTGCGCTGCCTGTGTGTGCCCATCTCAGCATTCAGATTACTCGAGGCTGTGATCGCAACTTGCAGAGAGGTGTCATGAGCATCCACACTGTCAGAAGCATAATCAAGAGGGGGCAATTTAGTCTCAGTTGCAGACACAACAGTGCTAGCTTCCACGATGGCAGTGAAGGGATCATCCACCTGTTCAAGGTTGGCAGTGGTCTCGGGATTCAGAACTGGCATGTCATTGTCAGTGGGTGTCAGGGAGGTGTTGGTGGCATCAGCAAAGAGTTCAGTGATTACCACTGCGGATCCAACATTCATAGTATGCCCGTGGGGGGCGAGCTGTGTAAACTCAATTCCCTCGGAGCCTGAAGAAACCTATATTTCCACCCGCAGGTTATCCTGCATCATTCCATATCCATTATTCCAGGGGCCTATGGTGGCTAGGAGTGGGCGGAGAGCAAAAATAAGAATGCTGTTTAACTGTTGGTGGGGGATCGAATCAGAAAGCAACAGAGACATCAGTGCCTCTCCCTGAGCTGAGAGACCAAACCTCATCCCCTGATTGTTCAGTTCAACAGAGACTATCAGCAGATCTTCAGTGACATCAGGTCCAACAGGAGCTGGATCATGTATCTCCAAAGGAACTATGGCAAGAGCAGAATGAACAGAGCTTGTATCATCATAGACCATGATTGAATCATGCCAAGCTTGGACATCACTATCAATGATGTTGTTTTCAGGAGCCATGCCATCTTGGGCAGACAAGCCTTGATTTTTCTTAGGAACCCAAACCCAGCGCTCAGCTCTGAGCCTCGTACGATAGGATCGTGCCACGTGGCTGTAAAAACCACAACTATTGCATCTAGTGGTCGGTCTTGGTTTTCTATGGTTGAGTTTAGGTGTAGCGGCAAGAACAGAAGGTCCGGGGTGAATAATATGTTGCCCAAAAACCTGAGATTGCATACCAGAGTTTGACAGTTGCTTAATTCGCAAAGGGCAATTAATGGCCTTGTGATCAGGTGCGGAGCAATGAATGCAAATAAGCCTGGCCTGGCAAGAGATCTTTTTATGTCCCCATTGAAGGCATCTCGAGCATAAAACTGCCCAATTAGTGGTAAGGTCCATAATTTCCTCTGCCGAATATTGAGCCTGGGCCAGATCAGCTTTGTGACGGGCCGAAAGCAATGGTGGCCATTCCACATGAGGTGGGGCGTATTTAAACGCAGACTTCAAAAAACATTGCGGGGGCAAATGATAATTAGCTTTAATTGGGCAATTGAAAGTACCTAGACGGAGATATTCCGGTGATTGCTTTTCCTCTAATTCTGCCTGTAGCAGAAAATGTTCCAATAAGGAAGAAGGGCCATAATTTGCCTCAATTACCGGCCTGTCATTATTGCTTGGGGAAAAAGATCCAAATTTGAATTGGGCATCGTGTTGCTGGTCATGCCCTTGATTCCATTGATCATGAGCTAAAGTTGAAGAAGAGGCCTCAGCATAATTCTTATTGGAGAAAACCATAGAATCGAGAGGAGCAAGTTCAAACTTGCTTAATTCACGATCTTTATGCCCGGGCTCCTATCTCAGACTCTTGCTGGCATGCGGATGAAACCTTGACAGATCTTTCTGCTCGACGGCCTATGGCGATCAAGTCCAATTTGGGGTTTTTGAACACTAATAAGTGCATGAGCAACTCTTGTCTAGGGTTTTACTAGCATAATGGATAACATTCAATTTCTTATCAACTCTTTGACCAAGGACTGCACTTATAGCATAATCACTAGCATCACACATAGTTTCAAAGGGTAAATTCCAATCAGGTGGTTGAATAATAGGAGCAGTGATCATGGCTTTCTTAAGTGTTTCAAAGGCTTCTACACAATCATCATCAAAAACAAATGGAACATCTTTTTGTAAGATATTAGTAAGAGGCCTAGAAATTTTAGAAAAGTCCTTAATGAACCTTCTATAAAAACCAGCATTACCAAAAAAACTTCTTATACCTTTGATATCTTCAGGACATGGCATTTTCCCAATAGCATCTATCTTAGCTTTATCCACTTCAATGCCTCCCTTAGAAATTTTGTGCCCAAGGACTATACCTTCACTGTCCATAAAGTGGCACTTCTCCCAGTTCAAGACGAGACTAGTTTCCTCACATCTCTGCAAAACTCTATCAAGATTGCTCAAACAGTCATCAAAAGAAGTTCCATAGACAAAGAAATCATCCATGAAAACTTCAACAATTTTTTCGCAGAAGTCAGAAAATATAGCATTCATGCATCTTTGAATACATAAACCAAATGGCATACGTCTATAAGCAAAGGTTCCAAAAGGACAAGTAAAAATAGTTTTCTCCTGATCTTCAGGATGAACAGGTATTTGAGAGAAACCAGAATAGCTAGCTAAAAAGCAAAAATGTGTGTGCTTAGATAATCTTTCTAACATTTGATCAATAAAAGGCAAAGGATAATGATCTTTTCTAGTAGCCTTATTTAACTTCCTGAAATCTATGACCATCCTATAACCAGTGACAACTCTTTGTGGGGTAAGTTCATTTTTATCATTAGGAACAATAGTAATGCCACCTTTCTTAGGGACACAATGGACAGGACTTACCCATCTACTATCAGCTATAGGATAAATTATACCTGCCTCGAGGAGCTTTAGTATTTCATTTCTTACCACTTCCTTCATTTTTGGATTCAAGCGATGCTGATGATCAAATACAGGTTTAGCATCTGGCTCCATATGAATTTTGTGTTGACACATACTTGGGCTAATGCCCTTAAGATCATCCAGAGTATATCCAATTGCAGCATGGTGTTTCTTCAATGTTTTCAACAATCTCTTTTCTTCGTGCGTTTAAAGGTTAGCATTGATAATAGCAGGATATATTTTCTTTTCATCAAGATAAGCATATTTCAATGTATCAGGGAGTTTCTTTAATTCAAACACAGGATCACCCTTTGGTGGAGGAGGATCTCCCAGAATTTTGACAGGCAAATAATGCTTAAGGATAGGTTCTTGCCTAAAGAATATTTCATCTATTTTATTTCTTTCCTGCATATGCATATCATTCTCATGATCTAACAAATATTGCTCTAAAGGATCAGTAGGAGGCACACCAATAGAAGCAAGACCAACAATAACATATTCATTAGGTAAATCTTTAGCATGCTGTTGTTTGGAGAACATAGAAAAATTAAATTCATGAGATTCATCCCGAAACTTAAATTTAACTTTTTCCTTAGCACAATTAACTTCAGCATTTACAGTATTCAAGAAGGCACTACTGGGAAAGGGCTTATAGGAGATCACAAATTAGTGGCGGGCATGGCGGGGCACCCACCACAGATATTTTTGAAAGCAAGCAGTGGCGGGTAGCAAAATCAGCCCGCCACAGCTACATGAGTTGTAGTGGCGAGCGAATTCTCTCGCCCGCCACAGGTGAACCATTCCAAATCTTATCCCGTGATGAAACACGGCAGCGGCGGGCGGCTTACGGTGCCCGCCACTGCTCTTTCTATCAGTTGTGGCGGGCAAGTCTATAGCCCCGCCACAGCTAAAATGGCCGTAACTTTTGTCGGGGGGGGGGGGGGGGCAGGAGATCATTTTAGCAGTGGCGGCCTCCTGGTACAGACCCCCACTACTTCTTGCCATACGTGTGGTGGGCCTTATACCCCGCCCGCCACTCGTAATTCCACTACGCTGGAGGTTCAATTTTCACACGAACAACCGTTCCCCCCCACTCGCCAAAACTGATCATTTCTCCCCGCGCGCCGTCTCTTCCCCCCTCAAATCTTGCCCGAGTCGCCGCCGCGCCCCTTGGTGCCGCCGCGCGCGCCCCTCATCGATGCCCCTCGCCCTCGCCGCCACGCCCCTCCATCCTCCAACACCTGAGGAGGCATCTCATCGCCGCCGCCACCGCCACTGCCGAGCTCCACCCCAATGGCTAGCCGAGCGGCCGTGTCCCCCTCCCCCGCCAACATCGAAGACCTCGGGCTGGATTCGAACTCCAAGCGTTCCACCTCTCCGGTATGCATTTTCAGATTTGTGCCTAGTGTAAATATTAGTGGTTTAGAAATACATGCCAATGTTTTTTAGTGTTATTTTGTATGATGGTCAGATCTGTGTTTAGGGTAAAGATATACTATTAGTTTAGAAATATTTGGTAAGTTTATGCGTACGAACCCTTCTAGTGTGGTCATGTCGAATTTTTCTTTCATTTTTTAACTAGGATCCATTGTAGTATCGTTGGCTTATGTTTGCAGGTATCGAAATGAGTGCCAATGTTTTGGCGAAACGTCGATTCATTTCCGTTTCGCCGAATTTCTGGCACTCGTTATGTCCTCTTGTTAGCAAGGGTCATGTAGAATTTTTCTTTCATTTTTTAACTAGGATCCATTGTAGTATCGTTGGCTTATATTGGCAGGTATCGACATGAGTGCCAATGTTTTGGCGAAACGTCGATTCATTTCCATTTCGCCGAATTTCTTGCACTCTTTATGTCCTCTTGTTAGCAAAGGTCATGTCAAATTTTTCTTTCATTTTTTAACTACGATCCATTGTAGTATCGTTGGCTTATATTGGCAGGTATCGACATGAGTGCCAATGTTTTGGCGAAACGTTGATTCATTTCCGTTTCGCCGAATTTCTTGCACTCGTTATGTCATCTTTTTAGCAAAGGTCATGTCGAATTTTTCTTTCATTTTTTTATGCATCATGACTCATAATTGCATGCTAAATTTTAGCAAACCTAATAAATGCATTCCGGAGAACCATCTTCTATGGACCCCTCAGCTCAGCGTCGTAAAAAGTGCAAAAAGCGAAAGAAGAAATCAGCCAATGAACCTACCACCAGTAAGGCACCAGGAGAAGATGTGGTGAATGTTTCTGTCAGTCGGTGCTTCATGCAAATGTTTAAGCCCGGTGAACCGATGTTGCCACAACACAAGTTGAGTGCACTAAGCGTTGAAATTCAGCTTCTACACAAAGACGTAGTAGCTGGGTCAAGAAAGGGTGAGATGTATTACACCGCCAATGTTATAGAGGGCCTTGGATTTGTCGATGAGTTCCCTGCTGATAAAATATATCTTGGATTTGAGAGTGTGGTCAACGACAATATTTTCTATGTGGACGTAATCAAGCCGTCTTTAATGAGGCTTTGGTCGCTCTGGCATGCTACAAATCCATTACTCCAGAATGAGGAAGTTGGCTTCCTTGATCCATATCTCATGCATTGGGCCAATGTGCATTCTGATAAAGGCCAACGTTTTATGACGGATTACCTCCACAAGACCATTCTTCGTAGTCCTCGGACCAAGCATAACTTTATCGTGCCTTACTTCGAAACGTAAGTTCATTTCTTTTTGCTTGCACTATACACCTGGGTACTTTGATGTCAATCTCATTAATGTTGCATTGTTCAATTGTTTTGCGCAGCAATGAACATTGGATCGTCATCGCACTGATGCCCCGGGACGGCCGAGCTTATTTCTTTCATTCCAGGAGAGACCCTAAGAAGAAGTGGACCGATCTGAAGAAAGTTCTCAATGCTGCTCTTCTTATGTGTCATAAGTCCGACCGTAAGAACATGCCGCATTCGCGGTACAAATTTAACACTAGCTTTTGTTGCTGGCAACAACCGAAAGGCAAAACCATGCACATGTCTGGCAACTATGCCATGGTCTTGATGGATGACTATGTGCGCGTAGGACCACTATTAAGAAGTGATTCAATGTTGCAGAAATGGTCCGAAGAGAATGAGAAGGAAGTTAAGCTAGCTGACTTTTGGACAGAGCATGAGCGCCTTCAGAGAGTGCTCACGAATATCATCAATCGCCATGTAGTGAGGGATGAGGGGATGTTCTACTGCGGGGTAGAGAGTCAAGAAGAACGAGACATGAGAATGAAACATCAACATGCCGATATACATGCTCCTTTCTAGTCTAGTAAACCATGAAAAACATAAAACTATGTCATGACACAATGATTGTTACCTTGTGATCTCTACTTTATATGTACGAGTGTCATATGTTTATATATTAACCTTGTGATCTTTTCTATATGTATATATTTTGAATGTTATTGTCTGCTAAAAATAACAGATGGGACCGCCAGAAGATTTGTGGGAGGGGATCTCTGCGGCGGACATGGAGAAGCACTATCTATGGACACGGGAAAAGTATCGGGCAGAGCGCCTCAAGGAGGCGATGTTAGCTTGGGTCAAAAGTGTTCCAATGGCCCATTGTTCTTTTCACAGCGATTGAGAACATTGCAGAGAGGCGGTTCACTGACCTCACAGTGTGCATCCTTGCGGAGGCGACCCCGGATGAGAGGCTGAGGATCTGGCCGGGTATGAGTCCAACCACCATACCCACACCCGCTGAGGTTGTGCAATGGGTTCTTCGAGAGGCCAAATCTCCAATTCCAGAGCAAGCGGCCCATTGGTCCCCGTTCGTTCCATCAATTACTAATTCATGTAGTATGTGCGGCTTCTACTAACGGTCTGCGTGTTGAACATCTGCCAACACTCATTTCACTCAAAAAAACTCGTCAAACCATTAATTATGTGATGAGCGCGACATATGCATGCTTATTAATTATTGTAATGCACTTGTTATATTTTATAACTACTACTTTTCATTAATCTGAAATCATTGTAATGTGGTGCGTGTATGTTGATCAAGGTTCAAACCAGAATTTATGTATCAAATGCAATCTGATGATATGATCCAGGTGCAATATGCTGTAATTCAATCATGTCGGCATGCAACAATAGCAGTGGCGAGCGGTAGAAAAGGACCGCCACAGCAGCGCGAAATTCCTATGGCGGGCAACACAGAGTGCTGTGGCGGGCACGACGTAGAGCCCGCCACTGCTCATGGTCTAACAGTGGCGGGCGGACGCCCACCACTGATGGTGTTCTAGCAGTGGCGGGCGGCCCTGAGGGCCTTGCCCGCCACTGCTGGACTTTTCCCACCCGCCACTGCTAGGCATTCCTGCAGCAGTGAGGGTCTGCCAAATATAATGGGACAAAAATTACCTTGTGCACATCCCAGTACTAAGAAATCAGTAGCATATTTGATCTTACCGCACAAGACTTCAACATCTCTCATAATCCCAAGAGGTGAGATGGTATCCCTATTTGCAAGCTTAATAGTAACATCAATCTTCTCTATCTCAACAGGTGAAATATCATCCATAACTTCTTAATAGAGAGAGAAAGAAATTGTAGTAATACTAGCACCCATATCACATAAACTATGATAACAATGATCTCCGATCTTAACAGAAACAACAGGCATGCCCACAACTCTTTTATTCTTATTTATCTTATCCTGTTCATTTCTGACAGGTTTAGCAATTCTAGCAGCATCTTCACAAAAATATATAATATGCCCATCAATATTATCAACCAAGAGATCTTTAACCATTGTAATTTAAGATTCTACTTTAATTTGTTCAGAGGGTCTAGGTGCTTTAATATAGCTCTTATGAACCAAAGTTGTAGCCTTAGAATGCTCCTTAATTCTAACAGGGAAAGGAGGCTTTTCAATATAAGTAGTGGGCTCAACAGGATTAGCAGAATAAGCTTGTATTACGGTATTAGCAATAATAGGTTCTTCATAAGTATCTTTAATGGGTTCATGATATTTAAACCACTTCACTTTAGGAAGATCAACATGAGCAGCAAAAGATTTACAGAAATTAGCTACTATCTTAGAATCAATTCCATATTTTGTACTAAGCTTATGAAAAATATCTGTTTCTACAAAAGACTTAACACAATCATATTCAAGGTTTATACCTGACTCCTTACCTTTGTCGACCTCCCAATCTTCAGAGTTGCGTTTAATTCTTTCAATAAGATCCCATTTGAATTCATTTTGTCTGTTCAAAAAAGAACCAGCAGAAGAAGAATCAAGCATTTCTTTATCGTGAAGAGAAAGCCTAGCATAAAAGTTTTGAACAAAAATATCTCTCGAGAGCTCATGATTGGGGCATTTGAGCATTAAGTCCTTAAGCCTCCCCCAAGCTTGAGCGATACTTTCTCCTTCACGCGGTCAAAAAATATAGATATAATTCCGATCACGATGAACCAAGTGCATAGTATAAAATTTCTGATGGAATTCAAGCTTCAGTCGGTTCCAATCCCATGAATCAGAATCATCCAATAGCCTATACCATGCCAATGCTTTTCCCTCCAAAGACAAAGGGAATAACTTCTTTTTAACTCCATCCCTCGATAATCGTGCAAGCTTAAATAATCCACATAGTTCATCCATAAAAATTAAGTGCATATCAGAATGTATTGTTCCATCTCCTGCATAGGGATTAGCATGCAATTTTTCCATAATATCAAGAGGAATTTCATAACATATATTTTCAGTAGGTGGAGGCTCATTTCTTACCAATTGTGCTCGAGGTGAATATACCCCGAACAAACCTCTCAAAGGATTATCTTCCATAGTAGCAAGTGTAAATAAAATTCAGCACGTATAATAAATGTTTCCTTACCAAATTCCACTTACCATGAGCGCTACACTCCCCGGCAATGGCGCCAGAAAAGAGTCTTGATGACCCACAAGTATAGGGGATCAATCGTAGTCCTTTCGATAAGTAAGAGTGTCGAACCCAATGAGGAGCAGAAGGAATCGATAAGCGGTTTTCAGCAAGGTATTCTCTGTAAGTGATGTAAGATAGTTTTGATAGATAGTTTGGTAGCAAGATAATTGGTAACAAGTAGCAAGTAACAAAAGTAGCAAGGTGCAGCAAGTGGCCCAATCCTTAATGTTGCTAAGGACAAGCTGGTGAAACTTCTAATAGTGATTAAAACACTCTTGAGGACACACGGGAATATCGTCTAGTTACTTTCACTACGATTCATCGACTTACGTTTATTGCCTTGATAAGTAGTTATGTGGGTGGATCGGAGCTAAGGTGCTATTCTTACTTGAACAAACACCTACTTATGATTATACCCTCTATGCAAGCATCCGCAAATATAAGAGAAGTAATTAAGATAAATCTAACCATAGCATTAAACATGTGGATCCAAAACAGCCCCTCACGGAACAATTAATAAACTGGGGTTTAGCTTTCTGTCACTCCCGCAACCCATCATATACAAACTAATTCCATAATGCCTTCCCCTAGGCCCAAACAAGGGGAAGTGTCATGTAGTCGACGTTCACATAACACCACTAGAGGAAGAACAGCACAACATATCATCAAAATATTGAACGGTGATCAACTTCACATGATTACTAATAGCAAGACTACTCCCATGTCCTCAAGAACAAATAGAACTACTCACAACTCATAATATTGAACATGTTCAGTGGGTATAAATATGCAATCAACAATCTGAACATAAAGATCTTTCACCAAGTAAACCAACTAGCATTAACTACAAGATGTAATCAACACTACTAGCACCCTCAGGTACCAATCTGAGGTTTGATACAAAGATTGAACACCAGAGATGAACTAGGGTTTGGAGATGAGATGGTGCTGGTGAAGATGTTGATGAAGATGAAGCCTCCCACGATGAGAGGGACGTTGGTGATGACATCGCTTCGATTTCTCCCTCCCGGAGGGAAGTTTCCCCGGCGGAATCGCCCCGCCGGAGAGCAAAAGTGCTCCAGCCCTGGTTCCGCCTCAAGACGGCGACGGTTGTTCCCGACAGTCTTCTCTTATTTTTTAGGGTAAATGGCTTCATATAGGAGAAGGACGTCAGTAGTAGACCTTCATGGGCCCCACAAGCTAGGGTGGCGCGCCCTGGGGGTAGGGCGCGCCCCCTGCCTTGTGGGCCCACCGAGGTTCTTCTTCGGTACTTCTTTCTTCCAGTATTTTTTATATATTCCAAATCTTCGTAAAATTTCACGTCATTTTGAGCTCTTGAGAATTGCTATCTCTGCTGTACCTTTTTCAGGTCAGAATTCCAGCTGCCGGTAATCTCCCTCTTTTGATGTATCTTGCATTTTAAGAGAGAAACGGCATTATAATTGCATCATAATAAGGAATATAACTTCAAAATAAGATAAATAACAGTAGAAAATCATGATGCAAAATTGACGTATCAATATGCACACCAGAAACGGAGATCCATGGTTCCCCCACCCTCCCACTGCCAAAGCGGCCGGCGGAGGGGGAGGGAACCGGCGGTCCCGGCGGTGGCCGTGGCGAAACTCAAGCGCCGCCCTCGGATTCGCCTAACGACACTGTAGCAGGAGAGGAAAGGAGAGACGGCTCGGTTGCTGTTAATTGTTTCCCTTTCGCATGACTTTCCTCCCCCTCGTTGTCTTCGATTTAGTTGGCGCTCGGTGTAGGATGGACCTGTGGGGCGACGTATCAAGCGCAGATTTGCGGCTGTAGCCTCGTATCCATCATGGGGTTTCGGCGGCTCGCACCGACACTGTTTTGGTATCATCTTCTCTGGTGAGTAATGCCGCACCTCGACCTTTGATTTTGCTTTCTTTTCCGCTGGGCCCTCACGGCGAAATTGCGTGATTTTTGTGTTTCTCACACCCAAGTCCTAATCTCAAAATCGACGCCATGGTGAACGACGCAATCTCCCTAGGTGCCTCATGTTCTGTTTCTCGCCAGCGACTGTGTTGCGTATTTTGGGTGCGCCTAGATTTTATCACACATCCCCGTCAGTACTCGCGACCAGTATTGATTTGCATGCGTGAGCTTTTTGTTTTTCATGTATTATGATTGGTTTTTCTCTCGATGGTTGCCACAGAGAAATCGATTCGCCTCGGTCCCCTTCTCTACAACCAAATTGATTTTTGAGGGAGGGATGGTTGTGCTCACTTACAGCTCATCTTCGATCCTTAAGGTATGTGTTGTTCTCCTCTCGGGTGTCGTTGGTTTTAGATTATGGTTTGTCTAGGACGCATCTAGATGAGAAATAATTAAGTCATGTCTAAGGTGACATCATCTGTTTTGTTGGGCTGGGCCTTTAGTGGGTTGGGTTGTTTTGTGGGTTATTGCTTCGCTAGGAACTTCTAGATTGTAGTTTTTCTTCTTTCTATTTGTTGGGTTGTGCTGTACACATAAGTGACGAAAAGAAAACCAGAACAAAAATCTGGCTGGCAAACAAAAAAATGACAAAAAATGAAAATGAAAAAATGCATAAAAAATAAATAGTAGTTTTGTGGACATCAACTGGCGACAACCCCCCTTCCTTCCCAGTTACAGTCGCGTGGTGGGCTATGCAGTTGCAGTCATTTTGCAACGCGTGCAGTTGCATGTCTAGTGGTGGACATGCAACTGGCCCGTCGTGAGGCATGCGGTTTGTAGTCGGGTTGCAGCACTTGCAGTTGCATGTCTAGGGGTGGACATGCAACTGGGCAACAACCCCACCTCCCACCCCCAGTTGCAGTCACGTCGGGGACCATGCAGTTGTAGTCGGGTTACAACGCTTGCAGTTGCAAGTCTAGTGGTGGACATGCAACTGGCTGACAACACCCCTACCGGCCCAGTTGCAGTCGCGTTGGGGGTCATGCAGTTGCAGCCGGGTTGCAACTCTTGCAGTTGCATGTCTAGTGGTGGACATGCAACTGGCCGACAACCCCCTATCAGCCCAGTTGCTGTCGTATTGGGGGCCATGCAGTTGCAGTCGCATTGGTGGCCATGCAGTTGCAGTCGGGTTCCAACACTTGCAGTTGCAAGTCTAGTGGTGGACTTGCAACTGACCGACAACCCACCCCCTCCTGCCCCAGTTGCAGTCGCGTTGAGGGGCCATGCAGTTGCAGTCGGGTTGCAACACTTGTAGTTGCATAATTCCAATGCTTTTTGCATGTTTATTTGTTCAAAATGCATTTCACTTTGTCCATTTTTGTTTTACATAAAAAGAAAGTAGTATGGAAAAAATAGAAAACTGTTGGTTGTCACACGTTTTATACATTTCTTCTCCGTGTAATTTATGCAAAGTTTCTTCCAGTTTTCAGAAATGTATTTCTTTTTATGTCTAATTGCACTATTGGCTGCACTGTACAGCATTTATGGCAAATTTGCCATAAGTGGCCCTTGTGGGTACAAACTGGTTGCAACACTCATAGTTTCTTTGAAGTTGTGTTAATACATTGAGGCGGGGTAGCAGATGGATGGTAAACGTTGTTGTAGGACTTCAGAGTCTGATAGGAACAAAAACAAATGCGTGAAATGATAGATCAGGAATGACATGCATGCTAGAAGTTGTGAGCAGTTTCATTTTTCAGGGAGATGTTTATCCTATAGTAGAAGTCTTTCTTATGAATATTTCTTACTGTGCCAATCATGTTGCAGGCAAAGGAAATGGTGTTAGCTGTGATAGATGAAACAAATCTGAAGTTATGTTCTGCTAAACATTCTACTTTTACCTTTTTCGAAAAGGGGCGCTTTATTACTTAAAAGATTTAAGCATTACACCCGGCCTCTGCATAACTAAGATGCACACAGCCAAAGAAGGTCTTGTCACACAAACAAAAAATAAAAAGGTGAAATACAAAGAAGCATGAAGAGTTCGTATAACGCCTAAAGTGAAGGGGGGCCAATCCTAAGATCATGCTGCCACCCATGTTGGTTAAAAGTATCCCTCGCCGTAGCCTCCAATCGTGTACACACCTCCGTAAACAGGTCTCGGTTCTCCACGCGTTGTAGAGAGGACCATAAACGAAGAGTCCCGGTACATCTGTAGATAACCTGCATCAGAGAAGTACTTTTATTATTGAAAACCTTATCATTTCTACATAGCCAAAGCGACCAAATAAACGCAAGCGCCCCCACCCTGAGAAGAGTTCTGAACCTGTGATCAATCCCATGTAACCAGTTGCCAAATACATTAGCAACACTACAAGGAGGATACAAGCCAGACGCTATTTGGATGACTGACCATATAGAACGAGCCAATTTACATTGGAAGAATAAATGTTTTATTGTCTCATCATGGTGACATAGGACACATTGCGGACTTCCATGCCAATTCCTCTTAATAAGGTTATCTTTAGTAAGAATGACTCCACGACGAAGATACCATGCAAAGATTTTATTCTTAAGAGGTATCTACATCTTCCAGATCTTCTTATTATTATCAACTACCACATCAGACTGGATTATCGCTCTATACATAGACTCCACTGAGAATTGTCCATTCCCATGGAGGTTCCATCGGAATACATCAGACCCATGGGACAATTGCACCGTGGACAACCGCTGGAGCAGGATGTTACACGATTGGAGTCTGGGTCCAATTAAATCTCTTCTGAACGACACATTTGGCGGAAATGATTCCATTACCGTGGCGATGGTATCACCCTTGTGGCGCACAATGTTGTATAGAGCCGGATATTGTTCCCGGAGTGTGGCATTTCCTAGCCACCTGTCCTCCCAGAATCTAATTTCCGAGCCGTCCTTAATCAAGAAGGATCCATAGCGGAAGAAATATTTCTTCATAGTCATTAGACCCGCCCAAAAGTGGGAATCCCCAGTCTTCCAGTATACTTGGGATACAGCCTTGGAACCCACATATTTTCTCCTTAGGAGGGTTTGCCATACACCTTCTTCCGTCAGTAATTTAAACAACCATTTGCCGAGGAGGGCCCTATTCTTAACCTCAAGGTCATGAATGCCCAACCCGCCTTGGTCTTTGGGACGGCAAACCACACTCCATTTAGCCAGACGATATTTCTTTCTCTCGCTATCTCCTTGCCAAAAGAATCTTGATCGGAAATAATCCAATCTATGTAAAACTCCTTTCGGCAACTGAAAGAAGGAAATCATATATAGTACCATATTACTTAGTACTGAATTTATGAGTACCAATCTTCCACCGAGAGACAACAGTTTACCTTTCCAACTGCTAAGTCTTTTTTGCAGTCTCTCCTCGACGTGTTTCCATTCAGCATTTGTGAGTCTCCGATAATGTATCGGTATCCCTAAATATGTGATCGGAAACTGGTCCAACCCGCATCCGAACAGTTCAGCGTACAGGTGGGCCTCGTCTTGAGCCTCGCCAAAGCAAAACAATTCACTTTTATGAAAATTGATCTTAAGACCCGAGAGTTGCTCGAATGCTGATAAAATTAGTTTCAGATTTCTCGCTTTCTTGAGGTCATGATCCATGAAGAGAATCGTATCGTCGGCATATTGAAGTATAAAGAGACCACCATCAACTAGATGATTTACTACCCCATCAATTTGGCCATCAACCTTGGCGCGCTCAATCATGACCGCTAGCATATCCACCACTATATTTTCTACTTTTACCTATCTCGAAGTGATTCAGAATTGGACATGTGAATATTTGTGATGCTATCTTAGTTTTCTTCACCGCTCCTTCGCTGTGCTTGAAGTGCGTCAAGATGTTTGCTGTTAAAACTGAACAGAAAAAAAGGACAACTTACTGTTTGGCAGGTTTTTTTAGCATCAAACTGTTATTAAGTTCAGTGGCCCATGTGTCTGATAAACTGGGTGTAAAAGTAATATATACATCCAAAAGTGCTCTTCTAATCCCGAGCTCACATGAGCTCGGGTGAACAGTAAAATAAAAAAAAGTAAATAAATTAAAAAAATTCCGATTTTTTTGTGAGAAACATTGATGTTTTTTCCACATGGGTGCAAATTTTCATCACCATATGACATTCGTGGAAAATATGGCAAAAAAAACAAAATCGATGCTCCAAAATGCTTTTTGGAGCATCGATTTTGTTTTTTTTGCCACATTTTCCACGAATGTCATCTAGTGATGAAATTTTGCACGCATGTGGAAAAAACATCAATGTTTCTTACAAAAAAAAAATCAGATTTTTTTGATTTTTTTACTATTTATTTTGATTTTACTGCTCACCCAAGCTCACATGAGCTCGGGATCAGAACAGCTGCGTCCACTCTTTTACTTGGTTTCTATACCAGGCCCTTCAAGTGGAGGTCGATGAACTATGAAAATTGTATGGCTGCGTATTTTATTTAGTAAGGTTGTCACCAAACACACATAATCCGCACTGTCCACATAAACAAACAAGTGGTTGCCGTAAATGCCCACTTAATCTGTTGCGGTCAATGCGGACAAGAACCACTGCCTCGGCGGCGATAGCACTTACTTTTTTTTTTTTTGAGAATTACATTTCGATCACTGTGCACCCGCAAGTCAAGAGCACGAATACGCACTGTACAAGCAGGACTTACATTTTGATCACTGTGCACCTGCGAGTGGAGAACACGAATACGCACTGTAGGAGAAGTAGCACTACAGCTCCTACCTCCAATATCCCCTTCGGTAACTTATACTCCCTCCGTTCCAAAATATAGTGCGCCCGCGCTTTCCGAGGTTCAACTTTGATCATAAATTTAACCAACGAGACCGACGGCGGCGTGAGCAAAAATTATATAATTGAAAACTTCTTTCGAATACGAATTCACTGGTATAATTTTTGCCTCCGCCGCAGTCGGTCTCGTTGGTCAAATTTATGGTCAAAGTTGAAGCACGGAAACCAATGACGCACTATATTTTGGAACGGATGGAGTATAACAAAAGAACAGAATAATATTCTAATAAAAGAAGAAAAACAAAAAAGAGACTAATTAAACAAAAAAATCAGCATGTAAAAGTTTATACTATAATATAAAGAAAACTACCCTGAGACCTATCAGCGAAGCGCGACGTGCCGCCGCGCACGACACCACTAGTTTGGTATACATGTGAGTAGTTGCTTCGAAAGATAGGTACACAAGTGCTGGATTCAACTTAGAAAAGGTAACGCTGGCATTCATTCATAGCCAGCAGGTAGCACATGGTAGGATATGGGTTCCGAGTCTTTAGTCCCACAAGCGCACGAACCAAAACACCTCCTGCCGGCTTGCGTTTCTCTCATCTCTGTTCGTCTCGTCTCCACGGGACAGGACGCCTCGTACGTACAGAAATCAGTTTTGCGCTGCACAAGACGTAGAGAATACTATTTCACGTATAGATGTGAAATAGTTACCTCACATCTAACTTTCTAACCACATGATTTAGACATCAAGATTAGTATTCTTTACTCCTTTTTATCGTTTGGTGTTGTTACGGGTCACTCGCGCGAGGGGCCGTCGTGGCGGTAGGCCGCTGTTTCATTTTTTCATAGCCCTCAACCCCTCGTGCGTTGCATGAGCGTGGGCTGCGGCCACAATTGATTTTTTTTTTCAATTTTCTTTGTTTGTTTCTTTCTTCTTTTTCTTTTTCTTTTTTTTTCATCTATTTGTTCCAAATTCGTAAACTTTTTAAACATGTTTTTTTTTTTTTTTTTTTTTCTCTTTTTTATTTTTTATTTTTCATTTTTCTAAATTCAAGAATTTTTTCCATCGTTGTTAGTTGACCGTCCACCATTAAATAGGGGGTGTCTTTTTTCTTGTCCCAATTGCAAGTCTACTCTCAACTTGCAACTGCGGCCCGACCTTCTTTTGTCAAAGTTACAATCCCATCCTCAACTCGCAACTGGGCTTTAACATTTTTTTTGTTTCAGTTGCAAGTCCACCCTCGACTCGTAACTGGGGCCCAATTTTTTTTTTGTCTCAGTTGCAAGTCCACCCTCGACTCGCAACTGAGGCCCAACTTTTTTTTGTCCCAGTTGCAAGTCCACCCATTGATTCGCAATTGGGGCCCGACCTTTTTTTTTGTCTCAGTTGCAAGACCACACTCGTCGCTACTGGGCCCAGCATTTTTTTGTCCTAATTGCATGTCCACCCTCGACTCGCAACTGGGGCGCGACATTTTTTTGTCCCAGTTGCAAGTCCACCCTTGACTCGCAGCTGGGCCCCGACCATTTTTGTACCAGTTGCAAATCCATCATCGACTCGCAACTAGGGTCCGACCTTTTTTTCCAGTTGCAAGTCCATACTCGACTCGCAACTGGGGCCCGACCTTTTTTGTCCCAGTTGCAGTCCCACCCACAACTCGCAACTGGGCCTGACCTTCTTTTTGTCCCAGTTTCAAGTCCATCCTCAACTCGCAACTGGGGCCCGACCTTTTTTTGTCCCTATTACAAGTCAACTCTCGACTCACAACTTGGGGTCCGACCTTTTTTGTCCAAGTTGCGACATAGTGGGCGCGTGACTTTTTCGTTGGCGACAAACAAAAAAACAAGAAAACGAAATAAAACAAACAAACAATACAATGGTGGGACTTTATTTATCAGCTGATGTGGGATGATGTCATGGTTAGATAAATAAAGTCTTCTTGTCTAGCTCCGCCACTGATGTGTTGGCCCTTAGATTCTGCTATTTTGCTTTTGTGTACTTCAAGGATGATTAACTTATCCCAGCAAAAAAAAAGATGATTAACTTAGAAAAGCTGAGTGGATTCGGAGCTAGCTTTTTTATATGATGATGACAAAGAACACACCGAGAAAACTCAAGTAAATTTTTTTTGCATGCACATCATTTTATTGAAACACTGTTTTTGTCTCTTGGTGATGTAAAAATCTGTTATTTTTACATCAACATCATCTATTGAAGATGCTCTAAACTCTAACGACCTGCTCTACGAGTTCCGAAATAGAAAGAAAAAGAGATGGGGTACCTTAAAAGGAGGCGGTGAAGTAGACACTTCCTAGAATAATCAACCAACCAGCACAGTTGCGCACAGCTCCGACAAATCCATTAACCCGTCGATCCATCAGCTCCATCTTGCTCTCCTCGCACCTTGCCTCCTCCGCTGGACTCCATCCGGTGGTGTCGACGACGATGATCTTCACGCCCAGGCAACCCCGGCAGCGCCATTGGCCGGCGGACGGAGGGAGCCTTCAGAGATTTGCGGTGTTGGACAAGACAGGATTTGTGTGTCTGCCTCTCACAAGTGATTTGCGGTGTTATTTTTTCTTTATAGATCAAATAAACATCATGGACGCTACTGAATCATTGCTGTTCAATACCTCATGCGTGGCATTTGTTCTCTCTCTATTTTTGAAGCTAAATCATTGAAACTCGAAAGATATTTGGTTTAAAAACTAGAGTATTGCTTGGAGAACATGAAGCGTTATGATTCTTTTGCCAAATAAGTAGTGATCACAAGCATAAGCATGTAGGTCAGCAGCGCCATCCATCCACTCAAAAGAAAAGGAAAACATAAACTTGTACTTGAAATAATATGAGATAATATTGTGCCTACCTAAAATCTTGCGCTCCGTAGTGAATGAAATGATAAGATGCACATCCTTGTTAGGTGCTAATTTAATTAGGCTCATTATTATTAGTACTAGTAGAACTGTGCAGCAGAAGGTGTCTTGAATCTGGTGGTTAGTGAGAGCTGACGTCTTGAGTGAGAAAGCTGTACTTTTTACCCCATAAAATGGCAAATGTTATCTGGCTAGCTAGTACTAAACCTCACATCAGAGAGGCAGGTAGCCCCCATTGCCCGTTGGTGCCACAGTATGACTTCTTTTTTAACAGGGCCACAGTATGACTGGGGGGATGGCATGTGTTCCACAAGGACTATATCTTGCCACAGTGGCAGGAGATGATGTGTGATCGGCAGTAGAACAGTGGCTGCCGAATCATGCGCAACAGAGACAAGGTGTGACACCAGTACAGAGAAAGCCACTGCTTATTTGTGGCTTGGAGACGTGACTCTAAAGCTAGAATAGGTAGCCTGTTTTTTCGAAATGACAGTTATCCTGCATTAATTAAGAAGAAAAGAGTTGCTCAGTTAATTAGGGAAAACCGAGCGAAAACCAGATTGCCCAGTTAATTATCGAGAACCGGGTGAAAACCATCACAACTGCTGAGCGGCACACATAAGAAACCCCACGCACACCACTCCAAAGAGGGCCTCGTTGAGACAGCACGCAGGCATCATCGTTATCACTCCTCCCCTAGAGGCGTCATCGCCACCCCTACACTCTGAGCAAACGACTCCGACTTCGCCATAGGCGATCGTCAACTCAACCCACACTGTAGCAGACGCGTGAAGCTTGCATGAAGATCTGCGCCAAAACTCAACCACCTGCGGCAGACAGCGCAGCTCCGACTCTGACAGAGAACTCTGAAAGACAAAATCAGGCACGGCTGGCGCCACGAAAGATCGCCGAACGGGCCACCTGCAGTCAGTCAACGTATACCACAGGGCCCCGCCGCCGCAGCTTCGACTCCACAGTAACAAACAAACCGAGGCGATACCGCGGACGTGCCGGAGAAGAGCTCACTACCGCAACCATTGCCGTGTCGCCGACATCGCTCCCACCATCATCGTTGCCACAGAAGCCTGGACGCCACAACCGCCGCAAACCACCAGTCCCGCTTGCCGATGCTGAGCTCCGAGACGAAGCCCCCAAGAGGGAAAACGACACACTAAAGTGCCGCCACCGTCTGATCACAAGATCAAGGGTTTCCCCTGAAGAGACCATGATGGCCGGATCCGTGCGCGAGGGGTGCGGCAGCACAACACCGATGCCTCCAGGAAGGTCAACGACGGTCACAAGGCCGAGGCAGGGTCTTCACCCAAGCTCCCACACCATCTCGGCCGCACATCATCCCGCACCGATGCCGGCAAGACCACCAACCACCACCTCTCACGAACAAGCCCATTGGTGAAGAAACCCAGAGCAGCCACCGAAGCCAACCGCACCTCCCGGAGACCACCAGCAAGATCTGTCCATGACCGCCCAGGAACCAGTGCTACCGGACGCGGCACCAGCCACACGCCCCGCCAAGCACCATGCCGGCGAGGAGCGTGGAGCACCACCCGGGCCAAGAACCACCTTGGTTCCCTACCGTAGCCCTGGGCCAGACGAGCCAACACACAACACCATGTGCACGCCGGCAGTCCAAGACGACCTCCGCTGCACCTGTAGCTCCCGCACCAACGACGCCGATTCGCCGGGCGCACCACGCGCTGCGCCCGCCTGCTGCACCCATCGCACGCCCGCGCACCGAGCAGCCATCGCACGCCCACGCCGCGCCGCGTTAGATCCGCGACGCCCCAGCCACCACACGCTCGCCCCTTGCGCACGCGCCCTCGCCGCGCCCTTCCTGCACGCACTCGCCCCCGCCGTGGCCACAACGTGCACGCAGCCGCGCACAAGCCCGGCCAGAACCAAGCCGCCCCAGCCACGCCCAAGCCCGGCCAGATCCGAGCCGCCCCGAGCCGTCCAGCACCGGGCCCCTCTGCAGCAACCGCCGCCGCCACCCACCACCGCGAGCACGCGGGATCCATGCTCCAGTCACCCCACGCCACCGCCGGCCCGCCGGCACGAGCTCCCCAACTCGTGGGCAACGCCACCCGACGATGAGGAAGAGGAAAGCCCCGCCGCCACCGGATCTGCTCGGGCTTTGCCCGGCGGAGGCCACCAGTGGCGGCGAGGGAAGGAGAGATGGTGGTGGTGGGTGGTGCCGGGGCCGGCAGAGCCGCTGCCCGAGTCGACGGGGAGAGGCGATGCGGGGGCCTGAGTGTCGGTACCAAAACCGGCAGATCTCGGGTAGGGGATCCGAACTATGGGTCAAGGAGTCTATGGTAACAGGGAACGTAGAGACAGCGGTTTACCCAGGTTCGGGCCCTCTCAAGGAGGTAATACCCTACGTCCTGCTTGATTGTATTGATGTGATTGTATGAGGGTTACAGAGTTGATCTACCTCGAGATCGGCTGGGCTAAACCCTAGGTAATGATATCTCCCCTTCTATGGACTAGGCCTTCTGGTTTATATAGACACCAGGAGGTCCTAGGGTTACACATGGTCGGTTACCATCAGGGGACAAACATGCCGATTATGCCAACTATTTCTTGGAGGAGACACCAAGTCTTCGGAGGTTTCCTTCTGATGCACGGGGTCGTCCACAATCCGGCCTTCCATCGACGTGTAGAGGGCGGCCCACCAACCCGGCCTACGAGAGATAGGCCGGCAGCCCGAGTACCCCCTAGTCCGGGACACCCTCAGTAGCCCCCGAACTAGCCTCCAATGCCGAGGTCTACGGTCTTCGGCAGCTTCATACTTCAAAGGTCTTCGGCTTGGGTGGCGAGTTCCTCCCGTTACTTGTATTCGAATTAACAATAATTCGGCCACCAATAGATCGGTTACCGAGGTATCCTCAGAGAGGCCTTGTGGGGCCCGCCATACCGCTTTTCTTTGCTTAGAATTAAATGACGACCCTCGATCTCTACGCACCCAAGGAATGCGAGTGGCCCGATGGGTTTTTACAAAAATATCCCTCCCTGGGAGATAATGCCCCTTTAATAAGCCAAGGGCGTGGAGGTTAACGCTTCCCACCCCATGCCATTCTTCTCCACATCCCCGCAAAGCCATAGTCAACAAACAATGGCGAGCTTCCCAGGCTCTTCCTCGCGTCCTCCTGGCCCCCGTCAAGCTGATTGGGCGAGTTGCTCCGTATCTTGCATGTGACTATGTAGGCTTGAGGCGCAGGGGTATCTGCCCGCTTCAGATCTCACATCCACCCGCCCCGGATTAACTTCCGCAGACGGAAAGGCCCTTGCGGAGAATTTTCCTTCCCCTCACGGGGAGGAGAGGGTTTGCTTCGTGCCCTTCGTTCTGCGAGGCCTGGGTTTCCCATCCATCCCTTCTTGAGGGGTTTACTAGAGTTCTACGGGATTCAGCTCCACTACCTTACCCCCGGATCGATCCTCCATATTTCGGGCTTCGTCGCTTTATGCGAGATGTCCTGGGCTGCGAGGCGCACTTCGAGTTGTGGAGGAAATTCTTCTGCCTAGTCCCCCGCACCCGGGAGGGGGGTATCTACGAGGTCGGCGGAGCCGAAGTATGGCGCATCGCCAGGACCGGATACCCCGTTGGGACTCCGAAGAAGGATGCCGAAGAGTGGACTTCGGAATGATTTTATATCGAAGACGTCCCTTTATTCGATCCAGTTCGAAGGGGTCTACCGGAATTTTCATTGGCTTCTCCAACGAAGCGGTTCAACTGGTGCCCGAAGAGTCCTTCCCAAGAGGAAAGCGCCGAAGTAGCTCGACTGGCTGCTCAAGTGAGGTGGTTAGCCCATAACGGACTAACCATTGTTGACGTGATGGCAATAGCCATCGCTCGACGTGTCCAGCCTCTCCAACAGAGAATTCATCCGCTATGGAACTACAACGGGGAGGACGACGCAGCCCGGTACACCAAGAAGGGGCCCACCAACCAGGCGGCGATAGCCGCCATACTAGCCGATTTGTTCAAGGGGGAAGAGCAAGAGTTCGCTCGGCTAAAGCTCAAGAAAGGCTTCTCGATGTATGAGCCCATCGAAATGGTGAGTTCGACCACTCTTTATAGTTCGGATATCACTCCAGATTTTTCATAGTCGGATCTTCACCTTGTCCGAACAGAGTTGGAGGCGATGGATCGAGACGGTGAGTTGCCCGGCTCCTCAACCGGAGAATTACTCTCGCGATGACGATCCTGGGTTCCATGATGACCCTGAAACATCAATTAATTTTGAGGACGGGGTCTTCTACCAGGAGAGCCTCGATGGCTCCAAGGTGGCCCTGTTGGCCGATCATCCCGGGGCGCTTCCCTCCTCCGCGGTAAGTGGCCAACGGGCTTCCTCTCGAAAGAAACGCTCAGCCGCTGCAGGCCCGAACACACTGACTCCTACTCCCAAGGGCCGCCGCACGACGCGCCGAACAGCCGCAAGAGCGGCACCAACGGCCCCGACGACAAGTAGTCGTGGGGTGACCCCACGCGTGGCCCCAACGGGAGCTACATCATCGGCGCCCCGCCCGAAGAGGTAATGCATTCACCGTACTGTTATGGCCTCTATCTTCAACATCCACCGCATATGCCAATAATTTGCTCCATGGTGTTCTGTAGACGATGTGTGGAACCGCCCACGGCCGAGGATGTTGAAGAGGTGCCAAGGGGTGACTCAAACCCGAGGTCGCCAGCTGTAACCGAAGTTACTCCGGGAGCCCCTGCCGAGGACCAAAATCCCGAAGACTCGGGAGGCATCTCGGTCACTAATTCCGAAGTTGAAAGTGTGATGAATCATCGGCGGCGCAAGGCATCACTTCAGCACTCCGCGTTGTCTAATTAGGAGTTCAATGCTCTTAGCTCGGTAGATGCGTACCTCGGCGCTGCCCGAACTGGACTTGAAGGCGCAGTGAGGCTCATGTCTACACATGTGCAGGTATAGTAATAGTTTTGACAACTAGTATCTAACCCAGTAGCCCCCGAGCCTTAATTTGGGCGGGACGGCCGAGTTAAGGGTCTGATATCCATGCTGCCCTGCTTTTGTGCAGACTGTTCGGGAGCAAAACAAAAAACTGTCCGAGGACCTCAAGCTGGCGCAAACAGAGTTAGAGTCTGTGAAAGCCGAGCTAGAGGGGTGAAGAAATTCACCAGAGAGGCACATGGTAAGTGCCGAACTTAAAGTTCATTAAAGAGAAAATGTGGTGGAACACCTCCACTAATGAAAAATGATTCCATAGCAGCCGAGTCGAGAAATCAGCTGCAGAAGGACCTGGATATGGCCAGGAAAGCTCAAAGATATGCGGAGTCATAGCAAGAGGCTGGCTACCGGGTGCTGTCCCGAAGTCATGAGGAGAGGGATAAGCTTAAGGCGGAAGGCGAACAACAGGTCCAAGAAATCAAAAGCTTGAAAGCTCAACTGACTGTAACCCAAGAACATAACCAGAGACTGAAAGCGGGCATGTTCGGTAAGTGCAATCTGATTTGTCCGTTCAATAACTGAGCGTATTAGGCAGCAATATGAACAACGCCATGTCTCATTGTAGTTCTGCTGACCGGGCGTCCCAAAGAGGAAGCCGGTTCCTTCGGGCGGGACCTACTGAAGGAGCTAACCGTTGTACATGAGCGGGCCCGGAGAGCCATGAAGAGCATGTTCAAAGCACTGTGGCCTGGCGAAGTGGCTCCGGAAGGGATGGCCGAACTCGCGAATCGCTTCAAAGGAGCTCGGCGCCGCTTTGAGTTATGGAAGATGTCATCTTGTCGTGAGGGAGCACGGGAAGCATGGGCGATGATCAAGACCCGCTTCACCAAGCTGGAACCGGAGCATTTAGCGAGAGTTGGGCCGGTAGGGCCAGATGGGCAGGAAGTGCCCGTGCATCTGGTGTATGACCAGGTTATGCCCGCAGCTCGGCTGTCCCAAGCAGATTGTGCTCTGGAGACCATAGTAGATGGTCTTGATCAAGATGTAACAGTCTGATTCTATGTATCTATGTACTTTACATCAAATAGTCTCCAAACCGCGCTAAAACGTTGTCTTAACCGGCCATCGGCTTCCGCCTCGTCGACCAGAGGCAGAGGAGTGTTTCCTACTATGTGATCCGAGGATATCGGAAAAATAATTCGGAGAACCAGGCAATCCGGCCTTTTGGTGCGAACAGGCAAAAACGTGCTCATGGAGTTATGTTATATTACTGTATAACGTAAGAAACATCTTCCGACGAAAATAGGTCCTTGATGGGTCCCTTTCATCAGGTTACCACGTCGAACCGTGGATGGATAACCGAATACCCATGGTAAGCGGGGATGGTTACTTCGGGAAAATACCCCCGGAAATTTTGGTGGTAGTTACCAATTATTTTCACTTCCCCCGCGGCCGACCAATTGTATTCTTAAGAACGCTAGCTTTCGGCTTCACCCGTTTGAGGTACGCACCCGGGTAATCCGGATTACTCCCTAGCCGAACAATCGGGAACGTAGGGGGTAAACACAGGAGCGAGGCAACCCAGCTTGGCCAAATCTTAAGTCAAATTGATGCATATAGTGGCTTTAGAACGACACGGGAAGGTTGCAAACACGTAAAAAATGGATGATTGCATAAATGAAATTTGACGAGCTTCGTAAAAGAAGCCCCCAGGTAACAAAGTGTGGTATATTCAAAGATGTTTGCCGAAGAAGAACTTAACGTAATTCGGCATTTCCGAACACAACCCGGGAGAGACTATTGACTAGAAAGATAAAGATCCTAAAAGGATAAATCGAACAAGGTAAGTTTGCGGGACTAGCCGTAGAAACGTCGCAGCCGAGCTGCATTCTATGGGTTTGGTTCGAGGCGATCGTCCGTTGGGTCGCGGAGGCGGTACGCCCCGCCCGTGAGTACTTGGTCGATTATGAAGGGCCCTTCCCACTTGGGCGACAACTTGTGCTTCTGCTTCTCCGGGAGGCGCAGGACTAGGTCGCCGACGTTGTAGGCCTTGGCCCGTACTTCCCTGCTTTGATAACGCCTGGCCTGCTGCTGATAAAAAGCAGAACGAGCTCGAGCTATGTCGCGCTCGCCCTCTAGGGCGTCCAGGTCATCCTGCCGATCCAACTCGGCCTCCCTTTCTTCATACATACGCACGCGAGGTGCGTCATGAATAAGATCGCTGGGGAGGACGGCCTCTGCCCCATACACCATGAAGAACGGTGTATAGCCCGTGGAGCGATTAGGAGTGGTGCGCAATCCCCACAATACGGAGTCAAGCTCCTCAACCCAATGGCAGTCGGATTCTTTTAAGGATCGGACCAAACGGGGGTTGATGCCACTCAAGACCAGTCCATTAGCTCGCTCGACCTGTCCATTGGACTGTGGCTGATATACCGAGGCATAATCGAGCTTAATGCCTAAATTAGCGCACCACTCTTTGACTTCCTGGGCAGTAAAATTGGATCCATTATCCGTTATTATGCTATGGGGGACACCATAACGGTGTATGACGCCGGATATAAAATCGATGACCGGCTTAGACTTGGCCGAAGATACCGGCTTTGCCTCAATCCATTTAGTGAATTTATCTACCATGACGAGTAGATATTTCTTGTTCCTGGTCCCCCCTTTAAGTGGTCCAACCATGTCCAGCCCCCAGACCGCGAAAGGCCAAGTAATTGGGATCGCCCGAAGGGCCGTGGGGGGCATATGACTCTGATTTACAAAGAGCTGGCATCCAACGCAATGTTGGACCAATGTCTGGGCGTCTGTTCGGGCAGTGGGCCAAAAGAACCCTGCTCGGAAAGCCTTGCTGACCAGGGCCCAAGCTGCCGCGTGGTGACCGCCCATGCCAGCGTGAATCTCGGCCAGAAGCTGCCTTCCCTCCTCTTCGGATATACATCTCTGGAGGACGCCAGTAGTGCTTTTCTTATATAGCTCTCCCTCGTGGACTATATAGGCTTTAGATCATCGAATGATACGCCTGGCCTCAGTCTGGCCAGCCGGTAATTCTTGGCGGAGGAGGTAGGCGAGGAAGGGCTCGGTCCATGGCGCGATTACCGCCATGACTTCGTGAGCCGAAGATGTCATTTCGATGGCCGAGCCCCCGATAATTCCATTATCTGGTTCAATAGGCGGAGGGACGAGCTCTCCTGAGGTATTGGTTTTCCAGCCCTGGGCTTCCTCCTACCACACCACGGACGGCTTGAAAAGTCGTTCCAAAAAGGTGTTCTCGGGGACGCGGTCACGCTTAGCGCCCATTCGAGCAAGGATATCCGCAGCTTGATTGCTGTCACGAGGTATATGGTGAAACTCCAGTCCTTCAAAGCGGGCGGAGATTTTCAGGACGGTGTTGCGGTATGCTGTCATTTTTGGGTCTTTTGCGTCGAATTCGCCGTTGACTTGAGAGATGGCGAGATTAGAATGTCCCCGTACCTCGAGCCGCTGTATGCCCATTGACACCGCAATCCGAAGCCCATGCAGCAGAGCCTCGTATTCGGCTGCGTTGTTGGAATCGGTGTACATGATCTGGACTATGTACCGAATATTATCGCTAGTGGGTCATGTGAGGACCACGCCAGCCCCCAGCCCGGCGAGCATTTTGGACCCATCGAAGTACATCGTCCAATGTGAGTATGTACTGTACTCCCTAGGGAGTTCGGCTTCCGTCCATTGCGCGACAAAATCAGCCAAAACCTGAGATTTAATAGCTCGGCGCGGTCGATATATGATTTCGAAGGGAAGGAGTTCTATAGCCCATTTGGCTATGCGGCCGGTAGCATCTCGATTGTTAATTATCTCGTTGAGCGGTACTTCGGATGCAACCGTGACCGAGCACTCTTGAAAATAGTGGCGGAGCTTGCGGGATGCCATGAAAACTATGTAGGCGATCTTCTGATAGTGCGGGTACCTCGTTTTACACGGGGTGAGCACTTCGGATACGTAATACACAGGTTTCTGCACCTGGAGCTTGTGACCCTCTGTCTCTCGTTCGACGACGAGAACCGCGCTGACCACCTGATTCGTGGCCGAGATATATAGCAGCATTGGCTCGCCCGGGCTGGGTGTTGTTAAGATCGGGTTGCTGGCCAGCAGAGTTTTTATTTCCTCAAGTGCTTCCGCCGCCTCGCTGGTGCAGTTGAAGTTCTTCGTTCGTTTGAGAAATTTGTAGATCGGTAAGGCTTTTTCTCCGAGGCGTGAGATGAAGCAGCTCAAGGCTGCGACGCAGCCGGCCAGTTTCTGGAAGTGCTTTAGCTGAGTGGGGATCGCCAGCTCGGACAGTGCCCGTATTTTCGCTGGGTTGGCCTCTATTCCTCTATGGGAAACGATGAACCCGAGCAGCTTACCGGCCGGCACTCCGAAAACGCACTTTTCCGGATTGAGCCGTATATCGAAGATCCGAAGATTATCGAAGGTTTGCCGGAGATCGTCCACCAGCTGACTGACGTGTTTGGTCTTAACGACCACGTCGTCCACGTATGCTTCGACCGTTTTGCCAATTTGTTTTTCCAAACATGTTTGAATCATGCGTTGGTATGTAGCCCCTGTGTTCTTTAATCCGAAGGGCATTGTGTTGAAACAGAATGGTCCATAGGGGGTGATGAATGCTGTGGCCGCTTGGTCGGACTCCTTCATTTTGATTTGATGGTATCCGGAGTAAGCATCGAGGAAACACATCGAGTCATGTCCGGAGGTGGCGTCGATGATCTTGTCGATGCGGGGCAAGGGGAAAGGATCCTTAGGGCAGGCCTTGTTCAAATCCTTGAAATCGACGCACAAACGCCAGGACTTATCCTTCTTCGGCACCATGACCAGGTTGGCCAACCACTGAGGATGTTTGATGTCCCGGATGAATCCGGCTTCGAGCAACTTGGCCAGTTCCTCACCCATGGCTTGACGCTTGGGTTCGGAAAACCGACGGAGAGTCTATTTAACTGGCTTGAAACCTATGATTATGTTGAGGCTGTGCTCGGCTAATCTACGTGGGATCCCTGGCATGTCTGAAGGGTGCCAGGCGAAGATATCCCAGTTTGCACGCAGAAATTTTCGCAATTTTTCCTCGACCGCGGGATCCAGCTGAGCTCCGATGGACGCCATCTTGTTGGGATCCCAGCGGAGTGTGAGTCCGGAGTTTTGGGGGCCGCGTCCTGGATTGTCATGGAATCCGGTGCGCCGAGCTCTGGATAATTGACCGGGCGCGGGTGAGAGGATCCGGACATGCATGTTGAGCCGGAGTCTGGCTCTAAACCCTCTCCGGAGCCTTATTCGGCTGCCGAGCTGGAAGGCGTAGCCTGCTGGTCGGAAACTTGCACCTCATGCGTTTTTGGTTCGGAGGTAACGGGTGAGGCCTCTGAGGGGCCTTCGATAGTGGCGACCAAGTGATTAGTGGCGGGGGCATAAATTTCCCTGTCGTCGGTTTTAAGCCCGATCTGATCGTATACCGAGGACTGGCCATCAGCGATTCCCAGCGCTTGGATCTGATCTAGTATCCCGTTTAATGACGAGAGATCGGTTGATTCCAGGTTCGGGTAATTTGCGGGGTCAACCCGCAGTATGGCCGTGATGGGGGTGTCAAAATTCGCCCCGAAGTTATGTTTGGCCGAGGCTGGAGTTGGGCCACCAAGCGCGGAGGTCAGATCCGGGCTCAAGGTTGGATCTGCAGCGGCTACCGTCTCGGCAGTGGGGTTGGCCGTACTCGAAGTCGGCGCTTCAGGATTCGTGGGTCCGTCAGGCGAAGCTGAGGACCCCGTGAGGATAAGATCTCCCCGAGAGTCGGCGACGAATTCTAAGTTTCCAAACCTGATCTCCTGGTCGGGGGTGAAGCTGTCGACCCGGCCAAGGTGACCGGCCGGATCGGCGTGTAGCACGATGCTTCCGAACGCGAAGAGCTGGCCGGGAACAAAAGTGTCCATGCGGCTAGCGCTGTTGCTGATGATTAGGCGAGCCATTGATCCTTGATGACCCACGGCAGAACTCTCAATGAGAGCACCAATGTCGGTACCAAAACCGGCAGATCTCAGGTAGGGGATCCGAACTATGGGTCAAGGAGTCGATGGTAACAGGGAACGTAGAGACAGCGGTTTACCCAGGTTCGGGCCCTCTCAAGGAGGTAATACCCTACGTCCTGCTTGATTGTATTGATGTGATTGTATGAGGGTTACAGAGTTGATCTACCTCGAGATCGGCTGGGTTAAACCCTAGGTAATGATATCTCCCCTTCTATGGACTAGGCCTTCTGGTTTATATAGACACCAGGAGGTCCTAGGGTTACACATGGTCGGTTACCATCAGGGGACAAACATGCCGATTATGCCAACTGTTTCTTGGAGGAGACGCCTAGTCTTCGGAGGTTTCCTTCTGATGCACGGGGTCGTCCACAATTCGGCCTTCCATCGACGTGTAGAGGGCGGCCCATCAACCCGGCCTACGAGAGATAGGCCGGCAGCCCGAGTACCCCCTAGTCCGGGACACCCTCACTGAGGAGTTTTATAGGTAGCCTGTTTAGTTTCGCAGCAACATGCCAAGTTGTAGATTTGAAAGCCAAGCTTGTACTGGGCCGAGGTTATGTCTTATACTTGTTTTCCTTTTTCATACGATCGTAATCCCGTAGGGTTTCACTATCTTTCGATTTCGAGGACAGAATAGAACAACATTGAGTACAGCCCAAAAATTAGTAGCTTCAGCCGACAAAACCACACATGCTTGGGCAGACCTATCGGTTCATCACAAAGCCCCTACATCATCCACGAAGTTCTGAACTCTGGCACATATAGACTGATGAATCCCAAGAGCAGCAAGATCTTGGATACCTCCTGGGACATTGCCCAGCTGCGTCGTTTTTATACATAGACCTCTGATCTCTACTTTATATGTCTTAGTTCGATCCAAATTGTTTAGTTTGATCAGTAATAAATAAATGGGATTGCTATTTCACATCTAGATGCAATATACTTACCTCACATCTAAGTCTCCAACCACATGATTGATTGCTATAAGATTCGTGTAAACTGTTTTTTTAACACAGATTCGTGTAAACTGTTTGTCAAGTGCGGGCTGATGTTTCTCTGTTGCTGTGTTGATTTTGTTTTTTGGGGCCGTGTGCATCGTGGCTGCTTATATGGGCCATGTTGAGGTTGTTTCCCATGTTTTTCTCTGGCTGTGATTTTTTGTTTTTGCAACGAAGTGACACGGTGATGAATTGAAGTCAACAAAACATGTTTTATATGTGTGTATGTATGGCCTCTCCTATCCGTCCCCTACTAATTGTTTCTTTTTTTCTTTTTCCTTTTTTCTTCCCCCTTTTTTTTGTTTTTGTTTTACTTTTTATTATTTATTTGAAATTCATGAACTTTCTCAAAATTTATGAGTTTTTTGTCGGTGTCAGTTACCCATTATCAAACACGCAACTCCAAGTATCATCTTGCCCTGTAACTGTATGTCTTCAATGCAACTACAAGTAAGGGGCGGAAGTGTTTTTGTCGGAGGGCACTTGCATGTCTCTTATTAGAAACACAACTCCAAGCGTCACCCTCTGACTGCAACTACATGTCTTTTAACAAGACTGTAGATTTCTGGTAGGGACATAAGTGTTTGTCATCAAAATTGTTTTAAATGGATTTACTAAATATTATCTAGATGAGATTTAGCAATTATGAATTATTTTAAATTCATGATTTTTTTAATTTCTAATTTCTATTTTCTCCCTTTTCATTTTTTGTTTTTCCTTTTTCTTCTTTATTTATTTGTTTTAAATTCATGATTTTTTTTCACTCTGTCATATGTTCGCTTTAAATGTCATGCAAATCTTGATCGCAGGTTGTTTTGTCACGTGCGTCCTATGTCGCCCCATGTGTCTGGTGTCTACTTGTCGAACTGTTCGCGTGTGCGTCTTTTGTTGAGCTGTTTTCGCGGCGCGATCTGGGGTCCTGTTTAGGATTGGTTTGCTAATTTCTCATCTAAATGAGAGTTAACAATGTCTCATCTAACTCATATATTTGTTAGATACACGTGATTCTCAGTCGTGCTCGTTGTCGTTGTGTCGTGTTTTCTGTCCGTCCCTCGTGAAGCAGTGAGGCCCGATATGACTTTTTTAGTGGGCCGTTTTTATGTTTTGTGTATTGGGATTATTTTGTAGGCTGTAGCTTTTTTGTGGAGGGCCACGTGTCTTTTTATTCCTTGTTTTGTTTTATTTTTGGTTTGACTGTATAGCTACAGAAGAGCATAACTAGATTTTTTTTTCAGATTTGCTAAATCTAATCTAGATGAGATTTAGTGATGTCTCATCTAAGTCTATAACCATCCGATTTGTTTTCTTTTAATGTTCACACAAACTCGATCATGCGCGCCCGTGTCAGCTCGTTCTTTTTTGTCGCATGTCCCCTTGTCCCGTTTGTTTTGTGTCGGCATGTTCTCGCGTTTCTTTTCACATGGGCCCATATATGTCGTTGTTTTGGGGGGCTCGACAATGAAGCTTATCCCCCATCTTCTCACTGGCAGACCATGACCCTTGTTATTTTGCCCGTGTTTTGTTTTTCATCCCAGTTGCAGGTCCACCCTTGACTCACAACTAGGCCCGTAGTTTGTTTCATCCTAGTTGCAAGTCGACCCTTGACTCGCAACTGGGCTCGTAGTTTCATAGTTGTCCTAGTTGCAAGTCCACCCTTGACTCACAAACTGGGCTCGTAGTTGTCCGAGTTGCGTGTCCACCCTCGACTCGCAACTGGTGCATGTGTTTTGTTTCTTATCCTAGTTGCAAGTACACCCTTGACTCGCAACTGGGCCCATAACTTTTTTCATCCCAGTTGCAAGTCGGCCCTTGACTCGCAACCGGGCTCGTAGTTTCGTAGTTGTCCCAGTTGCAAGTCCACACTCGACTCGCAATCGGGCTCGTAATTATCCGAGTTGCAAGTCACCCCTCGACTCGCAACAAGATCCTGTGCTTTGTTTTTCATCCCAGTTGCAAGTCCATCCTTGACTCGTAACTGGGCCCATAGTTTGTTTCATCCCAGTCGCAAGTCGATCTTTGACTCGCAACTTGGCTCGTAGTTTCTGTTGGAAATATGCCCTAGAGGCAATAATAAATTGGTTATTATTATATTTCCTTGTTCATGATAATCGTTTATTATCCATGCTATAATTGTATTGATTGGAAACTCAAATACATGTGTGGGTACATAGACAACACTGTGTCCCTAGTAAGCCTCTAGTTAACTAGCTCGTTGATCAAAAGATGGTGAAGGTTTCTTAGCCATGGACATGAGATGTCATTTGATAACGGGATCACATCATTAGGAGAATGATGTGATGGACAAGACCCAAACTATAAACGTAGCATATGATCGTGTCAGTTTATTGCTATTGTTTTCTGCATGTCAAGTATCTGTTCCTATGACCATGAGATCATGCAATTCACTGACACCGGAGGAATACCTTGTGTGTATCAAACGTCGCAACGTAACTGGGTGACTATAAAGATGCTCTACAGGTATCTCTAAGGGTGTCTGTTGGGTTGGCATGGATCAAGACTGGGATTTGTTACTCCGTGTGACGGAGAGGTATCTCAGGGCACACTCGGTAATACAACATCACAATGAGCCTTGCAAGCAAAGTGACTAAAGAGTTAGCCACAGGATCTTGTATTACGGAACGAGTAAAGAGACTTGCCGGTAACGAGATTGAACTAGGTATAGAGATACCGACGATCCAATCACGGGCAAGTAACATACCGAAGAACAAAGGGAACAGTATACGGGATTAACTGAATCCTTGACATAGAGGTTCAACCGATGAAGATCTTCGTAGGATATGTAGGAACCAATATGGGCATCCAGGTCCCGCTATTGGTTATTGGCCGTAGAGGTGTCTCGGTCATGTCTACATAGTTCTCGAACCCGCAGGGTCTACACACTTAACGTTTGGTGACGATTAGTATAGTTGAGTTATTGTGTTGGTGACCGAAGGTTGTTCGGAGTCCCGGATAAGATCCCGGACATGACAAGGATCTCCGGAAGAGTCCGGAGATAAAGATTGATATATGTGATAATAGTGTTTGGATCTCTGGAAGGGTTCCGGAATTCACCGAAAGGGGTTCCGGATGTTTACCGAAGTGTTCGGGTGCAGCAACACTTTATATGAGCCAAAGGGGTAAAGCCCACGAGGTATTGGAAAGTGCAAAAGGAAGTTTTGCTGCTGCCTTAAGCGGTACTACCGCTGGTAAGGCAGTACTACCGCGTAAGCGGTACTACCACTTGTGTGAAGCGGTACTACCGCTCAAGCGGTACTACCGCTTGTACGCGATACTGTTGGAATCCGAGTTTGACTCTTTCCGTGCGGGCCAAACCGACCTTGTGCGGGCAAAACCGACCTTGTGGAGGCTTTCTCTCCAAGTTTAGACCCCAGGGCTCAACATATAAATAGAGGGGCAGGGCTAGCACATGGGACACATCAAGATTTCCCAAGCTATGTGCCGGCAACCCTAACCCTCTAGTTCCTCCCGTCATAATCTCCGTAGTGCTTGGCGAAGCCCTGCAGAGATTGTTCCTCACCACCATCACCACGCCGTCGTGCTGCCGGAACTCATCTACTACTTCATCATCGCTCGCTGGATCGAGGAGGTGAAGGCGTCATCAAGCCGTACGTGTGTTGAACGCGGAGGTGCCGTCCGTTTGGCACTAGTTCGTGATCGGATCGAGGGACGACTTGCGATTTGGATCGCGGAGACGTTCGACTACATCAACCGCGTTTCTTAACGCTTCCGCTTAGCGATCTACAAGGGTATGTAGATTCACTCTCCCTCTCGTAGATGCTCATCACCATGGATAGATCTTGTGTGTGCGTAGGAAATTTTTTGTTTCCCATGCAACGTTCCCCAACAGTTTCGTAGTTATCCCAGTTGCAAGTCCACCCACGACTCGCAAATGAGCTCGTAGTTTGACCCAATTGCAAGTCCACCCTCGACCTGCATCTAGGCATGTGTTTTGTTTTTCATCCCAGTTGCAAGTCCACGCCCGACTCGCAACTGGGCTCTTAGTTTATTGTTGTCCCAATTGCAAGTCGACCTTCGACTCGCAAATGATATCATAGTTTTGTGTAGTTTCCCAGCTGCAAGTCCGCCCTTGATTCGGAACTAGGCCCATAGTTTGTTTCATCCCATTTGCAAGTCCATCCTAGACTCGCAACTGTGCTCGTAGTTTCGTAGTTGTCCCAGTTGCAAGTCCACCCGCGACTCGCAACTGGGCTCATAGTTTTGTTGTTGTCCCAGTTGCAAGTCAACCCTCTGACTCACAACTGGGCCCTTAGATTCTGTTCATCCCAGATGCAAGTCCACCCTCGACTCGCAACTAGGCTCATAGTTTGTTTTTCATCCCAGTTGCAAGTCCACCTTTGACTCGCAGCTGGGATTGTAGTTTATTTTCATCCCAGTTACAAGTCCACCCTCGACTCGCAACTAGGCTCGTAGTTGTCCCAGTTGCAAGTCCTCCCTCGACTCGCAACTGGTCTCGTAGTTTTGTGTTGTTTCCCCAGTTGCATGTCCTCCATCGACTCGCAACTGGGCCCGTAGTTTATTTTCATCCCTGTTGCAAGTCCACCCACAACTCGCAAATGGGCTCAAAGATTTTTTTGTCACCTCAGTTTGCAAGTCCACCCTTGGCTTACAACTAGCACCGACTCTTTTTTGTTTCTCCGATCCTAGTTGCAAGCCCACCCTCTACGTGCAATCGGGTTTTTTGACTTTTTTTTGTTGCCTTAGTTACAAGCACCCTCGTTTTTGCGAGTAGGTTGCCCTTTGTTATTCTTCGCCCCAATTGCAAGTCCACCACCGACATGCAATTGGGCTCCAAGTTTTTTTATAGTACTTTTGTCTAGTTGTCTCAGTTGCAAGTCCACCACTCAACACGCAACTGGGCTCTTAGTTTGTTTTTCATCCCAGTTGCAAGTCCACCCTCGACTTGCAACTGGGCATGTAGTTTGTGTTTCATCCAAGTTGCAAGTCCACCCTCGACTCGCAACTAGGCTCATAGTTGTCCCAGTTGCAAGTTCACTCTCGACTCGCAACTGGGCCCGTAGTTTGTTTTGATCCCAGTTGCAAGTCCACCCTCGACTCGCAACTGAGCTCATAATTTGTTGTTGTCCCAGTTACAAGTCCACCCTCGACTCGCATCTAGGCCAGTAGTTTGTTTTATCCCAGTTGCAAGCCCACCCTTGACTCGCAACTGGACATGTTTTTTGTCTTTCATCCCAGTTGTAAGTCCACCCTTGACCCGCAACTGGGACCGAAGTTTGTTTCATCCCAGTTGCAAGTCGACCCTTGACTCACAACTGGGCTCATAGTTTGTAGTTGTCCCAGTTGCAAGTCCACCCTCGACTCGCAACTGGGCTTGTAGTTCTCCTAGTTGCAAGCCCACCCTCGACTCGCAACTAGGCATGTGCTTTGTTTTTCATCCCAGTTGCAAGTCCATCTTTGACTCTCAACTGGGCCCATAGTTTGTTTCATCCCAGTTGCAAGTCGACCCTTGACTCGCAACTGGGCTCGTAGTTGTCCTAGTTGCAAGTCCACCCTCGATTCGCAATTGGGATCATAGTTTTATTATTGTCCCTGTTGCAAGTCCACCCTCGACTCGCAACTGGGCATGTGTTTTGTTTTTCATCACAGTTGCAAGTCCACCATCAGCTCGCAAATGAGCTCATAGTTTGTTGTTGTCCCAGTTGCAAGTTCACCCTCGATTCGCAAATGGTATCGTAGTTTTGCGTAGTCGTCTCAGTTGCAAGTCTACCCTTGACTCGCAACATTGCCCATCATTTGTTTCATCCCAGTTGCAAGTCCACCCTCGTCTCGCAACTGGGCCCATAGTTTGTTGTTGTTCCAGTTGGAAGTCCACCCTCGACTCGAAACTGGGCTCGTAGTATCATTGTTGTTCCAGTTGCAAGTCCACTCTCGACTGGCAACTGGGCTCGTAGTTCTGTAGTTATCCCAGTTGCAAGTCCACCTCTCTTCTTGCAACTGGGCCCATTGTTTGTTTTCATCCCAGTTAAGTCCCCCCTCGACTCGCAACTAGGCCCGTAGTTTTGTACTTGTCCCAGTTGCAAGTCTACCCTCGTGTCGCAACTGGGCCCATAGTTTGTTTCCATCCCAGTTGCAAGCCCACTCTTGAATCGCAACTGGGACTGTAGTTTGTTTTTCATCCCAGTTGTAAGTCCACCCTGGACTCGCAACTGGGGCTCGTAGTTTGTAGTTGTCCCAGTTGCAAGTTCACCCCCCCACTCGCAACTGGTATCGTAGTTTTGTGTAGTTGTCCCAGTTGCAAATTCACCCTCGACTCACTACTGGGCCCATAGTTTATTTTTCATCCCAGTTGCTAGTCCACCCTCGACTCGCAACTGGGCATGTAGTTTGTTTCTCATCCCAGTTGCAAGTCCACCCTCGACTCGCAACTAGGCTCGCAGTTGTCCTAGTTGTAAGTCCATCCTTGACTCGCAACTGGTCTCGTAATTTTGTGTGTTGTCACAGTTGCAAGTCCACCCTCAACTCGTAACTAGGCCCGTAGTTTGTTTTCATCCCATTTGCAAGTCCACCCTCAACTCGCAAATGGGCTCGAATTTTTTTTGTCGCCTCAGTCTTACAACTACCATCGACCTTTTTTGTTCTCTGCTCCTAGTGTCAAGCCCACCCTCTACTTGAAATCGGGCTTTTTTCACCTCTTTTTATTGCCTTAATTACAAGCCCACCCTCGTTTTTGCTAGTAGGCCGTCCGTTTTTATTCTTCGCCCGAGTTGCAAGTCCACCACTGACTTGCAATTGGGCTCCAACTTTTTTTTATCATAGTTACATGTCCATCATCGACATGCAACTCGCCCCGACCTAACCCATTTTCATGTCCAACCTCGACATGCAATTCACCCAGGCCCAGTTGCATGTCCACCCTCGACATGCAACTCGCCCAACCTGGCCCGGTTTCATGTACAACCTGGCCCGGTTTTTGTCCCAGTTGCAAGTCCAGCTTCAACCCGCAACTAGGTCCATAGTTGTTTTTCGTTCCTTTGCAAGCTCACCCTCGACTCAAACTGGGCCCCATAGTTGTTCTTATCCCGGTTGCAAGCCTACCCTCGACTCACAACTGGACCCTGTAGTTGTTTTTCGTTCCTTTGCAAGCTCACCCTCGACTAACAATTGGGGCCCCATAGTTGTTTTTATCCCGGTTGCAAGTCTACCCTCGACTCACAACTGGACCCGATAGTTGTTTTTTATCCTAGATGCAAGCCCACCCTCGACTCGCAAATGGACCCCGTAGTTTGGTTTTTGTCCCAGTTGCAAGTCCACCCTCGACTCGCAACTGGGCATGTAGTTGTTTTTGACCCAGTTGCAAGCCCACCCTCGACTCGCAACTGGGCCCCGTAGTTGTTTTCGCCTCCATTGCAAGCCCACCCTTATCTCGTAACTGCGCTCGTTTTTTCATTATCCCAGTTGCAAGTCCACCCTCGACACGTAACTGGGCATGTAGTTGTTTTTGTCCCAGTTGCAAGCTCACCCTCGACTCGCAACTGGGCCCGTAGTTTATTTTTCATCTCAGTTACAAGTCCACCCTTGACTCACAGCTGGACCCGATAGTTGTTTTTCAGTTGCAAGCCCACCCTCGACTCACAATTGAACCCGGTAGTTGTTTCTTATCCCAGTTGCAAGCCCTTCCTCGATTCGCAACTGGACCCCGTAGTTTGGTTTTTGTCCCAGTTGCCATTCCACCCTCGACTCGCAACTTGACATATAGGTTTTTTTGTCCGAGCTGCAAGCCCACCCTCGACTCGCAACTGGGGGCCTGTAGTTGTTTTCGCCTCACTTGCAAGCCCACCCTCAACTCGCAACTAGGCCCCGTAGTTGTTTTCACCTCAGTTGCAAGCCCACCCTCAACTCGCAACTTGACCCTTTTTTCCGTTATTCCAGTTGCAAGTCCACCCTCGACTCGCAACTGGGCATGTAGTTGTTTTTGTCCCAGTTGCAAGCTCACCCTCGACTCGCAACTGGGCCCGTTGTTTATTTTTCATCTCAGTTACAAGTCCACACTCGACTCCAACTGGGCCCGCAATTTTATGTTGTCCCAGTTGCATGTCCACCCTTCACTCGCAACTGAGTCTGTAGTTTTTTTTTCCAGTTGCAAGTCCACCCTAGACTCGCATCTAGACCCATAGTTTTTTGTTTGTTTTGTTTTAGTTGCAAGTACATCGTCGACTTTGCAAGTTCATTGGTTTTCTCCTTTTTCTTTTTCTTTTTTTATTATTCTTCTTTTCTTTTTTATTTTCTTTTTCAATTTATGAACTTTTTCCAAATTTCGTGAACCTTTTTTTTCAAATTTACGAAAAACGTTCAAAAAACTGTGAACTTTTATCATTTTTCTGATTTTCCCTCAAATTACGAGCTTTGCCAAGTCATGGAATATTTGCAAATTCGTTATTTTTTTTAAATTGACAAACTTTTTTTTGAACTTTTTTTTCAAATTCATGAACTTTTTTCATTTTCACGAACTTTTTTCAAATTATGAACCTTTTCAAGTCGTGAACTTTTTAAATTTTGTTTTATTTTTATTTTTATGAACTCTTTTCAAATTCATGTTTTAAAGTCAACAGTCAACGTTTGGTGGACCACGGTCAAACGTTTTGAAATTCACGAACATTTTGTATAGATGCTCGCAAGGAAAAAAAAGCTAGCAAGCGACCTGTAGCAAGCCAAGCAACCTGTAGTAAGCGCTAGCAAGCAACCTAGCGATGCATCGCTTGCGTCAACAAGGAGCGAAAAGTGAGCTGCCACTGGGCCATGGCCCGCTAGGGAGGGCGTGAGCGCCAAACGAGTCTCCTGGCGCAGGAACTCTCGACAAACAAAAAATCAGAGACAAACAAAGAAACAAAAAAGGCCACAAACAGTGCTGATGTCATACTTAGATGTGAGGTATTATCTCACATCTAGATGAGCCACAAACAGTGTTGATGTCATACTTAGATGTGAGGTATTATCTCACATCTAGATGAGATATAGTCAGTCCCATAAATAAAATTAGTTCGCTCCATGCTGAGTTTCATGCCATTTTATATATGATCTTACTAATCTGATTACCCCGAGCGACACTCGGGGGCTACATCATCAACCCACTAGGTGCGCTGCAACCCGGTGCAGCCAGAACTCTTAGTTGTTTTTTGTCTTATTGCAAAGACCTAAGTATTATGTACTATTCAGCAGAAGGCCCACTCTTTGTCTCCAATAGACAATCTACACCTTAGGAATACGGTTAGGTTGGCAACCCCAACTTCTGGTCTGCTCTTTGAGGGTATGATTAAGTTGGCAAGAGCAAAAGCTGAAAGCTAGCTACATACAGAAAGGGATCTGATGCATACATAAGCACAAAAACACATAGAGATTAATTCATGCAATTAAAAATACTTAAAGGCATACATAAAGTTTGTCCTACACAAAATATTTATACATAGAAGACCTATTCTACTCTTCCCCTTTTGCCGGGGGATCTTCCATGAGCTCATCATGGGGGCAGTAAGATGCCAGCTTCCATGCCGCAGACTCCATCTTCAGGCCCAGTACTTGGATGACAGGCTCATTAGGGAGACACCTTCCTACACTTTACCCAATCTCAGAGTTGGGTAGTGGGAATAAACCCTCGCCAGAGCCATCCGAGCTCCTTCACGAGCAGTAGAGACCTTCCATTTCTAGAGCTCTGACAATCCATTCTTCAGTAGTTCGGCCAGGGAGGCTGCGCCCTTCCCGAGGTCTGCCTCTGGGAATAGTGCAATGCGAGACTCCTTCGCTATGGCCATCACCGCTTCTGCCCCTGTCTATGCCTTCTTCATGCAATCCAGTTCCTTCTCCCCAAGGATGCTGGTATCGCCAAGAAGGGCATCGGTAACAAGGCTGGAGGCATTAGTTCTTGGCAAGCTTGTAGTTGGCTACATAAAACAAAAGGAAGGCAATTAGAATTGCTCGTACATGATTTAACGGATCGGAAATCTTGTCTATAGACTAAACATTTACAGTCAGCAGCCTCCCTGGCATCTGCCAGAAGAACCTCCGTTGTCCTGAGCTTCTCCTCGGCCTGCATTGTTCCTCGCATCTTCTTCCAGCTTGAATACGTGAAATGGAAGACGCCAATCTCTGCTACCTGAGCGCGGAGAGACTCCACTTCTCTGCACTGCTCGATAGCGAGCCTCAAACGGTCTTAAATTTCTATATGGGAAAAATGCAGCTCCTAGAAATCCTCTGCGACCTTCATGGCTCACTCATAATCACGGCGAAGGCATGGGATCTCTGTTTCAGTAGCTTCAGAACATATATTATTAGCCATTGCAAAAAGGAAAAGGAAGAAACAAAGTAAGCGACAGAACACTCACCTTCTGCTTGCTCCTTGACTCTCGCCTTGGCGAGCCTCAGCTCCCTATCCTTCCTCGCTGGTTCTACATGGCTGGCCACGACATCAGAGGTGGCCGTGATGTAGTGTGACTTAACATGGCTGCGTTTTCGCAGATTCTGCCATGATAAAAGAAAAGAGTTAGTCCTGGATGCAAAATAAGACCCTCCATCAGAGCAATTGCTTTGATAGAGGCTCGGGGGCTCCACCCACTAGGTGCGCTGGCCACGCTCCCAGTGATTATCAAAGAAAAACTAAGAACTTGAACCTCTGCCAGACCAATAGCTGTGACAGAGGCTCGTGGGCTACACCCTATGGGTGCGCTGGCCGCGCCCCCATAGGTAGAAAAATTGCAAAAAAAAAGACATGAAGGTAACCAGACTTACCCCCATGTTTAGCCGCAGGATCTGTGTGGCATCCTTGTGGAAGCCCTGCAGATACTTGATCATCTGGGGTATATACCCTAGAAAATCATCGATGATAGGAGCAGACTTGGCCCACTCTGTGGCCACCTTTGTATCATCGATGCTGCCAATCACCTTTGTTGGATCAAAGGGATTGACAATACTCATCCTCATGGGATGGTCTTTGGCAAAGCCGAAGGGAGAAGGGCGCTGATATTGCTCGCCCTCCGCCACCCAGCCGGGCTGCCAGCCGAGCTTCCTCAGAAGCTCGTCCTCATCATCCTTCGGCATTGTCCTCCTCGAGCTGCTCTACCCTTCATAGGCAGGCGTAGAGCTTGGCCTAGACCTCCTCGCCTCGCTTCCTTGGGGCAGGGCAGATGTCTCCTTGACCGCAGAAGAGCTTCGAGCATTGTGCTCGGGAGTGTTCAACCCCACCTCTAGATGAGGTGGGGGGCTTGGTGGCAGATCCTCCACGCCAGCAGAAGCCTCTGCGTTGGTGCATGGAGGGGTAGAAGGCATCACCTCTTCCATAGAAGGCATCACCTCTTCCATAGAAGGCATCTGCTCTTCAGCAAAGAATCATTGAGCGTCGGCAGAGGGCCCCTGCTCCTCAGCAGAGGAGGCGACTCTGTCTACATTGGCTCTTCAGCCATAGTGCCGCTGCTCTGCTTGGTGGCCTCTCCTTCCTTCAGGAAGAGGTCTATCTTCTTGCTGTCAGGACAAATAGAAGACATGCTGGTTACCTATAATTGAACGTGATAAAGGAAAACCTTACATTATAAAGGCAGGGCCCTTACCCAGATGCCTTCCATGGGTTGAAACCTTTCTTTCTCCCCTTCTGCGCAGAAGAGGAGGGCTCCCGCTAGTCGCTGCAGACTGGCTTTGTGGGGGCGCTTGACAAATGGGGGTGGTGTCTACGGGGTCTTCGATGCGGATCCTGCGAGACGCCTTCCTATTCCAAGTATTGACAGAGGGGCCCATCTTCTCGCAGTCAGCTTCAGGGGCGGCCGCATCAGGCGCAGCCTTTCTCAAAGACCTCTTCCTAGCATTGCTGCTAGGCTCGGCTGGCGCTGCAAAGCGCAGGTCATTTTCCGGCTGATCCTCTGGCAGAGGAGGATCAGAAGCGAAACCTTCAAAGGTATAAGAAGAAAGAAGAGGCCAGGTTATAAAGAAGCTCTGATAGTCTAAATGAAAAAGGCAGAAATCTAAAACTACTCCCTCCGTTCCTTTATATAAGGTGTATTTGTTTTTTGATAAAATTCCAGAATGTAAGGTGCATTTGTTCTAATTCCCTTGCTAGCCCTCCTAAAAAAGGAAAGCATCTCTTTTCTGATTGTCTGGATCTCTCCTTATAGCAAAAGAAGGAAACTATCTCTTTGTCGATTGCAAGTATCTCATATTTTTTTGGACTAATTGATTCACTTTCCACTAACCAACAAATTTTCCAAGGGTAATTTAGTCTTAACATGTCTATAATTAGGTGCCTTGGTCACCGTGTTGAAAATAATACACCTTACATAAAGGAACGGAGGGAGTACTAGACAAAAACATACCCACGGAGGTGGGTGAGCGGCATGGTAACTAGGATGGTCTTCGCCCCAGCTGTAAAAACGGTCGTGGTCATCCTGGGGGATGTCCAGATAGGCCCTGATCTTGTCGATGATGTCGTCTTCATGGATGGGCTCTCTGGTCATCTGATGGGGGTCTTCTTCCCCGATGTACTCAAACATATAACCGGTCCAAGCTCTCAGAGGCTGGATTTGGCGGCGCAAAAATGCCTTCATGACTGCATAAATGGTCAGCCCCTCTTCCAATAGGTGGATGACTACTAATGGTAAATAGATTTGCTAGGCACCCCAGTGTAGGAGTTTGCAGCACACAGCAGGTTTTCCCTCAGTGAGAAACCAAGGTATCAATCCGTGGAGGTACCGGTATCCTGCAACAGTTGAATGCTCTGCAGCACAAATAAAACTTCACTTGTGTCCCAACAGCTCTAACAAGGGTGTCAACCTTGCTAGTCTTGCTAGTTGCACAAGGCAATTAAAAGATAACGTGGGAAGAATATTGTTGCTATTTTGGGACTAAAATAGAACTAAAAATAAAACATCTTGTAAATGTTGTTGGAAGGTGATTCTTATGTTAAAAACTGGACTGGGGTTCATAGGTTCACCAAGTATAACTCTCCAATACATAAAAGTGCGGTAAGTAACATGACCATGTGACAAAGTGCATGATGAAATATTTTTTTGCTGATGCCAGACATATGAAAGTGTTGATTCTTGTATAGGCAATATGTCCAAATACTATAGACCGAAATCCATCTACATCTATAGCTAAATAACCCGTTCATAGGCCCAGATCCGTTTGCACCATCTGAACATTAAGACGGGGAATTGCCTTAAGCATGATGACATATTTTTGTTCAGGTGACTGCCATGAATCTTCTACTAAACATTAACCCTTAGTGGCAACAATTCAATACAAGCCTTTTCCACTTTCTGTTACTGCTGTAGATTATTTGCAAGATTGAACCCAACTAATGCACACCACTCCCACTATTGATTATCCATCTAAACTGGCCAAGATTAACAAGCAACCGGAGAGAAATATACATCTATAGATCAAATATAACGGCATTCACAAATCTGAATATAAAGGGATAATTCAGCACATGATCTACATCACTGCTACAAACTCATCAAATTAACCATACAAGTACTAGGTAGATAATGTGGCTATTGTATTGATCATCAAAATACATCAAGGCGAGGGTTTACAACTTGGCTACTGCCATGAGCCCATAGTCCAGGGGCTGGACTATTCACAACTCATCTGGGAGCGCCAGAATCGATGTTGGTGATGATGGAGATGAATTCCTCCCTTCGGCAGAGTTCCAAAACAGGGCTAAAAATGAAGATCGCCTCAGAAACGCGATGTGGCGGCCGCGGAAAAATGCTCGATAATTACGGTGAACTTTTGGGGGTATATATAGACCACCGGGCACCTAAGGCTAGCCAGAGGGTCCCACAGGCCGTAGGCGCCATCCCCAGGCGCCCAGAGCACTGGGGGTGGCCCTTGGTCTAGGGCTTTGGCTCCTGGGTCTTCTCCCGTCATGAAACTTCCCGAACTATTTTTCATTTATTTTTTGACGGACTTTTTTGGGGATTTTTCTGAAATTACAAAAACAGCATAAAAAGGAACTGGCACTGGGCACTTGATTAATATGTTAGTCCAATAAAAGTTGATGAAAAGTATGCCCAAAGTGTAAGTAATTGATAGCAATATAGCATGAATTATACAAAAATTATCGATACGTTTGAGACGTATCAGCATCCCAAAACTTATTCCATGCTCATCCTCGAGCATGTAGGTGATTACAGAAGATAATTTTTGGAGATAACAGAACATAATTTTTAGAGATGAATGCTATCAATCATGATCATGGTTAACTGATGAGTCACTTGCAGTGAGTTTGGATCAATAAAAGAGACATTTTGCAAAGGCTTATATTAGCAATCTTCAACTATCTCAATGCAAACAAAAGAGGTTCCTACATATTTTTTTATAATGCATCAAGTCTAAATTATCAATGCCAAAGGTTTAGAAAGAAGATAAAGTTTCATGGGGTACGCAATGATAATCATCTATGCATAGCATGTATATACGGCAATCACTACTAGGCTAACCCAAGATACAAGATCGAATACGATCACTTGTTGGATTTTTGCTCTATTTCACAATCTTCACATATTCAGAATCTGAGCGCAAGTGTGAGTCCGTACCCTAATCATGGCTAAGAGAACATAATGAGGGGTTTTAAAGAAGAAGAAAAGAAAGTCTTGCAACAACGCAGCTGACCATTAGGACAAGAGGAAGACCTAATGATCGATATTGTGCAAGGAGTAGTGATTGTCATACAACTAGGGTGCACATAGAGCTATATATGAATGAAAGCTCCCTTATGAACTAATGTGGGTGCATCCAACTTGCTAGCTCACGAAGACCTGGAGCTCATTTGAGGAGGCTCATCTTTGGAATATACAAGCCAAGTTCTATAATGTGAAGTCCCCACTAGTGTACATGAAACTCATGAACTCTCAACAATGCAATGAAGCTGTGCTACTTTGAAGCACTTATTTGTTTCCTATGCCAGGTGCTACTTTGAAGCACTTTACAAGATTTTCTACTATGAACACTTAGTGCTACCTTGAAGCACTTTAAATGTGTACTCTAAAAAGGATAATGGTGTTGCTCCTTCTGTCTCTCAATTTTTTGGTGCCTCCGTGGCACATCTTTTTTTTTATTTGGCACCTCCGTGGTGCATCTTTTATTTTCTCTCAGGGTAGAAGCAACACCTTACAATGATGACTAGTACACATTTCTCAACTTCATCTAAATGCAAACATAGCTTTTACTATGTACATGAAAATAACTCTCTATATGATGCCTCTGGTAGTGTACCAGGATGTGTAATGATCTAGCGTAGCATGTCTATATTAAACAAATGGCAATGCCATGAAAAACACAATGCTAGCTATGATGATCATGCAAAGCATATGACAATTAAAACATATCTCTAGTCATGTAACGTAAATGGTAGTTCATGGCAATTTACTAGGAATGGCTTTGGAAATGCCATAAGTAGGTAGGTAATGTGGCTATTTTGAGGAGATGTTTGGTTTATGTGTAGGAGAACAAGAGGAAGTCCTCCCACATGGTTGTATGTATTAGAGAAGGATGCACCATGTCTCTATGTGAGAGTGGGCAATGCTCGGTACCGAAGAGGCTAGCAAAAAGGATATTTGGGTGGAACTACAGAACTCAACAACTTGCATTAATCATAAAGAACTCATCAACCAAATAAGTGCCTCATGGCATTACTAGAGCATAGTACAGCAAGCCAAGTATCCCGTGTGGTTTGATTAGTAGGTTCAGAACCATCGTTCGCCCTCGGCCGCATCAAAGTCGCTAGTCTATGATGGTTGCATGCAAATAAAACTATGCAATTTTTGCTGCTCATTTGAGTCCCCAATTTTTATTTGGTGTTAGGTGAAAGAAAGGAAATGGTTCTTCTAAACCTGAGTGCATTATCCTATCTCCAAATAGAAGTAGCTACTCCACATACAAATTAACATTGATAAGAATGCCTCAAAATCCAAGCCAAAAATCCGCAACTATTGAAACAGATTCTACCTCGGTGTTCTTATCAAGTTAATTACTATGCCAAGCACACAAGACTTAATGTCCAGTACTAAATCCAAGATAATAATCTCAAGATACTACATTAAAACATGTGGCAACTAAGTCCTATAACCTTCCAACAAAATATAAGTGAAGCAGGGGAAGTTATAAATGCACAACACGCCATATCTATTACTCCAGCAGATAAAAGTAAAGCACAAAGAGTAAATAGCCAAGCCCAGTACAAACTCTCCATAGTGATGGAAATGACCAGAGGTGATGATTACATTTATTCAAAAGGAAAAACAAAAGAAATGGTCCAAGTAAATGCAAACAAAGCAAAACTATATAAGAGGGATTCAAGAGGGATCATACAATGGTTGCTGATGAAGAATGGGGATGCCTTGGGCATCCCCAAGCTTTGCCTTTTGGGTCTTCTTAGAACTAAAGTGGGGATACCTTGGGCGTCCCCAAGATTGATCCTCAAACCCTTCTGGCTGCTTTTGATTGTGATGGCATCCCTAATGAAGTTAACCTGATGGAAACAGTAAAGCTTAAGGGAACGGTGAGCCGGGGTTAGTTCATAAATAATAATAAATAGTTCTACTTGCTGTATGTAAATCAGGGCAACATGACACAATAGCAGCTACAGCAAACGACACAATCATAGGCTCTCTTGATCAAGGAGACACTGACAACTATGCAATCCTATAGCAAATACAACAGATGCACAAGAATTTGTCAAAATAGACCGGCATGTAGAAATGTAATTTTAGACCAGACTTCCTTAACTCGGAAAATTCTCAAAAAAGTTAAGATAAATACTAGACATACGTTGTTCTGCTCTGTAAAAATTTCAGGACAAAAGGATACTCCAGTAAGGAGTACCAATTTTTACCAGAAAAGCAAACAATAGAAAATAGAACAACAACTACCACGAAGTCTAATCATTCAAACTAATTACATAACTTGGCACTTTATTAAAAGAAAACAAGAAAATGACTTTGCTACTGTAAGGTAGCAAGTACTAATTTATTCAAATAAAACAAAAATCTAAATGTGGGCTGCCTCCCAGAAGCGCTTTCTTTTGTGCCTTTGAGCAAGGCATGATAGTTTTCAAAGGATTTTCAAGTTTTATCTTCTGCACTACATGGAGCTATTCAATCCGAACATGATTTCATATCCACTTATATTTCTCTTTCTTGGAAAGTGTTATAAGCCTTTCCTCATTGGGAATTGAAATTTTTTAGTTTCTTCTTTCAGATCAATTATTGCCCCTACAGTTCTTAGAAAAGGTCTTCCTAATATAATTGGACATAAAGGGTTTGGTTCCAGATCCATAATAATAAAATCGAAAGGGACATAATTCATATTAGCAAGCACAGGAATATCTTGAACTTTTCCAATTGGTTTCTTTACGGTGCTATCTGCCAAGTCGACATTAAGTTCACATTTAGTAAGGGGTTTTAATCCAAGTGCATCATATTGTTTTTTAGGAATTGTGGATACACCTGCACCTAAATCACATAGAGCATCACAAGTAAAGTTATTAATGCTAATCTTTATGGATGGTTCCCAACCATCTTACAACTTCCTAGGGATCAAAACTTCTTTATTATATTTCTCTTCCCTAACAAGTAAGACAGCTTCAGCAATATATTTAGTAAAGTGATTTCTTTGCTCTAAAGACATAGGCTCCTTAGCCATATTTTGTAAAGCTTTAATAAAACCAGAGAGCTTAGAATTGTAATAATCAAATTCATCACCCTCCGAATCAGTGGGATCATCAATGCCTAAAATTTTAACCTCTTCAAACCCACTTTTCTCAACAACAAAAAATAGATTCACGGGCTTTTTCTTCTCGAGCCCTTCTAGCTTGTATCATGCATAATGTCTCAATGTTTTTATCAATTTTAACTTGCAACCTTTTAAGAGACTCTTTAGTACCATATTTAGGTGGAGGACATTTCAGCTTTCGAGCTTCTACATCATTAGCATTTGTTTCCACCTTGTCAACTAAAACTCCCATTCTATCAAAAATTTCTACAAAAGTTTTATTCAATTTTTTTTGGGAAGTGATAAATTCTTTAACCATTGCCCCTAGACCAGTGGATATTTGATTATTACCTTAAGAATTGTTTGAAGGATATGGTTTAGGATAGTTGTTCCCATAATTATTTCTATAAGGATTATTGTTGAAATTATTTATAGCAATGAAATTAACAACAATATTGTTTTTATTTTGCTCAACCATATCACCAATAGAAACATCATTGGAACTAGAAGCATTACTTTTCATGGACAACATAGACATAAGTATATCAATTTTCTCATTCAAGCTACCAACTTCCTCTATGGAGCTTACCTTCTTTGCTGTTGGAGCTCTCTCAGTATGCCATTGGGCATAGTTTGTCATCATGTTGTCCAATAGGGCTTTAGCATTTGCTTGAGTCATGTTCATAAAAGTTTCACCTGTAGCTGAATCTAAAAGATTCCTTGACATAACATTATGTCTAGCATAAAAAGAATGAAGCATTAGCCAATCATCTACTCCATGACTTGGAAAATTTCTAAGCATGCTTTTTATTCTTTCCCATGATTGTGCTAAGTGTTCATTATCACTTTATTTAAAATTCATGATAGTGTTTCTAAGTGGTATTATCTTAGCAGGAGGATAATACTTTCCAATAAAAAGTTATTTGCATTTGTTCCAAGAATCAATGCTACCTCTAGGTAAAGATTGTAATCATTCCTTAGCCCTAGCTCTTGGTGAAAAAGGAAACAATTTTAGTTTCACATAATCAGCCTCTCCTTCATTATATTTTTGCATGTCACAAAATTCAACAAAGTTGTGCAAATGAGAAGCAGCATCTTCACTAAAATTTCTAGAAAATTATTCTTTCATAACCAAGTTGAGCATAGCGGAGCTAATATCATAAGATTCAGCACTAATAGTGGGTGGTGTGATGTAGGAGATATGCCCTAGAGGCAATAATAACAGCTATTATTTATCTCCAAGTTCGTAATTATGTTTATTTTCCATCTTATAACTACAATGGTCCTTGAGGCCGTATATCCATAAAGTCTCAGAGGGAAACCCATATGTACGTGTGGAATAATAAACGGTAAAATGTATTCCTAGTCATGCATCTAAGACTAGCTCAAGTGTTGCATGATGATCATGTTTTCCAGATCATGGGCATGTCTATGCTGGCAACTTTGAGGACACAATGTTGGAAGAACACTTGTGTTGAATCGATCCAAATTGATGTTATGCTATGAGATACATTCATCACAAATTAATGGTAAATAACACAGAGAAAGTTAACGTTTGCATAAATCCTTAGACCATGAGAGTATCGAGTTCCTTCATGCTTGCTTCATGCACTTTGGGGTTTTTTAAACATCATCCGTAATAGGGTGGCTATTACGGCGGCTTACGAGTTCATGGAAAAGTATGACAAGGGACTAGATAGCTCAAGATTGGGATTTGCTCCTCCGACGATGGACAGATATTCTTTGGGCAGTCTCAGTGTTATGGTATCCATCATCGTCTGGCCAGACACAGTGTGATTTGATCACAGGGATGCCGGCAACGTGAAAAGAGAACAAAACTGGTAATGAGGAAACTGGCATAGTGAACAAGTTGTTGATTCACGTGGATGCCATTAGATCTCACCTCGGGTATTTGTAACATATCACGAAGCAACAGGAATAACACACGGAAACTAACAGGTTCACTCGAATATTCATTCGTGTGGGTATAGGGATCAATATGGATGTCCACGGTTCCGCTATTGATCATTGATCGGAAAGTGTTCCGGTCATGTCTATACTTCACCGAACCTACAGGGTCACACACTTAAGGGTCATCTATCTACTGAGTACTAGATAGGGAGTCAGAAAGAAAGTCACCGGAAAAGTTTTGGAGATACTGGAATAGTTCCAGAGAGAAAGTCGACGAAAAAGTTTCGGAGACGACAGAAAAGTTTCTGTGTGAAAACCAGAAACGTTCTGGAGAAAAATCATCATACAAAAATGCTTCGGAATGCGTCCAAAATTATTTTATGGGGTGCCGAAAATGTTCTGGACCTTTGGGAATTTTTTTGGATTAAACAGACACGGATTTTTTTTCATGAAATGTAGTCATGAATAGTGGTGTGAATAGTGGCAACACTATTAGGGTACATGTACCCTTTTGGAGTTTTGTCCCAAAAAGTCAAGGGTCATGGTGGGACCCCCTTTGGGAGCGGGGCCCACTCATGTGTGGCCAGCCATGGGGAGCTCCTCCATGGAGCTCCACTTGCCACCCCATTTTGCCCTTATGAAGGACATTTTTCATGGGCATTTTAGTATTTTCAAGTGGCCCTCTACCCCTTGCCTCACACTATAAATAGAGGTGGAGAGAGCTCTCCATTTCACTCAAGCTTCTCTCAACACATGCCATGCAATGATCTGGCTTTCTTTTCTTCCTCAAACGAAATAGTTTCGTAGCCGAAAGGCTGTCTAGTCTCTGGTAGGGCCTAGTTCTGGGCGGCGAAGCCTTGCCGGATAGTTGACACCGTATGTGTGCAACCTGGTAGAGAGGTTGTAGTTTCGATCTTAGTTCGAGAGTGCCCCCCGAAGGGCTGTCCGAGTGACCGTCCGAGATTCTGAGAGTGCCTCCCGAAGGGCTATCCGAGTGACCGTCCGAGATTCTGAGAGTGCCTCCCGAAGGGCTGTCCGAGGGACTGTCCGAGGTTCTGTCCGAGAGCCTCCCGAAGGGCTGTCCGAGGGACCGCCTGAGGGGCTGTCCGAGGGAATACATCCTCGCGGTTGGGAGGTTGTAAAATCCAAGTTGCGGGGATCTGCACCGACGATCTTCGCCAACTCTACTTCCGCTGCGCTACGAGTTGGTAACGATCAGATTAAACCTTGTATGCATCTTCATAGTGGTCCTGGGCTGGTGCGCAGGTCAATTTTTTTTGTTTTCTACTGCGTTACCCTACATGTGATAGGTGTGCTCATGAAGTCATTATTGTTGGTGGTAGAGAAGTCTTTCAACTTCACATTTGCACCAACGGTACCCATTACAACTACTAAACAAAAAGTAACTACTTGCTGAAATTATAAATCTTTTTGGAGTTTTTGATAGCTTTGTAAAAATAAAACACTAACAAGGATAAAAACTACAACTGGACAAGATATAAAACAAGGAAGATAATAAAAGTGATATAGAACCTATTGAGAGAAATATACCTCCCGGGCAACGGCACCAGAAAAGGGCTGCTAATGGAAAATAGCCTTGTTGGGCTCCCTAGTGTAGGAGTTTGGAGCACCCAGCAAGTTTTTCCTCAGTGAGAAACCAAGCTATCAATCTGTGGAGGTACCGGTATCCTGCAATAGTTGAATGCTCTGCAGCACAAATAAAACTTCACTTGTGTCCCCAACAGTTCTAACAAGGGTGTCAACCTTGCTAGTCTTGCTAGTTGCACAAGGCAATTAAAACATAATGTGTAAAGAATATTTTTGGTATTTTCGGAATAAAATAGAATAGACAATAAGACAACGTGTAACTGTTGTTGGAATGTGATTCTTATGCTAAAAACTGGACTGGGGTTCATAGGTTCACCAAGTGTAACTCTCCAATACATAAAAGTGCGGTAAGTAACATGATCATGTGACAAAGTGCATGATGAAATATATCTTTGCTTATGCCAGACATATGAAAGTGTTGATTCCTATATAGGCAATATGTCCAAATAATATAGACCAAAATCCAATGGCATCTATAGTAAATAACTCATTCATAGGCCGAGATCCGTCTGCACCATCTGAACATTAAGTGTAAACACGGGGAATTGCCTTAAGCATGATGACATATTGTTGTTTAGGGGACTACCATGAATCCTCTACTAAACCTTAACCCTTAGTGGCAACAATTCAATACAAGCATTTTCCACTTTCTGTCACTGCGGTAGCTACTTGCAAGATTGAACCCAACTAATGCACACCACTCCCACTATTGATTACTCATCTAAACTGGCCAAGATTAAACAAGCAACAAGAGAGAAATATACATCTATAGATCAAACATAATGGCATTCACAAATCTGAACATAAAGGGATAATTCATCACATGATCTACATCACCGCTACAAACTCATAAGATTAACCATACAAGTACTAGGTAGATCATATGACTATTGTTGATCATCAAAATACATCAAGGGGAGATATTACAACTTGTCAACTGTCATGAACCCGTAGTCCAGGGGTTGGACTACTCACAACTCATCATGGAGAGCGAGGATCGATGTTGGTGATGATGAAGATGAATTCCCCCCTCCGGCAGAGTTCTAGAACAGGGTTGAAAATGAAGATCGCCTTGGAAACGCGATGTGGCGGCGGTGAAAAAAATGATCAATAATTAGAGTGAAGTTTTGGGGGGTATATATAGACCATCGGGCACCGAAGGCCAGCCAGAGGGTCACACAGGTTGTAGGCGCCCCTAGGCGCCTAGAGCCATAGGGCGCCTACACCAGGCGGCTAGGCACCGGGGGTGGCTCCTGGGTCTTCTCCTGCCATGAAACTTCCCAAACTATTTTTCCTTTATTTTTTGACGGACTTTTTGGGGATTTTCCTAAAATTACAAAAACAACAAAAAACAGAAACTTGCACTGGGCACTTGATTAATATGTTAGTCCAATAAATGTTGATAGAAAGTATGCCCAAAGTGTATGTAATTGATAGCAATATAGCATGAATCATCCAAAAATTATCGATACGTTTGAGATGTATGAATGATGCCTTGGAAGAGGGGGATGATGTTCTTGAGCGTCTCGTTGTCTGGACGATCATTCCAGCACGCCCTTCACATCGGGACCTTGACAGAGAAGTATGGCAGGCCAGGCGTCGTGTTCTTGATGTAGAACCAGGTCGCTTGCCAGTTCTTCACAGCCTTGTTCAGCGTATAATCCAGATACTCCATCTTGATCGATGCCTTCTTATGCCACAGACCCCCCATAATCTTGAAAATCACGCTGCCAAACCCGTTCATCTTGTCGGCGCGGGGGTTTAGCCTGACGCAAAAGAGGGAGCGCCAGAGGTTGAAGTGAGGGTTAATGCGTAGGAAGCATTCGTAGAGGGTGACGAAGATGGCCACTTGGAGGACATAGTTGGGGTTGAGGTTTCGAAGCTCTAGCCCATAGAAGAAAAGCAACCCACGCAAGAAGTTATTCACAGGAAGTGACAAACCAAGGTTGACGGCGGCAAACAAAACCACTTCATCAGAGCTAGGTAGCGGTCCCCGGCGCGGCGCGCCGCGCCACCAGGCACCCTGGTGGCAGGAGACCCTCCGTCTGGAGCTCATCCAGATCATGGATAGTGACATGGGTCTCCATGAAATTGTCCGCATGGAATCCAGGAAATCATACGATCCCCACGGATCTGTTTCCCTCTCGTAATCCCAGAGGCGGTTGTCCTCGAATTCGCGCTCGAAGCTCTCCTCACCTTAACCACTGCGCACTCGAGCAGAGCACGTAGAGGTGGTGGGGAGGGAAGGGGGCGTGAGATTTGGGGAAGATCTGAGCTCAAGGGGCGCCAATGCTGAGGAGAGGAAGGGGAAGACAAAGGTAAGAGCAGGTAAAAAGCACAGTAAAAGCCATCTTTGTTATCTTATAGTAAGAAACACCGAAGCGTCCGAGGCTATCTACTCGCCACATGTCCCACAATTCCTTTGAAATGTCCCATGACACGCGGAAATTGAGGTAGTTAATGGGCGCTTGCATTCGTTGCTAACGTCACACGTACAACAGGAGTGACCTTTCATACTCCTTGACCAAGTTTGACTCGTTTCAAGCCGGACCCTATGGCTCTTTGAGTTCTCGGTCGCTTGGAATGGGCTCAGGTTAGGTTTGATCTATTCAAAGCTAATCAAAGGGCACCATGCACCATCGGTCGCTCCAATCAGACCAAAGGTAAAAAAAAGATCGCTGACGTCCTTGTTTTTTAAAGAGCAACCTCTAGCAAGGCCGCGGATGGCGGGGCATCACCCTGATGGCAACTAGTTCGGTAGAGCATTACTTCTGACAACTCGCAAACTTCGAGCTTAGCTCTGATAGTTCTGCAGACACCGGTGCAACACCCAGACGGTGGCCAAAATCGCCGGATCATCACTCTAATGGCGTAGGACTTCTAGAGCTTAGCTCTGATAGTTCGAAGATAGTCCTTCTTGTCTACTAAAACCCATGGTGGATATCCACCTAGGGGTTCTATAGCGATCCTACAAAACTCTGTTGTGAAGGAAAACTAAGAATCCAGGCTCCTCTGCGAGCATGGGATTGGATATTAATGGTTTTGATCAATAAAGGTGTTCTAAGTTTATCCAGATTCAGGCAGAAAACTCAAGGGGCACCCCTCCTGCGGGCTCTCGCTAGCAAACAAGATCGGTTCCTATGCTAGATACCTTGTAGAAGCTCTGTTTGAATTCATGATGTGCCCAACAAACGGCCGCGAGCTGACTTCTACCAGGCAGAATAAGATCAGACGTCACTAGGATCAACCTGTACTCACATTATAAGCCACAATCAGGCTCTACTCAGTGGCTCTGATCAAGAAGCACTCTGAGTTTATTCTGGTTCGGATGAGAACTCTCGAGGTATCCCTCCATCGGGCCTTGGCTAGCAATAGGGTTTATTCCTATGCTAGATATTTTGCGAGGGTTCTGTCTGAATTCATGACGTGCCCAGCAAGCGGCCACAAGCTGACTTCTGCCAGACAGACTATGATCAGGCGTCACCAGGATCTATCAGTTACTCATATAACGGTCACCATCTCTTTCTGCCCATCGGGTTAGAGCTCGTTCAGACCCAAAGATTTTTGACAATCTTATTTCAGGTACTTCTGAGCTCATCAAGGCAAGTCTGCCGATCAAATGACGAGGCATGCTCAGTCCGATCATCACCTTAAATCACCGTTTGGACAACGAGAAGTCAAAAGGATCAGCAACCGAGACCTTGAAGAGCTCGGGGGCTACTGACGGTGACATGCCCCGCCCCCCCGGTATAGCTACGTAGGACTGAAGAGGCCCAATGACAATAGGGCGGCCCAAGCCTGCTACAAGAAGTCCACCAGCAATCTGAAGCGCATCACAACCTTCGGGTACAAGATATGGAGTCCTCTCCGTATTAGGCTAGGAGCCGTCTGTGTACGGCATGTATTAACCAACCCTGGTTGTCAACCAGGCATAGCATAGGACAACTCCTGAACCGACTCAGTACATGTAACCTAGCCACGGCCACCTATATTAGGCCCGGCAGGGACCCCCCAATAGGCACCTTATTCTTACATCCAGACGTCTGAGGCGACAACCCCTATATGATCTTGCGATCTACCCCTTGTAGACACAAACCCTAGTACTCATATGGGGCTAGTTCACCAATACAGACAAGCAGGAAGTAGGGTATTACCTCGATCCGAGGGCCTGGATCTGGGTATATCGTCCTCGTGTGCACCATCCGGATGTCTGACGCGTGCGCCATCCTCAGATGGGTATTATCGGGAAAATACCACGACAATGCTTTTCCTTCCCTTGGTCTCCTTAAGCCACGTCATCAGATCTCACTAACCATTTTTTCTTAAAATATTGTGCATCGTAACGAATAAAATAATAAAATGAACATGTCATCGTGTCCTTGTTACTAGGTGCCAATTAATTATGGTCTCATCATTAACGGTACTAGCTAGTACTGTGCAGCCACAGTGTCTGAATTTGGTGTTTTCGCACCTGACCGAGATTCGCAATTTTCGTAAAATCGATGAAATATCGTAGAAATAGTTCAAAAATTTCGGTCAAATTCAAATTCTCGGTATTAAATTATTTAATAAAAATTAAGTGAAGACCTTAAAACTCGAACCCACACCCTACATAGTAGCACAAAGGTACTCCACCAATTCAAGATGGCAACGGGGACGAAACCAGTCGGGTTTTGCTTGCCCAAGCCCGTCCCCGCGAGAAAACCGCAAACCCGTCCCCGTCCCCATCCCCGTGCACGGGCCAGTTTTTTGCCCGTCCCCTAAACCCGCGGGGAACCCGTCCCCGCTAGCAGTCAGCGAAAATGGCGCAGAAGGTGGTCGGGCGGCGGCTGCGATATGGGATCGAGTGGCGGCAGCGGGAGGAAAAGCTAAGTTTAGGTTTAGGTGGTGTGCTGCCGTGTGCGGGAGAGAGTTGAGGAGCGACCGAGAGAGGGGTTTACCGAGCGAGGGGTGTGGATGTCGTGTGATTTGGGGCTGGGGGCTGGTGCACTGGGGCTGGGCCAGTCGTGTAGTCGAGGCTGGATCAGTGGATGGGTAGAAATTGGTGGATCAGTGGATATGCTACGTATTTTGACGGGTATGGCGGGTTTCGGGTTCGGGTACTACTGAAACGGGTTTGAACCCGCGAAACATGCCGGGTTTTATAATGTACCCAGCAGCAGCCCCGCGGGGTTAGAAAGACGCCCATCCCCGTCCCCTAATAGGGTAAAAGCCCATTGCCATCTTGACCACCAGTGCACAACAGTACAGTTGGTGATAGCATTAACATTTATTTTCTCTAGAACCTACATGCCTGGGAGTTCTTCATATTTGACCGAAATTTTCGGCCGAGATTACATTTTCTCGCCCCATACCGAAAACCGTTGATTTCGCAAATTTCGTCCGAAATTTTGAACGAAGTTTTTTTCCCTGGCTATGGTACGAAAGTTTATCAACAATGAACTATCTCTCTCAGAATGATTATCCCTCCAGGTATTGCCGTAGCGTGAGAAAATTGCATTGTTGGAGATGCCCTAACATGGCGCCTGCACCAGCACCAACGCTCACGGTCACATCCTGCTCCCCGGAGCCGAGACGACGACGGCCCACCCAGACACCCAGGCAGCGGAGGCCTACTGCTCCACCCACCTCGTTGCTCCATTTGTTGCCACTCCCAATTGTGAGCCAGCAATTGTGGCACCCCAGATCACCATGCCACCATGGGCATCTTCCCATTACCGATGCTTCGTCGACCCCACACGTACCGGGTGGGGGTGCTGATTAATAGTATTGACAAGCCGAAGCCGTAGCTGTTCGACCCCGGACGGACTCGTCGTTCCGGCAAAAAAATCGCTCAGTGCCGGTGCCGTAGTTTGAGAATATGTATGTATGGCATCCATGATCGTTTCAAACAAACCATAAGAGATAAATAAACGATCGAGTTGACTGCATATATACCAGAGTGCGAACGAACGTCCCAGCAGACGGAGCGCCATGGATCCATCCGGCTACACATACATTTTCTTTTTTTTTTGACAGAGGCTACACATACATTTGGGTCTACGAGTTTCACTCTAGCCTGCTGTACAAGTGCTGAAACGGAAAGAAAAATGCCTTAAAAGGAAGCGGTGATGTGGAAAGTTGCTGGATTCAAACATAAAAATGGTAACTCTGGCGTCCATAGCTAGCATATATGGTAATAATGGTACCGAGAGATTTTAATCCCCGAGAAATGAAATCTGGTTGCAAACAACCAACCGAACGAACCAACACAACAGCCAAGCGTTAGACTTGCCTACATGCATGCACAGTTGCACACAGCTCCGACGAATCAGCTAACCCGTCGATCCATCAGCTCTTGCTGTCCTTGCACCTCGACGACGACGACCATCTTTGCGCGGCGGCGCCATTGGCCGCCGGACGGAGGGAGCCTTCAGAGATTTGCTAGAGGGAGAGGAAGAGTAGGGAGAGGCGAGGAGCAAGTGAAGTGAGGGTCGCACCCTCCTTGTTGCTGGAATTTAAAGGCCACACTCCCAGATCATCCCCTGTAGTATCTTTATTATTTTTGTTTCTAGAATAGACACCATCCATCTTACTGAATCAAGCAGCAACAGCGCTACTACTGCTACTGCTGTTCATGTTGAGGAGCTGTGAAGGTACCACATGGCATTTCTTCTATTTCTTTTTTAGCTAAATTGCTGCAAGAGATTTATTTTAGAACAATTTAAATTTAGATTATTGCATGGAGTACGTCTAGCATTGATTGTTTTGCCAAATAATAATCACAAGCAGCGTTAGGCATGTTGGTTAGCAGTGCCACAAGAGAAACTTGTACTCGAAATAAAATGAAATATTGTAGCAAGAGGCTGTGCCTACCTAAAATCTTGCGCTCCGTAGTGAATGAAATAATAAGATACACGTCCCGTCACATCCTTTGTTAAGTGCTAGTAATTAATCAGGTTCATGATTATGTACTACTGTATTAGAACCGTGCAGCAGAAGGTGTCTGAATTTGGTGGGCAGTGAGAGCTGAGATCTTGAGTAATAAAGCTGTACTTTTTACACCATCATATGGCAAATGTTACTATCTAGCTAGCTAGTAAACCTCACATCAGAGAAGCAAGTACGCCCCCCCCCCCCCCCCCCCCCCCCCCCCCCCCCCAATTGCCCGTTGGTGCCACAGTGTGGCTGGGGTACGTTCAATCGCAGTTATCCGTTCCAGCAGTGACACGGCATGTGTTCCACAAGGAGGTGTATGATCTCGCGGCAACCCAAATATTCCTCTACAAGAAAACTGCACGGCAGTTACAGGAACTGGCATCAGCGGCGAGTGGCAGAACAGTGGCTGCTAAATCATGTGGCAACAGAGACAGGTGTGTGCCCCAGAACAGTACTCCAGTGACGGGTGACAAACCCCCTCCACTGACCGATATTGTCGCCCATCGCTAACCTCTGGTCAGTGGTGCCAGAGAAGACCACTGACGTGCCCGACACTTGTCAGTACATTGCCGTCGTCGCAACCCATGGGCCTTTTTTTTTTCTGGCTTAGTACCACCACTGACAAGACACGACACATATCCGTGTCTCCGTGATGCACTGGTGCTCGGAGTCGTACTTCTCGCCAGGATCACTTCAAAGAAAACTATGAAAATATTCACCAGCTAAAACCAGAAGAGCGGGAAAGCAAAGAGTCAGAGAACATGAAAGACACGACATAGAATTTGAGTATCGGGTCCGTTTTGATAGCAATGGTAACGTTCATGGCAACTTTCGCGCTGCCCGGTGGCTACAAGGTGGATGATCACACTAACGGAGGCTCGCTAACGCTTGCGGGGAGGTACGCCTTCGATGCATTCATGATGCCCAACACGTTAGCCTTCATCTTCCCCTTGACGGTTATGGTTGGCTTCATGTTCTCTGGGACTTGCATGGTTAGCATGAGGTGCCGCAAGTTCCACCTAGGCTCCTCCGTGTATTTTATGGCGGCTTCGGTTACAAGCTTGACTGCTGCGTTTGCACTGGGGGTATACATTGTGCTGGCTCCTGTTACTCACAAGACTGCCGTCTTTTTTAATATCGACGCCAGCCAACGACTTGAAGAGGCATTGATCAAATATGCCGTGTCAGCAAGAAAGAGTTGAATTGGTACTCGGTGAGGGATCGGTTGAGGTCTTACTTTGCCTGATGGAGATAGCATTCTTGCTAGAAAGTTGTGCTGCAATCATGTATACCAGTCATTAACATATGCATCTATAGTGACAATTTTTTTGTTGTTTAAATTATTATATGTTGTGCTATATGTTCAAAAGTTATATTTATTCCTTAATTTTTGCATTCAAATTAGTATTGTTGTGCTTCAAAAAGCATATTTGGGTGGAAGTACAGAACTCAACAACTTGCGTTAATCATAAAGAACTCATCAACCAAATAAGTGCCTCATGGCATTACTAGAACATAGTACAGCAAGCCAAGTATCCCGTGTGGTTTGATTAGTAGGTTCAAGACCATCGTTCACCCTCGGCCGCATCAAAGTCGCTAGTCTATGATGGTTGCATGCAAATAAAACTCTGCAGTTTCTGCTTCTCATTTGAGTCCCCAATTTTTATTTGGTGTTAGGTGAAAGAAAGGAAATGATGGTTCTTCTAAACCTGAGTGCATTATCCTATCTCCAAATAGAAGTAGCTACTCCGCATACAAATTAAAAGTCATAAGAATGCCTCAAAATCCAAGCCAAAAATCCGCAACTATTGAAACAGACTCTACCTCGGTGTTCTTATCAAATTAATTACTATCCCAAGCACGCAAGACTTAATGTCTAGTACTAAATCCAAGATAATAATCTCAAGATACTACATTAAAACATGTGGCAACCAAGTCCTATAACCTTCCAACAAAATATAAGTGAAGCACGGGAAGTTATAAATGCACAACACGCCATATCTATTATAGTCATGGAAATGACCAGAGGTGATGATTACATTTATTCAAAAGAAAAAACAAAAGAAATGGTCCAAGTAAATGCAAAGAAAGCAAAACTATATAAGAGGGATTCAAGAGGGATCATACAATGATTGCTCATGAAGAACGGGGATGCCTTGGGCATCCCCAAGCTTTGCCTTTTGGGTCTTCTTAGAATTAAAGTGGGATGCCTTGGGCATCCCCAAGATTGATCCTCAAACCCTTCTGGCTGCTTTTGATTGTGATGGCATTCCTAATGAAGTTAACCTGATGGAAACAGTAAAGCTTAAGGGAATGGTGAGCCGAGGTTAGTTCATAAATAATAATAAATAGTTCTACTTGCTGTATGTAAATCAACATGACACAATAGCAGCTATAGCAATGGACACAATCATAGGCTCACTTGATCAAGGAGACACTGAAAACTATGCAATCCTGTAGCAAATACAATAGTTGCACAAGAATCTATGAAAATAGACCAGCATGTAGAAATGTAATTTTAGACCAGATTTCCTTAACTCAGAAATTTCCCAAAAAAGTTAAGATAAATACTAGACATACGTTGTTCTACTGTGTAAAAATTTGAGGACAAAAGGATACTACAGTAAGCCGTACCAATTTTTACCAGAAAAGCAAACAACAGAAAACAGAACAACAACTACCACGAAGTCTAATCATTCAAACTAATTACATAACTTGGCACTTTATTGAAAGAAAACAAGAAAATGACTTTGCTACAGTAAGGTAGCAAGTCCTAATTTGTTCAAATAAAATAAAAATCTAAATGTGGGCTGCCTCCCAGAAGCGCTTTCTTTTGTGCCTTTGAGCTAGGCATGATAGTTTTCGAAGGATTTTCAAGTTTTATATTCTGCACTACATGTTGCTATGCTATCCAAACATGATTTCATATCCACTAATATTTCCCTTTCTTGGAAACTGTTCTAAGCCTTTCCTCATTGGAAATTGAAACTTTATAGCTCCTTCTTTCATATCAATTATTGCCCCTACAGTTCTTAGAAAAGGTCTTCCTAATATAATTGGACATAAAGGGTTTGGTTCCATACCCATAATAATAAAATCTACAGGGACATAATTCATATTAGCAAGCACAGGAATATCTTCAGCTTTTCCAATTGGTTTCTTTATGGTGCTATCTGCCAAGTGGACGTTAAGTTCACATTTAGTAAGGGGTTTTAATCCAAGTGCATTGATACGTCTCCAACGTATCTATAATTTATGAAGTATTCATGCCATATTTATATGAGTTCTACATGGTTTTGGTGCACATTCATATGATTTTTATGAAGTAACCTATTAACCTAGTGCCCAGTGTCAGTTGCTGTTTTTTTGTATGTTTTTGGTTTTTCAGAAAATCCCTACCAAACGAAGTCCAAATGCAACAAAAATTAACGGTGATTTTTTTATGGAAAACAAGAGACCCATGAAGCTTCGGGGAAGGACCAGACGAAGTCCAGGGGAGCCACAAGCTCACCTGGTGCGCCCTCCCTAGGGGCGCGCCACCTGAGCTTGTGGGTCCCTCGGGACCCCCCTGGCGTGAATCCAACGCTGAAAATTCTTATAAATTGGGAAAACCCCGAAAGTTAACCTAGATGAGTTTTTTCGCCACCGCAAGCCTCTGTCTCGAAGCGATCTCAATCGGAGCCCTGTTCCGGCGCCCTGCTGGAGGGAGAACGTCATCACCGGAGGCCATCTTCATCATCCCCGTTGCTTCCATGATGAGGCGGGAGTAGTCCACCCTCGGGGTTGAGGGTATGTACCAGTAGCTATGTGTTTGATCTCTCTCTCTCTCTCTCTCTCTCTCTCTCTCTCTCTCTCTCACTCTCTCTCTCTCGTGTTCTCAATCCGGCTCAATCTTGATGTTCCATGAGCTTTGTTAATATAGTTGAATCGTATGGTATTCTTCCCTCTCTATCTTGTTGTGATGAATTGAGTCCTACTCCTTGAAGATCTTTATGTTGGATTGAATATTATGAATCTGAAATTGTTTGATGCGTATCGAATAATTAACTCACGGATACTTGTGGTGACATTGGAGTATCTAGGTGACATTAGAGTTGATTGATGTGTATCACATGGTGTTATTTAGTATGAACTCTAGGGCTGTTTGTGACACTTATAGGGATGGCTCAATAGATTGATTGGAAAGATAACTTTGAGGTGGTTTCGTACCCTACAAACAATTTCTTCTTATGTTCTTCAATAGATAGGAACTTTACTATTTCGTTACATTGGATTGTATATTGGATTTGAGAACACTTGATATATGTCTTGCATGCGGATACCTGTGGTGACAATGGGGTATTCTACTGAGTCACTTAATGTATGTTTTAGTAATCAACTTGCGGATTCCCGAGGTGACATTGGGGTAATCTATGCATAAGGGTTGATACACGTTTTCGTCCTACTTTCTCCGATAGAAACTGTGGAGTGATTCTTTGTCGCACGTTGAGGGATGGTTATATGATTCAATTATGTTGGCATTGTTGAGATATTGCACTAGTGAAAGTATGAACCCTAGGCCTTGTTTCTAAGCATTGCAATACCGTTTGTGCTCACTTTTGTTACTAGTAACCTTGCTGTTTTTATTATTTCAGATTACAAAAACCTATATCTACTATCCATACTACACTTGTATCACCATCTCTTCGCCGAACTAGTGCATCTATACAATTTGCCATTGTATTGGGTGTGTTGGGGACACAAGAGATTGTTTCTATTTGATTGCAGGGTTGTTTGAGAGAGACCATCTTCATCCTACACCTCCCACAGATTGATAAATCTTAGGTCATCCACTTGAAGGAAATTTGCTGCTGTCCTACAAAACTCTGCGCTTGGAGGCCCAACAGAGTCTACAAGAATAAAGTTGCGTAGTAGACATCAAGCTATTTCTGGCGCCGTTGTCGGGGAGGTGAGTGCTTGAAGGTATATCTTTAGATCTTGCAATTGAATCTTTTAGTTTCTTGTTTATTCACTAGTTTGGTTTATAAAAGAAAATTACAAAAAAAATGGAAATGAAGTTGTGCCTATTTGATTATCTCTATAAAGTCTTCCTTGAAAATATGGATTCCGATAATTGTGCTCAATTGTTAGAAGAAGAATTCAATAAAATGTTTGGCATAAAATCCTTGAATTATAATCATGATTGCAATGTTGCTAGTATGAATTCTTTGAATATCCACGATGCAAATGATATGCATAGCTACAATCTTGGGGATGCTATGTTTGATGAAAATGATATTTTTAGTCCCCCCAAGTTTTGATGAGAAAATTTATTATGATTATAGCATGCCTCCTATTTATGATGATTACAATGATGAAAGTGGGTTTGGAAGAGTGTCAACTCTAGGTAATGATCCCACTATTTTGGAGGGTGTTGAATCTTATTACAATATTGATAAAAGTTGATTTGCAGAGGTCATGACTTTATTTAGTGATGAATCCACTATTTTGGAAGAGGTTTCAATTGATTATGACAATAAAGTTGCTATCTATGATGATTATGGTGATGACATGTATGCTATAAAGAGTAATGATAACCATGAAACTTGTCATCATGATTTTAATGTTCAATTTGATTATGTCAATCAAGCATCTCATGATAGTTATTTTGTTGAGTTTGCTCCCACCACTATTGATGAGAATAAATTTGCTTATGTGGAGAGTAACAAAATCTTTATGCTTGTGGATCATGAGAAGAATGCTTTATGTGATAGTTATATTGTTGAATTCATTCATGATGCTACTGAAAATTATTATGAGAGGGGAAGATATGCTTATATATATTTCAACAACATCAAGTTTCCTCTCTATGTGTTGAAAATTTTGAAGCTATACTTGTTTTGCCTTCCTATGCTAGTTGATTCTTGCTCCAATAAATTGCTTGCTTACAAAATCCCTATGCATAGGAAGTGGGTTATACTTAAATGTGCTTGTCATATGCTTCATGATGCTCCCATTATGTTTCAAATCTTCACTTTTATGTGAGCATCATTAAAACCATCATGCCTAGCTAAAAGGCTTTAAAGAAAAGCGCTTGTTGGGAGACAACCCAATATTTACCCCTACTCTTTTTTGTGTGTTAATATGATTAATCTACTGTATTAATCATGTTTTATAGTTTTGTTTCAATAATGTGCCAAGTAAAGCCTTTGGGATGATGCGGATGATAGTTGATTTGATTCTGTGCAAAAGCAGAAAGTTTTGCGTCCAGTGCAGGAAATTCTATAAATTACTGGAACGTGATAATTGTCTGAAATTGTTACACAGTATTTATATACAAATTTCCTACGTTGTCCTAATTTTTCAGAATTCTTAGAGTTGCAGGAGTATGATTTCATTTCAGATCATTACAGACTGTTCTGTTTTTGACAGATTCTGTTTTGCTTTTGTAGTTTGCTTGTTTTAGTGTTTCCATAGCTTATATTTGGTTATATAAATTTTTGAAATGGTAAAATACAGTAGGAATTATGTGGAAACAATTATGAATCTTGTATTTACAGTACCCAAGTGAATGATTTGTTTTATTATACTAACGCATCTCACGAAGTTCCGTTAAGTTTTGTGTGATTGAAGTTTTCAAGTTTTGGGTGAGATATCGATATGAGGAGAATATGGAGTGGCAAGACCCTAAGCTTGGGGATGCCCAAGGCACCCCAAGGTAATATTCAAGGAAGACTCAAGCGTCTAAGCTTGGGGATGCCCCGGAAGGCATCCCCTCTTTCGTCTTCAACATTCTCGGTAACCTCACTCGGAACTATATTTTTATTCGTCACATGATATGTGTTTTTGCTTGGAGCATCATTTTCTTTTAATTGGATTTGCTTGCTGTTATTTAGAATCATGTTTTGTATCTTTTATTTCAATAAAATTGTCAAGTATAGCCTTTACCATGCTTAGATTGCACGTTCATGAGTTGCTGTTTCAAAACAGAAAGTTTTCTGTTATTGCTTGAATATTCCTGAAAAGTTAGAATGCGATAAAATCCTGAAATTTTGACACAGTAAGATATGATAAATTTTCTACAGCATGGTAATTTTTCAGAATTTTTTGAGTTAAATAAGTATGGATTCTTGTTCATCCTTTACAGACTGTTCTGTTTAGATAGATTGTTGTTATATTTGCATTGTTTGCATATGTTTGCTTGTTTAATGTTTCTATTAGTGGATAGGAGTATTAAATATGCAGAGACAATTAGTGTGCAATGTTTAATTATAATTTTAGTAATTTGTTACAGTAGAGAATGATAAGGTTTTGCATTGATTTATACTAACTTATCTCACGAGTTCTTGTTGAGTTTTGTGTGGATGAAGTTTTTAAGATTTAGGGAAGCCGTGATATGCGAAGAATTAAGGAGACACAGGAGTTCAAGCTTGGGGATGCCCAAGGCTTCCCAAGTTAATATTCTAAGAAGTCTCAAGCATTTTAGCTTGGGGATGCCCCGGTAGGCATCCCACCTTTCTTCATCAACAACTATCGGTTAGTCTCAATTGAACCTAAGTTTTTATTTGTTCACATGATATGTGATATTCTTGGAGTGCCTTTTTCATTTTGTTTGCTGTTTGAATAAAATACTTAGATATGAAAGTTTTAAATTGGAGAGACTCCTCACATAGCTACTTAATTGTTTGACTACTCATTGATCTTCACTTATACGTTTTGGAGTAGTTTGTCATTCACTCTTGTGCTTCACTTATATCCTAAGAATAAATTGTTGAATGAATTGAATATCATAAACCTCAAATTATATATGTTCCACATGCTTAGTAATATTTCACATTGGGTTTAGAAAGTAAAATCTATTGAAGTTTGACAATCACAATATTGGTCATACAAGCAATTCATAAATGATTAGTATAAGGAAGAGAACTTTCGCATACAAATATATTATCTTGGACATCTTTTATGATTGTGAATACCCATTAATTATTTTCAACCTTTATCAAATTAGTTGAAGTTGGACAAGGAAGACAACGTAATGAGTTATGTTTGGGTATATTTGCATAGAAGTTATATTGTTATGGATCCTCCAACATGTGGTGCTAGTTTATAGCCTTTCACTACTGGAACCTGATAATTTGCCGTCTGCTGCCTCTTTGCCGTCAGCCAGCTGACGGCAAAGACTCTCTTTGCCGTCAGCTTTGGGGAAGCAGGCGGCAAAGAAAGGACTCATGGCAATGATAGTTTTTGCCGTCAGTCCTTTCTTTGCCGTCTGCTTGCTGACGGCAAAGAGCAATATGGCAGACGGCAAAGAGGAGGGTGGGCCCCACCGAAGAGTGGCATTGGCTAGGTCAACTCTTTGCCGTCTGTTGGCTCTTTGCCGTCGGCTAGCAGACGGCAAATAATGAAATGGCAGACGGCAAAGAGGAGGGTGGGCCCCACCCGCCGCGCGGTACCGTTGAGGGCTAACGGACGACTGCTATGTCGTCTGCTGGCAGACGGCACTCTTTGCCGTCTGCCAGCAGACGGCAAAGAGGCGCCCTTACCTGTTCGTCCACACCCCGCGTGAATTTAGTTTGCAATTCCACCCCACCCCACGCTGTCCTGTCTGAACCGCCGCCGCCGAGCCGAGCAGGCCCCCAGCCGCCACCCGAGCCGAGCGCGCCCCCCGCCGCCACCCGCGTGTCGTCGTCACCGCCGGTGAGGCCCGTAGCCCTGCCCTCCTCTCTTCTCCTCCTCTCTTCTCCTGTCCTCTGACCGGGGTCAGATCGGCCACTGCAGGTGTCGCCGCCGCCCTCGTCGTCCCATCGCCCCCACCACCGACCAGCCGCGGCACTCGCCCCCGCCGCCGCCGGTGAGCCCCCCGCCCCCTTCGCCTATTCTCCTCCTCTCCTCTAACCGGGACCGCTGCAAGTGTCATCACCGCCGACCAGCGGCGCCACCCTCCTCGCCGGCCCCGACGTCGCCGGCGCCAGCTCCCCCACCACCCGCAGCCATCCTCCTCCCCGCAGCCACCTCCCCCCACCCGCAGCCACCGGAAGGTAAGCCCCCCTCCTCCCCTGTTCTTTTTTTTGTATATTTTTCCTGTTAATTAGCAAATAGTTAGATGTAGTTAATTTTAGTTTTATTTAGGTTTAATTAGATTTGTTCTCTGTTTGTATTAGTTAGATTTAATTTTTAGGTTGAATTAGATTTAGTTTTAGATTTGTTCTCTGTTTGTATTATTTAGGTAATAGGAGTAAGATTTAGGAGAAGAAAAAGGAAAGAAGAAGAGAAGAAGAAAAAGGAAAGAAGAAGAAGTAGAAGAAAGATAGGAAATAAAAGAAAAGGAAGTATAATAGGAAATAAAAGAAAAATAATAGGAAGTAAAAGAAAAAAGAAGAATAATAGGAAGAGAAGAAAAAGGAAATAGAAGAAAGAAAGAAAATGAAAAGAAAGAGAAGAAAAAGATGTAGATGCAAATATAATAAAAGGAAAATGGAAAGGAAAAAAGAAAAACAGAATAAGAAGATAAAGAACAGGAAGAGAAGGAGAAGGAGGAGGAGAGGAGGAGGAGGAGGAGATGAAGGAGAGAAGGAAGAGGAGCAGCCCGAACCGTCACCGCCGCAACCCACCGCTCCCGCCCGGCCCTCCTGCCGGTGAAGATGGAGGTGGACGACGACGCGCCGCTCCTTCCGGTGAAGATGGAGGAGCTACTCTACGTAGACCTTGTCTCGGGGTCGTAGTAGATCGTATCCCGGCGATGAGGAGGAGAGAAGAAGAAGAATGTTAGTATTAGATAATGTAGTTAGTAATTAGATGTTAGTATTACTTAGCTTAATTACCGGTACTAGTGTTTGTGTTGATTTTCTGCATTTTAATGTGCAGTAGTTTCCCCTTCACCTCGAGCACCGCCGTTGAGGGTCTGTTGTTCGATGACCTCCCCCTGCGTTCGAGGGTGAGCATAAAATGTCCTTCCTCCTCCCCCCTTCCTTTGCTCTGTTCCGGCCTTCGTGCCGATGACACTAGCTAGGTAAATACAGTTGCGTGACCAATATGCGTCTCCCGTTCGAAAGGGTTACATTTATAAATATGCATGCATTTGCATATTTATAACCGTGATTCTTTCGAATTGTCCAACGTTATCCATGGACAGCCCGAGTATGTGTAGATTGGGTTCGTTTTCCCATATGCTCTGCTCCGAATCCGATGCAGAATTTCGTCAGTGCCTCCCTGTTGTTCTCCGGGTACACATCCTCTCTGTTTATTGCCGAGACGTGTATTAGGAGAACAACGGGGAGGTGCTGCCGAAATTTTGCGTCGGATCCGGAGCAGAGCATGGGAAAACGAACCCAATCTACACATACTCGGGTGGGATTAGGACCTATCTTTACCTATTAGCGTGTAGGTTGCATGGACGTAATAAAACTGACAAACTTGATTAACTGATGAATATATATGCTGAATTATGTATATATTTCTTGTGTGTCCAGTAGCTAGGCAAGATGAGTGATCGTGCGTGGATGTACACCGGTCACACTAGTCAGAAAGACATGACCGATGGATGGTTAACAAAAACCAAGGGGTTTGTGAGAGCTGCATTTGCAAATGGCCAGAGAAAAACTTGGTAACCCTGTTTCCGGTGCGACAACTTTCAAAAGAGGACAGAGGATGAAATGGGTAAACACCTGCAGAAGTGGGGTTTTACGCCTAATTATACGGTGTGGACATTTCATGGTGAGTCTGCCCAACGTGCCAGAGCTGAGGTGGTTCGTCGTCGCACCGACGAGCATGGTACCGGGATCGAAGACATGGTGCAAGACTTTGATGATGCTCGGGATTCGGACAATGAGATGGAGGAATCTGCAAAGGCCTTCAATGAAATGTTGGAGTCTTCAAAACGTCCTCTCCACGAGCACACTGAGCTTTGTCAGCTTGATGCCATCGCACAAGTAATGGCTCTGAAGGCTCAATTCAACTTGGGCAGAGAATGCTACGACGCGATGATGACACTATTTGGACGCTTTCTACCCAAAGGCCATGTAATGCCTGCAAACCTGTACCAGTCGGACAAAATCCTCCATGTACTTAAGATGCCCTATGAGAAGATAGATGCCTGTGAGAATGGATGTGCCTTATTTAGGCTTGAGTATGCGGACTTGAACTATTGTCCCATTTGCATGTCTTCCAGGTATGTTGTGGTAGACAACAGTATGGGTGAGAAGAGTCAGACCAAAATCGCCGTTAATGTTCTTCGGTATATGCCAAATATACCAAGACTTCAACGTCTTTTCAAGGTCGAAGAGACGGCCAGACAGATGACTTCCACGTGCGCCCGCATCCCAGACTCCTCCGCGCCGGCTCCGCCCGCTCGCCGCCTCGCCCAGCCGGCCTCCCGCACGCCGGCTGGCCGTCTCGCCGCCCGGCGCGCTGGCTCCGCCCGCTCGCCCGGCCCGCCTCACTCCCCTCCCCGCGCCGCGCCGCTCGTCCGCCCGCGCTCGGCCACCAGCATCTCCGCCTGCGCGCGCCCCTGTGGCCGCGCATCCCGCCCTCCGCACGTCCCGTCAGCGTGCTCGCTGGCCGTCGCCAGCTCCCGCTGCCCGGCTGTCGTGGCCGGCTGCCCAGAAAGAAAGGGCCGGCTGAGAAAAGTCAAAGACCGGCTGGGTAAAAATAAAAAATAAAAAAGGTCCCGCTGGGCCCTGCCCGCTCGCGTCGCCGCCTATCCTGCTGGACCCGTCTGCCTACGTCGTTGCGGGGCCAGCTCGGCCGCCTCCCGCCTCGACGCCTGGCCGGTCGGGCCCGACTGGCTGGGGCGCACCTCGACCGCCCGGAGGCTCGGGCCGCCTGCCGAACGTCACCTCCGTCCCGTCTGCGCCAAAAGCAATGTGAGCTCCCCATGCGTATCCCTTTGCACCGTGCACACAGACGGATAACCCCAAGCTGTCACTGCATTTCTTCAGCTACTTTACTGTTCGCCCCGGCGCCAGCTAGTCTTGGCCCGGAGGCTTGCCGTTTGGCCCCATTCGTTCTTCCCCGCGGACGGCTTAGTAGTGTGCACGGTACCGAAGGCCCACTCTTCGTCTCAGCTACAGACCGGCTCCCGGCTGTCCGGCTAGCGAGAGCAAAAGCTGTAGGTCACCCCACGCGAAAAACGTCCGAGGGAGAAAACGGCTTGGGCGACCCGGTCGTTTCCTTTTTGAGTATCTGCTCGGTCAAATCTTCTCCCGGAGTCCGAGTACTGTACACTCTACTCCGCGGCCCACTCTTCGCCTCAGCCACAGACCGGCTCCCGGCTGTCCGGCTAGCAAGAGCAAAAGCCAAAGAGCGGAGGGGACACGAAAAAGACTGAAGGGGGCTCAGACGAAACCGAGTCGGCACCCTCAGCATAAAACTTTGTCTTTTGCATAACCATTTCCCTGGGGAACCCCGCCTCCTCGCCCAGAGGCTCGGAGGCTACACCCAGTGGGTGCGCCGGCACGCCCCGCTGGGAAAACACCGCGTCGGTTGCAGGCCCGCCGCCGGCTGCCACCGGCATCCTCGATGCCACCGTCTACTCCAACGACAGCGAAGACCCTCTGCCCGACTCTTCGAGTCGCCCGGAGGCTCGGAGGCTACACCCAGTGGGTGCGCTGGCGCGCCCCCACTGGAAACAGCCAGCCGACGGACTCCGCATCCGCGCCCGGCAGGGCCCCTCGCCCACCAGCCGGCGGACTTCGCGTCCGCGCCCGGCGGCGCTCCGCGCCCATCTGCTGTAACAAACTGCAAATACCCTCTGCCCGACTCTTCGAGTCGCCCGGAGGCTCGGAGGCTACACCCACTGGGTGCGCTAGCGCGCCCCCACTGGAAGCAAGCCGAGCCGGCTGCCGCCCGCAGCCGGTTGTCATCGACGACATCTACAACAAACTGCAAATACCCTCCGCCTGACTTTTCGAGTCGCCCGGAGGCTCGGAGGCTACACCCAGTGGATGCGCTAGCGCGCCCCCACTGGATGCAAGCCGCGCCGGCTGCCGCCCGCAGCCGGCTGTCATCAACGACATCTGCTACATCAACGCCCGCGAAAACCCTCCGCCCGACTTGCCAAGTCGCCCGGACGCTCGGAGGCTACTGTCGGGGGGATGACCCACGGATGGGCCCAAGACGGCGAAACGACACTTCAAAACTTTGCCAGGGGAGCGTCCCCTGGCATGATGGCAACCTGTCCGGCTCACCGCCCCGCGTCCCGTCCGGCTCGCCGCCTCGCGACACGGTGACCTACCTGGCTGGCTGGAACCTGGCACTGTTCACCCTGGTCGGGTTCCCAATCCGAGTTCCCTGGCCGGGTTCCCAATCCGGGTTCCCTGGCCGGGTTTCCCATCCGGGTTCCCTGGCCGGGTTCCCCATCCGGGCTCCCCATCCGGGTGGAGCCGTCCGGCTGGAATCCGGCCGAGTCGACCTCAGACGTCCCGTCGGACCTGCGCAGACGAGACAGCCACGCTCTACAGTAGAGCACTGTAGATTAGCGGCTGGCACTCTAGACGGACAGCCGGCACTGTTCACATGTCTGGTGTCCCCCCAGTAGTGTAGTGGGCATGTGGGCCAACTCTTGTCCCCTGGGCTCCCCTTTATAAGGAGCACCAGGGGAGGCCTCAGACCGGACGGCCACAAGGCCACGCACGCCACTCACGCCAAACTCTCTCTCGCTCTCTCATTCGCACACACGCATGAGGCAGAGAAGAGGAGCGCTCCCAGCCTCCTTCTTCCTCCTCTAAATACAGCTCCAGGAGCAACTCTGTACTGCCATATACTCCACATATACATCAGACATGCAGGAGTAGGGGTGTTACCTTCCACGGAGGGCCCCGAACCTAGGTAAACCACCGTGTCCAGTTGCCCAAACCCGTCCCGGATCTCCACTACAGACTTGCCCTCACCTCAAGCCATTCCATGGCATCTGCCGTGACGCGGCACCCCCCCGCGAGAATACCATGACACCAACCATCTTACAACTTCCTAGGGATCAAAACTTCTTTATTATATTTCTCTTCGCTAACAAGTAAGACAGTTTCAGCAATATATTTAGTAAAGTGATTTCTTTGCTCTAAAGACATAGGCTCCTTAGCCATATTTTGTAAAGCTTTAATAATACCAGAGAGCTTAGAATTTTTATAATCAAATTCATCACCCTCCGAATCAGTGGGATCATCAATGCCTAAAGTTTTAACCTCTTCAAACCCACTTTTCTCAAAAACAAAAAAAAAGATTCACGGGTTTTTTCTTCTCTAGACCTTCTATCTTGTAACATGCATAATGTCTTAATATTTTTATCAATTTTAGCTTGCAACCTTTTAAGAGACTCTTCAGTACCATATTTCGGTGGAGGACATTTCAACTTTAGAGCTTCTACATCATTAGCATTTGTTTCCACCTTGTCAACTAAAACTCCCATTCTATCAAAAATTTCTACAAAAGTTTTATTCAATTCTTTTTGGGAAGTGATAAATTCTTTAACCATTGCCTCTAGACCAGTGGATATTAGATTATTACCTTAAGAATTGTTTGAAGGATATGGTTTAGGATAGTTGTTCCCATAATTATTTCTATAAGGATTATTGTTGAAGTTATTTATAGCAATGAAATTAACAACAATATTGTTTTTATTTTGCTCAACCATATCACCAATAGAAACATCATTAGAACTAGAATCATTACTTTTCATGGATAACATAGACATAAGTATATCAATTTTCTCATTCAAGCTACCAACTTCCTCTATGGAGCTTACCTTCTTTGCTGTTGGAGCTCTCTCAGTATGCCATTGGGCATAGTTTGTCATCATGTTGTCCAATAGGGCTTTAGCATTTGCTTGAGTCATGTTCATAAAAGTTTCACCTGTAGCTGAATCTAAAAGATTCCTTGACTTAACATTAAGTCCAGCATAAAAAGAATGAAGCATTAGCCAATCATCTAGTCCATGACTTGGACAATTTCTAAGCATGCTTTTTATTCTTTCCCATGATTGTGCTAAGTGTTCATTATCACTTTATTTAAAATTCATGATAGCATTTCTAAGTTGTATTATCTTAGTAGGAGGATAATACTTTCCAATAAAAAGTTATTTGCATTTGTTCCAAGAATCAATGCTACCTCTAGGTAAAGATTATAATCATTCCTTAGCCCTAGCTCTTAGTGAAAAAGGAAACAATTTTAGTTTCACATAATCAGCCTCTCCTTCTTTATATTTTTCCATATCACAAAATTCAACAAAGTTGTGCAAATGACAAGCAGCATCTTCACTAAAATTTCCAGAAAATTATTCTTTCATAACCAAGTTGAGCATAGCGGAGCTAATATCATAAGATTCAGCACTAATAGTGGGTCGTGTGATGTAGGAGATATGCCCTAGAGGCAATAATAACCGCTATTATTTATCTCCAAGTTCGTAATTATGTTTATTTTCCATGCTATAACTGCAATGGTCCTTGATGCCGCATATCCATAAAGTCTCAGAGGGAAACCCATATGCACGTGTGGAATAATAAACGGTAAAAAGTATTCCTAGTCATGCATCTAAGACTAGCTCAAGTGTTGCATGATGATCACGTTTTCCAGATCATGGGCATGTCTATGCTGGCAACTTTGAGGACACAATGTTAGAAGAACACTTGTGTTGAATCGACCCAAATTGATGTTATGCTATGAGATACATTCATCACAAGTTAATGGTAAATAACACAGAGAAAGTTAACGTTTGCATAAATCCTTAGACCATGAGAGTATCGAGTTCCTTCATGCTTGCTTCATGAACTTTGGGGTTTGTTAAACGTCATCCGTAACAGGGTGGCTATTATGGCGGCTTACGGGTTCATGGAAAAGTATGACAAGGGACTAGATAGCTCAAGATTGGGATTTGCTCCTCCGATGATGGAGAGATATTCTTTGGGCCCTCTCGGTGTTACGGTATCCATCATCGTATGGCCAGACACAGTGTGATTTGATCACAGGGATGCCGGGAACGTGAAAAGAGAACAAAACCGGTAACGAGGAAACTGGCATAGTGAACAAGTTGTTGATTCACGGGGATGCCCTTAGATCTCACCTCGGGTATTTGTAACATATCGCGAAGCAACAGGAATAGCACACGAAAACTAACAGGTTCACTCGAATATTCATTCGTGTGGGTATAGGGATCAATATGGATGTCCACGGTTCCACTATTGATCAATGATCGGAAAGTGTTCCGGTCATGTCTATACTTCACCGAACCTACAGGGTCACATACTTAAGGGTCATCTATCTGCTGAGTACTAGATAGGGAGTCAGAAAGAATGTCACCAGAAAAGTTTCGGAGACACTGGAATAGTTCCAGAGAGAAAGTCGAGGAAAAAGTTTAGGAGACGACAAAAAAGTTTCAGTGTGAAAACCAGAAATGTTCTGGAGAAAAATCATCATACGAAAATGTTTTGGAACGCGTCCAAAATTATTTTAGGGGGTGCCGAAAATGTTCTGGACCTTCGGGAATTTTTTCGGATTAAACAGACACGGAAAATATTTCATGAATAGTGGTCTGAATAGTGGCGACACTATTAGGGTACAAATACCCTTTTGGAGTTTTGTCCCAAAAAGTCAAGGGGATGACACGGGGTGGTAGGACCCCCTTTGGGGGGGGCACACATGTGTGGCCAGCCATGGGGAGCTCCTCCATGGAGCTCCACTAGCCACCCCATTTTGCCCTTATGAAGGACATTTTTCATGGGCATTTTAGTATTTTCAGGTGGCCCTCTACCCCTTGCCTCACACTATAAATAGAGATGGAGAGAGCTCTCCATTTCACTCAGGTTTCTCTCAACACATGCCATGCAATGATCTAGCTTTCTTTTCTCCCTCACACAAAATAGTTTCTTATCCGAAAGGCTGTTTAGTCTCCGGTAGGGCCTAGTTCTGGGTGACGAAGCCTTGCCGGATAGCTGACACCGTATGTGTGCTACCTGGTAGAGAGGTCTTGGTTTCGATCTTAGTTCGAGAGTTCCCCCCGAAGGGCTGTCCGAGTGACTGTCCGAGATTCTGTAAGTGCCTCCCGAAGGGCTGTCCGAGTGATCGTCCGAGATTCTGAGAGTGCCTCCCGAAGGGCTGTCCGAGGTTCTATCCGAGAGCCTCCCGAAGGGCTGTCCGAGGGACCGCCTGAGGGGCTATCCGAGGTAGTACATCCTCGCGGTTGGGAGGTTGTAAAATCCTAGCCGCGGAAATCTGCACCGACGATCTTCGCCAACTCTACTTTCGCTGCGCTATGAGTTGGTAACGATCATATCAAACGTTGTATGCATCTTCATAGTGGTCCTGGGCTGGTGCGTAGGTCGATTTTTTTTTCTTTTCTGCTGCGTTGCCCTACATGTGATAGGTGTGGTCATGAAGTCTTTATTGTTGGTGGTAGAGAAGTCTTTCAACTTCACATTTGCACCAACGGTACCCATTACAACTACTAAAATAAAAGTAACTACTTGCTGAAATTATAAATCTTTTTGGAGTTTTTGATAGCTTTGCAAAAATAAAACACTAGAAAGAATAAAAACTACAACTGTACAAGATATAAAACAAGGAAGATAATAAAAGTGATATAGAACCTATTGAGAGAAATATACCTCCCCGACAACGGCGCCAGAAAAGGGCTGCTAATGGAAAATAGCTTAAAGGGCATGTAGCCCCTAAGTGTGGTTTTGGTAATTAATGACAATCTCTATAGACTAATGTTTTCAATGAGATATATTTGAAGGTTTTGTCCACAGATGGTGCCTCAAGGATATTGGATGGAATCAAGGATGAAGTCCATATATATGAAGATAGTGCCTCAAGGATATTGGATGGAATCAAGGATCAAGTCCATATATATGAAGATAGTGCCTCAAGGATATTGGATGGAATCAAGGATGAAGTCCATATAGATGAAGTTATATTTGCTCTAAGCTTTGGTATTGAATGACAATTCCTATGGAGCATCAAGTGCATTGGATCTTATATGAAGATATGTTCCATAGTGATGCTTGAAGAAGTCCTCGTGGTAGCATCCGAAGAAGTCCTCATGGTATCCTTCTCTGGATGCCCCGTGCGCACGGGCGCGCACGGGGTCGAGTGTCAACTCTCTGGATACCTCGTGCGCACGGGGTCCATGACCCCCATGCACACGGGGCCTAGGTTTTGGCTTTCGAGGTCCCATGTCCAGTGAGGTTTCAAGTTGGTCTTCGGGGATTTCTATTGAAGCCATCAAGATTAATTTCAATGCCTAATCTAATTATGTTCATGGTGGAGTTCATTGACGGATCTCAAAGATTGACATATTTGGAATTATAAGGATCAAGGGCTTGAGAGAATAACCAAATAGAAGAATTCAAGTTATGGTGTCAACACAAGATCATGGTGAGCTTATGTGTTGGGTTTCGGTTGATCAAGTCTTGAAGCAAGCAACTAGAGTGAAGAATTCATTATGCTTCTCAAGAGATTGTGATGGTGTTTTTAGAAGGGCAAGTGATGACCAAGATGATATTCATAGTGGAACTTGATATGGTCATGAAAGAGTCTTTGGTGATATAGTCTTGAAGCAATGAATGGAAATGAAGAGTTCATTGTGGCTTTCAAGAAACCAATAAGGGGCATGAAGTAAAGATGTTGGTTGACCAAGATGAAGCTCAAAGATTATATCTAGATGGTCAACTCACAAAGCGCAATCTTTGTACCACGTGGGATCAAGTGATCTAGTGGTATGGTAAGTAATTGTGAATTGTGCTTTGTTACCTAACCCATGCTATGTGTTTGTTATGTCTATGTGGGTTAGGTGTTTCTCATGGGCTTGCATCAAAAGGAAAGATTTCAAGTAGCCTATGTGTGGATGACATCAAGTGGTGATGGTCATCGGGTTCGAGGAGTCCAAGTGCAAGATGAGAAGCCGGAGGTTATATGCTTTGAAGCTTGTGATCCACATCATGATAATGTGCATATGAAGATGGGCTTAAGTTAAGGCTTCCCTCATTGCAATATGAGGAAGCATTTCGAGTAATTTCACCAAGTGTTTGTGGACAAGAAAAGGATTCCAACTTGAGGCAAGCATTAAAGTCATCATCAAGCTCAAGTGGAATATGCAAGGCAAAGGTATAACTTAGCTAGGTTTTCCTAGTTTTACCGGTCTCATGGTGCTTGGTAAGAGACCGGATTATAGGTTTGATAGCCGTACTATCAAGAGGGACTTTCGGGCGAGTAGCTTGATCACGTTGCATGTAGAGAGCTCAAACCTTTTCATGATTTGCATCAGTCTTTCTTGTTGATCTTGGGTGGTTCTCTATGTGAGGACTTTGGGATTTTCCATAGCTTCAAAACGAGCCCAAGATCATCGAATTCGGAGTCCGTATGCCAAAGTTATCATTGTTTCAGTGGGCTGCTGCAGGCTGATTCTGGGTACCCCGTGGGCACGGGGCCCCCCGTGCCCACGGGCTTGTACCGTGCGCACGGGGCCCCGTGGGCACGGGGTGTACAGAATCAGCCCGTTGAGCCCCAACGGCTAGTTTCTGAGTTTGGCTATTTAAGGGCTTCGTTCCCCCTCCGGTTTGGGGGCTGTTCATAGACCTTCTAAACACCATTTTGAGCCTCTCTCCACCTCTCCCAAACCCCTATCTCCCCTCTATGTGAAGGGGGATTAGTGGATGGATTTTTGAGTCATTTGTTGATCTCCTCCATTGCATCCCATCTCTTCAATCTCCTACTTTCGAGAGTGCATCTTGTGAGATTGAGAGAGTGTGTTGAGCATTTGTTGCATGACATTGCATTGCATTTGTTGCATTGGTTTGAGCTCCCCACATCGATTAGTTTGAGTGAGAGTCCGTGAGTTTATTACTCTTGGAGGTTTCGGCCTCCTAGACGGTTTGGTGATATACTTGAGAAGATCGTGAAGAGGCCTAGGTGGCCGAGGTTCCCCCGGAAGCTTCCTTTTGTTGTGTGCTCCGGGGAAGGGTGTGAAGTGGCCTAGGTGGCCAAGTTCCTCCGGAAGCTTCCGTGTTTGTGGTGTGCTCCAGAGAAGTTTGTAAAGGTGTGGTGGTCGCCTTCAAGACCAACCCCGAGTGATTCTAGGCTCATCCGTTGGGGGTGACTCGAAAGGGAGAATACGGTGAGCCACTTGGTGGTGCCCCGAAGCTTTGGCTTCGGCACCGCTCTAGCGGAGATTAGCACTCTCACGAGTGTGAACTTCGGGATAAATCCGCGTCCCCGACTCACTTGTGGTTATCTCATACCCACACCCTTTACTTTCCGCAATTCATACTTGCTCATATTGATATATCTTGTGCTAGTTGAATTGCTTAGTTGTTCCTACATTTCCATATCTTGTGATATAGTTTGTGCTTGCTAGTTTCCTTAAGTGCCTATCTTGTTTAGCATAGGTTGTTGGTGCACTTAGGGCATCCACAATCTATGCCAAATTGCTAGTGCCAAATGATCAAATAGCTTTTGGCACCGGTGAGACACATTGTGGAGGGTGCTGCCAAATCAAAGAAATAGGGAACCGAAGCTCCTGCGAGCTCCGATGCCAAATTCATTGATAGAATAAAAAATGTTACCTCTCTCCTACTTTCAGCTACTGTCTCCCTTCTCCTGCTTTGGCATGCATGAGATAGCGCATAAATGAGATTTTCTATGTTAATTTGTGTCAGTGCTTGGACCCACTCTGCAGATATTTGGCAATAGCTACATTGGAGAGAATGAACGAATTTGACACCGGTGCAAAAATTCTGACGACATCACAAATTTGGCACCATCACGTTGTGGATGCCCTTAGCATATAAAATCATGCATTGAATAAGGATGTTTTGATATATTACACAGGAAACAGAAGTCTCCTCTGTCTGGCTCGAGTTATTCTAAGCTATGGTTTTTCTTGTTAGCAACTTGCTTTAAACAAAGAACATTCCCCCTCGTGTCTACTTTTTGTTGGCTATTATTTATGAATGCCCACTCATATTTTTTCCATTTCTCATAGAGATATCCCTGTATGCAACTTCCTATTTTACCCTTGTCTCCCCTTAAGTGATCATGATACACAGGTTATATAATAACTAATCCACTAACGTAGGGTGTTTTCAAGACTCCTGCCTTTTTAAGACCATTATTTATACAATATATGACAAGCCTGAAATCATCATGCATGTAGGTAGGTATTTTATTATCGTGTACATATTTGCAGGAAAGGCTTATGTCCAAAGGCCAGCAAATCAGTGAGAACTTTTATGTTAGTGGTGATGGCACGGTGAGTGGACTTGGCCGGAGGAGAAGAAGACAAAGGAATAGATGACTGTGTATCAGATGGAACTCAGGACAACGACTATAATGAAAAGGAAGGCTATCTAGAGGTGGAGCCAGTGAAAGAGAGAGTGGAGCTGGTGAGGTGGGAGATGACACGTGTGATGAAGTTGGATATGATGTCAAGACAAATGATGGCTGACCAGAGACAATTTCATCTGAAAAAATAGGTGGTAATGAAAGAAAGGAGGTAGACTCTAAAGAGGTTGAGGATGATGATGGAGTGGAATCGGAATAGAAGAAGGGTTGATCCTTAGCAAAAGTGACATCATGAGAAAAGGGAATGCGATGAGCAGAAGGATCATAGCAACAATAACCCTTATGCTCAAGATTGTATCCAAGGAAAACACACTGAGCATATTGTGCAATCAACTTGGTATGCTCACAAGCCGCTAAAAGAACATAGCAAGTACAACCAAAAACACGAAGATGGTCATACATGGGAGTAGAACCAGACAAAACCACACCAGGACACTTGCCCTGAAGACGAGGAGAAGGCTGGACATTGATAAGGCAGACAACAGTTCAGATAGATTCACCCCAGAAATTAGTAGGGACAAAGGAAGAAAGCAATAGGGTGTGGGCTGTCTCAATAATATGCCGGTGATTATGTTCAGCAACACCATTCTGAGCATGAGCACCAGGACATGAAAGCTGAGGGAGAGTACCCTCAGAAGAGAGGAACTCATGAAAAGTAGTAGATATATACTCCCGAACCGGCGAGCCCTCGGTCGGGCCTTCTATAGTGGCGACCAAGTGGGCGGCTGGAGGGGTGTGAATTTCCCTGTCATCGGTCTTAAGCCCGATCTGATCGTAAACCGAGGACTGGCCATCGGTGATTCCCAGGGCTTGGATCCGATCTAGTATCCCGTTTAACAATGAGAGATCCGTCGGGTCCAGGTTCTGGTAGTTTACAGGGTCGACCCGCAGTATGGCCGTGACAGGGGCATCTGAATTTGCCATGCCGTCATGTTCGGCCAGGGCTGATCTTCGGCAGCCGAGCACGGAGATTAGATCCGGGCTCGAGGCTGGACCCCTAATGGCGGCCGTTCCAGTAGTGGGGTTGGCCGTACCCAAAGACAATGCTTCAGGGCTTGCGGGTCCTTCAGGCGAGGCTGAGGACCCGGTGAGGATAAGATCTCCCCGGGAGTCGGCGACAAACTCTAAGTTTCCGAACCGGATCTCCTGGTCGGGGGTAAAGCTGTTGACTCGGTCGAGGCGACCGGCCGGATCGGCGTGTAGCATGATGCTGCCGAACGCGAGGAGCTGGCCGGGAACGAAAGTGTCCCTGCGGCTAGCGCCGTTGCTGATGATCAGACGAGCCATTGATCCTTGACGACCCACGGCGGGACTCTCAATGAAAGCACCAATGTCGGTACCAAAACCGGCAGATCTCGGGTAGGGGATCCGAACTATGGGTCTAGGAATCAATGAGTAACAGAGATTGTGGGGGCGATGGTTTACCCAGGTTTGGTTCCTCTCAAGGAGGTAATACCCTACGTCCTGCTTGATTGTATTGATGTGATTGTATGAAGGTTACAGAGTTGATCTACCTCGAGATCAGATAGGCTAAACCCTAGGTTATGAATATGATGATTATGTGTCTCTACGGACTAAACCCTCTGGTTTATATAGACACCAGAGGGATCTAGGGTTACATATGGTCGGTTACCATCAGAGGATAAACATGCCAGCTACGCTAATAATTACTTGGAGGAGACGCCAAGTCTTCGATGGTTTCCTTCTGATACACGGGGTCGCCCACAATCTGGCCTTCCATCGACGAGTAGAGAGCGGCCCACCAGCCCGGCCTATGAGAGATAGGCCGGCAGCCCGGGTACCCCCTAGTCCGGGATACCCTCACCCCCCCCCCCCCCGCAAGTCAGAACGAAAACACGAATAACACTGGAAAACTGAGTATGGACCATATGCACAAAAGCCTGATATATAGAAATCAACTGACAATGATGCTTCATAAAATAGACCCATGTATATCAAGAGTGATCAACAATGAATATAACATAATGTTTGTGACCAACTTTCTAAACAAAGGGAGAGGGACCCCATACATCAGAGTATGAAAGTTGTATATGTTTCCCTAGCTTACAACCCTTATGGTGGAAACCAACTGTTGGGATTGAGGTCTAAGGACTAGAGGGGGGGTGAATAGTCCTACCAAATAGAAGATGCTACTTTCGAGTTTTTGGGTTGGCAATTTTAGCACAACTCAAAGTAGACCTAAACAACTTATCAAGCAAACTATACAGAGTACTAGGCAGGGGTGAAAAGATAACTTGCAAGTAAGTATAGAGGATGCAAAAATAAGGGACTCGATGATGAGTTGGCGCTATCCTACTCCACGTTGATGGAGGCTTTGAACCAAACGGTTCTAAGATCACAAGGATCTTGATTGCATCACCCACCAAGCGGCCCTCCTAGCACAATTAACCTATCCCACCATGGCTTGCACCAAGAAGCCTCACTAAGGGGTAAATCTTCACAAAATAGGCGATTTCCTTTCCCTCAAAAACTCTTGAGTCCTTCACATGTAGAAGACAAAGGATCGCAAGTAGCTCCTAACCGTCTATGAGGCACACACCCTCCAAGAGTAACAAGCGAAGCAAAGTCACATGATAGAAACTCCTCAAAAGATCTTCAATCAAAGCTCCTCTCAAGAGCCCATAGGATCACTCTCTCACAAGGATATGATTGTGGTGAAATAGATGAACTTGAGCTGTAGGGGTTCAAGAAAGGGAGGAGTTCATGGCCTTCAAGAATCGAGAAGTGTTTTTGAATCATACAACACTTGTTTCTTCTTTGTTTCCTTGGATCTCTCTTCCTCACTTGTTGTGCAGTTGGATGGAGTAGAAAAAAGAAATGAGATCAATTAAGGACATTCTCACATCGAAGGGGTATGGGAGGCTATATATAGAGAGAGTCCAAAATTTGACCATTACTTGAAAAAAGTAACTAGCCTGAAAGTACCAGAAGAAAAACTTTCCGAGCTTCCGAACACGTTCAAATATTTGAACGGCCAGAGCATGTTCTGGAACCAGATAGAAAACATAGTACTCAGAAGTACTGGGATAAAATAGAGCGATGGTTCTGAACAGCAAAGGTGGCTCCTTTCTATGAGAAATGAACTGGCTCGGAAGTACCGGGTAAAACCAATTGCTCTGAAGTACCACAGTAGACAGAGCAGCTCTTGAATGGGAATTGTGCAAAAAAGGCCAAGTCATAGCTCGGAGGTACCGGATGAAAATCCGTGGAGGTACTAGACCTATATCGTGACAGCATAGAGAAGAAAACCAACATGGCTCGGAAGTGCCGGTAAAAATGTTTTGCTCATAGTTGCTGGAGCTAACAGAGAAATGTCTCAAATGGATAGGCTCAGTAGCACTGGAACAAAAAATGGTGTGGCAGTTCCAACACTATGAAAAGCTGTGTTTGAACTCTATGAAGCAGTAACCCTAAGTGCTTGGTAGCACCAGAAGAAAAATCTTCGGAGGTACCGAGGCTTAGAGATACCGAGAATTGAGATGGCTAGAGTGGCTTTTGAGCACTTTGGCTTTAGGATCTTTCATGAAGTTTCATACCAAAGTACCTTCCCTTGTGCCCCTCTTGATAGTACGGTTGTCCTACAGTTAATGTGAATCTTGGATTCACCAAAAGCCTATCAAATACATTCTAATAGCTTGAGGTAGACAACAACTTGAAAAGTTGTAGGTAGGGGTCACCATTGATGTTCCACTTTTAGCCAAGAGACTAAATCTGAAATAAAGTCAATAGAAACATTAGTCCCTCCAATGGTTGTGTCATAAATCACCAAAACCCAATTAAGGGTATCTAAGAGATTCACTTTCACCAGCATCTACAGGTACCCGACCCAAAACACCCTGTTGGACAAGAGTAGATAAACGAGAACAACATAGGCGACCTAAGCGATGGTGTCATTGGGCAAAAGAGAATGATGAAGTGGATCTCGATGTTAATGTAGCAAACGGAATCACAGACACGGTGTAAGCTGAAGGAAGGTGTATGTTGTCGAGGATATAGAGGGATGTGGATCCTCTACGGCGATGGCCAGTTCCAATGATCCTCTTGCTTTGACGATCCTGTACATAACAAAAGGGCGCAGCAAAGCCAACAAAGTAGTTCATATCAGTAATTTGACCGACAGACATAAGATTCATTGACAATTGTGGAACAAAAGAGATGGAAGGAACATAAAACTTTGATGTACAAAGAGAACCCTGATGAGTGACATAACAAGGTGTACCATCAGTAGTCTGCACAGAGGCACCATCCTACACTGGCTGGCTAGACGCAAGCTGAGAGTGACCAGAGGTCACGTGAAAAGAAGCTCCAAAGTCCAAGACCCAAGGCTGCGCTGAAGTAAACATGGACTGAGTGAGAGCAGACACCGAAGCACTTCTGGTAGGGGGCTCAATGACAACAGCTGTAGAAGACCTCAAAGACTGAGACTAAGACCTGGTGGCTGCACAAAGCCGCTGGTCGAGAAGGGATCGTCTAGCACGAAACTTAGCTAACTACTCTGGGTGAAGCTAGAAGCAACTATCAGTGTGGTGTCATGCCTTCTTGCAGTGCAAGCAAAAAACATCTGAAGGTGCAACCCTAGAAGCACCTGGCCGCTGAGAAAAAACCCAAACACTGTTGTGTAGAGATAGTGCAGACGTAGTAGCAAGGCAACACAGATGAATCTCCTCTACAATCAAGCTAGCAAGTGCGTCTGTCAAGGTAGGAGGAGTCATACGACCAAGCAGCCGAGTGTGAATGTTCTCAAAGTCTTGCTTGAGACCCATCACAAACTAAAACAAGAGAGTCTGATGCTCATACTCTTCCTTGGCCACACAAGACTCACATCCAGCACTACTCTTTGGAACTATGGAACGTAGCTGACTAGTAATGCGAGTGAGGGCCCCATAATACTCTTCTATGGACATGTCTTGTTGCTGTTGAGTGTTGTGTAAATTTTGCAGCAATGAAAAATGGAGAGCACCACTAGGCTCAAGGTAACGCTGCTCAAAATACTTCCATATTTCTTTGGCTGAAGTGTGATGCTCAAGACTCATTCAGAGCCAGGGATGAACACTCAGAACTAAAGCTCCCATGACACGATCATCAAAATTTTGCCAAGATTTTCTAGCTGCATCATCATTCAGATTAGGTAAATCATCAGTCAAATGAGAGACAAAACCCACTACCCTCATGATAGTCCTGGCTGAGAAAGCCCTTTCACTGTAATTTGAACCATCAAGCTTGATGTCTATGGACATTGAATCAGCCCCCAACCCAAAATCATTCTTTGCCATAGCAACAAAGAACACTAGCAAGGGCTAAATACCAGCACGAGGCAACACACACCAAGGTTTCAATAGAGCACGGAGGACAAAATTCAGCAAAGCACCAGCAGCAGCTAGACAACAAAGCAGGTTCAAACAAGGGGCAGGACGGGGCACCAAGCAATTTGAAACCCTCTCCAGGAGTGACCTGTTTGCCCTCATCGACCCCCGACGAGGCCGCCGGTTCCCTTCCCCTCCGTATGCCGTTCCGGTGGTGGGAGGGGATGGGAACCCTGGTTCCTAAATTTTGGCATGTACATAGGGTTAGGGCTAGGTTTTCTAGGGTGCCGCTCGGGTGGTGGTGGCGGTGCCACGTTAAATTAAGTTGTTGCGGCTTCACCCCCTCTACGGCGTCTCCCTTGGTGGCATGAGAAAGCAGGCGGCCCTGCCTTCTCGTTGCTCATGTGTGACAGTGGGATCTGGCTTCCCAGATGAGGTTGGCGAGGAGGTGGTGGCAACCTCATCGGTGAATTTTGTTCCTCAATTTCTTCCCTGCTCTGACCGTGCCTTCTCCGACGCTGCCGGGAAATTGGACGATCCAGTATAGGAGAGGGTCGGTCTCATCTGCTCTGGGCTAGGGCAGTTTGGTCAGCATTTGCTGGGTGACGAAGATCTCTGAATAGGGAGTTAGGATGGCGGGAGACAAATCTGGCGTGGCACCGCCGTTTGGACAGCGAATTTCATTGTGACTGGCAGCGTACTAGGGGTTGCGCCGACCTACAATACACAAAGAACACGGCCACTTGGGCCACTACTGAGGTCACCAATGCGCTTCGTCACTATGATGCGTCTATTTCAAGATCAGCTGGTTCCTGTTGTTCTTCTCTGGCGCTGCTGGAGATCGATGGTAGGTGTTGTTGTGTTCTTGTTCTGGGAGTCGGGCCCTTCTGCATTTTTCTTCAGTGTATTGCGTATGTATGGTGTGTTTGTATGGTTTAATTTCTGATGAATGAAATACGCAATACTTCACAGAAAAGAGAGAAGAAGATACGTTTGTGATCCTTGTTGCCTTTGGCAGCTTTCTGTAATGGATCGTGTTGGATGTTTGGACTTGTCACTCCAGGAATTACCTAATATGCCGACGGCAATATATATGGCAACGACTTTTTATCGGGGCTGTCGGCATATATACACGTAAGCCGACGGCCGGGCAAAAACCATCGGCAAAGCTGCGACTATGCCGAGGGGGGCCGTCGGCAAATCTCCCACTGTGCCGAGGGGGGCCGTCATTGTATACGCAGTCGTCGGCAAACATCCTGACATGTGGCCCTCGTGGCCCGTTAGCTGACGGATGGCTGACGCCGTTACAACTATGCCGATGGCGCTGACGGCGGCCGTTGGCATAGATTTTTTCTCTATTATTTTAAATCCTTTTCTATTTTTTAAAAAGTTTAAATTTGAGGGTTTCAAATCTGAGTTATCTAAACTTAAACATATACACATTATATATCAATTTGGGGTAGAATTTTTCATAGATTATGAATATCTACTTTGTTTATGTTTTTGAATATCTTTAAAATGTGACCTCATGTACTTTTGCAAATAGGTCCTTATATTTTGTAAAAATCACAACTAATTCATTCTTGCATCGATTTTGACAAAATTTATATGTTTTTGGATTAGAAACTTGAAAGGATTCTGTTGGTATACTATGTTTTGAAATTTGAACAAACTAAAATCATGTTTCTATCAAAATTTGCAGAAAACACCCTCTTGTTTTGATTTGTTTTTATATTTTTCATTCCTTGGCCAAATGGGGCAAATTTCATATCTATTTGCATCAGAAAGTTTCAAGGATTTCAAAAATAATGTCTTTAGAATGAAATATTTAATTATAACTTTGATGCTTTGCTACAATACTGGTAGCTTTCCCGGTCCAACGGGCCAGGGTTAGGCCACTCGGGGGTCTTCGGAGGGTAGCAATCCCAACAAAACTTGCATTGAGTCCTAATACATGTCTAAAATTATGGTGGAAGGTGTAAACACCCAATACCCAGCTCCCGAGTGTGACCCACTTCACGGATGACACTACTGTGTGCACTTAGAGGGGAAAACTGCCACGTCGGGTAAACCCGGAGGGAATCTTGTGATAACTTGGACTCAAACTTTGTTTTTCATCTTCCTATGGGCTAACCTGGCACAATCAGGTAGAAAAGTCCATTGGTGGAATGTCATTCATCGCTGGTCAAAGGCCTAGATTTCTTGATCAAACTGGCCATGGTTAGGCCGTTCCGGGGTCTTCGGAGGGTAGCAATCCCACCAAAACTTGCATTTTGTCCTAATACATGTACACAATTGTGGTGGGAGGTGTAAACACCCAATACCCAGGTCCCGAGTGTGACCCGCTTCACGGACGGCACTACCGCCTGAACTTAGAGGAGGAAACTGCCACAACGGTGAAATATGCTGAAAGAAAAATACCAAAAGGATACTTCTACAACTCCAATTGAGGCATGCTTTGGATAGTATCTTGGGACGGAAGTTGTCGAACCAACATAAAAATTTCATGAAATTAGCAAGCCCAGATTTGCCGGTCGAAGCGGTAGCTTTCCCGGTCAAACGGGCCAGGGTTATGCCGCTCGGGGGTCTTCGAAGGGTAGCAATCCCACCAAAACTTGCATTAAGTCCTAATACATGTCTAAAAGTATGGTGGGAGGTGTAAACACCCAATACCCCGCTCCCGAGAGTGACCACCTTCACGGACGACACTACCGCCTGCACTTAGAGGCGGAAACTGCCACGTCGGGTCAACCCGGAGGGAATCTTATGATAACTTGGGCTCAAACTTTGTTTTTCATGTTCCAATGGGCTAACCTAACACAACCAGGTAGAAAAGTCCATTGGTGGAATGACGTTCGCGCCGGTCAAAGGCCTAGATTTCTCGGTCAAACTGGCCACGGTTAGGCCGCTCCTGGGTCTTTGGAGGGTAGCAATCCCACCAAAACTTGCATTTTGTCCTAATACATGTACACAATTGTGGTGGGAGGTGTAAGCACCCAATACCCAGCTCCCGAATGTGACCCGCTTCACGGACGGCACTACCGCCTGCACTTAGAGGGGGAAACTGCCACCACAGTTGGTAACCCGGAGGGAACCTTGTGATAGGTTGGGCTCAAACTATGTTTTCAAATGTTCCTATGGGCTAACCTAGCACAACCAGGTAGAAAATTACATTGGTGGATTGCCGTCCGTCGCCGGTCAAAGGGGTAGCTTTCCCGGTCAAACTGGCCAGGGTTAGGCCGCTCCGGGGTCTTTGAAGGTTAGCAATCCCACCAAAACATGCATTGTGTCCTAATACATGTCTAAAAGTGTGGTAGGATGTTTAAATAGGTAGTACACAGCTCCGAAGTGTGACCCCCTTCACGGACGGCACTACCGCCTGCACTTAGAGGGGGAACTGCCACCACAGTTGGTAACCCGGAGGGAACCTTGTGATAGGTTGGGCTCAAACTATGTTTTCAAATGTTCCTATGGGCTAACCTAGCACAACCAGGTAGAAAATTACATTGGTGGATTGCCGTCCGTCGCCGGTCAAAGGGGTAGCTTTCCCGGTCAAACTAGCCAGGGTTAGGCCGCTCCGGGGTCTTCGAAGGGTAGCAATCCCACCCAAACTTGCTTTGTGTCCTAATACATGTCTAAAAGTGTGGTAGGATGTTTAAATAGGTAGTACACAGCTCCGAAGTGTGACCCCCTTCACGGACGGCACTACCGCCTGCACTTAGAGCGAGAAACTACCATGGAGGGTAACCCGAAGGGAATCTTGTGATAACTTGGGCTCAAACTTTTTTTCAAATGTTCCTATGGGCTAACCCAGCACAACGAGGTAGAAAATTACATTGGTGGAATGTTGTCCATCGTCGGTCAAAGGGGTAGCTTTCCCGATCAAACTGGCCAGGGTTAGGCCGCTCCGGGATCTTCGGAGGGTAGCAATCCCACCAAAACTTGCATTGTGTCCTAATACATGTACACAATTGTGGTGGGAGGTGTAAACACCCAATACCCAGCTCCCGCGTGTGACCCGCTTCACGGACGACAATACTGCCTGCACTTAGAGGGGCAAACTGCCACCACAGGGAAACATGCTGAATGAAAAAATACCAAAAGGATACTTCTAAAACTCCGATTCAGGCGTGCTTTGGATAGTATCTTGGGATAGAAGTTGTCGAACCGACATAATTTTTTTGCGAAATTAGCAAGCCCAGATTTACAGGTCGAAGGGCTAGCTTTCCGGTCAAACGGGCCAGGGTTAGGCTGCTCGAGGGTCTTTGGAGGGTAGCAATCCCACCAAAACTTGCATTGAGTCCTAATACAAGTCTAAAAGTGTGGTGGGAGGTGTGAACACCCAATACCCAGCTCCCGAGTGTGACCCCCTTCACGGACGGCACTACCGCCTGCACATAGAGGGGAAAACTGCCATGTCGGATCAACCCAAAAGGAATCTTCTAATAACTTGGGCTCAAACTTTGTTTTTCATGTTCCTATGGGCTAACCTAGCACAACCAGCTAGAAAATTACATTGTTGGAATGCCTTTCGTCGCCGGTCAAAGGGGTAGCTTTCCCGATCTAACTGGCCAGGGTTAGGCCGCTCCGGGGTCTTCGAAGGGTAGCAATCCCACCAAAACTTGCATTGTGTCCTAATACATGTCTAAAAGTGTGGTGGGATGTTTAAATAGGCAGTACACAGCTCCGGAGTGTGACCCCCTTCACGGACGGTACTACCGCATGCACTTAGAGCGGGAAACTGCCACAGAGGGTAACCCGGTGGGAATCTTGTGATAACTTGGGCTCAAACTTTGTTTTCAAATGTTCCTATGGGCTAACACAGCACGACCAGGTAGAAAATTACATTGGTTGAATGTTGTCTGTTGCTGGTCAAAGGGGGTAGCTTTCCCGATCAAACTGGCCAGGGTTAGGCTGCTCCGGGGTCTTCGGAGGGTAGCAATCCCACCAAAACTTGCATTGTGTCCTAATACATGTACATAATTGTGGTGGGAGGTGTAAATACCCGATACCCTACTCCCGAGTGTGTCCCGCTTCATGGATGGCACTACCGCCTACACTTAATGGGGAAAACTGCCACCACGGGGAAACATGCTGAAAGAAAACTACGAAAAGGATACGTCCACAACTCCGATTGAGGCGTGCTTTGGAGAGTATCTTGGGACGGAAGTTGTCAAACCAACATAAAAATTTCGCGAAATTAGCAAGCCCAGATTTACCGGTCGAAGGGGTAGCTTTCCCGGTCAAACGGGACAGGGTTAGGCCGCCCGGGGGTCTTCGGAGGGTAGAAATCCCACCAAAATTTGCATTGAGTCCTAATACATGTCTAAAAGTGTGGTGGGAGGAGTAAACACCCAATACCCAGCTCCCAAGTGTGACCCCCTTCACAGATGGCACTACCGCCTGCACTTAGAGGGGGAAACTGCCACGTCGGGTCAACCCGGAAGGAATCTTGTGACAACTTGGGCTCAAACTTTGTTTTCAATTGTTTCTATGGGCTAACCTAGCACAACCAGGTAGAAAATTATATTGGTGGAATGTCGTCCATCGCCGGTCAAAGGGGGTAGCTTTCCCAGTCAAACTGGCCATGGTTAGGCCGCTCCGGGGTCTTCAGAGGGTAGCAATCCCACCAAAACTTGCATTGAGTCCTAATACATGTCTAAAAGTGTGGTGGGAGGTGTAAACACCCAATACCCAGCTCCCGAGTGTGACCCCCTTAACGGACGGCACTGCCGCCTGCACTTAGAGGGGGAAACTGCCACGTCGGGTCAACCCGGAAGGAATCTTTTGATAACTTGGTCTCAAACTTTGTTTTTCATGTTCCTATGGGCTAACCTAGCACAACTAGGTAGAATAGTCCATTGGTTGAATGTCGTTCGTCGCCGGTCAAAGGCTTAGATTTTTCGGTCAAGCTGGCCATGGTTAGGCCGCTCCGGGGTCTTCGGAGGGTAGCAATCCCACCAAAACTTGCATTGTGTCCTAATACATGTCTAAAAGTGTGGTGGGATGTTTAAATAGGCAATACACAGCTCCGGAGTGTGACCCCCTTCACGGACGGCACTACTGCCCTCACTTAGAGTGGGAAACTGCCACGGAGGGTAACCCGGAGGGAATCATGTGATACCTTGGGCGCAAACTTTATTTTTAAATATTCCTATGGTCTAACCTAGCACAACAGGTAGAAAATTTCATTGGTGGAATGTCGTCCGTCGTTGGTCAAAGGGGTAGCTTTCCCGGTCAAACTGACCAGGGTTAGGCCGCTCCGGGGTCTTTGAGGGGTAGCAATCCCACCAAAACTTGCATTGTGTCCTAATACATGTCTAAAAGTGTGGTGGAATGCCGTCCGTCGCCGGTTAAAGCCCTAGATTTCCCGGTCAAACAGATCGGGGTTAGGTCGCTCATGGGTCTTTGGTGCGGCCTAAATATATGATTATATTTAGTAAAATTAATTATAAAAACATAAATATATGATTATAAAACTAATAATAGGAGAATTATTACTAAAAAATAAAAAAAGTAAAAAAACTATGCCGACGGTTGCCGTCGGCATATATGGACACGTGGCACCTCCACGATATGCCGACGGTGGCCGTCGGCGTAGTTATGACATGGTTAGGTCGAGCGCAGGCCGTCTTCTCCCTCCCATCCCCATTCCAATCCAAATCGAAACAGAGAGAGAGAGAGGCCTCCGCCCTCCGCCGCACTAGGGTTCGTTGCAGCCGTCAGCGCTAGGGTTCGGGGCCGCCGCCGTCTCCGGCCTCCTGCCGGAGATCTCCGCCGTTCGCGCCATCCTTACCCCCCTCCGTGCGCCGCACCAAAGCCCCTGCCATGTGTGTCGTGCCAACGCCCCTGCCCCATGCGTCGTGCCGCTCACCTCCGCCGCTCGGTGGTGGTGGAGGACCTCCTCGTCGACGCCGCCTCGCTAGAGCAGCCCCTCCCGCCCAGCCGCGACTCCCTCCCTGCAGCAGTCGCCGCCCGGAGCTCTGCCGCCGTGTGCTCCCTTCCCCCCTCTTCTTGGGGACGGGATTCGGGCCGAGGAGGAGCTTGCCGTTGTCGCCCAGCAGCTCCTGCTCCAAGTCCGGCAGCACCAGCCCCTCCTCCCCGTCTGGTCCGCCCTCCTCCCTCCCTCCCCTCCCGTGGCATGCTCTGTTATGTTCTTTTCTTGTCCTGATTTTTTGTATGGAGTTGTTTGTGCGTATGGTTACTGGGCTGGAGCTAGTACTGAAACAACTTTGTTACATACATGTTCAAATTGCTAAACTTTGTATTGTTTAGGAAAGAACTAAGTAGAATTATTTTAGGAAAGAACTAAGTAGATTTTTTTTGTTTATCAATATGTTGACAGTAGTACAACTGCACAAATATAGTAGTACTAACTAGCAAAGTGCTCTTGCGTTGCAACGGATACAAAATAGACTAATGCATGTTCACAAACTTGAAAGATTATCAACCTATTTTTTGATATATATATATATATATATATATATATATATAGGGTGGGTCTATTCTAACAACACCCTTAAGACCTTATTCTACCCAAAAAACGCTTATTCTGCCAACACCCCACGCGTGCGCCGGAACCCCACTGAACTGCAAAAACGAAAAGAAAAAACCCGCCCCAGCCCCAGTCCCACGCACTCCACCCCACCAAACCCACCTTCTTCCCCGGTCAAGCCCCCACCCATCTCTCCTCGATGCCCACCTCCCGACCGCAAACCACGCCCCAGCGCCACCACCCCCAAATCCCCACCCCCGCGAGCAAGGCGCTCCACGCGCGACGCATGCGCTGGATCCCGAGCAGCCGCGACCCTCCCTGGCGCCCCACTCCTCCTTCCTCTGCCCCCGCGCCCCCAACCTTCCTCCAATGCCGCCGGCAACCACGGCCGCCTCCGATGCGCCGCCGACCTGCCATGACCCACCACGGAGTACGCCCTGTCCCAGATCCGCCGCCTCCCCCGCTCAACCAGCTTCCTCCCCTCTGGTCCACCGCCTCCCCGCTCAACCTGCCCCCGCCGATGGATCCACTCCGACCTCTGTTGTCGACCTTCACGAGAGGATCCGCGCGTCGACAGGCAAACATAGCCCACCCAGCCTCTCACCCCACCCACGTCGACGAGCAGGGAGGGGAGGGCCAGCACCACGCGCGCGCCTCTTCCCATCCCCATCCAAGCTCCACCAGCAATTTCCGGCGTCGCTGCATCATCAGGATCCGCCGTTGAACCTCCTGCGCGCCGCCAGAGCCGTGTTGGCCTAGAGCACTTTCTGGCGGCGCCCGCAGTACATCCAATGACACCGTGCAGTGCGGCCAACGACGGTTTGCAGTACCACCAACGACAGCGATTTTGTGAAGTGCAGTGCTGCCTGCACCTGCAGTACATAATCTGTTTTCCAACATTGCAGTGCGCCGGCGACACTCCCTCCAGGCTGCAGTTCGTTTTGTTTGGCCTCGAGGCTGTCCACAACATAACACTGGGGTCCTTGCAGTTAGCTCCCCTATATGTGTGCAGTTCTTTGTTTTTTCATTTTTAGGAAAAGATTGCCACGCCGGCGGTTCACTGCTCAGGGGCTTTGTTTGTAAAAAAAAAGTTGGAAGACAAATGCAGTTCATTGTAATTGCGGCCAGCGTGTAGTTCCTTTGTATTTTAGTGGCTCATTTTCAGCCAACGTGCAGTTCGTTTGTATTTTCGATGCTGTTTTGTACTTGAGTTCCGTTGTTTTTGTAGGAGGATACAGAACAAAAACACCTGCAGTGCGTTTGGTCCTCGGATGTGGTTCACTTTTGAGAGTGATGCTGTTTACTTGCGCACAGCGTGGAAGTGCGAAAAAAATTAGCGAAACAACAAAATAGTAATGCGGTTCACTTCGATATATGTCGTGGTTCACTTGCCCTCGTCTCTATGGTCCACTCTCGTTTATAAAAAATGTTGAAAAAAAAGACAACAAAAACTCACAAAAACTCGTCTAAGAAAATTTACTCCGACAAAAGAAATCATGAAGTTCACTTGACTGTCTGATGCAGTGTGATTTTCAGTCTGAAGCAGTGCGTTCTTCTGTCTGATGCAGTACACACACTAATTTTGGGGTCGCAAAAAAACAGTGTCCGCACTTCGGTAATTTTAAAACTGCTCTTAAACCGTAAGGAATTAGATAGATTGTTCTACATGAAAAATTGCACCTTGTTGATATCTTTCCAACGGCGTATCATTTAAATCATTTCGACCAGCGGTTTGTAAAAATTCGCGAAAAAACGGCCGCTGCCAATCGTCGTCCGCCGTACCATTTTCAAAATTAATTTAAAACAGTAAGGAATCTCAAAATAATTTCTACATATGAAAGTTGCGCCTCGTCTGTAGCTTTCCAATGGCGTATCACACGCCTCGTTTCGACAAACGGTTAAAAAACTGGAGCGAAAACAGTACCGAAAAATTGCAAAAATTTGAAAAACTGAATTCCACGATTTAGTAAATTTGAAATTGCTCTTAAACCGTAAGGAATTAGAGAAAGTAATATATATGAAAAAGTTGCGCCTCGGCGATATCTTTCCAACGACGTATCATTTGCTTCATTCCGACAAGCGGTTTGCGAGAAAACATGAAAATACGTTCGCTGTCACTCGTCAGGCGCCCACCGTTTTCGAAACTGCTCTTAAACCGCGAGGAATCTCGAAAAGTGTTCAACATGGTGAAGTTGCGCCTAATCCATAACTTTCCAACGGTATATTACACGCCTCGTTCCGACAAACGGTTTAAAAACTGGCTCGAAAACAGTACCAAAAAACACGGCGTACAGTTTTTTCGACGAGAAGTTCACTAGTCTCTGTATTGCAGTGTGTTTGCTTCAGAAAGTGCAGTGCCCTCGCGTTGAGCGTGCAGTTCGGAAGCGTGGGCAGAATAACTATTCTGCCAATATTGGCAGAATAGACCAGCAGTATATATATATATATATATATATATATATATATATATATATATATATATATATATATATATATATATATATATATATATATATAGGTTTTACCCAAAATTTATTCCTCATATATGTTTGGATGAGATGGGGGAGGGATGGGGATGTCTGGAGAGACTAAGGTGTTTTCTGCAAATGTAGAGCAGAGTGGCAGGGGTCATTTTGCAAAAAATATGACAGTTGCATGAGATGAGATGAGATGTGATTTGCGTTGAATTTCATAGAGCTCTGAGAATTTAAGATGAGATGTGAAGGTTCCTAGATTTTTTCTTCTTCTTGTGCTTATCTTCACTAGAACTGTAGAAGAGAGTCTAGCAAGTTGCATGTGTACAAGGTTGTTTAGGCAGATGCGGTTATGGCCACCTCCACTGTCGCTTGCTTGTGCCGTTTAAAATTGCTACCCAAAATTGATTTATTTGTTGGTTGGTTTGCTTTATTAATAGGGTAATCTCCCTGGAGTGATCGTCATCGGAATTGTTGGTCCCTGATCCCGCCGATGTTCGACTACATCCTCTACAACTAAGGGTGAGCTACCAACACACCTCCTCCGCTCTTTCTGTCATGTCTCTAGATTTCATTTTCATGTCAAGTCACGTAACCTAGGCATCTCCCGTCCGGAAGGGTTACATCGATAAATATGCATTCAAATGCATATTTATAACCATAACTCTTTTGGATTGTCCAGCGTTTTCCACGGACAGCCAGAGGATGTGTAGATTGGGTACGTTTTCCATGGTCTACTCTGTTCCGGGACAGGATTTCGACAGTGCGTCCCCATTGTTCTCCGGATGCACATTCTCTCGGATTTTTGGCGAGACGTGTATTTGGAGAGTAGCGGGGAGGTGTTGCCGAAATTTTTTCTCAGGACGGGATAGAGCATGGAGAACGTACTCAATCTACACGTCGTCAGGTGGGATTGAGACCCTCTTTGCCTATTAGAGATGTAGGTGGATTCATTGCCGTATCTCGTCAACCCGGTAGAAAAAATTTGATGCTATTAATTTAAATGAAATGTTACTTTTGTTGTGTGGCTCCCAATAAAGCAGAGGATGGCTGATAATGAGTGGATGTACAGTGGTCATACCGGTCCGAATAGAACAACAGAAGAGTGGGCCATGAAAACCGATGTGTTCTTGAAGGAGGCACACCGTAGTTCAAAGAGAGTTCCCCCACATTGCCCTTGCGCTCGATGCGAGAACCGTCCTCGCCTAAAAAAGTCTAAGATGACAAAACACCTTTGCAAGTATGGGTATATGGAAAACTTTACCATGCCGATAAACTTTGCCGAGCACGGGCGTGTTAGAGAGGAGGTGATGCGACAACGCGTCAATGATCATGAGGACGATGGGGTTAGAAACATACTAGATGATATTCGTGCTGCAGAGATGCCACATTCAACACCTTCAGAAAATGAACCAGAGGAACCGAAGGAAATGGAAAAGGCCTTCATTCAGATGTTGGAGTCGTCAAACAATTAAACCTCTTTATAAGGGAGCCAAAATGTCTCAGCTGGATGCCATCTCGCAACTGGTGGCAATCAAGGCCGAGTACGACTGTAGCCGAGCTTGCTTTGAAGTATTTCTGGGAGTATGGTGTAACAGCCTCCCTGAGGAGCATGAACTACCGAAAAGCATGTACGAGATAAAGAAAATCATGAAGGTGCTCTCTATGGATTATGAGAAGATACATGTTTGTCTAAAGAATTGCCTTTTGTTTAGAAATGAGTATGCAGATGACAAGTACTGTAGGGAGTGCGGTTCCTCTAGGTATCTTGAGGTGGACATTGCTGATGGTCAGAAGAAGCAGTCATCCATCCCGGTAAAGGGTATTCGATATCTCCATTTCATAGAAAGATTGCAGCATCTTTTCATCACCAAGGAGTCTGCCAAAATGATGAAGTGGCACTAGAATGGGAAAAGGTACCATCCAGATAAGATAGTACATCCATTGGAGGGTGAAGCATGGAAGGCATTCGATAGAGAATACCCCGATGAAGCTAAAGAGGCTGGGAATGTAAGAATTGCGATATCAGGCGATGGGTTCAATCCATATGGTATGTCGTCTAATCCATATACCTGCTGGCCCGTGTTTGTTATTCCGCTCAATCTCCCTCCCGGCGCCCTAATGCAACGCAAGACCATGTTCTTGTCGGTGATCATTCTAGGGCCTGAATACCCGGGGAAGAATTTGAGTGTGTTTATGTAGCCGCTGGTGGATGATTTGTACCATTCTTGGTACTTCCCGAGGTTGACATACGACCGACATTTGCAGAGAAACTTTTTGATGAAAGTTTTGTTGTAGTATTGCATGCATGACTTTCCTGGCTATGCCCTATTCTGTGGATGGTGTACAAGTGGGAAGATGCCATGCCCAGTGTGCATGCAGGATCTATGTTTCATTTGGCTGAAGAAGGGTGGCAAGTATGGTGCCTTTGACCTGCATCGACAGTTTCTCCCTGAAGACCATGCATACAGGGAAGACAAGAAGAACTTCATGAAAGTTTGGGTTGTCCATGAAGTAAAGCAGATTCCAACATTTTCGGGTGAAGATGTTATTGCTTAGCTAAATGCTCTCAAGCCTAAAGGAAAAGGCAAAGGCAAAGGTTTTGAGAGATATGGTGAGACGCACAACTGGACTCACATTGCTGGCCTCACGAAGCTTCCCTATTTCAAGGAACTCAAACTTCCCTATAACATTGATGTGATGCACACTAAAAAGAATGTCGCAAAGTCCCTTTTTCACACGATCCTCAACATTCCCGATGAGACAAAGGATAACGTTAAGGCTAGAGCCGATCAAGAGAAGATTTGTGTTAGAAAAAAGCTAAACATGCAGCCTCCCACTGGCAGTCGAAAAACTTGGTTCAAGCCAGATGTTGACTACGTCCTTACAAACCCACAAAAGATGGAGGCATTGAAGTGGCTCAAACACATCGTCAAGTTCACTGATGGTTATGCATCGAATATGAGTAAGGGAGTCAATCTTTCAATGGGCAAAGTCACCGGGCTCAAGAGTCATGACTATCACATATGGATTGAACGGATAATGCCGGTGATGGTTCAAGGTTATCTCCCCGAGCGTGTCTGGTGAGTGCTTGCGGAGGTTAGCCATTTCTTCCGCACGCTCTATGCTAAAGAAATATGTCCCAAGATGATGGAACAATTGCATAAGAAGGCGCCGGAGTTCATATACAAGTTAGAGATAATCTTTCCGCCGGGCTTCTTTACTCCAATGGCACATTTCATGTTGCACCTCACAAATGAGGCATTGTTGGGGGGCCCTGTGCAGAATCGTTGGCAGTACAGGCCTGCGAGGCAGAACAAGCATCTTCGATACAAATGCGGAAACAAAGATAAGATTGAAGCATCCATAGCTGAGGCAGGTATCCTAGAGGAGGTGTCAGACATCAGGACAACGTACTATCCGAAGGACGTTCCCACTCTACATAATAAGTTGTCTCGATACAATACAGAAGAGCCCAAGTATAAACCCAAACTCCTCCTTTTCAATGGACAAGGTGGCAAGGCTAGGGGCTCCAAACCTTATAACATGCCAAACTCTGAGTGGGAGGACGTCATGTTCTATGTCTTCGACAACATTAAGGAAGTTCACGATGTGTGGATGCGGTAAATGGTGAACAAATTAATTTGTAACCAGTCACTTTATTTCGGTCTAATATTAGTTTTTTTCTTTTAGTGAATTCATGCTTGAAGAGTGGTCGGGAATGACGCCTCCTAATGCCAAGGAGCTGGATACTCTTCTCCAAAAGGGTGCCCCTAGAAGAAAAAAAATTGTTGCTTGGTTCATGGCAAAAGTAATTTCTAACTTGCCCCTATTACCTAGTTCAATATTTATAGTTTCTATTACATGGAACTAATAAACCCAACAGTTTCAATTAAACTTGTAGGTTAAAGATCCCAACACATCCATGGATGACGAATTGAGATGGGTTTCCATGGGTTTTGAAAATTGGGTCATGACATGTGAAAAATATGATGTGAATGGGTATCGCTTCCATACAGAGGAGCACCAGAACAGTCAGCCTGATCCAAAAACTATAAATACATGAGTGTTTACCGAAGAAGAAAATAAAGTTGAGTACTACGGAAGGGTAGGAAAAATATACGAGCTTTCATTCCATCTTGGGCGCGAAGAACTCAGTCTCGTTGTGTTCAAATGCCGATGGTTTGACCCAGATAAGGGACTGAGACATATGCCTTCCATTGGGTTAGTCGAAGTTAAACCATCAACCGTATATGCCGGAGCCGATCTCTTTATTGTGGCTAACGAGGTCACGCAAGTTTATTATCTGCCCTACCCATGCCAGAAAGAGTACCTAAAGGGTTGGGAAGTTGTGTTCAAAGTATCACCACATTGTAAGCTACCCGACCCAAACGATGACGACTATGACAACATAAACCCTATGACATACGAGGGAGTGTTCTATCAAGAGCAACATGATGATGTGGACCCAAACGATGACGATGACGACAACATACGTTTGGGTGATGTTGATGTGGACCCAGATGACGACGATGCATGGTGTGATGGTGAGGTAGTTGTCAATGTAAAGGACATAGATATGCTTGAGAAGTTTCATAATGACGATGATGACATAGATGAACCTCCACCCCCCACAGACAACGACGATGATATGCGTGATAGTGATGATGAGACCGGTCGAGGAATGGATTACAACAGTGATGATTCCTATGGGTTATACCAGATGTACGTTTTATATCTTTTTTGTATGGTTCTTCATTACCAAGATGCTTATGCATTGCCATTTTTTATATTAATATGCTTCCTTCCTTTGCATAAAGATTTATTAATATGCTTCCTTCCTTTGCACAAAGATTTATTAATATGCTTCCTTCCTTTGCATAAAGATTTATTAATATGCTTCCTTCCTTTGCATAAAGATTTATTATCCTTACTAATTGTTTATTCTTTGTCAATGCAGGTGATTGAATCATGGGCAAGTCTAATTCCAGCAGTTTGCTTTACTCAATTCACTCTAAAATGACTCAAAGTGGAACACTAGTAGAAACCAGGGCATTAGTCCTGGTTCCAGAGGGCCTTTAGTCCCGGTTCTGCAACTGGGACTAAACAATCGGGACTAAAGGCCCCCACTTTTAGTCTCGGTTGGGTTACGAACCGGGACTAAAGGAGCTCCACGTGGCCGCTGTGGGCGCCCAGGCAGGAGGACCTCTAGTCCCGGTTGGTAACACCAACCAGGACTAGAAGGCAGCCACGCGTCAGCACCTGCCAGGCGCTGGGGTTTTTGTTTTTTTTTTAAAGGAGGGGTTTAGGGGTTTTGGAGGGTTTAGGGGTTTCATATTGTGTTTCCCCTTTTCTTTTTGTGTTTACCATTCAATTCCTTTACATTTAGGGTTTTCATTTTTATTTTATGCTTTTCATTCAACTCGACGCTAGCTACTACATATAGCAATGAAGGAACCATTACACAACATCGTCATGATCAATATATAGAGAGAAGTGACCTCTCTTTCTCCGTGCTTGGTCGAACAACAAGTTTTCGTATATCTATTCGACGCTACTACATATAGTACACGTTCATGCATATATACAATATAACATATCTTACGATCCCTAATATCTAATTACCAAAATCGCATTGCCAATCCCGATGGTATTCTCTGTCTGTAGGTATGACATGCTCAACAAAGAATCCCGCCAATTCCTCTTGAATTGCTCGTATGCGATCAGTTGGTAGGAGTTCGTCCCGCTTCCGCCAGATCTAATTTAAAGAAGGGGGTCAATATATATATATATGAATGAAACTCAACACAATTGATGGTAATAAAATAAAAATGTGAATAATAGTGAAGGATCCATAGCGGAAGAAGTATTTCTTCGTAGCCCTTAGACCGGTCTAAAAGTGTGAGTCCCCAGGCTTCCAATATACTTGGGACACTGCTTTTGAGCCCACATATTTTCTCCTGAGGAGGATTTGCCATACACCATTTTCTGTCAGTAACTTAAACAGCCATTTGCCGAGGAGAGCAGTATTCTTAACCTCAAGGTCATGAATACCCAGCCCTCCTTGGTCTTTGGGACGACAAACCACACTCCATTTATCCAGACGATACTTTTTTTCTCACTATCTCCTTGCCAAAAGAATCTTGATCGAAAATAATCCAATCTATGCGAGACTCCTTTAGGCAGTTGGAAGAAGCAAATCATATAAAGTACCATATTACTTAGCACTGAATTTATGAGTGCCAATCTTCCACCCAGAGATAGCAGTTTACCTTTCCAACTGCTTAACTTTTTTTGTAGTCTCTCCTCGACGTGTTTCCATTCAGCATTTGTGAGTCTCCGATAATGTATCGGTATCCCCAAATAACTGATCGAAAACTGGCCAACCGCAGCCAAACAGTTCAGCTTATAGGTGGGCCTCGTCTTGGGCCTCGCCAAAACAGAATAATTCACTTTTATGGAAGTTTATCTTAAGACCTGAGAGGTGCTCGAATGCTGATAAAATTAATTTCAGGTTCCTCGCTTTCTCTAGGTCATGATCCATAAAGAGAATCATATCGTCGGCATATTGAAGGATAGAAAGTCCACCATCAACAAGATGATTACCTACTCCATCAATTTGACCATCAACCTTTACCTGCTCAATCATGACAGCTAACCTATAAGCCACTGTATTAAATAGCATGGGCGATAATGAGTCGCCTTGTCTCAATCCCTTCTTCGTTTGGAAGTAGCGGCCAACGTCATCATTGACTTTAATGACCACACTACCTCCGAAAACGAAGCTATGGATCAGAGCGCGCCACTCCTCAGAGAAGCCTTTCATTCTAAGAGTCTGTTGAAGAAAAGACCACTTGACTTTATCATAAGCCTTCTCAAAATCAATTTTGAGGATAACCCCATTCAACTTCTTCCGATGTAGTTCGTGAACCGTTTCATGAAGGATTACCACCCCATCTAGGTGTTTCTACCTTGCATGAAAGCCGTCTGGGAAGGGCGAACCACATGGTCAGCCACCGAGTTTAGCCTAATCATCGCAACTTTCGTGAAGATTTAAAACTAACATTAAGGAGGCAGATAGGTCTATACTGTTGTATCCTTACCGCCTCATTAACCTTAGGTAAAAAATTATCTCACCGAAGTTTAGGCGAAACAATTCTAGTTGTCCAGCATGGAGGTGACCAAACAATTCTAGAAGATCCGGTTTGATAACCTCTCAGAAGTTCTGATAGAACTCAGTTGAAAAACCATCCGGACCCGGGGCCTTGTTATGTTCCATTAGAAAAACTGCCTTCTTTATCTCCTCCTCAGAGTAAGGAGCTGTAAGAAGGTTATTTTCCTCAACAGAAACTTGGGGAATATCTTCTATTCGGGATTCATCCATCGAGAAGTTACCCTCTTCTGGAGCCCCAAACAGATTTTTATAATAATTAGTAATATAAGATTTAAATTGCTCATGACTTCAATCGTACCCTCCTCTTGTATAAGGGAATGAATAAATTTCTTCCGGTGTCTGCCATTGGCTACACCATGGAAGTATCTAGTACTCGAATCCCCTTTTAGACGCAGCGTCCACATATATCTTCCTTCCTTCTTGGCCCACATCTTTCCATTAACCCAATTTTCCACATCTTCGGCTGGATGCATGCTTGTGCCACGGCAGATCAGGACTTGACTAAGTTATTTTTTGACGAAATACAACACGACTAAGTTGTTTATTTTTTTACGAAGCACTGCAGGACTAAGCTGTTTGACACAACATGACTAACTAACCTCAGTTCACACTACCAAACTGCACATGCATCGATCGATGCCATTTTTTGCGCCACGATCGATGTAATTTTTTTATAGTTCTTCTCAGCTAACCAACGTCAGTTCACATGTGACTCTCAAAAAAAAAGTCAGTTCACATGCATCCATCAATCGTGGCATATAAGTTACAATACTAAAGCGGCAGCAGTTTGAATTTTCTCCATTTTTTGAGTTTTTTTTTACTGCCTACTGTTGGAAATTACGTGGGTTGTTTTACAGATGCGGTAGACTGGTTAGGCTCCAGAAATATCTCGATGAAACCCAGGTCCCACTACTCGCCGATTATCTCGCTCGCGTGCGACCCTTCGCGAAACGTCCGCGACCGCTTTCCTTCCTAAGAAATACTCTCATCTCCCACCTGTCTCTCTCACTAACACCAGCGGGGTCTCTCCAATCTTGGGCCACCGCCTCCGTCACTGCTGCCGCTAGCATCCGCCGTTCGTCGCTGCCGCCAGCCACCGTCCATCGCTGGCGCGCCTCCCCTGTCCGCTCCCCTTGCTATGGACGCGGGCGCCATGGATTTCTGCTTCGTGCTGCCCCGGCGGCGGAGAATGCAGCCAATTGACGTCGCCTGGTGCAGCGGACCAGCACGGGACGCAGCGGCGCGGCCAGCGGCACCTTCTGCCCTCCACCTGCGCCCTAACTCTCGCCCCCGCTGCAGCCGGCGGACCTCTACATGCCAGATGACGAGGACAGCGATGGCCGCTCCACGCGGCCATGCCTCCAGCTGCCCCTGTAGGTTGAAGTCGACATGGAGAAGCTCCTCGATGCCCGAGCACCATTTGGGGCGCAGCAGCTCACAACCCAGCATGCCGATGGTTCCAACACCGGTCAAGTGCTGGGCGAAATGTCAGAACAGAAGCAGGTAATTTTTTTTCCCCAATTTAGTCCGAACAGATTGCCGTGTTGTACTCCTAAATTTTGTGTTCTTCCAAGAAAAAATTGGACTTCAGTATGAGCTAAAAACAGTAAATGCTTTGAAAATTTAAGCATGGCTGATCTTCAAAGTTTATGAAAGGAAGTTCTTATCTGTAAGATGTACATTCATCGGGTACAATTAAGTGTATATGCTTAATTATGTCGTATTCATCATGTGTAAAATCTATTGTTAATTTTAATCCTAGCTATGGAAGTATCATCTTGGAATGCAGTGTATCCTGTCTAACAAATTCTCTCCCCCTATTTTATTTCTATAAAATGGTGTGTGATGCACAGTCCATGTTTTCCTGTGCTAACGCTTTGGTCTCTCAAGTGATGCACAGTCCATAAGACTATACAAGTACCACCACTTCTCAGATTAAAGAACTACATTCCAAGTTTCCAATAAAATTTGAGAACATCATGGGGTCAGGAGTTTCTTATTACCAATTCTTCTATTGTTCTGGGTGGATGGTGTTTCTTATTATTCTTGCCCATTCACGGAAACACCCTATTCACAAATCATGAATTTTATGGCATGTATCACATTTTTAGGAAAAAAATGTAATTATTGCCTTTTTGTTACTTCTCAACTTCCATGTTAGTTCTCTCCACTATCCAGTTCATGACTTTGAAAAACAATTTCTGAAAACTACTCTCCTGGTTATCAGAACATCAAAGGAGCTCCATACATAGTTAACTCTAATTCATGGTCTATCCGAAGGGGTTGGATTGATTCCTTGATTATAGGACCTGGAGGTTCTACATATGAGAACATGTCCACTATTGAAGACAAAGAGCTTTCAGAAAATACAGAAATGACATACATAATTTCTTGACATGCTTGATGTTTTGCTAGCCCAGAGAAGAACGGATGAAACACTGGATGGCATGGATGAAGCGGAACGAGTTGCTACTGATGCAAAAGAGAAACAGACTACTGCCATAGCTGACATTGCTTCTTTGAAGAGGGCTATCTCTGAATCATCGAAAAAATTATTCATCTTTTAGAAATCCGGATGACAACTCTGGTAAAATGAAGTATATGTTTTCACTTCATTAGAAAGTATGCCAAGTTGAGTGCACCATTTGCTAATGTCACAGGCAATATTTTCTTCAATCGCTGTTTCTATAGGGAGGCACAGTGATCATATTTGCAAGTGTATATGGATCAACTTATATGATGCATCCCCTACTGTTTTTTTATCCATGAGGTAATGGCCACAATTTTTGGACAGACTAATCACATACATCGTTCATACTGAATTTATTCTTGGTAATTAATGCTATTTTGTTAAACTCCTTTTGTTTGCAGCGGCGTTGGGACGAGGTGATCTATTAATAGACTGAGATTGACTCTGAAATATGGCCTCTTCATTTAGGAGTAAATACTAAATAAGGTACGAATTTTGTTCACAATGCAATATTTGTGCATTACCAATCCGTTCACAAACGAGGTTCCCTATATGATTGTAGAAAATACATCAACCTACACATTTTGCTCGACAAACTGGAATTTATCTATTGTACGCGCTTTAATATTTTTTTTGTTATATTCCAAAATTCCAAATGGATAAAGATTAATGTGTTGGTGATCTGATTAACAGCTCATAAGACTGGAGTCTACACACCACATATGCACTAAAAGTTGTATTCGTTAGCCTGGTTTATTGCGAGGACTACTTCTGAGTTAGCATGTTCCTGTAAGATTCAAATATGTTTACAATATCCTCATCATCCCTTTAACTGATTATCCCTGCGCTGCAGCAGGGATAATCCAAGTAACTTCACCCATTTCCGATCGGGCAGAGTTAAGGCCAAACTTGGTAAACATGTATTCTACATATGGTTACTTTTATGTAATTTTTTTATATATATGCAGTTTCTTGGGTGACTAAGATAGTGTAGAGGCTCTAGCAGGAGCATTTTTATTTTCTGCCGCCAAATAAGCTACTACAAAAAGAAAAAAAAATACAATATTTGTTCTGATCAAGCTGGGTCGAAATTAACTTTTCAAAAACGAAAAAAAAACATACTTTTACCAGTAGGAAAATCTGGTAGGTTATGTATTATTATTGTCTAAACGTCCGACCAATTAACTGCAATCCCCATGGTTGATACAGTGGACATGGATGGAGGAGAGCCATAAGGGGTTTGGCCTGCATCTCATCCTGCTGCAGTATGTTATCCATGTAGTAGCTGCTACATGAACAAATCAAACATGGGCAAGCCAATTCACTTTCAAGTTTATAGAAGGCTTTACAGATGTGGTGTATGTAGATATGCGGACAAGATGCAGAACGTGTGATACACATCCCTTCTAGCAGCGCCATGTAATCCTTGTTGTAGCGCAGGTACCTATTGGTACTCTTTTCTGATATCTACTTCTGATTGCTATTTCTTGAACTTAGAAATCGTTAGCTGGACAACACACATTTCTACTCAGCTACTAATCATGCATATACCATGATTTTAGTTTCTCAAATTATAATTAAAATTTCAGTTCATCCGTAGAAACTGTTGAGAAAAAAATATCTCAAGTCTTCCACTATATTTTTCTTTGTTTTGCTGCTATATATAGTTACTGCAGTTAGGTTAAAGATTTTGTAAAGTGATGTGCATCATGTGGTATCAGTGAAATTGTTTCTTTATTCTTTGATGAGTTCTCCAGCTGTTTTATTTCATACCACAAATCACAATTGCAGTTGATCTGTTTAATCTGTGTAACCATCTGATACATCTTCCGTTTAATTTTTATAGCTATTGGAACCCTTCAGGGGAGAGATGATACTTGTAGGCAAACTGTAAAGGATTCCAATAGGCAAACTAAAACTTTAGATTGATGTGTTTATCCTGTTCTGTACTGAAGATTTTTCCAAATAAGCATTGCTGATTTTTAGTGTACAAAGAATTGTGATACAACTATTGTGAAATAACTAAATGCTCAGAGATTATCCCCAGTTTGGGGCCACTCCCCTCTACTAGAACTTATAGATGGAATTTTTATCTAGAGCCGCCCTAGATTTGGCGAGGACTGCTAATACAAGAAAGCCAACTGGCTTATACTTATCAGTCCAGTCATACTAAACTTTACGATTGCCATTCAAATACGCATGCTACTTCACGGACCTGTGCATTATATGTGAATAACATGTTGTGCATTACTGCCTTTTGATTCTACGTATAACTTGGTTACCTCATAGAAAACACACGTCTACGAAAAGATCCATTGTGGCTGATTTTTAGTGGAATTCTGTAGACTTCCAAACTATTTATTTAAGGCAGACCATGCTACAACAGGTGTACCCCTACTTCAAATTCCCATACACAAGGTGTACACAGTTGTTGAAGGACCATGAGAGGCTGAGCATTGGCTCAGTTTGGAGCACTTTCGAGACGAGTGTAGGCAACAGGTGTCATAGGTTGCTTCATAGGTTACTGCAGTTTTGGTTCTTGATTTTGTGCTCTGCTGAGAGAAGCGAGTGCACATCTTTCATACTGTGAGCTGGCTACACTACTGTCCTCATCCCATATTTGATCTAATTGTAACTTTTAACCATGGTTATGTTTTAGTACCACAGTTATCAAATTCAATTTCATAGTGGATCCAGAAGATTTCAGGATGCATATGAAATGAATCTGTTCAAAAGTTTGAACCTTTTTAGGCACAATTTCTGAAAAGGCTTCAACCTTCTTTATGAATGTTTTGACTGTAAATCATAGGTAACACCAGTTAAATTAGTTTGTCTTAATTCACCATCTAGCATCTAACCTATCATCTGCAGTTGAACAATCAAATCTTTAGTATGTGATTCTTTGAAGTCCTTAAATGATACCATGTCAATGGAAGTTTGACGACATTTTGCTTCCATGAATCCAGGAGGGCTCTTCGTCAGAAGGTATGAGAGATTGCGGTGGGTAGTGGGCCCAAGTCAAGATATTTCAATGGCCTTTTAGCTACTTCGCTGGCTTTTGATTTGATACCATTCAGATGATGTTAATTTATGACTTTAGCAAACTTTAAGTTCCATATTCTTGAACCATGACTCTACACCATTATCTCCAATGTGAAGTAGTTTTTGATTTGATACCATACAATTGATTTTAATTTATGCCGTTTATCAATAGCTCTTTGGCTACTTCGCTGGAAAAGGACCTCTTCCCTCCATTCCCCACTCCATATCTTTAACCAAATTAGCACTAAAGATTTACACGGGCTCTCTCACGGGTGCGGCGTGCCGCCGCGCGTCTTCGGCGCTAGTACTACTACTATCTACTCAAGCCTTGCTAAGCCAAGCGTCAACGAGAGCCACCATCCATCCACCGGCATGGCCGCTGGAGACGGCGAGCCGATGCTACAGTCAAAGCGCGTGTGCGTGGTGGGGGGCGGCATGGCCGGCCTGGCGGCGGCACGTGAGCTGCGGCGGGAGGGCCACGCCGTCACGGTCATGGAGCAGAGCAGCGGCGTTGGCGGGCAGTGGTTGTACGACCCGCGGACTGACGTCGAGGACCCGCTCGGCGCAGCGGCGCCGGTGCGCGTGCCCAGCAGCATATACGCGTGCCTCCGCCTCATCAGCCCGCGGGAGGCCATCGGCTTCTCTGACTTCCAGTTCCTGCCCAGCGAAGGCGCCGGCCGTGACCCGCGTCGCTTCCCCAGCCACCGTGAGATGCACTGCTACCTCCAGGACTTCTGCGACGCGTTCGGCCTCATGGACGCCGTCAGGCTCAACACCCGGGTCCTGCGCGTCGCCCCCGTGGCCATGTGACGTCCAAGACAACACGTAGGTGGGCGGTGAGGTCCGTGCGGCGGCTCAACGGCACCGATGTTGATGATGCGCAGGAGGATGAGGAGGTCTTTGTAAGGTATCAGCTATATTTCCATGGAATTGAAGTTCAAACTACAACCGAATCGAGGAGAGAGGTGAGGTAGGAGACGAGCTGTTCCTATCCTGACCGGCTGCTAGCCGTTCTGCCGTCCACACCTTCAGCCTAGCGATAAGGTAAGTATTTATGCGCGTACAAGGGCCAAAGCCCATTCTGGGCCTGCAAGCCGAGACGGTAAACAAGGCTTGCGAATGGGCCTTCCGCGTGAAGCACCAGCGCCTTCTTGCACCTGCTTGGCCTTGCCGCTGACAATCCCCTCCTGTTGAGAAACGGCTTGCCCCCAAGCCGGCGCGCGAGGGAATCTTTGCTTGATAGCTTCAAAATCTTCCCAGGTAGCAAGATCTGCAGAGTCGCCTGTCCATTGGAGTAAGACTTGAAGTATCTTCTTGTCACCACGACGAAGAACGCGACGTTGAAGAACTTGATTCGGTATCTTCAGAGCGTCGTCGGGAGTGGGGAGTTGTGGCAGAACTTGATGCATCGGCTTGAGCGCCTTGCGGAGTAGGGAAACATGAAACACTGGATGTACCTTGCTCGTCGCCGGAAGGTCGAGGCGATAGGCAACCTCACCCACACGCTCCAGTACTGCATACGGTCCAAAGAACTTGTATGCCAGTTTGTGGTTGGCACGGGGAGCAACAGACGCCTGCAGGTATGGTTGAAGTTTGAGGAAGACCAGGTCACCCACAGCAAAGGTTCTTTCAGTACGATGCTTATCCGCCTGTGCTTTCATCCTCTGCTGAGAACGTAACAACTGCTGCCTGACTGATTCAATTATCACACGACGTTGCTCGAGCCAGAGTGACAGATCAGTAGAGGTCACTGTACAATCAGGAGAGAGACCAAAGTGTCTTGGGGAATGCCCGTAGATGATCTCAAATGGTGTTTTGTTGGTGGACGAATGCCAGTTAGTGTTATACCAGTATTCGCAGAGTGACAGCCATTTTGCCCACTTGGAGGGATGAGCGCTGACGAAACAACGTAGATAGCATTCTATTTGCTGATTAACACGCTCGGTCTGACCGTCAGATTGGGGATGACGAGCTGAACTCATGCGCAGCTGGGTTCCTTGCGCGTGCTGAAAGAGCTCTTTCCAGAATATACTGGTGAATATCTTGTCACGATCTGAAACTATAGAGAGAGGCATACCATGGAGCTTGTAAACTGTATCCAAGAAGGCTTCAGCTACTGTCTGTGCTGTGAAGGGATGTTGTAAAGGAATGAAATGCCCATATTTAGACAATTTGTCGATGATCACCAGTATACAATTGTAGCGCCCAGATGTGGGTAATCCCTCAATAAAGTCCATCGTCACCATTTCCCATGGAAGTGAGGGCACTGGTAGGGGTTGCAGAAGACCCGGGTACGCTACGCGCTCGGGCTTTGCTTGCTGACAGACCATGCAATGCTGAACTATATCCTTGATGAATGTTTTCATGCCTGCCCATCGAAACAGCTGGCGAATGCGCCTGTAAGTCACCGGGAACCCTGAATGTCCTCCAAGTGGTGTATCATGGAAAGCAAGAACAATTCTGGACTGCAGTTCAGTGTTTTGACCTACCCAGAGACAACCATCAGTGCTAAGCAAACCATTTTGAAGGATGAACTTACTGTCTGCTGCAGGGTCAGCGGCTAATTTCTGAAGAAGTTTCTGGCAGAAACTATCCTGGTCATAACTTGCAACAATATTAGTCAACCATGCTGGCTGGGAACTAGAAATGGCATGCAGTTCGACAGTGGTGTGAGGCCTGCGAGATAGTGCATCCGCTGCTGTATTTTCAGATCCCTTCTTGTACTGGACAATGTACTGTAGACCCATCATTTTAGTCAATGCTTTTTGTTGCCAATTAGTGTGCAGTCTTTGGTCAGATAAGCTAGTCAGACTTCGTTGATCAGTGAGGATACTAAATTCCTTGAAGATCAGATATTGGTGCCAGTGTTCAATAGCTAAAAGAATGGCTAAGAACTCTTTTTCATAGACTGACAAGGAGCGATTTCTGGGGCCCAAAGCCTTACTAACATAGGCCAGGGGATGTCCATCCTGCATCAACACTGCACCAATGCCAACATCACATGCATCAGTGGCAATTACAAAGGTTTTGTTGAAATCCGGCAGAGCTAATACAGGAGCAGAGATAAGAGCCTGTTTCGGAGTTAGGAAGGCTTGCTCTTCTGCAGTAGACCAGTGGAACAAAACACCTTTCTTCAGAAGAGCAGTGAGAGTTCTGCAAATAATGCCGTAGTTTTTCATAAACTTGCGGTAATACCCAGTGAGTCCAAGGAAACCACGAACTTCTTTAACATTCTTTGGTGTTGGCCAAGTTTCAATAGTAGAAATCTTGCTTGGGTCAGTTGAAACACCCTCTCCACTGATGATGTGACCCAAGTACCCAACCTGACATTGTGCAAACGCGCACTTCGAGAGCTTAACCTTCCATTGATGAGCTGATAGTAATTGGAGAACTAATCGCAGATGTAGCAGATGTTCCTCGAAGGTAATGCTGAAGACTAGTATATCGTCAAAGAAAACAACAACATACTTACGATTGCACGGTGACAAGGTGTCATTCATCGCAACCTGAAACGTGTTTGGAGCACCTGTCAATCCAAACGAGACCACTGTGAATTCATAATGTCCAAGATGTGTTTGAAAAGCCGTTTTGTATTCTTCTCCAGGAGCAAGGCGAATCTGATGGTAACCGGAACGCAGATCCAGTTTTGTGAACCAACTGGCACCAGATAACTCATCTAAAAGTTCATCGACAACAGGAATGGGAAATTTCCCTTTTTGAGTCATGGCATTTAAGTGACGATAATCAATCACTGGCCTCCATGTGTTGTCCTTCTTTTTGACCATAAGGAGCGGAGAAGAAAACGGACTGTTGCTCACACGAATCACACCACTGGCCAACATCTCATGTATCTGTCGTTCTAACTCAGTTTTCAGAGTTGGAGCGATTCGGTAGGGTCTCATAGAAACTGGTGTAGCACCAGGTATCAGGGGAATAGTATGATCGTAAGCTCTTCGCGGAGGAAGTCCAGTGGGAGGTTCAAAAACATGCTTAAATTGATCCAATATATGTTGTACTTCTGGGGGAATGGGCAAATTTTCAGTTGTCAGCAGAGTGCAAGCTTCAAGTACTGTCAGTTCAGGAGTAACAGCTGCAGTTCCTAGCAGTGTAACTTCCAAATTCTTGTGAGAGAAGGACATCCAGTGATTTTCCCAATCTACTAACATTGGACTGTGGGAAGAGAGCCAGTCTAGGCCTATAATGCCATCATAGCTACCCAGCGGAAAGATCTTGAAGTTACTGACAAACTTGTGACCAGAACAAGACCAAACACAATTCAAAAGCTGGCTATTGCAAGGTACTGATGGGGAACGTTGCATGGGAAACAAAAAAATTTCTACGCACACACAAGATCTATCCATGGAGATGAGCATCTACGAGAGGGAGAGTGAATCTACATACCCTTGTAGATCGCTAAGCGGAAGCGTTTAAGAAACGCGGTTGATGTAGTCGAACGTCTCCGCGATCCAAATCGCAAGTCGTCCCTCGATCCGATCACGAACTAGCGCCGAACGGACGGCACCTCCACGTTCAACACACGTACGGCTTGATGACGCCTTCACCTCCTCGATCCAGCGAGCGATGATGAAGTAGTGGTTGAGTTCCAGCAGCACGACGGCGTGGTGATGGTGGTGAGGAACAATCTCTGCAGGGCTTCGCCAAGCGCTACGGAGATTATGACGGAGGAACTAGAGGGTTAGGGTTGCCGCACACGGCTTGGGGAAATCTTGATGTATCACGTGTGCTAGCCCTGCCCCTCTATTTATATGTTGAGCCTTGGGGTCTAAACTTGGAGTAAAAGCCTCCTCCAGGTCGGTTTTGCCCGCACAAGGTCGGTTTGGCCCGCAGGGAAAGAGTCCAACTCGGATCCCTGCCGAACCGTGCACAGCCGCACACAAGCGGTAGTACCGCTTCACACAAGCGGTAGTACCGCTTGGGCGGTAGTACCGCTTCATACAAGCGGTAGTACCGCTCGGGCGGTAGTACCGCTTCATCAAGCGGTAGTACCGCTTACGCGGCAGCAAAACTACTTTTGCGCTTTCCAATACCTCGTGGGCTTTTATCCCTTGGCCCATATAAAGTGTTCTCGCACCCGAACACTTCGGTAAATATCCGGAACCCCTTCCGGTGAACTCCGGAACTCTTCCGGAGATCAAAACACTATTATCACATATATCAATCTTTACCTCCGGACTATTCCGGAGATCCTCGTCATGTCCGGGATCTTATCCGGGACTCCGAACAACCTTCGGTCACCAACATAATAACTCAACTATACTAATCGTCACCAAACGTTAAGTGTGTAGACCCTGCGGGTTCGAGAACTATGTAGACATGACCGAGACACTTCTACGATCAATAACCAATAGCGGGACCTGGGTGCCCATATTGGCTCCTACATATTCTACGAAGATCTTTATCGGTCGAACCTCTATGTCAAGGATTCAGTTAATCCCGTATGCTGTTCCCTTTGTTCTTCGGTATGTTACTTGCCCGAGATTCGATCGTCGGTATCACTATACCTAGTTCAATCTCGTTACCGGCAAGTCTCTTTACTCGTTCCGTAATACAAGATCCTGTGGCTAACTCTTTAGTCACTTTGCTTGCAAGGCTCAATGTGATGTTGTATTACCGAGTGGGCCCTGAGATACCTCTCCGTCACACGGAGTAACAAATCCCAGTCTTGATCCATGCCAACCCAACAGACACCCTCGGAGATACCTGTAGAGCACCTTTATAGTCACCCAGTTACGTTGCGACGTTTGATACACACAAGGTATTCCTCTGGTGTCAGTGAGTTGCATGATCTCATGGTCAAAGGAACAGATACTTGACATGCAGAAAACAATAGCAATAAACTGACACGATCAAATGCTACGTTTACAGTTTGGGTCTTGTCCATCACATCATTCTCCTAATGATGTGATCCCGTTATCAAATGACATCTCATGTCAATGGCTAGGAAACCTTAACCATCTTTGATCAACGAGCTAGTCAACTAGAGGCATACTAGGGACACAGTGTTGTCTATGTACCCACACATGTATTTGAGTTTCCAATCAATACAATTATAGCATGGATAATAAACGATTATCATGAACAAGGAAATATAATAATAACCAATTTATTATTGCCTCTAGGGCATATTTCCAACAGTTTCCCACTTGCACTAGAGTCAATAATCTAGTTCACATCACTATGTGATTTACATTGTAATGAATCGAACACCCATGCAGTTCTGGTGTTGTTCATGTTTAGCCCTTGGAAGAGGTTTAGTCATCGGATCTGCAACATTTAGATCCGTGTGTACTTTGCAAATATTTATGTCGTCCTCCTTGATGTAATCGCGGATGGAATTGAAACGTCGCTTTATGTGTCTGGTCCTCTTGTGAAATCTTGGTTCCTTGGCTAGAGCAATGGCACCAGTATTATCACAAAACAGAGTCATTGGGTTAAGTGCACTAGGCACTACTCCAAGATCTGTCATGAACTCCTTCATCCAGACACCTTCCTTCGCCGCCTCCGAGGCAGCGATGTACTCCGCTTCGCATGTAGAATCTGCTACCACGCTTTGCTTGGAACTGCACCAGCTAACCGCACCCCCATTAAGAATAAATACGTATCCGGTTTGCGACTTAGAGTCATCCGGATCAGTGTCAAAGCTTGCATCGACGTAACCCTTTACGACGAGCTCTTGATCACCTCCATAAACGAGAAACATGTCCTTAGTCCTTTTCAGGTACTTCAGGATATTCTTGACCGCCGTCCAGTGTTCCATTCCTGGATCACTTTGAAACCTTCCGACCATACTTATGGCAAGGCTGACATCGGGTCTTGTGCACAGCATTGCATACATGATAGAGCCTATGGCCGAAGCATAGGGGATGACACTCATCTTTTCTCTATCTTCTGCAGTCACTGGGCATTGAGTCTTACTCAACTTCACACCTTGCAAAACAGGCAAGAACCCCTTCTTGGACTGATCCATTTTGAACTTCTTCAAAATCTTATCAAGGTATGTGCTTTGTGAAAGTCCTATTAAGCGTCTTGATCTATCTCTATAGATCTTGATGCCTAATATGAAAGCAGCTTCTCCTAGGTCCTTCATTGAAAAACTCTTGTTCAAATATTCCTTTACGCTTTCCAGCATTTCTATATTGTTTCCAATCAGTAATATGTCATCCACATATAATATTAGAAACGCTATAGATCTCCCACTCACTTTCTTGTAAATACAAGCTTCTCCGTAAACTTGTATAAACTCGAACGCTTTGATCACCTTATCAAAACGAAGATTCCAACTCCGAGATGCTTGCACCAGTCCATAAATGGATCGCTAGAGTTTGCAAACTTTGTCAGCATTCTCTGGATCGACAAAACCTTCTGGTTGCATCATATACAACTCTTCCTTAAGGTAACCGTTAAGGAACGCTGTTTTGACATCCATCTGCCAAATTTCATAATCGAAAAAGGCAGCTATTGCTAACATGATTCTGACGGACTTAAGCATCGCTACGGGTGAGAAGGTCTCATCGTAGTCAACTCCTTGAACTTGTGAAAAACCCTTTGCCACAAGTCGAGCTTTATAGACGGTGACATTACCGTCCGCGTCCGTCTTCCTCTTAAAGATCCATTTGTTCTGAATGGCCTTACGCCCTTCAGGTAATACTTCCAAAGTCCATACTTTGTTTTCATACATGGATCCCATCTCGGATTTCATGGCCTCTAACCACTTCTCGGAATCCGGGCTCATCATCGCTTCTCCATAGCTCGTAGGTTCATCGTTGTCTAACAACATGACTTTTAAGACAGGGTTGCCGTACCACTCAGGAGCAGTACGCGTCCTAGTCGACCTACGAGGTTCGATAGCAACTTGATCCAAAGCTTCATGATCATCATCATTAACTTCCTCTTTAGCTAATGTAGGCTCCACAGAAACATCTTTCTGCGCTGCGCTACTCTCAGGTTGAAGTAAAGGTTCAACAACCTCATCAAGTTCTATCTTCCTCCCACTCAATTCTTTCGAGAGAAACTCTTTCTCAAGAAATGTTCCGTTTTTAGCGACAAACACTTTGCCTTCGGATCTGAGGTAGAAGGTATACCCAACTGTCTCTTTTGGGTATCCTATGAAGACGCATTTCTCCGCTTTGGGTTCCAGCTTTTCAGGCTGAAGCTTTTTGACATAAGCATCACATCCCCAAACTTTAAGAAACGACAGCTTTGGCTTCTTGCCAAACCAAAGTTCATATGGCGTCGTCTCAACGGATTTCGATGGTGCCCTATTTAAAGTGAATGCAGCTGTCTCTAATGCATAACCCCAAAACGATAGTGGCAAATCGGCAAGAGACATCATAGATCGCACCATATCCTATAGGGTTCGATTACGACGTTCGGACACACCATTACGCTGTGGTGTTCCAGGCGGTGTCAATTGTGAAACAATTCCACACTGTCTTAAGTGACTGCCAAACTCATAACTCAGATATTCTCCTCCTCGATCAGATCGTAGGAATTTAATCTTCTTGTTACGATGATTCTCAACTTCACTCTGAAATTGTTTGAACTTTTCAAATGTTTCAGACTTGTGTTTCATTAAGTAAATATACCCATATCTACTTAAGTCATCAGTGAAGGTGAGAAAATAACGATAACCACCGCGCGCCTCAATACTCATCGGACCGCACACATCAGTATGTATGATTTCCAATAAGTCACTTGCCCGTTCCATTGTTCCAGAGAACGGCGTTTTAGTCATCTTGCCCATGAGGCATGGCTCACATGTGTCAAGTGATTCAAAATCAAGTGACTCCAAAAGTCCATCAGTATGGAGCTTCCTCATGCGTTTTACGCCAATATGACCTAAACGGCAGTGCCACAAGAAAGTGGTATTATCATTATCAATTCTACATCTTTTGGCATCAATGTTATGAACATGTGTATCATTACTATCGAGATTCAATAAGAACAAACCCCTCACATCGGGTGCATGACCATAAAAGATATTACTCATATAAATAGAACAACCATTATTCTCTGATTTAAATGAGTAACCGTCTCGCAATAAACAAGATCCAGATATAATGTTCATGCTTAACGCAGGCACCAAATAACACTTATTTAGGTTCATCACTAATCCCGACGGTAATCGAAGAGCGAGCGTGCCGACGGCGATCACATCAACCTTGGAACCATTTCCCACGCGCATCGTCACTTCGTCCTTTGCCAGCCTCCGTCTATTTCGCAGTTCCTGTTTTGAGTTGCAAATATGAGCAACCGCACCGGTATCAAATACCCAGGCACTACAACGAGAGTTGGTAAGGTACACATCAATAACATGTATATCATATATACCTTGTTTGTTGTTGGCCGCCTTCTTGTCAGCCAAATACTTGGGGCAATTCCGCTTCCAGTGTCCAGTTCCCTTGCAATGAAAACACACAGTTTCTGGTTTGGGTCCAGCCTTGGGTTTCTTCACGAGAGGAGCAACTGCTTTGCCACTCTTCTTGGAGTTACCCTTCTTACCCTTGCCATTTTTCTTGAAACTAGTGGTTTTATTGACCATCAACACTTGATGCTCCTTCTGAATTTCAGACTCAGCGGCTTTCAGCATCGCAAACAGCTCGGCGACTGACTTGTTCATCCCGTGCATGTTATAGTTCAACACGAAGCTCTTGTAGCTAGGTGGCAATGATTGAAGAACTCTGTCAGTGATAGCCTCTGGCGGAAGGGGCATCCCTAACTCAGCCAGACGGGTGGAGTACCCAGACATTCTGAGCACGTGATCACTGATAGACCCGTTCTCCTCCATCTTGCAAGCATAGAACTTATCGGAGATCTCATATCTCTCGATCCGGGCATTCTTCTGAAAGATAAACTTCAACTCCTGGAACATCTCATATGCTCCATGACGTTCAAAACGTCTTTGAAGTCCCGGTTCTAAGCCATACAACATTGCACATTGAACTATTGAGTAATCATCAGAACGAGCCTGCCAGGCGTTCACAACGTCTAGAGACTCAACTGGAGCGGGTGGATCACCAAGCGGTGCATCAAGGACATAAGCCTTCTGGGAAGCCGTAAGGATAATCCTTAGATTACGGGCCCAGTCCACAAAGTTACTTCCATCATCTTTCAACTTAGCTTTCTCTAGGAACGCATTAAAATTCAGGGGTGCTACTGCGCGAGCCATGATCTACAACATAAATATAGCAAAGACAACTTAGACTATTGTTCTTAGATAATGAGTTTAGTTAATCATATTTAAAAAACTCCCACTCAAATTGACATCCCTCCGGTCATTCGAGTGTAACATGATCCAAATCCACCAACTCAAGTCCGATCATCACGTGAGTTGAGGTGGTTTCAATGGTGAACATCTTCATGTTGATCATATCTACTATATGACTCATGTTCGACCTTTCGGTCTCTTGTGTTCCGAGGCCATGTCTGTACATGCTAGGCTCGTCAAGTTTAACCCGAGTGTTTCCGCACGTGCAACATGGCTTACACCCGTTGTATGTGAACGTAGAGTCTATCACACCCGATCATCACGGCGTGTCTCGAAACGACGAACTTTCGCAACGGTGCACACTTGGGAAGAACACAATTTATCTTGAAATTTAAGTGAGGGATCACCTTATAATGCTACCGTCGTCCTAAGCAAAATAAGATGCATAAAAGGATTAACATCACATGCAAATCATAAGTGACATGATATGGCCATGAACTTGTGCTTTTGATCTCCATCTCCAAAGCACCGGCATGATCTCCATCGTCACTGGCATGACACCATGATCTCCATCATCTTGATCTCCATCAACGTGTCGCCATAAGGTTGTCGCGCCGACTGTTGCTTCCACGACTATTGCTAACGTTTAGCGATAAAGTAAAGCATTACATAGCGCTTAATGATTGACACGCAGGTCATACAATAATTAAAGACAACTCTATGGCTCCTGCCAGTTGCCGTACTCATCGACATGCAAGTCGTGATATTCTATACAACACATGATCATCTCATACATCACATATATCTCATCATGTAATTGGCCATATCATATCACATCATACCCTGCAAAAACAAGTTAGACGTCCTCTAATTGTTGTTGCAAATTTTACGTGGCTGCTACGGGTTTGCAAGAACCGTTCTTACCTACGCAAAACCACAACGTGGTGTAGTGATTGCTTTTTGATCTTCTAAAAGAACCCTTTTCATTGAAATCGATTCAACTAAAGTGAGAGAGACAGACACCCGCTAGCCATCTTTATGCAACGAAGTTACATGTCAGTTGAAGGAACCTGTCTCGCGTAAGTGTACGCGTAATGTCGGTCCGGGCCGCTTCATCTCACAGTACCGCCGAATCAAATATCAACTAGTAACGGCAAGCAATATGTATACACCCACGCCCACAACTCGTTTGTGTTCTACTCGAGATCTCATCTACGCATAGACCTGGCTCATGATGCCACTGATGGGGAACGTTGCATGGGAAACAAAAATTTTCCTACGCACACACAAGATCTATCCATGGAGATGAGCATCTACGAGAGGGAGAGTGAATCTACATACCCTTGTAGATCACTAAGCGGAAGCGTTTAAGAAACGCGGTTGATGTAGTCGAACGTCTCCGCGATCCAAATCGCAAGTCGTCCCTCGATCCGATCACGAACTAGCGCCGAACGGACGGCACCTCCGCGTTCAACACACGTACGGCTTGATGACGCCTTCACCTCCTCGATCCAGCGAGCGATGATGAAGTAGTGGTTGAGTTCCAGCAGCACGACGGCGTGGTGATGGTGGTGAGGAACAATCTCTGCAGGGCTTCGCCAAGCGCTACGGAGATTATGACGGAGGAACTAGAGGGTTAGGGTTGCCGCACACGGCTTGGGGAAATCTTGATGTATCACGTGTGCTAGCCCTGCCCCTCTATTTATATGTTGAGCCTTGGGGTCTAAACTTGGAGTAAAAGCCTCCTCCAGGTCGGTTTTGCCCGCACAAGGTCGGTTTGGCCCGCAGGGAAAGAGTCCAACTCGGATCCCTGCCGAACCGTGCACAGCCGCACACAAGCGGTAGTACCGCTTCACACAAGCGGTAGTACCGCTTGGGCGGTAGTACCGCTTCATACAAGCAGTAGTACCGCTCGGGTGGTAGTACCGCTTCATCAAGCGGTAGTACCGCTTACGCGGCAGCAAAACTACTTTTGCGCTTTCCAATACCTCGTGGGCTTTTATCCCTTGGCCCATATAAAGTGTTCTCGCACCCGAACACTTCGGTAAATATCCGGAACCCCTTCCGGTGAACTCCGGAACTCTTCCGGAGATCAAAACACTATTATCACATATATCAATCTTTACCTCCGGACTATTCCGGAGATCCTCGTCATGTCCGGGATCTTATCCGGGACTCCGAACAACCTTCGGTCACCAACATAATAACTCAACTATACTAATCGTCACCAAACGTTAAGTGTGTAGACCATGCGGGTTCGAGAACTATGTAGACATGACCGAGACACTTCTACGATCAATAACCAATAGCGGGACCTGGATGCCCATATTGGCTCCTACATATTCTACGAAGATCTTTATCGGTCGAACCTCTATGTCAAGGATTCAGTTAATCCCGTATGCTGTTCCCTTTGTTCTTCGGTATGTTACTTGCCCGAGATACGATCGTCGGTATCACTATACCTAGTTCAATCTCGTTACCGGCAAGTCTCTTTACTCGTTCCGTAATACAAGATCCTGTGGCTAACTCTTTAGTCACTTTGCTTGCAAGGCTCAATGTGATGTTGTATTACCGAGTGGGCCCTGAGATACCTCTCCGTCACACGGAGTAACAAATCCCAGTCTTGATCCATGCCAACCCAACAGACACCCTCGGAGATACCTGTAGAGCACCTTTATAGTCACCCAGTTACGTTGCGACGTTTGATACACACAAGGTATTCCTCTGGTGTCAGTGAGTTGCATGATCTCATGGTCAAAGGAACAGATACTTGACATGCAGAAAACAATAGCAATAAACTGACACGATCAAATGCTACGTTTACAGTTTGGGTCTTGTCCATCACATCATTCTCCTAATGATGTGATCCCGTTATCAAATGACATCTCATGTCAATGGCTAGGAAACCTTAACCATCTTTGATCAACGAGCTAGTCAACTAGAGGCATACTAGGGACACAGTGTTGTCTATGTACCCACACATGTATTTGAGTTTCCAATCAATACAATTATAGCATGGATAATAAACGATTATCATGAACAAGGAAATATAATAATAACCAATTTATTATTGCCTCTAGGGCATATTTCCAACAGGTACTGTGTCTCCATTTGCTATCTTCACAAGCACCTTGGGCATGGGAGTTACATCCAATAATTTAGCTGACAGAGATGCATCCAAAAATGAATGAGAACTTCCAGAATCCACTAGGAACGTGAGGTTGAGCCCTTGTAACTGCACCCTGAATTGCATTGTTCTGACCTGTTTTGCTATCTCATCGCCCACGGCTACTGCAGATATAGTTATCATGTGAGCTTCTGCTACAGATTCAGTGTCATCCGAGTCTTGGATCTCAGCATGCTGCAATATGTCAATGATCTCCTGCACCACATGCAATTGAACCTCTTGTTTACAGACATGGTCTTTGCCCCAGCGTTCACCACAAACAAAACACAAACCTCTCGCTCTGCGATACGCACGCAACGCTCCCCACTTATCGTCAGTGCCCTGTCGCTTGAAACTGTCAGTGGTTTTTCTGTCTTCAGTAACTCGGCCTGTCTGAGAACTAGAGATGGGAGTTGGTGGCAGTGGTAACGGCAGGGCTGAAGCCCTACGGTTTGTGCTAGCAATAGAAGAACTTCTAGAATGCATGCCCAGTTCCTCATGCAAGATGGCCAATTGGTAAGCAGTATCCAGATCGGCTGGTTGCTGAATTCCTACAGCAAGCCTGACAGAAGGTTTCAATCCTTCCATGAAACGGGTGACGTAGTGTACTGTATTTGGTGTACTTTCATAGGCAGCTAGCTGATCAAACAACTCAGAGAATTGCTCCACATATTCTTCCACAGTTCCTGTCTGAGATATATGAATTTTTTTCCTCAGAATAGACTGGTGCAGATTGCGACCGAATCTGCCCTGGAGCAATCTGCAGAACTCGTCCCATGTCGGGTTAGGCGCTCGCCGACGAACTGACTCGAGCCATCTAGCAGCTGATCCCTCAAACAGCGACGTGGCCAGAGAAATCCACTGATTCTGCGGTGTGTTCCAAAATCTGAAGTAGTCTTCACAGCGGGTCTGCCACAATTTTGGATTGGCTCCATCGAAACGAGGCATCTCGATTCGTGGACCAATACCATACACATCAGTAGAAATCTGTCGAGAATTTTCTAGGGACGCAAACGGAACACGCTGCAGGGCTTGGTCGAAGTGCGTACCTCTGACCGGAGGAGGAACATAGACTCTATGCCCCTGCCCCCGGTTTTCGTTGTCAAAGCGGTGCCCATCGGGGCCGGTGGAGCCGCTGCTCGGCGCTCTCGAGGGAGTAACCGGCGCGCTCCTGGAAGGATCGGTAACCGGTGGTGTTGACTTGTCGAGACCTTGCCGCAATTCGTCGAGGTTGACCCCGATCGAAACCTTGACCTCGTCGATGCACCCGGAGAGGAGGTCGAGCTTGGCGTCGATCTGTGCGATGGCCTGCGCGGTGGAGTCGGTTCGATCCTTGTTGACCTGGTCGAAATCGGCGCGGAGGAGTTCGTAGATGGCCTTCGTCTCCGGCGAGATGCGATCCATCGCCGCGGCGCGCTGCTTGTCGGCGAAACTTGTGCGCCGATGGTGGACGGGAAGGGCCGACGGATCGAACGGCTCTGATGCCAGATTGTAAGGTATCAGCTATATTTCCATGGAATTGAAGTTCAAACTACAACCGAATCGAGGAGAGAGGTGAGGTAGGAGACGAGCTGTTCCTATCCTGACCGGCTGCTAGCCGTTCTGCCGTCCACACCTTCAGCCTAGCGATAAGGTAAGTATTTATGCGCGTACAAGGGCCAAAGCCCATTCTGGGCCTGCAAGCCGAGACGGTAAACGAGGCTTGCGAATGGGCCTTCCGCGTGAAGCACCAGCGCCTTCTTGCACCTGCTTGGCCTTGCCGCTGACAGTGTTCGACGCCGTTGTGGTGGCTACCGGCCACTACGCCCAGCCGACGCTCCCGAGCGGCATGCAGGGCATGGGGGAATGGAGGCGCCGGCAGCTGCACAGCCACTCGTACAGGACGCCCGAGCCGTTCCGCGGCGAGGCCGTGGTGGTGGTCGGGTGCGGGGACAGTGGCAAAGACATCGCTTTGGACCTCTGCCACGTCGCCAAGGAGGTGCACCTCGCCGCCAGCTCCGAGGTCGCCACGCCGGCCATGTTGAGGATGCTGGCCAACCACGGCGACGTGTTGCGCCGGCACCCACGGATACGCCAGCTACATGCGGACGGGCGCGTGGAGTTCGCCGACGGCTCCTCGGTCGTGGCCGACACGGTCATCTACTGCACGGGGTACGCCTACTCGTTCCCTTTCCTGGACACGGGCGGCGCGGTCACCGTGGGGGACACCGGCTACGTCGTCGGGCCGTTGTTCGAGCACGTGTTCCTGCCGTCCCTGGCGCCGACGCTCTCCTTAGTGGGCGTGCCGAGGAAGATCCCGATCCCGTGGTTCTTGGAGGTGCAGGCGCGGTGGGTCGCGGAGGTGCTGTCCGGCCGCCGTGAGCTGCCGCCAGAGGAGGAGATGTTGCGGTCCGTGGAGGAGCACCTCCATGCCAGGGAGGCCGCCGGTGTGCCGAGGAAGCTCACGCACAACATCGGTGGCATCGAACCTCGGACAATATTCGAGTTCGGGGAGAAGTATTGTGACTTCACACCGCTCGAGGAGTGGAAGAAGGAGCTGATGGTGTCCAGTGTCGTGAGCATGATGGACGACGTGGAGACCTTCCGTGACCTCGCCAATGACAGCGATAACGTCCGGAAGGGCCTGCAACAATGGCGCTTGGCTGCTGATGCTCAAGCTCAAGCAAAAACAATAACTACTGCCGTAGACGTTGAAGTTGATGCCGTATAGGTCATGGCTAATTAAGCTGATGGCCTTTTACAGAAGCTAAAATTGATGTTGTCATTTTGGATTTATCTTCCAGTAAGTATCCAAGGGCGGATGGTTTTAACGCTGAATTCATAAAAAAAATATGTTGGCACATAAACTAAAAGGATTGTAATGATGGCCTGAGCATCAATACTTCTTTCATCACTTCGATTCCCAAGAAGGACGGGGCAAGTTTTGTGAATGACTATAGAGAGTGATCTAAAACTATAGGCTTATTTCCCTATTAAACTGCACAATCAAGTTGATTACAAAGTTATTAGCTAATAGTAGTGATCTAAAAGATCTTATATTAGTTTACAGAGGGAGTACTTTGAAACAGAAAGGATTTGGCTCTACATGGTGTTGATGGGTCAAACAGATCTTATTTTCAGCCACATCTTCTGTTCTCCTTAATCGGGGTGAATAAATGCAAGAGGGGGAGTAAGACAAGGGGATCCATTATTCCTTTTGATCATTGTCTCAACAGCTGATTTCGTGCAAATTATTCAGAATAATGTCATGCATACTGGACTACGTCAGCCTCATTTCGTCAGACAATCTTGCCCCGATTTTCCAACTCTTCAATATGCAGAGAAAGTTAGCTCTCTGGAATTCACTCATTTGAAGCAACTTGTGGACATATTTGTTTCTTCCTCTGGCCTTAGAGTTAGTTATCGAAAATCCAGCATGATGCCCATTAAATGTGCCACTTGACATTTTGCAGAATCTTTCTTAAGTCCTAAGCTGCCAAGTGGACTCTTTTCCATTCACATATGTGGGACTGCCCCTCTGTCTATCAAAACATATAATTGAATTCTTTATGCCACTTATTGAGAGAATCCTCAAAGGCTTAGCATGGTCCCCAGTTTTTAACCGATGATAGCACGATGTTGGTGGTTAATTGAGTGCTTTCACCCCTTCCGATCCTTTGTGATGAGTTGCTCAACTGTATATATATATGGACTATTTTGTAATGTGATAATTATACGAGACACATTTTTTAGAGAGGTGAAGATTTGGAAAAGAAGAACCCACCACTGTTGCATGGGAGCTTATATGTAGGACCAAGACTCAAAGGGGCCTAGGATTTTTAAATCTTGAAACTCACAACATTCCTTGGGTTAATCTAGTTTGGGATACCTACTATCAGAGTAGGCTTCCTCCTCGCGAATCTGCACAGTGCTCTTTTTTTATCAAGAGATTGTCTGAAATTGCTGCCACTATAAAAATTGAGTGCAATTTGCATCCCTGGTTCTGACCAAGTTATTATTTTATCGAAAGACGCCTGAAATGACAATAGTCTGCAAAATGTTTGGCCCCATCTCTTCTCATTTGTCAAGAATTCAATCATTTCCCTCCAAAGGGTGCTGCCACTGTCTTGTCTTTCCCATTTGCCTCTGGTTGCTGAAGCTTACTCACGGTTTGAATACATGCATGAATTATTGCAAGGTGAGGATACAAATTGGATGCCATATGATATGATAACATCGATGGAATGTTGGGAATAAGCCATGCCCATGGGCCATGGCGGTGGTGACCGGCGTGAGCGCGCCCAGGTCGAGTCCGTGGCGGGCGTGGGCACGTGTGTGTGTGTGTCCGTGCGTGTGTGCGTGCGTGTATGAGTCTAGGCCGAGTCCGCCGGTGTGTGTGGCCGCGGTCGCGTTCAGTCTGAGCAGAGCCGGTCTGTGGCTGGGCCTGCGATCGTATGGCGACGGAGGCAGGACGCAGCGGGTGCAGCGGTAGCGCGATGGCGCCCAGGTCATGCGGAGGAGCAGGCGCTCACGTTTGAGAAGACCGGATCGCCAGGGAGGCGTGCGGGTAGTGACCGCGGCGTCCGTGAGCGCTACGTCTTGGCTAGCTACAAAAGAGGCTGTACGTTGAGTTTGTTAGGATGTGGTGTGCGTCCAGAAAATAACAGAAAAGGATCGGGCGTTTGTGCGCCTAGGCGTTCGTCGCCAGAAAACTTCCTGCTCTGTGTTACTGCTTCTTCCACCTCCGTCCGCCTGAGAGAGAGCAAGGGTTCGGCCCCAATATGGAATAGTTTAACCTATGCTGCTCAGTTCAGTTGAGAACGAACTGAGCAGAGCTGTATGGCATGTGGTCTGCTCTTAATTAAGTTGACGAGGAGCTTAATTAGCCATGGCATGCGCATCTTCACTCTTCAGTTCTAACAGCAGTTTCGTCTTGAGCTTGAGCAGCTCCGCCGAGGCCGAGCCATCCCTGCCGACCCTTCCGGACGTTCTCACTGTCGTCGTCGCGGTCGCGGAAGGTCTCCACGTCATCATCCATGCTCGCGTTGCTGGATAAGATCAGCTCTTTCTTCCACTCCTCCGTCGGCGCCAAGTCGCAGTACTTCTCCCCGAACTCGTACATATCTCGAGGTTCGACGCTGGCAATGTTGTGCGTGTGCTTCCTCGGCACGCCGGCGGCCTCCCTGGCGCGCAGCTGCTCCTCCACGGACCGCAGCATCTCCTCCTCCGGCGGCAGCGTGTGGCGGCCGGACAGCACCTGCGCGACCCACCGCGCCTGCACCTCGAAGAACCATGGGATCAGGACCTTCCTCGGCACGCCCACGAATGAGAGCGACGGCGCCAGGGACGGCGGGAACACGTGCTCGAACAACGGCCCCACGACGTAGTGTCACGGGAATAACACCTAAGACCGGCCCACAAGGCCCAAAGGGAGTGGCCCTAGCGTATATATGTGCTGCGTTTCACTTCTGAAGGGGAATCGAAGAACTGGAACCTGGCCGGCGGCCGCCGTTGGGCGTGCATCCTCCTCTTCCCACCCCCTGGCTCTCCTCCCGATTCCCCTTCTTGCTGCTACCAAATTACTTGTATCCCGAATCTGTTGTTGATCGTGTGACTGCTAGTGAGGATCATATCATCTGGTATTCAGAGCCAGGTTTTTCTCCAAATTTGTTTCCCTCTGAGCGATCCCGGAGAGAGCCGCACTCGCAGCCTCAAGGTGATCATGACGGAGCTCGTCCTGCAGCAGCAGCTGGTCGAGGCGGCGAAGGAGCGCAGCAGCATCGCCAAGGCGCTCCTCGCGATCCAGCACACTCTCGACAAGATGGTGCCGGCGATCTCGCGGATGGAGTCCGTGCTCGACAAGCTGGAGCCGGCGGTAACTACCACTGACGCCCCTGTGAAGGCCCCACCCACCGGAGCACTCGGCACCAACCCCGGCACCACCGCCATGGAGGGAAGTGACCTTCCTGCTCCGACGCCCACCAACTGTTCGACGAAAGGCTTGAGCCACGACGATGTTGACGAGCAGCCCTCTGCAGCTGCCATCCCCAACAGCACCACGTCCGGGCTGCTGCCAGTGACCACACTGGTGCCGGCTACTGTTATGATGCTTGAAGACAACCAGGCCACCACAATATCACTTGATGCATCAGTTTTTGTGTGCCCCAATGCTAAGCTGGATGCCGCTTATGCGCTGTTCGACAAAAAGCCCCTACATGCTGATGGCGACCTTGTGGCCTCGCTCCTGCTAGACACTGGGCAACCAATCATATCCACTGCCACTGGTCCTTGTCAGGCAACCAATCATGACCTTGGAGCTGAGCTGCGACCACGACCATGGCCGTCATTTGTGTGCCGTCATGGACAAGAGCGGACAAGGCTGCCACTAAACCAAGCAATAGCCTTGTTGCTGCTCAACGAGTATCCCTCAGTTGAAGCTTTGTTGGGCTGCCACAACATGACCTTTTTGATGAGCAAGCATATGGAGGTCGCTCCTGGAGATGTTACAGGTAATATGTGCAAGAACAAGACTCAGATTAATTGTTGCTTTCCTGCTCTAGTTTGTGCCTGGATGGATAGGGCTTCACTTCCACTACTTGAACCTTTTGCCAACTCCATGATAACAAGCATAGAAGCAGTGGAATTAGACATGCGATTTTCTCTTGCCGCGAAGCAATTTCTGAGTGCTCCGTATGAGGTACAGCGCATGGGTTTTGCAGTCTCTTATGACAACTCTTGCATTGTGGCTGTCATATTGCTTACCTGTCTCGCGGAAGAGCTAAGCTGCACCCAATACATGTGTTCTCTTATTATTTTGGGCAGATCCCATATCGTTTACTGCATGTCTCATTGGTTAGAATCGGATTGGTACTACAGTCTCATATTTATTTCCAACTCTTTGGGAATGGGACTTATGCATGATGGTTACTTTCAAGTTTTGATGTCCACCTTTCTCGCTGGACAACTTATTCAGTGTGCTTTTAAGCTTGACCAATGGAATCACATGGGTCAGCTGGAACTTGGGATGGTCATGTTGATGACTACTTTAAAGGGAGAGTTCACAAGTAGGTGTCTGCAGATTCATCCCAATAAGCATGCTCAAGTCAAATTTCCCTCGTCCAGTTGTTACTTGTTTCTTCAGGTTGGAAAGTTGCAGAATGTTATGGTGGAGCTGAAGACTTATTTCTCTATAGGGTGGTTCTTATCGGTTGTGATATTCTTGCTCAATCTGCATGATATTGTGTGCTGTGACAAGGCAGTGAGCATCCAATCTCTCGATGTTCCCTTTTACATGGCTGAATGTTGTGGTATGTTAATCTCAGTTATAGTCACTCACACGACATGTTTACTCGAACTTTCATCCCCTGATGGTAGCCCGGTATACATTCAAGTCTGGATTGGGAGTATTTTATTCATTTGGACTTCTCACGGAGCTCATAACCAATGGAAAATTGCTTGGATACTAGATTGGAATTGTTATGCAAATGCTCGTATGAATTTCAAGGAATTATTGCTCCCAACTAGTGTTGTTGTGGAGATAGAACCACTGACCAACAGAGAAACATTTGGCAATTGTGGCTTAATTTCATCAGTTTGGCATTCTCAGCGGTTGTATGGAGTCATGAACTACACGAAGATTCTTTCCCTTGTTTTGTTGGGGCCAGAGTCAATTGGTGACAAAATCTACCATCCTATTTCAAAGAGCAAGTGCAGCTTTGTATATCAGGCGACGTTCCATGGTAGCTTTGCGATTGACAAGTTACAGAGAGGCGTAACTGTAGCATTACAACCGAAGAAACCGTGTCCTAATTGCAAGGCATACTTCTATGTCCACCGGCTGGGGTATTCTGGTCAGTCTGGTTCAGTTACAGGGGTGGTTCAGAACAAATATAGAACCGAGCATTACATTGAACTAGCTACATATGAAGACTTCCTGTGGGCAATTGTATGGCTCTTCTCGTTTGTGTGTTCAGCTGTATGCAACAAATCTGATGGCCTCGCATCAGCCGAGGCGAGGAAGCTGGAAGCAATTCTTTATGGTTCTGAACAAATTCATTGGGAAATTGTGTGGTTGCTCACTCGGGAAAACTCTGTTCTGTTGTATAAGGATTGTCCTGCTGGATACACTTCCACTCGTGATCTCCATGTGGTTCTGCTAGACACGGCAATGCAACTCCAGTTAGCGGCACCGTTATTCCAATTCACTGATAAGCGGGCGTATTCCAACTGTGGATCTGATCCTAGGGAGAGCACTCAGTCTGTGGTTCAGTTTCATTTTTGCTCCTCTGCCTATTTGAAGACATTGCAGAACCCAGTTGTGGGCACTACAAAAATGCTTGTTACAGTGCTTGCACGGCTTAGCTCGGCGGTTTCCCTTGGCATTTCTTACAGCTCTACTATGGAACGGCTGAGCTGCAAATTCTACCAAGCACATGCCACGGAATTCTGCAATGGCCGCAAGGTACATTGGAGACTCGAATCCAGTTACCTGATGGTTTGGAAGATAGCATGGATGCCCTGTTCTGTATTTATTGATCTCACCTACTACCCCCAATGCACACTCTCCACGGGATTGAACCATTGGTCTACTGTGATGGGTCGACCAAGTGCTCTTGGATGTATCTCGTTATTCGGCAAGAAAAATTTCAAGGAGGGAGGAGTGTCATGCTTATGGCCGTCTTCGTCGATCAAGTCTGCACCCGCAACAAGTACTACTACAACTTCTGTGCCAAGAACGACTACTACGTCGATGATGCCAGAGTCTTTGACCTTGATCAATTCTACCTCGACCTTGGCTACTACCATGAAGGCTACCACCACCACTCTAGCAGTGCCATGGGACCCCGGCGAAAATTCTTCGGCATCGGCTCGGGGTCAAGCCGAGTTTCAAGGAGGGAGGAATGTCACGGGAATAACACCTAAGACCGGCCCACAAGGCCCAAAGGGAGTGGCCCTAGCGTATATATGTGCTGCGTTTCACTTCTGAAGGGGAATCGAAGAACTGGAACCTGGCCGGCGGCCGCCGTTGGGCGTGCATCCTCCTCTTCCCACCCCCTGGCTCTCCTCCCGATTCCCCTTCTTGCTGCTACCAAATTACTTGTATCCCGAATCTGTTGTTGATCGTGTGACTGCTAGTGAGGATCATATCACGTAGCCGTCGTCGCTCACGGCGACCGCGCCGCCCGTGTCCAGAAACGGGAACGAGTAGGCATACCCCGTGCAGTAGATGACCGTGTCGGCCACGACCGAGGAGCCGTCGGCGAACTCCACGCGCCCGTCCGCGTGTAGCTGGCGTATCCGCGGGTGCAGGCGCAGCACGTCGCCGTGGTTGGCCAGCATCCTCGACATGGCCGGCGTGGCGGCCTCGGCCTCGGAGCTGGCGGCGAGGTGCACCTCTCTCGCGACCCGGCCGATGTCTAGCGCGATGTCCTTGCCGCTGGCCCCGCACCCGAGTACCCGACCACCACCACGGCCTCGCCATGGAACGGCTCCGGCGTCCGGTACGAGTGGCTGTGCAGCTGCCGGCGCCTCCATTCCCCCATGCCCTGGATGTCGCTCGGGAGCATCGGCTGCGCGTAGTTGCCGGTAGCCACCACAACGGCGTCGAACACCTCCTCATCCTCCTGCGCATCATCATCATCGATGCCACTGAGGTGCCGCACGGACTTCACCGCCCACTGGCGCGTTGTCTGGCGCGTTGTGGTCGACATCGACATCGCCGCGGGGGCGACGCTCAGGACCCGGGTGTTGAGCCTGACGGCGTCCATGAGGCCAAACGCGTGGCAGAAGTCCCGGAGGTAGCAGTGCAGCTCGCGGTGGCCGGGGTAGCGGCGCGGGTCGCGGCCGGCGCCCTCCCGGGGCAGGAACTGAAAGTCAGAGAAGCCCATGACCTCCCGCGGGCTGATGAGGCGCAGGCATGCGTATATGCTGCTGGGCGCCGAGGCGGGTCCACGACGTCCGTCCTGGCGTCGTACAACCACTGCCCGCCAACGTCGCTGCTCTGCTCCATGACCGTGACGGCGTGGCCCTCCCGCCGCAGCTCGCGCGCCGCCGCCAAGCCGGTCATGCCACTCCCCACCACGCACACGCTCTTGGACTGCAGCACCGGCTCGCCGTCTCCAGCAGCAATGCCGATCGATCGATGGTGACTCTCGTTGACGCAGGGTTTGGACCACGCTCTGTTTTCTTTTGTTTCACGACGATGGGTCGGTAAGATTCCTAACTACTCCATATAGGAATAGTATATACCACGATGACTGTCATGCATGTGCAGTTTGGTATTATTATTGGATAAACGACTCAGTCTTGCCGTGTTTCGTCAAAAAATAAACAAGTTTTTTTGTTGGGCTGAAAAATAACAAGTTTTTTTTTTGAACACAGTACAGACTCAAGCGCTCACATACACGCGCATACACTCACCCCTATGAACGCACACACGCACACCCTACCCCTATGAGCACCTCCGAGAGACTGAGCCGGCATATCATCTTGAGATTTACGAAGTCACCGTAGGCGCCTCGTCGTCGACGGGAACGTCTCCTCCCACTGAATGCGCATCGCCGGAAATCCTGAAATAAATCCAGGAATAAATGCGAGCACCAGGACTTGAACCCTGATGGGTTGGGGATACCACAGTCCCTCTAACCATCCAACCACAGGTTGGTTCGCGAAAAAAATAACAAGTTAGTCGCAGTGTTTCGTCAAAAAATAAACAACTTAGAGCATCTCCAATAGACGGTCCATATGTAAAAATACCTAACTTTTGGATCTCCGAGAGCAAAAAACGCTGCTCCAACAGATGGTCCATATGTAAAAAAAATTACATCACCGCCTCCCGGAGATGTAAAATACAACACTTCGTGATGCAAATTTGCATCACGAGATACATCTGATGTAAAACCGCGGCCGCCCACGAAACGACCAACCGCCCGTTCATTTTCCTTCCCACTCGCGACCGCACGCCCGCCCGAGCACCAGCCGCCGGAAATCGCCGCCGCCACCGCCCAAATCGTTGTCGCCGTCACCGCCACCGCCCCAAATCGCCGCCGCCACCCTCCGCCGCCCTCGCCCGCGTCACCTCCCCCGCCGGAGGGCGTCTTGCAGCCGCCCCGGCGCCGCCGATTCGGGAAGCAGCCGCGGCGGGATTCGCCGACTCCGGCGGTCCGACAGCCCGTATAGGACCTCCGGCGGGTCCTTAGGCCGCCGCCGGCCTCTCACCCGTCTGCCGCCGGCCTCTCCACCGTCCTCTCGCCGGCCTCCCGACCGCCGCCCACCTAGCCCGCAGCCCGGCCGCCGAACTCGTCGTCACCGCCCGCCGAGCCGCCGAGCTCCCTTCTCCTCTGCGCCGCCGTCCGCAGCAGCGACCGGCTACCAATCCAACCGCCGGCCATCTTCTTCCACCCCGCGCACAAGGTGTTCGACGGAATTCCCCAAGGTAAAAAAACGACGAAACTTGATGATTTAAATTGGGATTGGATAGTATGTTTGACAGTGGTTGTCTGCATTGTAGATGAGCTCGGTTGACTCCTCATTCGTGGACGATTCATCGTCGGACGAGGAATTTGATTTGCATGAAGAAGAGGACATTGCTATGCTAGTGGCCATGCACAAGGGGAAGAAGCCGAAGCACGGTAGTTCCGTCTATGGTCGTGCGCTCATTCGGAGAGAACGGATTGATGCGCACAAACGGTTGATGCGCAACTACTTTGGATCACCACCTGTTTTCCCAGAGAATTACTTTCGACGCCGTTTCAGAATATCGAAAGACTTGTTCATCCACATTTGCAATTCCGTGAAGCAGCATAATCCAGCCTTCGAGCAGAGAAGGAACTGTGCCGGGTTGCTTGGCCATAGCACCGAACAGAAGGTCACTGCCGCTTTGCGCATGATGGCATATGGTGTTCCGGCAGATCACCGGATCAGACGTTTCATGAAGGTGTACAGCGAGATTAGAGACACCGATGTGCATGATCAACTCCAGAAAGATTTGATGGAAGAGCATTAGAAATGGCATGGCGAAAGAGCCGCATAGATTCATTATTTGTTTGTGAAAAACTATGTTGTATTGTGCAAAACTATGTTGTATTTGTGTTGCATTTGATCTCGTGGATTTGAAGAACTATGTAATAATTTGATATTGTGGACATGTATAATTTTTTTATGTTGTTTTTAGATGTTTTTTGCAATATGTGCGGCTGTACAGTGGCTGTACAGCGGCCGCCGGCCGGTTTTATTACATCTTCGTTTTGGACCATTTATTGGAGTTGCTGTTTTACATCTTCGTTTTGGATCATCTGTTGGAGTTGCCTCTTTTTTGAAGATGTAAAAAGTACTTTTTGATGATGTAAATTTTTACATCACCGATTTACATCGCCAAAATATGGACCATCTATTGGAGATGCTCTTAGTCAAGTCCTATGCCGTGGCTCACCGTTGATTGAAGGTGGCACCGTACTTTATTTAGAACGAAGACCCAAGGGGCCTCCAGCTTTATAAATTAATAAAGCCCGCACGACAGGCAGTATCCAACACGAACTAAGAGTAAATTACGGATAAAAGAGGTCTGGCGCAACAGTTTGACAGGAGCATCAAACCCCGCAAGAGCATGCAGGTTCGCAACGAAACCAAAAGTACAAGGCTTCCCTAAGCTCCGTTAGACATGTAGCAGCTTGATAAACTTGTTGTAGCTTGCTCATCGCCATCTTCACGAGATCCTCTAACATCACGAAGGGATGTCAAGGAAGCTGCAGTACTCTGACATCCCTTCTTCACATCCATATGATTAAGGCTAAAATGACTTGAATTAATTTGCAAATTGTAAATCTACTGTATACATTTACAAAAATTACATACAAACAAAATTATGGTGCAATAAAATCAATTTCAGATTTATTTTTTATGAACAGTAACTGCATACAGTACCCGCCGCTACAGTGCTAGCTACAGAAACCATTACATCCCTTCTCTGTTTTGCCTTGGATTGCACTGTAGCTTCATGACATACCTTCGTGATGTTAGAGGATCCGTTCCCAGCGTCGTTTTGCTTCCCGAGAGGCCTCCACTGCTGCATATATAGGTTAGTTTTGAAAAAGGCAGTCAGCCGGTTGCGAAGGGAAAACGGGCTCAATTGTAAACTTATTGCGGATTTGCCGCAAGGACCAAAGCAGCCGCAATGCAGGTCCACATAATGCGTTTGGATCCACCGCAAAGGGAATTGAGCCAATGACATGTGGGTCCTATTTGGAGGGAATTTAAGGAGGCTAATTACAGCCTCCATATATTTTTGGCGATCACCTGCATAGCAATTTTGACGACTCTCTTAGAGTTGCTCTAAGATTTTTGATCAAAAAAATCACATAAGTGGGGAACCGTCCAAAACAAGGTGTGAAGAACTCAGGAAAACAGTACGTGTTTCTTCGACAAACAAGCCGATGAGTGATAAGGCAGCAGAAAACATGGCATGCTCTACAATACATACTATTTTGGTGATGGATTGATCGGACTATCACAGAAGAGGGACACATCTTCGATTATTTTTGTGTATTCGCCGCGATGTGGTGTGTACCTTCACATATTGTCACACCTACTCCAGCGTTTGTCTTTGAACAGGGGTAAGGGACCCCGATGTCCAAGAACTGGCTTTTATAACATCAAAAGTGGTACAATTCCATACAAAGGACCCCAGAAAAATAGGAATTACAACTAGGTCCACCCAAAATGCAAATAGGATCCTAAAACATAAAGCAAAAACGCAATCGGGTCTTGATTCGACCGGCGACCTATCCTGCAATGCTATAGCCAGTATATCCGCCCATAACCTTGAACAGGGCCTTCCCAATGGAGGTTGAAGGTGGGGCGTTGGTTTTTGCCAACAAATCTACCTGAGGCCGGCAAATCGTCCTAGCCGGCCAAGAAGCTTGCTGGAGCTATGCAGTAATTTGATTTGCAACTCCAACAGCTGAGGTCAGAGCAAAGGTAGAAGATAGACGATGAAAGCCTTGGAAGCTAGCTTGAAACTCCCGTGGATCACCAGATCAACAACAATACCAAAATCCGAGCACCTCTCCTGCACTAGCACCATGGCAGCACAAAAGAAAAGGGACGAAGAACTCCTAGTCTACTCAGATCGGCAACCCCACAGGCTTATTGAATGTGGAGTAGGCGGTGGTGAAGCCCCTCCCCCTTCGGTTGCGGCCATCGGAGTACCACAGAGAGAAGAGTAACCACCACAAACCGCCGAAAGCGGTTTGACAGCTCATGCGAAGCTCTCCTGACAACCGGCATAGCGCCAAACGTCGTCAAAGCAAGACTAATATTACACCTACTATGTACATAGAGGATCCGAGCACCTCTCCCTAGACAGACGAGGCATGGGATTGGGCCGGTCTGCTCTTGGAGACTCTCGAGCACGGATGGGGAGAGAAGGAAGGAAAGGGAAAGCAACCCACGGGGGCATGCACGGTACTGCAGTGTGTTAGACGTAACTTTGGAAACCATGTGCGTGAGTAAGGGCATTTCTAACCGATCCCCTAAAAATAAAGGAGGATCCGGCAGAGTAAACACTTAGTGGAGTATTTTTACTTCACTAAGTTTTGGCCGGACCAAGTCCGCTCCCCATCTCCTCCTTCTCCACCCTTTCGATGCAACCCGACGAGCAGGAAGAGCCGTTCTCCGGCATAAAAGCCGGCTGGGTGGCCCGCCGAGCCGGCCGGATACGAGCGACGCAGCTCGCTGCTCCACCTCCAAGCCGGACGGAGCAAGTTGTCGCTCCAAGCCGGCACGTGGTTCAGCAACTCGCCGCTCCAAGCCATCTCCCGAAGGAGTGGCGAGTTGCTCCAAGCCGGAACGGGAGGGGGGGCACGGCGGCACGGGCATCGTCACTGCCGTGCACGATGCCGCGTTGTACCGTGCCTGCGACCGCGCCATCCACCGTCAACGCGCGCGTAACCGCGCCCTGCCGACAGAGACGAGGCAGCGCCTAGCACGTCCGCGGCCGCCGCCATCACCGAGGAGAAGTAGAACACGGGAGGCCGCCGCCGCTTGGGTCCCATGAAGGCCACCACCGAGGCAATCCCGGTGTACACAACCAGTTGTAGGAGATATGCCCTAGACGCAATAATAAATGTTATTATTATCTCCATGTTCATGATTATGTTTATATTCCGTGATATAACTGCTATGGTTCTCGAGTCTATAATAACCACGAGGCTCGGAGGAAAACTCATATGCATGTGTGGAATAATAAACGGTAAAATGTATTCTTAATCTGGCCTCTAAGACTAGCTCAAGTATTGCATGATGATCATGTTTTCCTGATCATGGGCATGTCTATGCCGGCAACTTTTGAGGGCACAATGTTAGGAGAACACTTGTGTTGAATCGACCCGATTGATGTTATGCTATGAGATACATTCGTCACAAATTAATAGTTAATAACACAGAGAAAGTTAACGTTTGCATAATTCCTTAGACCGTGAGAGTGTCAAGTTCCTTCGTACTTGCTTCGTGAACTTTGGGGTTTGTTAAACGTCATCTGTAACAGGGTGGCTATTACGGCGGCTTACGGGTTCATGAAAAAGTATGACACGGAACTTGATAGCTCAAGATTGGGATTTGCTCCTCCGACGATGGAGAGATATTCTTTGGGCCCTCTCGGTGTTACGGTTTCCATCATCATCTGGCCAGACACAATGTGATTTGATCACAGGGATGCCGGAACACGGAAACGAGAAAAGAGAACAAAAACCGGTAACGAGGTAACTGCATAGTGGACAAGTTATTGATTCACGGGGATGCCGATAAGTCTCACCTCGGGTGTTTGTAACATATCGCGAAGCAACAGAATAGCACCCAGCAAACAACAGGTTCACTCGAATATTCATTTGTGTGGGTATAGGGATCAATATGGATGTCCACGGTTCCGCTATTGATCATTGATTGGAAAGTGTTCCGGTCATGTCTATACTTCACCGAACCTACAGGGTCACACGCTTAAGGGTCATCTACCTGCTGAATACTAGACAGGGAGTCTAAGAGAAAGTCATCGGAAAAGTTTCGGAGACAACGGAAAAGTTCCAGAGAGAACACTAGAAAAGTTTCAGTGAAGCCAAAGAGTTGTTTCGGAGTAAACATTAAGCCAAAAAGGTTTCGGCACGCACCTGGAACTTTTTGGAGGGTGCCAGAATTGTTCTGGGACCTTCTGGAATTTTTCCGGAGAAAAAACCGGAAATGTTTCGGAGCTGCCGGAAATGCTTTGGTTGCTTTTCGCTGATGAAAATCATTGATCCGAAAATGTTTCGGAACGTGTCCAGAATTATTTTAGGGGGTACTGGAAATGTTCTGGACCTACAGAAATATTTTTTGATTTAACGGACGCGAAAAAAATGTTTTCATGAATAGTGAGAAGCACTTTATGGTTGCTTTTTGGAAAGCCACCTTTTAGGGCTTTTCCTAAAGTTTCTAGAAGGGAAGACTTGGGGAGGAGGGAACCCCTTTTGGGGGGGACCCACCAAGGGTGGCCAGCCATGGGAGCTCTACTTGCCACCTCTTTATGCCCTTGTGAAGGACATATTTTGAGGGCATTTTGGTATTTCCAAGTGTCCTCTACCCCTTGTGGTTTTCCTATAAATAGAGGAGGAGAGGTGCTCTCCATACTCACTCAATCTCTCATAAAAATGCCATGCATGATCTGGCTTTCTCTCTCCCTCCCACGAAATAGTTTTGTAGAGCCGAAAGGCCATCTGGGTTTCGGTGGGAACTAGTTCTGGGCGGCGAAGCCCTGCCGGATAGCTGACACCGTATGTGTGCAACCCCTTAGAGAGGTCGTGGGTTCGATCTTTTGCCCGAGGGGCTGTTCAAGGGTCCTCCCGAAGGGCTGTCCGAGATACCGTCTGAGTTCGAGGGTCCTCCCGAAGGGCTGTCTGTGACACCGTCCGAGGGACTGTCCGACCGCCTCCCGAAGGCTGTCCGAGGGACTGTCCGAGGGGCAATCGAGGGAGAACATCCTCGTGGTTGGGAGGTTGTAAATCCTAGCTGCGGGGATCTGCACCAACGATCTACATCGACTCTCCTTCCGCTGCGCTATGGGTCAGTAATGATCAGATCAAAAACATTGTATGCATCTCCATAGTGATCCTGGGCGTGTTCGTAGTGCGGATTTTTTTTGTTTTCTGTCGCGTTCCCCTACAGTGGCATCAAGAGTCGTGCTATGCGTAGATGCAGGTTACAATCTATAATACATGAGATGTATGGATGTTGCACAATATAATTTTGTAGTAGATGAGTTCTATTGCTGAAAATTATTTGTGCGGGTAGCAGATGAAATCTATTACCCGATATTCCTGTTGCTTCCCTTGAATTTGCGTAGTCCTGATCTTGACAGCATGGTAGAATCTCACAAAGTTCTGGCAATCTGCGATCCTTCCTTGCTGCTCCTGAGTATGCTGGTTGACAGATCAACGAAGTGCTAACAGTTCTTTGGGTTCTACCATAGTTAAAGAAAGATGGATGTTTCGCAGACAAAAGGGCAATGCAGATATGATCTGCACGGGGTTCTTGCGTATGACGAAGTTCAGTATGGGGCTCGAGATTTTATTATCTCGTGTTTCATACGCCCTGCAAAGTTAATCTAGCAACTTGAATAAACATACTTGATGATAAACGTTGGTAGCTGCGGTTTAAGTCAAAACCTTAGAAGCCACATAAAATAATTTTTTGCATAAACCGATTAGAGGCGTCTAACTTGGTTTTGCAGGATGACATGAGATGTGCATCAGATGTGGTATAGCAGTTCTCATATTAATTTGATTATGTATGAGATGACTATATGGTGTAAAATTAAATTAACATGACCCGCGTGTCATGATTCGGTATGATGGCTAGAGCCATATGATTGTCACTTTAATGACCTGCGTGTCAACCTTCTGTAATGCACTTATTTTATTAGCTATAGAGATAGTAATATTATCTGGTGCATCGACAAGGTGGTGGCAATCTTCACGAAGGTGAACACCGACGCAAATGCCGAAGACGAAGAAATTAAAGACTTCTCCGTCAGAAAGGGCTATACCATATCATGCTATTATGAATTGCCTGAGATGTTTATCCCTCTTGATGCACCCTTTTTTATTGCGCGGTAGTCGCTTTTTATTAGGGTGATCTCTCACAAAAAAATTATCAAGTAGTTAGTGTTCTCCCAAGTGTAGCACTGTCACGACACTTTTCTTTTCGGGGTATCACATGGATACATGGGTACGAACGATTAGACATGTGTGAGACGGGTGACTTGAGACCTCGCAGCGAGATCACTTGGTTGTCTTGACGTTCCGGAGGATCGTCCTGAGCTCAGAACACACCCATCGAAAGATGAACAAGAGTCACATAAAGATGTGATTGGCAAGTTGGCTTACCGATTGCAATTCTCGTCACTTGAGATGGATACATCCTTGGCGTTGAATTTCAATATGGGTCTTGTATCACTCACAATCAATTATGAGAGATATTGATTTGAGTGGGAGCGCATTTTAGAATTAACTTGTTTAATTCTCTATGCAATTAATTATGAACATAGTCTAAGTGTGATTTGTATAATAGTTATAGAATATTGGCTTGGGTTTCCACCTTCCCTATTAAAATTTAGTTAGATGTTAAATATTTGGTTAAAACTTTACGGTTGGTAACGTAATGTGAGGATTGTCCTCAAGAGTGCCTATAGGAGATATGCCCTAGAGGCAAAAATAAATGTTATTATTTATCCCCATGCTCATAATTATGTTTTATATTCCGTGCTATAACTGCTATGGTTGTCGAGTCTACAATAACCACGAGGCTCGGAGGAAAACACATATGCACGTGTGGAATAATAAACGGTAAAATGTATTCCTGGTCTGGCCTCTAAGACTAGCTCAAGTGTTGCATGATGGTTCTGTTTTCCTGATCAAGGGCATGACTATGCCAGCAACTTTGAGGACACGATGTTAGAAGAACACTTGTGTTGAATCGACCCGATTGATGTTATGCTATGAGATACATTTGTCACAAGTTAATGGTTAATAACACAGAGAAGGTTAACATTTGCATAATTCCTTAGACCATGAGAGTATCGAGTTCCTTCATGCTTGATTCAGGAACTTTGGGGTTTGTTAAACGTCATCCGTAACTGGGTGGCTATTACGGCGGCTTACGGGTTCATGGGAAAGTATGACAAGGGACTTGATAGCTCAAGATTGGGATTTGCTCCTCCGACAATGGAGAGATATTCTTTGGGCCCTCTCGGTGTTACGGTATCCATCATCGTCTGGCCAGACACATTGTGATTTGATCAGTGGGATGCCGGAACACGGGAACGAGAAAAGAGAACAAAACCGGTCACGAGATAACTGGCATTGTGGACAAGTGTTGATTTACAGGGATGCCGATAAATCTCACCTCGGGTATTTGTAACATATCGCGAAGCAACAGGAATAGCACACGGCAACTGGAGGTTCACTCGAATATTTATTCGTGTGGGTATAGGGGTCAATATGGGTGTCCACGGCTCCGATGTTGATCATTGATCGGAAAGTGTTCCGGTCATGTCTATACTTCACCGAACCTATAGGGTCACACGCTTAAGGGCCATCTATCTGCTGAATACTAGACAGGGAGTCTGAGAGAAAGTCAACGGAAAAGTTTCGGAGACAACGGAAAAGTTCCGAAGAGAGAACACCGGAATAGTTTCGATAAAACCGAAAGGTTGTTTCGGAGTATACCATTAAGTCAAAATGGTTTCGGCACACGCCTCGAAATTCTTAGAGGGTGCCAGAAATGTTCTAGGAACTTCTGGGATTTTTCCGGAGAAAAAACCCGGAAATGTTCCGGAGCTGCCGGAACCGCTTTGGTTGCTTTTCGCAGATAAAAATCACTAATCCGAAATTGTTTCGGAATGCATCCAAAATTATTTTAGTGGGTACTGGAAATGTTCTAAGACCTACAGAAATATTTTCGGATCTAACGGTCGCGGAAAAATGTTTCCGTGAATAGTGAAAAGCACTTTTGGTTGCTTTTTGGAAAGCCACTTTTTGGGGCTTTTACCAAAAGATCTTGGAGAAGGCTTGGGAGGGAAGGAACCCCTTTTTGTGGCTGAAATTTCAGCCCCTCCACCCCTCCTCCTATAAATAGAGGTGGAGAGGAGCTCTCCACACTCACTCCAACTCTCTCACCAAATGGCATGCATGATCTGCCTTTCTTCTCTCCCTCACACGAAACAATTTCCTAGAGCCGAAAGGTTGTCTGGGTTCCGGTGGGAACTAGTTCTGGACGGCGAAGCCCTGCCTGATAGATGACACCGTATGTGTGCAACCCCGTAGAGAGGTCGTAGGTTCGATCTTTTTGCCCGAGGGGCTGTTCGAGAGTGCCTCCCGAAGGGCTGTCCGAGTTACTGTCCGAGTTTCGAGGGTCCTCCCGAAGGGCTGTCCGTGACATCGTCCGGGGGACTGTCCGACCGCCTCCTGGAGGGCTGTCCGAGGGACTGTCCGAGGGGCAGGCGAGGGAGTAGATCCTCGCGGTTGGGAGGTTGTAAATCCTAGCTGCGGGGATCTGCACCAACGATCTACATCGACTCTACTTCCGCTGCGCTACGAGTCGGTAACGATCAGATCCAAACCTTTTATGTATCTCCATAGTGATCCTGGGCGTGCTCGTTGTACTGAATTTTTTTGTTTTCTGTCGCGTTACCCAACAGTGGCAGCATGAGCCATGCTATGCGTAGATGCAGGTTACGATGTAGAATACATAGAGATGTATGGGTGTTGCACAATATAATTTGTAGTAGATGAGTTCTATTACTAAAAATTATTTCTGCGAGTAGTAGATAAAATCTGTTACCCGATGTTCTTGTTGCTTCCCTGGAATTTGCATATTTCTGATCTTGATAACAGCATGGTGGAATTTCAAAGTTCTGGCAATCCGCGATCCTGATTGATCAACGAAGTGCTAACAGTTCGTTGAATTCCACCATAGTTAGAGAGAAAGATGAAATTTCGCAGACTAAAGGGCAATGCAGATATGATCTGCACGGGGGTCATGCGTATGACTAAGTTTAGTATGGGGCTCAAGATTTTATTATCTCGTGTTTCATACGCCCCGTAAAGTTAATCTAGCGACTTGAATAATCATACTTGATGATGGACGTAGGTAGCTTCGGTTTTGTTTCGAAACCTTAGAAGCCACGTAAAATAAAATTTTGCATAAACCGATTAGAGGCGTCTAACTTGGTTTTGCAGGATGACATGAGATGTACATGAGATGTGCATGAGATGTGGTATAGTCTTCATCATATTCAATTTGATTTTGTATGAGATGACTATATAATGTAAATTAACATGACCTGCGTGTCATGATTCGGCATGATGGCTGGAGCCATATGATTGTCACTTTAAATGACCTGTGTGTCAACCTTATGTAATGCACTTATTTTATTAGCTATAGAGATAGCAATATTATCTGGTGCATCAACAAGGTGGTGGCAATCTTCGCGAAGGTGAACACCGATGCAAATGCCGAAGACGAAGAAATTAAAGACTTCTCCGTCAGAAAGGGCTATACCATATCATGCTATTATGAATTGCCTGAGATGTTTATCCCTTATGATGCACCCTTCTTGATTGCACAGTAGTCACTTTTTATTAGGGTGATCTCTCACTTAAAAATATCAAAGTAGTTAGTGTTCACCCAAGTGTAACACCGTCTGAAATTCGTATCTTTTCAGGGTGCACCATGTCCACATGGGTACGAACGAATTGAGAGGAATGAGGCGGGTGAGGTCAGACCTCACAGCAAGATCACTTGGTTGTCTTTGACGTTCAGGCAGGATAGTCCTGAGCTCGGAACACACCCATCGAAAGATGAACAAGAGTCACATAGAGATGTGATCGGCAAGTTTGCCTACCGATTGAAATTCTCGTCATCAGTGATGTCCACATCAATGGCGTTGAATTGAAATGCGGGTCTTGTATCACTCATAATCAATTTTGAGAGATATTGATTTGAGTGGGAGCGCACTTTAGAATTAACTTGTTTAATTCTCAAGTGCAAATTAATTATGGAGACTGTCCAAGTGTTATTTGCAGAATAGTTATAGAATAATGGCTCGCGTTTCCACCTTCCCTGTTAAAATTGAATAAGCTGTTAAATATCTGGTTAAAACTTTACGGTTGGTAACGTAATGTGAGGATTGTCCTCAAGAGTGCCGAGAAGGACTTTGTCCTATCGCATGCTTTCAGTATTCTCCCGCTAATGCTATGGATAATGTGACTCTCGTCCATCGATCCAAAAGTTAGAATTCCGTTACGGTCAAGTGCAATATGTTTGCTTCCATGAGACTCGAACTTCAAAAGTTTGGGATAGTTATGTGATATTCATGGAAACTGAAAATCATTTTCAGAGACAGACAAAGGCTAAAAGATATGGGATATCCAAAGCAATGTTTGTTTTGCAAACTATTAGTAAAAGTATTTACTATGCATTAGACTAATACAAGAGGGATCCAGAAGAACGCCTGTCATGAAATGAAGGACAACAACTTAAAGAGAAAGGAAGTGTCCGAAGGGTGTTAGTGAAACTTACACGCCTAGGAAGTCTGGGGCTAACGCCACTCTTGAGTTGGGTGCTTCTTCGGAGAGTAGGAGAAATATTGGAAGTAAAACTGTTAGAAGTATGAAGGCAAAAAGAAGAAGACTGGAATATCCAGCTCATGTATGAATGTCATACATGTTATTGATGTATAGAAGGATGGTCAAAGATATAATTCTTGGGAATTATGATTAAACATGTTAATCACTGATTCTTGGGTATTGTGATTTGATCACAGAGATACCCGCTCGATTGCATTCTGTTGCGACTCGATGCAAGAACTACTATGGCCTAAAAGACTTGCCGGAAATGAGGTTTAGATACGCGCTGGGAACATAGTAAATGT